>JAHRBS010000010.1:7500-1319358 GCA_024305745.1 Polyporus tsugae | reverse complement strand
ACCGCTCCCGACTTCCGATGCCGGGTCGTCCCCGGCGACGCATACGCAATCCGCGCGTGCCCCCCATTCCCATTCCAAACATTCCGATCCATTCGTGGCCTCCCGCAGATCCTCCCGCTCTCACGGACCTCCCAGGCCTCAAGTCCTCCCTCGCCGCTTTCCGGAGTGCATTTTCTCAACAATCACCGCCGCCCCGTGCAGTCCCCAGGCGTCGGCCGCGGTGACCACCCGGCCCGCAGAACGCGAGGGTGAACCCTCGTCGTCATCGGCGTGCATGCGGCTCAGCCGCCCCTATGATCCGCGACGCGTCATGGAACATAGCGGCCTAACCGTCGGCATGGTCCAGGGTTTCCAGCGCGTGATGTGCCAGGAGCGACAAGGTTTGGGGGACGAGCACCCCCGCTCGGCCTCGGCACGTTCGGACGACGGCGACGTCGTCGTAGTGGGCGTCGAGCCCCCTTCGCCGTCTCCCAAGCCCGGCCGCGGCCACTTTCGCTCGGACGCGGACGCGGAACTGAAACCACTAGCCATGGCACGGGGCTCGACCTTTTCGGGGTCCGTGTCGCATTATTCTCTGCTCGCGGTCTCGGTTTCTGACGCGGACATCGCGGAGCTGCAACTGGCTCACGGCGGGGACCCCTTCAGGCTGGCCGCCACAGCCTCAGCGCCGCTTCTGTGTTCTCTCGGGCCTGATCTGGAGTCGGACGACGGCCACGGTGCCCACACTCACACTCACACCGAGGACACACAGCGCATGCCTGGCGGCTTCCGCTCCTGGCAACCCCGTTTCAGCCTTCACGTCGCGGGAGGCGATTTCAGCTCTTCGAGCGGATCGGCGGGGGGTTCTGGCGTGCGTGCCTCGGACAGCTCGCACTTGCCGCCGTCTTCGACGTTCGAGGCCATGCGGAGAGACTTCATCGCGCTCCTCTCGGATCAGGCGGACGGGGAAGAGGCGCAAGCAGCAGCTCAGGGCGATCGCCGATAGACTGGAGAAGCGGGCTCGGTCCAAGCGGCATCTGGTCGACGCCATTGCGTGAAACGCAGTTAGTGGAGCGTCGATGTGCTTCAAGCAGCGGACCAGTTGTGGGTAGCCTGCTTCATGGACGAAACATGAACCGGATATGAACGCTGATACTTGCGGCGTCGCGTTAGTCTAGCGGTGGCACTCGGACTCAATTTCCACGGACGATACTACGAACGATCGATGAGCAGGCACAGTTTCATTTGGATACCCACCAGCACTAGGACTGTTTCGTATTGCATGGGAATATACAGGAAGATACCATATACATATCGCTGGAGATGACGACATCGTATGGACATAAACAGAGATTGCATGTGTACAATAGTGCGCGGGTATCGCGGAAGGGCCACCCCCTGGCGACTAACAATACCAAGAACGACAAGCAATCTACTAATAACTGTAATGAGAGTGCAGTCAGCGGCGTACCCCTCAGCCTAGACGCGGCGCGGGGTGCTGAGGCGGCCGTCAATCCGCCGCATCTCGCGTTCCAGCTTGTCCATCGGGGACGGCCCGGCCCCGTTGGCGGGGGGACCCCGTGCCCCGTGCTTGTCGAACATGTATGTGAGGAGGTTCTTCTTCTCGTCCGGGAGCCCGTCGAGAAGTGTGAAGAGGTGCGTCTCATCGCGAAGGATCATTTGAGCAGCGATAGTCGCCGCGGTGGCGGCCTCGCGCACAGCCAGCGCACTCGTACCTGAGCTCTCCGTCAACGCCTGCGCGAGAAGGAGAGAAAGGAAGGGATGCCGTCGACGACGACGATTGACGACGATCAGCTGGCGCCCACGCTCGTACGTTGAACGTAACTTACCGAGATGAGGGTAGACCGTAATCGAGGCAGTTCTTCTTCCAGGACCTCCGGAGGGAGACGCAGGAAAAATTTGCCCAGCGCGATCAGACCGAACGCATAAGTGCTATCTCTAATCTCCGTGGTCGCCGAAGGAGGAAGAGGGGCGTCCCGGAATGCACGCAGCGTCGCATGCAGGGTCGTCAGGCCATACACGGGTTCAATGCGGCTCGTGAGCGTGTCTCGGAACAAGTTGGTCGCTTGCATCACCTGCAAAGACGTAAGAGGCCGCGCGCCGCAGGAGCGGGACTGAACCCAAACCGACAGGGGGCACGTACGTTGAGCTGCGCGCAGTATCTGATTTGCAGAAGCACGCCGAAAATGTCAGCTTCACGCCCCTCGAGCAGCGGCGCCTGGTTCTCCAGCATTTCCCACAGGACGATCAGGCCGTATTCGAGTTCCTCGGCATTCTAATTGAATCCATGAGAACGGTGCGCTATCAGCATTCGTTCAAGTTCCGCACCCACACGCACGCACCTTCCGACGCTCCAAGAACCGGACGAGCGCGTTGAACAATTGATCGAACAGCTTGTCCTGTGTCCACCATTCGGACTTAGTCTGGGGCTGCCGCGCAAACCCGTCGAAGGGGGACAGAGTGGGGGGACCGGAAAATGCCGGACTCTCAGGTGAGAGCGGCTCGTTGACAGGGTTCTGCGTGCACAACCGCGCGAGCTTCTTGAGCACGAGGACGTCCGCAGAGTCCTGCTCCAGCGCCGCAATAAACGAGTTGAGGGTCTCCTCCCTGCCTGGGGTCCCGCTGTCCCTGTCCTCGTGGGCTGTTGGCATCTTGAGCACTGGCAATACCGAGCATGAATGACGGATGCAAGATACATCAGCAAACACAATCAGAACAACAACAGACGGGACACCGCAATGCGGCCGAGTGGCGGAGAGTTAGACTTACACGCTATCCTCTTCGACCACCACTGCCCGGCGCTGTCCCGGCCGTCGACCATCGAGAACAGCGAAGACGTCTTGCCATTAAAGGCCGGGCTGTCCTGGAAGAGCGCCGCCTGCTGCATAATCGCGGCACTCCGTTTGTTGACTGGCGTCTTCGGAACTGTGGGAGCGGTCGTCCCACCGCTCCTCCTAGGTTTAGGTTTTCCACTCTGGCCGTCCCCATTGCGCAGCGAAAACGCAGCTGGGAGGGGGGATGGATGCGCGCCGTCCTCTTCGGGCTCGACGAGCTCGAGCAGACGCTCAGCGGCGCTCTCTGCCTGCTCTGCCCTCGCACGCATCGCATCCTCGACGAGCGGCTGGGCGACACCTGCCGGGGGCGAGCTCGTCCCCGTCGAAAGCGCATTGGAGAACGGGGGCGGCTTGGACCCCGAAGACCCCGGGGAGAACGAGTTTGCCTGCGACGTTGATCGTGGCGCGGCCCGGGAAACCTGATAGGGAGTGGAAAACGAGATGAGGTTTAGGGAGTCGTCCACGTCCATATCCGAGTCGCTGTCCTCAGGCACGGGGATGTTCGTCGCCAAAAGGAGGGAGTCCTCATCTGACCCGGCGAGTCGGTGCAAGCCGGCTATGGATAGAGAGTCGCGGTGGAAGACGGGCACTGCCGCAGCCCCCTCTTTGGGCGGCCGTGGTGTCGGAGAAACGGCAACGCTGATGACGGACTGGGGAGGAGACCCCGGTAACGCCGTCTCAACAGCCTTCCGGAACGTCGAGTTGGAGGTGGGAGGAGAAGGATTCAAGGTCGTGAGAGGCGACGAGAGGCGCCGGTGGAATGTTTGGTCGGGTGTAGGCGAGGGCGGGGAGCCGCTGTGAGCTTGTCTGGGAGAGGTGCGTGCGGTCGTAATAGTCGTGCCCGACACCGCATTGGCACTTGTCGACCGAGAGAGTGTACCACCGGAAAGAATCCTTGATCTCGGTGGAGATGAGCGCGAAACAGGGGACGTAGCGCCCGTCGAACTGCTCGTCGATAGCGCAGGGGAAATCGGCCGTTTTGTGGGAGGCGATGTCGCGCGGATCGTGTGGGATGTGGAAGTCGCCTGGTGTCTAAGGGTCGGAGGCGCGGTTGCGATGGCCTTCGCTTTGGCTCGGCTAGCAGCAATTGCGGCCGCGACGCTGCTCTTCTTGGCCTTGGGCGGTGTCGTGGAGGTGGGCACGCCCGCCAGCGCATCAGGGTTAGGACACGTCTTCTCCAATTGCTTGCGTGACGCCGAATCAAGGGATTGCAGGATCGTGGTGCCGCGCTCCGGCCAGATGGCTTTGAACACCCAAAACATCTGTCGCGCGCTGTCCCGTACCGCAGCGTGGACATCGGCAAGCGCCTTCCTGACAAACTTCTCCAAAAGATCGATACCGCCATAGCTCTCAATGGCATGGGACGAGCGTGCTCCATGGACTTCCAGGTATGTTTTCACGTGACCTACAGCGTACGAGCGGGTGTTGATGGCCTTGTCCTGGAGCGTGTTCCACAGAAGGGGGATGACGAGCTTGGGCTGGGCCGAGGTGTGCTGAATCAGAGTGGTGACGGTGGCCTGTGAAGTCTGTGCCGCAATCTTCTTCGTAAGGTTCGCCAGCCTGAGAAGATTGGTATAGAGCAGGTCACAGAACGGGTCCAGTGCGGTGCCAAGGGCGATAGAGAGCTCGTTGTACAGTGCGCATGTGTTCGTGGCAACAGTCGTACGAAGGCTCACGAGCTGATAGCGCGGTGATTTCATTATCGTATTAGCGATAATGACATCAATGGCGTTGCGGGATGATGCTCACCGTTTTCAGCGACGCCTCCAGGAATCCATGCTTCAAGCCGTGCAAGAACGTGTCGGTGTACCGTTCGTGGACCTCTCCCTTCAACATACCGCGGACCCTCTGTATTGCTTGTTCGCGGGCGGCCCAATTGTGTTCCGTCTCCCTCCCCTGTCGAAGCGGCACGGAACGAAGTCAGCAGGCCCGTTCGCGAAGAGAGCCCGTAATCGAGCTTCCTCGCTGATACCGACTTACCTCAAACGGCCGTAGCATCGAAGCGAACTCGTTCTCTAGGTCGCGGCTCGAAGCAATCTATCGTATAGAATCAAGGACAGGGACGGCCTCCAGTCACCTCTCCGTACGGAAATAACCAGAAAATCGCAGCTCACATAGACAGCCTTCACGTCGGACCCTGTACCGGCGGTGGAAGGGCCCTCCCCGGTCGGGGTCATCACAGCAGCGCGGCTTGCAGGCCTGGGTATTTCGCCACGAACGTTTCCTTGACTGACCGCACGGGGCATCGTGCCGCTAGCGGCTCCACCAGGCCCGGGTCTCTTGTTCATCAGCGCAATGCTCGGCGGGACGTACTCCTTGGCTGCGCCCGCGAGGTCCCCGTTTTCCGACCCGGCGTCGCTCATTGTCCCAGGCGTGGTCGTCCCAGCACGGCCGGAGAGCACCTTGGCAAGGAGGCCGTCCGCGATCGCCTTCCGGACGCTCTTCTTCGTCATCTCCTTCTTGAGGTCCGCGCGAGCAGCGTCGGTGACCCCCGGGCCGGTGAACAGCTCGACGACGGACTGTTTTGCGCACTCGCGCACCGTGCTCTCCGTGTCCTCCAGCGCGTCGACCAAGTGCGGCAGGTAGGGGCGGAGCGGGAAGAGGTGATGGTTACGCCGGACGTGCACCAGTGTCAAGATCGCCTGTTAACCCCCGCCCAAACACGCACCTTGAGCCCACGCCTCTTCTCCGCCGCACACACTTCTAAGAAAACGAAAACAACGACGCACCTGTTCGCGCACCCGCCAGACCTTGCTCGTCAGGCCACCTTCGCGCAAGAACCGCTCGAAGAGCTGCAGCGGCGTCTCGGGGCCCTTCCCGTCCCTCGATCGGCTCATTATTTGCGAACCTGTCCCACCTCCCGCCCGGAACGCGAAGCTGCCGAGGACGACGAGTGTCTCCCGCGCCCTCTCCCGTGCGCGCTCGCGGTTGTCGCCGAGCCGGTCCACGACACCGCCGCCCGCGGGCATGAGTTGCGTGAGCACCTGCCGGAGCGCATAGGAATCGACCGGGGACGAGCCGGCCGACGACGTAGACGCGGCAGGGGAGGTCGACGACGACGGCAGCGGGATCTGCGCCGGGTGCCGCGTCACGAGCAGGGGGATGCACGGGGGCAGCGCAGAGAGCGTTGCGGTCGTGAGGTGCTGGTTCGCGGTGCGGAGGCACGCCTTAAGGACTTGGATGAGTGCATCCGGCTCCGGGATCTACAATGCATATGCGTACGCGCGTGTGGCAGCACGGATGTGTCGGTATATGGTCAGATTGAATTGAGCCGAAGCTTGCACTCGACGCGTAATGAGCGGGTGCGGGAGGCTGAGTGGTGTACACACCTCAGTGCCTGCCTCGAACTCGGCCTGGAGCTTCGTGATCGCGTCGACCCTTGCGTCGATATCTGCCGGTGTCGACCCCGGATTCGGACACGCATCCGACGAGCCATCAACGGAATTCGCATACCAAACGCGTGCACAGACGCGAGGCCGGAGAAGCAGAGGCAGCAAGCACGTCAGATGAGGCCCTGCGGGACACAGGGTGCGCAGGAAGCAGGGAAATGGACGGACCGTTTGATTTACATTGGTTGACGAGCCGCCGTACGGGCGAGTCGTCCATCGTGTCCGTGGTATCTCCTCTAGGTCGTGAAAAGGCGTAGCGATCGTGTATGAGTCGTTCGTCAGCAGTTGCCAGTCGTAGCAGCCAAAGTCGTGTCGAGGACGAGAGGTTTAAGAGGGAGGGGGCTCGGAGAGGACCGCGGACGTCGGTGTGCAACACACGGTCGCGGAGTCCACAATTCCCGTCGAGAGCGCCCGTCACGAGAGCCCGTCACTCCCCGTGACTACCGATCACCGTCACACCATCACCCAAGTGACGGGTCATCACCACAGTCACACCTCTTAACGTCACACAGTAACGATCTGCACCCATGTCACACGCACGTCCAATTTGCTTCCGCGAGCGGGCGTCGATTGGCCAGATGGTTTATATCTCACTCGCGATCTGGGGTCCCGGGACATACAAATCCGCTATCACTTTGCCCCAGGCGCCCACGACGTATCGGGCCGGGACAATTGGCTGCACTCCGCAACCCCATCCCAACACCGGTGGCACCTGCATTCAAACAGGCACGGTCTTACGCACAAACGCCACATCATGCGCGAGCAGAAAGGGTATATCAATTGTACGGAAACTGTATGGATGCATGTATATACGGGGGAATTGCAGGCGAGATGAGACATGAAAACCGGAGAATAAAATGTTACACAGAGCGCAGTGAGGTAAACGAGCAGGGCGGGCGCAAGGGACAAAGGCGTGCGAGAAATACAACTATCAGCGAGAACGAAGGGGAGGCGGTACATACTACAGACAAAGCAGCGAACGAAGAGCGACAGAGCAGACCAGAGGCTATGAGACATGTGATGCGGACATGATGGTCAAGGGGACAAACGACAAACGTAAGGCGAATGCCACAATCGTCGTATGGGAGGACACGAAGGGAAGCGGGCGACTAAAGCAGGGAGCGAGGAATGGGAACGGATACGGACGTCCATCAAGAACGATGGCCGCCGACAGATGGGATGGGGGATGGACGGATGGCAGGAAGAAGGAAATGAAAAGTCCGAGCAATATACTATGCAACTGAGATTAAACAGGCTCCGTCCTTCCACGCCCGACCGAAGGAACAGGAAACAGTCTGAGTAAACAGAAACGTCCAACGTCCAGATCAGAACATGTACGAGAGGCGCCGCGGGATTGGTAGACGCTGTGCGCACATCACCCAACCGCCATCGCCGTGAACAGCCTCACACAGCAGCGTCCACACAGCCAGTGACAGCACGAGCAGCTACTCGCGCCATGACATCTGATCGTGCAGATACCTCGCCGACAGAAGGTTACGCTGGCCAGGGAAGGACGACGAACGTGGAGAGTCCCAGCGACCGTCATGCCCCCGGCGGGCGACCACTGCGCGTCCCATGGAGCCGCTCATTTCCTTTTTTGGGATATCCTTCCTATCCCCTCGAACAAGCCATTCACAAGGTCCATCGGTGCAAGGGAAAGCGATGACGGGGGAGACGTGACGCCGGGTGCTGCGAGAGATCGATGCAAGCAAGAACGCATAGAGTTAACGAATCCGAGCCGAGAGCCGAGACGTCTATTGAGCGAGGCAGGGGCAATGGAGGGAGAAGGGACGGAGGACGGCGCAGCATGTCCGGGGCGCCGGACCAAGGCCTGCGGAGCAAAGGCGAGGCGTCGACGTCGAGAACGACCTACAACTCGCTCTTAGCGTATTGCGGGAGGTGTTCGTTCATCTGGACGAAGCCGTAGTCGGGTGAATCTGAGCAGAGGCGCGAACTGATGTCAGTCAAATTCGCTCTAGAGCGTCGCGAAGGTGCACCCCGGGGACTCGAGGGGAGAAGTGCATCCTAGCGAGGCCGCCACCCAGTGAAGCAGACTCACTCACATCGGGTGATATCCGCGTCTCCTGCGCCATTCGCGTACCCGTCCGCTCCCGGAGTGTTGGCCGCAGAACTGGTTGTGCTCAGCGACGACGCGCTCGTCGAGGGCCGCACGGTCCGAGTGCCAGGAACGCCGTACATGCCGTTACTGTGGCTCTGCTGCTCGTCGACTGCGTAGGCGAAGTCGGCCTGGGCCGGGTTAAAGCTATAGTTATCGACCGAAGGGAGCTGGATCATGCTCCGGACACGAGGGATCGCGCCGCTACCCGCGTGGTCGTCTGCAGGGTGGGGAGACGTCGACGGACGCTGCGACGGGTGCTCCGAGTACGGCGACGGGTATGGGGACATTGCCTGGCTGTGCCTCCGCTCACGACGAATGCTCAGTGAACCGCCGTTCGCGTAAGACTTGGACGATGGTGGGCGCGAAGACGAAGGGCTGAGCGGGCGGTGGTGTCCAGAGCCGGGCCGCGAGTAGTCATGCGAGAAATGGGCGCTTTGGTCCTCGTACGGCGTCGGCAAAGTCGACATCGACGACGCGGAATACCCAGACGTCGGCCGGCTGTCAGGCGACACAGGACCCGCGCTATGGTGGCTACGGCTGAGCGGGGCGTAAGAAGATGTGTAGGTGTTGATGGCTGCAGGCTGGGGTCGAGAGGAGCTCGAGTAGCCGCTGGCGAGGCTCGTGCTGCTGGCCGTTGGGTTCAGGAGGCTAGACAAAGAACCAGTGGAGTGCGCGTTTGACGCGCTGGAAGAGAAAGACCAGTTGCTCTGCTGATCCGAGTACTGATACTGTGACGACGGCGAGGGCAACATCATCGCATCACGTCCGGAGGAAGAATAATTCATGGAACCGAAAGCAGAAGACTGGGTATCATCAGTGGGAGTGTGTAGGGTATGAGAGGAGTGGGCGTATATGCTGCCGTGCGGCGGGTCCGAAGGGACATTCAGAGGCGGGAGAGTAGAACGGGGGTAGCTAGTACCCCACCCAGCAGCACCGGGCTGGCTGAGTGGCGTGAAAGATCCGGGCGCAGAGAACCCTCGCGCGCGACCACCTTTGTACGGTGATAAATCACCTGCAGGCAGAGAAAAGGGGACTGGACCCGTACCAATCGCCGAGCGCGGTGGTGGTATCTGGGGGACCTCGGGATTGTTCTTGCGGGGCTTGGGGAGGCGCGGAGGGACACGACGCTTGAAGTTCGCGACGACCTCGGGCGGCGAGTGTCGGTTGAGAGTCGGGTGCGCTAGGGAAGGGTGATTTAGATCGCTGTCAAGGGCGGTAATACGGCGGGCACGACACTCACACCAAGTGCTAGCGTCGGGGTCGTCAATCGCCGGGTCCACGTTCCGAAGGTTGACCTTGCGCATAAAGCCATAGATCTAAGGCACGCGAGAAAAGTGTCAGGGTCGCGGGGAACCAAGATGGGCACCGGAGGGCTGCGTAGAGAGGAAAGAAGGATGTACTTACGTTTAGTTGCCGAGAGAAAGAAGCAAAGCGCGACTGGCGGTAAACGCTGGGGAGCACATGGAGAGCGAGTTGCTCTGGGCGTTCTACAATGATGTGCTCTCCTGCGGGATCCCAGCGTATCATATGGTGGTTCTCTGGACGTTCGAGGAGGCTAAACGGGCCGTGAGTTTAGACGAAACGCGAAGGGGACGCGTCTGATGAACGTACGCGTAGAGCTTGGTGAGGAAGGTGGCTTGTGGTTTCGCGGGCTGCTGCTGGGGCGCGCCATCTTGTTTTGGTAGAGACGGGTCCTCCTCCTTGGGGGACTGGGAATCGCGGGGTGAGGGGTGGGAGGAGGCGTCGGTGGACTGGCCCTCTGGGATGGACTGCTGGGAGGGGAGGAGCTGGGGCGGGTAGACGATGGCGGCGGGGTTGGAGAGCGCGTATTGCTGGTCGGAGCGAGGGGGATAAGCTGAGCGGGAGGGGTATGCGGACTGAGGATAGAGGTCTGCCGACATGGCGGGCGGGGATGTCGAAGGGCGGGGGAGAGGGAACGGAATATGAAGGGCACGAGGCGAGGCGAGTCGAGAAGGAGGAGGACTTCTTGACCGAAGGAGGGGATGGGAGAACGAGGGCAGACAAACCCAACACTTTTAGGGGAGATGCAGAGAGAGCAAAGGATTCGATGGCCGCGCAGAAAAGGAAGGGCGAGCGGTGGACTTAGATTCCTCGACCGACCGGCGACCGGTCATCATCTGCGGCCAGCAGTCCCTGGGGGCCCTCCTCCCAGTCACACATGGGTCGAATAGAGTTCGCTGCCAGTCACCGTCCTTCTAGAAACAGGCCGGCGATGGATCCAGTCAGAGGCTCTGATCGAACATCGCCGTCTAAATCCGGACCTCTTGCTCGGCAACTTCCTCTCCGCATGCCGTACGCGACTCCATTCCTGCTGACAAACGCTCATTCGCCATGGCATCTGCAATGCCCCCTCGGTCCTCTTGTCCTCTGCCAGCTCTGCTCTGTCCTGCTCGAGGCCCTCCAATCGGCATCTCGGCAGCCTGTCCCTGGGCCCGCGCTGATTGGCCGATCCCCATTCGAGGGTGGTCCCCCAAGCTTCACGGGCTCCCACGATCGCCCTCCAGGCTAGTCCGAATCTGGCACCCGCTCTCCCC
This sequence comes from Polyporus tsugae, assembly GCA_024305745.1. Taxonomy (NCBI): domain Eukaryota; kingdom Fungi; phylum Basidiomycota; class Agaricomycetes; order Polyporales; family Polyporaceae; genus Polyporus; species Polyporus tsugae. The sequence continues at coordinate 1,308,461 of JAHRBS010000010.1, read as the reverse complement.
GATCACCTGTGTTGGGCAGCACAGCTTTCGCCGACCACTCGCCCGCCTCCCGCGTCCCCCATGGCCTTAGCCTCTGCCCCCCACCGACTCCAGCCCCTCCGGCCCCGCCCGGCTCACCACGCCCGGCCGCCACCACTGACACCCCGACGCGCGCCCGCCCCAATGCCGCCGGCTACTTATCTGCGATCTCGCCCGACGCGGCGGGCCACGCGCGGGTTGGCGACGCAGCGCGACACGGACGTCATGCGCACCAGTCAGTTAGCCTCGAGCCCGCGTCGCAGCGCAGAAAAGAAAAGAACCGCTCCGATGTCGTACTCGAGCTTCTACGCCACAAAGCCGTCGCTCTCAACCCCACTCCTCCTTCCTCCCCGCCGCGTGTCTCTCTTCTTTCCCATATCCGTATACTCTTACCCTCCAGCCTGCCCACCATACCCGCGCCGCACTGCACACAGCTCCCTCCTCTCCTGCGGCCCTGCCCCGCGTTACTCTCTCCCCACCCGTCTCGTGCACCGCTTCTGACACTTCATTACAGCCCGCACATCCTCATCTTTCCACGTCCTCGGGGGGACCGCCCGCACCCTGACGTTCCGACACCAGTCAGCGTGCCATCCTCGGCCCTGTCGCAAGGCAGTGATCGTGATACTACGATTGTCCCTCCTTTCCGCCCTCCTCGAACCTACGATAGTCGAGCCCCCCTCTTCCCCCGTCCCGCCGGCATGATGCACGCCCATTGACATGCGCGCTGCGGACGCAATTGACACCAGCCCGTCTCGCGTCTGACCCAAATGAATGGCCCCGGGGGCACCACCCCCATTGACGACGATGCACAGATTACGATGGTCAATTTAAAAAAATTAGAGTTCGGGCCTTATCCCTTGAAACGCTCGCCCGTGCCATTTTCCGCCCTTGCGCCCCCCCAGCACTATCATACAGGCCCCGAGGGGAACAGCCCGCGGCCGAGCTGCAGAAGATGCGAGATGGAACTCGAAGATCTCCGGCTCATATCACATACAATATTAATGGACGCTGGCTGATTCAGATCATACGCATGGCGTGCCCTGCACCAGATCTCGCGCACAGCACGCGGAGCGAGAGGGGGGGGCAAGCAAGTAGGAATTCAGGGAGGGGGCGTCTGATTGGAGTCCCAGCGTCCAGCTGCAGCTGTGCACCTCCCCCCCCCCCCCCACGCGACCAGTGCAGCACGGATTGTGCGGCTGCAGGCGGCGCAGCCGGGAGGACAAGGAACAAGGACAAGAGCCTCGCCGCTCGACACTAGACTAGATAAGCCTCAAGCAAGGTTCCTTCAAACCTTGGGCACCGCCAGACGCCGCTGCACCGGATGCGGTCTGATTCTCAAATCGCACCCGCTGCAGCCTCGCTGCAGCCAACCAGGCAGGCGCGCGGACCCAGAGCGGAGTGAGTTGAGGTGATCGAAACGGGAACGTGGTCTACGGTCCCAGCCGCGGCGACGTCGACGCTTCGCATCGCTAGACTCGGAGGAGGCACGCCAAAGGACGGAGGGACGGAGAGTCGACCCGGGTTCCCTTCTCGATATTCATTTTCGCCGCTGCTACTTATTACGACTTCACACCCAATATCGATCTGTACACACCGTCCGGGAAAAACATTTATCCAGGAAGCAGGGGAGATGGGAAAATTACCGGGCCCGAGTTCGTAACCTACGTGGTGGTCGTCTATAATGGGGCGGAAGGGAGAGACGGAGAGGCGCGGGGATGGACGAGTAGACGAGCGAAAACCGGGCCCAGTGCATGTGTGGATTGGATGGATGGTGGGAGAGAGACGGAAGAGAGGGAGAAGTATGATGAGGAAATAATGTACAGGCCTAACAAGCAGAGTCAGCGGGTAACAGCAGGGAATACGGAAGATATCTTGGATTCACGGAGTTTACGTTACGGTATACCTATGGACGAGATGACGAATGGAAACGATATATGAAGCGTGGACGTGTGCATGGGTGGATGTGTGTGTGTGGTTGTTGATACAGTGGGCAATGACAGGATGAGGAAGAGAGCGGGCGGGCAAATGAGAGGACGACGCAGTGAGGAAGCTGACGAAGGTTTGGTGTCGAATGTGGTATGCGGGGACGCGACAAAAAAAACCCAATGCAAACGAAACCGTCCCAGCCAGTCGTGTACCGCCAACACAATGCTACTCCGAGTGCAGCACCGAGTGTGTAGGTGCGCACGACTAGCAATCTACCCAACGTACGAAAAAATCATAAGTGATGTCAAGGGGGTGCGTCAAGGGGACGAGACAAATGCGCAACAGGGACATACACAATAACCGATAACACGGAGCAAGAGCAGCAGAGTCCGATCGATACAATAAGTTGACGGAGTGGCAGCGGGGCAACGAAAGGATCGTTCCCTGTGGGTGCGTGTGTGAAGCCATAGGGTAAGTCCCGAGCCGCCCGGAGTCGGAGGAACAGCAAGCGATGTGGGGTATGGGGGGGGAGAAGAATGATGAATGTCCCGTCGTCCAGACCACCAAGGGCTGCCGGAAGTGTTGAAATGGTTTAGATCGAAACATTGACAGCGCTCCGATGCGCCCTAGCGTACGGAGGCACGGAGAGTCCAATCGGGCTCCCCGCCGGTGACCAAACCAAAAACCCAGTCGGCAACCTCGAGGCCATGACAGTGGCGGAGGCGTGTACCTCCAAAAGGAGAGGCCGTTCATTCCAAACCCACGGGATGCCGAGGGACTGAGCCACACCCACCGACCACAAACCGAACACCTGGAACGCAGGCGCGCCGCCGCACGTTAACTCTCGCCATCGTACTGCAGAGTGATACTCGAGAACGCGCTGAATTCGTCGAACGTCCGCGGTGGCGGCAGATCCAGCCCGTCGTTCTCCCCTAATCCGGGCGACCCGGGCAAGGCTGATCCCGCAACGGCCTTGATCGGCATGAGCGAAGTCTGCTTTTCGAGCTGCAGTGACGTTGACTCATGCATTTGCCTAAAGTTAACCGCGTCGACGCCGTTCGAGGCTGTGGGCACGATCTGTGGTCGCAGTGTGCAGATCGCGGTGCGGAGCGATGCAACGCAGTGATAGGGGAGGGAAAACCCAAAGATTATCAGCAAGCTGTTCGGGAGTTACGGCAATGAGAAAACATGGGAGATCCTGCTAAGACCGCGCAAGCTGCGCATCCGGCGTCGCGCAGTGCGTTAAGCGGCTGTGCTCGTCAATTGCGGTCGAGAATCGAGGGTGACTTAATGAGCGGCCGCCGACGTGGTGGGACGACGATGACATCCGCGTTCAATTTGCATAGCTTCGCCCGCGTAGCATGCAAGAAGGCGACAAAAGATCTCGTCGTCAAACTGCCAATCGCGATCGGTTTGCGGGGGCCCGACTGATCTTCCGTTTCCGGCAACTCGAAATTGCCAGATGGGAGATCTCCGACATGCCCATCCAAGGCCGCGCGCGCAGCGAGCCAGCCGACCAACCGCAAGGCTATCAGCCGCCCTTCTGTATTCCCGCGGAGCCAACCGATCCAACATCGCGGAGCATTCCTCCCGAAAAGTCTGAACTCAGCAGACGGCGCCCGGCGCATCACTCTAACCCGATTCGACACGAGTGCGTGCCCCGCACAGGCACATGGTGCCCGTGAGTGCGCACATAGACCAGGTCCATGCTCCAGGGGATAAAAGGATAGGAAATCTCACCGGAGGCTGCGTGTTTCGCAAGAGACCCCAATTGATTTTGGCGAACCACTTGTGTTGCTTGACCTCGGATGCGCCGCTCTTGCTGCCCAGACGGGTCCATTCTCGCTTATCGAGGAGACGCGTGATGATGTCCTTGCCCGCGCTACGTGTACGTGTGCAACAACGTAATAGAGAGATCACGGTGGTATTAGTGGCTCAGCGGACGACAGGACTAGGACGGAACGTGCTTACTGTGACACCTTGGGCGTGTCCCGGAAATGAACGGGTAGGTTCAATATATTGTGGAACGTGTCATTTCGCTCAGCACCCTTGAACGGAGTAGTCGCATACTGCAAAACGGCAACGTGGTGTTAGTTAGTGGGAACGACTTCGGTGCCCTCGGCCCTAGACCTGAGACAAGATATTTAGGGAATGTCACCACTTACAATCATCTCATAGATGAGGATACCGAGTGTCCACCAGTCCACGGCAGAGGTATGGCCCGATGTTTGGATGACTTCGGGAGCGATGTACTCTGTTGAGGAACAAGGCAACGCCACAACGTCAGCGAGCCGCTCTTGACCCCCGGCACAAACCAGCGAAGCGACACTTACCCTCCGTGCCTACAAAGGAGTTCGTTCGGAAGTCTGCCGTGCAAGCTCGGGTATCGATTAAGGGAGTCTGTGACAGTGCAGGGCGACAGCCACTCGGATCATTAAGGTGACGCAAAGCAGGGAAGATAAGAGACTCACCCCATTCTCCTCTGTGTGTATTGTAGCGGGCCGACCACCGGGCTCGCTGGACTGCTTCGCCAAGTCGAAATCTGATAACATTATGTGCCCAGACTGGTGTAGTAGGATATCTGATGTGAAGAACGTTGAATCAGCACAGCACTGTGGATAGAGGATGAAAACCCTCGCGGGATCTCCGCAGAGGACCGAAACCTCGAACGGAACACGTACTTTCAGGCTTCAGGTCCCGGTAGATGAAACCCATAAGGTGCAGGTACTCCAACGCTGCCGTCACCTCCGCCGCGTAAAATCGTGCTGCATCTTCTGAGAGACACTTTCCTGGCCTTGACTGCAGCGCTCGGAAGAACTCGCCGCCCATGCAATACTCCATGCAGAAATAGAGATAGTTCTCCGATTGGAAGGAATGGTAAAGCGTGACGATAAAAGGGTGATTTGCGGTGGCGAGGATTTCTTGCTCTGTCAGGGCTCGTTTGATCTTTTTCCGTTCAATCATCTCCTTCTTCGAGAGGACTTCACGACTCGTAAGAACCCAATTTGGTCCAGATCGGCGGAAGGACGGCGCACCTTTCATGGCAAACAGCTTGCTGGTCTTCTTCTCCCGCACAAGGAACACCTTCCCAACATCTCCCCTTCCCAGCATTTTGATCTTGTGAAAACTCCCAGGACCTACTTCCACCTACGCAAGTGTCGCGGACTGTCGTCAAGGAAGAGTAAGTGGAAGAATAGAAGTTCGCGGACTCACCGACTTGACCTTGATAGAATGACTGGAATACGTCCTCCTAAACGCTATCTTGCCCGGACCCTCGGATGTATGCGTGTTTGTAACCCGGTCCTTGGTCTTGGACGCCGCGTTCGTGCTGACTGAGCGCGTTTGTCGTGAAGGCGTTCCTCGCGACGATGCTGACGATAGTGTCTCCAGCGAGTTGGTACCCTGCTCCGAAGCGGACTCAGGCATCGGCGGTATAGCCCCCCCAGGTGATAACAGGCCGTTCTTGGTCGTCGCACCGCTGGACCGATTGCCCAGCGTGAACAGCCCCTTCGCGTTGGGCGCTGACGCGACGCGACGGATGAAGCGCGACGCATTCGCACCGAAGACCTTGGGCGATAGCGGGCCGGAACGCGAGGGCGTGGTTGGTGTTGGGGGCATGAAGGAGAGTTGAGACGAGTTGGCCGTCGCGGTTTGGGGCACCTTACGACCGAGCATGCGTTGCTTGTCGGAACGCTTCTTGGAACGGTGCTTCTCTGTGCTAACCGACGGCTCGGCCTCTGATGATGGGGCGTGGCGCGAGTAATCCGGAGTAGTTGGGGTTCTCTGCACGGCCCTTGTGGGCATAGAGGGGTTGGAGTCGGTGGAGAGAGTATTGGATGAGTTGTACGACGACCGTCGATCTGGCGAGGCGAGAAGGGTCGGAATGGAAGAAACTGCGGATGCAGGCGGGGTAAGGGCGCTCTGAGAGGTATGGATGGTGCTGGTGTCAAGAGTGAGGGAGGACGTAGCACCCTTCTTGGATGATTGGCTCCCTATTCTGAATATCGACTTCCATGCAGATTGGCTGCCAGGACTTGTCGGAGACAGCGGATGGATGATAAGAGGAGGATGATGGGCGACAAGATGGCTGACGTGCTCAGGGTTGGGACTTGAGTGAACCATGGCTGCCTAGTGGGAGCGAGCGATGTGGACGTTCGGCCGGTGAGTGATGGGATGGAGATGGAGACGAAGGAACGGCGGGTTGACGGCAGGTGCACACGGTGCTGTTACCGGGGATTCTTCGACGGCCAGAGAACGAGAGATCGTCTGTGGCAGAGACGAGAGAGAGCGAAGAAGGGTCCAGCGGGGCACCGTCGTCGTCGGCACTCGCTTACAGTCCACGGCGCTGCAAATAATATCGAGGCGCTCAACCCCAAAGGCAGCTCGGTTCGGGCTTAGACCGAATACTTACCATCCTGTTCCTTGTTACGCCTCTTACTTACTCGCCCCGTCTATCAGTCAGCGTCCCCCCCTTCCGGAACGAGCCGGCCTGCGGACTCGCATCGTCTCTCACCTCCTCACGCCTGCCCGCCATTCCAATCCCCCGTCACCTTCGTCTGCCCCACCTCCCCAACACAACAGTATCCGACAGCGGCGCCCGCCATCCAGGCGGCAGATGGCTTGATTGGGGTGGTCGTTCGCCACGCGGGCTATAAGGTTTAGCCTTGCATAAAACACCCCGCCTATCAGGCACACGGTCGTCGGTCATGTACTTAGCAGGTCCGGGAACTCTCCGTCCACGTGCCATGACCCTACTTGCCTCTAGGTCCCAGACGAAACATCCGTTCAGGCTGTTTGAGCTGGAAACGACGTTGCCTGTCACAAGCCTGCCGACTTTGAACGCACCTGCATTGCAGAGAGAGCTTGTCGAGAGTGGGAGTGCAGATCGCAACCCAGGTCAACTGTAACGCCGACCGCGGTCCGCCACATCGCATTACAGTCAGAAGTCGGAAGCTTCTCTGGTAGATGGTCCATCTTCCCTCCCGTAAGACGGTTTCAGTGCGGTCCCGTCACGGAGTAACTTACAATTTTGAGCGAGAGTTCTGTCGGACGTCGCGCTCGAACAGGTTCATGCAAACACATGAGATGATTGGGTTAAGTCTACTTGCATAGCACGTATACTTATTCCGGTCGACACAGCATCTCAACAGACCCCCGTATAGACCGCGTTGGACACGCCGCCCAGCAGCGAGTCCTCGTGTTACAGCAATCTCGAACATCTCGGCCGCTTTTCATGAAAGTAGCCCATTCCAGTGATCTGATACAGGAGTTTGAATTTGTGGGAACCACCACAGATCGCGAAGATGGTCGCGGGCGGCCCGACGGTCGAAAGGGAGTTGCGAGGAAATGAAGACTCCGCGTTCCACTTCTGCCAATCCAGAAGCCCTGTCCATTTAGCTCTCTTCTTCTGGTCGCAGAGATGCATGAAGATAGGTTCTGCGGGCCTCCGACTTGTGTGAGGAGGCTTCATTGAAGGGCGATCGTAGGAGAAGCCAGCGAAAGTGGTTTCCTATTAGTTTCCTATAACCCCGGATGTTTGGGATGTCCGATAGCGTCAGAGTCCACCCCCAGACACATGTTTGATCAGAGCTTGAATGATTGATATGATGCTGCGAATGAATGGCCCGTCTGTTACGAATACAAGGATGCTCCCTACTGCAGACATCCTATAGACTGGTAGGTGGCCTGGGAGAGGCGGCGGTGCTCGTGCGAAAACGCTGCAGATGAGAGAACGTTCGTCGCGCTTCTGTTAGATACGGCCGTATACACTGATCGCCCGAGCGGCGGAATTGACTCACCAAAGCCATAATGCACACAGGCCACTGGTCACTGGTCACCTGGTCGGGGGGCTAGATGCTAGAAGTACCATGAGAGTAATGGTGCTCTCTTGGGGCCACTTGATCTGCAAGGGGTCAAGGGATGAGCCAAGGTACAGCCCATGCGCCTGCTCGGACGAAAATGGAATGCATACCTAATGTACTGATGGTCACTGTGTATAGAGCCGTCCAACATACAATCATGATAGTTCAGGCGCAACAAGTCCACGATCGGAGCACTGGTACTGTCTGATCATTGATCTAGACGACAGTCAGTGAGATATGCGAACGCCATGAATGCTCTCAATAAACACTGACCACTAGCCGGGGTCCCACCAACAAGATATGTACTTGCTCGCCCCGGAAAATGCAAAGCGTTGATGAAACGAGTGCCACAAGGTCGATCGTGCCCGATTGAGCGTTGGTCGACACGGCAACATGATAGTGTGCGTATGTTGCGAAGGCGGTGCGAGAATCCAGGAATAGGAATCGAAGAGTCCCACCCGGTAGCTCTCCTCGGGAACGTAAAGACAATGGGGCAGGGCGGGAGAAGGATGACAGGTGCATGCTGCTCCACCGATCTCGCAGCCGGGGTCAACGATGTAGACCGCCCAATCGGCGCTGCAGGTGATGACCTTATTCGGTTTGGAGGGAAGACTGAGCTTGTCGGACAAAGAGTAATTGCCGGGCTTGCAATCGTGTTCCTGGACGAGGGAGCTCCTCCGACTCTTGACTGTAGACGGCATCCTGTGTGTCGTTGATCTAACCGACGCATGGAATGCCACAGAGCCTTCTCGAGCCTCTCGCTGGCACCGCGGCTGCTGCTGGACAGGGCGCCATGACACCGCACTTTTGCGTTCTGCCGTCGCTGTCAGTTATCCCGCCGGTATCATCATAAGCAAGGAATGGACTCACCAAGACAGGCTTGACGTGAGTCTCGTTACTATCGTGGGCGCAAGGCGGTTTCCAGTTCGTCGGCTGCAATGCAAATTGGTCAGCCAAACTCGACAGCGTCACGGTCACCGCCGGGCAGGCGGGTAATGCACTCCCAAAGGACGAATCCCAATCGCTGCTCATGAAAATTTATGTTCAATATCCTCTTCCAACCGCAAGTTGTGGGACGCAACAAGGCATAACACAGTTACACATTTGCAAAGCGACAGCATAATCATGATAGTCAATAAAATGGTCACGTATGCGCAATAGAGTTCGTCGCCGCGTGACGAACACTTACCGGGAATATATGGATGGTCTACCCACCGATCCATCAGGCAATCGGACATGTCGGTCGCGGAGCTTTTAGGTACGTTATGCTCACAAATCCTTGAACCCGCATCAGCAGACACAGGGTACGCTCCCGACAGCAGCTGGGCTTGCCTGGAACTGTTTTGTCAGCGGAACGAAAGCATGGTGAGGGATATAATGATGCGTACTATGAGCGCACTTCACTTCAATGTTTGCGGTAAGCACGCGATGACTGGCATTCCGTATCTGTGTGTACGATCTGCTTACCCTGAGTCACGCTGTCGCGTATCATCCCTGAACAGGCGACATCGACGGACCCACAAGATGTCTCACAACCTGTCAAACATCGAGCAGATAAGGTTGAATTCCGGAGGATAGGTTGGCCGTCACAGACCAGTTACTAAGAGGGGATTGTCGATGTAACACACCATTGATTTTGAGGAAGACATTGATGGACCAAAAGGTTTGCAGATTGTGCTTCGGTGACAGTATATGATCCTGAAACATAGGATACTGTGTCAGTCACGACCATGACAAGCGAGGGATGACCCATAGACATAGACGATCGAGTTTCGGCGCACCGCTTTGTAGACTCAGGAACGGTGTCGAAGAGTTGTGGTGGTGTAAGCGTGTCGACACCGGCGATGGAATCCACGTAAACACTGTGAATGAGCACCGAGTACGCGGCTTACCGGCACCAACCGTTTTAAGCCGACAAACGTCAATCACTCAGGCAGGGTTCGAGGAGGCGGCGGGCAGAAATGGAACACTGGCCAAGAACACAGCATGACTAAAGAGATGCACTGAACTCGAGGGGGCCATCCGCCCTAAGGTCAGACCCACGGGACTTGCGATGCGTGTAGGAGCTCAGGTGGGTGGTTTTAGATAAGGAACAGAGGAGAATACTTCAGCGACTCACCTCAGAGTCGCGAAGGTTCTCGCGCCCTTGACCTCGTAAAGTTCCGTCGCGGTCGGCTTCAATGGGATAGTAGGGCATTGCAGGGACACTTCCGTCCCACCATACCGTCCGTTGATATTTTAGGAAGAGTGTCTTCGTGTCTCAGCATGACTTGACGCTGTACGTAAAGACTGCCTTCTACCGTTGAAATCGACGATCGTAAACAACCGAACTTGTCGAAAGTCAGAGAGGACATATCGTACAAAGATCGATCAGGCCGTCGAAGGTAGAGAGTGCATCGCTCACATAATCATTTCGGTCGATCTGCAAAAGGGCAACGGAGGCACAAGCAAAGTCGCCAAGGTGCGAGCTGGTCTTCGTGCCATTTGTAGACGTAGGCGGTAAGCATATGCAATCTGGGCGGACCAGATCCGGCACACACACCTCCGTCGCAGAACGGACCTTCGCAAATGCAATTCGTATATGTCTCATCTGCTCGCCGCTGAGTCTCCGATGGATCGGGAGTACACCTCGAGCACGGAGGATGAGTTGACCCTGGGTAACACGATGGTCCGTGACGCTGCCGATGCATCATACTTAAAACGTGTTGCCCGAAAAGCTGAGTGATCTTGATAAGAAACCGCACTCGCAGACCCCTAGCCGCGGAACTGACCTCGATTGAGACGTCGCGGCACTCGGCTCCGTCAATGATAGCAGCGAAATTCGCAGCTATACTCCCTGTTGCGGCCCTACGACAACCCAATGGCATTATCTGACAATGCCATAGGGGGACAAGGACCTTTTTGTCGGGGGGCGTCGTCTCTGACAGCCGACCTGTACGATGGACCCGTCCTGCTGCAAGATATAAGACACCCAAACCATTAGAAGACGACAATTTTGTTTGGGATCAAGAAGCCGATGGAACCGGAGCGAGCTGAGGATGCCGTCGAGGAAGCTTCTGCGGACATTGGAGAATGTTCTGTTCTTCGCGAGATGGTGTTCCATAATTGACCTCGAAACCGCGCGCGCATCCTCCAAGGTTCAGGCCGAAGCATGGGCAATGATGACAAGGATGAGCGCGAAGCTTACTTCACGAAGAGATCAACTTCTTACGTACCGTACAACTTGAACTATGAGCTTCCTTTATGGGATACCGGAGCAAGCTTAAGGGCGCCACTATCCAGAGTCGCATCCGAGTTCCGCTGGCAAGACACGGTGGCTCAACTGATACGGGGAAAGGCTCAGAGTAGGTTGCTACACAACGAAATGCACATGGATGATAGCCGAGACAGCACATTCCATATAAGTATCTCGGATGGGGTGAGCAACGTCAAGGGGGAGATCGCGTTCTGCTGGAGTCAGACCTGTAGTTGATGTTTGTCAGCGACGGGATTGGTCCATCATGCATCACGGTGTGGACGAGAGTCTAAGCCACTACTAGTACAGTAACTTCCCCTGGACAGGAGGTCCGGAAGCGAATGACATCTGACAGCCCTTTACCGCGCGTGCAAAGCCCAGTCTCGAGGTCTCGTGGTGTCGTCCAATAAGTATTCCGAATTTACTGGGTGTGGGCGAAGCCTTGACAGCACCACATTTCGGTATAGACCACACGTGAACCGTAGACCCCTGGAGGACGACGTAATTAATCTGTATCCAAATGAGACGGCAAAGCGGCAAAGCAAGACGTCATGCACCTTGATCACGTACTCGCTGAAGGCATCGGCAGGATCTTGTCGGATGATAGTCCCATGAGAAGTCCGTGACGCCGAATTGAAACATTTCACAAACAGAGAAAACGTGGGATGTGAGTTGAAGAGGCCCGGGTGGAATCGGAAATGTTCACAATCTGCAAGTTCGGATGGTGCGGAAGGTATGGTGGACGAACTCCGGGTCGAGGGTGAAGAATTCGGGTCCGGATGGCCGCTACTGTGTGCGTCAAGCGTAGATTCATTTCTGACCCTAGACCGGAGGCTACCGATAAAGCGTCTTTAGCCCAAACATGGCAGAATATAATATATCGCAAAGAAGCGTATCTCCTGTGAGAACGTAGACCACCGTAGTACGTCAACGCACATGTAGAGCGCATACAGCAAGAAAACAACCCACCTGGAATATCGGTCTCGGGCTGCGCCGGGACGTATGACACGCCCGTCGCACGAGTCGTCGGGCTAGGTTCAATAGCCTGCACAGAGACCACCGAGGTCGGAGGCTGACAGTACAGTATCCAGTTCCCTCTGGATCCGATGGACGCATCCCCGGGGCACTGGCGACGTGCCTCAGCTTGGGAGCGCTTCACCGCTCCGTGGACCTCGCGCCGTAAACTCAAGGCCAGAACCTGTCTCGAGTTCAACCGTAGCTGGGAGGTGGAGTGCGCCCACCTCTGAAACCGTCCTCATGTATTACCCCGCCGTGCTGCGTCGGGGCGCCAGGACCAGGGTGTGCACGTCTCCACCGTCGGGACGGGGATACTATATGAATCCCGGGCGTCATGGTGGCGTCACCCTTACGATTGCGGCGGCGACATTCGGGATCTGGTGGACCAAACTTTGTGGAACAACTGCGGCCGAATGCAGTTATCGGTGGTGTTGGAGAAGCTGCGAAGCCATGACAAAGCGTGGTGCGTTCGACTTCGACTCTTCGTGTGTTTCTATTCCATACGTCGTGCCTGAGGGTGGAATGCGGGAAGGAAAGGCGACATACTCTCGCCGAGGTGGATCTCGTGCACGAGCTGCAGAGCAAAGAAGAGAACCACCCGGCGGACCGCTAAGCCAGGACGAGGCGTAAGATTGGCGACACGACGGCGCAAAACTACAGGACTTGCCATCGGAATGGTGCTTGAATACAAGACGCGGGCTCGAAATTTGCTTCTCCTTGTCGTCGCCGATGCGCCCTAAACCACACCGAACATGAATCAGCACCATCTGCGATAGTCGATGCGGACATACCGGCGACAACTTTAAGGGACGAATCGCATAGAGACGACCGGACCTGGCAGTGTAAAAGTTTACTCATCCAGAGTCCGGTCGTTCAGCGAGGAAGCGGCAGACATTTTCAATGAACCAGCGGGGAGTTCTATAGCTGTGGTTGCGCGCCACGATGCCGGGGACGCCTACAGGCGATTCAAAACTGGTGAGCATTTGACGCTGAGGATCATGTGCATGGCGTCTATGAGTTGGAATGCCACAGACCGGTAGAGATGCGACGCGCGTCCGTCCCGCCAGACGCGGCATCTGCATGATCGTACATGGTCCCTGTTATTAGCGAAATGAAGCATCGTCAACCGGAGCATGTTGACATATCGCTCAGTCGGTTATTGTGCCATCTCGAGGAGTATAAGAGCGCTCCGCCAGCGGCTTTCACTGGCATACGGAACAAAGTATTGGGTTCAAGGCGGTGCCTGGGGCAGCTGGGATCTTCATACACCAAAATTAGCTGCAGCTCGGCGGAGGATGTCAAACACTTACCGGCGTCCGTCCGGAGACATTACCATGCACTCGACCCAGGTACTTGCCCCACACTGCGTCCAACGGCTCCGATATAGAGCCAAACCAACAGGATGAAGTAGCACAATAAGCCTTGTTACGGTGGGGAAAATGTGGCTCAGTGTTGCGAGCGCGGAAGACTCCGGAAGTGAATCAAGTTTCCTTGCGGAGCGATAGGAGGGGAGCGTGCGTGTCTGAGGCGCATTGAGGAGGAAGTAATACGTGCAGATAGGCATGAATGCGCCCCACGCGGCCCGAGATCGCTATTCATGTCGCGATGAAGAACGCCGAAGTTCATATGCGGTCGCTGTAGATGCAGAGCGGCGCGAAGAAACGAGAAACGCGGCATCGTGAGTCGGCACGGCGAGCCTGCACGAGGCTAGAGCTCGAAGGCTGGTCCAAAGGATGCTTCAGGAAGGCGCGGTTGCATGACCGCGACAAGCATGTGCTGTGAACATTTCTGGGCGAGAAGGATTGCTATTGGTCAAGGAGCGAATACCTACGAGGCGATCGGAGGATGACATGACATTATCTGCAGCTCAAGCATCATCCTGTGGCTGGTGACAGCGCTCGCATCCATATGCGGCCGTCGATGGTGCAGGCGAATGTTCCAGTGAACCGCGATACCGAGACCTCATCGCGGGACGATGTCACAGGACAGCGACGACCTGTATCGATATGGCTGCAAGCACGGTGTTTCAGCGTTTCTTGTCGCCTGTCTGGGCTCTGGCGGTAATGCGCACCTGAATGATACCCACAAGAAACGCATCCGGTGGGTATATTCCGAGAGGAGTCGGTCGCACGCCGTCCGTCGGATTCTTCGGATGAAGGCGAAAACGTTGACATCTTCTTTCGGAAATGGATCGAAGCGAGATTGATAGCGGTTAAAACGCGAAGATGCCAGGTTATTTCCTCCACTCTACGGTCGCGCACATTCCGCCGCCACGTAGGACGCCGCCGCGGATGCCGTACTGTGTGGATGCGCTGTGAGTGAGTCCGAGATTTAGCGGATCAACTTCCCACTACGGAGGGAAAGAGACCTGTGATCAGCGAGAGGCGAGAGGCATGGGCGGGATTCGGCCCCAGTGACCTTCGGTAAAAAGGATTTCGGTGCGCCATGTATGCGCATGGCAGCGCGAGACGACACGGGTTGCCCCTGAGATAGGGTGGGCTGCGAGAAACTGTCAGGACTAATGGCAATAAAAATTGGTGGAGACGAGGGATGAATTGGTTACGGACAGCCGGAGCAGAGGCGTGATCTGAGCTGGGCGGTGACGAACAAATCCGTTAACGTCGGAGAAAACGAGGCGGGACGAGGAGAACGGTGGGGAACGAATGAGCGGGGGTGAAAGAGAGCGTTGTGTATCTATAGAGACATGCATGAGTATCAGCAAGCAGAGGGGGCGAGACAGGAGGGGCGAGGAGGGGATGGCGAGGGGAGGAGGACGCACCGGCTACGGCGGACGATGACAAGCGGCTGAGAGTCGGGGTGAGATGGAATCTGGCGCGCGTAGATCAGGTTGGGCCTGACGTCGCACGGGAGACGAGCTCCTCATGTTTTTTCCATCATCTCCGTCTCCGTTTTCCCGACGCTGGCCGCGACTTATAAGAGTCGCCGGCTGGGCCTGCTCCCTCGCGCTCCCTAAGTACCTACGCGCAACAGGAGCCGCTCCCGCCGGGTACTCGCCGCGTGTCGCTGGTAAGCTCTTGCCACTTTCTGACAGCGGGAGATTTGAATACTAAATCTGAATCCCCGGTTCTCCCGGGAACATCATGGCCGTCTCAGTTTAAGGAGGAGTTATAATCCCAACGCTCTCCACATCCCCTTCTCCCCGCCCGCTACCGCGTTCGCCATGTCCCCGGCCCATCGCCACACCGACGAGACGCGTCCTCTCCTCCGCGATGACAGCCCATACCCCGAGTCCTACCGCTCCGTAGACTCCGACGAATCCCAACCACCGGAACCATGCGCGACCAAGATCTCTCGCGCTGACCTCATCTGGGTCCTCGCTGGCCTGTGGAGCGCGGTCTTCCTGGGTGCCTTGGATGGTGCGTCTGCCGTCGCTTACCCCGTCGCATAGCGTGCTCATGCTTCCTGCGCCGCGTCCGTTCCGATCCGCAGGCACGATTGTGGCTACCCTCCTCTCGCCCATCGGAAGCTACTTCAACGAGTCAAACCGCTCCTCGTACATTGGCACATCCTATTTGCTATCAGTATGCTGTTTTACCCCGTTATATGGTGCGTCTTCTGTTATTTGTCGCGTGCTCCGTTCCTCACCGTAGCATGGTTTCAGGTCGACTGTCGGATATCTTGGGCCGCAAAGGTGCCATGCTTCTAGCTCTCTCCTTCTTTGGTATGTCATGGCGTCTACCGGCTGTCAAACCACGCCCCCGACCTGATGTTTCCGTAGGCTCGGGCACATTATTATGTGGCCTCGCACCCTCCATGGACGCACTCATAGCTGCCCGCGCACTAGCTGGCATGGGAGGCGGCGGGTGAGTGCCTATCGTAGTCCAGCGCACTCCCATCAGAACCCTAACAAGTTCCTCCGCTGGACATGGCTCTCAGAGTCATGACAGGTGAGCGGAGAACAAGCGGCGGCGTGACGTCATGGCACAATCTCACACAGTGAACCTGCAGTCTCGAGTGTCGCTGTAACGGATCTAATTCCACTGTACGTCCCATATCCCGACCACATCGGATGTCGCGTGCTGACCCTCGGCATCCGGTTTAGCCGTCAGCGAGGTTTATATCAAGGCATGACGAATATGTGCGGACTTCTTTCTGCCCGAAGAATATGCCACAGTTGCTCATTCGTGACAATACAGTTTGTTTGGTTTGGGAGCGGGTCTGGGAGGCCCTCTTGGAGGGTGGATGAATGACGCCCTAGGATGGTAAGTCGCATGTCTCGTTCTCACCCTGGACGTGCTTCCGACTCATATGTCACATTCTGATCGTCGTATCTGACATTCTGACATTCCCAGGCGGTCCGCATTCCTCCTTCAGGTGAGGTGCAGCCTCATCACGGCGTTCACCCTTGACTAATCCCGAATACGATTACACCCTATCGATCTCCACGAACTTTATCGCATTCAACACCTGACACGTTTATCGACGACTAAACTGAATATGCCATGACGGACGTACGACATAGATGCCCATTCTCGTGTTCTCATTTATCCTGGTCGCCCTTAAAGTCTCGATCCCTCTTCCGGACGAAGTAGAGAACCAGCCCCTGCATGCCAAATTGCGACGTATCGACGTACTCGGGTCGTTCACCTTGGTCGGCATGGTCGGCTGCCTGCTTCTCGGCCTGTCGATGAAGTCGACAGAGGAACTCCCCTGGGCACATCCGCTCATATGGGGGCTTCTGCTCGCGAGTGTTGTATTCTGCGCTCTCTTCATCTGGGTGGAGACATGCTACTCCCCGTTCCCGGTTATGCCCATGCGCCTCGTGAAGCAACGGACACCCCTTTTCGTCTCGCTGTCGAATTTCTTCGGTAGCGTCGCTGCTTTTTCCATGGTATGTCCGCTCGCATGGCACTCATGTTAGAATCTGTCTGATTCATCTTGTGTAGATTTATAACGTACCATTAGTGAGTGACTTTGTGCGCACGATGGCGGGCTGCCTGACTAACCCCCCATCTAGTATTTCTCGGCTGTTAGACTTAATTCATCCACGGACTCTGGTGAGTTGCTCGTCCAGTGGTTTAGATGATTGCTCACATAGTCTCAAGGATTTCATTTATTACCTCATTCTGTGCGTCGCTCAGGGAGATTCTTGATAGTCCTCTTCTTGACACCTCGTGCTTCAGATTGCCATCTCTACCGGAAGCGTTTTTGCTGGATGGTGAGTCTAGGTCATCGATTGCCCATACTTTTCTGACCGCAGTCCCGTCTATGGCCGCCATATCTGACATAACTTTTTTGCAGGGTCATGCGCCGAACTGGCAGACTGTACAACCTTACGCTGTTCTCGTGTCTCCTGACCGTGTTCGCAACGTCGCTCGTGGCCATGTGGGACGAGAATTCAGCCGCGTTTCATCTGTGGCTCGATATTGTTCCTCAAGGTTTCGGGATGGCCAGCGTCATTACGACCACGCTCATTGTACGTATCTACCCGCAGCCCGTGGCCCGCGCTCCGTTTCGAACCGCAATCGGAGCCGTCTAACATGCATGCTTGCCAGGCGATGATCGCGAGCGTCACACGCGAGGACCTCGCTGTGGCCACTGGCAGTACGTTGCTTTCCGCTCTTCCTGCTTCTCGTGCAACGTGACTGACGCGACGCAGTCACCTATCTATTCCGGACGACCGGGCAGGTCATCGGTGTCAGTCTGAGTGGTGCCCTTTTGCAGTCCGTCCTGACGGCGAAGCTCCGCGAACGCATACAAGGGCCCGACGCAGCTTCGGTACGTCATCCCACACGCTACACGTTTTCTCCCAACCCAATCCACTCATTACTGCACGCGCCCGTGCCGTAACCACAGATAATCGAACACATTCGGTGAGTGTGTCCTGCCTCCTGCCTCTCATCTCGGAAGTGTCTCGCTGACATGGGCCCGTCTGGACGACGCACCTGACAGGCATTCCACGACGATCATCCCGACATTAGAGCCCATACTGCGCAAGGCGGCCGTGGACTCGTACGCCGACGCGCTGCGGGTGGTGTTCATCTGCCAGGCCGCTATCAACTTTATCTGCTTCCTCTGCTGCCTTCCCATCCAGGAAAACCCGTTACCGTGCGTGTCCCCCCTTCTCTTCGCGTCCACTCTTGTTCCCCTGTCCGGCATTCGCCTGCCGTTGGCTCCGCGGCCCTTACGCGAGCGAAAGGAAGCTGCCTCGTTCTTTTGCCTTTGCCGCTGCTCGTTTCCGCTTCGCTTTGCGTTACGATGCTAACTTACGTACGTGATGCAGGGGCACCCACGAGGAGCAGGAAGAGGCGTGGAAGCGGAGGGACACCATCTCTCGGACGGATTCGGAAGGCTCAGCATGATGTATACCACCCCAACGATACCTTGTTGTAAAATTAGCTTAGTAGAGGAAGGCGTCAGCGCCAGCTAGTGCTCGGGCACCAAATTTGTTGGTGCAGCACTGAAACATGTACTCTGTGCTGTCGATCCGTGGGGGTGGGGGCGGGGCAGACGGTTCTGGCATGCCCTCAACGTTCGATTGACTGTCGATATCCAGGACTAGACCCACAACACTCGCTTGAGCTTTGACGTTGTTCATGAGCGGAGGTCTGAATGCCTTGGGCCATTAAGAGGGGTGTTATGGTTGCACATTAGATTGGGGCGCTCTTGCGACGGGTCTCGTCTCCTCTATCCACCTCCTTGGTTTCTTTTCCACGACGGTGATGCCCCTCCTCCCGTTCATCCCACCCATCCCCTCCACGCCTCCCGTCTCTCCATCTGCGTAGCGGCTGCGGTGCGCGGGGCACGGAAGGAAGGTCGATGCGGAGACGGTGACGACGGACGCGAGGAATGTGAGGCCGAAGAGGGAGGAGATAAACGTCCGGCGCTGGCGGTGGTTGAGCTGGAGCACGCGCGATACAGACGACGACATTCTCTCTATGGTGGTCGCTGCACTTGTGTGAGGTTCTGTCCGACGAGCGAACGAAGGGCGGGCCGACCAGTCAAGCTGTCAGTCAGTCTCCTATTGCTCTCACTGCGTGCAAAGGTGAAAAATGGAGACGCACATTCAATCTCCCATGTCCTCCGCGTAATACTGGTGTGTTTGGGACGCCGTACGGCGTGGTGGTGCGAGACAAGGGATGGTGGTGGAAAGGCAAGGCGTGCAGCCCCGGTCGAGCTGGACAGGATCGGGGCCGCTCTCATTGGCCAGGCAAGTTCCAGGTGCCGTCGTACAGACGCCCTATTCCCGAAGACTAGCGCCCACATCTGCTCCGTCCCGTCATCTCCGCCTTGAGTCGGTCATTCACTTTCTCTGAGTCTCCCTCGCTCCTCGCGCCTCCTCCTCTAGACCAAGGCACGAGACCAAAATGCCGAACGTACGCGTGCTGCGCGACCTCAAGGCGCGCCACGGCGTGAACGCCAACGAGATCCTCCGCCGCGCCTACCTCTACGTCGCGCGCAACCAGACCCTCCCCCCGCAGGTCCGCTTCCAGGCGCAGCTCCAGCTGAACACCTTCGGGCGGTACACGAGGCCGACGACGGTCCAGAACAGATGCACGGAGACGGGCAAAGGGCGGGGTATCATCAGCGAGTTCGGCCTGGCGAGGGTGCGCCTTCCTAGAGTGTCTGTGCTCATGTGCGAGAAGACTGACGTTGCAATCGTGTTGCAGTACCAGTTCCGGTTAAAGGCGTTGGCGAACGAGCTGCCTGGCGTGCGCAAAGCTTCCTGGTAGAGTGCTGCCCCGACGGATAGATATCGTACTGTGTGAGTCTTGTGCAACTCTCCCCATTCCGATTTGAGTCGCATCTCATGCCATACATCAACGTTGCCAGACAGCATGTTCGATGTCTTAATGGACCGGATCCCTCCCCATTCACCAATTGTGTGATTGAGGAGATAGGATTGAGGACGGGGTCACTGTCTACAAAACAAAATCAAGCTAAGCCCTGCAACCGACGGTAACTAGTCATCAAATCAAAGAGAGACTTGGTTCAGCCAAAACCACAAGGACAATATTAAAGACGACAGAACTAATAGAACGCGGCCCCCGCGATACGTGTCTACACGTCCGCACGAGACCGGTTGATATCTATATAATACAAATTCTTTCCTGCAGCCAGGCCAAGGGTCGACGACGCCACGTCATGTCCATTCCCGAGGCAAAGGTAGCATGTTAATCACGTACAACTGGTACTCCTTACACTGGGTTTGGCGGCTCGGTCGAGTATTCCCCGACGTGCAGCTCAGTGTCCCCTCGCTCGCGTCGCCATTTGTTCGTGATGTTTAATGTGGCTGGGTCCACGAGGAACCTGTAGGGGAGGTGTGAGACAAGAATTTGTATGCACTCAGTAGGAAGGCGTACTTGTAGCGCTGCAACCACGACTCGGATATCTCCCAATTATTGTGGGCCAGAACGTCGTCCCCATGAATATTCACAGCAAGGCGGTATTCGTGCAAACAGTCAACAAGGTTGAAGCGCTCTGAGGAGAGAGACGTGAGCAACGGCAAGGTTCGGATGACGCTGGTTGTTGGACACGACTGTAAGCTATCAGACATTGGTCGCGCGACTTACCTCGGAGCAAAATCATACGATCGCGAAGTTCTGGATGCAGGACGCAGTCGATCACACTCTCTACATCGGACAGTCAAATGACCATTTGTCGGACATGCTTCCATCACTACTCTTACCATGTGGAATTGTCCTAGAAGGCAACAGGCGTTAGTTGGAGCGAGACAATGGAATCGGACGATAATTAGTCACCTTTGGACTAGTGTCGGCCGGAGCGACGACGGAAGGCAGTAATTGTTATTGCGTTTCCAGTTGTCCAAGTGATAGCTATCAAACGATTTGTTTTACTTCATCAGCGCCAAAACACGATATATACCTGACTGGAGAACGCACTAAACAAGCTTGTACGCATCCAACTTTTTCGGATCGATCTCTTCTTCCTCATCCTGCGTCTGCTGCGAAGACGTTTGAGCGGCTTGCGGCGCCGACGATGTCCTGGGAGGTGGCGCCATGGGCGCCATGCTGCTGTTGTTCACGGCGGGCATCGTCGACATTGGGTCGCTGGACATCGACATCCCATACCCGGACTGGAAGGGCACAGACATACCCCCACTAGACGGAGAGCCGTATTGACCAGAATGGCTGGCTGGGGACGAAGCAGGTGGAACGAACATAGGAGAAGCACCGGACGGGCCGCGGGAATAATCGGGAGGGTAGAGGCCATTCGGGCCCATGGACGAGACCGAAGGATTGAGGGGGACGAGCAGGGGGAAGTTATCGCTCGACCGTGAAGCGTCGCCATTGGTCTCACCCGGACGCGATCTCTTGGGACGGAGACCGTACGGGTCACTATCCTCAGCGGCACGCTTTTGAGAGTTGGATCCGCCTGCGGCAGACGGTCCTCCTGCGGATTCCGACGTGTCTCGCTTGTGGCGTTGGTAGCTCTCCCAGGCGGTGTCCGTCTCGGCCTTGTTGATAAGATCGTTGTACTCAGCCAACTCCCATCCGACCTTGGCGAGGACACCACCTGCGCCATCACCTATGAACGTGCTGAGGCTTTTGAGGAGTCCTCGTAGTACTTGGTTCTCATGCATAAGGTCTCGGGTGACGACCATTAATGCCGGTAGCTCCAAATTGCAGAACGCGCCTCACACGTACCTTTTAGCACCTTCCTCAACTGCGACAGGGCCTCATCTTTGCCTCCCGACAGCATTTCCACACTGGCCTCGAGATCCCGTATCTGCGCAGTGTAAAAGTGCGTTGTCAGCCTTTGTACGTTCCCTCTTACCGTCACGGAGCCACCAAGACAAGAATGGCATTGATTGCGTACTCACGCGCTGTTGCTTGCGCAGACGGAACTCTCTCTGCGCTATACGGTTCTGGTCACGTCTAGCCGCTTGGGAGCTGTGGCATGGTGCGGACCGTCAGCACGTCAGCACGCTGAGGAAAGGCAGGTGATGTACTTGCTTTGGGTTTTTCTTCCTGCCGGGCTTACCAACGGGAGGTTGGGATGTGTTGCCGTCCGGGGAAGGCTCGTCGTCGCTCTACACACGCATACACACCACTGCTCAGGCTGCCAGTACATCCTCCGCAAGTACGCTCTCTCACGCACCTCCATGTCATGGGAGACACTGCGGTCGCGTTCGTCAGGCATGGAAACGAATAGTCAAGACGTGATACAGTTGACAAATGTGGCTGGATGGGTTTGGGGGCCGACGAGCCGGGGCAGGGGCGGGGAATGGGTCGGGGAAGAACAGAGGGGCGTTGAACCCGTTGCTTTCTAACACTTGCCGCCGACGCGCACGGTCCCGGCGTCGATCCCTGCCGGGCCTCCGAACTCTAGGCGCCTACACGTGGCCGCCCTGACAATGTTCACAGGCGCCCGTTTCCCGCTCCATCCCGAGACAAGAGAAGCGACCCTGACAGTGACTCGACTACATAACGATCCTCCTTCTTTCGGGCCCGCAAGCAGGGCACACCCTCAGTACTCGTCATTAAGCAGACTCTCCGCCCTCGAGGGGAGCTCAAGCCGCTATAGCAATGCCAATTTATTTGCTCTCTCAGTTGTCAGAGCTTCTCTGCAAATCACAACCGATCCCGCCGCCCAATCGCCGTACTTGCTTTTTTTCCGGTGTCTTTCCCAAGCCCAGGCCCCCCTACTTCCTGAGACTCTACTTGTGTAGTATGTACTGACACCCTTGTTGCAGTTCGGCCTTGCGCATTCGTTAACTCAGGCTGTCCCCATCCAGTGGCCCCACGCCATTATGTCACAAACGGATCGTGCGCAACTGGCCGCCGACTCTTATTACGTTGTTCTGAACATCGCCAGGTGCAGCGGCACGCCTCGAGTATGCTGCGCGACCTTATTTCCGCCGCCGTGGTTTATCGTGCCATTGAGTGCGAGTCACTGCCTCCAACGCGCCCTCATGATTGCCATGAGGTTCCCATGCCCTGTTCTTTGGGCTCCTTCTGCTGCTTCTCTGTCGTCATCTCCCAACTCTAACATTCGGCTGTGTTGCTGGCGATCATCTGCCACCGACCGCCATCCCCGGATTGCAACATGTCGTCAAGATGCACAAAAATGACCTGCGAATATCGCCAAGCGATGTCAATTTCGACGCTCGAACAAGCCACACCGCGCACACATGCCCGCTCACCTGGGGAGTCGTACTTCCAGAAGCAAGTAAAAGGCCCGAGGCACCCTGGTCTAGTAGCAGCACATTTGGTGATTACTCTGTCATTGTCCACCCTCGACCCTGTCCCGACCTGACCAGAAAGCAGAACGCGAGCCTATCACTAGACATACCTATCGATTGGCATTTCGAGATTGGCCATTCGAATGTCATCGGAAGGTGATACGGTTATAAAACGAAGTTCGTCCCTTCCGGAGTTTCTTGCTGCCTGCCAGTCACCCGACCTGTGCTTGGAATGATAAGTAAGCTCACAACGTTGTAACCCCGTTGAAAATTTGGGCTGTGATCGATCGGTTGCCAGTACTTACCTCCTCCGTCCCGGCATGGGATATTTATGCTGTCGATTGTGCATGCCACGATTGCGAGGCGTCTACCGAAAGCGGGGTTTGGTGGCCTGTCACGGCAGAGGCCGGTTGGCGCCCAACCCTCCACGGGCGGCCACAGAGAACGACCCGACTCCGACTCGGTCGCCATGTCACAGATTCATGTGGTAGTGCTTCCTGCATCCACACATCACACAACGTGTTCCTCTGACGGTAACTCACCTCTCGCTTAGCCCGGAGGGCCTGTCTCTTCTCAACTTCCTATGCTTCCTTTCGGTCGCGCGCCGTGATCCGTTATGCAGTATGTATCCTTTTTACACCATCCTCTCGCATTGTGTGCGACGGCACGACGGGGCGTCAATGCTCTGTTTGACCTAGGGCCGTGTTATGACCGTCTTTTGGAGCATCTGCGCGGTTCTGGAAGGACGCACGGATCTCATTTACATGACACCGGTGATTCATTGGGATGCTCGTCGAGCCCAGAAGCGATACCGTTCGGAAGGCGTGCCGAGTGCCAAAAGAATGCCCACTCAGACACACTAGAGTAATGACTAGTAATGTGGAAGGTCGTATGGCGCAAACAATGGAGGCGAGCTCGGAATGCGCTGCCCCCGACGACGCGTCTTATCGATGCTACCAACGCGCTCGCGATGGGCGGATCGCACTCCGTACCCTCTCGCCGACGCAAGCGTGCTCGGGCACAACTCGGGCACGATAAAATTCAGGGATGTGCCACAGCGTGATTTCGAGACAGCGACGGACGCAGAGCTCGCCAAGGATGGCTCGTCCTCGGGTCACTTGCACCCCGCTGCTTCCCGCCGGATGCCTCAGGGCTTCTTGCTGTATGCCGGGGAAGTGCCTCAGTTCCAGTACTTGCCAGCGTCCGTCCGCTCGCAGCGTGCATTCCTTCCCTGTAGAGGACGTGATATGTCAGGTGTGGCCCGTCAGGTTCCCCTCTGTTCCCCTTGGGTTCCCCGGCGCGGTCACCTCCCGTCCCAGGTCCTGCATCACCCCCACGCGATTTAAGTTAATTTTGAGCTTGACGCAGGCAGCCGTTTTGAGTACTCCACCTCGGTTTTGCCTGATGGTGCTAATCAGATCGACAGCGATCACCCGGCCGACCGAGGGGCCACAGGACCCTGACCATGAATGCGAGCTCGCGACCGGAGCAGCCGGTTTGTGACGTCCAGCCAACATACTGGATTCGGAGTCGGAGCCCATGACGGGACGGACAGCGGATTTCGGAAACATGCATCTCTGCTGCCAGGGGACGCATAAAACAAACGTGCCCATCGCCCATATCTGGATGACGCCCCTACTTACCTCGTCTCGCTCCTACCCCGCGCTCGTGAAACTCGTCAGCCCCCGCTCCGCATCATATTTTTTCGACTCCATCCGGCGCGGACGACTGTCTCCATGTCTACCACCGATCTCGTGCTCCGCTTCGAGCTCTCTAGCAACCCGGAGGCCGATGCGCGTACCCTCCGAGTGTTACAGATTGTGGACCAGAATGCGGGCCAGAACACGGTAGCGCTGTACAAGGTGCGTCATCTACTCACCGTTCTCGACGGCCATCCGTGCGTATTCACCATTCCGTAGTTTCACCATCCAAACACTGGTCTAACCACTGGCGTGACCTCCATCCAACGAATAAACACAGACACCCAGGTGTGGGAGAATGCGGGGCACATCGAGTGGTCGTCAAATACCAGCGGGGCGGTCTACTTTGGCGTCGAGAGGGTACCTCGATGATTTCATCCGGCTGGAGCATCGGCTGAACCCCCCCTCCCCCCCCGCTGGGCAGGTATCGATACGCGAACTACGAAAGCCCAAGAAACCTTCTAGCAAGTGAGCGAAAATATAACTCCAAGGTTAGGCTCTGCGCACTCACCAATCCTTATTGGGCATGATGCATCTCCCCCCCCCTCCCCAACTCGCACTCCATCGCGCATGCGCCGCACAGGTCCCGGAGGTTCAAGGTAAACAACTCAGAGTACAAGTGGAAACTCGCCGAGAACGGCACAGACATGATCGTGAGCCCCGCCCCAACACGCTGCTCCCTCCCCCCCCCCCCGCTCGACGCTACCGTCTGCACCCCCGATTGCCCTTCGTTAACCTCCGGCCGCCTTCTAGTGCGTCAGCGACAACCTCGGCAACCGGGGAAGGCAGATCGCGCAGTGGACGCAGGACACGCTCACCCTGCGCGTCGCGGAGCGGGCCGAGGGCTTCCTCGACCGGGTCGTCGTGACGTGCTTCCTTCACCTCTGGTTCAGGCGCTATAGCATCTGGTAGCGAGACGCCAGCCCGAGTCCGAGTAGCTGGCAGGCAGGCAGGGAACGCTGTCAGCTGCCTGCCTCTTCGAAGGGATCATCGCTCGGGGCCCATCCTTTATCCGTGAATGTCGTTTTCGAGTTACGTTGATGTGGGGTTGGGGGGGAAAGGGGGAAGGGGAGGGTCTGGACTGGAGAAAGTGCTTTGAGATTTGTCATATGCCCTCAGTGCTAGTCGATGCTTGCTTTGCTTGCCGTGTTCTTCGTCGCTACTGTGTTTATCGTAATCCTTCGTCGTAGAGTACACACCACCTGACCTAATGCTTTGTACGTGTACGGTACTTGTATGTTCTCTATGTGAAGAGTCGGGATGAGAAGGCTAGATGGATAGAAGCGGGAACAATACCTTGCGCCCAATATCGGAGTATGCTGAGGACGCACGCATAGCACGTTGACGACTAGAAGTCATCGAAAATCCGTGAGAGCAGGAAGGGATTGCGACCGGGACAGACTTTGATCTGCTGACAGTTGTGTGAAGGGCAGAATGCGGGGAAGAGATGCATGATATTGGCGCGATAGTCTACATGTGAGAAGCCGGGATGAGAGCGCGCAGAAGCCGCGATGTGAAGTCTCGCCGTGGTGGGTCGTGCTACTGTGACAGGACACGACAAGCCAGAGGGGGACGACGACATATATGAGGTAGGGGGGCCCGGAAGGGACTGGGCGGGGTGAAGACGAGAGCCAAAGGAAGACGAAGACAAAAATACAACGCATAAGGATGCAGCGGAAGACGTCACCGGGCCTCGAACTGGACCACTGCAAAATGCGTTAGTTAAACGTCGGATGCCAGTCCCAAGACAAACGCACTCCTGGTGGTCCTCTTTTTGTACATGATACGATGGCCGCACTGCCTGCAACGAATGGGCTCACGGGGTCTGATCTCGTTCGAAGCGCCACAATCTGCAGGTAGAGAAGGTGGGAGATGAACATCGTCAGCGAACAAATTTCTGAGTACGCGGCTCGCTCACCTGCACACAGATATGACATCTCCTGGCGCTGGGGCCCACCAAAGGACTGCCCAGAGTTACCTCCGTAACCGCCGCTGCCGTAGTTGTTGCTGCCTTGCTGGGAGCTCATGTCGGAAGTGGTCAGGGTGGTGGCGAGTTGCAAGGCTGGTTCACGCGTAGCGAGGATACGGGTACGTAATCATCATTCTTCCTAAAATGGAAGGTCCTATCCTACTGCGTCGCGTCTCTGCCTCCTGTTTTATCGATATCGCTACACTGGCATAGCAACATAAATGAAGTGCGATATTCGAGAATGTACGGGTGTTGCTTTTTTCCTCCTCTGCGTCGATGCTACGTGTTGACTGGCGGTATTTGCGCACCGTCGGTGAGTGGCAAAAGGTGGCAAAGAGGTTGTGTGAGCTTGTTTGGCTGCGCATTCATGGCCAAACCCCGCCTCGGCTTTTGTTCCTAGACGCCAGTGGGAGGCATGGCAAGGCACCGAGGCACGCAAGCTCGCAGCGGGCCATGGGAACATATTTATTGCGAAGACGGCTGAATGAACCGCAGAAGCTCGTCTGGCGTGCCTTGCATCGCTGTGCCTCGCGACTTAAGCTTCCTTACTACTTGGCAATACATGACCTTCATTTTGAAGTTCAACCATCCGCATACTTACATCCCTACCCTTCCGTCGCAGTCGTTGCTGCTAGAGACCAGCAAACATACTTATACCGGACCGGCCATCGCGATGGGGTGAAACATATTCATTCACGTGTCTCATTCCGAAACACACTGTGGAGGGTCCACAGCACCTGAGTACAAGCGAGCAGCCACAAGAGCTTGTGTTACTCCGCGCGTGTTTTGCATGACGCCGAGTCGGCGACGCATCCAGATATTTGTCCTGACGATCACCTCGCGATGCGACGTAGTGCGACGTCAGTATGCTGCGGGGCGTCCACAGCGTGAAAATTTGCCGGTAACTATACGACCAACTGCCGCCCGAACCATCGGGAAGTTGAACGCACCAACCGGATGTCGCATTTCGACAAAGTTGTGTTACATGACGGGATTCCGAATACCTCCAAGGGATCATTAATTTAGTTGCGATCGCCTGTTGTGTTCTGTCAGCAACCGCCCTGTTCAGCATCGCGCGAGGCGTACTTGCATCGTGCGTTGACAATCAGCCAATGGCGGCGGGGGGCTGGCGAGGCCTACGATTCAGAGGTGCGACGAAGCCTAAGCAAATATGATATTCGCCTTGGCCCGTCGTGACCACAGAATTGACAGGCAACATACCAAGGAGCAATCCAAGTTGAAGTTAAAGTACTTAATGTATATATCTCAAGGAAAGTTGCTGGCCATTGCCAGCTGCGGTCCGCAACTCCGTTGTTATCGTTGCTGAAAATAACTTGGCATCGATCAGAACGTGTGGTTGGGCGTTCAAAGGATCAGAGTCGGGACGACGATACTGTAGGGTATGACTCGTGCAGCCCGATGATGATCCCGAATGGGCCGGATAGGGAGGGCGTGTCGTGGCTGCGTAGTTGCAGGCTGAGGCTGGGCGCAGCGGATGACGCGAGACAGGCGCCGTCGCCACGATGAATGGGTCGGGTGGTGGTGCATGTGGTGGGGATCGAGGATTGATTGTTGCAGGCGAGGCGGGCGTCGGGTGGAGGAGGGAGGGCCGGATGGGTATTGCCTTGTCGACTGGGGGCAGTGAGATGTGCATCTGGTCGCGAGCGAGGGGTATCTACGCCCGTCTCCTCCGTGGTTCCATGACATCTGCTGTATCTCCTCTGCGCGCTCATGGCAACCACTTTCTCTCGCCTCGTTTCCAAGGCGGCAACCCATTATATTCCCCCAGCCATGACCCCAGTGGCCAAGGTTGTCCCCGTCCGGCTTCCTCTTCCCCCTGTCGCCACCCTCGTCCACCCTTGTTCTCCTCGCGTCGCCCTCTTCTCCCGCGTCCACGATGACGACCCTCCCTTCCTTCGTAGAGCTCATGGCCTCCCTCGGTCTCGGGGGCCCCGACGACACCCCTGAACCCACAAAGCTCTCTGTTCACCATTCTCGTTCTTCTTCTCATTCCTCGACTGCTTCCGCTTTCTCTGCCGCATCTTCCAGCAATGTACCATCAGCCCCCAGCAATATTTATCCCGGTCATCAGCACCAACTCCAGCACAAGCATTCTTCCCCTGCCATTGTCGTCTCTTCCCATGAAGGCTCCCCGGAGCGAGACATGCCCCAAGACATCCGTCGCTCCCGGGCCACCACCAGATATTCACCATATGGTTCCATTGTGAGTCTACCTGTGTGTTATGTGGCGTCCTTAGAGTGGAATCTCACGCAGAGCAGAACCATTCGAGGAAGGCAAGTATGCCTACCCTCAACGCCGAGCGAACACTCGAACGTCCCGCCCGAGTGAGTACACTCTTCGGGGACTGCATCTGTTGCGTCATACCCTGACCGGTCTTCTCAGGCCCTTTCTACTTCTCCTCGCCTCTCGCCCATCAGCGCGTCCTTCCGTGGACGACGTTCGCGCCGGCCAGAGAACCTCACCCTCTCCGATGCCGACTTGATGGCAAACACACCCATCTCCTCCTATTTGCGCCGACGGACGCCCCAGAACTCTCCGACATCACCGACCTTTGCGCGGGATCGTGACGCGACAGTCTCACACCCACTTACTATCCCCGCGCTCCCCACCCTCCTCTCACCGGCTTCATTTGCGACCCAGTCGTCCGATAGTGAAGACGACGAGATGGACGCAATGCCCGAACCCGAGTTCAAACTCGGCCAACCTCAACCTCACATCAGTGGTACCAGCCCACTATGGCAGTCGCGTTATTGCGATCCTCCTGTGTCCCCGCGCATCTCCATCTGCGCGCCGCTTTCCCCGGAAATCGTGCCTGTTGCTTGAAGTGCCCCAACAAACCCGCCGCCACGTTTGGCTTACCCCTATTCCTTCCTCCTCCTGCGCTCTGTGCTCTCCACCCATCTCATGCCTGCCCCGCCATCTGCACGACTGCGCCTCACCCGTTCAACAGGGCCTGCCTGTTCTTCACCCTACTCCACCCCACCAGCACGGACCCCACACCCCAACTGTCCGCCCCTCCACCTTAAAACTGTATCGTATAATTTGTACGATAGAACGCCAGGGGTCGTGCGGTTTCCTCGTGCCTCTTAGACGATATTCCTTCATTTTGTGTCGGACACTCATTATCTGTTGCCTACCTCGCTTGCCTCGGACAGTCACTCCCTACACTTCCAACCCTCAACCTCAAGCGTGCACCGCAGTCCTTAC
Source organism: Polyporus tsugae (assembly GCA_024305745.1). NCBI lineage: Eukaryota > Fungi > Basidiomycota > Agaricomycetes > Polyporales > Polyporaceae > Polyporus > Polyporus tsugae. The sequence goes on along the minus strand of JAHRBS010000010.1, from coordinate 1,278,339 downwards.
TCATACACCACCCACCGCGCGCATTGCTATTCTTGCCCTTGCGATCGTCCCCTCGCACTTACAGTTGCCCCTCGCATGGCATCTTACCTCACACTCATTCCGCTGTCACCTGTACTGCTTTCGACGCTGATCCCCAGTAGTTTGATCACCCACTCGCTAATCGTCCTCGCCTGGGCCCTCGTTAGTACTTTACCTTGGTACTTACTACCCGCCATCCCGGCGCGCCCACACCCCCGGTTGTCGCGTTACGTCGTTCACCGGCCGCGCTTCTCGCATCTCGAAGCGGCACGCCCGCTTTCCGGGTCTGCGCTCCGCATCGGCCTTCAGCGCGTCCCGTCGCGCTGAAGCTGAATATGCAGTAGCAGTGCGCGCCCCCTGGTCGGGAGGCCCGGCAACCCACACTCCTTCCTAGCATCTCGGACTGTTGTCGTGTACATGCTGTCTTGCGTTCGACACCTCCCCCTCAGCGGTCGTGCGTTCCATACTTCGCATGCATGTCTCGTACATAGCACATGTAGCACCTCGCTATTACTGCTCTCCAATGCGATCCTTTCGGAAGCATATCTGCCGCCATTGACCCCCGGTGTATGTTGGTCGTCAAATGAGTGACAGGGCTCATGTCAGACATCGGGATTAGGACGTCAGTCGTTACCATCCTGCTATTGTTGCTACAGCTCCATTCCCCTGAGGCGCAAAAATGGTGCACAGTCCCGCAGGTATTTACGCCCACTTGCCCACCATTCGCCCACACATGTTCGACAGATTGCGAAGGTTCCGTCGTAGATCTGTACGGTGCCATCGTCGTCATGGAATAGCCAACGGAACAACTGTGCAGTTTGCACATGGGCGTTCTGTCCATCCTGGCATCTTGCGCGGTAACACTCAAATGCTGGGAAGCACGATACAGTGGGAGAGACAAGGGCTCGGTACTCAGTCGTGGGCATCTTCATCTTCGCCTGGACAGTTGTTCTCCATATCTTCAGCATCGTCGTACTGGGTACCGCACCAGAAGCAATACGAGTACTTCCGGCGCAGGTAGTCTAGCACGAGCGTGAGCCGGTCCTGCGCCTGTGATAGCGATCGTATCCCGTTCAGCTCAGCATGTGAACGGAACGTGCAGGGGATGTAAAGGACGTACGCCGAGTCGAAGGAACTGGACGGCTTCCTGAAGCTCTTCCTCTGAATACGGCGACTTGCGAAGCTCCGCCTTCTCGATCTCGCCTTCGTCGTCCAAGTCTTCTAACGTCGACTTCAGGGGCCGCAGCGCGTCGGCCTGCATCTTGGCTCGCAAGCGGCCCTCAAGAGAATGTCCGGCCTGCCGTTGCTGTATAGACGTGACCAACACAGGGTCGTCCAGCGCGTCCAGCAAGCCCTCCGGGAACGTCTCCGGGTTCTCCGGATTCAACCACAGCACGTTGAACTGTCCAATGTCAAGGTTAACGTTCGTCCCCCCCTGAATTAATATGGCGAGAGAAAACGGGAGCCGTTCATGACGACAGACGTACCTGAATATCCGCCTTCTCGTCCAAGGTCACACACGTTCGCTGGGCGGGGTGCAGCCTGCCCGACGCGCGCCGTTCCTCGTACTCCTGCCGCGCGCGGTCGCGGAAGGACGTGTGTGTACGCTCCTCCGCCATCCGCGCCATCTTGGCAAGCCGCTCTGACGCGCTCGGCGACGCGGCGCGAGCACGTTTGCCCAGCCCGATGCCTTTCTTCCCTGCAGATTCACACCCAAGTTAGTATGAATGATGGAGTTACACTGGCAGACAGGCTAGAAGGAGGATTGTGACGATGAACACGGAAAGGACGCACGTACCTTCCCATTCGTTCAGCGCGAGCGGCACTTTACGATGTGAGGTGCCGGTACTTGGCCCAGGAACCGGAGCCTCCTCCTTCACAGCAGCCTCCAGGGCATCGTGCGCGGGGCGTGCACCAATTCCCGCTCGTACAGGTTCCGCATCCTTCTCCTGCACCTGCGGCAGAACCCCGTCCCACTTCTTCGAGTCCGAGTCCAAGTCCGCTCCCGGCCCCTCACCAGCCTCGGTGGCTTTCCCTGCGGGCGCCCCCTTCTCCTCCCTATCCTCCTTGCCCAACGCCTGCCCGGGCTTGAACCCCATTTTCATCATCATCGCGAGGGCCTTGTTCTGGTGCCCGCTCTCCGCCGCCGCCTCGTGCGCCCGCTCGAACAGGCTGCGGCCGAGGGCGTCCTCGCGCGCCTCGCGCTCGCGCTCCTTGCGGCCCATCGTCCGGTTCTGTTCGTTCTTGAGCGCGGAGCGCTTGAGGGCGTCCTTGCGGCGCTCGGCGTACGTCTTTGGGGCAGAGGAGGTACTGGAGGACGCGGTGAGCTCCATGAGGAACTTGTCTGAGAGATAATCATCATCTTCGTCAGACATGGTAGATCGTGGTCTGGGGTTGATGAGAGTGCATGGATAAGAGCGGAGTCACGGTTCGGACGCGCAAGTCGCGCTATGAGGTCAAGCGCTCAGGACGCAACCCGTCGCTCATAGCTGCCTGCGCAGGATCTGACTGGTTGCTGCGGTTACAAAGGCATACACTCAGTCCACACGGAAGAATGAAAAGGTCGTAGCAAACATTGCGAGTCATTATAAGTGGTGCAATACAACAAATGCGGATTTGTGCGTGGATTTTGATAATAAGTAGCATGTGCAAGGCCGCTTGGATTGACGAAGCGACGTTACAAGTTGACGAACGAAAAACGGCACCAGACCGCTGTAGGAACGGGGTGGGTAACGCAGCGGGACAAACGAAACCCAACATATATATGGTCGATCTGAACGGGAAGCGGGGAATGAAGTGCATGATGATGATGGGCGGATTCACTGGGGGTAACGATGGGAATCTGCAGCGAGAGCGAACGCAGAGACCTTCAGGTAGAATCCTTGTATTTAGGCAGCCACAGCGGGTGCAGCCTCAGCCTCCTTCTCCGTCTCCTCCGCCTTGGCCTCACCCTCCTCCGCGGCCTCGTCGTTGGTCGGGTTCACCGCGATTTTGACCGCGATGGCCCTGCCGCCGACCTCCTTGCCCTGGAGAGCCTGGATAGCCTTCTCCTGCTGCTGCTCATCGCCGACGTCGACAAAGCCGTAGCCCTTGCTCTTGCGGGGCTTTCCCCAGCGACGGCGCACGATCCGAGCGGACTTAACTTCGATACCTGCATCAGTGAAGAGTGCGGACAGGCCGGCGTCGTCGATGTTGAAGCCGAGGTTGGCGACGAAGAGCACGGTCTTGGACGGCTCGCCGACGGGGTCCTCGCCAGCGGGACGAGGCTGGCGAGGGGCACGCGGTTTGCGCTGCTTAGGCCTCTTCTCCGCCTCGGTAGAGGCGGCCTCGCCGTCGGTGGCGGAGGGCGCCTCACCCTCGACAGTCTTGCGCTTGGGCTTACGCTGAGGCGAGAGACAAGACTGAGTCCTCGCGATCGGGTGCATATATGCGCAAAGAGCTAGCACTTACGGTCTTCTTCTTCTTCTTGGGCTTGGCCGCGTCGCCTGAGGCGGGCGCAGCACCATCCGCCTTGATGGCATCAGAGGCCTCGCCGTTCGCCTCAGCCTCGCTGACCTCCCCAGGGACGGACTTGCTGCCACGACGACCAGTCCTCCTCTTGAAGCGCTTCTGCTTCTTATCTTTGTCCTTCTGGTCGGCGGGCTTGGCAATCTCGACGATGACGGTGCGACCGTCGAGCTCCTTCTTGTCAAGCTGCTCGACAGCCTTCTCAGCAGCCTCCGCGGTGGTGAACGACACAAAGCCATAGCCCGCAGAACGAGTGCCGCCACGCATGATGACTTGAGCAGAGAGACTGGGAGTGGCGCGTGAGCATCGATGCGCACACGGACACCGAGGAGGATGCTGCGGGGTTACTTACACCTCGCTCTCGACAGGCGTGAAGAACGCCTTCAGCCCTTCATCCGTGGTAGAGTACGCAAGGTTGCCAGCGAAGACCTGTCAAGGGAAAGGTGAGGGACTCGTGCCACGTCAGAGATGGAAGTGGATGTACCTTGAAGCCCGGAGTCTCCTCGACGACCGACTCTTGCGCAGCCGGAGGCACGCCGTTCTCAGTGACAGGGGAGGCGGGGCCGTCAGACATTTTGAGGGGGTGGACGGGGGTGGACTGGTGGGTTTTTCGTGTGGATGAACTTGTTGAACCGGTTTCTTCGTGTCAAACTTGGGGGTTGAGAAGAAAGTGCGACTGCGAGCAGATGCCTTGTTTTGATACGTCTGGCAAACTCCGCTCATAGCCTATTACGTCGCCATGACTGCTCATCACTGGTCCAGCCTACCGCCGGGCGATGCAACGCGCCTCAAACCATCACGCCGCTCGCCATACATTGGTCCGTGGGCATATATCGTGTTTTGCACGCTGTCGAGTCCTGCACAGGCGCAAGAGGAAGCGCCGGGGCCTCTGGCGGCTCGCAGCAGCTCAAAGTTAGAGTTGGATCACGCGGCAAATCTCGCGCCATCTGCGGTCGAGAAGGCACCTGGCTCTGGGGAACGGGCATTAATATTGGTTATTGGGAGGATCTGCACGGGGCGAGCCGTGGTATCGACGGGGAGTGTGCCCCGGCTGTTGCCAATCAATACTTAGGTGACAGTGACACTGGGGAGGCAGGAGAGAGTCCGGAAGGGAGGAGCCGGCGAGGCTGGGTCCGTGCGTGCCTTGGCAGCTGACATAAGCGGTTACTGGACGACGGTTTTGTTCCCCGCGCTCGACGGTCCATTCATCTCATCCTTGTCCACGTCGGTCTCCCTTTCCTCTCCTTTACGGGCCCGCACACTCTTTTACGCCCTCCGCTCTTTGCACCCCTCCGCCCGTTCCTTTGTCCGTCATGGCCTCCAAGCTTCTCAACCTCGTCGCTCTCTCGTCTCTGGCCATCATGGCCGTCACCTTCGGGCCTACGTCCACCAACGCCCTTGCTATGGGGCACTCTCATGTGAACCGTCATTTTGAGCATGGGGCTATCGCCAAGAAGAAGCGCGACCAGACCAAGCGGTGCAAACCCCGCCCGGCAGCGACCTCTAGCGCGCTGAGCACCCAGACGGCCAAGGCTCAGACGGTGAGCTCCTCCAGCAGCGAAGCGCCGAAGCCCACCACCTCCGTCGAGGCTGAACCCACCACTTCGACTCACCATGCTTCGACTCACCAGACTTCGACTCAACAGGCCACGACGACCGAGGCGGCCACCAAGACTTCGACCTCCAAGGCCTCCACCTCAACAACTCCCGTCAGCGGTGGTTCCGGCGCTGCCGGTTCTGGCAAGTTTGGCCAGAAGGGCTCCAAGATCTGCGCAGCGTGGGGTGATGGTAACGACCCCTCTCTCGCCGAGTTCAAGACCTCTCATGTTGTTGGGTACGTAAACCACCGCTGCACGGTTCTGTCAAGACGAAGGCTCATTTGCTTGTAGTCTCTACACTTGGGGCGTCGACAAGCCTTCTCAGGCTGATGCCCTCGGCTACGATTTCTGGCCCATGCTCTGGGGCGGCGATCAGGGCAGGATCAATGCCTTCGAGGCGGCCATGCAGAAGAACAACCTTGGCACCATTGTCCTTGGTTTCAATGAGTGAGTGGTCCTGTTCCGCGCATTTGCATGTTGCCTGACCTTGGGCTAGGCCCAACGAAGACGGACAATCCAACATGGATCCCTCTACTGCTGCAGCGCTCTGGAAGCAGCACATCGAGCCCAAGCGCAACCAGGGCTACAAGCTGTGCTCTCCCGCCATGTCTTCCCGCCCCAATGGTCAGAAGTGGATGACTGACTTCATGAATGCCTGTGACGGTTGTCATGTGAGGCTCCAATGGTCCTTTTATCAATGCATGTTACTGACTACAGCCCCCGTCTTCAGGTCGACTACCAGTGCGTCCACTGGTACGACACCAGCTTCGATAAGCTCAAGACCTACCTCACGGACTACCACACCCAACTTGGCCTGCCCATTCTCCTCACCGAGTTCGCCGACCAGAACTTCAATGGTGGTGCCCAGGCTTCCTCGGGCGAGATCTACTCTTTCATGAACGATGCCCTCAAGTTCATCGACGAGACCGACTGGATGATGGCTGCTTGCCCCTTCGGTACGCAATTCTTGCACTCTGTCGGCTGCCTACTGACTGACATCCATCGTTTGTAGGCGTCATGCACGACCTCCAGGGCGTCAACACGCTCAACCTCCTCCAGAAGTCTAGTGGTGGCCCCACTGACCTCGGCTGGATGGTCATTAACAACTCCTACAACTAGACTTTCGGTGGTGTTACGATGACTCCCACGATGTCGAACCATAGCCACCATAGTCTCATTGTCACCTGCCTGTGCTTATACCCTGTTATTCTTCGCCTATGGCCCTGATCCTTCGCCTCCGGGCCTATGGTCCCCTGGATAGGTGTTGACGTGATTACTTTGGAGTGGTCGTCCGGTTTCTCGACTCTCCCTTTTTGTGGGCGCTGCTGTGCACGCAAATCTGTCCGTTATCAATCCCCTTATTAGAATCTTGCCATTTACTATTTTGTTGTGATGTTCTTTGCCTCACCCTCGAGCATGAACGTGAATGAATGCGCATTGTATCCTCCTGATAATATTAATGTCATGATCGATATTAAATAACGGCACTGGTTGCTGGAGGATAATCGGCCGAAGATTGGTCATGAAGCCGACGTCGGATGTCCCATGGTCAACTATTGGTATCATGGTGTGAACAACATGTTCTTCGTCCCGCACTTCAAGCTTGAAGCTTGATTCGAGCACTCATAGTGTCAGAGTCGCGACGTATCAGCGTTACGATGGTCAAGCATTTGCCGCCGACGGTCAAGCAACTCCTCACACTTCGCAACCCCCAACCCCGCGTCGCGCCTCCACTTTCGCGGTTGAACGCCGTCCTCAATACCACATTCCAAGACGCCAAGGCCAAGAAAGCAGAGAGGGGATGGTTGACTCTTGCGGTGAGTGAGCGAGTCGTCGCAAGCGCTGCCTACTGACGTTATGCGGACTCATATGGACTTGGTACTGGCGCATATAGACTTGCACCCTTCTCACCGCAAATGCACCCCCCACCATCGGTCACTTATACCGCTTAACAACACGAGATGACCCGGAGAATGCCTCTACGCGGCGGGCACTGGCGGAGGGTGTGGACAAGGCTGCGCTCATGCGCGAGTCTGCATTGAAGAGCTCCATCTTCGTGGGCGTGCCTCGCGTGAGTCCCGCCCTCCCATGGGCTCCTCGTTGACAATCACGAACCTTCTTGCAACGCAAATCCTACTAGACGATCCTCTCCCTCGCCAATCTCCACGAAGCCATCGAAGACGATGTCAAAGATGGCCTCCGAAAGACGCCTTCTCCCAAACGGTACGTCGACCACACCTGGCGTCCCTCCTCCCATCATAAGCTCATGAATCCCACCGAAATGAAATGAACACTTCGAAACGAAATGAACGCACGGTTCGCATGGAATGAATGTCGTTGCGGTGCTACCCGCCCTCCGGGAACCTACCTCTCCCTCATAACCCCAGGGCGGCCACCCCCGAGAGCGTCGACACGGTGATCGCACGGGGCCGCGAGCTCTGGGCCACCATCTACGAGCCACACTCGGATAAATTGTACAACAAGCTGGGAGGATACCACCCGGATTTTATCGGTAAGTCTCCCCGCCCATTATAATAATATCTCTGCGTCTCCCCTCGAGGATCCTCCCTGCCATTTTTGTGCCCGGCGGCGTGCGCAGGCACCCGCGATGGTTTTTGGACCGCGAGCTGGGCCATCATCTCTGTGCACGCATTGCATTGCATTCTTCCCCGAGCCGAACAATGGCTTTGGCACAATGCAGCCCGTCCGTCCCCCCGGGCCCGGATACCTGCTATGTCTTGCAATGTTCCTAAGGTCGTCGGCGCCGTTAGAGGGACGCTGCTACCGTGCGATTGGGAAGACCCTGCATTCTCTCTTGTCCAACGTTCGCGGGTAGGCCCGTGACGCGCCGATGCGTCATCGACGCTTGCTTTGCTACGGTTCCGTCATCGACGCTTGCTTTGCTCCGGTCCCGTCGCTTTCGTTGTTCTGACGCTGTTCTCGTCCCTTTGTTTTGCAAGAATTTATCATACAGGCATACGGGGCCGTGCTTTCTCCCATGCCTGGCGGAGACGCGGAGCAGGGTAATCTCAGCCGCGCTCTGGGCTCGGTCGTCGGAACCGCGTGCCTACGGGCAGAAGGAGGGGTCGGCCCGCAGCTGGTGAGCCACGTCTTCGGGCTGCTGAAAGCACGGAACGTCGACGGCCTGAGCGAAGAAGACTACTGGCTGGCTTCCGACGAGGGAACGGAGTGGGTCGTCCGGACGGTCGACGCTATCTTGGACGTCGTCAAGCCGGAGTTGGGCGACGGGACCGCCGTGCAGGCGAAGCTGTAGGCAGACGCAACGGAGTGTTACATGGTGGTGGTTCTAGCTCCCTCGCGGTATGTGCGTGGCGTGCAATTACTGTATTGCTCAGATCCCTGGATGAGATGTGGTTCTCTCATGTCTGCCCTTGCGCGGTAAACGCACCGAGCATGCGCGCGACCCATCGCGGGCTGCATCTGGGCTGGCACGCCGGATATGGAGCCCGTCGTGCGCAATCTCCCGATGGACGGCGGAATCTGACACAAAGAGTATCGACACGGTTACGGCATTCTGGCGTCGATCTGTTGGAGTTGCCAACTATGAGTTAGTTTGTTATTGCACTCACTGTATCGGGCAGAAAACGCGCGAGGCAGGGCCCGCCAGTCAGGTACCGGGACGGAACGCAGAGTCCTTCTCGATTCTCAGCGACAGTAAGTATAAGTACAAGGTTGGTACAACGACTTATAGATAAAAAGTGCGGGGGGATGATACATTTTACTGAGGCGGTGATCGGGAGCGAATGGGATGGTACGGGTAAGGGCAGCAGTCAGCAATCACGACCAGGCGGAAGCGTGCGGGGACGTCTGACACGGAGGCGGGAAGGAAACGACGAGGAGGGCTGCCTCGAGGCAAGTTCACAGTCCGAATGCCACCACGAACCGGTACAACATCGCTGTAACCGTTACGGTGTCCATGAGTGGAGGGTGCATCTGTTCGAGGTGTGATCAGGAGCCCATCCATCGATTAACGGGCCACGCGCCGCGCCTCGGCGGGAAAAGGAGCGGAGAAGGGAGGACGTACCACGACACCTGCCCCGGCGTTACGGACAAAGTGCAACTCCCCGTGGACCTCGCCGATGTTGTATCGCTGGGGTCGGGTGGGGCGGAAGAACGCGATCACGTTGTCGTTCTGGTCTTGCAGCTGGGCAGATGATCGATCAGCCTCGCGTCCTCTGTGAGCACCACCGTTCCTGTCCGCCACGCTGTGCGGGCAGTGCGTGTGGCGTCCGCAGGTGAACATTGAATACTCACCACCTCGTCATTGTGCGAGTTGTTCGCTGGGCGCCAGCGATACTGGTACCCGTCTGGGCCGTTGAATATCCTGCCGTTCTGCCCGAGCGAACCGGACAAGCCGAAGTGTGGTCAGACGGACGTGCACGGGAGGAGAGGGCGGTCACACACTCACGTGAACACGGGAATCCGGGCGGACGAGGTCGGCCATGGGCAGCGTGCTCTGTGAGGGCAGGCGTGTTGACTATCAGTACAGATCTGTCGGGCAATCTGATCTGGAGGAGGTGAGTTCCAGCGTCGGAGTGCCCACCTTGCCGATTATTGCGCGCCCGAGGCCGCCATTGGGCGCCCATTCGAGCTTCGCGACGCGGTCCTCCTTGTTCGCGCGGATCGCCCGCCAGAGTGTCGTTACGCTCTGGCCCTGGCTGTTCGTGTCGGTCTGGGACGGGGATTGTCAGCGCCGTGTGCGCGGGAAGCGCGAACAGCGAGCGAGAGCGTGCGCACCTGGAAGCGGTACAGGACACCGTAGCTGCCAAAAAGCTGGCTTTGGCGGGGGTCCTGGGACGTCCAGAAAAGGACTTCGTTACCGGTGCTGCCCATGTTTGTGGGTCGTCGTGGATCGTGTACGTTATGTCGTGAGCTGGGAAGTCGCGCAGATAGAAGAAGAGCCCCGGAAGTCCTGGCAGCGAAGTTCAGTGAGGAGGAACGTAAAGCTCGAGTGCTTTATATGCGCACCCTCAATCCGAAATTTTCGATGTGTGCAGTGATGGGTGGATGTTCGATCGGGAACGTGTCGTGGCGGCAGATAAAGCTGAGTACAAGGATTTCCAACGTGCCTATGGAAGAAGTATGCTGCATGATGTCGCCCGGGGCGTTGTGCAGTGGAGTGAGGGCCGAAGTTCCCTGGGGTAAGCGCAGACTGTGATCGGGGAACACGAGGCGATCTGGTTAGACGCCATATCTCGTCCTCGAGACAGCAACAGAAACGGACGAGAAGGGTTCGAGACGGCTTCGATGCCACGAAGCGGGGCGTGATGCCGTCGGACAACGCAACTGGCGAGGTCGCTATGTGATCCATTGTGTAAAAGAGTCAAAATTGCGGACAAATCCGTCAGAATAGAAAGAGGACTCGTACTTGCCTCTGCGGCTCGCAGCACACGAGGTGCAAGAATGCGATCTCGATAAGGCATGTGGGCTGCAACGAGGTGGTTCGACGCAGACTGTCCACCTCGTCGGCCCAACGCGTGGCCAAGGCGTGTCCGAGCTGCCATACGAGGCACAAAGGGTCTCCCTCTTCTCAATCAAAGTTCGTCCCGGACGCAGGAATGGGGTCCGTCCATCACAAAACCGAGGTGAGTGGCATTCTCATCGTCCGCACCAAACCGGAAGGTTCGTCCTCGTTCGACGGAGTGCTCTGAGCGCGCTGGCGCAAGATGGCAGGAGTGCACACACCCTGCGGGTGATCTCTGGAGGTCGTACAATAATATCAGAGCTTAACCTCCTTCCACAAACTCTACCCAGCCATCATGAACCTTCGCAAATGAATTACTTGTCCTCCAGCCGCCCGCTCTTCCGCACCCATGCGCCAGCCCCAATCCAAGGGCGCTTCCTTCCGTCCGCGGCTACCCGGGTCCGGCGTCACGCGTGCAGTCCATGTCCGACGGCAGAACCTGGGTAGAACGCTGGCCAAATGAAGAGAATGAGACGCTACGGCTTTCGGATAGCACTCCCTGATACCGTTCCGCTACGTATGTACATCCTCCAGGCCACATGTGTCAGGACGAGTGGTCCGGCGGACTTCTGCTGGGAAGCAGGCATGCGTCCAGATAATCAATGGGGCCCGTACGGCACGGTTGAGCAACGAATACGTACACGCTGAGTTGAAACCGGCACAGACCTGTCTAGGGAACCACCTGGATTCCAATCGTCCTCGCCGTTCCGACGACGCTCTTCGCGATGGCTTCCAGACGAAGCGCCTTGAGATGCGCGTCGGTCTGCTTGATTTTGGCAATCTCGTAGACGTGCTTGAGGCTGACGGTGCCCACGATGTCGTGTCCAGGCCGGCCGGTGCCCTTCTCTATGCCGGCAGCCTTCTTGAGGAAGTAGGCGGTAGGCGGTGTTTTCGTGGCAAAGTTGAAAGTGCGGTCAGGCTGGACGAAAATCTGGGTGGGAATGGGGATGCCAGGTTCGATGTGGGCAGTGCGGGCGTTGAACTCTTTGCAGAAGTCCATGGACTTGACACCACGAGCACCAAGGGCAGGACCGACCGGTGGAGAGGGTGCCGCCTTGCCAGCAGGGATGAGGAGACGCTGTGTGTATGCGTGTCAGACAAAGCACGACGTCGAAGGATGGGCAGGCTTACGATAAACTGAGGCCTCGCGTTAAGAACCGCTTTCGACATGGCCGAAGGGTGGGGACGGGGCTAACCACAGACAGAAACCGGTCGGTCGCCGCAGGCAAGTGCTGGTAATGGCAGAGAACACAAAGTATGGGCGCTAGTGATCGGCGACCGAGGACGCTCCGCTGAGGCTCGGTAAGGTCCGGACCGGGACGTCACTGAGGCGACCAGACTCGGCCACCCCGCGCGCGTTGCCTCTCCGTCGTCCCCGCCGCGTCATCGCACACTCTCTTGTCATCCACCACGTCCTCTACACGCTCCTCATGAAGTTCCTCGCCCTCCTCGCCCTCGTTTCTGCCGCTGTTGCAACTCCGGCGTTGTCTCTCTACGACAGCAGCGCGCAGGAGCCCCTGCTCGGCGATGTCTTCCCCACTTCTTACCCCGGGTTCGACCTCGACCTCAATGCGAAACGCCTGGTTCAACTGGAGGGTCAGGAAGAGCCCATTGTGATGACGGAGCTTGAGAAGGTACGCACACGCCTGTTCTTCTCTCCAGGCGTCGTTCATGGTCACCTTGCGTCATACGTCTAGATCCGGGCCAAGGCTCAAGGCATTAGGTTCTTCGACGTGTAGGTCATACTCGTCCTCTGTGCACACGTTTCCGCTAAACGATGGTGCCAGAACGGACGCGGTAGACCTCGGTTCTCGTGCACGGTTCAGGGTGGCCACCAAACGTGTGTTGCTCCCTGTTGAGTCGCGGCCAACGCCAAACTGACGTCTCAATAGTCTCTTACCCGACGCCGAACAACACTGAGACCGTGAGGTCTGTCATCGACACGCTGGAGATCCAGAACCTCCGAGACGTCCTCCATAAGCTCACGAGCTTCCGGACCCGTTGTAAGTAAACCCTTGTCTACACACTTCCACTACAAGGCTCATTCTCGCTTAGACTACCGCAGTGAGGTAATATTGAATCTCCCTCCGGCGCCTATAGATCGCCGTGTATTAACTGTTGTCTAGACCGGGAAGCAAAGCCAGCGATGGCTGCTGAGCAAGATCACTGAGGTAATGCGTCCGGTAACCAAGTCATTACCGAAAGATCTCACCGTTGTCTACACAGCTCACGAAGGACTACGCTCCGAAGTCCCTACAAGACAGCATCTCTATTCAAGAGTTCTCTCATAGTTGGCCACAGAGCAGCATTGTCCGTGTATCGACCGATCCGTTTGCGCACCTGTCTCACATGCTCCCACCTTCTAGATCGTCAGGATTCCGGGTACTTCCACTGATGATGACGGTGTTGTCATCATCGGTGCTCATTTGGATAGGTTCGTGCTTTATGACGAAACGGTCCATGTATTGTATTTTTACCAATGTACCCGTACCCGTCAGCACCAACAATTGGCCGTTCCTGCCTGCTCCTGGTGAGCAAATTTAAAGTCATCTGGCCTGCATATAAACATTTCTGACCACATTACCAGGTGCCGATGATGACGGCTCAGGGTCAACGAGTATCTTGGAAGCGTACCGCGGCTTGATTGCTACAGGGTTTCAGCCGGAGCGCACCGTCGAATTCCATTGGTATTCTGCCGAGGTATGTTTCACACATCTGCGGCTCAGAAGCGTCCATAAAATAAATTTGTTTGAACTGGATCAGGAAGGAGGGCTCCTCGGATCTCAAGCGGTTGCAAAGTCTTACGAGAGTCGCAATGTGAACGTTGTTGCCATGAGCCAGGTTCGCATTTATCGCTTTAAAACTCAGTTCATCGCGATCTGACAACGCTCCACTGACGTTAGTATGATATGACTGCATGGGTCAAGCGCGGCACCAAGGAGGAGGTCGGCATTATCACCGATTACACTGATTCCGAGTCAGTTCACCGGCATTGTTCTGGGGCGCCAGCCAATCTGATCACCGAAACCTCATCGATGCAGCTTGACCGAGTTCAACAAGAACCTCGTTGACCAATACCTCTCTATTCCCTGGGTGGAGACCAAGTGTGGCTATGCTTGCAGTGACCAGTATGTTCCAAATGATCCTGCCGAACGCTCAGCCGTCCCACCAATGCTGATTCTTCCCTCCCAATCTCCCAGTGCCTCGTGGCGCAAGGCCGGATACCCCAGTGTGTTTACGATAGGTACGCCTGACCGGGTCCTTCATATCGCTTCGTGTATTCACGGTCGACCCCTTCATTACACGCCTTGATTCATTATCGCATTCACATGCCTTCAGAGGCCACCTTCGAGAACTCGAACCATGGGAACATCCATACCCAGAACGAGTACGCAAACTCCGACATCCTATCACACGTGTATGTACTAACGTCGGCATTTCCCGCAGCAAATACGACATCTCGGATGAGTTTAGCTTTGAGCATATGCTCGAGTTCTCCAAGCTCGCGGTTGGGTTCGCTGTCGAGCTCGGCGGCTGGAAGAAGTCGTCGTAGAGTACGGTTTCGAATTAGACCTGCTCCCATCTAGCCCGTGCAACTTCTTGGACAGTCTACATCTATCTACGCTCAGGTCGAGGACTACGGATAGCCCGTAATGCCGCTGTACCGCAGCGTTTGTATAATATGTACGTACGACGATATCTGGTGTTCATTATCGCCTGCCACGGGTTTTCCTTGGAGCATTCTGCACTGTTGACGTTGGGTGACTTGCACACCTGTTCCGAGGGGCCGTGACACTGCCGAGAGAGAAGAGGCGAAGGCGAAGTCGCCCTAATCCCCTGCATCTCCGTGATCGCACCTTAATTACGTCGGGCGGGGGGCCACACGCCCAAACACTATGGGATCACTGCTCACATGGGACGTCCTAGGACATGCGCCTTCGAAACAGAAGGCGAAAAACGCTCGCTGTTGACTCGAGGCGCGTCCCGTGATGCACGTCCTAGGCCCCCAGGCCGCGCGCGAGAAGAGAAGGGGATCCATTGCCAGTCCGCACGCACCGCGGCGGTCCCCAGAGCCACAGAAGCAGGATTCAATTACAGGGACGATAACTTGTATGCACTACTGGAGTGGCGTACGGCAGGCGTATCTGCACTCCGACCCGCGCTGCTGCGCAAGCGACGCACATGTACCCGTGCGCTGGGCAAACACACGCATCCGCGGCCCTGCACCGATACTGCGTGGGGGGGGGGGGGGGGGGTTCATGGAGGAGACATCAGCTATTGGCAGCGAGCGAGCTCCAAAATGTCACCGAGTACCCTCCATACGCAATCACGTCAGTGCCTGCGAGGACAGTGTGCACAACCTCGGCGGGCCGCCGGAACTGGAATCGCTCCAAGACCTTCTGTGAAGAGAGTAGATGTCGTGGAGTCAGCAAGCGGTCGATCAGCCCACGCATGTGGGCAACGGACAGGGTAAGCGGTAGCGAGGATGGGGAGAATGGAGCCGTGGCGAAGGAAACGTGTTCCCCGCGGCTGCAATCCGTCCCACCACCGGCGGCAGCGGAAATACAAAATGAGGGATGACGCGAGGAGAAGGGAAAGAAGAGGAGGAACCGAACAACAACAGCGCAGGAGACGCACCTTCTGCGCACCATTCCGGTAGTCCCAGACGAGGACCGTCCCGTCGCCGTAGCCCCGCGCGAAGAGCGAGTTCGTGGTCGACCCGCGCGTGTACCGGGATCCGAATTTCGGGATGGACGTGCTGCTTGCGGACCGCGAGGTACTCGCGCTTGTGAAACCTGAACCTGCGTCTCGCGTGCCCGCGTTGCTTGAGATCGCGTGAGTCGCCCTCGGAGGCGCGACGCGATAGCCAAACTCGAGCCAAGGTCTGCGCGCGAAGCCCCCTTCGCGCATGTCGTAGAAGTGCACTTGGTAGTCCAGATGGTCCACCTGCACAGAACGGATATGGTTAGAGCATGGTCTGTGTGTCTGACGTGCCACCGGTCGCGCATGTGTCCTGCATTTGGGGGAGAAGAGGGGTGGGGGGGTGGAGGGTGGATGCAGTTGGCGGAGGCGCCGACGTGGGCGGAGCAAATGACCTACCTCAAGCGCGATGAGGCGGGGGTTTTGAGGGTGAACGTGCACTTGAGCGACCTTCCCCGAGACGCGCTCAGGTTGGGCGGTGGCAATTGCACCCAGCTTCGTCATTGAGATGCGGTCCCCGGCAGCTGAATAGACCATTTCGTTCCAAGCGCAAAAGGCTAAGGCTTGCACTGGCTGAGAATGTTCGGTCGGGATGCGCAGTGAACTCACGCAGTAGCCGCCGTGGTCCTTTCCCCGGTCATTTGCGCGCCCGAGCTTCCAATGGTACACGTACTTGTCGTGTCCGCCTGACAGGAAGCTGTCTTCTGCTACTGGGGCGAGGCAAGCGATACCTCGGTTGGGATACGCCCGTCCCGCCGACCTGTTCTCAATTACTGTTGAATGGGCCTTGTGGTTGAGATCAACGCGGCACGGGCGCTGGAGCAGATTTTAGCATGCCTTGCCACCTCCTCGCCCGTACGCAGAAGATTCCTGTACCTGATCACCTTCCACGGTAATTAAGGACACCTGGCAAGGGCCTTTATCGTAGCCGATCACTACTGTATCGTTGCGTAGCAAACATGCGTCTTCAACATGTCGAAAGTCGTCTTCAACAGGGAGGGAATGCCTGTATATGCGCGTCCTGTACAGCCACTGGGCTCAGCGGTTAGTATGGAAAATGAATACAGTTGGAACGCACTTCCGTCGTTGATCTATGAAGTGGGCTTCCCCACGCATTAGAAGGGTGGTAATTGGGTAATCCGGATCTGCCGGTACCAGCAACCGCCTCCCTCGCGCGTAGTCGGCCTTGGGTATGACGATCGTATGCGCAGGGGATGCTGAAGACGATAGAGACGCCTGGTCACCGTCCTCGGAACTTGAGTTTGCAACCCCGCATGCAGGCGACGCAGATCGGCGGGTAGAACGAACTGGACGATCGGAGGCGCCACGCCGGTGTTGCGGGGACGTTCTCGACCCACTCGGCTGGGCCTCACGAAGGTTGCGGGAAGCCGTACTCGATCGTTGCTGTCGATGAGATACGGTCGGCTTCTGAACCTTGTCCCTAACATCGAAGTCCGAGTCGTTCTCGGAAAGGTAGATGCCTTTCCTGGTCCCCGGCTGAACGCTCTCAGCCGCTCGCCGTCGCCCGAGTGGTCGAAACAATGGACTCTCAGCACGTTCGTTCTCGTCCGACTCCTCAACGTCCTGATCGAGACCCAGGTTAGGTCTTCGACGAGGCAGTTCGGCCATTCGCCGCGATGATGTCCGTTCACGGGATGGGCGATCACGCTGGCTTGTGGATGAATCGCTGCTCGGACCAGCACCGGACCGACTGGAACCAGACGCCAGTGCGGGGAGCTGGTGGGATACGAGGCCCGAAGTGTCGTAGGTGTATGGGAGGAATGGGAGGCCAGCCACCACGCGCGTGGCCTCCTGCGGCGGTGCGGTCCTGGCTAGTGAGGACTCCCTGCTTGACGGGTGGTCGGGTTCCATCTCGACGTCACTCGAACCTTCCGCAAGGTACTTCCATTCGCCGTAGTCGGCCCTGTGCTTGCCCGGGTCCGCGGCACTGAGGTAGTACGAAAGTTGACGGGAGCGAAGGGAACTATGGACGGATGCGTTGTGATCCTCATCTCCGTCCTGTGACGCTATTGCGAGGTCTTCTTGAATGACGTCTCCCAGCGGAGGTGGTTCGGCACCACGGGATGTATGGCGTACAACGGATAGCCCACCATTTGGCCGTCTGCGCAGTGTATGTTGTCAATTCATAAGACATGATGGGATAACGAGACCTGCATACTGTCGCTCAGGAGTGCGTATCCCTCGCAAAGGCGAATGCGCAACTTGTTGGGAGCTAGAGGGAACGGCAACATTGACGTCAGTGGGTATAGAAGACCGGCGTTCGAATGGTGTCATGCGATAAGTCGCCAGGCATTCTGCGTCTTGACCAGAGTCCTTTGCTGTGTTCTGGACCTGGCTGAGTTCGAATATGCTGAAGATAGGATCCGGGACATTGCCATCAGCCCCTTCTTCGTCATCGTCAACCATTATAGGATCCGCAGCACTGCCGACATTGGGAGTTCTTGGAGCCTGAGAGATGGCGACACCAACGAGGATGTCGTCAGGCGAATTTCTCTCTTCAGTGGCAGGACAAGGATTCTCTCCACCAGATCCTGGGGTCGCACGCAGTAGGACCCTTTCGAGATCTTGGGCACGAATCCCCTCACTGGGTGTGAAATGTAAGCGAGTTGCAATCCTATGTCACAAGCTTGGACAGGTCCATACGTACACGGACAGTAAGGATTTAACGTTTTCACCGCGCGCAGTAGCATCGTACGTCCTGTCAATGGCAGGTTCAAGAGTGTTCTTTGGGAAGCTTGAGACTTTGAACCCACGTACCAGTCAAATGCAATGCCATCCGATCTCAAAACCCCTGGTTTCAGCGTACCGTTCTCTCGCACTCGCTTCAACGTTCTCCAATCGACTTACAGTAACCGGGGGGCTTGAATGAGCCGTTTGCCTTCCTGAGCCAAACGAATAGTTGTCCCCAAGATGAGGTCGTTTATGTTCTCATGCGTCAAGTCGTGTCGGAGCGACGCAGAGAAGGACAGAACTTCTTGGCCGTGTTCTACTGAACGGTCGTCGAGAGGTGTTATGGTAGATGAACGCTTGTCTTTCTTGTCATCGGAAATGCGAGGTCTCACGATATCGTCGAATCTTCGTGGGAGAGGAGAAGCAGGGCGTTTTCCGGAGAGGCTCATACGCAGGACGGAGAGGGAAGGTGAGGGAGAGCTGTGGTAGACGCCCATGATCTGCAGAGGGGGAACCGTGGCTGAAACAACTTGCCTCTGCTACCCTTTCTCTGTTCGATGTACGACAACTTCTGCTGGAGCCCCTTGGCCCTCTCATGCTACGGAGCCTATGCCTCACAACGAAGATGCGCAGCCCAACGAAGTACGCCATTCTCGCAAGGGGAACTCTGCCGTTCCAATCGTCCGGGCTTCCCATTCGTCCAGAGTCCCGCACGGTCAAGGTAGAGGATACACGCGCAACAATGATGGCCATCCGGGTCGTGGGGAACGCGTAGCCCCATATATGCGTCCTCTCCCTCGTCGAACAGACTGGAGCTCGACACCTGTGCTAAGGAACGAGTCTTCTCGAGCGGCATGCGACAGCGTTCCCCCCAGCCACACCCCTCAACGGGGCAGCAGCAGTCGCAAAAGGAGAAAGTCCGGTGAACAGGGAAATAAGAAGACTAAATGGCATGGCCATCCTTCTCTGCCGAAACCCGAGCCTCTCTCCGCTTCACCTGTGCGGCAGCCCTCTCCTAGTATCGCTCAGTCCGAGTATCGCCAACGAACAAGGCTAGGAAGAACACCGGAGGTACGTGTAGTTTTTATGTCTCTGGCGGAGAACGCAGCTGGTAACAGCTTCATATCCTCAGTCACGAATACAACCTACGTCCTCAGGCCCTGCCAACCCGAACCATCCGGTTCCCTATGACCCCGCACTCAGTCTATCGCTTGCTCGCATCTTCACCGACCCACGTCCGAGCCGTGATCAGCCCATGTCTGCTTCGGCATCCAACGTTCACGAAGATGTAGCCGGCGACGCTTTGCAACCGTCATCTTTTCCGACGGACCTTTCGATGAAGGAGGAGTATCCACTACCCGAAATCCCACCGGTATCCCCCTCGCAATCTGAAACCCTTCCCTCAGAAACGATGGTCCGGCCAGCCTCTCCGCAAACTCAGACCTTGGTTACCGTTTCGCAAATGTCCTCGCATGGTGGCAATATCAATGTTGTTCATGACGCAGCAGTCCGTGTACCGAGGTTCCGGTCTGGGACATTGAGGGTCGAACTGCCGCCGCATGTTCGGCCATTTGACTGGGAAGATTTCTCTTCCACCCGTCCACAAGTCCAGCGCGATGTCGATCATCCCGACGGTCCCGTGTCGTCGACCCCACCAAGTGATGTCAGTCTCCGACCATCTGCTCTTGCACAGCCCGGGTCATCAGTACATGCTGGCCGCTCTGACCCCGACGACGAGCAAGAGGAAATGGGAGTCCCGAGACAGCCAATCGATCCGACCCCAAAACGTTTCCAATGCGCTCAACGAGTCCAGATGCGGAAGGACTCACACGACAAGCCTCGCCGTTTGTTGATCCTACGCCCGGGCGGTATCCTGAGCGTCACAATGCGGGGGTCCCTCGATTTTGTGGAACAGTCGTCGTTCCGATACACGCCTCTACGAACGTCGGCGGGGGACGGTACTCGGCAACTTACAGAGGATGCCTGCGTTCTGCTCGGCACCCACAAGCCCACCGTTGTCATCGGTCGAGCCGGGAACAACGAACAACTGTCACTTGTGCGAATCCAGGATGGAAAGGTGAGCGCCTACGCATCTGTCCGAAGAACGCGTACTCACGCCATGTTCGAAGGTTCACGACCTAGGTTCCTTTGATCGACCCCCCCAAGGGGACAAGAAGGGCGGCATCAGCGCCGTCTGCGCTATGGTGCAACCTGGGGTTTTTGCGACTGGTGGTTACGACCATATTGTCAACATATGGACCCTCCCCAACGAGAGCGATTCGCCGCCCGTGCCGTCGGCGCCCTTGGCAATCAAGCATACCTCTGCTATCCACTCCCTCCTGCCGGTCCGTGATACAAGCCATAAGCTTTTAACGGGTGGTGCGGACTGCGCTCTCGGGATATACGATATATCTTCCGAACGGACTGTCAACACCCTCAAGTTGTCGAACCCGATATACCACGTTCACTCTATCGCGTCTCCTTTCTGCGCGCTTCTCGAGGTATGTCTGTTTCACATACTTACCGAGTATTACCTAATAAGCTTCTGCCAACAGCTCGCCCATCGCGAGTTCCAGTTCGAGGTGCGCGATTACCGTTTGGTCCCCGAGACGCCTGCCCTGAGGTTCGGGTATTCTAACGCGAAGGTGCACGGGCGATACACCAGAGGTTTGTCCCATTCTCCCCTATCTATAACGACCCGTCGTTTATCGTGTTGTACACAGGCGCCGTTGGGTCTCACATGTTTGCGTGTGGCGGTAATGAAGACGGGTGTGTTCGATTATGGGATTTACGCAAACCTTCGGAACTTCTGGAGACGGTGCGTCCCATTACGTGTTTCTTCACATTCACCTCTAACATTGCAAACTATAGGTCACTTGTTTTCCTGGCAGGAAAGTGATACAGGTGGAAGTTGATGGCCCACGGATGATTGTTTGTACAGAGGACCACCAGCTTGCTTTCTTGGCACCGCCCGCCTGAGGGGTGGTGGTTTATCGTTGCTTTCGTAACTTATCACATTTCGTGTTTGGCGTTACGGCTGGATTCTGTCCGTGATATCTGTTCAACTGTGACGTATAAGACGCAACATGGAAAATATGGAAATTTGTAGCGATTTATACAGGTTATGTAGTCTGATCTCATAAGACAGTCGAGTCCTCCAACTTGCACGCCTTCCAACTTGGGCGTAGTCCGGGAAGTGCCGGAGCGCCTTCGTTCCGAATGGCCGACTCCCGTCAGCTCCCGTCGGACCTCGTCCCAACTCTGCTTTGGCAATGGAATACAACTCATCTCCCTCTATGTGAAGCGCGACGACCCACGCAAACAACTAGATCCTCACGCTTCATCCTACCCCTTCTTCTCAGGAACACCGAAACATGAACAGGGACCGCCGCAAAGACGAGATCGAGAGGGCCTACCAGGTGCAAGTGACCGCCGGCCTCAAAGGAGCTGCACAATTCGGCTCTGCTGGGTTGGGTGCCGCTGCCGTCGCCCACCGCTATTGGCCTGCATTTAGGTACGTGCGCAATTCTACATATCTTCACCCCATCGGTGTGTCACCTGGTATCTACCCATCCGAAACCCATGCTCGTGCACAGGAGGCAAACGCTCCCCTTCAAAGCTTGGCTCGTCTCGATATGTTGGGTCCTCGCCCTTTCCTCTCCCGAACACCTCATCTGACGCATGTCCTCGCCTCACCCGAACTCGAATCCGCACCCAAATCCTAGCCGCCATATTCGGCCTCGTCATCCGCGCCGAAAACGCGCTCCAAGCGCACGAACACGCAGAGCGGCTGAGCGAGAACAGCATCCGCCGCGAGGCGCGGTTCGCCCTCGCGCGCCGCGGGCTCGTGCCAACCGAGACGGAGATCGCGAAGTGGAAGGAGGAGCGCGCGCGTGCGAGGGAGGCGGCCGCTGCGGAAGCGGAGCAGGAGGCCACCAAGGTGCAGGCCTCCGCGTCCGAGCAGTAGCATGCATTGCTGTCGATGTGAGCGTACGCCTCCTGTACGCCAACACGTAGACATGACACATGCTCCTTGTTTTTGCGGAATATATAGACGGTGCACAATGGGCTCTACAGTGGCCTTGTCAAACGTTAGGGATATATAGGAAGACGTGAAGCGTGCAGGTATGTGAGTAATTATGGAGGTACGAACGCGTGTACGTGTAGGTGGTGACGATTTAAAGTCCGGTGAGGAAATGAACGATAGCTGTCTGTCCATGATATTGTGACAAAAGTCAAGGAGAGCATGAGAACGAGAAGTTGCTATGGCATTCGACAGTGCTAGAGATCAGGCCATCCAGGGAACAAGAGAGTGCTATGTAGAACCTATATGTTGTCCGACCACTGTCCGTAGCTATATTCCGGTTGGTGTACGGGGGAGTATCCGCCTGGCGCTACCTGGCGCGGGCCAGGGAAGTATTGTGGAGGCCGCGGCGGGGGCCCGGGAGGGTAATAGCCCTGGTTTGAGGCCGTAGGGGCGAAACTGCTCGCAGGCGGTTCATATTGTAGATGGGACGGGAGACTTGGAGGCGGCGGAGGTGGCGGCAATGCTTGGAATACCGACTGCTGCTGTTGGTAGGACATAGGTGGCGCCGGAAGGCTAGGTCGCCTCTTCGGTGGTGGCTGGGTGGATAGATGCTGAGGCAACGACATCGACGAGGGCAGCGGTGGCGGAGGGCCGGGGAGTGCGAGTTGCTGTCCGTTCGTGAACGACGACTGGGCAGGCGGAGGGGATACCTGTCCTGGTAGTGGCGGCGGAGGCGGTATTGACTGATAAGACGTTGCAGGCGGCAACGATGGCGGCCCGTTTTGCGTCCCGTTATAGTACCCTGGCCCTGGCGGAACGGGGAAAGATGACTGCCTACGCGAGTGCTGGGACTGAGGCGACTGCCCAGGCTGAGATTGAGGCTGCGGTAACGGCCGCGAACCCCCATATCCAGCGGAAGGACTATCCGATAGCGGAGGGGGCGGTGGGATGTTGTCGAATGAGGATAGTTGGTGTCCGTATCCATATGATGCCTGATCTGGGGGTGCCGAGTGCGGGGGTTGTGGGTAACTAGGTGTAGAGGGAGAGGAGGAGTAGGGATGCTGATGCCCGGGAGGCGTTGAAGTAGAAGGTGGTGGCGGTGGTAGCTGAGGATAGGATGAAGTTGGTGGTAAGTTGTGGGGGTACGACGAGGCGGGTGGCGTAGAGTTAGAGTGAGGGAATGACGAGGTGGGCGGCGTAGAAACGGAGTAAGTTGAGGTAGGGGGTGGTTGATGTTGGGGGAACGAGGACGAAGGGGGGAGTGAATGCTGGTGCTGGGGGAAGGGAGTAGAAGGTGGTGGATTCTGTTGAGACGATGGGTAGTAGAGAGACGTCGACTGCGATAGTGACGGATACGACGAAGAAGGCGGGGGACCCTGAGAAAACCCAGATGGCGCCGGTAGGGCAAGTGGTAATGATGAGAAGCTGGATGAAGGCACCCGGGCAGGAACGACCGCACCGTAACCGGTTGGGGCCGGCGTTGCAGAAGAAGGGGGAAAGAAGCCTGACGGTGCGGGTGGGTTCGAGTTCAGAGGGAGGAACCCGGACGGTTGAGGGAGAGGCATGAAACCAGATGACTGGGGAGGTAAACTGTATCGAGGTCTATGGCCCTGTTGGAATGTTGAAGGTGCTGGCGTTGCGGCTTGTTCGTACGCAGGTTGGTACGGGTCCGGTGGGGCAGAATCGTGGTGGTAGGGTTGGAGCCGTCCAGGACTGGAATCGAAAGCGTAGCCTGGCCCTCCGTCCGAATAGGTAGGTTGATGATGAGCATGCGACACTTGACTAGAGTATGAGGTCTCTAGAGGTGTTGCAGAGGCTGGTCGCGGAAGGTAACTACCGCCAGTGGGTTGCACCTGGGAAAACGTTGAATAATCACGACAAAAATGGGCTCAGGGCGGGCTTACTGGCATGCTCAATCGCCTATTTCCATGGTTGACATTCAGTTCAGCAAACTCGTTCACCATCCCATCAACCGAGGAGTTGTGTGAACGTGTGCTCTCGTATGGGGCGACGTAGATGTCAAGTCTAGAGTTGGACGATCGCAATGACGGTGGCAGGTTCTCGCGACGGATCTCATCTCGACTGCCGGTAGAGCCAAATCGTGATAGGTCCGTTAGGGATGAGGACGCCGACTCGCCCAATGGCACGAACGTCCCGCGGCCGCCGTACTGCCCGTTCGTTTGTTTAGGGGTCGTTTTTTTGGCCGGTCGGGGTTCCTAACGTGGGATCCTCAGCATCGTGAACTCCCAGGTGGATAGTGAAAGACACGCACGTCAAGCCAAAAAGTCAGTTCAAGGTACACTTCCCCACAATACTTGTCCTTGTGCATGATCGTGAACCACTCTGCGAATGTCGTGAACAGGAGCGAGGGGGGCAGGAAACGCTGCAGACGTACCATCGGTCTCTCCCTTGGTAAGCACCTCCGTCAGATCGGCCTTGGTCTCTCCAATCAAATCCGGCTCTCGGATGTCCTCCGCATAACAAGCCACCGCCAGGAAGCTCCCACCCTTCACCTTGGGAGGGCCCTTGTCATTCGCCTTGGGCGGCGGAGGGGGCGGGTCGACACCAGGGACTTGAGGGAGCTCGTCCGCATCTTCATACAGCTCGAACCGGATCTCCTCGTCCCACTCCGGGTGTTGTCCGCCACGCTTGATCGCCTTGGTGCGCCGTTTCTCGCCGTTGAAGATCACTTGGCAGTACGGGTCTTGCTTTCCTATGTGTCGTTTGTTGGGTAGGTTCCTCTATACATACGAGGGTCACCGAAGAACGCGCTGTGAGCAGTGAGCAGACCAGGCTAAGTGGGTGTACACACACCGCTTTCAGTATGACGACGATGAGTGTGCCGATGTGGCGGCCTTGGCCTTGGGACATCTGTGTGTGCTGCAGGGGACGTGGGGGGCTTTCTAGGCTGTTTGAGCTGGTCGGCCTGCGTGCGGGTGGACTCGAGAGGTGAATGGCTGGGGCCAGGGATTTAACTATTGGATTTGACACAAGCGGGAGCGCGGCAAGGTTCGATCACAGCCGCCTTATTTACAACGTCAAGTTACGCGCCCACCTCGGCTGCGCCCCCCAACGGACTTTGAGAATTATTACTCCACTCCACCTCCATCTGCTTGCAACGCCTTTCGCAACAATCGCCGTCTCAATCCTGAACTGGTGCAAACACAGATTCCACGGTCCCAACCTATTTAATGCATGGGCATAGATCGATGTCTTCGGAAGAACTGCTCGGTGGGCGGCCCGAGTTTACATACGTACAATCAACACGGAATACAGTACCAAGAGAAGATGCAGTACTACCGCAGCCATCAATGATGCTGGCGGCCTTTTTCCTCCACTCGCGCAGCAGGAAGTACATGTACAGCACTGACAGGTCTGACCACAGACACGCCGCAGTACATTGAAACATTGAATCACTGGCCGGGCGTGTACGGCTTGCCGTCCGTGAAGATCAGGTGCGGCTTGCGCTGCGCGAGGTCGAGGAGCATCTCCCCGAAGTAGCTGTTCGCCCACGCGAACCACGGGCGGGTGTATTGGCCGTTGTAGATGGATATGGACTCGTGGATGAGGCCGAGACCGCCAGTGTTCTACACGACCTAAAGTCAGTCTCGGAGACAACATTCCAACTGACAGAGCTGCGCACGTTTGCGATCGTGTACAGAGAGTTCAGGATCTCAGAGTCGCTGTCTGTGCCGTAGATGGCCGAGATGTGGGACATCGGCCAGGGGTGCCAAGCATCAACGTGCGGACCGCTGTGAGAAGCGAAAGTCGTTCTGTCAGCACTGGTTTCTTCCCGAGATGTTCTCTGGCGTACCCAACTCCGCTGAAATTCCTGGCGGCGTAGTAGGGGTTGCCGCGCGACATGACAACCTTGCGGGTTTTCACGTATGCAGGATGGTTGTTGCCCAGGAAGCCAAGGTAAGGCAGGGAGAGAAGAGACTGCAGAACGACAGTGAGCAGGTGGCGCCAACCAGTGTGTACGTATGTGGACGTACCGGGACGTTTGCATCGTCCATGACATATCTGCTTCCGAAACCGTCGGTTTCGTAGCCAAAAACATTGTTCACAACTGTATGTGCCCAAATCGCCTTGGAGATCGTGGAGCTGTACTGACGAGCGAGCTTGCTGACATTCTGCGCCTGGTGAGTTGCATCGAGGACGTCTGCGATGTGATTGAGCTCGACGCTCAACATTGCGTTCGCGGGAGTCAAGAACGCTGGGATGACCCGTTAGCATCAAAGTGTTTATCTGCGCTTGGTAACATTAACGGGAGACTCACAGAAAGTGCTAATATCATCCGAGGGACGATGATGAGTGCCTACAAGGCCGGTGTAGGCCCTCGGTGCATTGTTTCCTCCGTTGGGCACAGCGGGCGAGAGCGCGCCGTTGCCACCAGTCCAGTTATAATACGATACAAGGTTGAAGTTATCGTCGAACGTCGCTTGGGACTGCTCCCAGATGACCCTGAAGATCGAGTCGATGGCGCTGAACCAGTTCGTGTTCATGAACGATGAATCGTTCGTCCCCTGGTAATATGACCGGGAAAGTTTGAGGAACCCGCAGAGCGAGTCGATCTCGTACTT
Organism: Polyporus tsugae; assembly: GCA_024305745.1. NCBI lineage: Eukaryota > Fungi > Basidiomycota > Agaricomycetes > Polyporales > Polyporaceae > Polyporus > Polyporus tsugae. The sequence goes on along the minus strand of JAHRBS010000010.1, from coordinate 1,251,729 downwards.
GCATTCAAACACGGTCTGGTTGTTGACGGGCCTGACGACGAGAATCAATACGTCTGGAGATTCGCTGGACGAATACCACTCACGGGTTCACGGTGACGCCGTCAGCCCAGCTGTTGTGACTAGGTCTCAAGCCACTCTCAGGAGGAGGCTGGAATGCACCGCAGTAAGGGTATTCAGAGACATAACGCGCCTCGTTGTTAATGACAGCCTTGACGAGGGTCGCGAGCTCCTTGTCCTGGCCTAGCAGTACGTGGTATGGTGCAAACTGATTTGCAGTATCCCGCAGCCATTGGGCACTCCATGACAATGTGAGCATCGTGAAGTCACATGGGTACCAGTCTGGGATCAGAACTTACGTGATGTCCTGTTGGAATTGTTCAGTTTGGGTCGAGACATACATGAATCATATGGATACTCACACCAGTGATGATGAATGCCAGGTTCTCGGTCTAGGACAAATCGGTTGAATAAGTATCCAGGACTAAAATGTTCCCAAGGTGACCTGTACGCACAGCGTTGAAGTACTTGACGGTCGTGTCAAGAGTATTGGGGAAAGCATTCTCGAACAGGCGCGCCAGGTCGGGATCCTTGAGACGCGACTTCATGTCCGTGATAACTTTCTACCAAGGTATATGGTATGTTAAAGAACATGCCTTCCATTTCAGAGTCTGTGTAGATTGGCTTACCTCGACAGCACTGCTGTTGAACGTCCGGCACTGGGGAGAGGGCCGCATGTAGGGCAGAGCCAAAGGCCCGGAGGAAGGGTTGCCTTGCGGTTTCTGTTATCAATTGAACGGTCAGTTCACGGGGCCAGAGTACGACGGGAAAACGTCTTCAAAGCCTGATTAACGTGCAGTAGAGAAGAACGCACCTGTGCGTAGTTCGTGAAGTCAGGACAAGCCGCGCCGGCACCAGCGATAGCAGAGGCGGCGACCGCCGCCGAGACGAAAGACGTGAACCCAAGCTTCATCTTGACAGTACTCCACGGGAAGGTCGTAAGGTGTCTCAAAGCCGTGCCCAGGCCGAGATTGGAGTCGTCACTAGTACTGAGGGCGTCGAGGAGGAAGTGCGGCGTCGAGGGTGCCGCCAACGCATCGCAAGCCTTTAAGAATGCGTCTGTCCATCACGACACCTGGTCAAGTTGTGCAATCAAACATCAACGCGGAACTGGGGCTGGATGTACTCATCGGAATATTGATGTACGTTGCTCACGCGCTCACGAGTCACGAGGACACCCCGCACCAAGAAGTTGGCCCAGGTGACCCGTGCCTGAAGGTGGATTGTTGGCCGGGAGGTGAGACCTTGAGGCCTTGAGGTCACGCCGAAAGGCGCTGAGAGCATTCTTATCCTTGAACTTGAGGATGTGCAGGAGTGTAAGTATGACGACAGACCAAGATTCACGCGCACGAGGCGAGAGCGGCCCCCCAGACTGAGACAGTTCAAGGTGGTGGCCGTACCAGCAGTGCACGACGGCACGCACGAGTCGACCAGTCACACCACCGCGCCTCATCCTGATATGGCAGTCGACGTTTCTCGGGCCGTCGTCGGCAACATGGGTTACATGTGCACGGTGACCATGACCTTGTCTGGCCCAGACTATAATAATAGTAGCCCGAGGTAGACCGCGACTCCGAATCGCATGGACACACCGTACTTAGCATCCGTGACTATTCTCTGCGAGAAGTCAGCAGCAGAAGTACCTCGCGGAGCTCCGTATCGGACCGGGCTCTGACTCTGAGGACTGCTCATTCAGACGTCGTGTCGTCGAACGCTGTGTTGATCTGAACATCAGTTGGCAACAGCGACATTGGCAAGTCTCAGAGGGGATATAAACAACAACAAGAGTAGTACGCAAGCCAACGAACAGCACGATCGTGAATCGCGAGACTAGTACAAGCGAGGTCTCATTTGGGTATTGATAAGAGACGAGGAAGTAAGGAAAAAAAGATATACGACGACTGTGAAGGATCTGAAGTGGGATGAAGCAACTTGGTCGATGGAATGCATTCCTAGTGACGTGCGGAACCTAGGAGGCTGGCGCCGGCGCGGCACCATGAAGACCGGGTTGCAACTTGCTGGCTCTACTTCGTGAGCCACTGGTCGTCGGCCTGCGCGATGGCCTTGTCCAGAAGCCGCATCAGTTCGACTCGAGTCTTGACCCCTTTGTCGTCTTCCAGGGGCCCCTCCCAAAGAACAGCGATGGTGTTCTCAACCTAACCAACAAACCGGAAGGTTAAGTCTATGCCCTGGAAGATGACAGAATGAACATCGCACCGTCATGGACAATCTAGTGAGGTCGACCTCAAGGGCTTCGCCGATGGCCTTGGCAGCGTCATCTAAACCCCCCATTAGAACCTCTGCAGCCCCGCAAAACACCTCATCTTTCTTTTCGTCGATGTAATCATGGACAGCCTCCTGTGGGTTGGTGGTAAATGTTAAACCAATCTTGATCTATCGATATTGAAGGGGTGCTTACCTTTTGATCGGATGTGGTACCACGCCCTGTAATGAGCAACGCATTCTGGTAGCCTTCCTTGAGTTGTTCTTGCACATGCGGCGCCAGCTTCCGGGAGATCATTCGTTGCTGCGCATCGAGAGCACCCTGCACAACGGACACGGATTCTACGAGGAATGCCCGTGTTTGCTCGAGAGCAACTTCCCCTTGCTTCCTTGCGCGTGATGTCAGATACTTGGGTACCGACCGGACGACTTGGTCAACGAGCTCCTCCACGGCCTGAACTGTCGCGGTCTCGAATACACCGAAGAGATTTGATTGGAAAAGCTTGCACCAGTTTTGGGAGATGTGGCTGACAAAGGGAATCGTCAACTGGGTGTTGAGGTCATCCTCTTCGTAGCATCCATCTCGACGCAGGACTGGACATTTCATAATGATAAATAATGGGCGAAAGGGAATAGACGCATGAACTCACATGCTCGGTACTTTGGCCAGATCATCTGCGCACATTCCCTCGATGTATCCACTGCAGTTCCAGCCGCCTGAACGTAGTAGACAGAGTCCATTAGTTCGAAAGCACAAGCAAAATATATCAAGTCTTACGGAATCAGCGCCTTCGTTGCAGTCATCTTGAAGATACTCAGTGAATCGACCTTGGAGGTCTCTGACAGTATCTTCAACAATCTTATTGAATGACTGAAAGGGGTCACATGTTCGAAGATCAATACCACGGAGCGGGGAAGGACGAAATGTTAGACTTTACCGTCAGGAGATGAACAGTGATTCCTCGCAAATCTCCACGGACCGTAGCTTGACGGATCTCACGTCTTGGATTTGACTTATAAAGGGCGAGTTTGCGAGAAGACGATGCCCATTTCCGCTGCATGTTGTTGCGGTCCCGCTCTGTGACGCCATCCGCACCTTCAAGGAATGTCTTCAGGACAAGAGCAAATGCCCTGAACTGCGTCGCTAGGATCCTCGCGGTCTCATTGCGGGCTGGGAGCGTTGAGGTGTGGCACCACTCCTGCAAGGCAGGGATCTCCGTCTGTTCAACGGTGGAGAAGCAGGCTGATGGTTTGTCGGCTGAGATACGCAGTTAGTGTCCAATGATGGACTAATAGTATAATGAACGTACCTCGAAGACTCATGTAGTCCCAAGAGGAGACGACAAAAACCGGTAGATCTACCAGTACCGGCAATGAGCAGGAGAGTAGGATGGGCATCAAGACAGCGAGTGTACCGACCCTCTTGGCCAATCTCGTCGACTTGTATGCCACAAGCATAAGTTTGACTCAGCGATGAAGACAGCAGCAGATGACCATACCAGCACATTCCTCGAGATTACAGCGGAAGTCTTCTCTCAGACGCTGACGGGAGTACTAGAGCAAATTGAGTTTCAGAGATAGCCGAGGTAAAATCAGAAGGAACCGACCTCAGCTCGTTGAGCAGCACAGAACGCCCGGATCTCCCTTTCAGTGTCCTCGACGTCCTCGAGTGCTCTGTTGCGTCTAAGAGAAATATTCTGCTGGCAGTCAGTAATATCAAACAACTCATTGTTAAGTTGTTGGATATATTGCTCTACATCACGAATCGAGGACTCCAGTTCTTCGGCAGACATGCCACTGATGCCAGGGTCTGGGGACGGTGCCTGGTTGACAACATTCTCCTGTCCAGTCTTGCTGAGTCCTGGATTCGGAGTTTTGGCGACACCGACCTGCAGCCGTTGGCAGATGTTATGCAAGATCAAGGGATGTCACGCCGTAGAATTGCAGGATCCACGTTGTTGGCACGTTGGCGCTTTCGCTTCGTAGGTTCCTTTTGTTCCTGCGTTGAGAACATAGAGAAATACTTGCGCTTGAGCGTAGATTGCGGCAAGCCATTCACATGGCTCTGTTTTGCCCTCCCACCATCACCAGCATGGAAGAGATGGAGGTCGTGATAATACCCATTCAGCTTGTCTTTAGCCTGTGTGATCTGCTTCCGTATTGCTGGGAGAAGAAGGGAGAAATTGGCAATCAGTCACAAACCATGTCCAACCACACTCACATTCCGCATCCGTGTTGGCCTCTTGTATCACATTGTTTAAATGAGCCAACTCTTGTTGATAAAGTACTAGGTCCTTTGTGAGGCGTTGGAAGTCGATGTTGTCCTTGAGGTTAAGGTTTTTTATGACCTCTGGGGGCTTGATATTCTCATTTTTAGTCGCTAAGGGGGGACGTGGTCACTTTCGGTCATACATTATCACTGTAGACTAACCAATGAAAGTGACACCATTTCCAGATGAGAATCTAAAGCATGGATGCATCAACGTTAACACTAGATGTTCACTAACATTCATTAGAGAGTCCACATGAAACATACTTTCCATCTGACCAAGAAAAATACAGGCTTGAAAACGTGCTCAGTGTTTCGAGGATAAACACTAGCTCGCACCTAGTTTAAGTTGAAGTCTGAACATATGTCCTAGTAGTTCTAGAGTTCCGTTCAATCATAATTGCGAGTGTTCGGGGAGAGCTATGCCCACTCACCGCTTGCAACTTTGTCGGAGATGGCTCGGGTAATCGGTGACACGATCCAGCAATGGTCGGACTCTTTTAAGTAGTCCTTAGCGATTTTGTCCCGCGCAGCGTTCGTATCCGCCGTGCCAGGGAGATCGACAAGTGTTAGGCCCGTTGAAAGGGCGGGCGAACGACAGAAGATCTTGACATGCCGAATGAGCGGCCACAAGGCCTGGTGGTTCGCATGCTCACGGGAGTCTATGTATGGCTCGAGCGCCCGTCGAAACTCTTCGTTGTCCGATGCTTCGACGCGCGCCGACGTTCCGAGAAGTTGCGAGATGTCTAGAATAGTAGCAACAGAAAAGGAGGGGGTAAGTAATGTGCGCTCGGGCCGATTCGCAACCACTTACGGGGAAATTTTCGCATGAGCCCATCGGCTTCCACGTCCATCAGTGTCTGTAAAGAGACATCAGGATACACCGCATGGACCTGTAGAGAATATGACTGTCAAGCGTGAAAGCATGGAAAGCACGGAAGTAATACCTTCGCCCATGCCGTCGCGCTTGCGCCAACCAGTTGGCTGGCATGCTTGACACGCTCATTTGCCGGATCGGCGAGATCTGAGAGAAGGATAACAAGCTCTTCGATCCATTCGGCTCTCGTTAAGAACTCAACGTCAGCCGCAATTCTTTCGCTTTCCCTGTTCCAGGAGAGCTGGGTTACTACGGCGGTGCAAGCTGAGCGCAAAACTTTTAGTATCGCATCAACCATCCCCCTAAGTGGCTTACCGCGGACGCTTCTCGTCGGCACGATATCGACTGAGCATAAAACAGAGTCAGAGAGGCGCAAGGAGTAAACATGATTCGACGAACCGTCCAATATGGCGTTCAAGAGAGAGGATTTCCCCGCACCCGTCGCTGGATAAGTAACATCAACACCAGGCGGATGCCATCGAGAGTCTTCCTCACCCCCGCAGATTGCGACCGTGACTTTAGGCTGGTAGAGGTTTCTCAGACTGACAGCAGCAGGGGTTTGACGTGATCGTCTGCTTCTCAGAGCAACATGATGATGACAAACAAGTCATACTTACCTCTCGATCTCTTCATTATATAGCGTTGAACGAGTTGTCGGTATCTCCATCCGCGAGAGGTACTCTTGTATTTTCTTCAAAAACGCACTGATTGCAACTTCAGGCGCATCATTTTCGACGTTAGCGTTCTAAACATCACGGAGCGGGTTAGTGAATGTGCCGGCGTATCCCTCGCGAAGGCATACAGCACTTACTACAATAGTCGACTGCGGCATTTCGTGTGAATAAGTGGGAACGTGGAGGAAGGTAAACAAGAGCGATGTGGTTGAGTCGCGACTCGCCACGCAATTCGAGGTCTTAAAAAGTAACGGTACGCGCGATCATTGATGTCACGCGAATCAGCACGTTTCGTTGTGCACTCGGGAGTGCCTCATAGTGTTTCTGGAAGAATACTGTATACTCGGCATCCGTCTTCGCTTCTGAATAGCACTGCTCTTCAAAGTTAGGGCTGACTCTGGTCTTACACTGGGTGTTTCACCGAGTTGAAGAGCGGAAGTAATCCCGGCGAACGGCACCAACACCAACACAAGAAAAGTCTCATCAAGACAAAACGGAAATACATACCACAGAACGCGCATGAACGAGGGGGATGAATGCACAGGACATAATGATTAGGAGGATATGGACAGTGTCCAGGAATATGTCAGAAACGACCTTGCAGTCACGAAGACTTAACGCTCACCAATGCACCTTACATCGCCGACGAGTTCTCTTACCCAGCTCAGTGATCGCTGCTTCAGACCGAATGCTGGTAGAACCATGAGTGGGACTCGTTGGATGTAGCGATAGAAACTTACGAAGTACTACCCAACCGGCTTCCAGGGAACATAAGCAAACTTGGATCCAAGGAAAATGGAGAGGCATAGCGTAGAGCAGTCACACTCGTTCGTTGTCCGCGCATATAGCACAACTGAAATGATTATGGCGATCGTAATGCATTACGATGCAAGACAGAAAGGAACGACGTGAGTGAATTCTACCCGAAATACTCAGCGTTCAGCCTCGGATCCCCCAAATATCTCAACAATAAACTCACCATCATATATCAGACAGCCGGACTAGACGGCGCAGAGAGGTATTCCGTGTAGCTCGTAGTCGCCGGGCTGACAGGACTGAGGATTACGGGGATCATCTGGCCGCCATCGAATTCCACCTCCTGGCCCTTGCCCTCCGTCTCCTCCTTCGCCTCCGACTCCGCGAGCTTCAGGGTCTCGGCAGCGGCAGCGGGTTCAGCATCCACCTTTGTCGGGGTAGCGGCGCCACTCTTCCTTCCGCTCTGAGTAGCATCCTTGAGCGACTGGCCCTCTGAGGGCGCCTTCGAACCAGGGAGAGTGACGGTGGATGCCACCTCGGGTGGTACGTGTGCCTGTTGTCCAGAAAGCTGCGCGGCGGCAGCTTCAACCTCGTCTAGCACCGTCGACTTCGGCGCCTCCGGTTCGGTGCTCGCCACCTCAACAGTCGTCGCACTCTGGTCCGTGAGCGCGACGGAGCCAGCCTCGGTCGTCTGGTTCGCAGTCGAGTCGACTTCGGTATCCTCGCCGCCTTCCTTCCCGCTGTCCTCGCTATCATGCGTGCCCGCAAACCCGTCGTCCGTGCTCAGCCCTCCAGTCCGGAGGCTCCCCGATGTCCACACGCTCTTGCTCCGCACGCCCCCGGGGCTCGGCATCCCCGCCGGGCTCGGAAGGCCAACGTTCGCGCTCCAGCCGCTGGCCGTGCTCTCCCAGCTCCCACGGCGCGAGCTCCTCGGGCGCAGCGCGCGGACGCTCGCATCGACATCATGATCGACGTACCGCTCCTCCATGCCCTCCTCGAGATCACCCATCATGAAGTGGCTCGTGCTGTCAGTGACACCTGCGGCGTTGCTCCATTGAGAGACCGAGTCGTCTGCGATCGAGCCTCGCCCGGACAAGCCAAGTCCCGCGGCGCCGATACGAGCTCCCGGGAACCCAAATGCGGACGAAGCCAGAGTTAGCATGGATGCGTCGTCTGATGGAGGAGACGACGGGCGAGGGTTGTTGCGCGGATGGTGTGTGGTGTACAGCGGGGCCGTCAGAGTTGTGCCACGGGGCGCTGCGGCTCCCGAGTTATCTGAGGAGGGTCGGGAAGGACTCGTAGGTGAGGGAGGAGGGAAGGCGGAGAACGTGATCGAACCTGCGGAGGGCCCAGAAGAATGCGTGCGGATGTGAGGCGGCAGACGGTTCCCGGGGCTTGTTGGCGTCGGCGGAGCCTGGGCGATGTGTGCCATACCCCCATTGAGGTCGACGCTGAGCAGCGTCGTAGGCTTGGTGCTTGCCGTCATGCTCCGGAATGTACGCGAATGCGAGAGGTAGGAGGAGGAAGAGCGGGATGGGGATGGGGAGGGAGGAGAGCTTGGGGGAAGGGGCCGTACCGACGCATCTTCGTCCGCCTCGAGGTAGCTCGCGGGCGAATAGAACGAATATTGTGCGACCGATAGGTTGAGACCATCGTCTGAGTCGCTACGGAAGGAGCGGCTGTCTGCGTCGTCTCTCTCGTCGAGGGAGATGGTACCGCGGAGGCTATGTGCCCTGTTCTGCCTCGAGCCGGCGGTATTGCTCCGCGTGCGAGATTGGATGGCGAGAGGGGGAGGCATAGGAACAGACGAACGACGATGTTGCTTCTCCTTTCCGCGGGGGGAGGACGCACCATATCTCTGCGAGTCGGATACCCTCCGTGCGCGGACGGTGCCCGCGAGCTTACGCTGGAACCAATTGATGATCGGCTTGCTGGAGCGACGAGAGACCTTCTTCATCTGGTCCTGGGCCTGCGACCTCGTCGTCGCTGAGCTTGGAGCAGACATAGGAGGAGAACTTGGAGCCTTGGAAGCTTCCTTCTTGGCCTTAACAGTCGACGTTAAGGCGGCAGCTTGCTGTCGGGGTGAACCCGATGCTTTCGCCCTGGGAAGAGTGGCGGCCTTGGCGATCGAGGTGGGGACTGGATTGGGTTGCTGAGGGCTCTTTGTTGCAGACATGACCGCAAGGCAATAGGAGACAAGATGTCGCCGCAGTTGGTAGAATACGAGGGTGTGATTCGGAACTGGATGCACGCACAGCAACCATCCCTCCCTGTGGCAGTGCTTCGTCCCACGTGCCATTAATTATGCACTGCGCTTTCTTTCGGAGCAGGCCCCAACGACAGTACAACTGTGGTATGCGTGTAGATGATGATATCGTTCATTGGAAGGAAACAAGGACGCAGTGGTGTGAGGGAAACAACAATACGCAAAGCATACGTCAGAAGAAGACCACATTCTTCTTTTTCGAAGCTGGCGCGGCATCCCCGAACGCCTTCACGACACCAGAATGAGCCGCCACCTTCACTTCCGCCTTGCGCCTCGCCTTCTCTCCCATCTCCTCCACCTTCTCCACCTCCTGTGTCTTCCGCTTGAACGTGTGGAAGTCGTCCTCATCTGCACCACCCTCCTGACCCGTGCCTACGAACACCGTTTTCGCGACGACGTCTGCCGTAAATCGGATGTGAATGATCAGCTCTCGGGGAGGATGGTGAAGAACGCACCTAGTTGTCGCATGGGACAATCTTTTGCCAGATGGCTTGTCTCCTTACATAACTTGCAGCAACCGCCGTTCGGGTATATGCCTTTCGATTGGTTTTGGGGGCACTTGGACGCAAGGTGACCTTTGCCGGAGCAAACGAAACAGGATGCGAAGGGTAGAGGGTTTTCAGGGTTGACGGGCTCCTTGCATTTCGAGAGGTTGTGGCGGCGAGACCCGCATCTGTGGAGGGAGATACTTAGTTACGGCCTTCGTTCGGCTCATAACTACCACTGACCGGTAGCAGATCCCGACGGTATCTCGCCCAGACTTCGACTTGCTCTGCTCGCGTTCCAACGCATCCGCAGCAATGGTATTGGTACAGTCTCTCGCTGTGTGCCCCTTCTCCCTGCACGCGAAACAGATGGTGTCGGAATGTCTGTCGTTGATGCGTTTTACCCTCCGCTGCTCCGATGCATGTTGACGAGCATTTGCATCTAGTAAATAGGTCTCTGTATGAGTGTGTACAGGAAAGGGTGCGAGACTCACCTTTGGGATACCGCTTGTCAAACTTATTCCCCCTCTTCCCCTTGTCCCCGAACTTGGCTTTCTTCGAAGGGCGATCTGAACGTTCCCCTCCCTCTCCGTCGTCTGCTGCATCTCCCTCGGTTTGATTTCCACCGACGGCCGTCACGTCCGCGTCCGAAAACTTGGTCTTCCTTGACCGCACGCGTTTCCGTTTCTTTGCCTCCGGCTCCTGACCAGTTTCTCCCGACGTGCTCGTGGGCTCAGGATTCGCAGTATCTGGCTTTGCCTGGGGCTCGTTGTCGAAGCCCGCCTGTACATACGTCCGCTTTCGCGCGAAATTTGTGTATCTCGTCATGTCGTGTTCGTATCCAGCCCAAGAGAATGAGAAGCAGGAGGTGGTGGCGGAAGGCAAGATCGCCTCTCGTCCAAATTTGGCGTGATCGGCTTCAACGCCACAACGCCCACAACGCCCGCGCGGAAAGGCTATGTCTGGACTTTGCATCCAATCACATTACATACAACCACATCCCCCAATTGGCCTTGCCCTCTCGCGCGCTCTCTCTCTCTTATCACAATCTTGACGACTCTCGCTATCCGATACACCTCTCATTAATGTTCCTGCGCAAACTCAATTCTCTCCGTAACGTTCGCCTCCCTGGAGATGAATGGTTACGTCCTCGGATGTGCAGATCTACTCTTCGTTTGGCACCGGCCCATTCCGTATCATACGTGACCATATCGGACCCCCCAAACCCGCATGGCGCGCAGAACATACGGCTAGCACATCCTAAGGACCCTTCAAACCAGCCTGGCATCGGCCAGAGTCCCCAACCCCCTCTTCCAAGCCGTGAACCTACCCTAGAACACTCTCCAAGCGAGACCTCAAGCGGTTCAGGCGATAACGCAGACTTGTCCTCTCAACGAGACGCAGACTCGAGGCTCCCAGTGACGTTCGAGCACCCAACGATAGACCCACAATCAGGTCTACCTCTTCCCCACGGAGGCCCCGCTCCATATGTCAACCCGCCCTTCAACACCCACCGGTTCTTCACTGTCCTGGAACAGTCATTCCCCAGCCCCATTGCGCGCAATCTCATGCATGCGACGCGCGCATTGTTGGTGGATCGAATAGGGCGGGTGAAGCGCGACGCGTTGACCGTGCAGGACTTGGAAAGTGTGAGTTGTGCGTTCGTCTTTTGACGCTTTCATGGAGCCTGACGGGAAACACCATCACTCATGCAGCAAGCGTATCTGTTCAGGGCTGCACGTTCGGAGCTGCGCTCAGAGACGAGTGCCCTGACGAGGAAGGAGACCGCTGCTATGCGTTCGGCCACCATCGCCCTGAGGCGGGAAGTGGACACGCTTGATACCCGAATGAATGAGGATGTCGTGAATTTAAAACATGAGTAAGTAGCGTGTTTCTATCCGTCACTGCACGGCCCCTGAATGTACTCGTTCTAGAATCCAAATGGATCTCGACAGTAGGAAGAGCGAAGCGAGGAGTGAGCTGAAGCGGATAGACATGCAGGTCGAAGTAAGCATCACTGTTATTCGCGTATTATGCCTCAGTTATTGACCGGTTACTGCGTGTGCGTTCAGGAAGTGCTCAGTCGGGCTCTGATCACCATAAGTGAGCTGAAAACGCAGGTAGAAGAGTCGCGCTGGGAGAAGATGAAAGCGGCAGTCGGTGAGTCCATAAACGCTTCCCCTCCGGAGTTCCATGAGTCTAACGACTGCTCAAGGTGCGTTGGCCGTACTTTCCGTGGTCATCATCATCTCGATAGAGGTCTACGTTGTCGGCCCTTCTAGGGCTGCGAAAAAACGTACAGAACAGGCCTTTCCTCCACCACAGATGCCTCTACCGACCACTAACGGAGACCCACAAACTCCCTGGCCTACCACCTCATAGTCCGACTCTGAACATCCTTCGCTGGCGTTGAGACATCTAGAGCTGCCTTTGTAGAGAAGTATAGACCGTTTTGTTTTCTAAGATTAGTCGGCAAAGTGGTACGTGCTGCTATTGTTAAACATCACCATATATGTAGGTTACTTGTAGTGTAAATCGCCCTCACACTCTTTACTTCGTTCCACCAAGATGTTACATTTATATTTACACAACTACTAATGATATCCTAATCGACGCCTCCATATACCCGTGAAAGAACAAAGCATGGGAAACGTAGTGGTGCAGGCAATTCATCGCACCTCTAGCTTGTCTAGTTTGTCTGCAAGTCCATCCGCCGTATCAGCTGCCTCTCCCTTCTTCGTGTTGGGCGCGGTCGCCCAGTTAGGCTGCTCCGCAGAGTGCCCGCCCTCACGCTGGACCGTCGAAGCATCCTTGGCCGCGCCCGCCGCTGCCTCGCCCTCGTCCTCGTCGTCCCAGTTCTCCTTGACGTTCTCGCCCTCATCCTCCCGCTTCTCCTTCCTCTTCTCCTTCCGCTTCTCGTTCTTCTTCTGCGCCTTGGACAGGCCCCCTTTCGACGCCGGGGTGGCCCCAGCCTGAAGCGGAGGTGCCCAGCCGATGATGTGCCCCTTAGGGAGCACGGTCGCTTCCGCCTGCGCCTGGCGCGTGCCTCGGAAGCGGCGGACGTCTTCCTGGGGCGTGTACCCGGGCCGAATCTTTATCTGTTTGCGGAGTCTATCACGCAGGGGATGGACGAGGTCCGAGCAGACACGAAGTTCGGGGCCGGCATCGCACGCAAGGTTAGATGGGCGGACAGGGCAGGGGTGAGTGCGGTGTTCCGGGACAAAGAGAAGGCAGGTCAAGAGTGGCGCGATCAGAAAGCATTCAGGCGACATAGAGCCATGGAACGTACGAGCCATCAGGCCGCCGGGATTCCGGGATAACGCGCTCGAGAGTGCGGGGGTCAACCGCGATTCCGGCGGTGGTTGTTTCGGGGACGATTGCGGGCTTAGACATGACGTCGAGTACCCAGATGAAGGTAGCAACTTCTTGGTGCGGAGAGCGGCGACGAACCCAGATACAGTGAAGATGGGAGGGTGCTGCAGGGTGCTCGAAAACAAGACACAAGGGGTCACTGAGTGTGATACTTTAAGGCTACCCTGATTTCGGAAGCGCGTTGGAGATTATCTTCGACTCGACGGGCGCTTGCTTAAACTCAGTTTGCTTTCCTCCTCGTCCACGCTAGCGGTCTTTCCTGCTACCACTCACTGCCGCATCTCTATCTGTGTCCTATTCAAGTTTCCATATCCATACCTGCTCTAAATAATACAAGAACTTCATTCTAGTCATTCCCATCCACTGTCGTGATGCGGTATGCCGTGCTTGTAACAGGACCTGCAGGGGCGGGCAAGTCGACATTCTGCAACGGTCTCATGACACACCTGCAAACATCAAAACGTTCGGGACATCTTGTGAACCTGGATCCTGCTGCAAATTCCGACGCGTTCGAGTACGAACCTTCAATAGATATCCGAGATTTGATCACACTGGAAGACGTCATGGAAGAGCTGGGATACGGTCCAAATGGCGGCCTCATCCACTGCTTCGAGTGCGTCGCCTATCTTTTGTGTGTCTCCCGGTGATTATTGTGACTGACTGGCTGATGCTTTTAGGTATCTCATGGACAATATGGACTGGCTTGACGAGGAGCTCGGCGGTTACGAGGACGACTACTTGATCATCGACTGCCCAGGTGCGCTTTCGGTCCATGTCCTGCGTACATCGAGAGGATCTTGACCCAAGAATAGGTCAGATCGAACTCTACACGCACCATCCCTTTCTACCCATTCTCGTTCGCCACCTACAACGGCTGGGTATCCGAACATCCGCGGTCTATTTGCTCGAGTCGCAATTCATGGAAGACAAGTATAAGTTCTTCAGGTAAGGACTAGATGATAAACATTTGCCAGTAGACTCATCGCGGTTCCACACTTATAGTGGCGTGCTCTCAGCCATGTCCGCAATGGTCAATCTCGAAGTCCCGTGGCTAAATATCATGTCCAAGATGGACCTTGTCACGAGCAACATCGAAGACAAGGGCAGCGGTCGGAACGGGATCCGCACAAGGAAAGATATCGCAAGGTAAGACTCAGTATTCGTCTCCCTGGCCAGTGAGAGGTGTTCCTGGAACGTCGATTGCTCGATAAAATCACAGTGGCGCCCTGAGATCCGCCAAATACCTTCCTCTCGCCCGAAAGGGCAGCTTTGTGGTTTGCACAGGGCGTCTCTAAATCCGCGTCGCAAGCAACGCACAGCATCCATCATAACTGCCCTCAGGGTGTCCTTACCCGCCCCGTACTGCGCGCCCCACGCGCTTGCGGAGTCTCCATTACGCCGTCTCATCGCCATTCTTGTGGGCCCTGCGCCACACGTATGGCGGGATCCAACTATACGAATGTGTCGTGCTCACCAGACATACCCCTTCACAGGTTTCTCGAGGCAGATCCGATGCTCCTACTGTCAGCGCCGGGCAGCCGGGAAGAACGCACGGAGCGGAATTCCAAGTTTCATGCGCTCAACCAGGCAATTGTCCAGTTGGTGAGTCACTCGTTGCGGTTCGTACTGCGCTCGTTGTTCTGCCCGCTCATTCAGCCTTGGTTTGTAATCCCCGACGCCATTGACACCATTCGCCCGACGCACTGTACGTGTAATGCCTACACTGGACGACTACACGCCTACCGGTATGTCGGCTGACACGCATCCCCCGGCCCAACTTCCCCTTGCGCGATGACCGCGGACAAAAGATTGAAGACCACCCCCTGGTCAAGTTCCTCGCGCTCGATCTCACAAATCCGGACTCGATAGAGACCGTGCTGAGCCACATCGACTATGTGATGCAGTACGGCGAGGACGAGGAGCCCAAAGAGGTCAGCATTTTCCTCCTCTCACCGCTCAGCCCTGCGTCGTTGTGCTGACGGCTGTTCTTGTACCTCGCTCTGCCTCGCCGCCGGACCCCCGATGTATGCGGCTGCTCATCTGTCCCATTCCTCGCCTGGGTATCTCGGGCATTCCTTAGCCGGTGGACCTAGACGAGGGCGACTTCGCGGACATGGAGTAATCGCCTAGGGACTCTCGGACACTATCACGCAGTGCGTCCCTTGTGAGGACGCGCCATGCCCTGTCGTCCGAGTTACCGAAGCGGTCGTCGCTGGGGGCTGTCCGCGTTCCACCCCATTGCTCCTGGCGTATACACCCCCGATTTTTGCCACCACCTCAACACGTTGCGTCTCCCCAACTTCACACTGCGCCCGAACGAAACCGGGAGTCAAATAAGCAGGCCACAATGACTGGTCCCCTCTTGCTCAATGCATTCGATTGCTACCGAACCCCGAGGTGGAGTTGCCTAGTCTGGGTTCCTGCGCCACTGAGACGAACGCGGCGCATACTATGGTGGCGTGTCCCTGTGGAAGGAAGGCGTACGGGACAGGGACATCACGGAGATTGAGAGGTCGTCGGGCCACTTGTCGTAATGCATTCTTTCGCTCCCGCAGCAGCCTAGTAGCAGCACCACGTCGAGCTTCCCAGCAGTTCGAATACCCCATTTCGTGCGTTCCACCAGGATCCGCGCTCTGCTCGTGTGCCTCTGGCTCGAACGACAGCCAGTCTTGGGGCAGTTCCTGTCGGCCGCTGGGATATTGGTGGCGGCAGTCGCTGCCGCTGACCATTGGTCATGCTGGTGGTTTGATACGCACAGGACAGAACCTTGTCAACGACGGCCACAGCGCCAAACTGAGGACCCAGTACCGCAGTTTTGCTCGCAAGGACACTGAGCGTGTGTGAGCGAAGCCTAACAGGCCTGGGTGGTGATTTTATCCCTGAATCCCTTAACAGGTATGCATGTGAGTGGTCGAATACCGAAGGTACCTAGACTTTACCGCAATGCCATTCGCCACTTGTACAAGCTTTCGGACGTCGCTTGGCAGCCACCATCCTGCTGCAGGTGAACTCGGAGTCGGAGCGCTGATCACTCGCCCTGCCGGTCGGGCTGCACCTGCACCCCAAGCTTCAGCTTCAGCCGCGCTCCAGAAAGGCGGCGAGCCCCGCAGCATGATCCAGTACTATACCACCCGGCGGGCAGAGTTCGCACAGAGGACCCACTTAGGCCGTGGCGTCCTCCACCTCTGCGCGCTCTGCCGTTGCTTGCCAGTACATTGCGGCCTATAGTGCTCAGGCGCGCGACTCTATACAGAGCATAACGTCATGCGGTCCGCGCTCTCGCGACGGCAAATTTATTGCAAAAGTGTTTCCAGTCATGATCAGCGTCGCAGGTGGCCAGCTGTGATAGCTGCCGAAGGCCCTGACTCCTGACGATGCTGGCCGTCGGGGCGCGCGGGCCAAGCATATTGCCTACACTGTATCGCCGACGGAGCTGAGCGCACAGAAAACACGTCGTAGTACAGGTCCGGACCATGCGACTGAGCTCCACAGGCATATGAATGAATACTCGAATTCGAACTGAAGCGCTTCGCCGGCCGGAATTCGGTGCGGTGAGGGGCCCGGCTTGTCAAGCCAAATGTATTTGCTCATTCGACTATTCCGATCCAGTGCGGGGATATCTTCTAGTTCTTTCCATGTGAAGGGCAGCGAAGATGCAAGAATGGCGTCGAGGGATCGATCGTCCGCGGACGCGTCCTGGAGCTGTGGGTGCTGCGGGGCGGGGAACGTGGTGCGAGCATCGGGGACGGGTAAGGGGGCACGAACTTCACGGATTAAAGCCCACACCCATACGTCGGGGGAGGCGAGTGAGGAGGATGGGAGAGGCCCCAACACGCTGCACGATGTCGGGCGGGTTTCTGCATCAGACGGATACGGACTGGGCGTCAGCCGTTGCTGGGATCTGAAGATATGTGCGAGGATCCTGCCCCACGGCCGAGTCGGTGTATGTGGACGAATCTAGCCGGCGGGGGAAGGAAGAGGGCACGAGAGCATAGGTCCCGTACTGCCATTGGTTTAGAAATACAGGCAGAGTATGTAGACTCTGGCCTGGCAGCTGACTTGCGAGGGATTCAGCACCCAGCTATGTGTTTGTGGCCAAGTGATCAGCTAGGACGGAGGAGGCAAATACGAGCCTCGTGTCGAGGGTGGACGGAGAAGAGAGCGTCGGGCGGCGCACCATGGGCTCCAGCAGCCCCCTCGATGATGGCCAACGTGGCTAGGAACGCCCGGTCGAAGGGGGACCATTGCACAGGCTGAGAGAGAACGTGTGGCGATGTACGCTGTACGTACGCAGCGCCCCGGAATCACGAGCGTCCCGTCAATCTGGTCAACCTTGTCCTCGGGTAGCTTGGTTTATTGGACGAATTTGCCGACCCAAGCAGCCGGCGGGAAGAAGACTGGAAGAAGAGCTTGGGGCGCGAGCGCACGCTTCTCGCAGCGAGGTCAACAAAGGAGCGTCCAATAGGCAGGAGTCGAACAAAAAGTGCACGAGGCAATGACGGTTAAGTGGTCTGCAGAAGGCGGATCACAAATTCCGGGTGAGATGGCAGTTCATATAGATTCTATGCAATGATTGGCCAGGTAAGGCGCGGAACAGAAATCACACGGAGGGACAATACTGACCATTGTAGAGCCGCCGCTGGTGTTGTCAGCGCAGAGCGGGTAGAAATGACCGCACAGAAGGGCACTGGTCTTGACTCGGGAAGAGATGACGATGCGGTGCGAGGCTTGCCAAGGTAGTGCAAATGTGGTGGAGCGCAAATATTGTCAGAGCGGCCGTGCCGAATGCGGAGCGGCGGGTGGAGCGCGGCCACAAAAGATGGCGCGGGACGCTGAGGCAGGAGCCGGCCACGCCTGCACGCAACCTCGTGTTGGCGGGAGGTGGCAATAGAGTGGTTACTTGGAGACTTGAAGAAAGAAGTTGTGTGGGAGCGGGACAAGGTAACGGGACGGTGTAGACGGGAAAAGCTAGAACGAGGGGGGTGGCGCAGAGGGCAGTCCCAGAAAGCGGCGCGCGAGCGAAGGAGGGCGCAGCATATCGAGAGCTAGATAAGGCCAAACAGGATGCCTGCGCCCCGTGAAACGACATGGGGGAGGGAAAGATGAGCGGATGAGGCTGACGGTGTGGGGAAAGATGGCCTGAGACGCGCGCACCGGTCACTGACGCTCACAACATCAATGGTGGCCAAACGAGGCACGTAGCAGCGTGCAAGTGGGGTCCTTGGAGCGGTTACCCGAGGCTGGCGAGGACGCAGCGTTAGTAGCAGTGCGAGCACCGGGTCGACGTCGGAGACGCGCACAGACGCCCTCAGATCCGAACGATCGACAAAAATCTCGATCAGAATTACGTAGTGGACCCTTGCCACAGGAAATGCTAGCTGGTCTCTCCTCCCTACATATAAATCTGCCCACCGAACCCGCCATGGCCTATTCCAACCCCCGACACACACCATACAGCCATGCCTACCTACTACTACCCGGCACCCACCGCTCACAGCACCCACCAGAGGGCCTACTCCCACTCCTACCACCCCACCTCCGGCTACCATGCTCCCAATGTAGCCTACCCATCTAGCTACTCCTCGCATCATAGCTCTCCTCGCCACCACTCGACCGGCTACGTTCAGCAACCCGCATACTACCCAGCGCCTCAATACCTTACCCCCACCTACCAACACGACTCTGGTCGCCATCGTAGCCACCACGGACATGCACGCACCGGCTCCGGCGGCCCCGTCTACTACTCCTCCTCCGCCCCAGCCCACCATCATAGTTCCTCCCGTTCCAGCCCCGCGCGCCGTGCCGGCACTGTACACTACACGACCAGCCGCCGCTCGCCCTCCGCGCACCACCACACGCGCCCGACTCGCTCACAGTCCGTGCCGCGCCAGACCGTCCGCATCGCAGCCGACTCGGGCCACCGCCTTCGTCGCGTAAGCATCCCTCAACTGCCTTCCACGTCGCTACCATGGCTGACCAAACATCTGCAGAGCGAGTCACGCCCCCGCGAGACTGCGACCCATAACGTCTCGCACTCACACCATCGTCGCGGCAGCTCCTCAAGCGACCTCCCGCTAGGCGAGCGCATCCGTCGCATGTTCGGTTTCCAAAGCTACCGCTACGGTGACCCCCACCGCGGTGGGGAGTACATGGACGCGCGTACCGGCCACCCAGTCGACTGGCGCGGCCGCCCCATCTACCGCGTCTGAACGGTCTGAACTGTTGAGCATCGTCCACGTTCCCGCGGACCTATGCCAGGCGCTCACGCTTCTCCCGTGATTTCTCTCGGAGAGGCTGTGGCCGCGCTTGCCCCGTTTTCGTGTGTCCTTCCATAACCGTTCTTGCTTTATGCTCGTCGGCCACCCTCGTTGCTTGATTCGCCGCCCACCTCGGCGCAAGGCTTGACGACGGTCTCAGGCTTCGTTTTTCCATCATCTCCCCGATGGCTTCTTGCCTTATTCCTTCAACATCGTGCTGCGCGGGTAATTATGCGCTCCCACCTCCCTCGCAGCGTGATTGCTCTCTGTAACGTACTTCTAGCCCTTACGATTGCTCTCACGCTCTCCCGTCTTGCTTTATTTACATAACGAACGGTAGTTGACGTCCTTTATGGTGTTTTGTATAGTATACCATGCACTCGCAATGAATCTTAACATCATGAAACTTAACTCTTCATCTCGCGCGTCCCGAGGACCTCGGGCCCCAAAACGGCAGGACGCTATGCAGACCCGTCTGTGCGTCAAACGAAGGGTGAAATCTCCGAAAACTACTTACTATGGGGTGTCTACCGGTGGCGCGCCCAGGACAAACAAATGACTGTTCGGGCTGCCACTATTGCGTGTGGTGTCAACGAACTGCGTGCAATACCAGCAGGGTCTGACGAGTGGGACAATTGTACATGTTCATTGTTCTACAAGCACGAGCCGACCCATCGTAACACCATTGAACGTACATGCAAAAGAAGACATACAAGAGATAACTACACAACGCGGGGAGAATACAACGCCGTCGGACGCAGGATACAATTACATGGAGATTGGGAGCGCAATGGGATGCAAAGAAGGGGTTATCGCCCATAACGGTGACCAGGTCCACGAGTGTCCACCAGCTGGACGCAGCAATCGCCACAACGGTGCAACTGTTCTGCCATATCTTGGTCGTGACCTAGCCCGACGTTGAATATTGGGCACACAGCGTTTCGCTCAAGCAGACTCAGAGTTGCCGTCGCGTTGCGGCTCAGGCTGTCCCCGAGCCTCGATCCAGCGCTCGACCTCCGCCTTGTGCTCGCGGAGCGTCGCCAGGGCGGCGATGCGCACCTTGACGTTGTCGTCGCTGTCCAACTCACAATCCCAGAGCAGGGCCATCTCCACCTCGACCTGCAACCCGGAGTAGGATTAGTCATTCAGCACCCTCGCACGACGTGTGGTACCCGACGCACCTTCTTCGCCACCTCCTCCAAGCGCTCGTCGAGCGTCTCTCTCACATTCTCGATGGCGTCCGCGAGGTGCTGTTTGAGGGCAAGCGCCGCCTCCGCGAACATGACGTCCTTCTTGACTTCGAGGTGCTCGCGGAAGAGTTTCTTTGCGGCATAGAACAGTCAGCGAAGCGATGGAGCGAGAGGAGGCCGTTCATGAGTGCTCACCTTCTGCAGCAGCGACACTCCAGATTTCTTCGGCACGCCTGCTGCTTCCTCGTAACCCTCGGAGAGGTGCGACTGCACGAAAGGCACCAGGAGGCGGGTGATCCGCTGCAGGTGATCGTCCCATGTTTTCTGGGCGACCTCTTTTACGCTGGTAAGGAGGGGGTGCGCCACAGTCTTGGCCGAGCATTGCAATCCTTTCGCGCGAGGGTGAAGGTATTCGGGGACCGACGATGTGAGCTCCTCGAGGAGCGGGGAAATGGCGGTCATTGCCCTCTTCTCTAAGGTGGATATACGTCTGACTCTGAACGTATGTGACCAGGTGCCCGCGATTCTCCGTGTAAAAGCCGTCGCGAGCTCTGCATTCAAGTCTATCTTGAAAGCTCCGCGGCGTGAGAGGGCTGCCAGTTATCGTCAGGAATGCGCATTTCAGTTCATCTGTAGAGTGTGCACTGACTGGCTCGGTACGTGCACCAGTGCGTCCCAGATGCGAAGTCGTCAGAAATCTTCAAAACTGTGCCTGCTGCCTGTAAGAATATTGTAGCTCAAACGTCGCGCTGTGGTAATTGGAGCGACGATCATCTTACCAGCACTGCGCTATCGCGACATTTACGCTCCAAGTCAGCCTTCACAGCTCGGTCCAAATCGCGGCAGATTGCATCGGAGACGGCCTCGAAACTCTATCATAGGTGAAAATGATGTCAATGCAATTGTATAGATCGTCTTCAGCTTCTCACCAACCTTGATTAGCCGTGAAACAACACTGGTCGGCCGACACCCGTAACACTCCGCTCTGCGCTCCCTGGCTGTAATGAACGCAGAGGTCGGCTCCATCTCCCTTGACCTCCACTTGGTCTGAAGAGTCTCGCGGTCTTCGGCGGTAACGCCTGGTGTTCCTTCAACGAACTCAGAGACAGACGTCAGGAGACTCTTCAGTTGTACGAAAAGGTTGTACGATGCCTGCTCTCTAGCGGGGATTGTAAGATAAGAGATCCAGCGAGATAACGCGGGGATCTCAGTATCCTCTTCATCGGAGAAGCATAGTGGGCCACTATCGTCATCTGGCGTTTTTCCTGACGACCTGAAGGTTACTACTCCGGTATATTAGATACGAGAGATAGAGATAGCACGTACTGATGATGCGCATGTAATCACGAGCGGAGCACGTGAATACAGGAAGTTTTCGGTCATCATCACCTGCCCCGTTGTGACAACAATTAGGTCCTGAAATCGAGGGACGCAGTGACAGTTTGAGAGAGCATTACCCGCAGTTGTCCACCCCTCCTCTATTGTGTTCCCGAATTTGACTGAGCAGATTGTCTCACAGATATCAGTAGAAGCGACATACCATCGAACTCATCAAGACCAACTTTGAAGTCAGTTTGGAGGACGTTCTTCGACCACTGCTCCACAGCACATGTCAGCCAGCAGCCAGCGAATGACGCAAGTCACTACTACTCACGTTCGACCGATACTTCGCCAACAGTCTGTTCTTCTTTAACTTGCAGCGCTCCAAGCTCTCCTTGATGGCGTGTAAGTCCCATGCCTTATCACTTCCATTCTCCAGATCGAGATCTGCGAGTTCAGCATTGCTCATTACTTGACCTTGATCTTGAGTGGATAGAGTGGCACTGTTGAGTGCGGCGGACGTCCTCTGTCTCTTCCCAGCTATGTTAAGGGCACCGTCGCAGACCTCTGCTTTCCGCTTGGATCCAGGGCTTGTGATTTCTATGTGGAAGGCGCCAGGTCTTGTCTGCCTTTCCGCCTGAGGCGCTGCCTGTCCACGTTCTTGTGCCGATGATTCCCATTAATCCCCAACTCATTTCGACCATCATGGATTGACTCACCCTTAGGCCTCTTGAGAATGTTTTGGAACGTCTTGATCTCGCTATTTATCTTCTTCAGCTCCTGGCATTTTGCAAGCACTGGTTTGAGCGCGGGTTCCTTTTCGATCTCGTGGGCTGACAGCTCATCACATTTGGTAGCTACGTCCGACGCCGGTCAAAATCTTCAGCCAGCATGAGCCTGAGGCTGCAGTGGAAGAGCACTCACCAATAAAAGTGATGGCATGGGGAGAATATCTAATAAGGGCGGAAGCGTCAACTTGAACTTGGAAAGGTAAACAGGTTGAGAGGCAGGTAAGAATTGAACTTACTTTCCGTCTGATGTGAAGGTAGCGACATCGAGGTGAGTAACACGGCAACTTCTGGAAACATGAGCATACCGAGCTTGAGCTGCGTCCGGAAAGCTTCTCCGCACAGACCTATAGGCAAGTCAAAATGACGTCGAATTCTACACAATACCAAGCAGACTGACCTCGAGCAACCTTCGAGCTCACCGCCCTAGTAATGGGCGACACTACAAAAAAGCGATTTGCACGCCTCGAATAGTCTTCAGCCACCTTGCAGCGCGCAGCATTGCTGTCGGCCGTGCCAGGCAAATCGACCAGGACAGCTCCTGAGGACAGTGTTTGTGACCGGTACCGGATGTTCACCTTCCGGATTAGGGGCCAATAAGACCCTGTCGATGGATCGTCTTGCGGATCTAAATAGCGATACAGTTCATTGGCGAATCTCTGCGGTTCAGATTCTTCTACGGCGATGCGTGCAGTGTTTCCTAACATCAATGTTACGGCTGCAATGGAATATTAATGCAGTATCTGCGCCCGGCTATGATGATTCTCACCGGAGTTCTGCGTTAAGAGTTGTTCTGCAGACAAGTTGGACAACATGCCCTCGTTGATAGACGGGTATACAGCGTATATCTGCGTGGTATTAGCAGAGTCAAGCTGGGACAGGAACACGAAGCACACCTTCTCCCATGCCACAGCTGCCTCCTCCACTAGGTCACTACGGCGCTTGACATGACCGTCTGGAGTGTCTTTCAAGTCTTTAAGTAGATACTCGACTTCGTCCTTCCACTCCGAAGGGGCCAAATACTCTATCTCTGCCTCGATAGTATTCTTGGGGTTGTAACGAATTTCCGTCACGACGGCGGTGCACGCTGAAGCATAGATTGTTCTCATTTCAACACAATTTCACATAAAATACCAACGTACCAGCCATCCCGCTCGTGCGGACAATGTCCTCTGTCTCGGCATCGTAAGGGTTGTCTTCACCTTCATACAAAACCACGGTTGGGTACGCACCTCCGAGGAGAGCATTTATCAACGAAGACTTGCCAGCGCCAGTCTCTGTCGTCCCAGTATTACCAATCAAATTGGAATTGTAGCGTGAAAGCAACGTACCTCCGCAGAACGCAATGATTGTCTCCGCTGGGCGCCCTTTGGAACGCAAGCTGGACAGTGTTCAGTCTTCGTCATTTTACGGATTCAGCCTTGATGCTTCACCTTTGTATATCTTGAAGGAACACGCGCTTCCTGAGACCGCTTCCAGCGGGGAGTGTCTCAAGAAGCTTGGAGATCTCGTCGGTGATCCGCCCAGCACTGCGCCTAGCGGCGTCCGCGTCTTGAAGGCAGATACCCTCGAGTACGGCGAGCTTATCTTCAGTCTTGATATGGGAAAATGGGGCTTAGTATGACACTGGCACGAGTCTACGTATGCTGAAGACTCACCACATTCGCCATTTGTCGGAAACACAAGATTTCTGTTTAGGTCTTCAATTTTCAGGTTTTGCTGTTGGAGATAGGGTCAGCTCGTGCGGTCGTGTCAGTTATAAGGTGGTGGAAAGTGAGATTGGTGAAAAATCACTGGCAACCGGTCACCGCCCATCAGAGTACTCTCAACGGGGAGTTCGAAGTTTCTCCCTTGGGAACAATGGCTGAGATCTCGTGGATGCCTACAGTACAGGGCCTCCAATCAGCAGACCTGTGTCATGGAGTTCTTAGAACCGCACCGGGGTACGTAGTAGGTACGTGTCAAGGCAGGCATTCGGAAGTTCTGGATGGGATATGGAAGTCGACGCGACCAGGAAACCACGACAAGCGCCCGCGTCGAGGCAACCTTTGTTGATGGCTTTGTCCTGAAAGCCCACGCGTGGACGAAAGGGTCGCTTCCTACGCCTCCAGCTCTGTAGCGACGCGTTCGAAGCGTCGGATTCCCTGCCATGTGTACTATCCTCTACCACGGTGCGCGGTCCGTCTCGTGTTTTATGTCATGATGCCAGCGCCGTGGGTCTTAGTCTTCGTCGACCATAGCAATAGATAGCAGTCCTTGTTGCCCATATGCATCTGAAGACGATTATCCGTCCCGGCCAAGTACAATGCATTCTGCCAGATACCATACATCTCACACTAGTAAGAACCGTAACTTAGTAAGACGTACACTCTAACAAGAACGATGAGAGCGGCTGGAAAGCAGGGTGGACGACTAGGACACAAACCTTCAACAAACATATACTAATCGGAAGTGTACAGTACAGTACTACGCCTGTAAGATATCGAGCACAGCAAGAAGCGTGGACTACAATATTGACAGATCACGATGTTGAACATAACGGCTGTACGATGCAGAATAAGGCCGATGCGCCGCCGACTACTAGGATATGCCAGAGAAGAGGGACGAGAGAGGTGATATGAGCCAGACAGACGTAACGTAATGAGAAAACAGGAAGCAGAAAGCGGGGCAGCTTTTCAGGACAAAAGGAAGCACAGGCTCCAAGCATCGAGGCGTACGAACGTTCCCGTGGTCGATGCTTAGGCCAGCATGGCCTGCGGAAGACTTTCCGCGTTCTTCCAGAACTCGACTTGCTGGAGGATCTCGCAGACGGTCTCGACGACTTCGGCCCGCGCTCTGACTTGCTCAGGGTCGTCGCGCACGCCCTCCCAGAGAACGGCAATGCTAACCTCGATCTGCCGCACGAATGGGACACCCATTAGCACACGGTATCCCAGTGCTCGACCGCTGTCTACGCACCTTCTTCGCAAGCTCCTTCAAAGAGTCGTTCAATGCAGCGCCGACCGCCTCCGCAGCCTTCGATAGACGGGTCATGATGACGTCCGCGGCGTCCGTGAAGATGTAGTCCTTGATCTTCGCGATGAAGTCGTGGAACACCGCCTGCGATAACCCCCATTAGTAACAAGTCAGGTAAATTAGATGTGGTCCGGCCAACGCACCTTCTGGCGGGCCACGCTACCGCGTCCGCGCTCCTCCATCGCACGGTCATAGCCGTCGACGAGTTGGTCGCGGATATGCGGTGCCAGGCACCGGCTGACCTCCTTCTGCTCCGCCGTCATCGTCTCGTTCACGACTTCGAGGGTCTTTCCCAGCGCGATGTGGGCCTCCTCCATGCACAGCTCGCCTTGCCCCTTAGCACGGTCCTTGAGACCAGGTGCGGCAGAGGTCTCGACGTCGACAAGAAGCTTCTGGATGACACCTGTTGTTGCCTTCTCGAAGGACGCGAAGAGGTCTGCTTCGAACACCTTGGACCACGAGCTGGCGATTTGACGCGTGAAAGGGTTGGACAGATCGACGTTGAGGTCGGAGCGCCAGGACCCTTGACGGCGGAGTGCTTGCCACGACCTTGTTCAGCATCGCGGCTGGTTCCATGAAAGATCGCGAACTCACTGGCACGGTAGGTGGCCCAGTGCATACTGGCCGCGAACGTATCCGAGGTCTGCACTGCTGATGAGGCAGCCTACATATGATGTTCCGTTTGTTACGTCCTTGCACACTTTGCGACGTTTAGGACTCACGTTCGTAGCGCCAACTTGACATCTCTCCTCCAGACCGTCTCGGAAGCGCTCTTGCAGCTCTTCTACACAGTTCTCGACGACCTTCTCGAACTCCTGCAGAAAATACATCCACATGAGCAATCCGGACCACAAGGGCAACAGCATTCCAAACGTGCCTTGATGAGTCGCGGGGTGACACCAATCGGCTCGCCAGTGCGGTCGACCTTCGTCTGCTTGATAGTGTACAAGTTCATGTCCTCCATGAGGTGCCTATAGTCGTCCGAGCTCGCCATCAAGCCGCTGAAATACGGGTCGTCCTCCTCCGGGTCGAGCATGTCCGACTCCCACTGGTCCTTCATTGCGAGCCGGTCTGCCTCGGTGACCTCGCCGACGCCCTCGAGGAAGACGCGCATCGTCTTCGCGAACGTCGTGAGGTGGGTGAGGAAGGTGCGCGCGGCGCGCGATCGAGAGGACACAGTCAGGTGGTGGCACCACTGCTGAAGAGCGGGAACGCCGGTATCGTCGGTCTTGGTGAAGCAAGAGGGATCGCCATCACCTTTTACTTGACCTGGTGCAAAGACAATATGTTACGAAGCGTGACCGATAACGAGTGGCAAGGCGCACCTCTGATGCGGACGTAATCGCGAGCGGAGCACGTGAAGACGGGGAGGTCGATAGCCTCGTAGTCTACGAACGGTTGAGTACAATCTCGACACTACGAGCTTGGAATACATATACACACCTCGGATGTTGATAGTAGGGTCGAAGTTGTCTGGGTTCTTCTGCTCTTGTTCGGCATCTATACAATGTCTCAGGACGTATCTTAATTAGAAAGCACCAGCATGCCTCACCATCAAGGTCTTTCATTCCGGTACGGAAGTCTTCCTTGAGGACATCGCGCGAGAACTACCACGGCATGTTTCGGCATCAAACACCTTTTGAATGTTCAAGAGGGAACGCACCTCAGAACGCTTCAGCGAGCAGAACGCGTTCTTCCTCCTCTGTGCGTCGTTCTGGCGTTTCTTCAGCGACGCGAGCATGTCCACCGCGTCCTTCCGCTGTTGCTTGAACCCCGACAGCTGCACGCGCCCATCCTTGATCGCCTGCTTGACCTCCTCGATCTTCGTCTTCAAGCTCTCGACCGTCACTTCCTCTTCCTCTTGCTCCTCGTCATCGTCGCCCTTCTCCGACCCCTTCTCCGACCCCGAGTCAGAGTCAGAGTCAGAGTCGGAATCCGAGTCGCTCCCCTCCTTGTTCTTCTCCATGTCGTCCTCGTCCTCGTCGAAGTTGAGCTCGTCCTCGACCATGAAGTCGTCCTCGTCGTCGATCGTCATCGGCTCGTCATCCTCGTCCTTGTCCTCGCCCTTCTCGACGCTCTCCTTGAGCTTCTTGGCAGGGCGCTGGGACTTCCCGCTGCGCCGCTTCTTGCGCTTCTTGCGCTTCGGTTCGTCGTCGTCGTTTTCAGTCTCGGACTCGGATTCCGAGGACGAGTCGGAGTCTGAGCCGGAGTCGGACTTCTCTGAGGCAGCCTTCTTCGGTGTTTTCTTCTTGGCGGTGAGCACGGGCTCGAACGACTCCCCGTTCTCGAGCGCACGCAGGTAGTCCTGGTACTCTTGAAGGAACGCGCGGGACTGTTTGAGTTGCACATCGACATCTGTGTGCATCACTCGTTAACTACTGCTAGGCGATCGCGGGTGTTGGGGCATACCTTTCGCTGCGTTCTCGGCTTCGGTCTTCTTGTCTTTCCACTCATCGATCTCGCTCTTGCTGCTGGTGATTTCTTCTTCGATCCCCTCCAGCTCTGGTTCGTCCTCAAGGTTTAGGGCACGGATGACCTCGAAGCAGGAGATGTCATCACACTTGGTCGCTACAAGTAAACAAGGTCAAAACCACATTCTGTTGCAACAGTGCCGTACTGCTCACCGATGAACGTGATTGCATTGGCGTCATAGCTGCACAGGTAGATTGAGCCTCGCGCACGCGTGAGCCACACAAACCTCAATCACTCACTTCCCGTCTGGACAACGTTGCACGTTCAGCACAAGCGAAAGGCATCAAATTGAACCAGATACTCACCCATCATGAGCTGCATTTTGAACGCGTCGCCCATCAAGTCTACCCGGCCTCGTCAGCTACTTGTCAAGCCCACCTCTTGCCAACGTGATCTTACCTCTCGCAGTCTTGTCATCCACCGCACGCGTGATAGGCGCAAGAATCCAGACACAATCGCACTTTTTCATGTAATCTTTCGCGATGTTGTTACGCGCCGCGTTCGCATCAGCCACACCGGGAAGGTCGACAAGGACCGCGCCGGTGGAGAGCGCCTTCGCATTGCACCACACGCGGACCTGGCGGATGAGCGGCCAGTAGGCGGGCTCGTCCTTGTCTTTCTTCTTATCCTTATCCTTGTCCTTCTTATCCTTCTTGTCCCCGCGCTTCTGGTCCTTGGAATCGATGTACTTGCTGATCTCCTTCGCGAACGTCCTCGAATCCGGCGCGGTGATATGCTTTGTCGTTCCAAGGAGTTTTGCGATCTCTGCAAGGGTAAGAGAAACGATGTCAGCCTTAGCGACGCGCTGCGCGAGTAGGAGAGTTGCTACTTACTCTGGTCCTTCGCGATAATCTGGTCGACGGACATTCTGATGAGCTGCTCCTGCGTAATGTTGGGGTACACCGCGTGAACCTTCGACCACGCGATGCCAGCGTCGCTGCGCAAATCGGTGCTCCTCTTGAGGTTCCCGTCTTCATCGACGAGGTCATCGAGCAGGACAGTAAGCTCATCTCGCCACTCCTGTTCGGTGAGGAACGAGACGTGTCCGTCGATGGTCTTCTTCTTGTGGTACCCAATCTCGGTCACGACAGCAGTGCAAGCTGCAAGCATTGACGTCAATTAGCCTGGCAGCCTCGTGCACCCATTAACGCATGCAGCCCTCACCACGCATCCCACTTGTCGGGACAATGTTGTCTATGTTCGGACAGCCGTAGACATGAGCGGCTAAACTTTAATTGACGGCAATTGTCTTAACGCACCATCCAAGATAGCATTGAGAATGGAAGATTTGCCGGCACCGGTGGCTACACACGACGTAGATTGAGCGAACACTGGCTGGCGTATATGCCGCCAAAAAGCCGCACTCACCACCGCAAACCGCGATCATGGTAGTAGGAGCCCCCTGTCCTAATAAGCTGTCGTCGCGACATAGTCAGCAAGCTCGGTCGCATCCTACAAGAGATGCTAACTACACACTTCTCGATCTCGGCCACCCACACGTCCTGCCGCAGCTTGCTCCCCAAGTCTACCTTCTTGATGCTCGCCTTCAGCGCTCTCACCATGCCCAGCCCCTCTTTGAGGGCATCCTCGGGCACGTAGCTGATGTCATCCGCGTTCTCGTACATCTTGTAGTAGCTCTTCGGGGGCGGGTGCTGCGCCGCTGCCTGCTCATCCTGCTGCAGATACGGATCGGGTTTTGCTGCTTGCCCTTGCGAAGGCTTCACCACGACCGTCCAGTAATGCACGTGCGACGCGTCCGACTCGTCAAATACGCGTACATCACCACGCAAAACGCATAAAACTCACAAGACGCATCGAGTCGACTGGCTCAGGCTTGGCGACGCGAGGCTTGACGTCTGCCGGTGGTTGTGCGGTCTGCCATGAGCGCGAACGGGTCAGGGGCGCGATGCGCTGCTCTTCAGGCTCTGGTTTGATATAGACCCCGGCCTGCAACAAGGGAGGGAGGGATAAGGTAAATGAGGTCCGTAGCAAAGAAGAGAAGTCAGACGCTCTCGGAGATCGGCGAGACAGCCTGGATGTGGTGGGATCACTCACAGGGGTACCGTTCTCCTTCAGGCTCATGACGGCGCGTGCGAGGAAGCGGATCGCTGAAGTGAAGGTCGGAAGCGTCAGTGTCGAGTTTGAGGGGTGCGTCGCGTAAGTAAGAGATGTCTATATGGTGGTGGATGGGAAGGAAGCCGTGGGGATCTTCTACCCATGTCCAGTGACGCGACTACTACTTTAGTGTCGTGACCGCATGGAACACCGAACAAATATCGCCAAACAACGCGCGTGGTCACAGCGTGACTCCTGCAGTGACGCAACGACGGCCCACTCGGGCCATGGCCGCGGTCATTCATTACCTCCTCTCCATGCTGCGTTTCCCACTCGCAAGTCACAGCGCAAAGAAAAATGAATTGCAGCGATTGATACAGTCAAGACCCATCTCATCGACCTCTCGCCTGCATGCAATAGTCACATAATCCAACTTGGGGCTCGACCGAGGCTAAAACCTTTGTCGCCGCCAATGTCCGCGCAAACTCCTGGCTACATCTTCTTCCACCGCAGACACACCCAGCTGTCGCGTCCCAAGACCATCGACCCCAATTTCCGAGGCCACCCCCATCAGCAACGCCCGACCCTGCGAGAACCGCTGCAGGGACCCCAGCACGGAACGTTCCTCTTCAATCTCGGATTGCCCGCCATCCTCTTCCTCTTCGGGCTGACTTGACTCGTCCTCCACAGCCACAGCAAGCTCGACTTGGGAATTCGCGCCCACGAGAGCGGGATCAGGGTCGGAGGTACCTGCGGACCGGCCGTCGGGATCGCCAAACTCGGAAAGACCGACCTCGCCCAAACCATCGCTCTCCGGATCATTGATGCCAGGTTCAAGTTCGCACGTCCAGACCTCTCCTGATTCGATATTGGCTATGTCGCGGTCGTCCTCGTAACAAAGAACGTCGTCAGAGAACTTCACCCTTTTGCGCGGATGCGGTATGTCGTAGAACTCCTCCGCTACGGTGCCGTCCCAAGATGATGCTGCTGATCCATAGTGTTGCGAAGCATACTCTTGTAGACGATCCACTTCGTGCAGTGGTTCTTCCTCGACGAGATATGGATCGTATAGCGCCCCGGGAGTGTCTTCGTCTTCGAGCTCCTCAGTATCGATGCCCAGAAAAGTCGGAAGTTCCTCCTCAGCAAGTTCAGTATGAGCTCCCAGAACGTCGTCGTCGATGGTTGGTCGTTCGAGTGAACCTGCGTGTCTAGCCACATTCGAGAGGAACAAGTCGGTCGGTGCATCGTCGCCGAGTAGTCCAAGGAACTCTGTGGTCCAGTCGTGTGCGCATGTGACATCCTGACCTTCGAAATCCGTCGCCTCTATCCCACCCATCAAAATAGGCGGCGGTGGCGGCGATGGAGGTAAATTCAAGGACGTCGACGAAGCGTATTCGGGGTGGGTACCATGCGATGCGCTAACGTTGCAGGCGTCTGCTCGAGATACCCCAGGGACCACTTCCTGCCGGAAGTTCGAAGAAGAGGTGGATGAAGATGGACGGGCAGTTGCCGGAAGCGGTGATTTGTCGCGAACCAGAGGGAGTCCAGATGGTGCTCTTGCGGGAGAGAGAAGGGACTCTGCGCGATCCTGGTGCAACGTGTCTAACGAATCAATAGGCATATCCCAAGCAGGATGAACCATTCTGCTCTGAACGGTGTTGTCAGGATCGTCGGGCGGGTCCCTTTGGCGCGAGGCAGGTTGCACGGTCGCGGCGTCATTGTGGCAAACCGAGTCTTCTCTGGCAACACTCTCGCCCTGGGTGCCACTTGGGCGAGGAAAGAACCGAGAAAAGGTCGTACCACGATAGGCGACCTGGGAGGCGGAATGTGAAGGATCAATCGTCGAGGCGCCATCTGACTGGTGGTCGTCCTGAGATTCCGCGGCGCATTCAGTCATCTTGATCGCCTGTCCCGTTGGGAGTGAGTCGTCCTTGTCCTTGGGTATCGCCCATCTTGAACTGAATGCACGGGTATCTAGCAACAAGGTTCCGGCAACCTTCGTTTCGCTTTCGGAGGGACCATGCGGATCTGAATGCGAATCGGAGAGTAGCTGGCCATCTTCCAGCTCGATGTCCCACATTGGAGAATTTGCCCTCTCTGTCTTGCGCTTCTTCACGAGCCGGACCTGGTCTTGAGGTGCCGCTTCTTCGTCCGGCGAAGCGTCGACGGTGCTCGGAGACCTCGGACGCTTGTGCTTCTGGATCCTCCCATTCGAGGATTTGGTCTTGCCCGGGCTGCGCACCGCCGCAGGGGAGGCGGTTTCTGGCTCAGGCTCGACATGGTGGTTAGACCCGCTTGATTGACTGCTAGTCGACGCCGCTTTCCGACTGGTTGCCTCGGTCTTGCCCAAGAACCAATTCTCGGAGAACATCTTCGCCTTGCTCGGTGGCTCTGGTTCACTGTCAAGCCTAATGTAGCCATCGCGCGAAGTATGAGATCCTCACTCCTTTCCTTCGCTTTCTTCACCTTCGTCCTTGCGGACGCCTTGCCCTTGTTGAACACACCGATGGCTGGTTCAAGCTGGTAGTTGTCCCAACTGTTGGTACGCCTCTCAAGACATTATTACAGGACGCTCACCGTCAGGCGATTCTTCCCAATATTCGTAGCAGAGAACCCGTGCATCAGAGCGAGCCCTGCGGGTATACTCAACCCCTTCCCTTTCTTCCCCTTCGATTTCTTCCTCTTCTTCCCATCGTCGCTGTCGTTGCTGGAGGTGTCGCTTGCCGGAGGGTCGGGTTTAGGTTCGACTATCGCTTTCTTTGCACGTCTACGTTCTCGCCGTTCTGTGAGCCCTGTACGTGTTCGCCTGAATACATGTGTCTCCCTGATCACATTCGGAAGGGCCGAACTCACGGTTACGATACTCTTCTTCGCTGTTGGGGTCTCGCCCACGGCCTTGCGCAGGGGGGTTCCGCGACACCTTTTCCTTCGGCGTGCTTCCAGCGGGAACTTTCTCCTTCTGTGTCGAGGTAGACCTCTCTTCCTTCGTGCGCGCCCGTTTGGCCGCTCTGGAGCCCCCGACGCCTCGGTTGTCGTCTCGTTCTCCGCGGGTCGCCGTATTCTCCTCGGTCATCTCCACACTCTCTGAAGCCTCTCTGTGCTCGTTCCCCTTCCCGACCTTCTGCCGTGCGCGAGCTTGTTTGATGTCCTGCGCCTCGGCGTTGGCCTTTCTCATGATGGCTGCGCGCGGCTTCAATATCGGCGTCCCGAACCCACTCTCCAACTCTACGTTTCTGGCAATCTTCTTCGGCGGGACATCCGTCTCTTCGACATTCCAGGATACGACGACGGACTTTCCCTCGAGTGCATAGCTCGATAGATAGGCTTCCTGAGAGCGGATGTAGGAATGGAGAAAGCGATCCTTGTCGAGTTTGGAGGAGTCCAGCTTGCGGAGGTTAGGAGAGCTGAGTGTGGGAAGACAAGCGTCGTGGACAGAGATCGAGCTCATTAGACAACAGGTACTTATAGTCGCCACTAGGAGGGGTACCGCGTATGTGGGTAGTTTCACGAATCACATGTGGTTGTTTTGCGAACCATACACGAATCCGAAAAGGACGATTGCCCAATCCGTCGATGTCAGAGACTGCGCCGACGACGCGTGACGTCATAGCACTCGTCGCATACAACAAAAGTGCATACTGGGAGCTGTGTAAAAGTTTTTCCTCTCCCTTACTGTAATTAAGCAGTATATTCAAAGAACGGGTTTCTATGGAGCATGTACAATATCAGCCCACCTGCGATGAAGGGCCGGCGGAACACACTCACTGTTTGTCCGTCATGTCCGCGAAAGCGGCCCTCTCCCTCTCCCGCTTCACGTCCTCGTCAGTCCACCCATTCCTCCGCTTCAGCTCCTCCAACGCCCGCTTCTTCTTCTTGTTCATCCACAAATTCACCCATCGTATAACGAAGCACAGCCCCAACTGTGCAGTGAGCAGCACAAGGATCGATATCTTGCCGGGCAAATAGCGAGGTGCGTCCTTCGGAAGGAAGGTTTCTGTGCCGACGATATTCGCGACGCAGAACGCTGCAAGCGTCATGGCGTTGACGGTCACTTTCTTCGTATGTCCGGAGGTATTCGAGGCATTGTAGGCATAGATGATCGCGAGGGAGGAACCGTACGTTCCGATGATCCATGTTGCTGCCAATGACATGTCATCAAGGGTGTGTAGACCGGTCTTGAAACATGTCGTGCCTACCGAAGAGTATTGCTCCTTTCTGGCCGGAAGAGTTCAATCCGACTAACATTCCCGCACCAGCTAAAGTGGGGATCAAAGACCAGACGATTGGCAACATGCGTTCACCCTTCAAGTAGTCGTGTTAGTATGGGATGAAAAAACTCCGAGGACGGACTGCATACCGCTCTGTCAGAGTACCATCCACAGATGATCGCGCTAGCAATGCCAATAACCCCTCCCGGTGTCGAGAGGATCAACGTTTGCTTCGTCCTGGATACAAATTCGTCAGTCCGATCACTTCAAGTATTGGGGGAACCGATACTCACGTATACCCAAAGCCCTAAGATGCGCCGATGATGGGTGAACATGTATAACCGCAGAGAAAAGTCTAACCCCGCACACCTTGACGATAATGTTTGTGACTGAAAGCCGGAGTCAGTAGTATCCCAACTAAAGCGATGCTTGACATACAGTTAGCCAATCCTCCGTTGGGAACGTTCGCTACAGATCCTCGTCAGTCAAGTACGAGACATCTGTCATTGGTGAGAACCGTACTCAGCAGAGTGGCTAGGACGATCAACCAAGTCCTGATATCTAGCAACGCCTCGACAACCTGCTCCTTCTTGAGTCGTTTGTTCTCTGTACCGCCTTGCTCGTCACGGATGCGCTCGATTGCTGCTATCCGTTCCTCTCTGGTCAACAGCATTGCATTCGCTGGGGAGTCCGGCATAAACAAGAGGACGGCGACGCCCACACCGATAGCGAGTGCCCCGAGTAACAGGTAGATGATTTTCCATGGGGCGAACCCGCGGTCGGGGATGAAGGAAACGCCCTGTAACGATGAATGTCGGACGCTGTGTGAAGGCTGGGAAATCAATGGAACGTACATAAGCAAAGAACCCGCCAATGATCCCAGCACAGCCATTCTGTTAAAACGATCAGCCCTCGTCTCGGTTTTGCGAGTTTTGATGCGCATACAGCCATGTAGAACCAACCGATTCGACTGCCCTGTGGATGCGTGAAATGTGTGTCATTCCGCAAAGTGCGTAGAGAACAACGCACCTGCTCATTCTTCTTGTAAAACATAGATATGATGAGAATCAGGATAGGTGCGACGCAGCTCTCCAGCATTCCTGAGCGACAGTCGACCTGGAGGTTATGCATGCGCGACAAGTAGAACTGGCACCGTACCTAGTAAGAGTCGTAACGCGAAGAAACCTCCGAAGGATTTCGGAAGCACATGAAGCATCATTACCGTGCCCCATGCGACGATATTTGCCCCAAGGTACTTTCCCAGTCGGAGTCTTTGCGCGATGTACATGGATGGAAAGACCCATATCAAAAAACCTAGAATATGATGTATGTTAGATGCACAATGCCGTTCGCGGCATGCAGTTAAAACTTCCTCACCAATGTAGAATGAAAGTGCGACAAGGTTATATCCCTGGCCAGTGACGGGGAAGCCCATGATGCTGGCGGAAACTGGTCAGCACTGGGCTGTAAAAGGTGACTGCCGCGAAAGCTCCACCTGGCATAACTTAAGGCAGTCTTGTCCCTGCACAAATGTATCAGTTACCTGTCTGATAAGAGCAAGTTCAGACTCACATGAACTGGGTGAAGTACACGGACATGCATAATGGAGGAATAACAAAGTCCTGCCGGGTGGCAAGCGTCACTGTTTGAAAACCTCGCCGAGATTGTAACGCACTCACAAGCTTCCTCTTCAGCTTCGCGTAGTACTCTTCGGAGAACACTACAGTTCTTTCCAGCCCTACAAGCCGCAGTGCTTCGTCCTTGTCCCTGAAGTCGAGGGCAGAGTGTGCATTCGCGACAGTCACCGTGTGATGGGTCTTTTCGTCTTTGAGCTCGCCGGAGTCCATGGTGGGCATGGGTCGGGAGATAGGGAGGCCAATTTCCTGCTCCCAGAGACTTCTTAAGGGAGTTTGGCCATATCTTGTGACCAAGATGATTGCAAGGCGAAGGTCACTATACGAGCGTTTGGGTCTAATCTTAGCCCAATGATTGCAGCAGGATGCAGGAAGTGTTCGAGAGCACTCACGCGCTGATATAGGCTCGATGATAACGAAGGGCTGCCTATCGCCCTGGTTGAAGGTCGAGACACGGGTTCGGCGTCCCATGAGGTGCACGCTGACCTCCTCGCGTGCGAATGCATCTTCGACTACTGCCCCAATGACACACAAACGTAACGTGTGTTCAATTGTTTTTTGGTTTATTATTCTTCGAATGCGGGCCGGCGTTGATATCGATGGGTTGAATGTTACGCGGACGACACAATTTCCGGCACAAGATAATGTGAACTTGAATAACTGCGCCAAAACTCCAGGGTTTCATGTCCATTACATTACCCAGTGTACACGAAGAAGATATTCCTGCATGACCGGTCAGCGCCTCGCCAGAAGATGCGCAGAATGGCCCAGCAACATACTGCTTGTCCGTCAGGTCCAGGAACGCGTGTCGCTCGCGCTCCTTCTGAACATCCTCATCCGTCCAGCCTCGCTTCGCCTTCTCCTCCTCTAAACGCCCTTTCTTCTTGGCGTTAAACCGGAGGTTAATCCAACGCAACAGGAACGAGACGAACAGCTGCACGGTTAGCAGGACCATGATGGCGATCTTTCCGGGGATGTAAGCAGGGGCGTCCTTGGGCTGGAAGATCTCGGTGCCGATGACATTGCCTATGCCGAACATTACCAGGGTGATCGCGTTAATGGTATTCTTGAACGACTTTCTCAGCAAATGATGCAACCATGAAGTTCGGGAGATGGTATACCTTTTTGGTGTGCCCGCTCGTGTTACTTGCGTTGTACGCATACACGGATGACAAAGCGCTCCCAAAGGTCCCGATCAAGTAGGTCGCTAGTCAGGTCAGTCACCGCATCACGTCAACACCATAACCCGACAGGAGAGTGAGTTGGAACTAACCAAAGAGGAGAGCACCCTTGTTCCCGGAGTTGTTCAGCCCGATGAGCATCGCTGAACCGACTATGGTGGGGATGAGGCAGAAGACGATGGGGATCATCCGTTCATTCTGTGCAACGGTCGATCAGTGCGGATGAAAGAACGTATTCTCGATCGACTTACCTTCCTATCGGAATACCAGCCACACAGCAGTGTGGTCACGCTCGCAACCAGTCCCCCGGGAGTGGATAAGATCAATGTTTGTTTCGACCTAACCATTACGAGGATTCGGCAACAGGAAATACAATACAGGAGTGGAACACTCACGTATAACCGAAGCTCTTAATGATGAGGTTGCTGACTGTGGACAGCATGAGCATGATCCTGCATGGGCATGCCGTGATCACGTACAGTTGCTCAAACCACCGTTAGGAATGCTGGCTAAAGAGAGCTGAGCGCCACCGTCTCATAGTCTTTAGTGTGGTAGCACTCACTCAACAACGTCGTCAACGCGATCAGCCACGTACGAATGTCTGTGAGCGCCTCGATGACCTGGTCCTTCTTTAGCGTCTTGTTCTCTGTGCCGCCTTGATCATCTCGGACCCGCTCGAGGGCAGCAACACGCTCCTCCTTCGTCAGGACACGGGCGTGGACCGGGGAGTCGGGCAGCCAGATCACAACGCACACCCCAACCAGGATGGCGAGGCCGCCAAGCACAATATAGATGATCTTGTATGGCGCGAGGATGCGGCCGTCGTCGAACGAGATTCCGTACGCGATGAAACCGCCGAAAACTTGGGTGAGACCTGGGAATAGTGAGGGGATTGACTCTGAAACAGAACACCGCAAGGGGCATACCGTTCTATGAAACCTAGTGAGCGCCCGCCCCAATACAGACCACGCTTGGCGGAAGGAGTTACTCACCATAACATAGAACCACGATATGCGTGTCGCCTATGCCATCGTCAGCTCTAGTCGGGGTTCGCGCCGTCTAAGCATCCACACACCTGCTCATCCTTCCTGTAGAACATCGAAATGATCAGAATGAGAATCGGTGCGACACAACTCTCGCACATCCCTAGAACAGAGTCAGGTATATCGTTTGGATTAAAGTGTCAGTAACAGGTACCTAGCAAGAAGCGCAACGCGAAGAATGCTCCGAAGGACGAAGCCGCTGCATGGCACATGAGGATGATACCCCAGGCGATGATGTTGACTCCCAGGTACTTCGCGACCTTCAGTGGCGGTTAGCGAGTGGGTCGTTCCACATGTGCCGCTAGACGTACCCGCAACTTCTGAGATATATACACTGTGGGGAACTCCCAAACAAGGAACCCTGAAGAAAATATGAATTCAAGCTTGGCTATACGACCGTGACTAACTGCTTACCGAGGTAAAATGCCAGCGAAACCAGGTTGTATTTCTAATCAAGCAAGGTCGTCGGTTCTTCCGGCGATATGCTCGAGGAGGAAGGCCGTACCTGACCCGTAATAGGGAAGCCCATGATACTGTGAACCAGATCAGGAAGTATACGGACCCTTACATGACGAGCTTTCGCCTACCTCGCGTAGTTGAGCGAGGTCTTGTCCCTGCTCGACCCATCAGGACAACCCTCGCGCACACCAACTTAAAAACCCACAAGAATTGCGTGAAGTAAACAGCAGCGCATAACGGAGGGATGATCAGATCCTGTACAAAAGACCCGCGGTTACCCTCGCGGAAACCTCTGCCTCACCATCCAATCATACGCACCAGCTTTCTTCTCAGCTTCCTGTTGTACTCTTCGCTGAACTGCGCCGTCCGCTCCTTGCCCACGAGGCGCAGCGCCTCATCTCCGTCGGTGCTCTCGACGACCGAGACGGTGCCAATCGCGTCGAACTCGCGCTTCTCTGTAGAGTTCCGAGCGTGTAACGAAGCCATGATCCGAGTCGGCTAGAACGCGGGGGAGTACTCTGGGAGAAGCCTTAGTTGGGGGAGAGACGTAAAGTTTGCCTCCCTCTCAAATTGAACCGGGACGTCCATCCCGGCATATATGTCCTAGCGCATCCGGAGGCCGCAGATGACCACAACGCCAGCCAAGCGCATTCTGCTAACTTATCTAGTGTGGGATGCGGCTGGCGTGGTGACTTTGGGCAGTCATATCATCCTGCCGAGTCGCAGGACCTGGGACATGGGCGTAAGATAAGACGTAGATAGAACATGCCGTGAACAAAAACCACTCACACGCGCACCGTCGTCGATAGAAAGAGTGCAATATGACTAACGGGGCTCCGCTCGCGGTTCGGCCCTTATTACCCTGCTCGTATCCGCCCTGCAATAGATGAAAACAGCTGTGCAATCACACGTCTAAACCACGCTCAGGAACAGAGATCGGCAGAACGGCAGGGTATCCACAATACAAGAGGATGAAAGAATATGATGATAGCGATGCGATAGCGTACATGATGTGATGCAAGAGACTAGAGTTACAACTTCTGAATGACCAAAGCAGACGCGGCACCACCCTGTTCAAGGTATGGTCAACACCGAGGAGACTACAGTGGTGAAGCAACCTGTGACTCACCCCATTGCAGATACCAGCAGCACCGTACTCTCCAGACTTCAGCGAGTGCACAAGGGTGACGATGATACGCGAACCAGAGTTGCCGACGGCGTGGCCGAGAGCGACGGCACCGCTATTAAAAACATGTTAGTTTCGTATCCTTCTTCAAGAGAGCTCAAAATACATACCCATGAGGGTTGATCTTCGCTGGGTCGATACCGAGCTTCTTCTCAGCGATGCGGACAACAACGGAGAACGCCTCGTTGATCTCAAAATGGGCGATGTCGTCGACCTTAAGCCCGGCGCGCTCAAGGGCAGTGGGGAGAGCAAAGGTAGGCGCCTCAGGGAAATCGACGGGGTCGACACCGGCGTCGGCGTACGCTATGAACGTGGGTCAGTACCATGTGTATGCGCGGGGGATCAGTAGTACTCACAGATGACCTTCGCGAGGGGTTTGATGCCGAGCTCGCGGGCCTTTTCCGCGGACATGAGGATGAGCGCGGACGCGCCATCGTTCAAACTCGAGGAGTTGGCGGGGGTGATTGTACCACCGTTCTTCTTGAAGCTGGGGTTGAGCGTGGGGATCTTCTCGTAAATGACGCGCTTGTACTCCTCATCCTCCGCCACGATGGTGTCGCCCTTCTTGCCCTTGATCGTCACGGGGGCGATCTCCTCCTTGAACTGACCCGCCTTCCACGCACGCTCGGCACGCTTGTAGGACTCGATGGCATGCGTATCCTGGGCCTCACGGGTGATGCCGTGCTTCTCAGCAGCGCTCTCACCGCAGACACCCATAGCAAACTTGTTGTAGACGTCCCAGAGCGCATCGCTCTCGAGCGAGTCCAGAGCGGTGAACTTGCCGTACACAGGGTTCGTGCGGGGGATCAAGAAGCTGGGAACGTGGCAGGGGCATGTTCATCGATAGGGATCATCATACACACAAAAAAGAAGGGAGACGTACGGTGCGTTGCTCATACTCTCCATACCACCCGCTACGACGACGCTCTTGTAGCCAGACTCGATGGTCTGGGCGGCGAGCATGATGGACTTGAGACCGGATGCGCAGACCTTGTTGATCGTGGTCGCGTCGGAGCGGGAGGGCACACCTGCACCAAGAGCGACCTGACGGGCTGGTGACTGGCCCACACCAGCCTGGACGACATTGCCGAAGTAGACCTCCTCGACGAGCTCGGGTTTGACACCCGACTTGTCGAATGCGTGTTTGAGCGCGATGGAACCAAGCTGAGGAGCAGTCAAGGTCTTCAAAGACCCGTTAATGGAGCCCACGGGCGTCCTCGATGCAGCCACAATGACGGCTTCGTGACGCTGAACGGAAGAAGACTGCGAAAGGGCTATGAGATGGTGAGGAGTACAAGAACGTTGGGACGTACCATATTGCGAGCTAGGTATCGGAGGAAGGGGCGAGAGGCTGGAGCAGGGATGGTTATGCGGGCCAGAAACATGTCGCCTGAGGTTTATATCTAGACGATGATCGATAAAAAGCGAGGTATAAGGCGAGGTCGAGGTTTATTGGCTATCGTA
This sequence comes from Polyporus tsugae, assembly GCA_024305745.1. NCBI lineage: Eukaryota > Fungi > Basidiomycota > Agaricomycetes > Polyporales > Polyporaceae > Polyporus > Polyporus tsugae. Next base: position 1,210,478 of record JAHRBS010000010.1, on the reverse strand, counting down.
CGACAGAGCCGAGGCCGTGCAAGCAACAATACGAGAGCCGCGCTCTTGTCGTGCTAGGGGTGCTCTGCGTCGCAAGGAATGGTGGAGTGAGACCATGTTGGGGTTTATAAGACTCCTCGGGCATCGCGATGACCCGCCCGACCGATGTCCCGACGTCGCAGCACCTACCACCTGATTTAAATGCAATTTACGGCGCTTCCCCACATTCAGGTAATCCGAAATCTATCCCACCTTCCGCCCCCCTCTCACGAGTCGCACGCAAGTCGGACAGCGTCCGGAAGATCCACCATATTCATTCTCGGTCCACTCGAGACACAGTAAATTTAGATAGCATCTTATAATGCTACACTTCCCGCAAAGAAGTCCACAATGTTTCCCATCACCATGAACCATGCCTCCAGCCACCGCAACCCATCCTCTCGACCGGCCCCAATTTCTGCCAAGATCTCCCCAACCACGTCAGCTGTGTGACATGGATGGAAGTACCACGATGGAGTGCCGAGCGTCGGATGGTCTCCTTGCGATAGCAGTGCGAAGGAAGACTCTGGTAGCGTCACGGCGAATGTGTGTCCGTCGGCCAATGGGAGGGTGTGCGGTCGGAAGAGAGAAGATTTTAAGATCTCTTCTAGCGACAACGGAGATCCGCCTGTATTGGCTCCTGTCATCAGGAAGGAAACGAGAACGCTGCAATATACACGCACTTGCGTCGTGCAACGTGAAGTAAAATGTTGGGACTTCGAACGTAGCAGACAGGACGATATACTGCTTGCATGTGAGAAGTTCCTCCGATGTGTCGAGTATCGCATCATCGTCCTCCGCAACTAGCTCAACCAGACTATCCCCATCACCTGGATCGCCAGAGTGGGCAGCTTTGGGGGGAAGGTGAACCGTTCTCGAGAGATAGCCGAGGTTAGCGATGTACTGGCCTTCGTGAGATGAAGCGTTTGGAAGGGGATTGGAAAGGGCGCACAGGGTGTTCACTCCAGACCCAGCCAGACGGATTGCGTTTTATCTCGGAAAGACGTGCATTGGGATGAGCATCAACATAGGCCTTGCACGCCTGGTCGAACTGAGAGCGGGAGAGAGTGGTGGCCATATTATCATATAGAGCGACGGAGCGTGAGAAACTTCACTATACAGCTGCAGAAATAAGGTTCAAGCCACCGAAGTAGATTCCCACAGCCTTGCCTGGTCGCTTGCGCGCCTGGTGCACCACTCACGCATCCCAAAACCCCGCCCGTCCAACTGCCGGCTCCCCCTCTTCGCGGTCTTCCTCAGCCGCATCCCTTCACTTGATCCACCATGGCCGTAGGAAAGGTGTGTCGCGCGATCCCAGAGGATTGGATGTCGCTGGAGTCCAAGGTCTGACTGCTATCCGTGTACAGAACAAGCGTTTGTCCAAGGGCAAGAAGGGTATCAAGAAGAAGGTCGTCGACCCCTTCTCCCGCAAGGGTGAGTCTTACTTTCTGTATTTATTCAGATCCGGTGTTGAACGCATGTGTCCTTAGACTGGTACGACATTAAGGCCCCCTCAATATTCGAGGTCAAAAACGTCGGCAAGACTCTCGCCAACAGGTCTCAGGGTCTTCGTACGCAACCCCACTCTTCTTCTTTCCCCAAAGCCCTGTCTTATCAGGCATCCAGGGAATGCCAACGACTCTTTGAAGGGCCGTATCATCGAAGTTTCCCTCGCTGACCTCAACAAGGACGAGGAGCAGTCCTTCCGCAAGATCAAGCTCCGGGTCGACGAGGTCCAGGGCAAGAACTGCCTCACCAACTTCCATGGAATGAGCTTCACTTCGGACAAGCTCCGCTCTCTTGTTCGCAAGTGGCAAACCCTCATCGAGGCGCATGTCGATGTCAAGACGACCGACGGCTACCTCCTCCGCCTCTTTGCGATCGGCTTCACCAAGCGTCGGCCATCGCAGGTCCGCAAGACCACCTATGCAATGTCTTCGCAGATCCGGGAGATCCGGAAAAAGATGTTCGAGATCATGACCCGGGAGGCGACGAGTTGCGACTTGAAGGAGCTTGTGCAGAAATTCGTTCCGGAGGCGATTGGCCGTGAGATTGAGAAGGCGGCGAGGAGCATCTACCCCCTGCAGAACGTGTACGTTCACAAAGCCAAGATCCTCAAGGCACCGAAGTTCGACATGTCGAAGCTTCTTGAGCTCCACGGCGAGTCGACAGACGTGAGTCCCAGTCTCTCATCCTATCCGTGACATGATGTTTCGCTCTGGATGTTGGACTAATAATTTGTGCCTTGTAGGAGACTGGCACTCGTGTAGTCAAGGACTTCAAGGAGCCTGAGGTCCTCGAGTCCGTGTAAAATCCTAGCTGTCGTCCATCCTTGTATCCCCACACCTGCACATGATCTTCTCTTTTTATGCTACAAGGGTATGACAAATCTATGATCATGACCGTTCACGGCGATTTGTCGACGTCTGTACACTCCATTAGCGTGGTACATATAAGCTGGCGAAAGCGTGATGACCATGGCATGGTCTTTCATCCGCACCTGGGTCTCAGTTGTCCGATGTCTTCTCAGCAGATTTCTTGAGCAACGTCGCATGTTCCGGAAGCGGCACTCGCAGTCTGGACGAAGCCATGGGACTGCGTAAATTGATCGATTACACTCAAATCATGGACCAGTCCGGTGTCCGCAAAAACCAAGCACCTTTCACTGAGATGCCATAAAACTTGCGCACTAAGCTTGAAGAATCCTTCGTTTCCGCGACCATGGCCGACGTCGAGTACTTGAGGAGTCTCCTGAAACCATTCCCTGACTGGCCCAAGAAGGTATACGTGTACATCAACATAGCTGCTCCTAGCACTCGCTGAACGTTTCCACGAACAGGGCATTGTCTTCCTGGACATCTTCCCTCTCCTGCGAGACCCTGTCGGATTCGAAACCCTCATTACGAACTTCGTGCACCGGTTGACCTCGCATACCATCGGCCAGTCCCCCACGAAGAAGATCGATGTCGTTGTCGGCCTGGACGCGCGGGGCTTCCTCTTGGGACCCATCATCGCGATGAGACTCGGCGCCGCGTTTGTGCCGGTCCGCAAGAAGGGCAAGCTTCCTGGAGAGACTGTCCGCGCGGAGTACGAGAAGGAGTATGGTGTGGTGCGTAGATTCCGTGGGTGCATCTCGGTGGGAGGGCGGTGCCTAACCGGAGTTTGCTTGACTGGGGTAGGACGTCTTCGAGATGCAGGCGGACGCTATCAAGCCTGGGCAGAACGTCGTGATCATTGACGACCTCGTCGCGACTGGTATGAAAGAGCCCCTTCTATCTACAGTGTCAAATGCGGCAGGTGATGACGGATGTGGTTGCAGGTGGGTCTGCGAAGGCGGCGGGCGAGCTTGTGGCTAAGCTCGGCGGGAAGACCCTCGAGTACCTCTTCATCATCGAACTCACCTTCCTCCAGGCCACCTCGAAGCTCGACGCGCCCGCGTACTCAATCATCAAGGTCGACGAGTAGGGTGACCCACCGACCAGCAATTAGGTGGGCTCGGTGTGTGAGGTATCTAGGAAGTCTATTATCCCTAACGATCCAGTAGAAGTAGAGTGCATCCCGATGTTAGACTATCAGTCGTGTGTTAAGCAATGGGTGGTTGTTGAGATACACTATGCGCGTCGGGTCCGCCGTCTGAGTCGGCTCCTGGTCTTGTTCCTGCGCCGGTCTCTTCTCCCCAGCCACGCCTCCACGATCCTCGTCCACATCTGCGGGACCACGCCATGGTTCGACAACAAGCTTCACAGAACCCAACCCATGTCGCTGTGCAGAATCGAGCATCTGCGAGACCTGTTCCGCATCACTCTTGCGCAGCACGACGACCGCGACGTCGTCGATTTGTGGGCCCGCAGCCTCCACCTCCTTCTTCTCCGCCGAAGGGTTGATGTGGTGCTCTTCGGTGCCGAGCACGATGACCCCGGACGCACCCGCGCGCTGCGCGAACACGAGCTTCTCGAGGAACGTGCACTCGCCGCGGTCAACGACGACAGCTTCATTGTCGAGAAGGACCTCCTTGTACTCGGAGCAACCGAACGGGTCGTCGGAGAACCGGATGACCCGCACGCCGTCCCCGTGTCCATGGCCGAAGCGCAGCGGGGGGTCTACGGTGGGGTCCCCGCCAAAGAGGGCTGTCGCCGCGACGACGCTTGTCTCGGTGATGGCGTCTTGCATCCCCAGACTTCCGACCTGGAGCATGGGGTCGACGTAGTCTAGGTAAAGCCGGAGGCCGACTTCGAGCGTGCGCTTGGATGAGATCGAGCCCTGGTCTTTGCCACCGACGGATCCGAGGACGAGCAACGAATCGTTGAAGTAGACCTTCTGACCCGTCTTCACGGCGTACGGTCCCACTACCATGCACGATGCGGGCCATAGAGTTAGTTGAGAACCTTAGGCTTTTGGAAGCACTCACGTTTAGCCACGTCGTAACCTTTGCCGTCCATGCGACTGACGATCTGTACCCGGATGCCGGTCACGTTGTGGACGACGTAGCCGTCCGGTAGGGCTTCCACCTTATCGCTTGACGGATGAAGGTCTTCGGGTACGCCCCGACCGTCTTGCGATAGGACGAAGTCGTAGGTCTGCTCCCATATCGGTCGTCAGCGCTCTTTACTTCAAGATGCGAAATTATGAATTTACGTAGGGCTCGTGTTTGGGGATCAGGCACCAGCCATCGGGAGCCCACAGCTTCTGCTCATGCTCGGACGACGCCCTCCCGATGAGCTCGCGTGTGTAGTCAACATCCGCACGGTCAAGGATACCTCCGCGCATGCCAGTTTCGGCATCCCAATCATCCCAAGCCAGCACCGGGGCTTGATACGCCGGACATTGGTGGTTCTCAACCCGGCGTAGCTTCTTGCGAGCAGCAGACAGTGGCTTCAAGTGCTCTAGATCGAGGGTAAGAATGTGGCCTTCGGTCGTGAAGACCCAATGCGAATCGTCCGAGTGGAGCGCATTGTCCTCGTCGAAAAGGAGGTAGAGGTACTGCGTTCGGCCACCGAGATGAGTCGAACAGACACAAGGAACGGATCGCAGGACCTGCCTTAAGGGTTTCAGAAAGCACGAAGGACTCCATGCGGTCGTCTTGCGCGTTGTTACGGAGATCTGAAATGCCTGCCAGCCCACACTCCACCTTTGACCTCCGAGTGAGGTCATAAAGAATCCTAGCTGCCAGTGAATGTCAGTTGTGAGGATTGGACCTAAATGCGTAGTATAACCTACCACCGACGTCTAGGTAGAATGGGTCTCGAGTTGCCTAAGAACGGAGGTAAGTTCACGATCTTGCTGTCGGGATGCCCACACATACCCGATACAAATACCAAGTTGACTCGACGAATTCTGGAGAGACCCTTAGAGCCACATCAACGAAGGGAGATAAGCGCATACCTGGGCGCAGAGGATACTGTAATGACGTTGCTGTCCGGAAGTTCATATCCCAAACCTCTGGAAGCCCTGCAAATCCACGCCATAGGTTCCAATCTGCATGTTTGTGTGAGACATGGATATGTGAATGGGGCTATGAAGCGGCGCACAGACGAGGTGTGCCTTGACGGCGTTCTCGACATCGCCTCCGAGCGCCTGGAGGCCAGGCCAGAAAGCCGACAGCGAGTCGACGGATGAGTATTGGGCGTCACCCTGGGCTCCAAGCACCAATTAATGCCGACGTGAAAGGGAAGTCTCGAAAGTGATTACCGTGAAAATGTTCACGTTCCTATACTTGAGTCCTCGTTAGACACATGCTAAACCAGCGGTTGACCGCGACTCACCCAATAGCCATCCGGCGATCGAGAATACCTCATGACCGAGGCATACGACTCCTGCCACACGTCAAGAAACTCGACCTCGCCTACACGAGGCGCATATAAGCTGCTCAGAAAGCACGAATGGAAGCTGAAGCAACTCACCGCTCATAATATACCACTTGAGCGCATATTCGTAGAACGAGTCGATGCCAGCACCTATGCCGTTGACTTCGGGATGTAACCAATGCTGTCATCACATAATGTTATACAACTTACAAAAGTCACACGACCAATTCTTAGACGTACTCCATTAAATATATTGACCGTATTGCCTACAAGACCTATGTCCGATCTGCGGTTCCACAGGGCAAAGAAGGCCTTGTAAGCCGCCTTCTCGAACCGGTCATCCCCAGTTAGACGACTCAATACGCCAAACTCGAGGATGAGGGAACCCGCTCCAGCCGTGCCTGTGGACGGTCAGAAGACTTGCACTACCCACGGAAGTTGTACGCACAGCTGTCCATTGATTCCCCCCTGGTCAACCCGTGTCGCAAATTTATCTGTCTTGACGTCAAACGATGACCAGTGGTTCATGTCGTGAGACCGTACCCTCGCATAGGGCATGCCTGTTGGTGTGGAGAAGGCCGGCAACAAACGCAAGCCAAGGTCGTAGGCCAGGTCCAAAAGCTCATCCCGGTACCATGGTAAATGAAATGGCTGATCTGTCTTATTAGCAAATATGTGCCCTGACAGGAGGCCACCAAGGACTCGTATCGTTGTCTCAAATACTTGAGGTTTCGTGTTCACGTCGAACGAGACCCATCGAATGACGTTCCGGACCGCGGTCTCGAACCCATTTGTGTCGTTCAGTACCACGAACGTGTCGAGGACATCCACCAGTGTTACAGAGAAGTTTCCGGCTACATCGTTGGAGGCGATGTCGGCCCTGCAAACGCCTGTCGGTGAGCATCGGAAGGCCGCAACTCTGCAAAGGACACGGATGTTACGTACGCATTATGCCAGTTCGGACCTCGGCCAGTACATGAAAGGGGCGCAAGCTGGTGATAGAGTTGAAGAGATTGTGGGACTGAAACCGGAAGGCAAGAAGCGCACCTCATCCAACGGGAAGGCTAGGATGGAGCGAGCGTTACCGAAACTTTCTTGGGCGGGAGAGCGGGTAGAGACGTACCGAATCTCATGTAGCTGCTAAAGCCATGGTACCACAGCGCGCGCACTTGGTCCCTAAGATGTTTCGTCCATTAGGCGTCCTTATAAACGCAAAGTACCATACCTGACGGCTATTTTCCGCCCACTTGTCCACTGTGCGCCCTCGGCAAGTGCATGTGCGGACCCAGAAGACAACCAGTGGCTGTCCAAGCCAGCGATGAGAAGAGCGAGGAGACCAGTGGGCCAGAGGATTGGAAACTTCATCCAGGGTCGTTCCAATAAGTACAAGAACGAGCCACAAGAGCGACCCAGCAAGCAAGAGGGCAGCGACGTCGGTGGCGGAGGCAAGAAATGGCTTTCCCGCTAGATCGCGACCGTCGACGTGGAACTCGATGTCGGGCATCCACGTGGCTATACGGCGAGCGCCTGAGCGGGCATTCAAGCATTCAAGCAGCAGGCTCACCCGGTCCGGCCTTGGACTTGCAATACCACCGTCATCTCCGTCTTGCATCCTCCCCCTGACCCTCCTGCATACAACGAGCTTCCCGCCAGTTAGCAACGCAGCAAACATTGGGCAGCATGGCCACTGTGATGGACGTCCCTGGGAGTGTGGGGGAGTATATGCTCAAGGGTTGGGTGCGTTAGCTGCAGCCATTCCTCTAGATCTTGTTCGCGTTCGTCAGTTTTGACCGAACGTTTTTGCAGATCCTCACCGATAGGATCTGCACAAACTGTTCAAAAGTGCCTTTAATGAGGTCACCCGCATCCGCTGCCGTTGAGACTCACTTCTGCGTTCACTGTGATCCGGCCCCGACCTCCGGGAGTGCGACAAACGCCTCGAGCTCTCGACCCTCTCAAACGTCTTCCGCACCCCAAGCGGCCCCATTCCAAGATATCCAGTCTATTTCCAGCACATCTCTCAGCAGCGGGATGTCTCGAACATCCACCCCAGCCACCGAGTTTTCGAATGCACCCAGTTCCCCCACCTTCGCCCCCATCATGGACCCCACTGAGCTCCTTCGCCGTCGTCAGCAATCGGACACCGCATCAGCTGAGATAGGCAACAGAATGCTCAAGGGATGGGCAATGCTCGCAGACGAATGTCCCGGCCCCGGTTGTTATGGTATTCCACTTGTACGTCCTCCCAAGGCAGGGGGAACCATCGATCCGAGGAAGGCAAGTACAAGCGCGCAATGGAACACACGCTCTTTCGTTGATAATATGATATCGCATATTGTAGGAATGCGTGATCTGCGGTATCGTGTACGTTGATGGAAAGGACGCGTTTGGCGGGGAGCGCCTTCAAGCTATGCAACCTTCACCTTCTTCAGCGGCTGCTGCTCTGGTACCGACTCGGAACCCGGTCGCTATCGTTCCATCTCCCTCTTCTCCGGTGCTTCTAAATAAAGGGAAGACGAGGGCTCATCCAGAGGTTCCTCCGCGACCGGTATGTTACCGAGCGCTTGTCTAGGGACGTTTCTGATACACCTTGCTACAGGACGTGGCCGTCGGTCCCAAACAAATCCAGCAAAGCGCTGTGCGTATTATGTCTAGTTGTCGACAGACAGAAATCATTGAAATCTTTGTAGCCTGTTTATCAAGGTTCATCCACCTCTTCTGCCCTTGAAGCTACAGCCCGGTCTCTCGAGCACTCCCTGATCGCGCTTTCGGAACGACTCAATAGCTACGCCAGCGGACCTATCATCGACCCCGGGCCAATTAGTCAGACGGCAGACGCGATCTGCAAGGTTTCGCAAGCCCTCACTCAAGTAAAACAGTTGCTCTGGAGCGAGAAACAGGCGCTTCTTGGATAGGAACCCTGCACCTTCCACGTCCCTCACCCCATGACCTTGGGACGACCGCCGACGGGTGAGTTCCACCCCACGGCGCAATACATGACCCCGATTTCCCATCTCGAACGACGTATGTTCCGATTGCGCAGTGGCCACGGCGTCGCAAATCAATACCGAAGACGGGTCAAAGGACAGCAGACATTGGAGACGCCACACGGGGGCGCGATCGTACTGTGTACCAGTGTACGAGCAGTCTACACAGCTTGTATCAAAGCCTGCGGGTAGCCGCGTTTCCTGTATCTGCACTAATCCACGCGCTATCGTGCGAACGCATCGTGTTCCAGCGACCTCCAGGCTTCGGACAGGTGATACGGTCTACCGCCTATCTTCCAGGCTGATTGCCAGCCAGATGTACGCGTATTAACTTAGGACCAGACGCACGCGCCTAATCGAGCATGAGATGGCACTTCACCGTGCTTCGAGCCATGCGCGGTAACCTCATGCTCTCCGTGCTGTTCGTTATAAGGCCCCCTGCCCTCCCCTGCGGAGCCCTGATACCCATCTCACTTCACAAGCTCTCTTGTCCGCACAGTTCGTTGTCATCGTTGTCGCATTGCTGACGACGTTGAACGCATACATTCGTCTTCGCATTAGCCTCTTGATTCCTTTGTTCTCAGCCCACATTCCGTGCGATTGTCTTTTGAATCTCTATCATGCCCCGCTTGTTCCCCAGCCTCGGTCGCTCCTCGAAGGAGGCCCGTACTTACGCTGGCCAGTACGCTGATGGGTATGATGCTCCCCAAGGGTACTATAATTCCTATGGGTACGAAGAGCAGGAGCCCCAGCAGAGCTCTGCCTGGCGCAAAGTATTCCCAAAGAAATCCTCTAAAAGAGTGGGTCTTTATTGCATCTGCCCCGCGAGTCCCGCTGACGTGTTTTGCAGAATTACCTGACTAGACAGTTGCAGGACGAGGTACGTCAGGACCTCCTCAAATGCGTCACCTTTACGTCCCCATGAAGGCTGATTCGTTCGCATAGAACCAGGCGGCGTTCACGCACGGTAGGGGGTACCGCACGACAGTCGAAGATTATCCAGACGAGCAGCTTGCCCGCGGACCACACCGACCGTTCCCAACAGACGACACGGAGTCGTTTGAGGAGCTACTCGCAGACCCACGCCGCAGTGACAACACGATACCCCTTATCCAGCGCGAGAGCTCGCTCACGCGCATCGGGCAGGCGTTTCAAGACCACGGCACGTACGCCCCCGCGCTCTCTACTGTCCCCTCTGCGTCGTACGCGCACAATGTCCCCGTATATGCTCCGCAGCCGATTCCTGGCGGACTGCCGCATGTTGCCGCAGTTCATGACATGCACGGTCCTCCGATCATACAGAACATAATACCCCCTCCACGGAACAACAGCGTACGGCCGGACATTGTTCACCACTCCTCTTCGTACCCTCCCCAACCTGAGCCACGGCACCAAAGACACAGGGAGCATAGACACAAGGAGCGAGACAGGAGTGCCCCACCGGTGTTCAAGGTGAGGGTGTGGATCAGCACTTGTAAGGTTCTGTGAAGGATGGGCTGACGATGATGTTATCTTTAGCCGTCGCGAGAAGATCACCCAGCGTACTGGGACAAGCCCCTTGACCGAGCTGAGGAGCCGCCGGTTGTCGTCGTCGTGGAGCACGGCAAGAACGGCAAGAAGGACAAGTACTACATCATCCCTGCCGGGGCGCCCGTCATATTCGAGGATGAGAACGGCAACGAGCTCACGCGGTGCGTCTATCGAGTGCGTTGTCCTCGAGGCGGACTGTTAAGCTGATCTGGCTTCTCCCTCCAGTGTCGGCGACTTCAGTGGTCAATACAGACCGCCTAGACGCACACGCCCGGTGATTGTCCAGGACCAGTACGGCCGTGAGATCTGTCGGTAGGTGTCTGCGGGAGGTTCCCTTTGATCGACACGCTCATTTTCGCTATCCGTCTACCAGTGCAGGGTTCAACAACGACGACCACATCTCAGTGGGAAGCCGCTCGCTCGATGGCTATTCTTACCATAGCGAGAGCGGACGGTCTCACCATCGCGGCCGGTCGACTCACCGCACATCTCATAGACACGAGACAAGGTTAGATCACCGTTGCCTCCCCTGGAACGTGTTCGTCTGACGATTCATACAGAGAGCACGGCTCACACCATGATTCCTCGCACTCCTCGTCACGTCCATCTACCGCCCCTGATTCCTACCTTAGGGACCCCCACTATCAGTAAGTCCCCTCGCCCACTCCGCCGGTATAAATAGATGGGGAGCTGATCCCGCAATAGACCATCGCGACGAGCTGGCACTCGTCCATCCACCGATGGCCTCCGCGGCTACCCTGTGGACCCTAGACCGCCTCGCAGCGAAAGAAGCGCGGGGTACGTATCAGCCGAGACTCATCTCGGGACGCCGATCGCTCACACTAGCGTCCCTAGGCAAAGTTCCAGTGACACCTTGGTCCGCTCGACGAGCCCGCGGCACGACGATCGCCACGGACGCTCGAGGGGCTATGATAGACGCGACTACGGCTCGGACGACCGGGCTTACGCGTACCACCGCGAGCAGGATTCCCGGAGAAATGGGTGAGTATGATCCGCGCGTTCTCGATCCGGAAGACTGTGCTTCACGGCGAGTAACAGCAGGGGCAGCTCCGGGTCTGGGTCGAGTAATGACTCTTACGACCGTTCGTATCGACGACGCCACGACCGCTACGACTGAGATGTTGAACTTTGGCTTCTTCCGCGGCTTTGCTGTTTGATTTGGTGTTCGCTTTCCAAGTGTTGTGCCCCAAGATATGACAATAACGTAGAGTAGCCCACCATGTGTAACTATGTCCCCATGCCGTCGTATGTCCGGTAGCTTACCACCACATGTGATCCACGAAACAATTAGGACCACAATATGTCACCGCTTTCCACCTCGCCGGTGTGAGCCCCTCCCTCTGCTCCCGCCGCGGCTCCGGCCCTCGACGACACTGATGTCCCTTTTGTTGAGCTTAAGGATGCCACCCTTGAACGAGCCAACACCCATCTTCAAACCCCGTTCTCGCTTCTTGCCTCGCGAGCTCGATGCCGAGGAAGCATCGTACTGCGCTTTCAAGGTGGGGTGATAGTTCCCTAGCTGTTTCGCCTACGAAATCACGGAAATTAGTGCGGTTGCGGAAGTCAAACAGCAGCCTGTATGGCGTACCTCCTCCAGCTCCTTCCGCTGACGTTCCTTCTTCTTCTCCGCCAGTCCGTCCCGGACGTGCTTCGCTGCTCGGTTGTGCTCCTTCTGTCGCACTGAAGTTTCACCCTTTCCTAGTTTAGCTTTCCCGGCAGCTTCCATGATGCGGCCGGCGAGTGCCTTTTTTCGCTGCGCCGGCGTGAGGTTCAAGTCGGGGTTGAGAGAACCTGACAAGAGCTGGGTATGGACTAGCCGATGCAGGAGGGCGTCATTCTGTGCATTCGTCCTAGACCGAAGGATATTGGAGCTTGGACCAAACACGAAAGCCGTAAGACTTACAGATCGTCTTCCTCTTCATCTTCGGAGGATTTCCTCTTCTCTGATGTCGTGGCTTCGTCGACTAGTTTACTGATTTTGGAGGACTAACAACTATGTTATGCCGTCTCCGCGTCGCTTATACGGCCAATGACTTACCATGAAGCCCGACTTCGATTTCTTGGGTATCACAGAGGCTGCGCCGATTTCGGAGAACACAACGACATCCGGTTGGTGCGAACCGCTTTCATAAGTAAACCCATCGTCCTCTGGTGTATCGACTTTGAGACAGACTTCATCGCAAGCTAAATGCACAGTATACACATACCGTCGTCGTCACCTTCCTCGTCTTCGTCAGCGTTATCCTCATCGGATGTTTCCTCGCTGCTTTCTTCCTCTTCCTCGCTAGAACCCGATCCAAAGCGAATGCCCGCCCACTCTTCTTCAGATTGGGACTCATCGTGCTTCGTCTTCTTAGCACCCCTGTCAATCGCAGGTGTTGGTCCCTCTTTCCTCTTGCCTATCGTTGTCTGGTCGTCGAAAGACCGTAGGAATTGTTGCCCGTGAGCCTCGAGGATTTTGAGCAGGTCCTCGTTTGCCATTTCACGAAATTTGAGCTAAGCGGACGTTTCAAGGTGCAGTAGCAAAGAGGTAGCAAGCGTCTTAAAGTCTAAGAGGACCGGAGTACGATAGCGAGCGAGTTACTAGAACGCGCCGAGGGCGGTCCGGGTAGCACTGGAAGAGAGTCTCCACCAAGCCGCGTGGCGCACACAACCACCGGGCCGGACACCCCGTCTAGGGTTAGGAGCTGTACAAGCAAAAGGCAGCCACGCATATGCATCTCATCAGCCTTTGAAGCAGACTCCCTGACATAGGCTCGTTTACCGCACTACTGCCCATGGCACGAAACCGCAAGACTCAGAGCAAGGCTGCCTCAAGCAACGGGGAACCGGTCGACATTCCAGAAGCTGAGCAATGGCGCATCATCCAAGAGTCGGGGATCCTCAAACAAATCCCCAAGGACTCGAAGACAACGAAGGCGGAGGACGGAGTGGACGACGAAGATGGGCTGTCGCCGTTCGCGGAGGAAGTGTTCAATGCAATGATGCTCATTATCCCCATGTCCTTCATGCTCCTGCTTATGGATGTGTACGTGGTATTTTGTCCGAATCTTGCATGCGTGTTGATAGTGAAGGCACATAGATTGGTACACTTCCAGTACGGCCGGCAGCCAGAGTACCTCTCCATTTTCTTGAACAGGATGGTCCCAGGTGTACCAAGTAAGTGAGGGTTTGGTCTCATCGTGGGCGAGAAGCTAACGGCTCGCCAACACCAGTTCTCTCAATCTTCATATTCTATTGTCAGTCTCTTAAGTCTTTCCCCTCGCACGCGACCATGACTTAACGCCGATTTTCCACAGCAAACCGTCATAAGTCTCACCCGTGGGCGCAAGCTGGATTCTTCCTCCTTGCCTGCGTAGCAGGTCCTCGTTTAGCGTGGTTGATCAACCGCGGAAGCTGGAAGGTAGTCATGCGGCAGGTGAGTACACCATGTCAGAACATCCATGTTTGGTGACACGTATATTCGTTCCAGAGTCCGCCGCTAGCAACTGCATGGATCTATGCTGTTGTTCAGTTGAACCTTTTGCCTGCCACGCTCAGCCTAGCCCTCGTGGTCGGATATGGTTGGTACAAGGGGTTGAAGCTGATCCCCTAGATGGGACATTGTATTGTAACGGACTCCAGACCCTACGCCTTATACTATAATCTACCGAACGAACACGAATATCTCAACTACATAGATGTATGCTCGATAATACGCCGCGTAAGGTGTTGCGTTCTGAGACATGAGCGGCACCTTGTACGAGCACGCATGCATGGGTCCGCAGACCAATACATAACCAACAGGCGCGACGTCAGCCGCTCTCCTATGGGAAGTTTGATATCCGCTCAATAATACGCCACTATGCGGGTTGGGGCTTTGACCCGTAGGGCACCTTGTATGAGCGAGGGCAAGAAAGAGGGATGCGCGGTCGCACAGATGGTATGAGTCCCAGGAGATATAGATCAGAAGAGTTCGCAGTCCTTCAGTGTCCTTCTCCTTCGTCAAGCTCTTTTGCTAAAGCCTCAACCTTGGCCTAAAAGACACGTCAGCTGACGAATGGTAGGAGTCAATTTCACTCACTCGATACGCTCTGCTCCGGCCTTCGAGATGGCTCCGCAATACTCTAAGCTGCCACCGTAGCCGGCGCCCTAACTTCGGAATTTGGGCCTTATGTCGGTCGAGGCGCTCCACAAAGGCCTTGTGCACGCGGTCATCTCGAGCGAAGTAGTATGTCTGCCTTGAATGTGAGCGCATGGTCTAGATCGAACCTAGAGTACACACCGGTATAGCTTCGCCATTGATGACTTGTAGCGCGGACGACCATGCAGCGATCATTACCAGATCGGCCGTGGCATTTGCGATACTGCGCCCCTCCGTTCATCAGAACCCGGGCCATGAGGAAACACCAAGGAGACTCACTAGTCCTCTAGAGACGCTATGAGATCGGCCTTGCCGAGGTTCTTTGTCGCGAAACTCCGCACGGCCGTCTCGGCATTGTGGACCGGCTTTCCTTCTGTGCCCATTCGCAAAGAAGCGGCCACGTCTCCTGCCTGCAGCGTAATCCAGGTGTCACCCTCACTCATAATGAGGGTTTGTAGAAACGACGCCATTAGATCCTTCTGGGACTTCTGGAGGCCGAAGTCGATGGCTATCTTGAGGTTCATCCCTACCAAGACGGTCAGCTCGCCATTCGTTGTTCGGCTCGAAAGTACGCACTGAGCATTTTGAGCAGATTCTTCGTCTCCGGTTTTTGGAGGTCCTCATCTTGCAGGTGGTTAATGTAGCGGGAGAAGGCACCGAGCAGAATGATTGCCATGTCTGTATGCTCTATCCGCATTGCATGGATAAGTGGAGTGACATCTCCCGACTTCTTGATCAGGCTCTAGAGCGTCCGAGATGTCGGCGTGGGACATAGAGGGCAGAAGCACAGAGGGAACAATACGGACCTCAAATGATCTGTCTCGGACCTCCATTAAGAACATGATGTCCTTGCCCTCAATTGCGCGAAGTACCTCGTATGGCTGGAGCGCGTGGCGCGGTCAGCAAGGCGGGATGCATGAGCAATTGTCGCAGCGTACCTCAGGAGACTTCCATGACCCCTCGTTCCTCCTAGCTGACTCTCCTAATGTTCTCGCCGCGTGGAACGCTGAGGGTAATATGTCCAGCAATGACCTCCGCCGGGACTTCGGGCTGGACTCCGGGGAGCTCTGCGCCGAAGGCGTTGAAGACAGCTTGTCTTCGTCTTCTTGCGGAGAAGAGGGGATCTCGAGGGACTTCCGTATGCGTTCCAGCTCTGCATCAACTGCTTTTGGAGCGGTGCCATCTGCCTCTCTCCTGATGAAAGCTAAACATATGTCGGATCAATAGGAAGGATGACAGGGACGGGAGAAAGGACTCGCCACTCGAAGGCAATCGAGAGGGTAGGCAAGGGTCTGAACGAGTACGCTGTCGAGGGACACCACGTCGATCCGGCGGCGGCTCAACCGCACCATCGAGCTCCTGGGATATCCGAATGATTAGAGGGGCATGGTTGAACATCATGGTTCCGTCCGCCACAGCCGAGAAAGACGATAGAGACAAATGAGTTCAAGGGCTCCCAGGTATGGTGCACTCAGATTTAAGCATTCTCAGGATACTAGGAGAGGTCGACGGCGTGTAGCCACAGCATATGAAAGTCGAGATGGGCGCACAGGTCGACAATAGTATTGGACCATGGCACTGGCACTGGCAGAGCTGTCGTCTGGGAGCTGTGTCATCCGGCAGCCTTCGCTGCCGCAGTCGTCATCGCCGCCGCCAGGCAAGCGGCCGAGCTGCTGCATCGGGACTTGACAAGCGCCTGGCACGCCACCTTCGCTGCTTGTCCCAGTCCATTTCTATGTTCCGTCCTGCTCTTCGTCATCTTAAACTATCTAGGACCTTTGCGACCAGCCGAGCTGTTCGAGCGCAGGTCCAACGTCAGACAACACGGACGCCGAAGGTTGAAGACGCCCCGATCGTCCAGTGTGTCCGGAAGAAAGTAGAAGAACGGCAGAAGCTGCAGTCCGAAGTGTGTCGATGCGTTTCGTTCGCAGGACGAGTGCTGAGACTACCGTAGTTATCAGAGGATGCGCTCTCCGGCGAAGACATACGACGCGCGCGAAAGATCAAGGAGCTGGAACCTCTCCAGGATGCTTGGACTGAGTGGAGACATGCTAAGCAGGTCAGTGTCTTCGCGACTCGTTGTCATGTACCTATTTACCTGATCACGCATTCAACAGTAGTCATTAGAGGAGACGCTACCCCTCCTGAACGACCCGGACCCGACTATGCGAAGTATGGCTGAGGAGGAGTACACGACACTTTCGGAGACCATCAACCAGATGGTCGAGTCCACGTTTCCGACGCTCTTGGTTCCGCCTTCGAAGACTTCCCAACTTTCTGCGATAATTGAGCTCAGAGCCGGCGTCGGAGGCTCAGAGTCTGCGCTCTTCGCTGCCGACTTGGTCCGGATGTACACTCGTGCGGCTCAATCCTGGGGGTGGAGCGTAACGATGCTCAACAGCAACATTCTCGAGTCGGGTGGCATGAAGGACGCTATCATGGAGGTGAAGGGCGAAGGCGTATATGATGCACTGCGGTGGGAGAGTGGTGTGCACAGAGTGCAGAGGGTGCCCGCTACCGAAGCTAATGGACGAGTACACACGAGCACTGTTGGAGTGATGGTATGTTGTCAGTCCAATGTCAACCAAATTCTTTTAAATTCACGGCTGCTTGTTAGGTGCTTCCATTGACTGAGGAAGCAGAACCATCAAACAATTCCGATGACAACCTCTTCACTATGGATGAGATCAAGTTGGAAGTTATGCGCTCAAGAGGTGCCGGAGGACAGGTGTGTCGCATACTATCACCTAATATGCCTTCCCTGCAACTAAAATTCTGCTTAGCATGTCAACAAAACCGAATCTGCCGTCCGTATAACTCACTTGCCCACGGGTATCTCCGTCTCCATGCAAGATGAGAGAAGCCAGCACCAAGTCTGTGAATTTTCATCTTGGTGGTGTAGTTCCTGCTGATCTTTGTTACAGAATCGGCGGCGGGCATTCCAAGTCCTACGTGGGCGATTAATGGATAGAAAACTCAATCAAGAGATGATAGAGCGACGCGATATGCGACGCAGCCTAGTAGGCAGCGTGAACCGGAGCGAGAAAATCAGGACATACAATTACGCGCAGGTTCGTCTGTCTCCTAGACCAGATCGAGTTGGTGTCGTTGACATACCCAACAAATCCCACAGGATCGAGTTACAGATCACCGACTTGGTATGTCTTTGAAGAACCTCACGTCAGTGATGGAAGGGGACGCGTTGCAGGATTTCCTCAAGGCCCTTCAACAGCGTCACCATGATGAGCTGTTGGAGGACGTCTTGTTGCAACAATGATATACCAGAGCCTCAGATGTTCGCCGTTGTTAGACCTTTCGGCTCATACCGGGCTTAGTAGCTTATTAATCTCCCCATAATCGTTGTACCTTCGTCCCCATGCGTATGGGCCGTATGGTTCATAATACTAGCAGCCCATCTCCGACATCGTATACGATTGTCTCCTCAGCTGACCAGCACGCCTCACGGAACTTAAGCCGCATACTGTGCTTGAAACTTCGAGACCCTGAGCCGGCCGGAGATAGTTAGCGCCCATGACGCTGAGGCCGAAACAAACGAAAGGGCGTCTTCTCCGCTTCCACGTTACTACACGGCGCTGCACCTCGGGAGCACGTTCAAGGGTCCCAACTCTCTGCCCACAACCCACCCCCTCAGCGGTATGCGACATAATCATCCTATTTATATTCCATTTTGACAATCCTACGCACAGCCTGAAGGTGACTAGCGTGCCTACCAAGGACAGTTTTCCACTCACAGCAGAGTGGTTAACGTACGCTACAAGGGTTAGCTCATGTTTCATTTATGGAAACAGGCCTCAGAAAAAGTCCGAGTGGAGACCCGGACGGCTGATACAAGCTCATCTACAAGCAACATGACGGTAGGAGTCGAGCCTCCCGTCAAGAAGCGCAAGGCAACTCCTACGCTACTCTCGGGAACGAATGGCTTGCCTCGCCCTGTGATCAACTCAGAGGATATCTTCACTGAGCTTGAGCAAGGAAACGGTAAATACTTCTATTTCAACTCATACTGCGTCAGTTTCCTTGGCTTACGTGCACTCTCAGTCATTGCCGTGGTCGAGAACCATGACGGTGTGTCTCCTGACTACACCATCGGGATGCAGCGCTTCATGGCTTTTTTGCAGAGAAAATCAATCTTCTCCAGCTGGCGTTAGGCCAGAGTATCGTATCTCAACAGTCCATGACCGCGAACGGATCGCGCAGCCATCGGGTTGTTTTGTTCATTGTCGAGTGAGCTTACCTTATCGCGCCACTTTCCCGCCACAGCCGGTTGATGCCCCATGTAGCGACAACCAATCTATCGGTCAATATGCCAAGGAGCTTGAAGAACTCGACTTCTCCGTGGGGTCATACACCGTCGCCATGCATTCCTCTGGGGTGAACCAGTGGCCAGACATCATCTACAACGATATTGTTGTGGTAGCCGCAAATGTAAGCTCCGTTGACTGCGCATACACGTCCTCCATGGCACTGACACTTCACAGATGCTCCTGGACTCACTCTCGGACGGAAGCATCAAGCTGTCCCAGGCGCATTTGCTGATTGTCAGCGACGCACAACGCGTAGTGCCCATGGTTACGCCTCACCCAGTGCTTCGCATGATGACCGACTTCTACAGCAGAACACCGGATCCTCCGAAAATGCTTGCTTTGCTCACGAGCTCATCTGATCGCTGGGTTTCTCTAGACTTGGGCTGGCTGGAGGCGCCCTTACGGGCTCGCTCGTTTTTCTTGGCAACGAAGACTGTCGACTCCTGGTTCGGCCCGATGGAACTCGTCATGGAGTTCGATGGTTCCCCTTCCATGCCGTCTGAGCCTTCCATGTCCGGGATCGTCCTGAAAGCGGACCCAGAAGGGCTTCTTGTGCGCCCTCACCACTATCATCGTGCTCGTCGTGTCTTTACGCAGCTGGGTTCTTTTGCCACGAATGCATGGTGGCGAGGTGCTCTAGAGAAGCTGGTGGCAGCGCCTGCCTCAAGCGATACTAAAATGGCCGTCGTTCAAGGGAGTCTTGATGTAATCAAAGGTCATAGAGCAGCGGACAAGTTACAGGTCAGCCTGAACTCCCCAATGTGCAATGTTACGCCCAAGTTCTCCAAGCTCTTGCAAGTGCTACAACCTTGTGCAAGCTACGGTGACCAGTTTCGTGGCATCTTGTTTGGTATGTCCGGGCCGTTATATGCGTATAAAGCTCGTAACCTACACCTTACCTCAGTGAAGGACAGGGTGCTCGCGCAGGCACTCCCAGGGTTGTTGCAAGCCAGGGAGGCGCAGCTCCCATTCGTTCGCGCCGTCGCGCCTAGCTGTAAAGTGAAACCGGGAAGCGACTCTTCTCTGGTATGCCACCTCTATCTGTATCCTTTGATATGTTGATTGAGATTAACTACAGACGGAGATCCTTGACGCCTTCTCTACGGGTATATTCAACTTACTGGTGTTGACCAAGTCAGCGGAGGACATAGATATACCCAAGGCGTCCATCATTGTCAAGTTGTGTTGTCTCGCGAAAATGCTGTTATGACTCCAATACTGACGGCCATTCTTCTAGCTTCGATCTGTTCGACGACCAGTTGTCCTATGCGTACTGTCACCTGCATAGCCGCGGACAGCACTCCCATATCGTCCACATGATTGAGAGGGGTAACAACGAACAAAGACGGATCCTCACTCGAATTCAGAGCATCGACAGCGAACTCAGGGCATGGATTGTTGGTCTTGCCCGTGGTAACCACGACGCCCCACCCAAGTCCACGCATATTGGGCTCGATCCATACCATTCGGACAGCGAAGGCGAGGATGAAGATGACAACTACGTTATAGATGTAGTGACAAGCGCACGATTGGACAGATCGACCGCTATGCCTGCATTCTATCGGTTTGCTGTTCAGATCCATGCCTTGCCGGGCGCAGAAGACGAGAAGGTTTCCCTTTCCCTAGAGACTGAGGAGCGTGGAGACGGCGGGATGGGTTTCCGATACGCCGTCTCCTTCCCCAAGTGCACAATGCTACACAGCGTTGCGGGACTATCTTGTTCCACACCATGGGAGGCTAGACGAGAAGCTTGCTACCAGGCTTGCAAGGAGCTCATTGGGGTTGGCATCATGGACCACCGATACTTCCCACAGTCGCGACGGTTACCGCAGGACCAGAGTGGTTCTCTCAACACGAACGGAAACGCCGCTGCTCCCCAGGACGTCAAGACAGCGAACACGTCTGCGAAGACACACGGGTACCCGCGGAAAACCCCCGATTTCTGGACCAATACCCAGACCCTGCCAACAACAACTCTCTACCCGACTGTGGTAGCTCCCGACAACATGGGTGGAGATGTCCACGCACCTATCTTACTACTCACAAGGGCACCCATTCCCCATGTGTCCGAGTTCACTCTCTTCTTCTCGGGCTTACGTGCCACCATTCGTTTCTTCAAGGCCGCACCCATCGAAGTGACCGAACCCAAACTCAAGGCGTTGCATGGGTACACTCTCCGAGCGACCAGGTCGCTCACCAACAAACCGCTGGACTGTACTCCCGAGAGCCTGCTTTGCTATTTTGCGCCTCTGAACTCCTCGTGGCACTCAAACCTCTCTCCCCATTGGCCGCTGCTGTCGGTCGAGGAGCATATCCTGTGGGATGCCGTACAGCTTGCCGCGGACTATTTCGCCATCCGCCTTCTGGACGGCAACGCGTCCATAGACGACAGGGCGAAGGATGCCATCGTGCTGGACCGCCAAGTCGAGTTCACGATGCGCCACTTCGTGGTCAAGGTCCGACATGACTTGACGCCTCTGTCAAAAGCGGACGACAGTCCGGTAAGGTCTGCATCCTTCTGCTCTGAATCACGAGCTGATATGTAGCGATCGACACAGCGCGAGGACGGGTATGAAAATTTCCTGGAATATTGCAAGGCACGCTGCAAGGAATTTCAAGGGCTCGAGGACGTGAACCAGCCGATGATTGAGGTCAACGTCGTACCGGGCATCATCAATAACTTGCATCCGACCTCTGCGCCGCCGACGCCTCCAGCGAAAGCACCTCTCAAGTGTACGTTTGTCCGACCCTTTTCGTGTAGAAGCGAGATTTGTTGACCCCCCCTCTCAGACCTCATCCCGGAACTATGCCAAAAATTCACTATACCCGCAAGGTACGCTACCTCCCAGTGGTCCTAGTAAATGTACATCTCACTTATGATTTCTCAGCACTTTCCGCACGCTGTGGCTCATCCCCTCCATCATGACCAAAATCGAGAGCTACCTGCTCGTCAAGGAGCTGAACGCAAGGCTGTTCCAAAACGCCATCCTCGAGCAACAGCTCCTGATCGCGCTCTCTACTCCTGCGGCCTGGACAGAATTCAACTACGAACGGCTAGAGTTCCTCGGTGAGCTTCAGGATGTGTGTTGTCCATTACTGGATGCTGACGGACTATGTCTCTCTAGGGGACTCGTTCCTGAAGGTTGTTGCATCCAACTTCTGTTATGCGATCATGCCCGCCAGCGGCGCCGGCGGACTCCACCGAGCACGACAGTCCTTGATCGCGAACAGGGTACTCCCGGAGGGGGCCACGCACGTCGGGGTGCCGTCATACATCCAGCACAAACGCTTCGTGGCCAAGCTATGGCAGCCTCCTATGAGCGCCGCCAACCCCGCCCACAACCCCGCCCAGCAGGCGAAGACCGAGGATGCCGATGGGGACATAGAGATGAAGAGCGACTCCCCGGAAAAGAAGGACAAAGGCAAGCGGAGCAAGAAGCAACGGCAGCTCGACGAGCAGAACACGATATGGATGGGAGAAAAGGTGCGAGATAATACTTTCACACCATCGCACAGGTTCCTCCTCTCACCGCTGGAATGAGAAGATAATTGCGGACGTTGTCGAGGCGATTCTCGCCGCGGCCTTCCTGTCTGGCGGGCATGAATTAGCGTTGCAAGCCGCGAGACAACTCCACGTTCCGATCCCCAACATCGCACAATGGTCAGACTACGCCCGTCTCGCCGCCCAGCAAGCTGCACAGGTACAGGAACAGCCGACCACGAAGCACGCTGCACCACCATCGACAACGGTGGAGGCCATCGAGAGACTCTTTGGCTCCAAGTTCAACCGGCCAGAACTCTTCGGACAAGCCCTGGTAAGCCTCCGGCTCTGTGGTGCGTGCTCGGGGCGGGTACTGATGAATGAATTCGTTAGACCCACACCTCTGCCTTCCCTGGTGGAGAAGGCACGAGTTACGACCGACTGGAGTTTATTGGCGATGCCATCCTCGACTTCCGTGAGTGACCAGAGACGATTGCCCGCCAACACCGCTTATATTGGATATTTGCAGTTGTGGCTCGCTACATCTGGGAACGCCATCCATATCTCTCCCCAGGCGGGCTGACCATGCTAAAGGCAAGTGACCACAAACACCTCTCAGGCTACTCAACCACTAACAGCAAGTGCAGTCCGCTATGGTGTCCAATGAGACCCTGGCTGCGTTCTGCGTATACGCCAACCTGCAGCAATACATCCACATGGACTCCAAAGAGCTCACCACCGCAATCCAGAAGTACATCGACTTCCTAGCGGAGCTCCGCAAGAAGGAGTACGACTTCGCCGAGAGGGAGAAGAGGTTGCCAGGGCAGTACTGGCTCGACATGCCCATGGAGCCACCCAAGGTACGTCGTTCTACAACGTCCTCATGTCCAAAACCCCAACCGACCCCGGCCTTGCAGTGCCTGTCCGACGTCGTCGAATCCCTCATTGGGGCTCTGTACGTCTCCGACAACTTCTTCGAGGTGGGGGTCGGACGCTTCTTCGAGACCGTCTTCAAGCCATTCCTCGAGGCGCACGTCCGGCTACAAACTCTCTCCGCGAACCCGAAGATCACCCTCCTCGAGCTCCTGCAGGCGGAAGGGTGCCAGAACAACGCCATCGTAAAACTGCCACAAACGCGCCAGAACGTGCCCGTTCAAATGGACGGTAAGTCGCATTTACAGGACATACACTGTGCGCCATTGAGCAACGCACCACCTCAGTCGTCATCCACGGAAAAGTCATAGCGAGCGCGACAGACCCATCGCCTGTGATTGCGACGAGAAAGGTGTCGCTCGCAGCTCTAGATGCGCTGACGAACGATCCCGAACTCCTTGCGCGGACGTGCGACTGCAAGTCAGTCACGTCCAATTCTGGCAAGGGACAGATGCCGAAGGTATCTCTTCTCAGGAGCGACGCCTCGTTGGAGGAAGAGGCAGACGTGGCGGAGGTAGAAGCAGCCATGGAGGCGAATGGGGAGAGCGCAGAGTAATGCTCACAAATGCACTGGGTTTTGGCTCCGGAGACCCAATAAACGTTGATTTGCTCGGCCTCGGTTGGTATCTTGCGTGAAAAGACGGGCAAAGGGACTGTGTGAGGCACGACCACCGTCTAATTCTAGTGTGTTCTCCGGGTACAGAGTAGGTAGTCTACAGTAGCGGCACGCCCCGTGCGGTTTCTTATGCCTTGCCAGACTTCCTCCTGTAAACGAACACGTTGTCAGAGTCATATTCGCACACAAAGTGGAAGCCACACGCACAGCTGGTAGTAGGTAGCGACGAAGGGGATGGTGAAGCCAACAAGCATGTAGGTTGCCACCTTGACGCCGAATGCGCCCTTCTTCTCGTAGGCGAAGGGGAGGTGCTGAACGCATCCGAGAACACGTCAACGACATACCGCCCACTGTGAATAACACTGTGATCGCACCTTGTACTCGCCGTGCGACATGTGACGTGCGGGGGCTGCGCGCGAGCGGACGGCGACCTGGCGGAGGGGAGCAGCAGAACGGGCGAGGAGCGACATGGCGTTGGTGGTGGTCGTGTGTGAGGGAAGCGTGAGAACCCGACATCCTCCTCCACCCGGATTAAAACATCGCGGTCGCCTCCGCGATCGCTGGCCGAAAACTGGCGGTGGGTTTCGGTGAACTTCCTCGCCGGCCAATCACATTGCAGAGCGTCTTGCAGCGGCTCGGCGCTACCTCCGGCCAATCATCCGTCGACGTCCGTCCGTGACGGCAAGCTCAGCTACTCCAAGCTTTGCATTTCTTGAAATTTGACTCGAGATATCGTACGTCAAGTTGGTGGACGACAAAGGTATATCAAGGAGGCCAAAGGGCTACAGTAGTCACTGTTGGAATTCGCAGATTTGGCAAGAGAGCGCTTGCTCGCCGGCAGTTTCCGACGTAGCGCATGATTCGCTGTTGTATTTTTTGTACTCATCCATTTCCATTTGCCTCTGTACCACGACGGTGACCTCGTATAGGACAGTACAGGACAACCGGAATACACTCTGTGCTTCACTCGGACGATTCTTTCGCTTGCTCCGACAGTCATAGGGTTTCGCAGGAGTTACGCGAGTCTAACATTGGGATATCAGAAAAAAAGTGCGGTGTATCCAAGTGTATCTAGAGAGTCACTAGCGAGATTAATGCGAGGTCATCACAAACGTGTGTATCGTCAATTTATCGTAAACTGGGAAGACATATTATTCATCGAACGCAGCTATGCCGCAGCGAACTGAGAGTTCGCCCGCAACCTCGCACCTATCCTGTACAGGACAAATCTGTGGTCCCATGGTAAAGCAGTCAGTTCAAACCCGGTCATTCGTCCACATCCTGCATTCCACTCACGGTAAAGGTGCCATCACGGTCATCAGTCCAGCAAGGAGGGCAGTCGCACCAACCGTACCCAACCTGTCGTACATCTGGCCGGCGAACAACGGGAACCCAGCGGCGAAACTGGACCGCACAGCGCTGTTCGCTGCCATGGCGCTTGCAGCGATAGGTCGGTACGCGGTGACGAGGTAGGTGAACACAGCCGTGAAGATGAAATAGGTCCCGGCGCCGAATGGGATAGAGCCGATAATGGGCCCGATCCAATGCACTTGCTTGTACGTCGTAAACGCCATGATGTACAGTCCTATGCGTTATATATCACTCGGTGAGCACTCCCAGACGCGACGACTGAGGAGGGAGCGGAGCACTGACCTAGTGGCGCGAGAACTGCGCCGACTTGGCCCATGAGCAACCGCGTCTCTGGCGGCAGGTGTCCTTTGTGCTTCAAAGCTGCCTCACGGAATAGTCTGTTCCAGAATGGCTGGGTCGCGAGACCAAGGAACATTCCCAGCCCAATGCCGAGAAAGGCAAGCCCAGTATCCTGGACGTTGAATCCGTGCACATCCATGAAGATGATGGGAAACGCCTGGAACGCCAAGTAAATGATTCCGAGGAGTAGAGCGGACCAGATGTCCAAAGCAAGGGCCATACGATCTAAAAGAAGAAGCCCTGGGAACAGAGGGTGAGAGGGGCTTTATTGGTGGTCGAAGAGACCACATACGGAACGGGGTGTAGATGCTGTAGAGAACCATACGAGCCAGATTGTGGCTTTGTTGCTCAATGGGTGCTCGCCACTTCGGGTCATCCGTTTTCCGCAGCCTGACAGGTATGTGAGCATGAATGTGGCAGGAACATGAGTGCTGTAAGTACCTTTGGGCCTTGCGCTTGAGGATGACGGGAACATACGTCTCAGGTACGGCCTGCCACGAACCAAAGTTAGCTTAGAACCTTGAGTAATAACTACGCTGGACTCACATGGAACAGGAGACACGTCTGCACGAATTGCCAGATAAGCAACGTGCGATAGCACCATCTCCAATCCGCGTTCTAATTTTGTCGCACTGAGTAAATACGCCTTTCATGGGGGTAGAATGAGTGACATGCCTGTACAATAAATCTGTTAAGCAAGGGGATCAGTGTACTTTGACTAGGGGGTATATTGCATGGCAACCTACCCTCCGACCAGAGGTCCAAGGATGGGACCAATGAATGGTGAGATGGTGTATACGGCCATAGGGCTAGAAAATGTTTTCTTAGTAGACATTGGTGAAAAGTGGACAACAACGTACGTCGCGACATGCTCATTGTCGAACAAGTCACTGACACTCCCACCCGCTACGCTCAGAAATGCTGATCCACATAGCCCTGTGATGAATCGGAAGACAAGGTACGTGACTGGAGAATGCACATGAGTGCACCTTGTGGCACATTATGCATCTATGTACACGTACCTATGTCGGGTGGAAATGCAGTCGGCCATGTGAAGGTGAAGAAGAGGATATATGAGACCCGGTAGATGATGTTCCGCCCGTACAACTCGGAGAGCGGCCCAACGAACAGAGGTCCGATGCCGAGCCCAAAAACGTACAGGCTCACGCTGAGGATGGTTACTTCATGGGAGGCGTGGAGATCGCGCGCGAGACCGGCCTCTGTGAAAACGGCCTGAAATGTAGAGAGGTCGCGATCGGTGTTCCGCAAAACTTGCAATTGGGGTTGTGGGGAAAACGCACCACAGAAGACGCGAACGCCGCACATAGCGAAGCGGAGCTGATCGTCAATACTGCAGCCCATTTCCTCCACAGGGGCAGCTTCTTAGGGTCCTCATCGGGGTCGAGGCTGCAAACATATGGGTCGGCGTCGGCTATCTCTTTGAGATGGGACTTGCCAGGCTGGTCGGGCGCCTGTCCTGCCGTTTCGACATCAGTTGCTGTGTCAGTCTCCGATCGCGAGGACATGGCCGACCGTCGGAACCTGGGATGCTGGCACTGAGCGAGGCCAAGCAACCAGGACAACCCGGATGGAGTGACGAGGGGCGAGAAGGACAGAGAAGTCGATGCGGAGCTCGCGGTTTGTCATTTTATATATACGCGACGCGTGGGGGCGTCGTGGGCGTCTTCACCGGACAGACGGAACGCGACGGCGGCACAGTGACGCTGCGCGTGCCATCGAGAAGTTGAAGCCACCAAAGTCCCTCCGTTCTCGGGAAACTGTGGGTGCCGACTACAGCTCTCACTTATAAGAAGTTGAACACATCATCCCTTGCAATTTCAAGCCAAGAAATAAAGGACGTACGCGCAGAGACAACGAGCCTGGACAGTTCGATGCGTCTGCATGCTTAGGACCGACAGTGGCTGCCAACTTGACCACTGACCAGTATGTACAGCTGAACGTGCTTGTTCAAGAGAGCCGTACGTGGCCAAGGCGTCTTCGAGTCGTGTCATCAGGCGCCGCTTTGGGAGTGCGACGCACGATTCGAGAGGACAGAAAGAACCGCACACACGAATGAAATTGACGTGGCTACATATTTGGTGGACGACACCACATTCTTCACCCAGCCAAACCGTATGAAAAGCGACAACGTTTTTCTATCCCGAGGCGAGAACGCGACTAGCGGATGGTGGGCCAATTTCTGGTTCAGTGACTCCACCCAGTTTCCAGTGCGTGGTCCAGGCGTGGCCTGATGACGGCGTGTGAGTTGGACGCAATCTATTACCGAGCGCACGGCCGGCCCCACAGAACCAGGCGTGCGGGAACATACAGTAGAACGACCTCCGCCGTCGTGATCCGACCCTTCCATCTACGCAGCCTGCGGCAAGACCTGGTTCCTGGCCTCCGCGAGCACCAGATTGCGCAGCTTCTCCTCGCGCTTCTCCAGCTTGCGCATCTTGCGTTGGCGCTTCCTCGTCAGGCGCGCCTCCCCACCCCGGTTGCGCCAGCGTCGCGCCAGCTCGGCCCTGCGGTCCTTGAGGAGCCGTTGCTGCCACTTCCATGTCGCGTCCGCGTGCGCGACCTGCTTCGTGCGCCCGTCGAGGTTCGCGCATTCGGCGTCGATGTATTCCTGGAGAAGCGCCTTCTGGTGTGCCTCGAACGCCTGCCAGCGCGCCTGCTTCTTCGCGCGGCTGTGAGGGTTCGAGAGCTCCTTCTGGAGGTGCACCTCGATGGGGGCGGAGGCCGAGAAGAACGTCCTCTCGGGATCGGCGAGGGAGACGATGTATTCCTGCTCGCTTGGTATCCGGGGAGCGGGGGACAAGAAGGAGTCCGGCAGTGTCGGGGGAGTGTATGTCACTTCGAGGACAGCATCTTCCGTCGTGTCATATGCGGTGGCTGTTGACATAGTAAGTACGCGCAACAGAAGGAAGGACCGATGCACTCACGTTCTGGCTTCGTGACGGGGTTCCGCTTCGGCCACGGTATACGGATGGATATGTGGGTCCTCGTGGTGTAGTTCGGTAAACGAGGGACAGTGTTTACCGCATACCGCCTCCAGATCCAGTAGCCACCCTTCTTGTAGTAGTAGGGCTTCGAGGTCGTGAGACGCGTAGCGAACACACTATGGTAGAGGTTAGCACGCTTCGGTTATGCGGAACAAGAAGTGGGGCGCACTTTTTCAGCTTCGGCTCGGCCTCGTCTGCCTCAGGGGGGTACTCGTACTTGCCGACAAGGAGCTGGCATTGTGAATATGGCACAGAGATCCCAGACTGTCGCCCTGCTTCCGGCACATAACCCTACACATCGCAGTCTGTCAGACCGCACACATAACCCCCACGATTAAACGTACTCACCGCCTTGTTAATCTCCCGCTTGAGTATGACCCGGTTGGAGAGCTTGTTCACTCTGTGCACCTCATGCACCGGACCGCTCGTCTCTCCCCTAATCTTGACAAAATCTCCGGGAACGATGTTCCAATGTTTTATCCTGTCCTTCGGCTTCGTGTCCTTGGGGACGGGCTGGCCAGGCATGAAGGGGCCGCGAACCATGAATCGAGGGACGGAGAGCAGGTGGCGGAAATTTCGCGTGAAGCTGCCAGTTGTGGCCGCGTAGGCCAGCTCCCGGGACGTGACAGACATAGCGCCGCAAGTCCCAGAACTTGAGCTTGAGGAGCAAAGGGGAGAGGAGAAGACGAGTGCAAGTCGCAAGTCGCAATTTGCAAGTCGCGGTGGCAGCAGCTCAGAATTTCGGTAAGCGCCTTACATAAGCACCAGAAACGCGCGCACGCGACCGCGACAAATCCCTTCAAGGACGCGCTGCTCGACGCGTCGCGACCGTGTCGAGAAGGGCTCGAAATGCGACGCTGCTTTTCAGCCATCTATATCATATATGCAATACAACGAAAGCTATCCCAGACGTCCCAAAGCAATACACAATAAAATAGAGCTACATAAAAGCCCTCGTCATGAGGGCCCCATTCAACCTACTGGCAACCCTGCGCGAGCTGACCCATTCCACGCCGCGGAAGAGCTCGGCTCCTCAGCTTCCAATGTCTGCACCAAAGACCGCGTCAGTCTACACCGTTTGCTCATCAACAAACCCACGCACCTCCAGAAGCATGCCCACGACGCCGTCGACGTCCTCGGGGGGTATCCCTCCACACCCTGCACTGATCAGCCGCCGATACTCCGTCATCCGCCCGCCCGTCCCCGCCTCCGCCTGGAACTTGACGAGGTGATCAAACATGTCCTTCCGCCGCGTCCTGTGCCCCGCGAGCTCCTCCCTCAGCCGGTCGCACTCCCTCCGGAGCGCCTCCGGGTCCGTGGGGATGTCCGCGTGCAGCGCAAGGAGGTCCGCCACGGGCTCCCCGGCGGCCGACGCGAGGTGCCCGCCCGCGGCGTCCCGGATAGCGCGTTCGCGCTCCTCGTCGTCCTTGACCCACTTCTCCCACCCCAGCCTGAACCGCTTCCCCATCTTCCCGCGGAGCTCGTCCTCGAGCTGCTTCACGGTCTGCTGCGCGGCGGGGAGCCCCTGCGCCTGCGCCTTCAGGTGCGAGGCTGTCCGTTGCGACTCTAGGATCTCGGACTGCATGCTGGTGAGAAGGGCGTTTGCCTGCGTCAGGTCCCGGTCTTTCTCCTTCAGCTCCTGGTCGAACGCCGCGGCGAGGCTGTCGAGCATCATCGTGACGTCGGTTACACAGCGCGTCGCCGTTTTCTGGCCCGTCGTGGAGTAATGTAGAGATGGACGGTTGTCCTGTGTAAGGAGAGCGTACGTCGAGGGACCGTTGGCAGTAGCGACAGTGGTAGGGCCGGGGCCGTCGGCAGCGCTACGGAAGGATAGCTGTCGGGAGGGGAGCACGGGCGACGAGCGGAAACGTTCGTCCTCAAGAATGTAGTCCTCCGTCGTCTTGCCGTCGTGGTTCGCAATCTTCGGGTCTGCCCCGTGGTCGAGAAGCAGTTTCACCAGCCGTTTGCTGCGGCAACGCGCGGCCATCGTCAGCGCCGTCTCCCCATCCTCGTCCTGGAAGTTGATGATGTCCGCGAGTTCGCGAGGGAAGTCGGCAAGGCGCTGCAGGACGGTCTCCATGTAGTACCGTGCGGCGTGCGTCTTGCCCTTCGACATCGCAACGTCAACGATGTGATGAAAAACGGTCCGATTGCTGTTGTCGATGTTGAGGGTGGATCGATGGAGCAGTTCGTATAGTTCGGGGAACTTTCGGACGTCGTAGTTGTTCGCGAACATGACACTGCGCATCAGAGCCGTCTGGCCTGCCTTGTTCACCCTGTAGATGTCCGCACCAGCCGTAAGCAGCAGCTTGACTATTCGGATGCGGCCCATGGCGCTTGCCCAGTGCAGCGCTGTGTGGCCGTCGTCGTCAATGGACATGTTAGGGTCGAAGTTAGGTGGTGGGTTGATGAGGATTTCAGGTATTTGGTTTGAGTCGGAGATGAAGTATTCGAGTATTTGGTCGCCATATGCAGCGTGACCGGCACCGTTTGCACCGTACCCCTCGTCCACACACTCATCCTCTTCGTCCACCTGGCGATGTTTCCGCTTGCGATTAGGCACTGGGGAGGGTGAGCGGCCATCTTCATCCATTGCATTGGAAACGGATGCGGAAGGTCCAGGGCTGCTACGAATAGGCGATGGCGTACGAGAACTCGAGGAAGCTTCGGAGGGAGAAGGTGTCATTGTTCCATCTTCAGAACCACGTACGGATAATGTGTCGACATCGGAACATTCACCATCCTGTCCTGCCCGTTTTGAGGATCGAGTGTTGATGGCAGAATTGACCACTGGTTCAGCACCACGACGTATGCTTGCCTTGGAGGATTGGGCAGATACGAGGTGCTTCGGGGCTAAGGGAGGGCTCTTCGCTTCGGGTTGGAAGTCAATGATTGGTCTTAGGACAGCTTCGCAACCGTATTGCCTGCAGAGCGCAAGGGTTCGCTCGAGTGGTATCCAAGTGCCTTCGAGATGTTAGGAATCGTGCGTGCGGGTAATGGCAGGAGA
This sequence comes from Polyporus tsugae, assembly GCA_024305745.1. Lineage (NCBI taxonomy): Eukaryota > Fungi > Basidiomycota > Agaricomycetes > Polyporales > Polyporaceae > Polyporus > Polyporus tsugae. The sequence goes on along the minus strand of JAHRBS010000010.1, from coordinate 1,178,918 downwards.
TGTAGAGACTAACCTTGGTACTTGCCATAACCACCCTGCACCTTCTCATGCTCTCCCTTCTGGACCTCTCGCTCAAGAATACGGGTCCTCTGAGGTTTGTCGAAACCGGCTACTTTGAGGATCTGGGTTGCGTTAAGCCAGGAGTCTGACCGTCGCCGCATCACGGCCACTCCTTTACACATCCTGCAAACATCTTGAGATCAAGAAGTACGCGTCAAAAGTGCCAATGGACATACATCTCGTAGACGGGGATGCCACTATATGTGGCCTGGGAGTGCCGGGGTCGCAACGGTCACCATTGTGAAAGTGGGATGATGATTGGGGTGGACGTCACCTTGAAAATCTGGTTGTCGGGCATTGTGTTTGAAGCTGTTGCGGGGAGTGAATCTGGGCCGTCCCGTCTGAATTGTCGCCCAACCTGTTTGCGCAAAAAGGAAGGAAGGGTGTCGTGGAGGAGGAGGGGAGTGGATGTAGGGATGGGAGCGATCTCCGACTCCGCTTGACGCGCCGTGGACGCGTTAGCGCCGTACCGGAGCTCTCACGAGCACGCGTCACTGGTAAGGAGAGTTCTTAGTATGTCAGTTCTGGTCCTTGTCCTCTCTGCGCCACAGTAACAGCTTGTTCCTCTATTGCACAACGGCGGACACTCCGCAGGTGTAGTTGTATCTCTATCGACGACTAGTAGTGTCTCTCAGAAGCCGCGGTGGCGAGCGCGCCAGGCTGGTGGCGCCTGATTTCAGGCGCGAAGCACGCAGCGACTGCAAGACAGCTCCTGGGCTGGGGTCTTGTGAAACCCAAGGTGTGCGTGGTACGAGATGTTTTCCACGCGTCTTTGAAGTGCTGTGGGCTGCTGTCGCGGTTGCCAGTTGCTCACTTGTCGCATGGGACTGTCCGTGTCCGAGACCGCGCCTGTGAGGGATGGAAACCGCGTGTCGATCACGTGACGCCACAGAGGCAGACGAACACAAGTCGCCGGTTCTGGTCCTTCAGTGCGAGCCTCCCTTGCTTCTGACAGCCACTGGCTGCCCCCCCCCGCCTTCACCGTCGTCGCTCAGTCGTGCCCTCACCCACCCTGCGTCCATAACAAACCTCATCGATGCCTCTCCCTTGTGAACCTCTTTGCCACTTCGGTGGGAGGTCAGTCCATCCTCTTCCCACGCGTCGCGATCAGCTCGGTGGAACTCATTCTCGTGGTTAACATCCAGGTTGTACTTCGCGTCCTTCCCCCATCCTCCTCCGAAACCGGATACACTCAACGACCTCGCGAGAGATCCTGCAAACCTCCCCGAAATCCGTGGAGTCCCCAGAGCCTCGTCCTCGGCGACGCCGGAAGATGACGCCAAGTATTGGTACTTCACGATCGACGACCAACTACTCTATCTGTCCTTCTTCCAGGATTGGGGCCCCTTGAATCTGGCGATGGTCTACAAGGCGTGCATTTTGATTCATGAGATACTCGGGGTATGTCCTATCGTGTCATGTCATCGTCATGGCCCTCACGCGACCTCTGCGTTGCTAGGATCCTGCAATTATCTCGCATCGTATCGTCCTCTATTCGTCAAACGATCCCCGGAGGAAGGCAAACGCAGCACTGCTCATGGCGCTCTACGTAGTAAGTATAGCCCACCGCAGCCTATGGACGAATAACGAATGAGGTGCTGCAGATGATTGTTCAACAACGACCGCCATGGGAGGCCTTCCATCCTATCGCAGAGATCGAATTAATGCCATTCCGAGATGCCGGCCGCGGACGTTCAGATTTCAATCTCAGTATACAGGACTGTCTCTGGGGTATCTACAAGGCAATGCAAAACGGTCTCTGCGACATGAACGAATTCGACATCGAGGACTACGAATATTACGAGAAGGTGGAGAATGGCGACTGGAACTGGTTAACTCCCAACTTCATCGCGTTTGCTTCCCCCGTGGACCCGATATGGATCAAGAAGGAGAAGGAGAAGCGCGAACAGGAGAACCAGGCAGTGCTACCGGTATCGCCAACAAAGGCAGTCGCATTGCAGCGAAAGCTGCCCACTCCCTTCCTGAACTGCTTGGATTACTTCGAACGACAAGGGGTCAAACTGGTCGTGCGACTCAACAACCCGCTATACGATGCCCAGCTCTTCACAGACCGGGGGATGCATCATCAGGAATTATACTTCGACGACGGCACGAATCCCACTGACGACATTGTACGCAAATTCATCGACATGGCGGACGAGGTCATAGAGAACGGCGGCGTTGTCGCGGTGCACGTGAGTATGGCTGACGAGAATATCCCTGTACGACTGACATACCGCCCTTGACACAGTGCAAGGCCGGCCTAGGGCGGACAGGTACGCTCATCGGAGCATATCTCATCTGGAAGTATGGCTTCACGGCCTCGGAAGCGATTGCGTTCATGCGTATCGTGCGTCCGGGTAGCGTAGTTGGGCCGCAACAGCAGTACATGTACCTCAAGCAACTAGAATGGACGAAGTGGGCGGCGGTCGACGAGATGCGCAAACTGCGGCAAGCAGCAGTCTTTGCTGCGAACACTCTCGTGGCACCAGTCACGCCTCCCAACGAGACAGAGGAAGAGATGGACGTCTTCACGGAGACAACAACCATGGTTGTGACGACTTCGATGACTTCGGCCGTACCCGTCCCGCCGGTCACACCAAACAAGCATGTGGCTGCTGCTACTGCGAAGGCCCAAGCTATCGCTCCTCCAGGACAGCCTCGGAAGACGCCTGCCGCAAAACGAGTGGCGTCGGACTCCGACGTAGAGGAGGAAGCCGACACACTGCCCGCACTCGTCGCGGCCCCGGTGCGGAGAACGAAGGCGAAGCCAGCATCCGCGCGGGCCGCTTCCCAACGTGTGCCCGCTTCGGAGCAGCGACCAGTCCGTGTCACTCGCTCGGCGGCAACCGTGGCCGCGAAGAAGGTCAGCACGGTGCTCGGCGCGAACAAGACCACGAAGGCAAATGGACAATTGCCCAACAAGATTCCCCGACTCGCAAAGGATACCTCTGCGCGCGGCACGGTCACGGCGACCAAGAACCTTCCGCTCCCATCCGTCCCGACACGCCCCTTGAGGCCCAGACAGCCTGGTTCGCCGACCCCCTCGCGGCTCCCTACCCTTGTCGGCAAGCGCACACATCACAATTCCACAGGCTCTGTCCAAGAGTCGCCTGCCGCCGCTGCGGCGATCGTCAAGGCGGCGGGCACTTGGGTCGCAAATAACACTTCCTCAGTCGTTAATCCGGCGTCCAAATCGGAGCGGCCGAACTTGCGCAGTGTGCGACGACGGCGAAGTAGTTTCAGCGCCGCGGATGTCGTCGCATAACCGTCCATGTGGTGATGCGCTTCGAACAGGCTTCGAGCGTCCCGTTTCCTCCACTGGGCCTTCTGGCGTAATCTCAACCATCTTACCGAATATCCATACGTTCACATTTATTCCATTTGTGAATATTTATCGCTGTCTTTGTCTACGCTGGCTTTACCCTCGTTGTCGTCGTACCCCCACATCGTCGTTCCCTGCGCCTCGCTCCCACTTCCACACTCTCGACTTCTAAACCGCTCACCACAACCACTCACCGCATGTCACATGGTCGCTATCACGCTTTCGCGAGATGATTTTCTCTGATCTACGAGGACTTGTTTATAGCTGTGGGCATCTAAGGTACATCGCATTCTGTACATCACTGTCGCGCACTGTTCTGCATACGCATTCACGTTTCGCAACTCCTCGTCCGAGCTAGGGACGTATACTACCTGGAAATCATGCCTAACATTGATCCTATTGGCACAAAGATTTCTACTTTCTCTTGAAGTTATACTTTCCCAACCGAAGTCATGCCGCCGAGTACTTGTGCACGCACTCCAGGAACCAGCGCATATCCTCCGTGTCTACGCCAGGTGTGATGCCGTGCCCCAAATTCGCGATCCACGCCTTGGTCTTCTTCCCACCCTTGAAGCTCTCAGCCATCCGCTTCACCTCACGCTCCATTGCATCCCTGCCGCCGTACAGCAGGTTCGGGTCCAGATTTCCCTGCAGAGCGACCTTGTCGCCCGCCGCTCGTCGCGCATCCGCGGGGTCGATGCACCAGTCAATGCCGATGACGTCGTAGCCCGCCATTTCAGCGCACAGGGCGATCTGCGAGTTCTGGCCCTTCGGGAAGAGTATCATAGGGACCGCGGGGATGTTCACAGCGGCGAGCTTTGCGCGCACGCCGGAGGATATGCGTTGGATGGAAGGAAGAGAAAACTCTTGGAAGTGGTGCGGGGCGAGCTCGCCTGCCCACGAATCGAAGACTTGGACGAGCTACAGGGCGAAGGGTCGGTTAGTAGATTTTAATCATCAGGGGAATCGCGAATACACACCTGAGCACCAGCTTTGATCTGCCCAACAAGAAAGTCGACGCAGACGTCCGCTATCCGGTTCAGAAGCGCCTTGGACTCTTCAGGATACTTGAACAACCACGACTTGCACTTCTGGAACGTCTTGGAGCCCCCGCCCTCGATCATGTACGAGAACAGCGTCCACGGCGCGCCGCAGAACCCGATGAGGGGCACCTCGCCGTTCAAGGCGTGCCGTGTCTGCGTGATCGCCTTGTAGACGTACCCGAGCTCCTTGTCGACATCGATGTCCTTCGCAAGCTTCTCGACGTCCGCGGGCGTGACGAGGGGGTCGGGGAAGTGCGGGCCGGGGTTCATGATCACCTCCATGCCCATCGCCTGGGGGACAACGAGAATGTCGGAGAAGATAATCGACGCATCGAGCAGGCCAGAGTACCGTCGGATCGGCTGCAGAGTGACCTCCATCGCCAGCGCGGGTGTGCGGCAGATCTCGAAGAAGTCGTGCTCGGCACGCACTGCCTGGAATTCTGTCCGAGGGTACGGTCAGGGATTCATCGCACGACGAGAGGAATTGTCGTGCGCACCAGGGAGGTACCTTCCTGCTTGCCGCATGACCCAGACAGGAGCGCGTTCGGTCTCCTCTCCTGTACACCATTGCGTCTCAGACGCGCCGCAAGAGACCAACTGGAGACGCACCTCGCGCGGCGCGCAGGATCAGATCGTTTTTCATTGGGGGGAAGCTGGCCATGACTTAGGAAATCGACACGCAGGAGATGGTGGTGGTAAGCACGATATCGATGGGTCTGAGGGAAGGCTACCGCGCGATGTCACCGTTCAAGTAGGCCTGGGTGCGCGCTCGAGAACGACGTGTACGTGTCCGCTGCCGAAGAGGACGTGGAGTGGAGAATGATCCTCAGTGCTGAGAGCGAGGGCGGGTATACCGGGAGCATCATGAACGCGGCTGAGAGCGGTATCGCGTGGACGGTGAGACAAAGGCTTGCCTCCTGCTCTCACCTCTCTTCCTTCGCTTCACCTGTCTCTTCTCACGGACCTCACGGACCCCTTTCCTTTGTATCCTAGCTTGTTCCTCCTCCTACTCGCGCATGTCTATCAAGAATCCGACGCAGTTCATTGAAGAGTGAGGCTGCAATGATCTCGGACCTTCTCGTCAAAGACCGTGTAACGGACCGTTGATCACAGGTTCAAGAAGTCCGGACAGTATGATCGCCTCCGGAAGGAGCTGCTGAAGGAGTTTAGGCAGAGTGTGGGTGCTCCTTGTCCCATTCCGACGGTGCGTGGAATACTTCTCTCAACATAATATTCGCCTATCGCAGGACGCGATGCCTGCGCTCCTTTCTCGCGTCGATGACATCGCGAAGGAGAAGCTTGCCTCAGACCCGAAGCTGCAATACATGCCAGAGGCCAATGTGACCAGGGAAGTCCTGCAGGAGCTAGACAGTTGAGTGTGTCTTCCAATATCGCATCCTCCGCGAGTGGTTGAGGGGCGTTCTAGGTATCCTCTAGTAGATCGTGCAGTGAAGGACGGTTCTCTGCTCGATGACCCTTCATTCGTCGCCAAATTACGGAATACCATGCATAACATATTGGAAGAAGACCGGATGGCAGCGGGACAAAGTAAGCAGACGCCTCGGTTTGTTCCCAACCTCGCCAATTAGTGACCTTCATGTATGTATTGCAGCGCTTGATGGAACGGTTAATATCAACGGTACATCTCAAACAACGGGGCAGAGCGGGTCGGGGCCCGGCCAGCCTCCAGCAGGCAATGTGGATAGTGACAGCGAAGGTAGCGAGGAGAGTATGGATATGGACATCGAAGAATACAGCAGCGATTGATCGAGGACAGCATTGTGTAGCCCTCGGTCTTATGGCATGTTGCTTAAGTACCAGTGCTTACCTGACGACTTGGTGAAATGTATTTCACAGGCGGAGCTGAGGTTCTTGTGGGTGTCCGTATGCACAAACGTTTCTAAGGATGGCCGGTACTTTTGTAGTTGCGGTGTGTCTATCCAGGTCAGAGGAAAAGAAGCTTCTCCAGGCAGCGAGCTCCCTACATCTCCCCAGCTATGCACTCTTATTAGTAGTACTAATCATTAGTCTTGATTATTCCAGCAGCCACTCAATGCAAGGAAGGTGGTTAAACTCTCTAAGCAAACTTGCTGAATTGCTCGGCCACAATATCTGCCCATGAAATTACGATAGTGTACAACGAGGTAACCCTAGTGTTTTAAGCAGAAATTGAGACCAGAACTCCCTACTTTCTCCCACAACCGCGGCGCAACCACGGCGAGCCCAGGACGAACACGGGTTCATCAGCGTACCACCAGTCCCTGACCCGGAACGATTGCGCATTAAAAACACCCCGGACCCGGCCATAGCTTGGCCCAAGCTACCGCCCATGGGATTGAGAACAAGAGGAGGTCGGAGACCAAAGGGAGGACTGCGTTCTCAGTTCAGACGATGACTTCGAGCGGCTGCTTGAGTATCTGCGCAGACGTTCCAGATCCAGTTTGGCTTCAGACCATATTGGGGCCGAAGGACCCGGCAGCGATACACTCTATCGGCTCGTGCTTCATCTCCTGAGTCGTGTTGACTCGGATGGCTATGCGGCCGCCGCCAGGCTATGGGTCAGGCAGCGTAAGCAAACGACTGAAGTCTTGGTGCGGGGGGGGAGAGAGCGAGCGAGTGGAACGTACACTGGCAGGAACGTTGTAGTGCGTGAGGCTCGACCCGGTGGTGGGGACTTCCCGGAGCGAGACCGATGTGTCCTCACTGGAGGTGTGGCGCGGACTTCTGCGCGCGTTCAACATCGCCATGAGGGAGTTTGCGTATACTGGCGGAGAGGAGACGGCATTAGTGCTAACCCTCTGTAGTCGACGTTTGCACTCACGACGGCCGATGAGGAAGTAAAAGCTGATATAGATGAAAGTGTTCGGGAAGACGAAGAACGTGATCAAGGAGATGCATGCGCAAACACTGGGGCCACCCTGTCTCAGTAACAACCCTCAAGGCTCAGGCTGCACCATGGAGGGCTTACCTCGTCAAGACACCCGTGTTAATAGCAAACACCATCTATCGCCCTATGTGAGTGCACACCCAATATGCGATCTGCGCATTACTCACCAGCCTATTGATCAGCATGCTTGATTTCGGCGACCCAGTTCGCGACTGGTAAAGAATTGTGCACAAGGTGGCTGCAATAGCAACATCGGGAACCGCTGCGAAAATGTTCATACATGCCGAGAGCGCCTGTGAAGATGTTATCGGTGAGTTAAGATGCGTGTCATCGTGCCCGACCACCAGCCGCACCTTAATCTGGACGAGGTCACGGAACGTCTCGAGACGCGAGAGGCTGCAGGCAACGAGTGTCAGGAAAGAGAGCCGCAAAACTGTGTCGTGAACAGCGACGTACGCTATGACACTGTACGCAATGCTTAACGCAAACTCGGCGAGGACCATCGCCGCCTGTAGAAGGCCCAGTTAGGTGGTCGTCCGTATGGCGCATCTAGGTGGGAGGCTTACCACTGGGATAACGACGTACAGCTTACCCTTGCTGAGCCTCCATACACAGATGGTGTAGTAGCTGAGAAATTAGTGAGTCAAGGTATGTCATGGCTCGACCATCAGTCGACTAATCACCCTTGAACAAGGAACCCGGTGATGCATTGGAATATAATCTCGACAATGATCGACTTGACGAGCAAAGCCAGTGCATTTGGGTTGCCGTATTCGGTAACAAGGTACCAATAAACTTGAACGCATATGAGGCTATGCGACAAGAAATTGACTGCAGAGGAAGCTTACTTGAGTGGGTGATCAACCCTTGGTGGATCGTGTCTGACGCGGTAACCGCGCCGACCTAAAATATATCCGTATAGTTTGAGCGGGCGAAGAAACGGATGAAATACAGGAGACGATGACTCACAAGCAGCTTAATGGACAAGGGGTCCCCCGGGTAGCGAATGTAGTAGTACAATACCTGGGAACAGAACACTAATGATCGGCGGGTATAAGCCATGTGAACGTCGCGACCTACATACCGAAGGCCAAGGAGCACTCACCACCCCAAAGGCTGGTCGAGATAGCGTTGACACGATTGAAACAGAAGAAAAAACTGGAGGAGGGAACCACTTACGCGCCAGAGATAACGACGCTTATGAGCAGCACCCCAACACTGTCGAAAGTGAACTGTATGCGTCAGGAACCCATTGGCGCTTGTGGAAAAGAAAGGGCAAGTATACGGACGTGTTGTCGAGGAGGACCATTCTAAAGAGTGTGCGATGGAGGAGCTCAAAAGTCTTGGGTACGCACTCGGGCCAAGACACGCCGTCTCGTATTTGTATACCCCCACCGGGCCTCAAGGCCTCACGAACGGCAATGGTAACCAAGTGGCGCTCCGTGACACCATACCGAGCTTGGAAGGCTAGTCAATCGTTAGAGATTTGTGAACCGTCAACGTCAACGCCCACGCCCAACGGTCTGTCAATTAATGAGTCTCGACGGGCGACTTCCGAGGAGCATACCAAATATTGTCGGTTTCTGGTGTGGGCCATCAAAATTGGTGCCTTGCATGATAGGCAATGGTGAACCGGCCTAGAAAAGCGAGACGAGGCGTAATGTTAGACCCTGAACCAAATACTTACACCGACGCTGCACCGGTGAACTTCTTTGGGCCATTAATATTATGGAGGTCAGAAGGTCTCATGATCGACAACCACTGTCACACTAGACCCTCTCCGAATCCCCTGAAGGCGCACTAGAGGCACACCCCGAATCGGTATAAATCACAATCGGGAATTCGGGGTCCCGCCTTGAAATCATATTCATAAGCGACTACCAGCGGGGGGTTGTATAAACCATCTGACGGTTTAAGACAGTAGCACTCTAAGATCTGTGATCGATCGACGGAGCACATCTCTCAGGAAGGATGCGCACAGAGTGCAAGCCAGGATCTGCTTCACCCCTCCACTCCTTCGTAGGATGTCCTGGGCGTGATGCCAATGGAGACGATCACCCAGCTAAAGCCAATCGACCAACCAGATTTCCTAGTTCCAGCGAAGGACGTACATTCACATTGCACTATTCCAAATGCGTGCAGTCAGGCATGCTCTGAATCGCTCCTAGACGCACTCGCGTGCGTTGAACGAGTTACGGCACACTACGGATAAAGAAAGCGGAGTCCGACATCAGTTAGTTCTCCTTGACCTGTAATGACCGAGAAGTGGATACTGACAACGGCCGACCAATAAATAAGAACCGAACGAGTTGGGCAACGCATATATCGTGATCAAGGAGATGCACGCGCATCCACTAGGGGGGGGGGGTCAGGAGAGCGGTTATGTCGATGCTTGTCGTGGTGGTCGCACCTCGTCAAAAGCCCGATTTGAGTCCGGTGTTGACTAAGAACGAGTTGGTACCGATTACGCTCCTGCGTATGGTACCGTAACACACATACCAGCTTGTTGATCAAGGTGTTGGTGCAGGTATATTTGCTTTGCGACCTATGCGAGACCTCGCCGGGAATCGAAGCAACGGGGACATTGGTGGGGTAAATCTGAACACACAGAGGGATAGATCCTGATCAGTTGCAGGTAGAAGGGATCTCGCAGCTGTCGTTCGCGCAAGGCCTACTCTGATCTTGCCCCAAACCATGAACTGACTAGAGGCCAAGCTACGATGTCTGACGTCTTCTGCGATAATAACCAATCATCAATGTAGACCGTCAGAATGTCACTAGAAGGAATGTTGTGCTTTAAATCCCGAGACCTAACCTGGAGGTAAGCAGCTCACCCTGAATATTAACGGTCACCTCGCCGCCTAGCCTATTAGGACGCGAGTAGTATCTGCCAATGAGAATATATTCAGCCAGAATGTTAAATAACATAAGAGAATGATCTTGCAAAAGTGTACATTGCGTGAGCATGCAAATGAGTACCGCGCTCACGATGAGCCTCCGAGTGAAAATACTTACTCGATTTCAATCGGCGGCCAAAGGGTCAGTCGTTGTACGGTAAACGTGATATGTTCTACGCACAATGTAGTATTTTTGTCCAAGAGATCTGTGCAGCATGCAAGTGAGAGGATGGATGAGAGCTGAGAGCAGATTCTATACAATTGGTATTACATAAGTTGAACGCCGGTTCACTACGGGCGCTTATTCCCATGACGGCACGTGCCCACCGGGATTTTCCATGGCGGCGGCAGAGTCGTTGGCCACCGCTGTTTGAGTGCGACGGTCCGTTCACGTCGTCCGAGTCCGTCTCCTTGTCTTCCTCTTCTGCTTTGCTCCTACTCCTAAAATGGCGGTCAGTAACAATTGTGCCGACCATGTTTGCCTTTTTCTGAACTCACCGTTCTGTAGACCCGGTGCTCCTCTGCTCTCCGCTCCATCTCGAGGTCATGTCGCGCGACGCGGTCAGTCATACCAGCTCACACCCCGTGGTCTGCGAACCACGTATGCTCACTTGTATTGCCCCATGACAGACCCCGCTCCCTCGCGGGCCCGTCAAGATGGCTTGCGACTGAGGCCGCCGCGTCATCATCGTCCGCGCCCCCTCCGCCATCCGACCCGAAGCTCAACAAAATCGTTGACGACATCTCCGGCCTGACCCTCCTCCAGGCAGCAGACCTCGTCACCCTTTTGAAGGTGCGCTGCATATTCCATTTCGCGCCGAGTGTTCTCGCATGCTGACCCACACCTTCGTGTGCACACAGACACGGCTGAACATCCAGGAGATTGCCATGCCGGCCGCCGCGCCTGCCGCTGCACCTGCTCCCGCTGAGGAGACAGAAGCGGTACGTCCTTCCTTTTTAGTCTCACACGCTTGGGAATAGAAGGGATGAACGCATGGACGTGGGTGGGTCGCTACGTGTCATTAGGAAAAGCCGAAGGAGAAGACCGTGTTCAACGTGAAGCTCGAGGCTTTCGACGCGGCCGCGAAGCCCAAGATCATCCGCGAGGTCAAGGCGATGGTTCCCAACCTCACCCTCATCGAGGTGCGTCTCCCCCCTAGTTCTTCCTTGACCAGTTCGCTCAGCCTTGTATTCGGCAACCTTCCGCGGTCTGCGTTGTCCCATCTAGGCGAAGAAGTTCGTCGAGTCGCTACCACAGGTCCTCAAGGAGAATCTCTCGAAGGAGGACGCGGAGAAGCTCAAAAAGACATTCACGGACCTTGGTGCGACTGTCGCGCTCGAGTAGACGGCCCGGCCAACATGCATGCTAGTGGGGTGCCGCTGCGTGCACCTTGTCGTGCCCAGCGCATACTAGACACCATGGGGATGGGACTCATCGTATATTCTACCTGCACTAATAGTCATGCTATTGCTTCCACTCCCGCTTGGGTACCTGGCGCGAACGCCCGTGTCAGACAGCCCTGCTGGAAACTGTGGATCACGTCGCGAATACTAATGCCCCGGACTCGGTATTGTCACAGCGCGACTAGACGTATACAGTAAGGTCGGTGGACAGCTGGATGCATGTATGTGAACGACTTCGAGAGGCTGTTGATCGCGTGGGAGAGACGAATCCCCCAATAGAAATGAAGCTGGCGCACGCAGGCAAGGACACATTGGGGGAACAGTGAAAGAAGAAACGACATGACGACGGTACAGTGGATTATAGCAAGTTCGTGTTCATATACAGTGCGGGACGCGGGGAGAGCCAAGGCTCTGTGGCAGCTACAGAGACAGTAGTGTCGGATACGAGAGATGGAGACGATAACTAGAGAGAGAAGGAAAGACCAGGGGATCGAACGGACAACAGTAATGACAAGATGGCGAAGAGTAGTGCGGTTCATCGAGTGCTGCAGCGCAGCACACCACAATCGAAAGCGAGGAGCGAAAACGGAAAGGTCGAGGAGAAAGCGTCAGCCAGCGAAGCCGCTACCGTGTCCTTGTGATGCTGTCCCCGCCACCAGGATTAGCAATGGTGTGCACGGCTTAGTCCTCGGAGAGGTAGCGGTACTCGAAGCGGAAGTCGCTCTTCTTGCGCTGACACCACGAGCCTTCCCAGTCAAAGTAGACGTACACGCCCTGCTCGTACTCTTCTGTGATCGCCTGCGGCTCGGAGTGTCGCTGGAACCACGTCAGGTACTTCACATGGAACCGCCAGGATTGGCGTTTGAGCTCCTTCGCAGCGAGGTACCTGCAGAACATGTACGCGGATCAGTTTCGGGCGCGATGAAGTGGCACGAGTGGCATTGGGAACTTACTGCTGATACGTGCCCGGGTGGTAGTAGAACACGTAGAACAGCGTCTCGACATCCAGCTGCGAGAAGATTCCCGGCGTGTTGAGAAGCGGGTGTGGTACCTGAGGGTAGTACGATGGCGTCTGGACGGGGTTCCGAGGGACGTAGTACTTGGGTCTAAATGGAGTGAGGCGAGTCAGTTAACCGAATCACAGTGCAAATCAGACGTGGGTACTGACTTCTCCGTGTCCTGTGGTTGCGGCATGCTCGTGTAGCTCCCCTGCAGCAGCTTGTGGACCTGATCAAGGTTGGACATCCGGTGTGGTGCTGAGACGCAAGCCGCCACTCTGTTAGTCTAACGTTGGTGTGACGACGCAAGGCACACATACCCTTCTGCTTCACATTTTCGAATGACATCACCAAATCAGATAGCGAGCCAGGGAACGCGTTTGCACGCTGCTGCATCTGTGACGGGAGGCCCGGGGTAGACGCGGATGGTGGACGCGCTCCAGGTGCAGCCTGCGCCTGTTTGGCGTGATCCGCGTTGTTGAGTGCAACACCAGGAGGAAATTGCGGCTGTTGCGATTGTTGCTGGGCGGGATGAGGCATCGGTGACGAAGCGCCGGGGGCTGGTGCGATAGGGAAGGATTGCCCAGGTTGCAGCAGTGGAGAGGGCGTGAGGGGTGCCTGTACTGTTACCGTTGACACCGGTGCAAGGCCGTTGGGTACAGGCGCAGAGGGCTGGTCTTGCGAAGGATGCTGTGCAAGGTCAAAGAAAAAGTTGAGCAATGGATGCCACGAGGATCAAGCATTGTTCGGCACATACCGGTACGCCTAGCGGTTGCAAAGCAGTTGGTGACGAGAGGGAGGCTGTGGATTCATGGATCGTAAGCAGAAGTTCTTGGACATGTTCATTAGTCAAGTCAGAGCCGACCTTTCCGTGCTATCGGTCGCTGTGGAGAAGACGTCGCTGCAGGACCGCCGATCGAACTGGGGACCGCATCAATAAGCGCAGGAGAGCCATGAGCAGAGAACACAGAATCGTCGGGCTGATGAGATACGGACGCAGCAGACGAGAGCATCGGGCTTGTTACGGAAGGATGTGTTAGGCTCGGTGATGATGTAACAGCAGAATGTTGGTCTGGAGGTATCGAGCTTGTTGACGTCGTTGTCGTGGATGCTGACGGTGTCGGTGGTACAATCGCTGTTTGCGAGGCCGAGGCTGATACTGTAGAATGCGATTGCGTCGATGATGATGGTGCTGCTGCTGCTGCTGCCACTTTCGCATATCCTGATGGAGGATTTCGTGGTGGTGCTGAGCCTTTGACCATACTTGCTACCGATTGTTGAGCGAAATTTGCGGGAGGAGGCGGTTTGGGTACTACAAGGAATCGTAAGCTTCGCCTTTGTGTGTTCCAGCAGTCGAAAAGACACACGTTCTGTTGCTATTGATTGCTCTGCGGCTTCCATGTTAGTAGACGTACAGACAAAGCCGAAGGTCCGGTTGACATACTTCGTTGTTGCAATGTCGTCGCTGCCTTCTTCAAGACCGGACTATCGCGTTTATTACTACTTGCAATGCTCTCTTCGTCATGTTTCTTGGATGGCGTTCGTAGAGGCAAGTCTACACAGCCATGAAATCTCCTGCGATGCATAAATGAAGTCTTGACGCACCTTCACTTGCTTCTTCCGAGTCCTCACTGTCACTCTCGTCGTTCGGCATTCGGAACTTCTCCTCCTCCTCATCGAGGTTCAGGTCGTCGTAGACGCCCTCATACTCCTCAAACTCCTCATCCTGACACCCCACGTGAGGCTGACAACAGTGGGAGACAAAGGCGTACATACCGTATTGCTGTCGACGAAGTACTTCACGTCGTCCTGGATAGACGATACCTTCTCTGTTGCTAAAGAGCCGTTATCCAGTAACCGGAGAATGAGTTCAAGTCGGTTGATGTGCCACTTCCGCCGCTCGTTCAACCTCTCCAGCCCCTCTAACCGCTCCGCTGCAGCGCCCCCCGCCTTCTTCTTCTTCCCTGCTCCCTGCAACGTCTCAATCTCAGCCTCCGCCGACTCGACTTGAACCATGAGCTCGTCCATCATGGACTGCACCCATGACATCGTAACGGCCTTCTCCTGCTGTTTCGGATCGAGCTTTGCGGATTGGGTGAGACCCTCTTTCGAGAACGCCTTCGTCTTCATCTCCTTCTCGCATGCTTTGAACTTCTCCATTTGCTGAACAAGAGTAGGGTGTTACAGGAGAGTGGACAGAGACCACAAGACGACATGGACCGACAAAGCTATTAGCATAATATGCAATCCATCGTCCAGCACCGCAGACCGACGTCCAGCTGTGCACTCCTTCCTGCGTGGTTGCACAGAGGCGACGGCGTCCGGTATGTGGGCGCAAAGGGGGTGCTTACCGTCTCAATCAGCTTGCGGTTGTCGAGCAATGCGGACTTGTCTTTGATGTCATTGCTCGCTACCCACGTCTTGATTTGGTCGCGCAATCGCTGGAGCTTCTTGATTTGTGTCTTCAAGTCGGTCTCCAGCTTCTCCTTCTGGGTCTGGTTTGTCGACGCCTGCATCTTGTCGTATATGCTCTCGAAGAGCTCGACGCCTTCCGAGACCTTCTTCAAGGTCCGGTCGATTTCGGCTTTATAAGCTGTGGTTAAGCTTGACTCTTGTGCGAAGAATAAAGGGGGACGTACTTTGCAGCTTGCGTGCTGCCATGGTGTGGTGTGGGGATAGTAGGAGGAGTCAGAACTCAGGGGAAGTGGACGAGCGAGAGTTTCAAGGCGCCAAACGGGAGGGATGATGGAGTGTATTTGTCCCCCCAAATTCGGCCATCCTGTCACGTGAAGTGTCTGCTCCTTGGGTCGTTGACAGAACGGTAGCAATGTCAAGAGCTCCGCTGTTCCAGCCAGATATTCCCGCTGCGCAAATGTTGGACTGCCTTCCAACTTTCTCAAAGGTATCCAAATCATATTATTTCTAGCTCGTGTACTATCCCACTTCTCGGCGCTGATTATATATACTGAATGCTAGTCCGACTCGTAAATGTATTTTGAAGGCATCTATACTCAATCATGGAGACTTTGACATTTTACGAGAGTACTGTATGTGGGTGTCAATTCATGTATGTAGACGGCGTGCCGAAGCATAAGTGGATCTTGTTACCATGGGGAACGCAGGCGGACACGCGGAACCCGCACTAATAGCATTATGCATGTACTTATTCAGGAAAACGCCATGTCATGAGGGCGTGGGCAGTGCGGAATGGGGTACTTAATGCTTGCAGACAGAGCAGGGAGTTGTCAACGACAAGTCGGACAACGTCCGGGGACCGGAGATGCAAGGCCTTGAGCTTGACACGCGACAAGGGTATGTATGGCTGCGGGTGATGGGATCACTGACGTCAGGTCTCGCAGATTGACAGGATGTACGCGCAAGACGAGGGTGCTGTCATGCCAGGCGAGGCCAGTACAAGTACAAAGGCCGACGGTGGTGGAGATGAGTGGGAGTATTCGAAGACGGGGAAGAGCAGAATTCATGCATGGACGCGGCCGCTGAGGCCTAGGGAGGGCAGGGATTGGTCCCGACGGCGTGATGATGATGTGCTAAAAGCGGACGGTAACAATTGGAAGCCATCCGTAGGCTATCCGTGGGAATGTTTGAACAGAGTGCGAAGCACGACCAACAGGCCATGTCTCGGCGATAATACACCTCGCAGGTTCCCTTCTCGTCCTCTCCTTTTCCTCACGCCCTTTCACGACATTTCACTATCCTTGACGGTATGAAGTCCCTCCGCAAGTCATTGAATGGCAACAAAGACCACCAACATCACAACATTTCTATCCCTTCTCCCCTCCCCGCGCTCTCCAAACCATCAACGGCCATCCTACCTCCAAAGAAGGTTATCAGAGCTCTCGGTCCCTACAAGTCCACCGCTCCCCAGGAACTGTCTTTCGACAAGGGCGACTTTTTCCATGTCTTGCACGATAACGGTGGATTGTGGTATGAAGCCCACAATCCAATGTCCGGCGCACGAGGGCTTGTCCCCTCGCACCTGTTCGAGGAATTTACCAAGGGCGCTGCTACGTGAGTAAATTCCTCCTATAATCCCTCTCTCGCCATTGACACTGCGTTAGTCCTCGCTCACCCAAACACCCTACTCCAACCGAGCGATTGTCCCACATTTCTTCCGCCCCAAATTCCCCCAAGCTCAAGTCCTTCTACGCTATCGTTGTCCACGATTTCAAAGCCGAGCGCGGAGACGAGCTCGAGGCGAAGATAGGAGATCCCATCAACGTCGTCGCCCAATCAAACCGCGAATGGTTCGTTGCGAAACCCATAGGCCGCCTCGGGCGACCCGGCCTCATTCCTGTATCATTCGTCGAGATCCGCGACCCCGCCACAGGGCAGGCGATCCCTAACGTTCAGCAACTCATCGACAACGGAGAGCTGCCGCGGGTGGAGCAATGGAAGAGAGCTATCTTGAACTACAAGGCGAACAGCATCTCACTAGGCGTTCTCGACGATCCTTCTTCTCTACCTTCAGCAGTTCTCCGGACATCCTCAGCACAGCCGGAGCCTATGATCACGGTTCATGGTGCGACGCCGCTCCCAGGGCAATCAGACCCGATCCCCGAAGAGCCTTCTCGTCCGCTCACCCCCAAGCTACTGTCCGAAGGAATTCTTCTCTCTGCCGAAATCAAGTCGTATCATTACGAAGCGGAGGAGTATTGGTTCCGGGTACACGCCGTCTACCAACCGTACGGCCAGTCTCGTTCCAATTCCCTCCCTCCGGCCAAGGAACTTGTCCTCTTCCGTTCCTACAACGACTTCTACGACTTCCAGGTTGATCTTCTGGACACCTTCCCCCACGAAGCCGGTCGTCCCGACACCAGCACCCGGATACTACCATACATGCCCGGTCCTGTTGATGTTGTCGACAACGAGATTACCATGAACCGGCGAGAGGAACTCGATGAGTACCTCCACAAGCTGTGTAGTCTCAAGACTTACGCTCGCTACATCCTCGAACACATCCTTATTCGTGCCTTTTGTGCCTTGAAACCCGGTGACGGTGAGGTTAATGTCGAACCGCGCCGTGGGGAGATTGATGCACTTCGCCAATCCACATACGCGGAGCAGCGCCATAGCTACGCAGACCCCGATGTCGCGGCAGACCAGATGTCTCGTTTAGGCCTCTCGTCCCAGAACCGTCTCAGCGACGGGTCTCGATACGAGGAGGATGTGGTCGGTGGCGACTCGTACTACGCGCAACCTAACGGACGGAGCCAGTCTCGTGCCGGTCATCAACGCGTAGACTCGGCGAACTCGTACAGGCAATTCGCCAACGGCGGATCTCGCACACATTCCCCCCATCCTTCCCAATCTTACTCCCGCACCCACTCCCCCATCCCCGGTCCTTCCGGTGACCTTCAGCGCAGCCGAACACCACTCGAGATTGACCCATACGAAGCGAATTCTCGCTCCTCACTTGCCTCCTCACACGACCCATCACCCGTATCAATGCGCTCCTCACAGGCCGGCTCTGTGCACACTGCAGCGACTTCCGCGTCCGGGCGATCGCGGTCAGCGTCGAATGCTGCGTACAATCCACCCATCTCCGCAAGTAACCCCAACGCCGCGTTCCTCAAGATCAAGATTTTCGACCGTGTCTCGGACGACCTCGTTGCGATCCGCGTCCATCCCAAGGTCACTCATGCGCAGCTCGTGGACAAGGTCCAGGCGCGGCTGGGCGGAAACGTATTCGCGCTCAGGTACCGCGACAGCTTGAGCAACGATTTCGTTCCGCTCGGGAATGACAGCGACCTGCGCATATGGCTGGACAGTACGGATCGGCACGTTTTGTACGCAGAGTGAGTGCGGGGCACCGGGCCCTTGGGGTGGTAGAGGAGTCCTTCACGACTTTCGTTCTTCACTTTCGAGGTCTATTGCGCGAGCTGCAGCCGCCGTACATACGATATATATTGCAGTACCTACGTAATGTCTTCGTTTCAAGTCTGTTTGTCTTGTTTTGTCTACCCACACTGTTGTTCTTCGAATTCTCTATTTTCGTTGCTTGCGAATTATTTTATTAGCCTACGCTCTTCTCTGTGACCCCCCTTCCGTTTTCTTCGCCCTTCCTATTGCATATAATCTCTTGGATTTGGCTACTGCCCCACTAGGTCTGTGTGCACGATTATGTAGCACCCTGTACTCCGATGCTCTGTACTACGAGTGTTTATTAGTTATGACATCACTATGTAGTACGACTTCGCCTTATCGCCGCCCTCCGATTGGCGATGTCTTGTGAACGCGTACCTCAAGATCACGTCTACGGCTTGACGCACTGTAAGTACTTGGACTCGGGGCCGTCGGGTGGGCTCGGGTGGGAAGGGTATATAGTGTGTGGCTATACATATCCGAATATGGCAATGCTCCCAGCTCCTTCAGGGCGTCGGCTAAACAGAGAACGTGAGTGGCGTACGCTTAACCTACTTATCCGCATCTTTCTCGTGGCACGGGAATCGCTGGGGAGGTCTCAACTCGACAGTTAGACTCATTCGCGATGTTCCCGCAACACAAAAGGCGGTGGCGCCTCATGTGTTCAGGGCATTCCAGGAAGGCTTGTGGTTCCGTCCGCACATGGAATCTGATAATTATCTGGTCCACTGGCAGCCCAGTCCTAGATGTGCAGATTTCTGAGTCTCTAAGATCCGAGGTCCCGACGATTCATCGCATACGCTTCACACGAACTCAGGTGCCACTAACCTCATGATGCTGGCTGGATGTTCGATGCTTACGAGGTCAGTAATTATCCATCCGCCGTTGTGTCTAACCAAGCTTTGCATCCTAAGTGCCTTTCATCCATTTTAATCCATATTCGGGATGATGCATACACATAAGTTACAAGCACCAGTACTGTCAACAGTCTCTCGAGCATCCTATGTAATGCAACATGGATGAACGTAACAGTGCCACTGCCGTGAGCCTCATAGGTGTGCGTTGGCCTCATATGAGCTCGGAACATTTCTTTCACCTCCCATAGCTAGTTGCATGCACCATATTACGGCGTCCGTCGTGAAATATTGAATAGATGACGGATATGACAGTGCCCGGACTCGAATCGGTAACGCCGTCTTAGTTACTTCGTACAAGCTTCAAGTTACCCGCTCCCCGACGCCGCCACGACTCGCTTCGCCTTATGACGGTCCAATGTATGCACGGCAGTGCGCCTGCAACCCCTGGGGAACGCAATTATGGTAGGGGCAAAGTGTGAAGTATATGGGAATCGCTGAGCCTGTTCTGTCGGGCTCATCCTTCTGCGAGGCAAGCGCTGGCGACGGGCCTTCGCGTTCCGTGCCCGTCCTGCAACCGCCTGCGGAGTGAGGCGTTGCACGCTGCCTCCTTCCTCCTACAAACGCCCACGCGACATTCTCACCTACCCCCACGCCCTCGCAGCATGCTCTGACGGCTTCCTACGATCGTTTCTAACTCTACAGACCGACGACACGACCACGGTTGACCTCCTCTGTCGTTCGCCCTACCCGGAGGAATGTCTGAGGCAGCCGACGCCTCTATTCCGTCGGGTAGTTCACCCGACGCCCCCACTGTTGCCCCATCTCATCCTGACATTGATAATGGTGGTGTCCGTGATATCCTCGCTATCGCTGATGAAGTCCTCTCGCTGGAACGCAAGCACGCTCCCGAGAAAACTGAAATGGACGAGGCGCTGGAATGGCATGAGGTCATCGAGTTGCAGGCTTTCAGCGAGCGTAAGGCGTGGATAGAGGAGAAGATCAAGGTGTGTTGCTCAACGTACGTATGCCACGCGGTGCGGCGTTCCTGAGCTTCATTTCAGTTTCTCGAGCAACTCCCACCCATCGAGGTTTTCGTCGGTCTCGATGCGGTACGCGCGTCCGCCACGGTGGTTCCGGGACTTCCCACTCGCGAGCAGCTTCAGGATTGGATGGTGGAGCATGACAGGATTGAGAAGGAGACGGAAATTTTCGACTCTGGTGAGCTCAAGAAACTCAAGAAGTTCACGAAGGGTGAGTTGCGCATGGTACACTCATGGCTACAGTATGTATGACAGCACATGCAACTTCTTAAGCCGCAGCCCAGCGAAATTTGTCCCCGGCGGATACGGACCTCATCGAGATTACTCTCACTACAATCTACACACTGGACAAGCTGCTACGTCTCCTCCGCGATAGATATGACAACCTCAACCTCCTTGGTGTTAGAGTGACATGGGAGGAACGACGTACCAGTGCATGGAACGACCTCCATAGACTCCTTGACGACCTCGGTGACTTCCTAGGTTCCCGTGTCCGATGGTCGCCTTCAGTATACGAATCCCTGGAGGCCGACGATTCAAATCCGGGCGAACATACCCCCAAGAGGCGCGGTTCCATGGTCTCGATGATGTCTGTAGCCTCCGAAACCTCACTCGCTTCCATACCCGGTTACTCCCGTGGCGCACGTTACAAGCTCGCGGAATCTCTTTCTCAAGAGGCTGCTCGGTTCGCGAGTCAAACGTCTTCACTTAGACATACCAAGATTGCCGGTGCTGGAAAGGCTCTTGACAAGCTCATCGACGACAGCCGAAACCCTGTTCCCGATGAACTTCTCGACGAACAAGACAAACTGGAGAATGAAGGCATTGCCGAGATGGAGGATGTAGGCAAGTTCCTTATGCAGATGGTCCTGCAGTGGAAGAAGTAAGGGATTGTTGGACACATTGCTGGGCGTGTTTGCTCACAATGTAGCAGGGCTGACGAGTTCTACGTCGAGACACTCAAGGACAAGTCCGATGCACAGACCCTGCTAGAAGAGATTGAGGTGGCGAAGTTCAACCATCCTACTACTCGCCAAGACTCCAGCTTCATGTCTCGAGTGAGCGCATTCAGCAAGAGGCTACTACTTCGAGGAAGTCCGTCGTCTTCCCCGTTATTCCCGAAGCCGGAACATCATCACTTCCCCGAGCAGGCTGCCTGCACTGATGTCGTTGTGGAACAGCTCTCCTCCGAAGCGGCTTCCGCGCTTCAGCAGGTGAAGAGGGCCGAAGCTTGTGCACGAGAGTATCATGCGTCTCTGGAGGCCGTGAAGTACGTCGAGACAGTTTGCAAGGCAGCTTCCGACCTATCTTCCAAATTCCTCTCCCTCATCGACCGTATGGAGAACGGTATATCGACCTCCAGTGGCGACGGTACCCCTCCGGATCTGTCTACGGAAGATTGTCTGGACTCTACACACCACTCGGTATTCCTTTCCTTATTCCCATCTGTCCTTCAGGAGCTCCATGAGGCGAATGACGAGTCCGGACCGCTTTTATCCAAGGCTCGAGCTGCCCTTCTTCATCTAGACTTCCCTGGCGTCGATGCCCAGTTCAAGTCGGACTCCGCCGCAGCTATCGATGCGCTCGAGGCCAGTCGCGCTGCCGCTACCAAAACCAAGGATCTAGTGTCGACACGGATCTTCACGCTGACCCAAGTTCGCAAAGTCTGGTCTGCTGTGGACCAACTCTTCCACGAGACGGACGATGCCAGAGGCGAGATTGTTGATGGCATGTCTCGTCAAATGTGGCGCCAACAGGTCCGTCACGATGCGCCGCCAACGCCCGAAAGTCCCGCGATGACCCTTCCTGTTGTCCTAACCTCGCCAACACATGTGACTGAGCGGTTGACGCAACTCCAAGCGCGGCTCGCCCAGCATGTTTCTATCCCTCTGTCCACCCTGAACCCTTCGCTCAGCCTCGCGCTCGGGGAGTACCTCACTCGCTCTTCCTCGGCGCTCGAAGCATTCCTTAATGCCACCAATGACACGGCGCGGTTCTGGGAGGTGGTCCAGACGCAGGCTACCATGATGGGCACGGTCCGAGACGAAGTCCATTCGTTCCAGATCCGCATTGAGGACCTTAAGGTTCGCTACGACAAGGCCGCCCAGGATATCTTTGCTGGGTCGCTCGATGAGGACGCCATTGCTGAGACGGAGCAGACACTGGCTGAGGAGCTGACCTCCTCGAAGTCGACGGTCCAGTTGTTCTTGGACGAGCTCCCGCACCGCATTCCTTTTGTCAACGAGGCTAAGCTCGTTGGTGTCTCCGAGCGAGGCACGCCGAAGCGTCGGGTGTCTCTTCCCGGCGCTTTCAGCTTGGAGACCATTGAGCAGGCTGCCCAGCCGAGTCTTCCTTTCGACCCCGCCGCGCTCGACAAGGGCGTTCGCACCGACGCGAACACCTACAGCATCATGCTGTCAGGCGCGATCAAGACGCTTGAGTCCAAAGCTGACTACTTCCAGCTCGCGAAGAAGGCTCACGCAGTCGACGTCGTCCTTACCGCGCTCGCAGAGCACCTCGGACAGGCTAGCGATGCTGTTACATCTACCCACGCCGCGCTCGCCCAGGGAGAGGAGCGACTTTCTTCCGACCGCCTCTCGGACCTGACGTCCAACCTGGAGGATGCTATCAAGACCCATGAGGCGTCCATCGAGCGGGCGCTGTCCCCTGTTCGCGGGGCTTTGCAGACCCTCCGTTCCACCGTAGGTGTTTCCGAAACCAGCGCAAGGGACGCGGTGGTCTCGACCCGGCAGAGGGCAGTCGAGAACGTCGAGTCGCAGTTCAGCTCGTGGAAGAAGACCATCGCGAGCCTGAAGCAGCAGCTGGCCGACGCACACAAGGCCGAACTGCACCGCGTGGCCGAGGAGACAAGATTGCGCGAAGAACAGGAGCGCCTGGAGGCCGAGGCGGAAGCGCTCCGTGCGCGCGAGCAGGCGGCCGCTATTGAGGCTGAGCGGCTGGCCGTGCTGGAACAGGCTAGGGTTGAGCGCGAGAAGGCGGACGCGGAGGAGCGGGAGCGGAGGGAGCGGGAGCGGAGGGAGCGGGAGCGGAGGGAGCGGGAGCGGGCGGAGGCAGAGGAGAGGGAGCGGTTGAAGCGGATCGCGCGCGAGAAGGCAGAAGATGAGGAGCGTGAGAAGCGTGCTAGGCAGGAAGAGCAGGAACGGATGGGGCGTCTGCAGGCAGAGGCTGAAGAGAGGGCACGGCGTGAGGAGGCGGAGGCGGAGGAGAGGGTGCGTCGTGAGAAGGCTGAGGCTGAGGAGAGGGCGCGGCGCGAGGCCGAGGAGAAGGAGAGGCTTGAGAGGGAACGTCTTGAGCGGGAGAGACTGGAAAGGGAGCAGGTGGAGAGGGAGAAACTTGAACGAGAGAGGTTGGAGAGGGCGAGGGCTGAGGTTGAGGGGAGAGAAAGGCGCGAACGCCGGGAGGCAGCTGAACATGCCGAACGCCAGGAGCTGGAGAGGAGGAAACTGGAGGCTTTGCGCCTTACCGAGGAGTCGGCGATGCTTGACAGTTCTCTGGATACCGTCGTCGAGGTCAGCTTCAGCGGTGGTGACAACGATGGTGAGTCGAATATCGTGTGTGAGTATACATCCCTTGACCACGTACCCTCAGACGTCTTCGGCGTGCGGGCGGCGTCCTCTGGGCTGAGCCCCGAGATGAGCGATCTTAGTTCGCGGATATTCTCCTTCAGGAAGAGGCTCCGGTCCATCGGGATCAACGATGCCGCGAGGCCCAGCTCAAGGACCAACGGCGAACTACCCACCGATGATGCTCGAAAAACCATGGTGAAAGCCTTCTCAACTCTTGCCGGTGAGGTCGCAAAGCTTCCTCGTACTGTGTCCGACGAGCCGGTCGTCGATACAGACCTTCGTTCTCTCCGAAGAGAGCTGGGATTGTCCAAGGAGCTATTGACGAGGGTCAACCAGCTCGCCGATTTCTCGGTCCTGCTTCGCGATTGCGATGAGGCCCTCAGCGACCTGCTGGAGCACATCGACAGCTACCCGTCGCCTCCATTCGGCCCTCTGTCAGCGCCCCATCAGTCGGACACATCGTTGACCCCGGAGGAGCAACTCTCTGCCCGGCTTATCTTCACCCGCGATGTTCTCTCATGCATGAAGACACTTGCACGCACTCTTTCAGACGACAAACGTGTGCCAGCCGAGCACGAGCGTATTTTGCAGACCTGGTCAGAGCTAGAGGCAATGGCACTCGACCGCATCAATGGCCAGAAATCCCGCCCCTCGAGCGTGATCAGCTCTGGGCGTAGCAGCCGCGCTTCTGTCATCAAGAGCTCTTCGCACTCGAACAAACCCACGGACAGCCCACGGATACGAGCAAGTTTAGATGTTTCTCGGCCACGGCACAGCCTGGACAAGAAGGGTAGCTTCTCCAAACTCTCGGCCTCTCCCAAGTTCCTTGTTCCACCGGCGCCTAGTCCCATTGCACGCCGCGCCGTCTCTGGCTCTTCGGTGAGCACCGCTGCGTCTACACGCAGCCCAAGTCGGTTGTCCGTTGCTTCTTCGGTGCGCTCTGTTTCAGGACCAAGCTCTGCCGCAAGCGGGTCGCTGTATGGAACGACATTCTCGTCTAGACAGCGCACCAACAGCACTACGTCGAACAGTTCACTTGCTACTCCGCCTATGCTGAAACGTCCTCTACCTCTACCGTCGACCAGTTCCGGATCCCGTCCTAGGGCTCAGACTACTCGTGCGAGTTCCCCGGCGTACTCAGACGCAGGACGGTCCACAGGACGGTCCAGTCTCAATCTTCCGCGACCCCCAACGACACATTCCACGTGGGGGCGGGCCCCGCGACTGTCTTTCACAGCACAACAACACAAGTCTCCTCCCTCGCGAATCCCCACAGCTAAGCCCAGAAAGCCGTACATTGCGAACCCCAAGAACAAGCTAGACGTCGCTGTCGGCGACGTCGTCAACAAGCTCCCTGTGGATATCAAGGTCGAGCTTGTTGCGGCCACATGGAAGGACCAGAGCGGTAAGTACTGGATTGGCGACGCAGAGCCGAAGCTTTGTTTCTGTCGTATCTTGCGGTCTCAGACCGTCATGGTCCGAGTCGGTGGTGGATGGCAAGAGCTGTCTAGGTAAGAGTTGTCGTGTTGCTGAGCGCAATCCGTGCTGACGATTGATCGCGTAGGTTCATCAAGGATCACTTCGCGGACGCATTCAGGCTGCTTTCACTGCCAGAAAATTCCCCGCCACGAATGGGCTCAAATGAGGAGAAATGGATCACCTCGTCGACGCTTGCACAAGCGGCGGAGATCGCGTCTCCACCGAGGCCACCAAAAACACCAGAACCCAAGGGCCCGTATTTGCCATCCTTTGCTCTCTCAACCCCCAGTGGGAAGAGCCCGCAGTCGCTCAAGACCTCTCCTTCTCCGGGTTCTCCGCTGCACGCTTTGCAATTCATTCGGCGCGCAGAGATGGCAGACTTGTCGTATCGTCCCGAGACACCAACGCGGTCCACGCGGAGTGGGACATCGTCGGTGTTGAATACCCCTTCCCGCCACTACCCACAGCCGGCGTGGCGGCCATGAATCTGACCATGAACTTATTCCTCGCACCCCGTGTTGTCTGTCACGATCCCCAATGTCTCCACTATAAGATTGCTCTGCATCGTCATCATACCATCTCCATTCTTATCCCCATCCTCATCGACTTCTTGGTTAAATCGGCCACTGCATCTACGCTCGCATGGACCGTTGCTGTGGATAGATATAGAAAGGACGTACGTGACCCTTTGGTTCGAGACGATATGTAATGTTGATGTTGTTAGCTTGTACTCCTTGCTTGGATTATGACTGTTTTACGCCATGGTAATGCACCTGCTACTACTCTACCTTCAGACGTATTCAACGACTGGTTCGAGCCACCCCATACTCCATGATCACGTGTGTAGCGGTATGATTTGATTCCGTATTCGCTTTAGCCAAGACTCGACGCCTTTAACCTCGACCACCACGTCTATTAACATTCTCTCTCTCAATGGACAATCTGCGCTGCAACCGGCTCACTTGTCGACGGACGCTGAGCGATAAAGCGGTCGTGGTGAGTATACATATCCGTCGACCCGTCCGGATGTCCCAAACTGACTTTTGTAAGACAACTTGTAGGTCCTGAAACTGCTTTCGAGGTCATTCCATGATCATCGCTGAATGCTCGATCGGCCCAAAGGCTCCCACATATTTTGTGGTGAGCACTCCCAAAACTGAGATACCCTGCCCTTCTAACCGGCACTCAGTGGATTGCGCGAACGAGTTATTCAACGCATCTCGGTTGTGTCCTGGTGAGTGGGACTGCTTCTATCACGCAACAAGACATAGACCAGCTTCCGTCTGTCGGATAGCTTGCGAAACATCCTTGACAGAACCGTAAGGTTTCGCCGATCGCTGTGTCGAAATCTAGCTGAGCCACAGAACATCCCTACAGAGACGACGTTGTGGTACGACTTCCTGGTGCCTTTCTTCCAATGCCATCTGTGCTGAACGTCGTATCAGGTTTCTTCTTTGCACCCCTCTAATGACTACAAAACCGTGTGTATGCGCGCATACATCTAGCTTGTGCCTGACCATAACGTCCACCGAAGTCTGTCTTATCTGGATTGAACCCTACGATTGTTCTAGAGATATGCAGTAGGTGAGTATATGCGCCATTTCCAGGACTATATGTGCGCGCTTCAACGTCACGAACAGAGCATTATCGTTCTGGCAATACCAGCTACATCAGGAATAGTAAGCACAGTCTCAATGATGACTGACGTAGAGGAAGCTGAATTCACTTGAAGTTCCTTCCAGCAAGCGCTGTACAAAAGTGTCGCCGAAAGGAATGCGCAGCTGGAAAAGAGATTGGAGAATGTGATCAGAGAAGGTGCATTTCGTCCGAACCCATTTGTGGGCTTGTGCTGAACGTGGATGTCTCTCAAGCAAATGGGGAGCTCAGCCTTCTCACGAACAAGATGTCAGGTGCGCAGGCACCCCCGCTTCCGTTACTACCTATTCGTGATCGTCGTTACAGATCTGGAGCGGGAGCTGGAGATGGAACGTCGGAAGTCGGCTAGTCTCCAAGATACACTGAAAGAACACGAGAAGGAATACCAAAAGCTCAAGGTCACTACGACGGACATTGAACCATGTTGTATGCTGACTGCCTCGTAGACGCAGTATGACAAACTTAAGCGGAAGGCTCTCCTCGGTGGGACCGCAGGGAGCAAGGACGGTCTTATGTCCCTCAACAATCAACCTTTGAACATTCCAGGTCACCAGGAAGAGGCGACGCGGCTGAAACAGGGTGGAGCGTTTGCAGGGGGAATAGGCGGGCCCGCGGGCGTAGACGTAGGCGCGGTCGTTGGTAACATGGAGGCCGCAGGGGTGTGTTCACTTTCCCATGCATTGTACCAAAAACACGGGCCTGAGCGATTGTCCCTGCAGATCCAGCGCACGCCCATTGTCAATCGTACGATGGCCGGGGGTCCGATAGGGGTACAGACGACTTCCACCACGGCATGGAGGCAACCGCAGCCCGCAACCCATGTTCGGGGAAGGCAAGCGGCGCAGCGTCAGCCTTTCAGCACCATGGATGGGTCGTACAGGACGAGCGTGAGCACGACACGCTCGGACAGATCGGACAGCACGGCTGAGGTCGAGAATCTCCTCGCGCAAACTGGCCGATATGCCCATGCGCGCAATTCAAACGCACAGTGGTCAAACAACACGCCGCAAGTCCAAACTGCGCACTCCACACCGGCGCGAGTTTCGACGGCGCAAGCCGCAGCACGAGGTAGTGTATCACCACCGTCGTTTGTGTCTCCTGCGTGGTACTTACCGCCTGTGCGACACACCCAGGTTTCGCCCAGCCTTCGAGCAAACGCGTCGGGCCGAAGTTCAAACCCGCCGGAGTGCCCATGGGATAGGACGAATCGGATCTTGAACACGCGTCGCGCAGGAGACCAAGCTGCCCGGGATGGAGATGAAGTATAATGTGTACTTCTATGGATTCTCGTATGCACTAGTGGTACATTGAAACGAGCGCGGTATGTGTACATTACCTGACGGGAAGCAATTGTGTATCGTAAGGAAGTAGTCCGGATGCTAGCATGTAATTCGCGTAGATGGAAAGCGTCGAACGGAGGCATGAGTATTCAACGACAGTCAGTCAGAGATGGGGACGGATATCGAAGAAAATAACGTAAGTGCATATGGTAATGAGTACGACGGGTAGTCGTGGCGAAGCTAAGTCAGAAGCCAAAAGCCCAAGTCAATACAAAGAGGGGGGGCGAAACCAGGAAAACGAATGTACCCAAATTCTTAAACCGTTAAACATACAGGAAGGGTCTTAGTCTCTCCGCAGCCTCCCGTTCTTCTCGTCCTCGAGGTACTGCCCGATCGCAAGGATGTCCTCGCCCGCACGTCTTAGATAGCCGGCCAAAACTGCGCGGTCCGCGTGCGGGAGCAGGTCCGCGAGCTTGTTCACCTGTCGCTCGAAGTTCGGGTCCGCGGGCGTAATCCCCGAGTGCGAGTAGTTCGTGTTCGCGGGCATGACGGATGAGTGACCCGGCCGCGTCCGCCCAAACAGGGACGGCCGGCGCGCCATGATGGTGCTCTGTCGCTTGTTGTTGGTGTTCGAGCTCGGCTGGGGGATGGTCGTCCGCGGCGGGCTGGGCGACACCCGAGGCGGGCTCGGGGTGGGGGAGAAGGACAGGACCCCTGGGCCGACCGAGTACGTCTTCGCGCGTTTGATGTACCCGGGGGCGGCGCGGGGCCCGCCTGGTATTGACGGCGGCGCGAACTGTAGAGGCCGAGCGGGTGTCGGCTGCGAGAGGGAGGACGCGATGACTTGTGGACGCTGTTTGCTGAGGACCCTCGTGGGGGGCTGCGGGCCCGAGAGGAGGCTGCCCTTTTCCTTCCGGATGCTGGTTTTCCGCCCGAGAGACGCGAAGAAGCCCGTCCCGGCGCCTTTTGTCCCAGAGAGAGGTAACTGGAGCGTCTTGGTGGTAGAGAGGAGCAGCGTGGAGGATCGCGCCGGCGCGCGCTGTAGCTGCGCTTGCGCGAGCGAGGGATAGGGCAAGATGGGAGGAGGCGAAGTGGAAGGAAGGGAGTCGGTGGGCCGCGTCGACAAATCTGTTGCTGTGTACGCGTCCGAGCGGATGGGGAATGTCATTTCGGAAGCCAAGGATCCGTGTGATGCGTGCCGAACGCCAGGGGGCATGCCGCCAAGCTCCACGGGCAGCAGGTGCATTGCATGTTGAGTTGCAGTGCGTTGCGACTGCGTGCGTGGATGTGAAACTATGGAGCAGGGATGTCAACCGCATAGAACCGCAGACCCCAACAAGTGAACGCACCTGGATTGCGACCCTGCGATGCGAGCCACTCCCGCAGACCACAATCATATGTCGACAGTTCGTTGATCTTCATCGCATATCCCTTCGCACGTTCCCTTGGACTTCTGAGTACCACAATCTCCGCAGCGCTCATCGCGGGTGGCCACGCATGCGAGTACTTCACCTTCGGGACCATTCGTCGCCGAGGTGGAGATTCGACGTGCACAGGTGGATGTTGGTCGTCATGCGACGGCGGGCGCGGGGGAGATAGTGAGCGTCGGGGATCCGGACTTGGACTCGATGAACGTTTGCTCGACTTGGACGACCGCGACGGTGTACGGGGCAGGGAGGAGAAGCGTTTGAGGTTGGTGATCACCTTGAACGCGCTCGGTGCGAGCGACGAGCTCGGCTTCTCGTCGTCGGAGCCACCTCGGATGCTCTTGGGAGGTAGTGAGGGTAGGTGGGAGATACTGGACGAAGTCGACGCTGCGGAGATGGACGACGGGGAACGGGAGACGGGTATGACGGGTAGTTTGGAAGCTTTGCTGTTTGACGACGAATCGCCGAGTGCGACCTCTTGACTGAGACTCACCCAGCTGCTCTCGCGACGCAACTCCATCGCAGGACGGCGGTTGTTCAACAAGCTCTCCTGCTCCGGTTCATCCTGCTCGACGACCACAGCGGGATGTGCGTTCGGATGTGGAGAGCCAGGTTTCTCCTCGGCAATGGGCGGTGTTGATGTTGTCTGAACGAATGGCTTGCCCAGGGGAACAGACATGATCTTCGAGGGAGGGAACGCGCCTTCACGTATATGTACGGGCTTGGAAGAGACGAGTTTCACGGAGGGTCTGCGGAGGCGTCACGTTGAATACAAGACAGATCAGTGGAACAGCATGAAACACCACGCACTCCAACTCCTCAGTGTATGTGGATTCCTCACTGCACCGGGGGTTCCGACCGCCGTCCGGGCGAGAAGGGGGCGACTCGCCACTGAGCCTCTTGTCCATCTCGAGCGGTGTCCTGGCTGCGAGTTTGGCAGACACGGACTGCGGAAGCTGCAAGGCTTCCTTGATAGCATCTATGTCCCGTCGGGCATTGTTCGGCAAAGGCGTGTGGAATCGCGGTGGGCGGGGCGGAACATCGGTGGTCGCGCTGTCTCTGTCGAAGATGGATCGAGGGGGAGGTGGTAAGGGACCGGCCGTCGCATGCACACCGGGTTGATAGTGCAGATACGGTGACGTTGACGACGGGGAAGCATGGTACGAGGGAGATGGACACGCGGGAGACTGTACAGAAGAAAACCCACGGGTGGCTGCGGACATGTTACTTGATGTTCCCCGAACGGAGTGGCGCTGGAGCATCGTTGGGGAAAGTCCCACGATGACGGGCCCGACGACGGGCTGGCCTATGTCCTTGCCTTCACCGATGGCGGGCGTGATGATCCCATCTTCCATACCAAAGATTGGCGTCGAGAGCAGGCGCTGGTGTGGTGACTGGAACGGAGGGCTGCTTGCGTCCGAGAGGTCTGGTGTGGCGCCGCCCGGAGATGGTGGGCGGCTCTTGGCAGGGGTTT
This sequence comes from Polyporus tsugae, assembly GCA_024305745.1. NCBI lineage: Eukaryota > Fungi > Basidiomycota > Agaricomycetes > Polyporales > Polyporaceae > Polyporus > Polyporus tsugae. Next base: position 1,147,621 of record JAHRBS010000010.1, on the reverse strand, counting down.
GAAAGAGGGGGATGCCGAGGCCCTCGCTCTGCGCGTAGAGGTGATAGTCGTCGGAGAAGGTGGGGCTGGCGGGGCTCAAGCTCTCGGAGGCGGTGGACGCAGAGGAGAGACTGCCAACGATGCCAACGTCGCGAGAGGACTTGTGATGGAGGCGTGATCTGGTTCCAACGACGGTGGCAGCCTCGGACGCAGAGCGAGTGTGACTCGGGACAAAGGAGTGCGGGAGAGGTGCGGTGCTGCCGGTGGAGATGGGAGCGGTAGAAGGAGGGGTGAGGTCAGTGTACGTCTTGGGAGACGCGTCGGGAGGCGCGACGAGCGCTAGACCACCAATGTGGAGGCCGCGACGCGAAAAGAGCGTGCCTGTTCCGGCGGAGGGGCCCATGCCGTCGCTGCCGCTGCGGCCACTGGCAGCAGAGAAGGTAGACTTGCCGTCGCATTCCAGTCGTTTGCTCCGTTTGCGCCCTATTGAAAGCGATACGCTGGTGTTCGGATCCATCTCCACAATGGCCAACCTTCTCCTGTCCGCACCGCCCTCCGAGGGTGTGCTAGTGCGGCGAGAATGCCGGCCTGTCTCACCCGCGGACTGTTGCTTGCCCGACATGTCTGATCTCGACCTGGCGCTTGTGCGGGACGTGTGCTCCTGGGACGAGAACGATGCTGGCGCGTGGGGAGTAGCGTGCGTCGAGTGCGAGTCCGAGCCAGACCCGGAGTACTGCGAGGAGTAGTCGGAATTCGAGGAAAAAGTGGAGCCGCGTCTGGGAATTCGGGCGGGGTTCCTCTTTGACATCAAACTTGCAGAAGGGGCGTCGCCTTGTCGCTGGTGACGTTCAGAATCGGAGGGAGGTTCGTATCCGCCGTCGAGCTCAGCCGACGCGTCCGTGTGGAAGGTCCGCCCAGAGTGCTCGGAGTGGTAATATGAGAGAATCTGATCCGTCTCGCGTCGAATGAGATTTGGACGGCGCGGTGGAGAGACTGGGGCTTCGTGGGGGAAATGAAACGTCTCAGACTCTACATTGCATGGCCCAGTGGGAGGTGGATAAGTAGACACGTACTAGATTCCGCAGTGGCTGCACTGCTCCCTCCTCCAATGGCGCTCATCTTCGCTGCCAGTGTGTTGGTTGTCGAGAGGGAAACGGGAAGGGCGGGAGTTGGGATTACGGAGAGCAAGGCATGCAATGCGAGAGCGTCGGGGCGAAAAATGCTGTCGTCGGGAAAGCGCGATGGGTTGCCGTATGCAGCGGGAACGAACGCCGCAATGCCCCTATAGGTAAAGCGCACCCCGTCGCTGCGCATCTTGTCCAACCCGTTGCCTTCTCCACTCCCCACGTGTATCGTGTTGCAATGCAAGCATTATAGACCGGTCGCCGTCCCTGCAGAGGTCCGGGATGATATCAGCACCGTTCTCTCCTCACTGCCATCCTCCCGTCATGCGCAACGTCTGTATCCAAGTCTCGTACCATGCATACTGTACATCTACTATCCTACACAAACTGTTACATCTGGACACTGCCAACGCCAACGTCGACACCGAGCAGTGGCGACGACATGAGTATGACGGCGGGCGCCGCTGACCAAAACGCGTTCCCTCGGCAGCGCTCCGATCTTCACTTCCCAGTCCCTCCCCTCCTCATTCTCCCGTCTCACCAATCCATCTTGTTCCCCTGCTTCGGCACAGACACCGGGATCTTCTTCCCCTTGTACCCGAACCCGTCCAGCCACGGCCACAGCTGGCTCCTCCGCACCTCAAACTCCTCGATCACCTGGCCGCGCTGCAGCGTCAGCGCGATGTCGTCCAGCCCGTTCAGCAGACAGTGCCGCCGGAACGGGTCGACCTGGAACGGGAACGCGGGCTTCCCGCTCGCGCGCCGCACCTCCTGCTTATCGAGGTCGATCTCGAGCTCGAGGCCCTCCTCCGCCTCCTGCGCGAGCTCCGCACACTGTGCCTCCGACAGCACGACGGGTAGCATGCCGTTTTGGAGCGTGTTGTTCTTGAATATGTCCGCAAAGCTGGGCGCGATAACGCTCATGATCCCGAAGTCCTTCCTGTAAACGCGGTGCCGAACAGGCGAGGGTGAGAGTGATAAAGTCAGCGCCGCAAATCGGTGCAGAGAAAAAAAGGCACGCACAGAGCCCACGGCGCGTGCTCGCGCGAGCTACCGCAGCCGAAGTTGTGCTTGTCGCAGACGATGATCTTCGCGTGGGTGTACGGTTCGCGGTTGAGCACGAAGTCATTCAGCTTGCCGTCCGCGTCGAACCGGAGGTTCGCGAACAACGCGTGCTTCAAGCCAGTACGCTTCAACACCTTCAGGAACCGCGCTGGCGTAATCATGTCTGTGTCGATGTTCTCGATGTGCATTGGGGCCGCAATGCCCTTGAGTACCGTGAACTTCGCGACCTTCGACGAAGACTCGGCCTCCGGCAGAGGCGCCTCAGCAGGGATTATCGCGTTGGTCAGCCGAATCGGCTCGGGCGGAGGGAGGACGGGGTCGGTGAGGAACTCGCTTGCGTTCGCGAGCTTGAGCTTTGGCCCGGACGCGATCTTCGCGTCCGCGTCCGCGCCCAGGAACTTCCGTACGTCTGTCAAATGGCCGGTCAAGGCAGCAGCAGCCGCCATTCCAGGACTAACGAGGTGCGTACGTCCGCCAGGACCTTGGCGTCCCTCGAAGTTGCGGTTGCTGGTCGACGCGCAGCGCTCCCCAGGCGACAGCTGGTCCTCGTTCATGCCCAGACACATGGAGCACCCCGCCTCGCGCCAGTCAAAGCCGGCACGCTTGAAGACGGCGTCAAGGCCCTCCACCTCGGCCTGCTGCTTGACGAGACCCGAGCCAGGGACAATCATCCCGTACACGCCCGCCGCGACGTGCGCCTCGGGGCCCACAGCGAGAACGACTTTCGCGGCGGAACGGAGATCCTCGATGCGCGAGTTGGTGCACGAGCCGATGAAGACCTTGTCAACCTTGACCTCCTCCATGGGGGTGTTCGGGGTGAGCCCCATGTACTTGAGCGCGCGTTCGATCGAGGCCTTCTTTCCCGCGTCGGCGAACTTGGCGGGGTCCGGGACAGTGCCCGTGATCGGAACGACGTCCTGCGGCGACGTGCCCCAGGTGACGGTGGGCACGATGTCCTCGCCGCGGACGTTGACCTCGACGTCGAACTTCGCGCCATCGTCCGTCCTGAGCGTGCGCCAGTACGCCTCGGCGCGGTCCCAGACCTCGCCCTTGGGCGCGAGCGGGCGGTTGCGGAGGTAGTCGAAGGTGATCTCGTCGGGCGCGATCATGCCCGCACGCGCGCCACCCTCGATGGACATGTTGCACATGCTCATGCGCGCCTCCATGCTGAAGCTGCGAACGACGGAGCCGGCGAACTCAATGACGGAGCCCGTACCACCAGCCGTGCCGATGACACCGATGATGTGGAGGACCACGTCCTTGGAGGTGACGCCCTCGCTCAGGGTACCTTCGACAGTGACGCGCATGTTTTTGGCCTTCTTCTGAAGGAGGGTCTGTGTAGCGAGGACGTGCTCGACCTCGGACGTCCCGATCCCGAACGCAAGGGAACCGAACGCGCCATGGGCTAATGTAGGCGTGAGTGTGTGCGGGGAATGAAACTATTCTCGGCACATACTAGATGTGTGGGAGTCTCCGCAGACGCAAGTGATCCCGGGGAGCTAGAGCCCTTATGATTCAAAGAAAGCTCCGACGTCATGAGAACATAACGCACCGTGAAGCCCTCCTCTGGGCCGATGACATGAACGATTCCCTGTCTCCGGTCGGTCATGCCAAAGTAGGTCAACCCAAACGCCTTCACATTATCTTCCAGAGTTGTGCATTGTGCGCGAGAGTCTGGCTGAACGACGAACTCCGTCGTCGTGGTATAGGTCTTGCGGGAGGTTGTGCTACATTGGGAGTGGTCATGTCAGTAATATACTCTTCACATCCCAAGCAAGACAAGTGGAGTGGCAATCATTGACGCAGCGAAGAACAAGAGAGAGAGCACAGGAGAGAGAGAGAGAGTTGATAAGCTAATAAATGGATTACTCACGGGATATTGTGGTCTACCGTTGCGAGGGTGCAATCCGGACGCCGGACGGGACGGTTCGCATTGCGCCTAAGATTGCGGAACACCGTCTGAGCACATATCCCATGGCCAACCTTGACGCAGGAGCACTCACAGTCCTTCGAACGCCTGGGGGCTCGTCACCTCGTGCACCAGATGCCTGTCATCTAGTCAGTTGGGATGCAGAGATGATCAAAATCGCTCAATTGGAAACGCACCGATCAATGTAAATGAGTGCAAGCCCGTTCTCGTCGACGTCACTGGAGGCGAAAAGCGGCAGAAGAAGTACATCAGAGCCTGCTCTCAGCGGGGGGAGATGGGTAGCATATGCGCGTTAAATAGGCTAACTTACATGACATGGTCATCCCAGATCTTATCGTAAAGCGTCTTTGGCTGGGCAACTGGCGCGGGCATCTCTGCGCTTGCTTTTTGCGGGTCTAATGGGGTATGAGGGAGAAGATGTAGCAAGGAGGGTGAGCTGGGTGTTGGGAGAAGCTGAGAGAGATGAATAAATAGAGTCCCCCTTTGCGTTCGTTCTGACTCGAAGCAGCTCTCACCAAACACACAGCGAGTGTGGGGTCTGCAATCGGCCGAACAGTGCCGAGAGTCATCGGATCAATTCCAACAGTTCTGATTGGCTATCAGGATCGGCTCTAGCAAAGACGCTTGTCAATATCGATATCGTTCTTCCAACGAAACTGAGGTTGCAACAGACTGCAACGATGTGACCCGCAGACCTGTACTCACTGTATGCACATCGATCGACAGTAGGTAGATAGGAAGACCATGGCGGCTAGTGAACAGTACGCGTGCGGTTGTATTTTACAAGGACGCTTAAGTAGAAAAATCAAGTGCTCAGCGACTCAGCCTCAGCCTGGCCACTAACCCCTACGTTCTTACATCATCTCACAAGCGAGGGTTCTCCCTACATGTTAGCGGTGCCGAAAACCCCTTCGCATCCTATATTTAGACTGTACTGATATACACCATGATGAAATCCAATGACTTCGATACCCAAAGAATCCAGACCTAGAGATTGGACCGAGTTTAAACACTGCACCGGTCGGAAGGAATCCGATTACAAGTCAGCTGCTTCGAACGACAGGATTCATCGGAGTTACGGTGCCACAACAGGCACCAACTCACCAAGACTAACCCTGCGGCGACAATGCACCCATTGTCAGCCGACTCGGGGGAGGTGACAGACGCTTGACACAACTACGTACCAGGGAACTTGGAAGGTTCCAGATGCTCCCCTTGCTCCTATAAATGTTCGAGTGTGCCGCCGGCACACGAATGGCACACGCTCATTTGCGGAATAACCGTAATAGAGAGATGGCGTCACGCGAGTAGATTTCACGCTGCGGATCGTCGGTGACGGGATCCCAGATGAATGACTTCTTCAGTAATGTGAAGAAACGCTTGTCCGCCTATTTTCTACGAATTCAGAACTCGCTCAACTCAAACTGACATACTGATCACCGACCTTTCTGCGTTTCTTGTAGCAAAACAAGACATCCGTTGACGAATCGGCGACGAGCTCGGTGAGGGTCTGTACCAGGAGTGGAAAGGCAGGTTCGAAGTAGACACAGTCCGCTGCCAGTATCAGATCAGGTTTCGGGATGCTGCCTGGAATGGGTTCGCCCCTGTCGTGCAGGCATGAGCCGTGTGTCTGTGACTCTTGGCAGAGACACGGCAGACCAGTTCAGTTCCGCGACGGCAACACGACCATCCAGGTTGTTGAGGGCAACATTCCGCTTCATGATGTCTAGTAAGGGGCTAATAGCGATCGGACCAGTGAGAGGGTTGCGCGGGGGATAGATAGCGGAACCAATAAGAAAAGACGAACGCTTGGTCCGTGATCCAGACACGAGCCCCGAGATGACCAGCGACGAGTCCTACGAGTCCAGTTCCGCTACCCAACTCGAGGACGGTTTTGCCCCCCAGCGAGCCCTTGCGTGCAATGTAGCTTGATAGGACCTGGTAGATCAGGGCATTCGCATCCCGAGCAAGCACGGTCAAAGTGAGGGGCGCGTGGACGAACCTCTCCAGCCGGCCATGCAATCCCTCCGCACCCCGGCGACGCATCCACTGCGAGGTTTATGGTGATGAGCGCAGGCACATCCGTGTCATCCTGGATGTCAGGAGCTGTATGGAACGACAGCTTTATGCACTGATTGCGGATGGAAGGCGCCTGCACCGGGATGATGTGCACCGAGCCGTCTTCGTCGGGATCGGCGTCTTCGCGTAGATGACGGAGGGGGTCGAGCTCATCGAGTTTCTCTTGTAGCGCAAGGTCCAACATGATCTAGCGGCGTGGATGAGGGGGTGAGGCAGCCTCGAGGCTGGAAGCGGGAATGATAACGGGGGAGGGAGGGATCCTGCGTGTACGAATCGCGAGGTACTATGAGGATACGAATGAGCTCATTGGCAGGAGTGCCGCTAGCGCTGAGGGACCCGAAGGTGCGTGTCTATTCAAACGTTCTTCGGGGGCTGCCAACCCTCGCCTCAGCCTGCACACAGAAGCGAGCTCTCACGCGCCCGCGTTATCATCCCACTAATTTCACCAACATCTCTCTTCTCCATCCCCCATCCCCTCTCCATCGCACGCAGCATCCGGGGTGAGTTCATTCCACGCCAAGCGCCCGCGCGCGACACTAATATGTTTAATTGGTGCTGTCGTGACTTCCCCACCAGCTCAGTGCGCCAGCAGCGCTACCTCTTCCCCTCCTAACCCACGTCTTTCGTTCCCTCTTTACGAACCCGCACGAGCCATAATGTCCCAATTCTACCAGGCCACTTTCCGCTGGTGCGTAAACTGCCACCGATCGCGCTCACCCAAATTCGATCCTGACCGCCCTTGCGCACAGGCCGCGCCGCGACGCCTCCAACGTCATCGTCACCGGCTCCTTTGACGGCGTGAGTCCCCTTCCAGCTCCTTCCGCGGGCCTCGCCTCGCGTCATCGAACCCGAGCCAGTGGGTGCTGACCTGTTGACATGCTCCGCGCCCTATATATGCAGTGGTCATGCACGCGCTACCTGACCAAGTCCAACTCCGGCTTCTTCGAAGGCACCGTCCAGATTCCCTGGGGCGAGAAGGTCTCGTACAAGTACATCGTCGACGGCAGGTGGGCCACAACCGACGACCGCCCGATCGAGATGGACAACGAGGGCAACCTGAACAACGTGTACCGCGCCCCCGCGCGTTCCGAACCTCAGTTCAAGCCCGGCCCCGCACTCGCGCCGGAACCGCTGACTGAGACCAAAGCCCAAACGGGGCGGACGGAGACTGTAACAGAGGGAAGCTCCGTGGGCACCGTAGGGGCGGTCACGGCAGCCGTAGTTGGCGTCGTGGAGACCGCTAAGCAGGCGGCGGTCAACATGGTGGAAGCGATGGCTCCTGGAACAACTGAAACCCCCGCGGCAGAGACCCCTGTAGCTGAGGTACGCATTCTCTTCATCGAATTTTCACCCTTTTCCTGAGGCATTTCGCCTCTCCAGACTCCCAAGCTCGAGCCTACCCCGGCTCCCGAGCCCACTCAAGTTTCAGAACCTACCCCAGCTCCCGCGCCCGAACCCAGCCAGACCGGAACAACAGCGACCAAGACCACGGCGGCGGTCCTTAAGCCCTCCGAGCCCGCTCCCGTCGCACCTGACGTTCCGATCACGATACTCCCTCTCACTGCCAAGCCGCCCGCTGAGACCCTCGCTGAACCCCTCGCCGATGGATCTGAGAGTAAGCCACTGGACACGACGGTCGTCGAAGGCACTTCTACCACCGATGTGCCTTCTCCGCCTGCGCCGGAAGACAAGCCATCGACGCACGTCCCCGCACCTGTCAGCAGAGCTGTCGAAGAGAAGCCCACCACGGACGTCGTTGGTCCTTTCGAAGAGAAACACGCCACAAACGGCACTGCTCCTTCCGAAGACAAGGCCGCTGTCAACGGCCCTACCCCCGTAAACGGCATAGACGGACCCAAGCCGGCGACGACGGACGAGCCCAAGCCAACCACGACGGACGGCGCTGCCCATCCGTCCAAACTCGAACCTGCCGCCGTCGACGGAGCCGAGCAAGCCGCGCCCGCGAACGGCAAGACGACGACGCCGACCAAGGAGAAAAAGATGCGCTTCCCCTCCCTGTCGTCGCGGTCCTCGAAACACTCGCGCACGCGGTCATCTGCCGAGGCCACGAGTACGGGCCACAGCGCGAGCGAACTCGGCGAGAGGACCGGTCAGGCGACGAACAGCGATGGCAAGGACACGGTGTCGAGCCGGTTCACATCCTCGCAGCGGCAGAAGCGGACGAGCATCTTCGGCAAGCTCAAGGATGTCTTTTCGCATCACAAAAACGAGCCGCCGTCGTCGTAGGCGCTCTAGGATCTTGGGTTGTTGTTCGGTTCACGTATCGAGGTTTATGGTTAGACGCACGGATCGGGTTTGGAGGAGAGGCACGATAACTGCTCGCTCGTTGGAGGGGACGATTGAATATTACCCAGGACGTATTTTTTTTTCACTCATCGTCATAGAGGTCCTATACCTACCTACGTATTTTCTGCGCCCTGGCCCTCACTTTTTGTTGCCCAACCGGCCTAGTGCTTGTATATACTAGCTAGCTCCTTGTGTATTATATTTCGTAGGTGGTGATTAACACGTCCCTAACACAGCCCTTCATCGAGAGAGAATTATGAATAGTCCATGCAAGTCATTGCTCGTGTCCGTGGTCGTTGAATTAAATCATTTTCCATGCACCAATGCCAGCTTGGCACAGTAGCGAGCCCATGTGGATCCCAAGGCACCTGAGGCCTGAGCCGTTGCTTGATATATATGGTTCCCCGTCTGTCGCGGGTGCTTCATGCTTTGCGATGCAGGATCGGCTGCAGATCGTTTGTGGCCATCTCGGCGGAACCGCTGTCCATGGGTGCAGTTGTAGAGGCATGATTTGCGCCTCCCCTTGAGTTCCAGAACTCTTCCTCTACCTGTGACCTGTTGAGAGCAACAAGGATGATGATGACGATCGGGTAATTGGCCTGTCGTGAGCACCGTCAGTTCGCCGCCAAAGCCCTTGCTAGAACGATGGCAAGTAATAGGATGCGTGCTTACAACAAGCGGGACGAGTCCACCCTGCAGGAAGACGGCGTACGATGGCCAGAGATTGCTGACCCCAGAGAGACTGTCGATGCTGAAGAGGTCTTGGTCGTCTGCCCTGTAGAGGGCCGCGACGACGATCTACTCGTCGCGGGTTATGAGCTCCTAAAAACCAGGACCAACGGATATAGCGTACCCAGAGCAAGCAGTACATGATGCCAGACTCGACGAGCAGGATCCTGGATCGCGACTTCGATAGCCTTGCTTCCGCAACATTGACCGGTACCTCCTGTCCCGCAACGTCAGCATGACGATGCGAGCGAGCGAACGAGAGCGAGCTACTTGCCATGCTTTATACGCTGTGAGCGCAGTTGTGATGACATTGGAAGCGAGTGATAGCGAGATTGAGATGGCATCGTACGAGAAGCCCTCATATACATACCCGAGCGGGGGAGCCAGCTCTTCAGGATTCCGCCCGTCGCCGGCGCACGTGCTGGCGGTATCCGCGATGAGGAAGGGAGGGAAGTTCAAGGCAGTTTCAAGAGTCACGAGCACTGGAGACGAGTGACAATCTTGGGAGCACTTGAGACTCTGAACTTCCGAAGGCATAGCAATCGTGTGGAAACAGTTGAAAGCGCTGTCCAATGAATATGTAAAGGTTTCCCATTCGAAATTAGGAGCACCGACACGGGGTCTACTGCTTCTTCGCAAATAGCTCCACTTCGGGCTTGATGCTCGCAAGCATGTCCTGAGTGGTATACTTCGGTTTCCAGCCCAGCGCCCGCCCGCGGTCGGCACGCGCGCGAGAGTTCGTGCCGCTGTACCACCCCCTCTCCTCACTCCCCCAATACTTCTTGAGCTCATCGACCGTAAACGCCATTGGCTCTGGGTTGTCAGATAGCCCGAGTTCAAACATGGCTTGTCCGATGGCCTTGGAGATGTCAAGCCAGTGGTGCTCGCCGTTCTCCCCGAGATAGAAGCCCTCCCAGCCGTGGCCGGTCTTGTCGGGGCTCGCCACGATGCTGTCGAAGAGAACCATATAGAGCTCGGCGACTGTGAATGAGGGGATAGGTCAAAACCAAGCATGCAGCGAGCAGGATTGCGGCGCTTGCACGACGCTCTCTAACCAGCGCGTGGGATGCGCATATATGCGGGAGAAACAGACTTACTATCGGTGGTGTGGACGCTGGGCCACCAAGCCAAGCCTTTACCAACAACTCCAGCGCGTCCACGATCAAGTGACGCTCGGATGAGGTTCGGGATCTGTTGGGAGTGAGGGTTCGCGACGCCGGCTTCAGCGAGCGGGTGGTTCGCGATGCCATAGATTGTCGAGGGGAGGACGATATGCGTTCGAGCGTATCCTGTCTCGTCTGCATCGACTACGCGCAAATCCACGTTACGGTGGGAAGCGGTGGGAGGGATGGACTTGATCTGTTCGACGTTGAGGTCGCTGTAGATCGTGTCCGACGTATATTCGCCCCGTGCGTTATCCGTAAGGACGCCCGTTCCAGACTGCGGGTACAGGGTGAGAATGAAAGAACAGCTCATTGAGCACGCATCGACTTACCGTATGGATGAGGATAGGCAAGTCGCCAAGCTTGCTATGCCTACTTCTGAGACCCTTCAGAATGGCGTCAATGAGGGGCTCATCGTCAGCATCGGCCTAACGACATGGCCCTTAGTTTAAGTCAGATGAAAGCAGGGGCATGCAATGAGTGCATACAAGATGGAAAATGACATGACTGTCTTCCGCAAGCTTCTCGATCTTGTCATATTGAGCGTGTGTCCCGACTACAGCATTGACGCCGAATTTGTCGTTGAGGGTTTTGGCCTTTTCAGGACTGCGGACGAGGGCGTATATCTCGAAGGTGTCGCGGCTGGGATGGTTAAGAAGGCCAGCGAGGACCGCGCCTCCGATGTAACCTGCAAGCAAGTGAGCACGAGAAGCAAGTCGTGTTGATATCCTACAACCAAGCTGTACTCACCAGTAGCACCAGTAAGGAAGATGGGTGTCTTCAAAGACATTCTAGTAAACGATGTAAAGACGAGTCAGAAGGCGGGACTCTTGGGCACAACCAAGAGGAGAGTACGATATCTGGGAAATATATACCACTCCACGACGTTGCTTTGTCATCTAAGCACACCTTACCAAGCGAATTCGTCAGTTCTCATCTCAGCAGCGGTCTCCTTCCCAAGTTGCACAGTTGATGTCATGCCACGAGAAGTGCAGTTGCAGCAACGGTCAGCCGTATCCTCAAGTGCAAGCAAGGAGGCGTGAGAGAGGGTATAGCGAGCACAGCATTCTTTCAAGATCTGGGAGCAGGAGACGGTCTCGAGGTACAAGAAACAAACACGAGCAGACAAACAGCATACGCCTGCACCATACACCGTACCATTTGCCCCGACTTCGCCGCGAGCGCGCTCAGGCTGGCGCTCGGCCACCCTTTTTCTCCACCCGCCACTCCTTGAAGATACCATCCAAGCTTTTGTAAATCAGATGCGAAGGCAGACTCCGGATGATCTCGCCCACGCGTTCTTCGGCCTCGGCCTTCCCCTTCTCGCCCGCGGCCTTCTTGGCATACTCGACGGTGAGGCGGAAGATCGCAAGCACAGCGAGCGAGACGTGAGTCTGCTGCGCAGCGTGCGCAGAGTCCGAAGACAGTGCGGAAAGGAGCGGACCCGAAACGGAGGGCGGTGGGATGGGCGCGTTCTGCGTGAACGTGGACCGCTCACCGCGCACGAGGCGGAGAAGGATCTCGAGTATGTTGTCGGTCTCGGCCATGTGCGTGCGGAGGAAGCGCTGACGCTCGGTGGGCTGTCCGACATTAGAGTTGCTCGCCCAGGACTCCAAGAGCGTCCAGATGGTGGGGGCCTGCAGGCAGCGTGAGTATGGGAAAATCGTGGCGGCGGAAGTAGATATGCGCACCGGATCAGGATCGACGACTTCAACTCTCCTCTCCCAACCATCAGCAGCATCTCCCGCGACCCAGAACATACGCCCAAACATGCTCCTCAGCCATTCCTGAACATCGCCGGTCTTCACCCAGCGAGGTTCTGACAACGGCTTCTCCTTGTCCAAGTAAAGGACGAGCTGGATTTCCGAGGGAATCTTAGCCTTCCAGAGCGGAGGAACGGTGGGGTCGCTTTCCAGCTGTTCAGAGAGCTCAAGTGAGATGTAAGTGCTTTCTTCCGAACATCCTTCCATCTGGCAAGAAAGGGTCAACGTAATTCATATACTAGGCATCCTGAGTGGCACCGGACTTACAGCAATGCCCCTGAAACCACCACGCTCATCGGCCATTAGTGAAATCGTGACTTCAACTCGGCCTTCAGCCCTGAAGACCTTCAGTTTCGGGACGACTTCCGCATCGATGACCAGTCTCCTCGTGGCCCCCGCGTACGAGACGGATAAACGGTTCGCAGAAGGAATCTTCTCCCCAAGGAGATTGTTGGCCGTCGAAGAGGTACCAATGGGTGCACCGTTCTCAGCCCCATACGCACTCTCGTCGTACTGAGTTGTGGGCTGAGTAGCCTCGTAGTCGTGGTGTTCGGGGCCATCACCACCATCGAGGACGGTGGAAGCGTAGGGAGAAGCTTGAACCTGCTCCTGGTCCGTGTCTGGCACCGTGGTCATGGAATCCATCGCTTGCAACGGCACAGGACGAGGGACTGGGGGAGCAGACTGGGAAACCTCAGCATTCGGGCCTGCGCTCTGCGACAAAGAGTCGACAAGAGCTGCGGCAGAGGAAGTATCCTGAGGAACACTCCCGTTGGGAGCTTGGAGAGGAGGGGTAGAGGAGACGTGGTCCTGCGAGTTCTCGTTCGAGTTAGCTTGCGACGGAGCGGCCGGGACAGCGCCGCCTTCTTGTTGCTCCTGAGAGCCTGAAGGCGTATCGGCATGGCCAGCGCCATTGACCAGAGGATGTTCGGTAGCATCATGCGTCCCATTAGCAATGTAACCCGTGTAGTGTTCGTCATCAGGGCCCACTTCCGAGCCCTGCGCATCCTCGTCGCCCATTGCGTGGTCACCGTCGTGTCCATCCCCTTGCATGTACTCATTGCCTTCAAAAACGATAAAACAGCCATATCAGTGGTGCGAACGAGGTTATGCGGGAACAATGTTGTCCACGCATGCGCGGCTTAGTGATGGACGGACGCTTACCATATTCACCGTCGCCGGCTTCGCCATTGTCCAGGAAGTGCTCGACTTCACTGACATGCAGATTCTCTTGGCCCTCGCCGTCACCCTCCTCTTCGCCAATGGCAGCCATCAACCAATCGCCCTCGCTCGTCGTTTCGGCGACGCTAGGGGCTACGCTGTCACGGCCGGCACCGTCATAGTCCCCAACAGAAGCATGAGGTGGAGGAGGCGGAGCGCCCCGACCCTCCTCGTAGTCGCCATCATCATCCTCGAGCTTCTTGCGCTTGCCTTTGCGCGCATTCGGAAGGGACGAAGCATAGCTGGACTGAGAGATAGGATGCGCGTCATCAGGAGAAACGGGTGTGTGGAAGTACATCCGGACCCGTGAAGGAGGCGGAGGAAGCAAAGCTTCTATCTCCGCCTTCACAGCAGACGCATCAGGAGCAGGAGCAGCAGGAACGACAGCAGCCGCGGCATCCGCGCCAGTGCTGGCACCCTCAGCAGTCGCTGGAATGGTCCCATCAGATGGCTGGACGGCCGGTGGCGCGTCAGAGGGAACAGAAGCAGCAGGCTTGACTTCGTCTTTGACCGCGGCAGGGTCGACAGCGTCAGGAACCGTTCCCCACACCCAGCTCAGATCGGGGATTTTGAGACCGACGATCTTAAAGTCGGTCAGCGTCCGCTTATTCTCGTCCCGCTTACCAGATGAGAAGTTGCCAGACGTCGTGGCGACGTTGTCGCGACTACTCGTGGAAGCTGTGTCACCGTGTCGGCCTCCGCGACTTGAGAATCCCTGTCCGCGGCCACGGAACGACGAATGCGACTGGTTCTGGTGGTGATTATGGTAGTTTTGCTGGTTGTGTGGCTGGTATTGTTGACCGTGCGAGTAGCCTTGGTTCGAGAACGAGCCGCCGCGCCGATTGTCCTTGTTGCCGTATCCGCCACGATTCGAACCTTGCCCTCGGAAGCTCCCACTTCCTCCACTCTGGCTTCCTCCTCCTCGGTTGCCCATGTTGTTGTTGTTGTTGTTGTTGTTGTTGTTATTGTTATTGTTGTTATTGTTGTTGTTGTAGCTTCCTCCCCTCCCACGGTTCGTCCCTCTGGTCATACCCATCGAGCCTCCACCGCGACCGCGCCCTGGCATATTCCCCCCACGCCCCGCATTGTAGCCACCTCTCCCACCCTGCTGAGGTGCTCCGCCCCGACTGTACTGTCCCTGGTTCGGGTTCTGACCATACCCGCCTGGCTGCTGCATGGGAGGCGGAGGCGGGGGCGGCTGAAATTGGGGTGGAGGCGGGGGCGGACCCCGATGCTGATTCGGACTATCGAACCGTTGACGCTTCGCGGGAGGGAACTGCTGAGGAGAAGCATGGTGTTGGGTATGCTGGCGGTTGGGTCGATGTTGCTGTTGCTGGGGGAAGAACTGCTGAGGCTGCTGTTGGTATGGCTGGGGGGGCGCCTGCTGGAACGGAACAGGAGCGGCCTGGGGGACGGCTTGGGCCGTATGTTGAGGCACATATGGCTGTTGATACGCCCCAGCTTGAGGCTGGTAAGGATTGTACTGGGGTTGGGACTGGGGGGGTGGAGGAGGCGGCGGTTGGACAACAGGGGGAGGGGGCTGGAAGTGTTGCTGGTGCTGGTGCTGGTGCTGGTGCTGGTGTTGCTGCTGGGGCTGCTGGGCCTGTTGCTGGCGTTGCTGTTGTTGCTGCCAGTTCGCGCCGTAGCCGTAGTTCGCGTAGAGTTGGGCCTGGTCAGCGGGGCGAGCAGCGGTTGCAGCAGTAGTTTGGTGGGCGGGTTGTGACGCGTTCCACTGCGCACTGTACGCGCCAGCCGCGCCAGCTTGCTGAGCGGCGGCGGCAGCGGCCCAATATGCCGAGTAGTCCGGTTGAGCTGGCTGAGGCGGCGGAGGACCGGGAGGGAGGGGAGGCTGCTGGGGGGTGTATGCAGCGGTAGCGAAAGGATTCTTGTTCATCGTCGACAAAGTCTATGCGAAAATAAGGCAAGCAAAAAGCAGAGATGAAACGGGCCGTTCAAGGACCAATACGAGAGAATACAGTAGTGACGTTTTTGTGCGAGGTGATGGTGAAGGAAAGAGAGAGCACAAAGCCTGCGATGGCCGTGACCGACGTGATGCACCACCGTAACGCTCGACGGGTCACTCTCCCATTCGTTGCCGCCGATATCCCCAACATTGAATGCATTTTCGTTCCAACAATCTCATAATAGCACTATGGAAAGCACACTGTGGAAGATGAATCGATGAAGAGTAGCCGAAAGACGACGAATGCGTGACATCCTCGCAGCGACGCCCCAGGCATCAGCTGCTGGAATCCGTCTTCTTTTTCTTTTTCTTCTTCGTGTTCTCGCCCAAGTTCGTATCCTCCTCCTCCCTTGTATGCTTACGTTTCCGCTTCTCCTCAACCGTGGGTGCAGCATCCTCCTCAGGCGCAACGAAAGCTTCTGCACGCTTTGCACGGCGCTCGGCAGTGATCTCTTCTTGCTGTAAACGGGCTTGTTGGATGGCGGGGTGATGGACGTGAAGTAGAATAACCGACCTTCTCTTTTCTCTTTTTCGACTCTCTTGCCTCCTTCTCGTGTGCTTTGAGGAAGTACTCTCCCGACTCGAGTTGAAGATCGACCTTCCGAGGCTGCTGCGCTGGAGGGAACGGCGTATAGACCTTCTTCTCTTTCTTCTCCTTCTTCGCCTCCTCGAGAGGGGGAAGGCCGGCGGCCTTGCGCGCTTCGTTCTTCTCCTCCATCCGCTCGTTCTTCCGTGCTGTCTTCTCGGAAGTCTTGAGGTGCCGTTTGCGGAACTTGGGCAAGAAGCGATCCCAAGACTCCGTTGCTAGCTGAGGATCTTTTGCCAGCTCGCGCTTGATCATAAGCTCCTTCGCGGGTGTTAGCAAGCACTATTGAGAAAGGTACCACGACGCACCTTGATCTGGTATATAGGATGAATGTTTTTCATACAATCCAGGACCATCCTCCGGACCTCCTTTAAACCCTTGAATGGACCCATAACGCTCACCGTGCTCCCTTGCACAAGAACATAACATTGGGTAAGAAGTTCTATGGCCTGCAAGGACGTTAAGAGGGCCTATATGTGCATGCATATGTCACACACCTTGAGCGTGCTACCATCTGGTCCGATAATCCTCTGTCGCCTCTTAACGAACCGCTCCTTATTCCGCACGACATTACTAATCTTGATAATGTCGCAGGCCACGTCGTCGTCGAGAATCTTCACAGCCTGACCGACGGCTACCCCTCGCGCAAGCAACTTGATCATGTCCCGTGCCTTGAGGATGATGTACGGGTCGTAGGCTTTGCGCGTTGTCCGTACGGACATGGAACCGTGAATAAGGTCGAGTGTGCAAGCAATTCCCTGACAAGATAGTCCGAGTTGAGACCGAATGCGCGGGAAGTCAAGACGGGGACTCACATGGGGATCCAAGACTTGCGTCACAGCACTCCAAACTTCTCGTAGATATTTCTCGCGGTACTTGGGGAAGAGGGTTGCGAACGAGGACTCCTCCGTGAAAGGGCCAGCTTTGTTGTCATTAGGTTGGAACGGGTCGATTTTCCACTGGACGCAGTGTCAGGACGATGGTTCTGAGACGCGCCCATGTGCTTACACTTCAAACGTAAACCGTGAGTTGCACATAGATGATGAGATAGATTGAAGTTGCCGCTTACTGGTTAATGTCGTCCGTGTCCCAAGCTAACCAAGCAGCGGAGTAAGAGACGGTGGCTGGAAGTCGCAGAGTGCGGACCTACGTTTATCCTTCCTATGCCGTTTATTCTTGTTCACCAAAGGAGCATCTTGCGCCTCCGTCTCCATGTCAATGCTGCACAAGCGTGATGGAGTACAAGATCGTGCAAAGCGGGAGACGGCACCAAGCAGCAGCAGCAGGGTCAGGAACAAGTCAGGAAATACGGGATTTTGCAGACCCAAAGTAGACGCCTCTTGGAATGATAGACGCCGAAGAACGAGACGCGTCAAGAGTGGCGGCTGACATGGACAACTGGCTCCGAAAGCTTTCTGTCTCGAGCTCTTTCAATTCGCCACTGTACCACATATGGACGTTCACCTTGACGAATATGCCGCCACCGGTCTCCCTTATGATGATCCTATCCAAGCCGAAGACGCCAACCCAACCGCCTCTACTTCCTTGGACCCCACCGACGATGGTCGGCCTTTAGCAGACCGTATCGGCCACACGAAAGTCTACCTGCTTTCCGACGCGTCAAAGACTCGGGGTGGAAAGGTGCGCGGGCAGCATGTATACGCGACATAGGTTGTAGGGCCTAATGTGGAAGTCATGACTGTTATTTGCTTGTCCTCCGCGTTTTGGCTTTGCTGGACCTGGTGTTTGTGGCACCCCTGCGCCGTCCTTTGCTCAGCGGCGACGAGACGATGATGATGACGCGTTCAGAGACGAGGAAATGGATGAAGGAGGTACGCATTGAGACTTTGTGTCTATAGCGAAACTCGCGCTTACATGGCACATCCGGTAGAGTCGCCATACCGCGAGAACGCGATCCTTCTCCACGGCACACCTATATCCCACCTCCCTACCTCAAACATCTTCGCTTACGCGACGCACTTCGACGCGCATCCTCTCGGCCTCGAGTGGGTAGACGACACAACCTGCGTCCTCGTGTTCGATTCCAAGACCGATGCCCGTAGCGCGTTCCGCGTCCTCCAAAAGTCTCTCGCAGAGGAGCCCGCGCTCGACGACAACTCCGTCACCGCCAAGCCCATACCAGTACCCATCTGGCCCGCCGAGGACAGAATAAACGCTGCCCTAGATAAAAGCGAGGGACTGAAGGGCATCCTGCGCATGCGGTGGGCACTGACGGACGACGTCAAGAAGAAGGGAGCGAAGAAACAGAGCGAGTTCTACAGGAAGTACGGACACAATGCCGGGAAGACCTTCGAGGAGGGCCCACCGCCCCCCAAGCGCCGCCGTCCTCAGGACTCGGTCGCGGACGCTGTGACGAGGGCCCAACTGGACGAGGAACTCGACAACTTCCTGGCCGAAGACGATGACGCGCCACCTCCGTCACCACCGTCCAAGATGCGCTCCGACTACATCGGAAAGGACGGCAGGACGCTTCTCGAACGCACCTCGGCCATACGCGCACACCCGGACGATAACACGCTCGCGTCGCGTTTAATCGCGGAGCTCCCACGCCGTGCGCGCACTCGGGGCGATGGAGAGGATAGACCATGGGAAGGAGAGAAGGTTGGGTCGCATGACAGACTCACGGAGCCTGGGTCCAGAAGCGGGAGGGGTAATAGGGATATGACTTCCCGAGGAAGACGACCACCACGACAAAGAGTTACTCAGGAAGACCTAGATGCAGAACTGGACGCTTTCTTGGCTGCGAAAGACTGATGCATTGAACTGGGTTGATTATGGTATACATACTGTACAATAATCTTGTATTTAATGTGTAGGATCTATGCTGCGTCTTGTAGGGGTAGAGTAATGCGCACCAACCCTCGCTCTCGTTCTCAGCTTGAACTATGGCATGGTTAAGGACGCTGTTGCACAGATGACGTCACAACGCATGAACGTCGTATAATCTGCGGCCGAACCTCAGTCTACGAAGGTACAACAGTTTTCAACTAGCAAATGAATTGTGAGCTTCAGCGACAATGCACATCAAGAGCGTCGAGCATACCTGTAGGCCATGAATTCCCTGAATCTCCTCCTTCAATGTCTGGTTCACGAGCCGCTGCTGCTTGACTAATGATAGGCCCTTGAACTGCTCGCTAGCGATGATAATGTTGTAGAAGGTCCCACATCCACCTGTGCATGGACTCTCTTGAGCATCATCCACAACATGAATGATGCACCACGCACCGGAGACATCCTCTACACGCAGCTCAGATGGCTCGAACTTCTCCGTCAGCTTCTGGTGGATAAGCCGCTCGCCATCCGTCGAGAAGTGCGCATGCGAGGCTGGCGCCGTGGCAGCGTACCACCTCGCAACCAAGTTCGCCGGAGCAGCCAATGACGGCCGCGCTATTCGTCGAGCGAGCGCAAGAGATAACATCCCAAGATCTGGAAGGCAGCTGGAACTCGCCCAGCAGGAAGGAGAATGTGGCAGAGGGACTGAAGCACGGGCCTGACCAATTCCAGGCCAACGCGTCTCGCACGCGCGCTCAGTCGTCCCGAGCCGTCTCGACCATCGCTCTGGCTCGTCCAAGCACACACTCCACCTCACTGTTTGCGCTGGTTCTGCGCTCTGTGCTCAACATTCTTTCCATCTCTCTCGCCGACGTGTAGGACGTACGGGAGACGACTGGGATGTTCGCAGGACTGTGGGCACGAGGGTTCGCCCTCGAGTGCCGCTCCGCGACCTCGCTCGCGCATCTTTCACGTCATGGGTCTTCCCGACTCCTCCACCAGACGCTTCCCAAACCTACGTCACTACCCTCGCTCTCGCGCACCAGAGTGTCAACATGGTCGACTCTGAGTGCATTCCGGAAGACCGGCCTGTGGAGTCCTAGCAGGAACATCGCCCTCCGAGCTGGTGGTGGTGCTCCGCGTCGTGCGTTTGACCCGCGTTTCTTCTCCTCGAATGCTGCAGAAATCCCGGCGAGCGAACTCCCCGTCCTCTCACCCCCGGCGGTGGGAGGATGGCTGGTTGCCTCTGCGGCACTCGTCTTTGCGGTCATCGTCGTCGGTGGAGTAACTCGTCTTACGGAGTCCGGGCTGAGTATCACGGAATGGCGTCCCATCGCTGGTGTCCTCCCTCCTTTCACCAAAGCGGAGTGGGAGAAGGAATTTGACAAGTACAAGGCTACTCCTGAATTCAAGCTGTACGTTATTTGCTCTCCTTGTGTCCATCGCCTCATTGAACTGAATGTCTTTCTGTCCAATTCAGGCTGAACCATTCGATTTCCCTGAACGAGTTCAAGGACATCTTCTACATGGAGTGGGGTCACCGCGTCCTCGGTCGCCTCATCGGTATCGGCTTCGTCGTCCCCTTCGCCTACTTCGCCCTCCGCAAACGACTCACTGCAACCCTCCCCCGTCACCTGTTCGGCATGGCGCTGCTTATCGGCGCGCAGGGTGCGCTCGGCTGGTACATGGTCAAATCAGGACTCGAGGACTCGCTCATGGAGACCCCCGGAGCGGTCCCCCGCGTGTCACAGTACCGTCTGGCTGCGCACTTGGGCACGGCCTTCGTCCTCTACGCGGGCATGTTCTACACGGGCTTGGCTACGATCGCGGACTGGCGGTACGCGAACAAGGGCTGGTGGAGCGGCTTGAAGGAGAGCGGCACGCAATGGAAGGAGATCCTCGCGAATCCCCACATCAAGAAGTTTGCTAGGAACGCCAAGGGCTTGACCGCGCTGGTTTTCCTCACCGCCGTTTCCGGTGCGTCCGCCTCAGCTACCCATTTGCCGAGAACGTTGGCTAACGCTCTGCCTTCACAGGTGCTTTCGTCGCTGGTCTCGACGCTGGTCTGCTGTACAACGAGTTCCCGCTTATGGGCGGACGTCTTGCTCCTCCCGCGAACGAGCTGTTTGATCCCGCCTACGCCAAGAGTCCCGATCGGTCAGACCTTTGGTGGCGCAACATCTTGGAGAACCCTACGACGGTCCAATTTAACCATCGCTGCCTGGTACGTGCTCGTAGTCCTTGAGTTTCATTGTCTTACCTTTGGTGGTTAGGCCGTCACCACCTACGTCGCAACTGCAGCGCTGTATGTGTCCACTTTGAACCCGGTGCTTCGCGCTGCCTTGCCCCCGCTGACAAGGAAGATGGCTACCGGCGCATTCGCCATGGCAAATGTTCAGGTTCTCCTCGGCATCTCCACTCTTTTGTACTTGGTCCCCATCTCCCTTGCCGCGATGCACCAGGCAGGCAGTGTCATGTTGTTGACGACCATGGTGCACCTGCTACTCTCGCTCAGGAGACCGGGAGCGGCCGCTCAGGCTTGGAGACAAGCCTTCAGGAACGCTCAAAAGACCACTACTCGCCATTAATTCTTTTGCACTGGCCACAATAACTGTAGAGCACTTAATTATCGCTATACTCACTTTCGACATATCTCATGTATACACCCATCTCATCCACTATACTGCACTAATGCATGACTTCCGACATTGCGCGGTCGCTAGACTGAGGGATATGAAAACATTGCAAGACGTGTCCGGATCTACTAATTTTACAACATGTTGCATGGTCCAAGCCTACTCTGCCATCTGCACGTCTTCGTCGCCCACGCCCGCACCAGCCGCAGCGGCGGCCGGTGCGTGGGCAAGCGCGTCTGCAGTCTCCTTTGGGGTCATGCTCTTCAGGTAGACATCGATGATCTCGCCCTCGAGGAGGCGGAAGTTGCCCTCGGGGCCGACGTCAGTTTCGTGGGGGCCACCGGCACCAATGATGCCGATCGAGGTGTTGTTGATGGTGAGCTCCTTGTCTTGTTGAAGCGTCTCTCGCAGCGCATGCAGACCGTGGCGGATGAGCTCCTCAAGTGTACCTGGGATTAGACGATCAGTTAGCAGGGATGGGGAAACAAAACACGCGTGGCACATACAGTCCTCGAAGCTCTCGTAGTGCTTCTCGAGGTAGGTCTTAGCGCTTTGTGACCGCGCACCGATGGACATGGCGTAGTATTCGTAGGAGTTTCCTGATGGAGAGAACTCGTAGAGATGGGGGCCCTGCTTGTCCTGTCCAATCACGAGCAGACCGACACCATACGGACGGCGACCGTACTCCTGGGTGTTCACTTGCGCCTCTGTTCAAAGGTGACGGAATCAGCATTATGATACCCAGGACACCGCAACTTCCAGACGTACTGTCAGCAATGGCAGCAACGAGTCGGTTCACGGGTGCGGGGCGGTTGAAGAGCATGCGGGACGACATAGCTTGTTGTCTCATGAAGTTACTGGGGGAAGAAGTGTTGGAGATAGTTTAAGACAGCGCAATGATTTGGAACATACCTCAATACACGCGCGTCGGAGGTCAGACCAGCGATCGCAATGCCGACATGGTCATCTATTCGGTACATCTTCTGCTGGTAAGATGCGAGCTCGCCGAACGAACGCTAATACACATCCATACATATGTGAGCACACTTTCACGTTGCATAATATGATTTGTACGCACCTTGAGTGCCAGAAGGATCGCATGCGTCTTGGATCGCAAACCCACCGCGGCCGATCCCTGCTTCACGGCCTCCAGAGCATACTCGACCTGGTGGAGGCGGCCCTGAGGCGAAAAGACAGTGTTATCGGAGTCGTAAGTGTTTCTGAACTGGGATATCGCGTCAGCGCGTCGTTCATAGACTTGGGCATTGAGCATACCATGGCGGAGAAGGAGGAGGCGAGGCGTAAGTGCAAGAAGTGCGCAAGCGCCGAGCGTGTAGACTGAAGCTGACGCGTCGCGATTGAAGCGCCCGTGGCTTGAGACATTGAAAGCACCTGAAACACAGATTTTCGAAGATCCTACGTCGTTGTCAGTAATTAAATCTTGCACCCCAACTCTGCGGCCGGTCTCCTTGCAAGTCATGTGTGACTTGCGTCAGTATGTTCAAGTCGCCTGCAGACGTCGAGTCTTATGGCCACTCACGGATGAGGACAGGTTCGTCATCCTTTTGGCATTTAAAAGAGCTCCCCTTCCACCCATCCTAATATGTGTGCTCTTACAAGGATTGAACGACATCAATCGAATACGTTCCACTTGTCTTGACTTGTCAGCACAAACCTACATAAAGAAAGCACGACCTCGAGATCAATCACCAACTTGAAGGCGGTGGAAGCCTCCTTGCATCTGTGGATTGCACATCCGGCGAAAAGTTTCGTTCCATTCGCAACAAGACATGCGATAACTCCATCGCTCGCTGCTGTCACACCAGACGGCAGCCGATCGCAGGGAGAATGTCCCCACATTGATCCGTCAGTAGTAGTTCTCGTCCCTCCCGCGGCCACTGCGAAATCAATTTTAGAGGACTGGCCGTTGGAGGACCGCAGTGGAAATGACATCAGAGACGGAACACAGTGAGTAGCACTCGTCCGAGTTTCGTGAATAAGTACAGACACTGATCATGAGTATGCATGTAGAGCGCAGTCGTAGCACCCAATCCTTGCCTGCAAGCGCAATGGGCGTGGAATCTCCCCAAGAATATTTCCACTCACACTTATAGCATGTAAGGAATCTGCCGTGTTAAGACGCGTCGAGCATTTTTGTGGAACTAAAATCCTTCCGAGATAGGGCGCACATCGAAGCCTAGGTCTGATAACCTCCTGCTGTCCTGCAGGCGTGCAGCGTACCGTGTGACCCCCTGAACTGGGTACGGGCACCATGCATCTCATGGTGAAGAGGAACCAATGTCTGCCCGTTAGTACGCGAACCCATGGACATTACCGCTTGCAGGGAAGACTTCTTCTATCGGCTCACCGAGCCCCCGTGGAAGCGAACATGCTGAAAATTGCATTTACCGCTAACCTCTCAGATCTCGGGCTTGAGATGGCCTTCTCAGCCTGTCAAGCCCTCGACACTGAACGGATACGCCGTAGGCATCCACATGCATGGCGGAAAGACCGATGCAGGTCCCTAATTGTATGGCTCGACTTTGGAGGGGAAGGGACGACAGGCTCCCCCCGCAGCGCCAGCGCAAGGTACCTCTTGGCGCCGCCTTCACATGGACCCTAATGGACAAGCTTCAGCGGTTCATACCATGGTCCTCCTCGGCCGCTCGAATACCACGCTCACGCTCTGATACCTGTCCAAGCGCTTTCTGAGGCCCAAAAACAAGAAAGCGCCTTCGCTTTCCTGGAAACATCTCTCCAGCGCGGTCTCCGCCGTGAAAGCCTGATCCTCGAGTTTCCGGGGGGCGTTCGCGTTCCAGGGGAACCCCGGTTTCCCTTTCGTAAAGGATTCTATTCGCTAGGATAGCTAGGTACCAGTGTGTGTTCGATAATACAGTGCGTGTACGTCGTGTATGTGTCACAGCATAATAATACAACGTGTATCTAGAATGCCAGTAGCCGCTCTATTTTACGCTCAGAACAGGGATATCAACATGTGGAGTAGACAACTTGAAAGCGCAGCGACGCGACTTATTGGAATCGTCCGCGCGAAAACTGGGAATCATGAGAGCGACAGCGAGTGTCTGGACTGTCAGGGAGGGGGAAGGGGACGATAAACTCGTAGGCGCATCGCTAAGACGTTAGCGTCTGTGGATCCCGCCACACGAATGCACGCGCACCGATCCGAAGGATGGAGAGGGGGTGTGGAGATGAGCGATGGCAGGCGATAGCGAAATGACGGGACAGACGCGGCATACGAGTAGTGGAGGCGAGGAAGGGAGCAGATGATGGACTTACTGATGTCTCCACGTTAATATACAGATGCCCATGCGAGTGGTGTGGCGGATGGATTGCGGGAATAGAAAAATATTGCAAGGTTAGACGACGAGCTGATGATCGGTGGAGGTCGCGAGGCGTAGAAGAGGATGTGAGGATAGGGTAGTGGTACGCCGAACATCGAGACGGCGAATGCGAGGGAAAAGGACCGTAGAAGATGCGAGGGATAGGTCCGATGCGAGCTACATATGCGGCAGCGGAGAGATGGTATTTCATGATGAGAACCTCGAGTCGTGCAATGTTGCGGATCGCCTAAATGCTTTCGATGGGAAACCATGTCGTTATACAGCGATGGAGGGATATACACAGGGCCATTTTGCGTTCGGTACAAATGCAGCTTCTGCAGAGTGTGGTCGAAGACACCGTGGACTTGCAGGATATCCGAGAGGCTCCGTTGTGCAAGAAGGGAGGCGTCCAAGGAACGCAGACGTCGGAGACGAGTGATCTTCAACATCGCAAGAACTTCAACAACCAGACCACTTCAAAAGAATGGTGATCGACCGTGATGGGCTCGGAGTCCTGAATCGTCTTGCCGGGGAGCGTGTGGTTGATACGTTTCTGCTAGTCAATTGATGCATTGTATAAACGCTGACCTTTCCGTGGCCCAATGTCGCGCGCATCCTCAAACTTGTTACTCTCTTTGCGCGCAAGCTGTGCGAGCATCTCCAGCACCCCTGTCTTCTCCTCGTCCATCTCCGCTTGCGACCATGCCAGTCCGCTGGCAGCTCGATCCTCCATGCTCTCCGACGCGCCAAGTGTTTTGCCCCGGGTGTCCCTACCACGTTTTTTCACTGTCAACATTGCCGTCAGTCAGTCTCTCAACATATGCATAACGCATCACACGAAGGCATACGGACCAGTCGAGCCGTCGCATGATTTGACGCCTGCAATGTCGACGGCGGGCAGGAAAGCGCCTTTGGGATCCTTGTCGATCGGCGCGGGCGTGGGGGAATGATCGCCGCCCTTCGCCGCCGTCGCTCTCTTCGGCTTTCGCACCTTCTCGCTGTCCCTCTCCGAACCCGAACCCGGCTCCGATGATATCGTGGGTAGACGCAACGGCGCGCTCGCGATACGATGGACTCGGCCTTCTGTGGCCGGAGTACCCCCATAAGCCTTTGTGCGTCGATGACGACGGGGCGTTGGCCGTGGGGGCGGCTCGCCCGCTTCAGCGACCGTGCCAGGCGGACGAGATGAGGAAGGCGCAATGGTAGAAATGTTCGGGGATCGTGCAATCGGCGCCGGAGGCGCAAACATCTCGGACTTGGACATCCAGACGAACGAAGACGGGCCGCACAATTCCGTGAAGCTATACGGGCGTTGGTAGCCCAGTCGCTTCGCGGTTGAGAAAGACGACGTCTCCTCTGCAGCAACAACAGTCTTATCCTTCGCCTTGGCTTTCGCGCGCTTCTCTTCTGAAGAACGCCGCCGACGTCGAGGGGAAGGGTCTGTGTAAGATTCTGCATTTGGGGGTCGAGAGGATGAAGAGGACGAAAAGACAGTGGAGGAATCAGAAGAGGAAACGGCACTGGAGCCGCAAGGCGTCTCAGGAACGGAAGAGGATGCCGAGGAACTACATGAGGAAGGATGAGCGATGGGGGGAATAGCGCCCCCGATCGTAGGAGAAGCCATCGTACTGGATCCACGAGAACCATGAGTCCCTGCAGAACGGTGCGATCGAGGGGAGGCGCGTGGAGTGGGCAACGGATACTCGCCAGGGTCCGCGCGCCATTCCCCAGCATTCCCTTTCCCAGAGCGAGATCCTGATCCGGAAGGACGGGATCGCGTAGCATGTTCATTGGCCTGGTCCGTTTGGAATGCATAGGACGAACTCGAAAGCTGTGTCGAGGACGACGCAGGGGAGAATGGGTCGGACGAGTCGGAGCCTGGAAGACTTGGCGATGATGAGAAAGGTTGGTGAGGAAGGCGTTCGGACATGAAAGACGATGAAGAAGCACCGAAAACGAGAGGTCTAGGTGCGTACTCACTCGACCCCACACTACTGTTCGTCACGGAACTCAGTCCGATCCTCCCGGCATCGGTCGTAGCAAGGGACGAATCCATCTCGTTCTTCTGGTATTCCCACATCGGTGTAGTTGTGAGATGCGCCGGTTTGACGAAGAGGATGGGCGGGAATTCCGGTGGATTGCGAGGCGTCGGCGTGGCTGTAACCGTACTTGCCAAGGTGCGCTGTGAATGAGCGGACGTCGATGGGGCGCCTGGGAAGCCCACATCGCGTCGCGAAGCGCGGTTATGCGTTCACGAAACCAGCAGCCTGCATCTTGTAGCCAAGAAGGGAACGAGCGTTCATAGCACCCTCTGAGTGCTTGTCGAGCTGAGAGAGAGTGAGTGATGGGCGGTGTGCCTTCGTGTACTGTGCAACAGAAGTATCGGGCAAGGATATCGCCGATGACGTAGGAGGAGTGGAAGGGACGGAGAATATGGATGCATTGGGATGGCACTGGAGATGGTCGTCTTCTTTCTCTTGGTCCTGAAGGACGCGAAGTGTGCGAGATGAAGTGAAGACGAAAGCGGTCGTCCCATACGCACCCGTGTCTCTGCCTGCATCGGCAGGAGTCGTAAAATGAACGGGTTTACCGTCTTCGGGATCAATGAACCCGGGCGGGGGAGATTTTGTGTTCCACGCCCGGGAATACGCACTGTATGTGAAGCAGGTCTGAATCGAAGGCGAACATACAGAGTGGAATATAACTGCTTACCCGTCTGAAGACTGCGGTCGACTGTGAGTGTTCTTCATCGCGAAGTGACGGTGGAGAACATGTCGAGCAGCCGGATGCTTGTTGGAGGGGGAGCAGCTTACGGGAATAGTCCACGATCTTCGCTGCGGGGGTCAGGGAGAAGTACACCACGCCCAAGACGGGGGGCCTATGGTTATGTACTATGTATTGGCTCCACAATGTACAAGGTGCTAAGGGTCCATGCCAATGCTAACCGAGAGAGGTGGAGCTCCCTGATATCATCCAGGTCCTCCCCTTATCTTATCTCTATGAATGATGCTCGTCCTGAAGTTATGGTCACTTGGATTCGATGCTCGCTCGCCAGTATCTGTCCTTCCCATGGTCCTCCATAAGCTTATCGACAAGGTTCAGCCACCCGACCCTCACAAAGCGGCCTTGGGGGACTTCTGACCACACTCTCTCACCCTCCAATATCTTCACTCGCCACCAGCACACCATGGCCAACCGAGTGACGATCGCCATCCCCGCCGCGGCCAAGGAGTTTTCCGTCCCGACGGGGCTCTTCATTAACAACGAGTTTGTGCCTTCCGTCGACTCGAAAGAAACTATCCAGTGAGTACCGCCCTCCCGGCAGCAACCCCTGTGGGTCTGTGGACATTGTCTCCGAGATCAACGGGCTGCATATATGCGTTTTCCTCTTGCTAAGCACGATCGTTGTGTGTCTGCAGGTGTATCAATCCGGCAACGGAAGAGGTGATCTGCTCTGTAGTTGCAGGTATGTGGTGAGCTGTGTCGCCGCTCTGGAGGCCACCTTCCCCGCCTCGATCGTCCGATCCCCGTTCTTGGATGGTCGATGGCCGTCACCCCGTGCAGGTGGCAGGCTGCAGGCCAGGAGAATCGTTCTGGCGGCGAATTCCGACTCAATATCTCTCTTCTTGCGCCGTCCTACAGGATCCGAGAAGGACATCGACGTCGCGGTTGCTGCCGCTCGCCAGGCATTCAAGACCTCCTGGGGCAAGAACGTCACAGGCTTCGAGCGGTCCCGGCTGATCAACAAGCTGGCCGATCTCATCGAACGCGACGCACAGGAGCTCGCGGAGCTCGAGAGTCTAAATAACGGCAAGCCGGTCAAAATTGCTCGGTATGTCACGGTGGCCGTACATTTCGGAACCGCTTGTGGCGTCGTACTGAGAACGATGCATCGCGCAGCGACTCCGACATCGTCGATAGCGTCCAGTGCCTCCGCTACTACGCTGGCTGGGCAGACAAGATCCTCGGACAGGTGAGTTTGTTATTCGCTTTATAGGTATACAGTCGCCGTTGGCGCCCACAGGCTTCTCGTCTGTACATATGGACGCTTGTCGTGCGTCTCGTAGCACACCTGACCAGATTGACCGAGGAGTATTTGTATCTTTGATCGGTCCGTTGTGAAGAACTATGTGCTAAAGCCCGACTTGTCTCCCGGAATAGTCCATCGAAGTCGACAACAAGACCAAGTTCGCCTTCACCAGACATGATCCCATTGGCGTCTGTGGTCAAATGTGAGTGCCTATCTAGTCCAGGGCTTCTGCTTCGTCTTGACTTACGTTGACGGCGATCTGCGTCACTAGTATTCCATGGAACTATCCTATCAATATGTGGTAAGTGAAACAAGTAACGCTAGGCCACGAGAAACACTCATCATCTTCTTGCCAGGTCTTGGAAGGTTGCACCGGCTCTTGCCTGTGGTTGTACGATTGTCATGAAGCCCTCGGAGATTACGCCGTTGACAGCTTTGGTGCGTTCACTTTCTCACTCATGTTCCATTTCTTTTTGTGCACGATGTTTCGTCACCGGGAGAAGACATATTCCCTTGAATCGCGCTTATGACGGTGACGCGAAGGGCGAGGACCTCGTCACGAACGAGGCTGGGACTTGCACCGGTTCGTCGACGCCGAGATGGTTCCTTGGAACGCGATCTTCCGCCATGCGGTGATGGGTTCCTGTTCCTTGTCTGTTACGTTCCACAAAGACCGTGTCCTCCGGTAGAAAGGAACGTCGGTCCGTTTGCCTTTCCAGGCAGCCTTAGAAGGCGACTTAGAACCTTGCAGGGGCATGGTCCCGATCAGCGCGCGGTAGTTTGCGAGTATTCTGCGTTCTGCGTCTTCGCTATTCATTTGCACGTCTCCCGAGTCTTCTCCGTCGTCTATAAACAACTCCCCTTAAACGGCCGATGGCGGCCTGTGCGGTGTCCTTGTCCTCGTATTTTACGTTTGCTTCTCCACCTACAGAAGACGGTCACAGCACTCTTCTCAACCCCCATAGCTAGATATACTCTGGAGAGCGTCCCGACATCTCCTATCCGGATCCGCGCCCCGGTCCACATTCTCCTTGTCCTACATATACCCCTGTACTGACCCGCTTCTGATTCCTCCCCCCCGCTTCTGACCCCCTCCCCTCCCCCAGAAACTCTCGGAGCTCATCGTCGAAGCCGGGTATGGTTCTGCTTCACTCTGCACTGCGTGCCGGCTCTTACCGTCCCTCTCCCGATCGCGACCCTCGCGCTAGATTTCCTCCTGGCGTCGTCAACACCGTCCCTTCTCTCGGCTCCGTCGGCGGCGCCGCGCTCTCAGCCCACAAGGATGTTGACAAGGTGGCGTTTACCGGAAGTACGGTGACCGGGCGCAAGATCATGGAGGCTGCGGCTAAGAGCAACCTCAAGAAGGTATGCCTCGCTAACGCCCGAGGGGGGGGGGGCATCTCTGGTTCGGGTGCTCACTGTCGCCTTCCACTGGGATAGGTCAGCTTGGAGCTGGGCGGAAAGTCCCCGCAGATCGTCTTCGAGTCCGCGGACTTGGATCAAGGTGCGTGCCTCCCCGTTCTGCCCCAACGCGTGCGTCAGTATGGTGGACATGCTTTGTGCGGTTAGGTGTTAGTGAGGTGAATGTGAGACTGATCTGTTGCGGTTATTAAGCTGCCAACTATGTCGGGCTCGGCATCCTCTTCAACACGGGCCAGGATTGCACGGCTGGCTCCCGCCTCTTTGTGCAAGACACTATTTACGACAAGTTCATCGAGGTATGCATATCTGCATTCCTAATCCGCGCACGGAGTACTGATTATATTCGTGCCTGGACTTTTTCAGACCGTGATCCAGAAGTTCAAGCAGCTGAAAGTCGGTAACGGTTTCGATGAGCTCAGCGGCGCAGGTCCTGTGGTGAGTTGTCTGCTCTATCTCGTTACTTTCTAAGACAGTTAGCACGTTGCCAATCGTCGCCGCTATCGAAAGTAAAGTTTATCGTCCTTTGGCCCAACTATGGGTAGACTAGCGACATCCTGTTTTGTGGGACGAGTCTCTGGGGGAAAGCAGTGGCGAAGTATGGGGACCACCATCTCAGAATGCCTTTCCTGGATTCTCCAAGTCGGCTCATAGTCGTTCATCTATGTCTGGCCCGTATCGACGTGACAATCATGCTTTGAGTCTCCGCTAATGTTCTTTTCGTCAATATTCAGGTGTCAAAGATGCAGTACGACAAAATATTCTCTTACATCGAAGCGGGCAAGCAAGCCGGAGCGAAGTGCGTCCTTGGGGGAGAGAAACGTCCCGAGAAGGGTTACTTCGTCGATCCCACCAGTAAGCCCGAGTGCCGCGGACCTTCTTTTGTGCGCCGTTGTGCTCATCCTGGTTGGCCTAGTCTTCGTTGACGTGAAACCAGATATGAAAATCGTAAGTCCCAAACAGCTCTGCTATTTGTCCTCCTCTGACTTTTCCCCTCACAACGATGGGTATCTTGGACATAGGTCAGGGACGAGATCTTTGGACCCGTCCTGGCCGTCGCGAAATTCACCACCGAGGAGGAGGCCATCAGGCTCGCCAACGATACTAGCTATGGCCTCGGCGCCGGGCTTCATTCCAGTGCGTCACAGTCACCGTCTTACGCTGTCGTGTTATGGCGCAGATATGGGAGTTCCATGATTTCGGGGCGCCCCACCGCGGCACCTGTGCCGCGACTCGGGCCACGGTTGCTTTCCTCCGTTTCACTCCGCCTATCCGTAAGATGTGAACCGTAAGCACACGGGGACAAAGTAACATCAATAATTAAATTTCAAGGCGGCCTTGGGCCGATGGATCCCGGGGCAGGATTAAGCGAGGAATTCGATATTGTGCTTGGTTCCCCTTTTTCCGATCCCGGTGGATTCGGACGGTCAGCCTGATCCCTCTTTCATACTTCTAGACGATGCAGGCCAGTGCATGCGCGTATCTCAGGCCCTTGAAGCGGGGACAGTGAGTATCGACGTCGTCTATTTGTCGAGAAATCGATCCACTTAATGCTCTGTCGTTGCTCTGCAGGTATGGGTGAACCAGTACAACCTCCTCAACAACAACGTGCCATTTGGTGGCAAGAAGCAAAGCGGAATCGGTGAGTCGCGTGCCCCGATAACGCATATAAGCTACGCCGCTGTTGGGTAGCGGGATTATCTCACAGGGGCAGGAACGAGCGCTAATGGTTGTCCACGCATCAGGTCGGGAGCTGGGCAGCTACGCTCTCGAAGAATACACCTCGGTCAAGGCAATTCATTGGAACTATGGCGAGAAGCTCGAATGGCCGCTGTGAAGCGTTTTGATGCGCGTTGGGGACCACGGACGCCGTAAGAAAGCCGTGTACGAATATTCTGTTGTTCCGAGTCGTGCAACATTCAATGCCATGTTGTTGCCTATTAGTTGGTGGCGATCTATATTTGCGTTTTTGACGTTGCGATAACTCCACCACACTCACGCCACTTGTCATGGGCTCTATGTCCTTTTCTGTCCTGCTGGCTCGTGAGCTCACACCTCGAGTTCTCGCCGCTGCCTGCTCTCCCGCTTCAAGTCCGCCCAGTGACCGCTGTCTCTGGCGTTGTTCTCGGTCACCTTCATGGCTGTGGCTGTTCGGCTGCTCTACAACGCAGTTGGGACAAGGGCCCGCCATGGCATGTCTCAAGCAACGGATTCCAGCGTAGTTGGGTGATAGGATATCAGGGACTGTTGACGGGTCTGCAAACTACGATGGTGGGTGACATGATCTTAGTGCTACGGAGGCGGCTTCTGAAGCGTGAACAAATCATTTCAGTCGTAGTTGGCTATGGACGGGATCGTTAAGCCCCAACCACCTTGACTTTCTGTGTAGAGGCTATCATCGTCGACACCTCTACCACCCCCATCTGCCCTCAGGCTGTCCGTCGAACTGTCAACCAGAGACACATGCTACGACAGCCCTCAATCTTCTCGCAACAGGCCCACAGGCGAACACACCCTGGTCGTCTGCCTCGATAGCAACATCCACGACAGGCCCTAGAGGGCCTTGTATTTTAGACGGGCCTCCTGTTCCAGATCACGCAGTGACGTCGCGATACCTCCAGATTGCCTTGTTTTACTCGGAGGAAGCGATGCGGACGAAGTCGATCGGGGGAGGATGATGACAGCCACTCCTCTCACCTCGACTGAGCGGGGCTGCCACCAAGCCCAATGGGCTGATTGGCAGCATGTGGACCGGAGGGCCGACGATCAGCACTCAGGACTATAGTGGGTGATTTCAAGAGCCTCGCAGTTGAGGTCAGATGGCGGCTTCTGCTAGATCGAGGATGACATTCTTCTCTGTCTGGCAGTGGGCTGTGTTATGATCGAGTGTGCGTGTTGGCAGGAGGTACGATAGTGGGACATGCGAGAAGTGTCTATGGATATATTTCAGTGGAGACGACATGAATGCATGGGACATGATGGTATCGAGGAGACTATAGATACAGACAGAAGAATGAAGCGCATCTACAACTATATGCTACAGGATTTACAAGCGGAGCGGGTACTGCGATGCTGGGGAAGGCCACGGCGAGTGTTAAATATATGCTACAATATGCTATATTGAGACAGAGACCGTCCTCTATGTGTGGTGGAGAAGAAAAGAGA
The DNA here is from genome assembly GCA_024305745.1 of Polyporus tsugae. Classification (NCBI taxonomy): domain Eukaryota; kingdom Fungi; phylum Basidiomycota; class Agaricomycetes; order Polyporales; family Polyporaceae; genus Polyporus; species Polyporus tsugae. The sequence continues at coordinate 1,114,328 of JAHRBS010000010.1, read as the reverse complement.
CTAGGCGGCATAACTCGAAACAGGGAAACAACGAAAGGGCTTGTCCAAGTCGACTAAAACACTAGTTGCGACCAGAATAACTCTGGCCCTGGAACGCCGCATTCTGTATGATAGTGGTGCGGTATGTAAGTACCGGTGAGCAATTGGGAATGCGCAGAGCCATCCGCGCTCGCGCTCGGACGCTGATCACGTACAGGGTTCTCGGCCCACTGGGCCGCGACGTCCGCAGAGATCATTTGCCCGCTCGTCGGGTCGAAAAACATCTGGGTCTGCTGCTGGGAGAATTGCCCCATGTACGCCGCGCTGGAAAGAATGAGGGGGCGTGGGTGCATCAGGCGCAAAGTTCAAATTACGCTACGCCACCGACGACGTACCTCTGCGGGTCCTCACCAGCCATTGCCGCCATCTGTGCCGCCTGGTAGGCGTACCTCGGATCCGCCGTGGATATGGCATGTCCATAGGCGTCGTACGACGCTCCCCCCGGGAATCCATGTTGTGCGGCGTAGCCCTGGTTCGCGAACATGTCGCCCGCTTCCGCTTGCCCCGGGTAAGTGACTTGTTGGCCATAGCTGTCGGGAAAGGCCATCGGGACGCCGGCGTAGGCCCGATTTTGGTTGGACTGCATCCCGTGCGCGACGGGAGACGAGCCCGGGGAATCCGCCTGCCAGCCCTGCGACGCCGCGGGATAGCCCGACCCGGAAGTAGAGTAGCCCTGCGAGGCAGCCTGCCAGGCCAACTGAGAGGCCGACGAGTGCGAGAGACGGCTGCTTGAGTAACCGTTGCCGTGTCCATGCCCGTGCGCGTGCGTGTGGCTGGCAGCAGCAGCAGCAGCCGTCGCGGAGGAGCTGAGGTGAGAGTGGGACTGCGACGCCTGGGCGGGGGTGCCGGAGCGCGAAATGGAGCCGCCGGCGCGCTGGTCGCTGAGCGACACGTACGTGCACTCGATGTTCTTCTTCGTGCAGCGCTCGCAGCGCGGCGTGGTGCCCGAGCACTGCGGGTGGCAGAAACGTCACCGTCGTGGCCGGCGGGCATCAGAAGATAGAACACGCAACCATTAGAGCGGGTCGGTGGCGGTGAGGCACTGGGGCTAAGAGGGCACGTACCTTGACCTGGCGCCGGCGACATTCGGTGCACGCGATGGGCGTGCGTTTGCTCCGGACTATAGGCTGGAGCAGGCTCGGGTCAAATTGAAGTGGGCGGCCGGCTGAGTCAGAGATCGTGAGTGAGCGTGGGGTGCCGCCGGTGGAGGCCAATTCGAATTGGAGGGTACGCACAAGCGTTGCTCGACATTGGGGGGGAGGGCGGGGAAATACGGAGGAGATTTGGGGCGAGGCTCTAAATGGGCCGCTTGGGAGAGGGTTACACACTAAGGGTGATTAAGGATGAACTCGAACTGAGCCCGAAACGAAGGACAGACGATGGGGAGGTGAGTGGGGAGTGGCGGAATAGACGGCACGCTTTCTTATACGTGCGTCCGCACCCGGTTGGCCGCGGCAGATACCAAGGTCCGAGTTGTCGAACGACGAGAGCAAAGGCGCAAGAAGCGGCCGATTGAGCAGAAACTCAGGCGCGTGTGCCTGTGTAGCACCTCACGGTGATATTCATCGGTCCACAGACACGAAGCCGGAGTGCTCGCCCTGTTTGGAAAAGCGAGGCCGACCGTCAGCACGGACGACGAGGAAGTCAGAGCTGTTTCGCGAGTCTATGCATAAACACATTACGTACGGCATCAAGCTTGCTCGATCGACCCCTCCTGTTGGTGGATCGAAGACCGGGGAAAGTACCGCTAGCGTGGCTTGCACAGCAACGCGGGCCATTCGGGTTCGGTGCCCATCATCAGGACCGCGCATTGGGGTGATAATCAATGAGCCTCATCTCAGGCGAGGGGCCGAACGGGGGGAAGCCCAAACCGCAGGAGACACGTTTCGGCATCGTGGCATTGGACAAAGGTGTTTGCGCGACGAAGTTTGGGGCATTGCCCGGATGGCAAGGTATTTGATGCGACGCTGTTACGAACACCTAACGGTTGCCCAAAACAGACGTGTTGCAAGAAGCTGAAGCATCCACCGGAATGATCCTGGGACAGCGGCCTAGGCGTAAGCTCGCACCTCACCCCCTTGGGAGCTGGGACATCTACGCGTTTCGGCGCTGCCAACAACCATCAGCCTTCGCGTCCATGACTTGACAAATGGGGATAGCGTACGTCATTTACATACTCGCCCTAGGTGCTGTGCAGCCCTCGGGGTAGAGTGGATTCCAATTTCCACTGACCGAGCATTCGAAAAGTCGGGATATCGGGTACATATCAACCGTATAGGCCGCCCACAGGGCCTCCGCAGTGCTAGATTAACGATGGTGGGATCGAGCCCACATCCTTCAAACGGGCTTGGTTTCAACCATTGGCGTCCTGCTGAAATCGTTGCCCAGCCTCATAGTACCGGTGTCCGAAATTAGCTGCCGCCCAACTCAGGTCACCAAAACAGCGGTTCTTACCATGTACATCGTGTTGGCTGCTGCCGCGCACCTTAGCAACATCAACGACGGTGAGAGGTTTGCTCCAGGGTCCAGATACGCTTCGCGGAATCAGAAAGACGCATCCAACATCTGGTAACTTACAACGCGTAGAGATACAAGGGTTCTAGTCCATTACATCGCGAGATAGTCTCGTACCTCCTCCTCAGTCAGTTTGCGGAACGTCGGCTTTTCCCGACCAGTTCCCTCGATCTTGCCCGCTGCCAAATCCGCCTCACTCGGCACGGTGACTACGCCGATTTCAATCGTCTTCTCCGTCATGTGGCCCTCGAAGCCCTCCTTGAGCGTGAGCAGTGCGGTGTGGATCGCGTCTTCCAAACTGATGTCGTCGTTGTATCTTGTGGAAGCAAATAAGACATCAATAGCCAATTCGATGTGAATAGGGACGTCGAGCGTCGCGACACGCACCGCTTCTCGAGGAATGTTTTCGCGTTAACCATGTTCTTTCCGATCGCGCTCGCTTTCCATGCCCAGAACGAACCGGAGGGATCTACTTGGTATAGGCTCGGACCACGGGTCAGGTCCCAACCCGCCACCAACAGCGATACACCGTAGGGCCGGACGCCTCTGTTATGAAATTGATCGAGTATTAGAGCTGTGGTAAATGACATTCATCCGCAATAGGGAAGCGGGTGGACGAACCCGGACTGGGTGGCTTGCTGCATGATGTTCGCGATCTCCTGGGTGAGGACGCGCGTCGAGGGGTATTCGCCGTAGATCTTCCAGTACGACTGTGCGCTCTTGCGCGCCTTGGCGACGAGCACACGGAAATCGGGGCCCATTCCAGAGTACACGATACCGATGTTTGGACAGATGACGGCGACCTTGTCTATCATGGAGTCGTCCATGAGGATGGAGGAGGATTTCTTCTCTGTGGCGATGACAATGCCATTGGAAGCTGCAAGCGAGCTCAGCAGGGGGAGATGGGACGTAGAAACCGCGCAAGAGACGCACCTTTGATGCCCAAGCTTGTTGTCCCTGAGGAGACGGCTGCAAGAGCATGCTCGATCTGCACGAGCTTTCCGCTCGGAGAGAAGACGGTGAGGGAGTAACTAGAGTACACCAGATGTTTAGAAGAAGCGACAGAGGAGTGCGGCTAACACGGACCTGTAAGCACCTCCGTCTGCAGTGGCCATGTGGGCGATGTGTGCGGCGTCTGGAAAGCTACGAAGGGAGGCGAGGAGGACAGAGGACAAGACGGCGAACCGAGTCCAGGACGCGTAGGCCGTATGTCGACGCGCGTCCATATCCACCCCCACGTGCTCTTCAGCACCGCGTCTCTGCGTCCCTCACACGTGGAACTCGATCGGATCGCCTCCCCAGCGTGGGAAACACGTGGCTTCAAGCGCGCGAGTAGGCCAAGTGCGATGATCTTCGCGTTCAAGTTCACGTCCGGACTCACCTCCACAGTCCCCCGGTCGACGGTTGTCCTCGGACGCCGATGTGGCATACAATGGGCACCAACCTCGCGCATTCACGTGTGTTATCCATGCCTTTGTCCTTTCAAATTCATGCATCTTGCTTCTGTTTCGACGCAAACGTGAACTCTGATCGGCGGGGGCGGGCTGGCCGCGGCCTCAGGAGTGGGTCATGTCGACGACCGCCCACTATTTACGGAGCCACAACTCAGCATGCGTACTCAGCGACATTTCTTAGCGACCTCGTAGGGGGTCCTGGCGACGTAGACGGCGGCGGTCATAGAAACTTGCAATTGAATGCACAGCCCCCAATTTGCCGGACGCAAGCGTTCACCTTGCTTACCAACGTAAGTGCCTGCTGCGCAAAATACCCCATATTTTCCTCTCCACAACCTGCGGCCGCTGCAGTAGTGAGAGGCACCGCTCTGAAACAAGGTAATCAATTTCTTAGGGCCGTCGGGCGGCTGAACGCCGCCCGACGTTACGACATACATAGTACATACTTGTCACGACCGCACCCGAACGGCGAACATCGAAAGCCTCGTGGATACCGGTCGGCTCATCCTTGCTTCTATCCATCACTAGCAAGCCCGACCCTGGAATTAAGGACGCTTAGGCAACGCTTAGGCATGCGAAACGTATCCCGGGGCACCGCGCTAGATATCGTTATTGTCAATTGGAAAATAAGTACAGCTGTAGGACCGTTGGATCACCGAAGTCGGACTTGTGTCCGATTGCTCAAACACAGTAATCGGGCTCCCAAACGTCGAACTTGGCCTACACCAATTCGCAATGATTGTAACATTACAACAAAATAATACACCTCTCGGCACATATGCTTCCGTGCATATCCCGCCAGAAACCGGACAGTTTACTCGACCTTCAGAGGCGTGGTGCGCAGGTACGGCTGCAGCTCGGTTGTCAGAACACATCTGTTCGCAATTGCCATGGTGAGAGCATCGCTGACGTACCTTGTGGATTTTGAACTCGGGGAACAGCGTCTTGGCCTCCTCGTTCGACACCGAGGGGTGGACGATGACATCGTCGCCCTTGTTCCAGTTGACGGGAGTGGTAATGCGGTACTTGTCGCCGACCTGGAGAGCTGGAAAGATGACAAATGACATAGTCAGCATCCAAGTCCGCGGAGGAACCAGGCATGACCCAGACAAAAACAAACGCACAGTCCACAACCCTGTCGTTGGAAGCGTCGGACGTCAATATGGAGCAAACGGATGGTAGGCTGTGCTGGACACGCACCGGATGATCTCGTCGAAGTTACGCCCAGTAGACGCAGGGTAGGCGATGGTGAGACGGATGGTCTTCTTGGGGTCGATGATGAAGACAGTGCGGATCTGCGAGCGTAACGCGTCAGCGTCAAGGCTCCTGTACGTATTCCGCGAAACACGGAGATTGCCACTCACAGTGAAAGGAAGGCCCTTCGAGTCGCGGTTCGTCGCGTCCTGGTAGTCGAGCATGTCGTAAAGGGTGGAAATCTCGCGGTCGGGGTCCGCGATCTGTTTTGTGTGTTTTTGTCAGCTCAGCTCAACCTTACAACCCCACTAAAGCAGGCTATATGCCGCCCAATGCGGACGAGTCAACACCGAGGTGAGGACTCACGATGGGGAACTGGACGTTGGTGGGGCCAAACTGAGCGCCCCAGTCGTTGATGTCCTCGACCCACTTCTCGTGGTCGCTGAGGCCGTTCGCGGAGATACCGATGAGCTTCACATTGCGCTTCTCGAAGTCAGGCGTCCTACAAGTGTAAAGAACGGGCGTATTAGCGTGTATTCCCACGTCGTCGACCCACAATGCAGAGTGCCAACGGGAGGCTTACCTCCGTGCGACCTCGGCAAGTTCGGTGGTGCAGACGGGGGTGAAGTCACCAGGGTGAGAGAAGAGGATAGCCTTTCAGAAGCAGACGCAGATGGAGCCGGGATAGATGAGGATGCGTGAACAGGATGGACACAAGCTGATCAGATCCCGGGTTCACCCCTGTCTACAAAGATTTTTACTCACCCATGAGTTGCCAATCCACTCGTGGAACTTGATGGGGCCCTTGGTGGTCTCTGCCTGGAAGTCGGGGGCGATGTCTCCCAAACGAAGTCCCATTGCGACGAAGCGAGTTTAGGTGAATGTGCAGAAAGCTTGAAGGCGGAGAGAGAAGGGCGTCCGCGGGCTGCGATCGTTCACATCCCCGCGTCTGGGTTTATATAGGGAGACCGAGAGGGTTAAGCAGATAACGATGACATGTCAAGGACACTGGGGTGGTGATAATCGCGTCTTCGGTTCACACGCTCGATGGCCAGGCCAAACGCTCTCGTGACGTTAATTGCATGGGTTCATAATGACGCCTTGTTCGTCAAGGGCCATACAGACTACGGACAGGCGAGGGGAAGGAAGAGGGGGGGGGTGGTGATAGTAGAGGCGGATTACCGGAGAGAGATAGAGCGGCAACAGTCGCGAAGATCATCATCTCATACAAAGATCGCCATACGCGATCACGCAATACGTATACGCGCTCCATATTGAGTACTCCAGCAGTGAGGCGTGGACAGAGGAACGAGGCAGGAAACATGGAGAGGACGCTGTCCAGCGACTGTCAAGAAATGAGAGGTGTTGCTTGCCCTCAGCGCTCGGCGCGCAGCACTGGAAGCCATCGCGCCAAGCCACCCATCTTATGTGCATCTTCGAATGCGATCCCCCTAGATAATCCATCGGATTAATGCCCAGGGCTGGCTCCGGACGCTGTGGGCTAGAGTCCTCAAGTGCACTAGAAGTCACTCCCACTGGGAATCATCAATGTACTCATCCGGACCCAATAATTGCGCAATAGACGGGACTTCACCAGCGGGACAGGCGGAGGGGCGGTGGACACAGTGAGAGACTCGGATCCGGATAGTAATACACGCGACGGCGCCATGGGAATATACAGTGCTCAAGAGGCAGGAGGTACGATGGACTCAGTAATAGGCGACCGCGTGTAAGATGTTCTGCGGATGCTTCTCTTGCTGTATCTGCAGGATCGCATTCATCTCTTCGTCAATGTCATTTGCGTTCTCGATCTGCATGAGTCCAGGGCATATAAGCGTCAGTGCCAATCACGGAAACGCCCTTCATTGCAGTAAAGTACTCACCGCTGCGGCGAGATCAAGGATCGCCTTGCCCGCCAGGTGAGCTTCCTCGTGATTGTCCCTGATTTCTAGATTGATTATGTGTACGGGCTTATTGAAGTCGCCACCTCTCGTGAGCAGGTCTAAAACGACGTCAGGCGTGAGGACGAGGACGAGAACGCATGCTTGATCTCTACCCACCGTCACACACCGCATCGAAACACCTCTCCTCACAAGTGATGACGATGTCGGCTATAGTCTTGGACTCCTGCCATCGTTCTGGCGCCAGCTTGAGTCGCCTATTTCTGTCGATCATTTGCAGTAGTCCGTTTGCGGTATACCTGGATGTGAATGTCAATGAAAATCCCAAAAGCGATCATAGCGTCACCCACAGTCGAGCATCCTGGGCCTGAAGTTCCTCGTAGATGTCGTTATAGGGGGTGCCAAAGGGGTATACGTTGGGCTTGTCTATGGCAGGGCCGGGTAATCGCACGGCAGACCCGGTGCCGGACGAGCAGACGCGGAAGCCTGCCTTACTAAAAGGACACACGCTCGTAACCCAAGGCCCACGTTCCGCGGTAACGAAGCACTTACGCGAGCACAGAGTGACCCTCCATTGACCGGTTCTGGGTGTGGGGTCGGTAACCGTGGGGTGTGTTGCAGAAAGGCAAATGTACACACCTGGTTACTTGCGCAAACTACGCAGAACAGTGGACGCGGCCTGTAGCCCGTTGGTTGCTCGTAAGGCAGGGCAGACGCGCCCTGTGCTTCCTGCGCGAGCAGTTGATTCGATACGTCATGAGCTGGGTACTGTGGCGGGGTCGCGGTAGGGTATGCGGGGTAGTTCTGGGGAACATGTGGGGGATATCCTTGCGAAGAAGATGCATGAAGAGGAGGGGGAGCCTGATGCGGCAGAACTTGGTGTGGGAGGGCCTGTGGCGGAGGTGGCCCTTGAGGAGGTGGGCCGGAGGGTGTGTTAGAATGCGACCTCTGCAAGCGGGGGTCTTGACGGGCAAGACGCGGGTCTCGAGCTCTCCTTGGGTCCATGGAGTGTGAGGGCTAAAACGAAACGCGTCAACAAGGGCGTCGGACGCGTAAGAGAATAGTATCCAAGTCTCAGCAGTATCTAGAACATTAAGAGTCGTCTCCTCGACCCCGCGGGTAATTGATGTTTGCAGGTCGAGCATCCGCTTCCACTCTGCGGTCATCTTAGACCATAAATGATGACGTCGATACTCACCTTTAGTAAACAAATGAAACTCGAAACTACCAAGGGTGTACTAAGTAAGTATCAGGAAGATTGGGGGTGGCCAAAAGGTGGCAGACGCGCTGGGAAATCTTGCCGCGTGTTGGTCAGACCGGCCCGTGGGAAAGGACCTTCAAGTCCGAAAAAGTCGGCACAGCGCTTTTGCTACTCGTCCACTCGGTGCGTTAACGTTGTGAGTATTGTATCGTCAGCGCATCAGCAATGGCACGTTTCATCCCTTCAGTACACCTTGATCGGCCACTAGAACGAATCTATCAACGGCCTTATGATTTAACCTTACTTTGTCGGCATTTTCTTCCTCGCGTAGCCTGGGCTACTATGCAAGATGCAGGTTACTTCGACTCGGACTCAACAGCGGCCAATATCACCCTCACCCAGAGACAAAACCTGTACATGTTCCCCTCACAGGTCGAGACAAGTGCTTTATTGTACTCTGTGTGGAACCCCCGGCGCAAGTTGCGTTGTGGATGTTAACATGGTGAGATCCAATTACATAGACTTCCTCAGGCTACACCTGACATGAGCCCATCCGCACAGTGACACAGCCCGCCCACTCTCATCTTTTGCAATGTACGCCATTTGCATTGCCGCATACATATATGCGGTCTCCACTTCAAGTTCCGGTTGCCTTGGTTGTTGGCGCGAGCAAGCTGTTCAACGGACATCTGAACGGCATAGTTCGAATACTTCCAATATTCCCAGCGCAGCAACGTGGAACGGTATTCTGTCCAACGCTTCATCGAACAAATTGTTCTTTGTTGAAGCAGGGTTGGGAGATGATCGTTGGGAAGGTGAGGCCGCTCAGGCTCGTCTGGCACCGATAGGAAACTTGACCATCTTGGTTGGGTCTCAGGTTATCAAATTGCTTGTGCAGGACGCTCCCAACGACCGACCTCACGTTTGACATTAATATTATCTTTCATTGCTCCAGGCACCGGAGCCACCCGTGTATGTGATTATTTACAAGCCACGCTGACGACAGAAGACGACCCGCAGCCGTCAAATTCGCGCAGCATGTGCCCATTCATTTGCTGACCGTCGCAGCAAGCACAGCGTTCCCCGCCGATCCCATCCGGAAGGTTAATCAGAGATTCTGGCATCCGGCAACTCGGCAATGTATGCGCTCTCCACATTTTCGCACTTGTGCTACAAGTCTCTAACACTGTTTAAGTTCCCGTGCCTTTCCTCTATGATGCTTGCGCCTGGATTCCACGCACCCACCCGCGTTCCCAACTCAGTTGCTCGTCCTGCGCAGAACCACAGCTTCGTGGCGACGGTATCCGCCAATGGTCGCAATCAAACCGCACCGCTATCGGTGGAACGTTCACACTCTCAAGATAACCATGGGCGATCCATGTACGTACACATCCCGGCATGCCGTCCTCGGAGAAGTTCCTTATGCGTCCGCCCGCAGCTTCACGGTCTCCGCGGAAGGTGAGCATCCGCAGGCTTACGTTCGGACTCGGAGGATTTGGCCACAAATTGACCCTTCTATCCCTTCTCTGCCGTCAGAGTACAGGGTATGATACGAGTTCTAGGCATCGATTATTTGCAATCCTAACAGTCTTATTCATACGCCCAGGAAAGCCGAACCGTTGCTTTGTGTTCCTCCAATCACATCCTACGAGCACCGTAGCAACGTGTGGGAAGTGTTCTCGCTCGTGCAACTTCCTGCTTCCCCCGTACATACACCCGTGCATCTCGGTTGTTTTGACCGTCCAACGTGACGTGCACTTGGAAGGCATATGCAGCAGATACAACCCCGAAATACATCATCCTCGAAGGGTGTTACTCATCGTAACCTTACACCCTTCAGCTCGTAAGAAGCCCGTCTGACATTCGGCCTGTCACCGGCCTGCATCCCGTGCTCCAAGCAGCTTTTCGGTGAGATCGAAACTTTGCTGGGTCGCTCTGCATATCCGGCTTCCCACATGGTTACGAGAAATACGTACTTGGCCTAGAAGCCAAGTCAGCACATCAAGGAGGAGACAGGACTCCCATGATTGGTTAGTCACGACTCACCTACCTGGTAGTCTTTCCACTTATTCCGATCCATGTCCGTACTGACCGCTATCCACAGGCTGGCCTATGCGCTCTCCTGCGCGCCTTTGGCAGCCCGAGAATTTGTCAACATTTTTTTACCCAAGGGTGCAAACGATTCTCTAGGGTGGACAAATATGGCCAAGATCCGGGTTCGTAGTTTGGAAAGCTTACGGCGAACCAGCTCCTACGCGACCATGATTGGGCCAAGCTTCATAGGCCCATGCTATTTGTTTCCAGCAGGTCTTTGTAACAATGGCTCAGCCACACTTGAGGTAGGGGACACACAGTTGTACTCCGTCCAATTCCTTATCAATCTCCTCAGACCTAAGACGAGAAACAGTGCATCTTCGGCATCTGCATCGCAATACAGACCGAAGCAGGAGGCTGGCTTCAATCTTCTCCACGATTTGAAGGAGCCGCAGTAAAATACCGTACTAGTGCGCAACCTGCGTACGTATAAATGAACGTTCAGACATCGGTCGCTGTGAGTTCCGGGAAACTATATTCACTTCGGGGTGTCTCTCAAGGCGTCCCACGTCGTCCCTGAGCGGCCTGCCTAGTCCCGGCATTGGGGATAAAAATCTTCAGCCGGTTATCCTCCTGGGCCAAAAATTTCACCAACTGACCAAATCTCTTCAACTGCACCATGTCATCGTGTTAAGGTACTTCATGGTACTGGACTGTCTGGACGGGCTAGCCCCCTCCCCACTCTCGCGGATAGTCCCGTTCTGTTTATGTTCTGCATGCTGGCCGTGCTGGCGGTTGGCTGAGATGAAGTGGTCCCTGGCATTGAGTTGCGGGTGCAGCGACGTCCCCCAAGTTGCTGGCAAGTCGATCCCCCGAGTCGGACCGTCGGATCCGACGAGTAAAGAGAAGTCCTCTTGAGATAATAAATAAATAAATGCTGGTTTGTAATGGCCGGCTAGCTCAGTTGGTTAGAGCGTGGTGCTAATAACGCCAAGGTCGTCGGTTCGATCCCGGCGTTGGCCATGACGGGATCCAATAGAAAGATTTTAATTACTATCCTTTTGTTCGAGTGGCTGATCTGTACAACGGCAAAAGTGTAATACCACCAAATATGTGGTTTGCGCCAAGTTTGTGCTTTGAGGGTTTGTCAATCGGTGATTGCCGGATTATGAACTGCATAGTTCCTCAGCCACCCGACAAGTAGTTTTCCCACACTCTGGGATGTCAGGAGCGCCGGCGGTAAGTAAGTGAAGCAACACCTCATCCTCAAGACCCCGCACGACGTCGCCATGGCCAAGTCTAAGAAGTACGTCCCTGCATTGAACTATGTCACTGTACATGTATGCTGAGTATCCGGTGCGTCTGTTAGCCATACCAACCACAACCAGAGCCGCAAGGCTCACCGTAACGGTATCAAGAAGCCCCAGAGCCACAGGACACGTTCGATGAAGGGTGTACGTACCAATCTTCTCCTCCCCGCCCTCGCTGGTGTTAACTAGGCTCTTCGGTTAGGTTGACCCCAAGGTGCGATAGATTCGTTTGGATTTTGGGTATAGTGAGGTCTTGACGTATGGTTTCGTCTCGTAGTTCCGCCGCAACTCCAGGTTCGCGTTGGTCGGTTCGGTGCGTCCCCCGAATTCTCTGTTGCGCCTTTTGCTTAACTCGAGTTGGTGTGTGCCTGTGCAGAGAAAAGCTCGCGCCGAGCAGAAGACAGCTTCATGATCTCCCTTCCTCGCTTTGCTCGATCCGGTGTAGAGGAAGGCTTCGAGGGCCGTGCCCGATGGGAGAGGAGTCGACCCCCGTCTCGCGCAAGGCGTCGTCGATTCATGTAAAACACCACCCCCACGATTATGTTGTGTATGCCATCGCCCATATGCATAGGACCCACCGCGCGGAAATCGAAAAGTCCAAAAACACCCAGCTCCTCGTGCGTGATGTTGAATTGAATTAATGCAATACAATTGTTACGACGAAGAAAATACGTATGGATACAAGGATAAGTGAAGTGCGTATACATGGAGCATGGTGGAGCATGGAGCAAATGTGAAGACGGTGGATGGTTGTGCCAAGGTTCACTGTGGAGGAAATTTGAGGTTCTTCCTCTGTTGCTCCAGGGTGGTCATGAGTCGATGTGCCTAAGACATTCGCTCATCAGCAAGGTTGCGACTGTTACGCAACTTAGAGCACTTACCGCTGCATCTTCCGGGGGAAGCGCGCCCTTGGCCATGTTGTGCTTCCCGAACTTGAGTCTGTGCCGGTGCCTCTGCGGCAACTTATCCGTCCCTTCCTGCGGTACCAGCAGCGCCTCGCACTCCTCCTGCGTCGCGACATGCCCGAGGAGGAGCGAGAAGAACTTGTGCCGGAGCACGGTCTTGATGCGCTCGAGCGCGTGCGTCGCGTACCACCCGTCGCGCTCGCTGCACGCCTCACGGAGCGAGTCCTCGTCGTCGGCCTCGATCATCTCCTTCAGCATCGGATCCGTGATGTCGCACAGCTGGAACGCGGCCGTCTCGGACGTGACCGTCTCGCCGTCGAAGATGTGCGAGCGCCGCTCGTCCATGCCGGAGAACCGGGCCTGCGCGGACTCGTTGCGCTGCTCCTGCCGCCGGGTGACGACCGATGGGCGGACGATGGGGTGGTTGATGTTGCGGAAGTATAGGCGTTGGTAGCTACAGCGGGAGAGTGAGCGAGAGACTGGCTGCGAGAAAGGGGATGGCGCATACAAGCGGGCGTCGGGGTCCACACGGGGGTCGTACCCTAGGCGGACATATGTATCTCGCCATGGGCCATCCTCGAACACGTACGAAACTAGAGGCAGTAGATATTTAGAGCTGTACACACACGCGTGAGCATAATCGACGATACGGAGAGAAAACTGTGACTGACTTGATGATGTCTCGCACTTCCATTGGCATAAACTGGTTAAATATTGCTGCACGTGTCCACACCGGTCGTTCTTGGAAAAGCTGAAGACAGAGTTGAATGCCGCTATGATGCGAAGAGTTGACTCGAAACGCACCTCGTCAAGCCTCTTCAGGATCTTCTTGTCAGCTTGTCCACGTTGTTCCGCCACTGTCGCTGAGGGCTTAATGGGTACCTAAATGTCTCTGATTAGGGACGTCATACGTCGCTCTGATCGTAACACGTACATTCTTCTCCGTGTACGAGACGGCTATGGGCCCAAAACCCTTCCAGCGCATGCGGTTGATCAGCCGCTTCGTCTCTACACCAGTATCCTCGTCCACGACAATTGTTTCGACTGATGCAGTATTTGCTTTGTAGCTGCGCGAGATAAGATACATCAGGATGCCCTGAGTTTTGTACCCAAGGCCGACGTGCGCACTTGTAGTTCTGCGGGACCCCTTGCCGACTGAACAAAGGCGGAGGGAATAACCGAAGATTGCTCCTCGCCTTCGGAATCGTATTGGAACCTGCGCCATCGCCTTCGAGGAGCTGTGGGTCAATGTCCATTGCTGACGGGTCAGCTTCTGCCGTGGTGATGGTGTACTCCTCCTTTTCGGGAGATATATGGTACTGCAATAGCCCCTCCACTAACGAAACACTTGCGTCAGTACTTCGACGGGCATACCCGCGTGCGAAGGTGGCCTCTCACCATCCATGGTGTCCATCGCGTTCCGCAACTTCGCGACCGGGTCTGACATGTCCGGTTGGTACTGGAAGTCCGCCATACCTGCAGTCGACGCATTCAGTACAAACGCATACATCTGCATCTCGCTTCGTCCGCGCGCGCGCACTCACTCCTGAACCGCGCCGTCTTGGGCACGACTCCGACGGCTTCCACAGTGTACTCCCCAATCGTTCCGTCTCCGGGATCTGGGTCCCCATCTTTTCGTTTCCGCTTCCGCTTCACGACCTTGAGTACAATGTTACTTGTTGGCACCACCTCCCCGGGTACGGGATGTGCGTACGGGATCCCCGGCCGAAGGCGTAGTTCGAGGAGGGATTCGACACGGTCCCGTCCAGTCGCGCGGCGGAACGCCGTGTCGATCGCATGCTGGCCGCCGAGACGCTCTATTGCGAGCGGCGCGGAGGTGGGCTGGATGTAGCCTGGGTACTCAACGGAGTAGAAGTGCGCTGTCGGGAGTGAACGTTCCGGGGCGGGGGCAGGGATCGACCCTGGTTGAGGATGGGGGGAGTTTACGACGTGAGTAGGCAATGTAGAGGGTCCTGTGATGGGCTGCGAGGGACCTGCTTGTAGTGCTGGGTCGATATCCATCGATTTGAAGGGTGGGGGAGTGCAGTGTGTGAGTGTTCGCGGAAAGGAGCTGCTGCTGAGGCTCAGGGTGACTGGCACTGCAGAGACGCGAAATTCATCAGACGCGTCCAGTCACGTGCAGCGTGAGTGCGTGCTTTCGACTCCCGCTCGACGTCAGACTGAGCTGAGACTGAGAATGAGCTCCTTCTGCTCGTCACTGCAGACAGCCCCGCTCGACATGGACGGTGATGACAGCATTGTGAACCAAGTTACGCGATCACCCCATGACGCCTTGAGCAACGGCTTCTCTGGTATCCTCGCACCCGGCTCGTCCCTCGACCCTGCATTCCTCCTCGTCCTCGACGGCATCCTCGCAACGCTCCTCGTCGTGCTGCTCGGGCTGTTCGTTGTTACGAACTATAACCCCCACCTACTGTTCCTGAGCATTATCGAGCTCTGCCTGTGGGTGAGCATCAAATGGTGGGTATTGTCAAACATACCGCTCCCTCTATGGCACCAAATGCTGACGTTGCTCTAGGTTCCTGTCCGAGCTTCGGCAAGTCCGACCGCAGGAGGGCGCGCAGAAACGCGACTCGGCGAAGATAGGTTCAAAGCCCAAGGAGGAATAAGTAGCCCCAGGTGCATTCGCCCTCAGTCCGAATCGAAGTCTCCCATATCCTACACATGATATCCTACATCACCAGTTCTGCACGACGAAGGCCAAACCTCCCATCACCCCCTCTACCCACGCCCCCGTTCGCTCATCCCATACCACAATTTGATCTTCTTCGCACTCTCCTGTGCAAGCTGGAACACTGCAGCCGTATGGCACAAGCCTTAATCGGTGGTCATGGCGAGGAAAGACGAGGGGGTGCGTGGGGGCAACGATAGGAAGCAGATGAGGACGCACATTCTCGTTCAGTACCGTCCATTCCTTCCCGAAACGACGCGACGCTTGCGTCTCCACCTCGAGAGCCGGCCCCTGCGGACGCCTGCAAGGACGCGAAGTGCTGCGCTTGGTCAATCACTTCTGGGAGTCGGGCGCGGAATGTCTTCAGGCGCGGAATAGGCGAAGTTCGAGGTGAGGAGAGGGAAGGGGAGGTCAGTGGAAAGGGGACGAATAGAAGGATCGGGGAATGAATGTACCTCTGTCAGGACCTTCGACATCTCTTCAGAGGGTTCGTCGTTCAGTCTGAAGGTCGTAGAGACGATGTTGGGCAACAGTGAGGACGCAATGGAAGGAGAGTGACATACAATCGCATGATCATTCGTCCGAAGCCGTACCATAGTCCTCCCTGCCCAACGAGAGTGGAGAGTCGGACGCTCCGCGGCTCCGCATTCAAGGCATTTCGGACTCGGGCGGCAAAAGGTGGTGGGACTGTAAAGTCCGCATAGTCTCTGCTCATCGAGGGGGTTGAGGGTGCCATTCCATTTGTGGAGGCGGGACTGGCTGGAGACTCACGAGAAGATGAGGATGTACGCCATCCAGAGTGGGATCTGGACCTTGCTCAAGGCTTTGATCTACCGGTCGTGGATTCAGAACACCCTCGCTTTGCAAACTTGGATTACCCACATCTCCAACTTTGCCGCCGTCGAGGTGACCCATGTCAGGCACATCGACCTTGAAGGTGCATTGGATTTTCTGGTTCTCTGCTAGAATGGACTCGATGGAATAATAGTCATCCTCCATGCTTCACGAACGGACCGTGTTCCGTGATGTAGGCCGATCGCGCTGTGCAGAAGTGGGGAATGCGGACAGAGGAGGGGTCAGAGACGGAGGTGTGGCTGCAGGCAGTGGCCGCCTGGCGGCAGCCGACGCGACGCGTCGCGAAACGCGTCTGCACGTCAGTTTCCCACGTCCCACACATTTACCCAACTTCCACGCTCGCCTGCTTTGCAAGTACTCGTTAACGTTCACTTCCCGCCTTCAAGTATCTCCATTCCAGCTCGCATTCACTGACCTCTGCCAAAATGCTCTGCCGATCGTGCGTCCTCAAACTGCCCGCTCCGACTCGTACTCGCGCGCTCGCCACCTTCGCTGTGCGCCTGGTGCACATACAAGCACTACGTCACTCGTCGCTCCTGACCCATTCGCGACCGTCGACCCGCGCAGTCCCCCAGTCACACCGAGCTGGGTCCTCGTCACAGATACGCGACGCGTTCCACACCCGTGCATCGTTCTCGACGACGGCGCAGCGAGGAGCCAGCGAGCTGCCGGATGAAAACATGCAGGCGATGTTCGACCAACAGCGGAAGCTGCTGAAGTTGACGCAGGAGAAGCCGGAAATTCTGGATAACATCAACGAGTTCGTGCGGCTTTTGAATGATAACGGTGCGTTCGTCTCCTTTTCGCTTGGTTGGTCTGGTCTGACTGTGTGTACGATGCAGGCGTCGACCTTTCAACAGGGGTTATGCCAGGCAAGATGGCCATGCTTCGATTGCTGATGAAGGAGGAGATACGAGACAGCGCGATGAAGATGGCGGCAGCATTACAAGAGGCGGGCATCGACATCCAGTCCAAGGTCCGTCGAGGCTGGTCCGTGTTAGGAGTCTGTCAAACCTTGCTTACCGACGACTGCATTTATCTCTTCCACAGGAGATGATCGAATCGTTCATGGCGATGCAGAAGATGGCCAAGGACGTCAAGAAGTAAGTTGTCGCATTCGTCCTGGACCTCGCTCGCGCGGCGGCTTCGCGCAGCTTCTTCTGCGGTCTTGTAGCATACGAATACTGGTACTTGCCGTATTCACTCATTCGTATACATATCGTATGGATCTCCCGAAGGGGCTCACCGTTTCCCGAAGCCTGCCGGTCCTCCTTGACGTCTGAAACTCCCTAAATAACCAGACGGGCAGACTAGGGGAACTACGGCGTGCCTAGCCCGACGGGAACCTGCGTAGACTACGTTTGGACTACATACGGGTGGAAACTGGACCTGAGGTCATGGAAAAAGCACGGTGCACTGGAACTGTCAGCATATAGCCAGTGCAAGAGTCATGAGAGGTGACGATGCTTAAGGACGAATATTATCGGTTTGCTGCGTTAAGGAACTCCCTGGTTGTGCCATGTGTGGTAGGCGTGTTGGGATGGTGGAGCAAAGAGTTGATGAATAGCGCATGAAGAGGGATGGGTGGTTGTGGGTGGAGTGAGGTTGGGAGGCTGGTGGGAAGAGGCTGGCGGGCAGTGGAATGACGTAGTGCCCCGTCGATGACGCCATGGAATTCTCCCTCCTTCAAATCTGGTTTCAAATCCTTTCTCGCCACTCACATCCCCCACTTTCCTCTCCGTTCCCTGCAGTAATACCCCATTTCTTTCCCCCCACACACCGTCTTCGCAATGCCCACTGGAACAGGCGTTGTAGACGCTTTTAAGAGTTAGTTGCCCCTCAATGCGCCCATTCGTGCCGTGCAGCTGACCTGCGTCTTCGCGGTATCAGATCTTATCCGTCATGGAAGGACTCACCACTCGACTAAACAGCCAGAGGACGGTGCCCATCAGCAGGCATACACCGCACAGCAGCCCATGCAGCCACAGCAGCAGCGCGCAGACCAGAGCCGCCAGCAACGCGAGGCTCAGGCGCAACAGCACCAAACACAGAAGCACGCGCCATCCAACAAGTACAAGGAGCATGTTGAGCAGATCGTCCAGGAGGAGCGCGAGGCGAAGAACAAGATGCCGAACTATCAGGGCCTCGAGAACTACAAGCTGCTCGAGAAGATGGGCGAGTGAGTCCCCCTCTTCTCTGTCGTTCTCCTAGCCCTATTTTGTCTCTCGGAGGGGCGTGATGTTATGCGCGCTCCATCATCTCTGCCATCCATGTTGCCCCGGTGGAGTTGGCAAGTTCCGTGATGGGAACAGTCTTCATCGTTCCACTCCGACGTCCTTTGTTGTTTGAGGCTTTGAGCTATAGGGATGCCGTTATTGGGCCACTTCATCACCTCCCGGACCGCTTGAGGTCTTCTCTGCGCGAGCGCAGATTGCTTTTGGCTTTCCTTGTGAACAGGATGATCATCGTCTAAGAGAACCCTTTACTCACGAACGACTTTAGTGGTGCATTTTCCAATGTATACAAGGCCATCGATCTTAGAACAGGGCAAAAAGTCGCAGGTCCGTCCCCTTGGTTCTGTCGCGTTCCCAGTGCGGAAGGAGCTGACTTGATGTCTAGTCAAGGTCGTCCGGAAGTATGAACTTAGTGCTTCGCAGGTCAGTGTTCCATGTCCACTCGCCCCACTCTCATTTATCAAATTTCGTACCTTTCATTCGCCATGACCTTAGGGGGCAGGCGAAAAGCACCTGAACCGCGATTTTAAAAAGAAACCGCGGGTCACGGAGGTGCATTCTCTTGCTATGTGACAATCCCTTGGCTGACATCCTTTCTACTCAATGTGTAGAGGGCGAATATTCTCAAAGGTGTGTCGATCTTCCTCGCTTTCGTATGTATCCGGGCTAACCCCCGTATAGAGGTCCAGATCATGCGTGGTGTCAACCATCCGTCAATAGTCAAGCTATCGATGTTCTTCGAATCGCAAGAGCACTATTTCCTGGTCCTTGAGCGTGCGCAGTCATCATGGTGTTTTGGTGTGCTTGCGCTGATGGCGCTGTGGATTTCCCCAGTCATGGAAGGAGGCGAACTGTTCCACCAGATCGTGAAGCTCACCTACTTCAGCGAAAACCTCGCACGGCATGTCATCGTACAGGTCGCGCAGGGAATTCGATACCTCCACGAAGAACGCGGTGTCGTACACCGGGATATCAAGCCCGAGAACTTGCTTTTCGAGCCTATACCCATCGTCCCATCCAAGATACTCCTTCCGAGGCAGTTCGACGAGGAGAAGGAGGACGAGGGCGATTTCCTCCCAGGCGTCGGTAGCGGCGGGATCGGGAGGGTCAAAATCGCTGACTTCGGGCTCAGCAAGGTCGTATGGGACGAACAGACCATGACGCCATGCGGTACGGTGGGGTATACCGCCCCCGAGATTGTCAAGGATGAACGATACAGCAAGAGTGTAGATATGTGGGCTATGGGCTGCGTGCTCTACACTCTGCTCTGCGGTTTCCCGCCATTCTACGACGAGAGCATCAACGTTCTCACGGAGAAGGTCGCCCGTGGACACTACACGTTCCTGAGTCCTTGGTGGGACACTATCAGCGCATCAGGTGCGTCCTTTTTAGGTGTCACAAAGTTCGTGCTGCTAAGCCAATCCCCAGCCAAGGACCTTATTTCGCACCTATTGTGCGTCGATCCTGCACAGCGATACACGATTGACGAGTTCTTGGCGCATCCATGGATCACCGCCGCACCTACAGCCGCAACAGGACTGGCTCTTCCTAATATTCCTCGAGCACCCCTCGACTCCCCTCTCCTTGTAGACGCGCGCGGCGGCGTTCGCGACGCACGTTCCCCCGGCCTCGCATCACTCAAGGAGGCGTTCGATATCACGTATGCCGTCCACCGGATGGAAGAGGAGGGTGCTCG
This sequence comes from Polyporus tsugae, assembly GCA_024305745.1. Taxonomy (NCBI): domain Eukaryota; kingdom Fungi; phylum Basidiomycota; class Agaricomycetes; order Polyporales; family Polyporaceae; genus Polyporus; species Polyporus tsugae. The sequence goes on along the minus strand of JAHRBS010000010.1, from coordinate 1,094,299 downwards.
CAAACGTGCGCAGAAGGGTGGCGCGAACCGTGGCTTCCTCCAGAACCTCAACGAGAGCGACGAGGAGGAGAACAAGCCACTGTCCAAGCAACTACCCGTTGGTGCAGGCGCGAAACTCGCGGCCAACCGTGCGGTCGCGGGGAACGCCAACGTCAACGTGTACGACGGCCGTGCTGGCCAGCGCGACCGTGGACGGAGAACCGGAGGCACGAAGCCGTTCGAGCTGGACATGGACGCCGCCACGCTCCTCGGCAGGAGGCATCGGCGTGCCGTGGACGGCGGCGTTAACAACAGCCCACTGTCGACGTCCGTGGAGCAGGATCAGGCAGAGCCGATGGAGACACCGATGTCTCCCATGAGAGTGGATTAGCTTCGATCGAGGGTAGATTGCCTGGACATTCGCTCTGATTCCCCTTCCGCGCAGGGCGACTTTGCATCGTGTTCTCAAATTTCCCGTCGTGTTCCGTCCATGTTCATGTTCATAGACGCGTCCCTTCCGCACCCCGTCACCCACAACACAACCGCACGCGCTCTCGTTGCTGGCCATCACTGTGTGTACCATACTGTACGTACATGTACATTGTACATTGTAGCTGTCTATTTTATTGTACTTTTCTTGTCCGTCCCTCTAGTACTTTCTGCCATCCACCACTCGTGGCCCCCTGCATGCATCCCCACTCTACCTTCCCGAGGCCTTGCATTACCTTCATACATAACTCTCGTATTAAACACATCGCTCACTTTCGTTTACGTTTGTTTGGCTAAAAGGTGGATCCATTGCGTCACTGGTGTCTCGCTGGGCTCCCCTCGCCGCTTCAACATCGCGTTGGGCGGGAGGCCACTCATTGACGCGGGCCACGTCGCTGCCTGACGCTTACTACTCGTCCGACCTCTCTGCTGCTGCATTAACGATGGCGGACATAGGTCGACTGCCCTCCATCCTGCCACCATGGTCCAATCGAGCGGTTAGCGCCGGCGGACAATTTTCTCTTCCTGCATCTCACAGTCAGTCTCCTGCTCATTCTTTCGTCTCGCACGAAGCGTCCCTGTATCTAAAGCTGTCCTGTAATGTTGGTCGTTCCGGACCACACTATCGGCATGCATAGAGCAAACACGCCCGTCATTCGAGTGAGAGGCTCAAACCGTGGCACTCGGGAGCCCGCCTACCCAGCGGTCTCCTCCAGGCCCATGTCTGCCCGGCTTCGCCTATGCCTAGCCCAACTCCCCTTTCTCGTCTCACCTCCAACGTCGCGCGCGATAGACGAAGCTGGATTGCACGTACAACACCACCGGCGGCCCCTCCCTGCGCAGTTCCGCATTCTTAGTCCTGTCGGAGACATCGCGCTTACGCACCATACTGTGTCTTTCACCTAAGCTCGAGCGTACATTCCACCCAAACGCGATACTGTCCTCCTTGGAGGCATTCGACAGGCTGCGTTACCCGGCAATCCCGCCGACGACAACTACCAGAGCCACGCTCCGAGCCTCATCTATTCTCCACTTTCTTTAAGCACATGGACAATTGTGCGGCCGTCAACTTGCAGTGACTTCCAGACTGTCGCGCCCCACAGGGGTCGAATAGTCGACTAGCCTCAGGGAACGCTAGGCACATCTACAACAATATCGTACGTGCTTGATGCGTGGTCCTCCGTTAGCTACTACGCTACGCTCCATCCGCCAACTTCTTCCATTACTCATCCACCAAGGGAGGTGGAGCGAAGCGATACCGTCCCTTGTATATAGGCACGAGCCCCTACGATGTGTCTGATTCCGATATATCGTATCCATACGCCTATCGACCTGCCCGACACATGCAGACCGGGTACGACAATTTAGTGATATCGGCGATGTGCATGTAGGGGTCCTCCTTGTGTGCAAAGGAACAAGCAAGTTCCGACAACAATATCCACAACGCGGTCGCTCCGAGCTGAGAGCTGGGCTCGACCCACTTTTCTTGCGAAGCACTTCGAACTGTCACACAAGATGAATATATATTATATTGACAAGGGGGTAAATAGTAGTCGTTATCCGGCAAATGTCCTCGAACGTCCGAAGGTATCATTATGTACATGTATGGTATGTTAGGTATAATCAAGGAAGCACAACCAATCCATGGCGAGTCGCACCTACGTTCACGCGTTGACGTTCAGTCGTCGTCGCTATCGTCGCTGCTCGAGTACTCATCGTCATCGCCGAAGTACGTACTGCCACCCGCAAGCTGGCTCAGGCTAAAGGGCTGGCCCTCCTGAACGGGGGAAACGGCGCCTGCGAGGAAGTCCTCGTCGTCGTCTTCCTGCAGGAGTTGGTTATTCAGCTCCTCCAGCATGGTCGCCATGTCGACGTCTTCGGCCTCCGCGTCGGCCACGTCCATGGCCATGGGTATCGTCGGCGGCTCGACTTTGCGCGGGGACGGCGGTATGAACTCGTCGATCTCCTCCATGATGATGGCGCGCGAGGGCCCGGATGGTGGGGCCGCTGCTGCCGTGACTGGAGATGCGGGCGTCGCAACGGGTGGCACAAGATCCTCCCACCCTTCGTCCGAGTCTGACGCGGGGGCGGCGGTGATAGGGTCTGGCACTGCAGGTGCAGCAGATACGAGGGCTGACGGGAGGGACACTGCAGAGGATGAATCGGGAAACGAGAGTGCGACGGGCTTGAACGGTGGTGGCTGCTGCCGCGGGACCTCTTTCTTGACGATCTTGGGCTTCTTAGGCACGGGCTGGGGCCGGCGGATCTCAAGTGTCTCCTCCTCCGGTTCCACGGGACGCTCACGCTTGTTCGGACTCTTAGCGGGTATAGAGGGCGTTTGAGATCGCGCCGCGGGCGCCTTGCCCTTCAGTTTCGGAGGAACCACGGGCGTGGGCTTAGAAGGAAGTCCGTGCGCCCGTCGGGAGTTGGCTGACGCAGTTGAGGCCGGCGTCGCTGCTGCTGATGCTGCTGCTGGTATTGGGGCAGGTATTGAGGCAGAAGCAGGTGCTACTGCGGGCACTGATGCGGGTTGCCGTCTAGATTTCAGGTTATTGGGCACTGGCGTAGGTCGTGATGTGGCCTTAGGTTCGGGTTTCGGCTCGAGCTTTGTTTCGGGTATCTCGCCCTCGCTTTCCTCTTCTTCTTGTTTGACCGCTGCCTGGTGTGCATGAGAGCTGGACGCGGAGGAAGAGGCTGACACGCGTGGTGGGGCGGTCGGTGCAGCTGGGCGAAACGCCGACCAAGTTCAGAGTCGGGACGAACGGGGAGTCCGGACATAACACTCACGGGAACCGACATGGCGAGGAGCTAGAGTTGGTTTGGGGTCATGATTCAGGGTGATATATGAGTCTATCTTCTCTAACGTAATGGTCTGTATGCATGGTTAGAGGGTGCGGTACGGCTGGAGCAGGTACTGGTCAACGTACCCCAGCACTCTCGTCATAAACGAGAACACACTCGAACTCTTTCGCAATGTTCTCGGTGCCAACGAAGCTGATGCCGCTGTCGTTCTGCCACAGGCGATGTTGAACCAAATGGTGGGAGTGTGATTCATCATGCGATGACGTACCTGTTGACTTGGTCTAACGACAGTAACGGTCGAAGGGCCACCCTCTTCCTTCGGTCTCCGAGTTTCAATGGTGCCCGACCGGGTGACATCTATCGACTCTGGCTTGAAGTTGTCTATGGAGACGTTTGAGATGATCCCGGATGGCACAAAAGAGTGGCGGTAGATACCCACACCGGAAGGAGTAGAACTCGCGTTCAGCCTTTACTTTGGTGTTCTTGATCGGCCCGCTTTGGCGTGCTTTGAGAGTCCGCGTTAGCGAAGGACCGAGGATGACTTGATGTCGACCCGAGGGCATCCAGGAGTTGTCGGCGGCCGTCGTCATCGCAGATGAAACGGAGGAGAGGATTGAGAGAGGAGGAAGGCGGCTCGAGGGACAAGACCGCCCCAACCCGCGCTCACGCCCGTCGCCTGTCGCTAACAATAGCCAACATCCGCTTGCTAAATAAGTAACTCATACCACACATTCTAATGGCCGGCTAGCTCAGTTGGTTAGAGCGTGGTGCTAATAACGCCAAGGTCGTCGGTTCGATCCCGGCGTTGGCCATTTTTTTTGTCGACATAAGTGCGACCTAGGGGCACGTAGTTAACCAGCACCTTGCAGCACCATACCATTATTTTCCACACATAGTCTCCTTTTCGGTGTTACAAGCAAGTTTTGTCTAGTCCATCCCTAACAATCTTCCACTCGAAAGGACTCAAACGTGCTTCAGTTCGGAAGAAGATATCTCTCTCGTCTCTAGGCCACTGCGTGGCGACAAGCAACTGAGCCTTGCTCTCTATCCCAGCAGATATGAACCGATCAAGAAGGTAACCAAGGGCGCGATTCATCGAGAGCAGGAAGTCCAGGATATCCTGCTCGTCATTGCTCCTAGGCCGCACTGGATTGCTCCCGCACTCGTCATTTGCTGCCGGCGGCGATCGCTAGCAACTTCCCCGTCAGCCCGGCCACTGTATCCTCAAGGAAAGAGAACGTACCTCGGACTGGATGATGCTCAGCGGCTCGTCCTCGAGGGATGTGGATGTTCCTGGACGCGGCTTCTCTTTCCTTCCCTTGCCCTGCAAGGGAACCGGTAAGAAACATCAGTCCCGGTATGGCGTTGGGGCGAACTATGGTCACCTTCTTTCTCCTGGTTTCTGACGGTACAGGCTGCTCGGATCCTATAGCACGCCGAGCCCGACACTTGCGGGGCGAACGGCGCTTTATCTGCCAGTGGTCCGCGCGTTTGAACTGGCTGAGACGGTGGTGGAAGTGATGATAGCAGTAGTAGAGGATGGGCCAGCTATCCTCATATTTGTCAAATATGGGGGACCGAGAGGCGACCTGTGAACCAGATTCCGTGAGGACGACCTCGGCGTAGACCAAGCTTGAGGGTAACGACATACCGCAGAGGCTCAGTGCTGAAATAGCAGCCTTATCTTGTTCTTTCCAAGGGCGAGAACAGTTCAGGAATTTCGTGATCGTATTCCTGATCAACACCTGCAGGCGATGGTGAGTTTATTGCCGAATCCAGGGTGCCAGGGAGACGGTACCTTGACTGCATTGAAGTGGTCTATATCGCATGGTTGGATGCGGTGCGTGAAGGGACGAGAGCAATAGCGAGGTTTAGGGATTTTGCTGTGACATGCCAGAGAAGAGGACTGGGATGAAGGAGGGGATGCAGATGGTAGCGAGCCATCCAACGTTGGAGGAGGCGAAGGCAATGGCGGGATGCAAGATGAGGGGTTGGTGAGCTCGGGGGTAGATTCTAATATCGCAGGCGATGACATCTTTGCACAACAGCGCTAGCCACACCCTTCAGATCATGCAGACTTCATGATTTTATAGACGTTCTGCGTGTCACCGCAGCACAGACCTCGACACGGTTGTCCGGCCCTGTATCAGGATTCGACTCAGAGGTGATTTTCAGGACATCATCTTATCTGCTCAACGGGCCTCGTCAGCAAAGCAGGCCGCATGTAGGGAAGGCAAATTGGACCGACTGACTGCCGATCGACTTACGAAGAACGCCACCACGTCGCGGCGACTTGAAAGTTGACTCACTCGACGCCAAGAGGCGTCGGAAGGATGTTTAAACGGATGTCTTTTCGGCCAAAAGTGTACCATACAGAGCAACAGGTACAGAACCACGGACCAGCATGCCAAACGTCTAACAACAGGCGCCAGGCAGTGTGTGTGTGAATTCGCAAAGCGATCGAAGGGCGACAAAGCGCAAACGAAGACGAAAAGGTTATTACAAACAAGAAGCAAACCAGTAGTTGTACGCCTATCTATCGGGAGCCTACGCTGCGACAGTGGTGATGTATGGTGTGATAGTCCTCATCAGGCCCAGAATGTCCGCCAAGTCCGTGTACAAAAGGAGGAAAACGTCCGCGCGTCATGCCCTATTTCACACCGCGTGTCGTCTCGAAGCCACGGCCGCGTCGCCGTCGAACCAACTGGATGATTTAGTACGGAGCGGCGGCACCGCCAGTCAAAGCGGCCGGGGCCGCGGAGTCAGTAGCAGACGCGGCGGCGCTGTCAGTCGCACTTGCGCTTGCGGACGCGCTGCCCGACGCAGAAGCGGCGGCGGACGAGGGGTCTGACAGGAGAGGCTGGTCCGCCTGCCATCCGTCGATAGTGATCGCACCGGTCTTGCTCGGGCCGGTCTCGAGGTTGCGGGTTCCGGGCGAGTCGACGACGGTGTTATCCGACTCCTGGGTGTTGGACGCGTTCGACGATGACGAAGAGGACGATGACGAGGAAGAGGACGACGATGACGAGGAGGACTGAGTCGACTGGGACGATGACGCGCTGTCAGTGGCAGAGGCGGTAGACGCGGCAGAAGCGCTGGCGATGATGGAGGTGGCCTCAGACGGGGAGATGGTGGTGGTGCTCGCGTCCGAGCTGTTGTTGCTGCTAGAGCCGGCGAGCACAAGCTGGCTGAGGAGCTGCTTCTGGGTGTCAATGAAAGTCATGGTCGGGCCAGCGAGAACAGCCTGGGTCGCGCGGTCGCGAACGTTGTTGTTGAGGGGCTGCATGTCACTGGTGATGAAGATAGCGACCGGGCCCTCGATGCCCTGGGGAACGATGCACTGGTCGAAGGGAAGCGGGATGGAAGTGGCCATGCCGCCGACGAGCATCTGACAGAAGAGACCCTGCACAGCGCCTGTCAGTTCGGGAATCGGTTCGGATGAAGTGAATGCAACTTACGTCCGTGGAACCATTGATAGCAGGGGACGAGAACGTGAGTTGCGTGCCGGGCTGGGCAGCACCGGTGTTCGTGATAGTTAGTGGCTGGTTCGCTATATCTATGCGTCAGCAGTGCATCAAGGAAGCGCGATTCTTTTCACGAACCCTGGACACCAAGATCACAACCAGAAATGAACGCTGAGGCGATCGCGAGGACCTCGTTAGGGAGGAGGCCAACATCGAATGCCTGAGGGATCGAGACACCGTTGTTGAGGACGTTGAGGATCGTCTGGTGCCGGGCTTCCACAGTCAAAATCGAGCCCGCCGCGGTGAGGATCACGGGATCGTCAATTAGGTGCGCGGCACCCAAGTACGCGGACACTCCCAGGTTCTCTACCACACGGGCGGTCGCGGCCATCGTGGGGACGTCGTTGAGCGCATTGCCGAAGTCGATCTTGCAGTCAGAGATGGGCTGGTCGCCAAGCGACTGGATAACCGACTACATTGGCTGCATTGAATTTGGAGCATATACGCAGAATGGGAAGCGACACACCTCGAGCACGGTCTGGTGCGTCGCCTCATCCAACTGAATTTGTGTGAACTGCTGCACGGGAACTTGGGCATCAACGAAGCCAGCGGCGGTGAAGTCTGTCGTCTGGAACTTCTGGAGGGCCTGTTGGTAGAACTGAGACTCGAATTGCTCGAGAACGTCCGCGAACTCTGCAGCCGACGTCGTCAGACCTCGGTCGAAAGGACTCCAGGGTGGAAATAGTACGCACTGAGGACCAGGAGGTTGGTGGCGGTGTCCCGCTTGTTGACGGGGGCGCCGAGGACCATCAAGGGTGCCGCGAGGGCAAGAAGGGAGGCGAACGAAGGCATTACGGATATCTGGTTTGCTTACTGCCGGAGTGGAAAGCCTGCTGGAGGACAAGTTGGCCGATGCCGAAACGAATGGAAGTGGTCCAGGGGCGCTACCGGGCAGCCCGAAAGTGACTACAGACGATGGATAGGCAGTCAGTAAGCTGTCTGCGCCGATGGCAGATGAAAGGGAGGGACACCGACCTTGAGCACCGAAAAAGACGGAAGGGAAGGGAGGAGGGAGGGGTGGAGGGCGGTGGAGGATGGAGGAGGCCCTTTAACAAGCGGGGATCTGATTCGCCGCTGTTGTGTACCAGTGTCCCGGTTCGGGGAAACCGGCAGATCGCTCATTCCCATAGAAACCCTCGAAGGTTCCTATCGCAGACGCCTCCCACCCTTCAAAGCTTCATCCCACCAGCTAATACTAAGCTTAGCCTCATGACCATGTTGTCGATCGATCGACACATTTTGAGGGCGAGGCCGACCGCCACAGAATGCAGAAGGCATGTTTTGTGTCCTCCAGTTGGCACACCGAGGAGAGACACCCCAGACAAGATTGCCCTTTTTCTTAACATAATGTGGGAGTGATTGCATCCAATAAGAAGCCGCGCACCGGCCAAGCGTCGTCTTCGACAGACGGCTTCCACGAGCGTATGTAATACATTCACAGCTCTCCTCTGATCAAGGTCGACCTGTGTCTGCGAATCATCAGGCGACAGACACAGGCCAACAACTCAACTTTTTGAATTTACCGAGAATGGTGGGATATAGACATATGCATAGCCCACATCATCGCGGCAACCTGCATCCGCCTCTTCCCCTCCCAGCTTCCCTCAACCGCGCTGTCCGAGAGGTGGAAGAACACAATATGCCGGACACGATACGCCACTCGGTCACATCCACTCCCGTTTCCCTGTCGGTCATCCTCCGCGAGGCACACGTAAGTAGACATAACTATTAAAATATGGCGCCGAATCTGAAGTAGGTGAGATCCTGATGGCGTTGAGATCAGAACGCGCGTCGTCGGCTCCGATTGGTCGTCGTCGTATCTGCAACGACGCAAAGTGCCTCGGCGCTTGTGCCCTCATACAAGAGCTGGTCGCGGTCCGAACTCCCTCTTTACGAGTTTCATAAGTATTCGGAAAATAGTGTAAGCTCGGGATGCATGCCCGAAAACCCCAGAGAGGGTGACTTAGTGTGAGCACAGAAGTCGCAGCAGTGACGTGAACCGCTGCCAACATCGGGCCTGCAGGCAGCTTTTTGAAAGCTCTCACGGACTCGGGAGCTTTTCGTACGAGAGGCATGACGTCCAGAGCATGATCAAGGTCGTCTGGGGTCCTCGACCGCTCGTAGAGGCGGTGAGCCGTAGTGCACAATAGATCGATCCAACTCGACGGATCTCATGTCAGAGTCGACGAAAGGAAGAGTCCCGCGAGCAGAAGACAGAAGGCATCGTCAACTGCGCCGTGCGGGGGCGGCGGGCTGGTGGATCCTGGCGTATCACCGAAGATTACGACATTTAGGAATTGCCTGGCAGTGGGAAAGTTGCCACACGCTCCCGTCCGAAACGCCGAGATGCCCGTCGCTATATAACAAGCAAGGAGCCAGTAATGGCTTCATACTCCCTGTCACGTCGGCCATGCCGCGGAAAAGCGGGGGACGTACCAGCTTCTATCCCAATGCTACTGTTCCCAATCCCAGAACGCCCGGGGACGAACGGGAGCTTCACGAATCATCTCACAGCTCTGCCCGAGCTAGCCACCGAGATATCATCGCTTGCGCCTCCACGGGCTTGTCGTGCGGGACGTATAGACGCGAAATACTTACGTCAGCCATCGTGAACGCCAGACAAACTTGGAGACTTATCATATGTCCCGCGCCGCGGATGGTCGCGAACGTGAGAGGTCCGGCCGACTTGACTTCGCCCGCCTTGTTCCCGTCGACCGTCCAGTTGCGGAAGCCTTGCAGGTTGTACCTCGCATTTCCGCTCCACTCGAGCCCCTCAAGCCACAGTTTGCTCGCGTACCAGCCACATTGCCAGTCATATGTGCCGGAGTAGATGAGCATGCGGACACCGCGCTCGAGCAGGCCCGCGATGTAGAATTGCGACGGAACGGCGTACTTGTCGAGACGTTGGTTGAATGCGCGGCTGACGTCCGTGTCGCAGCTGCTGAAGTTTTTTGGAGTTTCGACGCCTAACAGCTCCCGGACCGAGTGTTGGTCCAGGTAGTCCTTGATAACCGCGGATTCTAGGTAACAGAGTGTCCCAAGGCACGGCTGGAGGGCTCTTTCAGCGGGATGTATCGCAGGACGGTACGGGGGTGGGAGATCACCTTAGAGACGTCGTAGAAGTTGCGTCCTACAGAGCGATGAGAACACGTCGCAGTGGAAAGTCGACCATCATGTGAAAATCTTACCACTTCTTTCAAATGCGCCGCTCACTTCGTTCTGACAGAACTCTATCGCTGCTCTGCAACCGATTTCATCAAAGATGTGAACACAACTGTGTTTCATAGCTTTCTGACAGCGCGGCAGCTATAATACGTGGGCGTCAAGGAGCGTCAGTGGACTAACGCGTTTCGTCGCCGCAATACCTCTTACCACAGTCTTCATTTGGACGCAGTTACTGATGGTCTGGAAGGGGACGTCAAACGCAGCGGTGCCGCATTCGATCTCGTATCTTCCAACGTAAACCCTGTCAACGTTAGTGATATCAGTGTAAGCACAGTCTGTTTTTAAACCTGAGAATATAAAGACGCACATCATAATATCGACGATACCGTTGCCAATGATGACGCTGGTCAGGTTCAATGTGTCTCTGCCCTCAGCCAGCGCAGCCGTATTCTGGTCATAGACGTAGCTGGCGAACGCAGGGAGATAGCGCCCCTACAAAGCAGTCAAAATACAGTTCTTTCGGCGACTAGTTGGCACTTACGCCGTACGACTCTCCAGCAAGGTGAAGGGGACGTCCCTTGAACTGGGAAAATGTCTCGAAGAAAATAGCCAGGAAAGCATGGACGTTCTTGGCCGCATCCTCCGTGGTCTCAATCGTTTCTCCGTAGTCGGCGTACGAGAACCCAACGCCGACACTATCGACGCCCGCTCAGCTTCGAATGTCGGGGTGAATAGATCAAGAAGATGTACGGCTGATCGAGGAAGAATATGTTTGCTTCTGCGTTCCAAGAGTGGGGGTTCCAAGTGGTGCCGTTGCTCGAGACATTGTTCATGTCAATATTACAGGGACCTGTCGGATGGAGGGTGGGTCAGGCACGCCGCCGAAGGCGTTGCGAACCTCCGTACCGAGCTCCATCAGAAGTCCCATGGACGATGAGCAACCAGGTCCTCAAGCCGATATGATGGTTACATGGAGCATCCGACGCTTAAAATATTGAGCTCTCACCTCCATTAATCCACATCATGACGTCGTCTACAGAGAATTGTCAGTGAACCACTCGTAACGGTAAGTAGTACAGTAGACAATAAAGCGCTAGTTTCAAGTATAGTGTTCCTTTATGGCCACGCGACCTGTTTCGTAGTCCTTAGGCTCCCAATTTACCGTACGAAGGGCGGTACGCGTCCATAATATGAATCAAATAAGATATGGGCCAGCATAAGACACGTATTTGTGTACTCCCAGCACAGTGAAAGCTACACATCACACATGGACCCCGGGTATTGCACCATCAGACAGAGATGACATTAGAACGTAACTCACCGGAGTCTGGGTCACGCCTGCTTTCGAAGAAATAGAAGAAAAGATGTTTCGCGCCATAATCAACATCCAAATACCCCGTGTATACACTAGAACGCGGTGAGTATATGCGTCTTCTGCATGTCCAGTTGCTACAGTGGAAGGCGGTACTTACTTGACCGTAGGATCGCAGAATGAGCTCTTCTTCACCCGCACTTGATGCGCCGGGAAGCGAGGATGGCTCAAGGCCAGATACTCGTTCTGCGATGTGATGGAAGCCAAAGCACGCGTCGAGAAATTGCCTCGGGGCTGGGAGAACGACCCGACGGGAACAGGATGAACGTTGCCGACGCTCGTTGCAACGTCAAACGCTACTTGCTGGCTGCTCACGAGCGCGCCGAGAGCCAGCACCGTCCAAGTTGCGAGAGACTTGAACATGGTGGGAGACGACAAGGATGTTCGTGCGAGTTGTGTTCAACTTCGAGCATCGAGCTTCATGCACATGGTGCGTCCAATCATAGCCGTGGCGGTCCGCGATCCGAGGTAGCAGGCCCGCCATCCCGGAAACCAGCGCCGGTGCGATCACTGTCGGCACGTGTTCCCACGACCTCTTGCCTCAAATTTTCGAGACTTGGACGCACTGCAAGCAAGCAAAGGCTGCAAAGTCGTTCCTGCGGTCTCTGGACGCTCTCTTTCTCCCTTTCTGGGCTTGTATTATTCGCATTTTATTCTAGGACCTAGGGTGACAACAAAAATGCTCGTTCTCTACGAGACCTCGCTTGGCTACTGTCTGTTCAAGCTCACAGACGACGGAAAACTCGAGAGCGATGACATCTGGAAGGACTTCGAGACACCAGAGAAGGCCAACAAGCTGTAAGTAACATTCATTTCAAGTGGGTTTCCGCGGTGCTCACGCGCGCACCCTACTTTGGTTCTCTTTGGTTCTCGCGCGTTCCCTATTGTTCAAACCGCGAATCGCACATGTTAGGCTCAAGCTGAAGGCGATTCACCGCTTCACTTCAACGGCGACGGCAGTGGAGGAGATCACCGCGCTACAGGAACAAAAACTCACCAAGAGCTTGAAGAGGTTCCTGTCAGATGAGATTGTGGGGAAGGGGAAGAGCAAGGAGACTTTGGCGGTCTTCGAGGCAGGCATTGGTACGTGGTGAGAGTTATGGCTATTAAAATTCCACTATTCACAAGTGTGATCAGGTAAGGCGATCAAGGACAAGCTCAACATCAAGGTCGTCTCGCCAAACATGACCGAGCTCTTCCACGGCATTCGCACCCAGCTGTCTGCACTGCTGGACGGCCTTGACCCGAAGGATCTCGCGACCATGAGCTTGGGCCTCAGTCACTCACTATCACGGTGTGCCCTCAATTGCAGTGTTGCTTGACGGCGAGGCTGAACTTGTGGCGGTAGATTTAAGCTCAAGTTCTCACCGGACAAGGTGGACACCATGGTCGTTCAGGCGATTGCTCTGCTCGACGACCTTGACAAGGAGATCAACATCTATGCGATGCGTGTGAAGGCGAGTACTTGCAGGTTGACTGAGAAGGTGCCTCAAACTGACTGACGAAAGTGCCTCTAGGAATGGTACGGTTGGCACTTCCCCGAGATGGCGAAGATCATCGCCGACAACATTGCGTACGCGAAAGTCATCAAGAAGATGGGTAAGCAAACTCGTAATCAAAGAGACCGAGCCCATCTCACGCCGTGGAACGACAGGCTTCCGGACAAACGCTGCATCAACAGACTTCGCCGACATCCTCCCCGAAGACCTCGAGGCCACCTTGAAGGCGGCCGCGGTCATCTCGATGGGCACCGACATCTCAGAATCCGACATGGCGCACATCCACTCGCTATGCGATCAGGTCATCTCCATCTCCTCGTACCGCACCCAGCTCGCCGGCTACCTCCAGAGCCGCATGACCGCCATCGCGCCCAATTTGACCGCGCTCGTTGGCGACCTCGTCGGCGCGCGGCTCATCAGCCACGCCGGAAGCCTGCTCAACCTCGCGAAGCACCCAGCGAGCACCATCCAGATCCTCGGTGCCGAGAAGGCGCTGTTCCGTGCGCTCAAGACCAAGCACGACACGCCCAAGTACGGCCTCATCTACCATGCATCCCTCATCGGTCAAGCACCACCAAAGCTCAAGGGAAAGGTACGCCCCTCGCCTGAAGAGTAACGATCGCACTCCTCATGTTGTGCGCATGCTTAGATGGCCCGTATGGTCGCCACAAAAGCCGCGCTGTCGATCCGTGTCGACGCGCTCACGGACGCCAACGACAAGTCGGAGCCCCTGGCGCCCTCAATAGGCCTGGACAACCGCGCGAAGCTCGAGGCGCGGTTACACATCCTCGAGCAGCAGGGCGACGCGTCGACGGTGCGTTCCGCGTTCGCGGGCAAGAAGCAGCCGCGGTTCGAGATGACGGGCGAGACGCGGACGTACAATACCGCGGCGGACGCGGTCGACCTCATGCCGACGCAGCGCGAGCCGATGGAGGCGGCGGTGAAGGCGGTGTTGGACGTGAAGGCGGAGAAGAAGAAGGCGAAGGAGGAACGGAGGTCGAAGAAGCGGGCGGAGAAGGAGGAGATCGCGGAGGGCATCGAGGAGGCGCGGATGGACGTGGACGGGGAGGAGGAAGAGGAGAGTAAGGAGAGCAAGAAGGAGAAGAAGCGGAAACGGAGAGAGAGCGAGGCTATGGAGGTCGATCAGGAGCACCAGGAAAAGGTATGTCCTGTTGAGGGTGGCGAATCCTTCACGTCTCACTAATTGCTTGCTTGTTTATAGAAAACTGAGACGGAGGAGGAGCGCAAGGCGAGGAAGAAGGCGCGCAAAGCAGAGAAGGCGGCGGCAGCAGCAGGAGCGGGTGAGAGCAATGTTGATGGGGACGTGACGAAGAAAAAGAAGAAAAAGAAGTCGGAAGCATAGCGACGAGCTCCTCTGTTCGCTTGTTCTACCATCATATTTCGCTGTAATCTCCTCATATATCTTTTGTGTTTTTCTCAACATGCGCTTCATGTCTGAACAAAAGGTTCCCATGAACAGCGAGGTCAGGGCACCAGCCTGTTTGGGGATATGTCCAGAGAATCGAATGCGGAAAGCTGGTGAATTTCCTAATATCTTTCTTTCCTCGGTAATACGAGGGCATGGTGTACATATAACCACGGTTCATCCATGAGGATGATACAGCAGTGCCAAGACGGCCAGTGCCGGTTTCATTATTGTTTCACAGAATTGACTGGCGGTGGCGGTGCTGAGACTGGGGTTTGCGCGGAGAGTCCATGGGATGACTACATACATAGAGTCTCTCGAGCTTGAACAACTGCCCTTTGCTCGCCATCTGCACAAACCGCCACTCGTGTGGCTCGGTCTCGAGCATGCACACGCCGATCTCCAACGGACTAGACGCAACTCTACTTTATAGACAGAGGCCGTGTAGGCGTCGCTCGGAGTCCGCTCGCTCCCGGGACGCAACCACTCACGGGGCTGATGGAAAAATCCGATAAGGAGCTTTCTATCCGCTATTCGGAACGTCTACGAAGCTAGGGCTACATCAGTGGGCATCTGCTACGGAATAGGTCTCTGCGGGAGGGAGGGAGACAAAAGGGACAACTACGAAGTTGCCTCGACAACAGTCGAATTCTGTAGACTGGCAGGGAGCTGGAAGAACGGTATTGTGCGTAAATGACCGGGCGAACGGCCATCGGCGTCCAGTTTCTTCCGCGCCCGGTCAGTCTAGAACAAGCATATGAGTAACGAGGCTGGGGGCATGAACAGAACGCGGCGCACGACAGCGGCATTAGCCATTCCCCGTTCCAGGCCTTCTAGCAGGGTGCAAGCCTTGCACAGCTCGTTACTGGACATGTACCCGCATCGCTTACATGTTTCTGTCAACCCGTACAGTCAATTGTATTGAGACCGGAAGGAAGAGGCCGAACATACGTTGCAACTTTTGTGTTGCCTTGACATCTTCCTTGACCTCGAACGCCTCGCCAGAGTGGATGATGTCGATAATCGCACTTGGCCGTGCAGCTTCGAGATCCTTGAGGAACGCCCTTGCATGACCGCGATACGCATCGGGGGAGTATATGCACTCTGTTGAGAAGTAATCCAATTTCTTGAAATAGGCATACCTCACAACGTAGGGTTCAGTACAGCTACAATACTCTGTAGACAAAGGTACTCACATTACGATCTCCTTCTCGTATGCGTACTTAAACGGCTTTGACCTTCTGATCGTGTCTTCGCCCTGTGTGCAAATAGAGGTGCAGCGTCCGAGACGGGCAATGTCGCCGCGCATGACTACAGCAGAAGAGATCGTCAGAAGTCCGCTTGATACCCAAATAAAGCTTACTGTTCATTAGCACGGTTTCCGCAATGTCATCGGCATTGTGTCCAGTAACGATGTGGTCGACGTTCAAGATTGCGGCCCCTCTATCAAGTGCCTGTCGTCTGAACACTCCGCAAAAGGTGCAGTTGTTCTTCTTTCCGATTTGCGCGACGATTGCGTCCATTGTCCAGCCATAGAGTTCGTCATAAGATAAAATCTTCAACGGCATGTCATACTGCTGCTGATTGCGCTTGACCGTCTAATCATATGAGACAAAATGAGACCGCCAGCATACCTACGGGAAGAAAAGTTTCATACCTCCAAGGAGTCATCCCGGTACCCCGTGATGCCTTCGTCAATGGACAGGAGAAACAGCTCCAATCCGTAACTATAGCGCTCGTCCAAAGTTTTCATGATGTGCGCAAGCACAGTGGAATCTGTTCGCGTACGCCATTCAGCCGACGGGCTTGGGGTTTCAAACGTTCACAGTTTGGAATCGCACCTTTGCCGCCGGAAGCGCCGATGGCCACCCGATCTCCAGGTTTGAAGAGCTTTGCTTGCGTGATAGTGTTGTGAACCTCAGTCTCGAAAACATAGAAGAAACAATCCTTGCATATCTGCTGCCCCGTTTTTGGCCGCTTCAGAATCGCACGGGCGTCGTTGCAGAGAGCACAAGTTCGTGGAGGCATGATGAGCGTTCAGGTGAGAGTCACCGAGCGCCCAAAGGACCCCGGAGACGCGGCATCCGCTTTGGGTATGTGGCGGTACCGTGACTGACCTTGCGCATTGAATGTCCTCCTTCAAGTTCAAGACCACTGCTGATTTGAACTTGTAGCTTTGAATAGGTATGTATCCGGTTGATTTTCTATGACATGTCTGCTGTTCCACGTGTTTCATAGACTACTAACCGGTCAAGGAACGAACCTCCGATGGACAGGAACTTATGCCGACCTTCCGACCCGCCAGAACCTGAGCGTTGGAAAGCGACGAGAACTTGTGGTTTTCTAGAGTCACGACCATCTTCCGAATCGGGACCTGAAAATGTTGGTAAACGGGCGTATCGATTGGGAGACCACCGTCGACCCGCTTCAAAGGCGGCTTATACCGATCTAACATTAAGGCAAACGCGCCTTTATCGACATTTTCCGGTCCAGGATATCATGGTCGTAGACAGTGAACCATGCTCTATCATCTCACAATGCTTTTCGGCTGGGTGGAACATTGCCTATCGTGTGAGACCCCACCGCACTGGCTGCCAGATATCCCGTCCAAAAGCAGCCGCAGCAATACTTTTTAAAAGAGACGTATGTGAGATAGTATTGCCGTCCCTCATGATCAGCATTCACGCGAATGGCCTCACGCTTCCGACTTTGAACCTCTAGCGAGGTAGTCAGTCCCCTGTTTCATGGTCGAGAAGTTCCGGTGTGTTCCTGTTATTGCCCTGGATCCTGGCAGTCTTCCCTGCATCGAGTCACAGACAAGTTGGTACATTCTGTGCGATATTTGGGCACTCTAAATGAGGCACAACACAACGCTGTGGGCGTGAGGGAACCTAGACGGAAGGCATGACCTGGTAGGAGATGTTGCCCTAGAACCAGGTGCTGCATCTCGCAAAATCTGAACCTTCGTTGCCGCATCTGAACTTCCACGGGTTTGGCTCGATACAGTGGAGAACTGACTATTTAGGTGCTTCCGGTCTATCCTGCCAAGCCGAGCTCAACGAGTGATCCTCGCGGTGGTGCCGCATTCCGATTCGGTCATGGCTCGACTAAACCACTCACGAGTTGTGGCGCTGCGCAAGCAAGACCCCACCGCTCGGCGCAGGGGTGGGACGCACCCAAACCGCTCGCGGCGGGAAACGCGATTACCATATCCGACGGGATCCGACGCGACCGCCAGAGAACCCTAAGGCCAAGGGCACTCCGCACGAAAACGAACGCGAAACAATGTCGTTGCATTGTCGGCCTTCGGACACCGATGTCAAATAGAGATAGAGCGAATTGCGCCGTAGCCCGGCATTAAGCATTCATTAGGACAAGAAAAGACACAGCAGCGACAGAAGTATGTAACGGCAAACTGCAGAACTTGAACAAACTTGGCAATGCCGAACGGAGAGTGTCCGATGACTGGCACTCTTACACAGAGGCCTGGCTATACTTTTGCACCCTCTTCATACGGGCCCCAATCTCCGTGCGTAGCTCCCCCAATAGAGCACGACCTCGAGAAGAAAGGTCCGGCTGTGTGTCCGCCGCGACCAGCACTTGATCGATGAGCGTGTAGGGGAGCCATGTAGCGGCGGCGGTCTTCGAGACTTCCTCCGTGAGCTGCGAGTCGCTCTGGAAGAAGAGATACCCGCACGTCAGTCAAAGTTCAAAGTTCAATGAGCCATCAACTGTGACGGCATGCACTATGCAGAAGAGCGGGATCCGTCGGCACTTACCCTACGCGTCATCGACAACGTATGGTCCAGAGCGGCCTCTAGCACCTCGTACCGCAGGCAATTCCGGATGAGGTATTCGGGGTGATGTTCCTATAGCAAGGTGCATGCCCCCCGTTAACAGCATGCCTAGCTCCGCACCAAACCGGGCTCACCTCGAGCGTATGGATCAACCATGGTGGCGGAGGCGATGTCCTGTCGGAGCTCATGATCGTCTCTAGCGCGACCTTGGTATACCTATAGTCTGTCTGGGGCCCGTCGTGGCGCTCGAGTGACTGTCTCAGATACCGCCAGCCCCGCTCGGCCGAGGTGCCGGGCCAAGACGACACTTTGTCCGTAAGGAGCCAATCAGAGGTGTCCTCGCTCCTGCAAACCGTGGTTGGACAAAAACATGAGCACGCCCCCATGACCCGCGGTAATGACGATAATAGGACGCGCTTACATTACAGAATCTGGGTTCCTCGACAGCCTTAGGCACCGTCCGACAAGGTGACCGAACAGATCCGACATGTCAGCGTCCAGACTCCGCGCAGTCGCCATCGCGGTGTTAAACCGGTTCGCCTGCGCTAGCCTTACCACGATCGAGGACGGAGGCAACGCAAATTCTGTAAAGGCATGAATATGAAACGGCTCGCCCCCATGTAGGCTGACAGAACGCACCACCAGCCGACAACAACGTGGGGTCCCTCTGGATGAGCTCGACTCTTGCAGACAGCAACGCGTACTCATACTGCATATCCTTCAATTCCACCACCTCAGAGTCCCGCTTGCCCAATGCGTACTTGTTCTCTGGGATGTACTTGGACAGTTTTCGGCGCTTTCGAGGCTTGAAGAGACGGAGAGAGGGTTAAGAAGTACCTCAGTAACAACAACTGGCATGCCCAATGAAGCGAGCTCCTCACCTCGCGTCCAGTCTCGGTCACAATTGGCAACGTGATCCATTGACTCTTAGAGTCCACCAACGCGAGTGCGTTCATGGCAACCGCATAGGCCTCGAGCTGCAGTTCCGCGAGATCGGCGAAAGCAGAAGCTTCGCCCATGAGGGCCTCCAGCTTCCGGGCACGCTGGTACATCGTAAGCGCAGCTACACACCTGTTAACACCGCAGAAAACGCTGCAGAAACGGGGGGGGCGGACACTCACCGTTTCGATAGTCCCCCCTGGAGACATACCACGTGTAGAGGATCCTTGAATAGAACGGCCGGATGCGGGGGTCCGCGTTCCGGGCCTTGAAAGCCAGCGCGTCCTCCACCTCGTCGGCCAGCCCAGCAAAATTGAGGGCCATGAGCCTGTCGACGGCGTTTTCCTCACACATTCTGTACAGCAATTGGCTGATAGAGTCTCTCCTCCTGCAAGTCGGACGTTAGCGACCAGCATACCCGGCAGAAACGGAGGTTTGAAGCGCAACCCATGTTGGCCGTGATACATACAGTCGTTCATACGGAGCGGATATGAGTGCCGTGTACGCATCCTCGTACTGCCCTAGATCGGTCAACCCCTTTATCACGTTGCTCCACAACAGCGTCGTATCCACGTGCGGAGGTGCGTTCGAAAGAGCGAACTGCGTGAAGAGGACATCGTGATACGTGCTCAACGCGGCTTTGAACAGATCGGAGGCATGAAGATAGAAATCAAACTGCGTCTCGAAGAGCTTGCCTGCCGGGAGCACGGCCCTGAGAGCGTCTCGATCCTCACTCGACAATGCAGAGTGCGGACCTGGGCGGCGCAGTCAGCTCCAACTTCGAACAACCAGCACGGGCGGAAAGGAAGCTATAGACTCACCAAAGCTGCCTGCGAGAACCTCGATGACGGAGCCGGCGTCGTCATATCGTCCTTCGTCTAACCACAAATGGCCCAGTACGTACGTCACTCCTGCGGTACGCGGGAACCACGACAAAATCTCCCGTGCCACTTCGTGATAGCCCAGCTGACGGAGGCGCTCGCAGAAGGCAGTCTCCAGCGGGGTAGCGTCTGCTGGAGAGAGCGACTGTAAGAGGCCAGTAGCATCGAGGAAGCGATGGGCCGAGACGCGGAGCCCAGATGCGGACGAGTGTCCGTACGCGTTCACCAGCCGATGGATCAGAGAGTACGTAGGTTGGAATCTGGCCCCGCGGTTAGCGGAAACGTGCATGTTGCGCAGCTTCGCGACGACTTCCTCCTCCGCTCCTGGTCCCGCCGCCTGGGCCGTCGGAGAGGCGTTGTCTCCACCGGACTGCCCAGCGCCGTAACGCAGCATCGCGATTCCGCGAAACACGACGAAGATCTCAGCGAGCACGCCGGGCTCCCACAGCGGGAGGTCGTCCGCGAGGAACAGGAGGAATATCACGAGGGCCAGGGAAATGTCGTACCGCGCATGGATAGACGTAGTCGCGTACGATGCCGTGAGCGCCTTCAGCCACTCAGGGCTGACGGGACGCGACAGGAACTCCCCGTCGTCTTCTTCGTTCTTCACCTCTTTGTCGAACCCTCCGACCAGATTGAGCACCTCGTTAGCGGCTTGCTGGAGCCCCGCCTGACGCCCTTGTGCCCCGGACTGCTTCGCGACATCTTCTAAACTTCTGATGCGGCCGGCGATCCAACTCTGCAAGCCCTCGTCGACTTCCTCGTGCAAGTTTGAAGCTCGGACCTGGTCCTGGATGATGTCGGCGTAGGAGAAGGCGATCTCTTGGCGGACGACCTCGTTCAAGCGCTCCTCCAACGACCGCAGAAGGCGTGGCCCCAATTTTTGACGCATCATCCAGAGAATCGTCAGCAGATCGAACTGCTCCCCAACGGGTAGAGATAAAGACAGCTCCCTGTGCAGACGTAAAGGATGGTCTTCGCCGGCTAGAGAGGCGATGCGCTCACGTTCAATGACGAGGACGCCATCGTCCGGGTTACCACGCCCAATAGCCAAGGGCCACCGACCGTTCCGTTCGATCTCACGGCAGCGAGCAATGAAGCCCTCCCAGTCCCGTTTGAGCGCGTTCCAGTAATTTGTATCGAGAGGGGCGCCGGTTTTGGGGTCCTTGGTCCGCTGTACGGTGCAGCCAACAATTGACGTTATTTGTTCGGCGACGGTGGAATAGGTTTGAAGAAGTTGCGGAGGATAAGGAGGGGGGAGAGACCGACAGGCGTCGGCGTACTGATTGACGGCAGACTGCAACGTGAGGGGAGAGAACGTCCCAGGCCGCATGATGGCCTCGAAAAACTTGCCCTCGAGAGAGCCATCAGAAAGCAGTAATTCATCCAAATAGGCGGGGGTAAGCTCAGCTTCCTGCGCGTAAGTAGCCGAGCTCCAGCCACCAGTACTGGTGTCTTCCGATTCGTCCCATGGTAGTACTAGGACCTCAACCATGGACTGGCCCTGCTTGTCCCAGACTGTGTACAGCGTGTCATCCAGAACGGTGAAGTCCTGTAAGTGGCAATGTATACTGGTTCCCGACGCGTCGAAGGCGATCACCGGACGTAACGCATCGCCGTCGGCCACAAACAGTTGGAAGAAGCCCCCTGAAGCCAAAGAACCTTCGGTAGGAATAAACACCAAGACATGCGGCTCATCGGTGTGAGATGGCGTGAAGATCGAGAGTAACTTTTGGGGCACTGGCGGGAGAAGCACGGACGGCTTCACGGGGCTAGGCGAAGCGCGAGAAGAGACTCCACTGCGCCCGGGTGCCGTGGACGGCAGCGCATGCTCCGCAACACACCCACCCCGAGCGGTCCACATACGGAGATGGCGGTCTCGAGATAAAGTCCACACGTTTCCGACATCCGTCGGCTGCGGGTGGCTTGAAATGGAAACGATATCCGTGCCGCCGGGAGGACCAGTATGAAGGAGGGAGGTGATCGAGTGCAGGAACGAACGCGCATCGGACCTGGTCTCGCGCCATATGTCTGATGAATGATCGGGAGAAGAGAGGGGAGTCTGTTAGACATATTGGCTGGATGACGGAATAGCATTTACTCACCATCCGTGGTGTCACCCCCAAGTGCCTCCGCCTCCAGCCTGAGCAGCAATCCTCCGGGGAGAGAAATCACCACGCAATGGGTACCCTGCACCTGAACGAGGCCTTCGTCAACCGCAGCCTGGATTACATGCTCGCGGTACCACCGGCGGTTCGCGTTTGGTTGCCAGAGTGGGGCACCCTCGCGAAGGGGAATGACAATCCGGTAGAGGGATCCAAATCTGGTGGCCAGGAGGACGTGGAGTTCCTTGGATTCCCACATTACGATCGAGGGGGAGGGTAAGATCGCTGCGGGGAAGTCGAAGCGAAGCGGCGGAACGTCAGAGGACAGAGAGAGGAGCTCTAGCATAAATCCGCCATTGGTAACGCGCAGGAGGATTGTGCCTGTGAGGAGCGAGTGGAAGAGGGTGGAGAAGGAGGCGTGCTCCAGGGGGTGGCCAGGTTCATTTCGGGGGCTAAGATGGATGATGTCCTTCTGGGTTGAGTAGACCGGGATTGACTGGGCAAGTGGAAAGAGGGCGGAGAGATGAGTCGCGACGAGGATGCTGGGCTCCATCGGGAGACAGGAGGCGGGTTTGTGCCGGGCGTGGCTGCGCAATGCGTCCCGGGAAGGTGGAGACTTGGAGGTGGTTTAACGGGACGAGAACGAGGCACAGACTCGCTGTATGCTGCAGGCCGTCCGAGTCGCAGAGTGGCACACCCAGGGCACACCAGTCTCAGCCAAGATCCAAACCAGCATTATTGCCGTGACAGGCCTGGCCGCGCGACGTCACGTCTTCCCACGGCTCGCATCCGTGACACCTCAAGTGGAAGTCATGACTCTGAGCCTCAAGGCCTCAAGGCTGCTCGAGCTCGCACTGCACTCACTCGTACGCCGCCATGCGCAGGATGCCCCGCTGATGCCCCACTATGCCCGCTAAGAACCCTTTGTGTGTAATGGCTTCGCGTCTCACTAGGAAACAGTGCTGCGTTTTCTCTAGACTCTCTCACCGTTTCCGTACGCAGCCCAAGCCCTCCCGCCACGCCCTCGACCTCCCGGATGTCTCGCCCTTCGTCATGATCAATTCGTCTGAATCCCATCCATTAGTTCTTTACACCCGTTTTTCCGCGATCGTGCATGCGGCCGCCTCGTGAGGGGGACTGCACTCCGTCACCATGGCCCTGGCTTCTGCCGCTCGGGTCTCTCTCGAATCACCAACTATTCATCAGGTCGACAAAATATCCTTTTCCCGGCCGCACAATGGACCGTTCGCGTATATAAGTTCGTGGTCTTCCTGCTTTCCAGACCCTCCCCAGACACGGTAAGCTACAGCTCCCAGCAGTTCCCCCCTGCATAGATATTTTTCGTTCCATTTCCGTTTCCTTTTTTCGCTTTCCTTTGCGTGTACAATACACCCTTCCCATTCGTTTCGCTCGCCCCGCTGACCCCCGCGCCATGAACTCCAACATGCCCACCTACGACGCCATCGTCTTCCCCGCAGACGACCGCCCGCCGCACATAGTCCCGCTCATGATCACTGCCGTCTCACTCCCGGCTGGCTGCTCCGCAGAACCCTACCGCTGTGGACGCGCTCCTCACCCAGAAATGTACATGGACTACATCGCCGACCAACTCGGCTCCCATGCATGGCGATACCATGTGCGCCTCATTTCCTTCATATTAATTGCCGGATGTCCTGCTAATTCGCCGAACACTCGTTGCTTTCGCTCGCGTCCTGCAGCTCATAGAAGCTCTTGACGGCATGATCAAGAAGTTCGCGACGCCGTACATCCTCTTCCACCCCGTGATCTCACGAGACGGAATGCCGTTCCCCGTGAACAAGTGCATCCGTGAGATCCAAGGGCAGACGTACGATGAGGCGCGGGCATGGAGAGGCAACCTCGTCGTAGCAAAGTACCGCGACGGGGATTACTCTGCTATGGTCGATGCCTCGATGGCAGACTTTCCCATCATCAAGAACTACCTGTCCACTCACCTCGTGCCTTCATAAAGGGTAAGCGAATCGAGCGTCGAGCCGATTTTCATTTCATGGCGCTGACCCTTCAGTCTTCTCCGATCCTGTAGGACTTGGTTGCGTCGACTACGGTCTGGCCGGATTCAGCCCGCGGGCAGTTCTGCTGTTAGAACATGTGTATTCGCTCCCTGACTGGCTCTTTCGCTTTGGTATCCTTATGGTACACTTGTCCCTAATGACATCAGCTTGTATATATTTTTACGATCACATAACGCGCTGAGGGAGAGGTGAGACTCGCTAAGAAACCTCGCATCAGAGTTCCTCGTGGTTTTGTGCACCCGCACTGGCCTCGCGCTCGCGCTCGCGTTCCGTCGCCGCCTGGGCCTTCTTCGGATCGCAATGCTCCGGGTATGGGCTCGCAGGGTCGATCGACGGGTGAGAGACACGCCCGATCTTGGCATACTTCTTCGAGTCCGTGTAGAACTTCTTCCAGTGCTGTACTCCCTGCAGCCCATCGATGGTCAGACACGTACACACAGCGAAGCAACGCGTCGCGGCAGTGCACGCGCGAGCGTGGCAGTGGAACGAAACGAAAAAGAAAGATCAGCTTCACGCACCCTCATCTCGCTCTCGCTTAACCCGCGAAGGTCGTGCGTGAGGTGCGTCTGGAAGCAGCCGGTGCCGTACGCTCTCGCTGCGTCCTTCCCAGCCCTGTAGAGAGTGAATGAATGATGAGGCCTCCCCGTCAGCGCCGGTGCCTACGGATCGACATGGTGCACGACGCGTGTACGCACATCATATGATAAGACCCGCCAGGGCCGTAGGTTGCACGGTTGGAGCTGACATCGTACACGTCTCCGTCGATCTGGATCGGACCACTCACGGTGAGCTTCGCGGGTACACGCATGGGTGCGACACAAGGATGACCTACAGCGATGAACACAGGTTTCTCGGGGTCCGCGCCGTCGAACTGCGCGAGGTAGCTCTCGGAGAAAAGCCGCTGAGTTGTCTGCGTGTCCGGATTCATGAACGACGTGAAGCACAAATCAGTATCCAGGCGCAGGCACAATGCGAAGTCAGAATCGTCACGCGCCCCCTCCCATTCGCCCGCGTACTCGCCCGGGAGATATGAGAGAAGAGAAGGGGGCAGCGGGACGTCCTCAGAAGAGACAGCAACAGCACGCACAGGTATGAACTGCCGCAAGTTAGGCAGCTCCTGCTCCCACAGGAAGCTGCCGGTGAAGAACTTGCCTGCGAGGATGACGAACAGGGTCGCGTACAGGATGAACTTGAGGATCCCCAGGCAGCCGACTTCGACCTCCTCCGTGGGATCGGGTTCTTCGGGCCCCACCTCCTCGCCTCGTGCAAGCTTCTCCTCACGCTCCTTCCTCCGTTTCAGCCACTCCTGGTGGGCCTCCTCACGCTCGGCGCGGTACTTCGCGTATCTACGTGCACCCACAGAGGGCAACGGGTCAGCGCAGGGCACATTATACGGGATACAGTCACACAGCTTTGAACTTACGCCAGGAAGGGGCGATTGGCTTGCTTGGTGGACACCTGTCTGTCAGGGTCCACAGGATCAGAGACAGTTGGATACTCGTCCTTGAGGGGGAAGTCCGTCCAAGGGGAGCCTGGTGCAGTGCCGGGGGTTTGTGGCTCAAGGGGCTTGCCATCCGCATCCTTCGGAGACTGCTTCAGCTTCTCGGGGCGCCTACGTTGAGGGCGGTCGCCTTCCGGGTTCAGAATCCAAGACATAGTGATAAGTTAGAGCAAATCGTAGCACAGAATGTGAGTAAGCGAGCAGACGAGGGTGCGTAGAGGTGTGTACGTGGCCGTGAGAAGGAGAGTCGCACGACGAGTTCGATAAGCCCCCACTGGCACTAGTGTCGGGCACGTCCAAGGCACGTCGACTGTCGGTGTGGAATAAGGTCCGAGTCCGAGTCTAGCCTGACGCCCGGCCGAACACGTAGGCGTAATTCCCATATTTGGATGTGAGTATTAAGTCCCCGCCAGGCCCTCGCAGAGTTGAACTCCGAGGGGCTGAGGCTGAGATATAGTAAGTCAGTGAGCATGCCGCCTCCTACTCAGGTTGGCGGGGCGACCATGGGGGCTCGGAAGTTCCGCGTGGCCAGGTCGGGGCCGGCAGGTGGGGCGTTCAATATTATTCAATTGGGGTTGCTTTATCAGGTCCCGAATCCCGATGCCCGAGCCCCAAGATCTGATCACAATCCATTCGAATTCCAGGGCAGCCAAGACATGCTCGAGGCTCGCTGAGACTGCCCCGCTCTTCTTGTGACACAGCCAGTGGCAAGCTTTGGCAATATTTACGCAACTCCAACACGAGGCGCGAAATCATCGGACTAGGAGGATGAACGAACCAGGTATTAGGATGCCATTGAAGCACAATGGGACGTCAGATTAGTATCGCGGGTGCTAAGGTATGGTAGATGTACATTGTTTGCGCAGACCGTGAACGAAATTGTCAAACAAACGGCGACAATGAGGGGGATGTGGGTGGATGATGAAGAGTAAAATGCAAAAGTACTGAGGACCGAGCCCGGTAACGAAATGAGTGCGAAGTGTAGGTGACGAGACATGATTAGTGAACGAGGACCCCGCCCAGTGCAATACGAAGCCATAAACGAGCGTAGCTAGGAGAGAGGGGACGACGACGGGATGCGACAACCACGAGGACTGTAGTATGATGACAGGTGTATGAGTGTGCGTGCATGGTAGGAGCATACGGTTGCAGTCTGACATGGGGCATAAAATATCAAGAGCGAGGATGAGATGCATAGGAGTGTGCCAACCAACCGAGACCGGATATGAATCAATCAGCCACGTCATCGGTGCTCGTTTGGGGCGCGCTCCTGGATCGCTGCTCTTTGTGATATTGTCACGTATGCCCCTCCAACCTCTTCTTCGGTGGCATCCAGCCCTGGTGGCACCGTTGGTGCCGACGTACTCGTGTTCATCAGAGGAAAGTCCGCAAGCGGACCGTCGTCTTCTTCGACGAGCTTAATCTTCAGGGCGAGGAACTTCTGGGTCTTAATGAACTGGACAGCTCGTCAGAAAAGGCTAACTTATGTCGAAGAGTGAACGTGCTCACCTTCGGAACAGAGTCCGAGGCCATCAGACGGAAGACGTGCGTCTGGATACGCTCGTACAACCGAATCATCGTCTGCAGTTGGGTCGCGTTGAAGGCGTTCGCCTGTTCTAGCTCGACGCGACCCTGGAAAGTCTTGCCCGTCAGGCTCTGAATGACGTCGGAGAGGTAACCAGACAGCTCGTTCCGGAGACCGTGATCGATGTTGAGTTCGCTCTGTGAGGATGGTGCCAAGTACGTGTTATAGATGATGAACGCTTTCTGGATGAGGGCCTCGTGGTGCTTCTCCATCGCCACCTGACCAGGGGTCGTTTTGCCCCCTCGACCTCCTGCCGGGTTCGCAGCAATGGCGCTGGACGTAGTGCTGAAAGACTTCTTGAAGTCCTGAACATCCAGATAGAAGGACAAGTTCTCCTCGCAGAAGTTGCTCCGCAGGAAATCTCGGAAGAGAGCGCGCAGCTGCGGCTCCTCCATGATGAATTTGAGACGATCGGTATTGGACTCCTTGTGAGCCTTCTTGTCGGGGTCGTAGCTGGCGTTCAACTTCTCCGTCATCGAGATACGGCGATGGATCTTCGCATCGTTCGAAACGGGCCCCTCGGTAGTGGATGCGTCTACGCTGTGGTCCTCCGACGTCCTTGCTGCACTCGAGACGTTGGCGGTCGAACTGTTCGGAGACGGCCGAGCACCATCCGGCATGTCCCAGCGAGCCAGTCGACGACCTTCATCGGTAACACGGTAAATCGCTTTCGCCGTGCAACGGAACTCTCCGTGTTGCTACAATGAACAGTCAGGCGAGAGCAATGGAAACCACACAGGCGTCGACGTACCGAAATGGAAGAGTTCGCGCCACCCGCGGCACCGCGGACTGTGAAGATGATGGCGGAGTCGTTGTTCTTCCGTTTGTCGGAGACGAGGTTGATGAGGCCAAACCGCACAAACTGCGCACACATCTCGGCCGCCTCCTCCCGACCGATGACGGAAGTGAAGTCGCATAGCCACTCCAAAGCTGTCACGGCGGCAAAGCAGTACTTGTGGGAGGCAGGGCTCTTACCCAGTGCCTTCTCCGACACGTCCATCAATGCTACACCCTTGGAGCGTTCGTGGTATTTCTGGAAGGCGTCCATGTTATCCATGTACTCGGGAGCGGAATTGGGCTGGCGACCGACAAAGCGACGGAAGAGGGCAGTGATGGCAGAATGGGATACGATGATCTCGTCGTCGACCGACCGTCGCTCGAGATGAAGAAGTTTCATGCAGATGGGCTGGGATGAGAAGACGCGAGCGAGGTGATCCCCGTTGATGCCGTTCTTGCTCATGAACCGTTCTAGAACGTGAAGACCCTTGGGCGTCAGGACATAAACACCGCGTTCTTTGAAGAGGTTGGAACCGGGATCCGCAGCATTCTCGATGAGGCGTGCATCCATGAACTGTTGGCACATAGCCTTGGCCATATCGCGAGTCATGGAGAAGGTTGTCGTGGTTGTGGTCGTAACTATGCGGGAAGGTTCTCGGGGATCTGGTCCGCGATTTGATTGGGAGAACTTGAGCGACGCGAGGTTTCTCGCTGCGTCATCGCTAAGAGTACAGAATGAGGGGAGACGCATAGATGGACGATATACGGGACACGTACGTGGTGAAGGAGTTGGGGAAGCTGCGGAAGTATTGCCTGTTGGTAGTAAGCTCCAGGGAGACGACGAGCGTTGCAAACAAGTCCAGCGTGTCCTAGAAGGGATCGGAATGGCGATGAGTTAAAGATGGCGGAGGGTGCGTGAAGTACACACCTTGAGGAAGGGCCTGCCGCGTTTTGTCGTCTTCATCATATGAGACGAAGTCGCCTGGGGTGCTTCCGCTGGAGGAGGCATGGCGAGTGGGATAGGAAGAGAAAGAGAGAAAGAGAAGGAAGAAGGAGACGAGCTGCGGGAGGGGGGAAGAGAAACAGAAGGCGGATGGCCGGTGGGAGGAGGAGACGGGGGAGAAGATGAGGACAAGAGGCGAGGTGAGCGCCTGGGCGACACCGTTGGCAACCCACAATTCGACCTAAATTCCCACGTGCCGCTGCCGGCCCAACAGACACGCGAAACAGGGCCGTCGCCCGAAAAATTCCTTCATTTAGCCCCCCTCGACACGCCGCCGCGCGCCGGCAGCGATCCGGGTCTGCAAATCATCCGTTTTCGTCCCCGCCGCGTCGCGACAGAGCGCGACACCCGCCACCTCCGACCTCCGCAGTTCCCGGCCCAAGCCCGCACCTGCGGCCTCCTGCACTCCACACAGGACTCCACACTGCCTACCCGCACGCGTCAGCCGTTGCTGCCGCTCTCGTTTCCAGGGTGTGCGCCCGCTCCAATCACCGCCATCAGACATCCCACCATGGCCGCCTGCTTCGCCTTCCACATCTGCGCCACGAGGCGGCCCGCACTCCCCAAAACACCATTGTTCTGTCCAAGGCGTTCCGTTTCCGTTTCTCGAATCATGCACCCAATCAGCCTCATATCAGCGTGCCTTTACAGGAAACCGATCATATTCACGCCTCCGTCGCCACTCCGGCCCGCTGCACAACATCAAGCCATCCATTCTCGTCAACGCTTATCCCCTTCATTCTCTCGATCGTCACCTTGAAGTCCTGCAGCTGAACCTGGAACTTCTCCCTGCATCCGAACCGTAGAGCAGTCACAACTGCGCCTGACGCCCAATTGGCGGTTTCCCGGCGGTAGCTGGTAGGCGTTATCACCCGAATTGGTGACTCTCACTCGTTTCGCTCGCAGCCTTGCACATCCCGAAACGAGGAACAAAATAGGCTCTGAGACGGTTTGGGGACGGTGTACATAAGTCCTGACGCACAGGCGAGCAGACTGGTCGCCGTGTTTCAGATGTCAAGCGGTGCGGATCACATCTGCTATAACTCCCTTCAAGCGGCTCGAGAGCTGGTGGCGACCACCTCTTTATATGGATTGCTTTTTCAGCGTCAACGTTCGCTCGGTGCAACGTCAACCTCCCGTTGGTGCATTCACGAGTCCCTCTCAACCAGAATGCCGCCGGTTTCACTGATATGATTGACCTTCGTTTTCCGCCCTGTCTCCGCCGGGCCTAGGTGCGATTACCACGCTATCCAAGCACGCGGCAACTTTACGACAATGCCGACACTTGGTCCCTGCAGATCCAGTCTCGCCATCCTCCACGGTCCCCCCTGGGTCCTGGGAGACCCTGACTTTGTGACGCCAGCTCACAAGTACGATCCCAGTACGGAGCTTGCGACGGCGCAGTGCAGGGTATGCCTCTCTTCCCCACACCAGTCGTTCCTCCCATGTTTGTTAATCCAGCTCGCCAAACGCACCGATGCAGAAGGTGAGTGTAAGACGCGGCATCTTTGAGTCGAGGCGTCTCCAAAGTTCCGCGGAAGTAGTGGATAACGTAACTGATGTAATTATTAGTCTTACCGAACGTCAGACAACGTTTACTACGATCATCGTCCCTGTGGCCTGCAACATTGTGGCAGCATCTAGTGGACGGAAGGTTCGCGAATGACTTGTGAAGGTGCGTGCTGTCATCCAGCGTGTTCCGTACAGCCCTTAGGAAGCAGTAGCTACCAAATAGATCCCGCAGTTCCGTGGTGGCGTCATCTACCAACCTCCCGCAACCTGCCACTCGTGTCGGGAGCGCAGGACTTCAACACCTGCAGGCCGGACCCTCGAGGCTTGGAGGTATGAACGCGTCCCCGGGTGTCTTCAGGAAATCGTGCTCTAATTGTGCTGCAGAACGCAGGCTTCGACTTCGATGTTATGAATGCCCTGCAACCTGCAGCTGGTTGCTTCTTCGACCGGGACACATGTCCACAAGAATGCCTGCTGTATCAGCGCCTTGACGGGTTCGGGGTGCTGATGTCGTGTGGTCCATGACCGCACACGAACCTCGTTATGAATTGCCTGCGGTTATGCTTGGTGCTTGTTCGGTTGACGGTTCATGCTTGACTTCCTGCGCAGCGTCAGAAGTTCACCGCGCACTCGGGACAAGAAGGCGTGTTGGGCTATATAAAAAGCGTTGTGGAGATGGCCAGTCCCCGATCATTGCCTCCGAGGAATTGACCCAACCCCCGAGTATCTAGAGCTGTCGCACTGGCGAGAAGGTCTGTGTATGAGTGTCTTTCGGACACGCGGTTTCAGCGTGTGTCGAGTCGCACAACGGTGGTCAATGGAAGATGGGTAATTCGGATCCGCGTTCAAGCTTGTCCCATATGCTTGAGACCGCTTCACTTTCTAACCCCTGTTTAACCATGTAACACATATATCGTTATACTCTATGCGATGCATTCTCACAATCCATTCTTCAATATACCGAGAATGTACCAGAAGTCGTAGATGTCGATGATCTCGCGTCGATCTTTCAGGCTGTTTTTCGGTTGATCACATTAAATCACTCCGGCGGAAAGGTAACAGCGTTGGCCCAG
Source organism: Polyporus tsugae (assembly GCA_024305745.1). NCBI lineage: Eukaryota > Fungi > Basidiomycota > Agaricomycetes > Polyporales > Polyporaceae > Polyporus > Polyporus tsugae. The sequence continues at coordinate 1,062,819 of JAHRBS010000010.1, read as the reverse complement.
GCCGGGCCGACTACACGGTCACTCCGTGTGAAGACGGTGTCACAGTTTCGATCACGCTGATTGCGTGGCGGTTTTGCCACCACCGTGACCGCAGCCATGTCAGTCAACATCAACGTAGGTCAATTCACTCACGATCCTTTCCCAATGTTTAAGTGTTGCTTCACAGGATACTTCAGCTATTCAAGCACTGCTTGATCAGCTAAAATCGTCGGATGTTTGGCAAAAGGTTGTCAACCCAGATGGAACCAATGTGGCTACCGAAGCGCATACATCCAGTGGATCGGTTGACGGCAACACCGCTGCCAACACAGGACCTGGCATTGCAAGGAATACACATGAAGACCCGTATCATGACTCGCACGCCGATAATCATGCACTCGCGAACTCCGGAACCGGATCGTCCTCGAATGCACCCTCGGTCGCATCATTGCTTTCGCAGTTGCAGTCTTCTACTGCCTTCAATGCGGTAGCGGGCCCTAGTCGCTCACATGCAACACGCACAGTCATAACGCCGGGATTCGTCCCCCCTGCATCCGACCAGTCGCAAAATACCGGTCTAGACGCGACAGCGTCGAATGGGGATGACATGCATCCGCGAGTACCCCACACGCCGCCGGAGGTTTTGCGGGCGTGCACATTCCAGCAATCACTGCCCCACCTCGCGCGGCTTTCCGAGGACCCAGACTTTCTGAAAACGTTGGCAGCTGTGAGTCGGACGATGATCGCGGACCGAAGTCAGATTCGCTGATCAGTGGGCGACCTCGCACCGTGGCTAGATGAGGTCCGAACAGGCCGACTTAGAGCGCCAGCTCTGGCGCGAGCGGCGAGAGATCCAGAAGAAGCACGAGGAGAGGGTCCAAGCGGCACGCACCAAGTGAGTGTTGTCGCGGTCGTTACAGTCGGACGTGCATCGGGGCTATTTCGCCTGCGCTACACCACACGCCCCCCTCTCGACACGAGACTTCGAAATTTGGATGCTCGCTAACACAGCGTCTTGCACGCAAACGCAGGGCCGGCATTATTGGGGCAGGCCTTACACAATATGAAGCCGATGTTCGCCTAGGCCCTTCCACCTCTCTGCCGTTCTGATGTTCAGTGCTGATTATGCGGCTTCGTGTGGCAGGCGATGACCGAGTCGTTCCGCGCAGAGCTTCAAAAGTTCGATCGCCAACGAGTGCTGCCTGCGTGGGACGGCCTGGTGACCAAACAGCAGGCGGCGCTCGAGGCGCTTGGTGTACCCGCGATGTTCCCCACGACGCTGGCTACGGACCGAGAGGTATGGGCGCCCTTCAGGGTTTTCTTTGATAAAAACTGTGCTGATAGGGCCACGCCTGCTCAGCGTCAACAGAAGATCGTCCAAGTGTTGGGCGGGATTGTCGGGTCCGAGGGAAGCCGTCCCAAACATACCCCTACTGGCCGTGATGGATAAATGCGCATCGGGGCGCCCGTGCTGCGCTTTGGGCAGACCGTCAGTTCTTTGTGGACTCGGCGGTGATCCCACCTGGAGGAACAAACTTGCAAGGTCAGACCCAAGCCAAACCTGACGTGCAAGCTGGAGATGGGGTTTGGGGTTCTATTTTGATGTCACTCGATGTGGACTTGTGGTGCCAAATCAATGTTTCAATAACCGGACTGCATCAATACTGCATCCGGCGGCATCATTTAAAGGCTATCTGTCTACCATGATTGATACTTGTACTTAAAAGTAGTGATGGAAGCCAAGGATTGGCTGTGGTAAGAAAGGCGTTTTCCGTGTCTTTCGCGATTATTCGCGGGAAGGATGGAGATCAGGGCACTCAGTCAAAGAATATCGACACCCAAATCGCAAACACTCTCCTGCTTGGACCATCATCATGATCAGTTCCAAGAAAACTGTTCATGCAGGGCAAAGCATCGGTAGTCCTGCTCCTATCCGCGTGAGGCTCTCCTAATAAGTAAGTCAAGCCAACCCAACAGGAGGCCATACATGCCTTGATATAGAATCGCCTGAAGATGGGCGCGCGCTCTGCTCCTCCGCACAGATCTTGCGCCGTTTCTCCACAGGGCCATGTGCAGAATGACATCGTTCGCCACGCATGTTTGCAAGAACCGGGTGGACTCAATCGGTGCTAGTGTACTACTACAAGCAGGACGGCAGGGAAGGCGTGCCGCCGCGTGTGGTGAGATAATTAAGGTAGGAGCTTTTGACATAAGGGGGATCAATTTAGCGGCAAGCGGCTGATCGGGCGACAAGTCGCGCCTGCCACAGAGAACTGAACCGTGGCCACTGCGACTGGTCGATGACCACACCTTCGCGTACACGGACTCGGCGATCGCTCTTTACCCTCTCTCCTCATGCGCGCGTCGTGCAGAGCCGTCTCCTGCCTTGCCCGCCCCGTCTTCCATTTGCATTAAAGCCCCGCCCTCTAGAGCTATGCCCTACGTCGATCTCGTGTCTCCCGACGATTATGCGTCGATATACTACACGACCAATTCGCCTTCGCTGAATGTCAGCGGCTTCGATCCTGAGAAGCCGACTCTGGTCATGCTCCACTCGCTGTTCCTCGACCACACCTGGCTCCACCCCCAATTCGACGACCCTCGTCTCCATGCTAACTTCAACATCATCGCGTTCGACACGCGTACAACAGGCAAGTCCCTATACCGGCCCACAGGGCGCTATGACCTCTGGGTTCAGGCGGCGGACTTGGCCCACTGCTTCTACGTGAGTTCTCATCCCCTATTTCGTGCGCTCCAAGCTGAGCTTGGCATGAACAGCACCTTCGTCTTCCCCCGGCCCACATCTTCGCCCCGGAGTTGTACTCGTGGCAAGCGATGCGTTTCGCGACTCTGTGAGTGTCGATCGGCACGGCTTGTCGTGGGTCCATGTTGACGAACTTCCACGGCAGTTTTCCGGAACTCTGCCTGAGTTTGACGCTGTGTAATGTGACTCCGCAAACAGAGTACGCCTTCGATTCCCCCTTTATCAGCGCAGATCCTCACACGAAGCTCCAGGTTGAAGACAATATTCGATGCGTTCGAGGAGCTGTGTCATTTGTGGTGCTACGCGGAGGATCTAGAGTCTTTTGAGACGGCCACTAAGGAGCTCGTGAACTGTTATGCGTTGGTGAGTCCCACAAAGTCTCCCAGTATTGCCCCCGGAGCCTCACGTGTGTGTGGTCAGGATGCACATCCGGATATGGTCGACGAGGTGCGTGTGAAAGTTGTTCAGTCAAGAGACTGCTCCCGACTTGGCATGCGCCACAACAGCTCATTTCTTTCTGGGCCGTGCAATATCCTCCTTTCCGACGAACAAATGTCATCACCAACTGCAATCTTGTACTCAACGTGAGTCCAACCCTACGTTCGATGCCCGATCGCCAGCTGATTGCTTCCAGCAGAGAACACCGATGACTTCAGATGAACTCGCCAACATTCGATGTCCAGTCTTGATTATACAGGTTTGTACACGGATGTCGAGCTACAAGCATGTGCTGACCGTGTGTGCAGTCCGAGCGTAGTCAGTCGCATCCAATGGAGTACGCGCACCAATTGCGACAGGCACTGGTCAACGTACCCAATGGCGCGCAGCTATTCACGGTCAAGGGTAAGCTCTATTTCTACCTCCCCAACTTCATCAGCTCTTACCGCATCGTAGCATCGCACGGTTACCTTGCCCTGCTGTCGTCCTCCATCGTCAACCAGGTCCTGAACAAGTTCCTAACACGACAGGCTCCCGCTCGCAGCGACTTCGAACCCCGTGAGATTCCACACGCGCGGCGTATGAAGATTGCACTGGACCAACTGGCCGAGTTCAAGGACGACCCGAGCATCTCCGAACGTGACCCCCTCTCCCCACTCTCCTTCTGCTGTGTGACGGAGGAGGTCCGCAGAAGCCAGGAAGAGCTCTACCAGATCTACCTGGAGGGCCAGAAGCAAGCTTTGTCACCACTCGCGCCTGATGGTCGCCCCCTGCGCAAGTACGTATTGTTCACTCACCTCGTGTGCCTGCGCGGGACATCGGGGGTCTTCTAGCGACCCCACGCCCCTTTCGGCAAACGCGGAAAGATTTAGGATGCTGATATGCTTGCCCGGTGTGTCCCGCACAGGTACTCAGAACGCAAAGACGAGCACTGGCTCAACTCGACCAACGACGGCTTCTCGTATTCCAGTACGTTATCTTCCCACCCGCGCCCCTTCAGCCATGATCGCTTACCCGCACCCCGCCCTACCCGATGCTGCGTCACCACTCGCGTGCGCAGACATCAAGGAGCTGTCCGAGCGGATGGACCTGCCGAAGGACAAGAAGAAGCCTCCCCGCCGGCCCCCGCCGCCTGTCGAGCAGGACTCGCTTCTCTTCATGCCCTCGGAGCCGGTCACGCAGGAGGCACAGCAGGTCGCACGCATCCGCCGTGCGACGGTCCTCCCGCAGAGCCCCGCCGACAAACACGTCATCAAGGGCTCGATGGCGAAGGTCATCGCGTCCGGTGCAGGGACAGGCCTCCAGCGGCGACTGCTCCGGTAGCCCTCTCCCGACCTGACCGCAGGATGAGCTTCGGGCTTCACGGGCTTCTCTGAGTTCTCTCCCCCCGTCTCGCGCTCACTCACTCATCACCTGGCGTTTGGCCGCGGCTCCCTACCGTCTCGTTGCCGGTCGGGTCAGGGCAACCTCTCTTGATTATTAACCGGGCATATTGTCGTTTTGGAGAACCCAGGGACCCCTCTCGTCTTGACGGCCTCCCCATCTTGCTAGTCTTACCATCGTCGCTTCTTAACAACCCTTCGCCGTCGCCACCTCGGCAGGAGCGTGGCGGAGGCCGCAAGGGGTGTGTTTACATTAATCATCGCGCTCACGCTATATATGGATACACTACCTGCACCTACGCTTCATCTCGATACACGATATCTGTAGTAAGTAGGCTTGCGCGAGGCGCGACGCGGCCCCATAGTCGGTACATATCATCGTCACATTAAGTTCTGTATCTTCATCGCTGCTATTATCTGAAGCATTTACTATCGTCGCCCCCCCTTTCATTGCTTTCTTCTTGCTTATCCTCACGTTGCAGGCTCCTGCTCATATTATTTCTTGAGAGTTGCATAGAGAAAAGTGCCGTGTTGGATCAGACTATGCATATCGACACTCTGGTTATAATCGAATGTATCGTGGTTATTCGGTTTTTGAGACCTTCTACACTGTTCGTACAGTCGGACCACTCAAGTACTCACCGTTGATAAGAAGGTTGCGGCATATTCATCCCAGAGGCTTCTTCGTCCAGCGAAATGGCGACGATAGATGTTTCCTCTGCAAGGAATTCGAATGCGCTTGGGAAGATATACACTTGAAGAAAAGTATCCCCTGGTGACTTGAGGGTCCATCCCCCGCTAGGAGATTCTGCAACCAAGGCCCTGATTATTGTATATTTTCATTGTTCTTCATCGTTACTATGTGTGTGCTGCCACATGCATGCCGTAAGTATCTCGTCTATGTACCGTCGTGCGTCGGGCGTCGTGCCTACCGCATTCAACCATTAGCTAAAGCGTCACGAAAAGCCCCAAGTATTGTCCACAGCAGAGTAGTCAGACTAAACCTGGAAACCGCAGGTATCTATGTCTTTCAGAAGGATACCACGATAAAGAGGGAAGGAATCGAGTATCGACAAAAGGAGGATGCAGAGCCTGCCTCCGGTCTCAAAGGCTGCCCTCGATCATCTTCGCCTTGTAGTACCGCACCATCTCCTCGAGGCCCATGCGCACCGTCCAGCGCGGCTGCCAGTCGAGCACCTGCTTCGCGCGCGTCGTGTCCGGGCGGCGCTTCTGCGGGTCGTCCATGGGCATCGGCTTGTATACGACGTTCACGCGGCGCGCGGGCTCGACGCCGTCCTCGCGCTGGACCTTCTCGACGATCTCGCGCACGAGCTCCGCGAATTCCCCAATGGTGAACTCGTCGCCGTTGCCGAGGTTCACGGGGCGCGTCTCGTCCGAGTTCATGAGCGCGATGAGGCCGTCGACGAGGTCGTGGATGTACTGGAAGGAGCGCGTCTGCTTGCCGTCGCCGTAGACGGTCATGTCCTCGCCGCGGAGGGCCTGGACGATGAAGTTGGAGACGACACGGCCGTCGAAGGGGTTCACTAGAAGAGCAAGTCAGTCGGCTGGCGTTAACTCGCAGTGTTCAATACTTACTGCGAGGGCCTACGACCAAGAAACGATCAGGAACTGCCTTCTGTCTGAGGGAAGGATGGAACGCACCGTAGGTGTTGAAGATACGCGCGACACGGATGTCGACACCATCTTGACGGTGGAAACCGTATGTCAAGGTCTCGGCGACACGCTTACCTTCATCGTAGCATGCACGGGGACCGATCGGGTTTACGTGTCCCCAGCTAGAGCAAAATCAGGGAGGCGGAACGGTGGATACGGGGGGGACACTGACTAGTCCTCGTGTTGCGGGTGCACCTCAGGGTCACCGTATACCTCTACAGTTATGTGACTTCAGTGAAGGAACCTCATAAAAGCAGACATCTGGACATACCGGATGTCGAGGTGATGAGGAAGCGTGCCTTGGTGCGCTTCGCGAGGCCAAGCATGTTCAAGGTACCCATGAACGACGTCTTGATCGTCTTTACGGCATTGAACTGGTAGTGAGGAGGGGAGGCCGGGCAAGCGAGATGGTAGATTTCTGCACGCGGTTCACGATCAGTCAGGGCGCTCCGCGGTAGCGAGGAAAGCAGGGTGACGCACGGTCGCATTCAATCATAAACGGCTCAACGACGTCATGGCGGACCATCTCGAAGTTGGGGTGGCCCACCCAGTGGCTGACGGTAGTTTTGGAGCCGGTGAAGAAGTTGTCAAGCACAGTAACTTCATGGCCGAGGATCATGAGGCGGTCGACGAGGTGAGAGCCGACGAAACCGGCACCACCAGTGACGAGGATGCGCTTGCGCTGGGAGGGAGGGAGGAGCCTCACGGGAGGGAAGCGGGAGAGGGTGGTGTAGGAAATGGACTGGGTGTCGGGGTGAAAGATGGACTTGGACTGGTACGCATCGTAGGGACCGGTGAACTTTGCGTGCTCGATCTCCTTCTCCTCGACATCCTCGTTCTTCTCGGAGGAGGCGGTAACGACATAGTGGGGGCGAAGGTAGAGGGAACGGAGGACGTCTAGGGGTACCTCGCAATCAAAACCGAATCGCTGGAATCCGACGGTGTCAATGACATTGCCGTTCTTGTCTAGGGTACGGATCTGGAAATCAAGCTGTGAGCGGCGGAATGCCTGTGCGTAAACGTTCAAGTAGTATGGTGGGGTGGTGTAGGCGCAGGTCGGTGAAGACCAGAAATGAAAGCGGACAGAAGAACCCGACGTTCCGAGTCAGATGACGTCCCTCAAAGAGAAGGGAAGCGATTGGGACCAGACATACCGGAGAAACGGAGTGGGACTGCTGGGAGGACATGGGCGGGAGTGGAGGGGGAAGGGAGCAGCAAGCGTTGGGCAGGATTTATGGAGGAGGGTGGGGATAGAGGGTATCGGAGGGCGATAGAGAGAGTGGCTGAAACGCGCTGAACACATACAGTACAGTATTTATAACGGACATTGAAGCCGTGGCTCAGTACTCAGTACTCAGTGGCTGCTCGAGATCGATTGCCCTTCTCTGTCCGCTCGGCGCGGACCGCGAGATCGAGATCTGCCAACTTTTCCTCTCTGCGCGACTCGAGTCTCGCGGGCACTGAATGACTGTCCTCGGCTCTCTTCAGCCAATTCATCCCTGCTTCATCCTGCTGACCCCTGCTTACTCCTCTTTCCCTCGTCCCCGTCCCCGTCTCCCACCCACCCACCCACCATGCCCAAGGCACCAAAGGCAGCGTCCAAATCAAAACACGATCCTCTTCATGTCCAACTTGGCGAGGACGAAGTGTACGCCAAGTACGGACGCTTATCCCAGCCAGGACGTCGTAGGAAATCCAAAACAAGGGACGACGACGACGACGACACCGCTGAAGTAAGCCCGCTACTCCCATTGTGCGCTCATGGAAGGGTCCGACCCCCCATTTGTTTTCTCTAGGCGATATTAGACCCAAAAACCTCACGGCGCATCTTCGAGCTCGCCCGCGATCAGCAGGAGGAACTGGGCGAGAAGGATCTGGACGATGAGGACGAAGACGATGATCAACAGGACCTCTCCGTTCCGAGAGCGGTAATGCCGGCAGATGACGACGACCTGGATGATTTGGACGAGTATGAGAAAAACGACATGGAGGAAATTGAAGAGATTGTGAGTCACGTTTGTAATTTGATGACGCACCCTGATGACACCCAAGGCCAGGAAGTCGATGAAGATGACATGAAAGCGCTGGATGCCATGCTTCCAGCAAATGCCGGCGAGCGGAGGACACTCGCAGACATCATTTTCTCCAAGTTGGACAATTTAGAAGCCGGCAAACCAGATGGTGCACCAGAGAAGCGTCATGGTACGCTCAGTCTGCACGCATCCTTGACAAATGATGTTGACGGTTTCACAGACCCCGACCGTATACCGGACCCGGCAGCCGGTCTTGATCCCAAGGTCGTGGAGGTCTACGCCAAGTACGCATTACCCTCATTCTAACCGTATCACAACCTCACAGTATCCCAGGGTCGGCCAGATGCTGGCTCGATACAAGTCCGGTCCCCTCCCTAAGCCGTTCAAAATTATCCCTTCCCTCCCGCAATGGTCGCGCATACTCGCGCTCACGCACCCAGAGAACTGGTCGCCGCAATCATGCCATGCAGCGACGCGTATATTCATCTCCCAAATGAAGCCCCCACAGGCGCGTCTGTTCCTCGAGGTCGTGCTGTTAGACGCCATCCGGGAAGACATCCGCCTGACTCGTGAAGGCGCGCGGAACAACAAGAACCACCGCAAGCTCAACGTGCATTATTACGAGAGTTTGAAGCGCGCGATGTACAAGCCTGGCGCGGTGTTCAAGGGCATTGTATTCCCCTTGCTGACCGTGAGCACTTATCCGCATGCCATATTCCTAGGCTCTGAGCGAATCATTGTGCGTATATAGACAGGCTGCACGCTGCAGGAAGCTGCAATTGTCGCGTCCGTGCTCGCAAAGGTCAAGATCCCCCTCGGCCATTCCGCGGCCGCGCTCATGCGGCTGGCCAACATGGACTACGCTGGTAAGACGGGCACATGCGGCTTCGCCAGATCACCGCCCGCTGACCACGAGTGACCGCTATCAGGCGCGAACTCGCTCTTCATTCGCGTCCTTCTCGACAAGAAGCATGCGCTGCCGTACAAGGTCGTCGACGCGCTTGTCTTCCACTTCATCCGCCTCTCGAACACGTACAAGGCGCGCCGCGCCGGCGACGTGGAGAAGCTCCCCGTGCTCTGGCACCAGAGTCTCCTTGTGTTCTGTCAAAGGTCTGTCGCATCATGCCCGTGCCCGTCTATGATCGAGTTTAATGACTTCTATCCAGATACTCGTCAGACCTCACTCCAGACCAGAAGGACGCGCTGCTGGACGTCGTCCGCGCGAACTCGCATCCGCAAATCAGCCCCGAGGTCCGCCGGGAACTTGTCAACTCCGTCGAGCGCGGTGCACCACGTCCCGATGCCGACGGAGATATCACCATGGCATGAAAAGTACACTATATCCCGTCCATCCTATGATCGCTCACTGCGTTGTATTCCTCCTGTACCGATTTGTGCGAGTGGTGGATGTTCGAATTGTATCGAGCCGCGATGCTGTCCTGTTGTGTTGTGATTTCACATATTACATTATCCTGCGTGAGTGTGTCGTGTTGTCTACTTTCGCCACACAGGAGGAACGAGCCCGAATCCTAGCTAAGCTAATGAGCCTGTTTCCTCTTCTTGGACCCCTTGTCCTCCTTGGGCGCCGATCGAATAGCTCCCAAGACGTCGTCCAAGTCTTTGTCTGCAGTGCCATCCTCCCGATCCTTCCGCTTTTTGCTCTTTTTCTTGGAGTCGGAGTCGCCGCCCTGCTTCCTCGACTTGGACTTGGAGCCCTTCTCCTCGGAGTCGCTCTCCGCATCCTGCCTCTGCACCTTGTTAACATCGGCGAGCTCGGCCCTCTTGACCCTCTTTCCAAGCGTCGCGTCAAACAGCGCGTCGATCTCGTTCTGCGGCCCAGCCTTGTGCTTGCGTTTGTCGCCCCTCTCCACTTTCCTCGGCGAGACCCCCCCTGAATCGACCTCGTGCTCCTGTCCGAGAGGCCTGGCTGTAGCTCGGGGGTGAGGCTGCTGCGCGGTGGTCGCGTTCGAGCCGGACGCGGCGGCAGCAGAGTCCTTTGCGGCGGCCTGCATGCTCTTCCAGCGCTCGGGGTCGCGCTGGAGGACGTGCAAGCTCAGGTTGCGCGCGAAGAACTTGCCGTAGAACGAGCCCGCAAGCGCGTGCTCATGCGGGATCAGCGACCGCGCAATCTTCTCCTGTTTCACGGACGCGCACATGTTCAGCCCGGATCATTAAAGATAGGAGGAGGACGAACCTTGAGGTAGGGGTCGGCGGACGCCCAGCAGCGGTCCCCGACTCTGCTACCGATGCGGGCGTCGACGAGGACGTGGTAGTGGCCGATGAAGGTCATGACGAGCTTGCGCTTGGCTGTCTTGGGGACGGTCTCAGACTCGAGGACGGCGTCGAGCACACGTGAGCTTGTGGCATGATGCGCCATCTGCGTCAGGTCGTCGAGGCTCATTGCCTGCAGACTTTTGGGAATGATGGATCAGAAGGCAGGGTAAGATGCTGAGAGGCAGAGAATCCCACCTGACAAGGACAGACTCGTTATGTGGGGAAGGTAGTCGAAGCATTGACTGTAATAGGATTGCGCCAGGAACCTTCGGTTCCAGAGGATCCTCTGGTTTGTGTTGCTTGTGACGGGGTCCGTCATCTGCGGCCTTCTCTTCCTCCTTGCTAGCTGCTGTAAGAGCCTTTTGGTATTCCTGCGGTTGAAGTCAGGTGACATTCGGAGATGAACGGATTGGCGCTTACTGGTAAAGGCTTGAGCCGCAGGATACACGGGACGAGTAATGACTTGTCCTCTTCGGAGTCCAATTCAAAGGCGGTGACGATGAGCTGGTGAAGTTTAATTCAGTCCCAACCCAAACACAACGACTTATTGGTGCGCGTTACCTGAACCACCCCCTGGATACCAGATTGTACCACACACGCGCGCTCTACCAGTGCCTTCAAGACACCAGTCCTGGAGTTCTCTGTCGCGCACGTAAGTCATGTGGAACACTGCATTTATCGACACTGCACTTACTGACGATCTTCCCCGCGACGCCTTGCAGTTCCTCCAAAGCAGCGTCTAGCTGTTCCGCGTTCAGCCGCTCGATCGCCTTCGCAACCACGAAGTTCGCAACGGGGTGGACGGCAAGCTTTGCCAACTTCCCTAAGAAATAGGTCCGCCACATGATATCGAAGACCTTGTCGGGCGATTTGCGAACGAGCGTCTCGAGGAGGTGCGAAGCGGTAGGGTCGCGGAGGAGGGTCATGAGGTAGTCCGACTCAGGACCCTCACCGTCAGGGCTCTCGTCTGCAAAAGCTATCTTAGAACGTTGGCGCGTTACGAGATGCGCGGAGGGGACGCTTACGGATGGCGGTGATCATGCCCACCAGAGCATGGTCCATAAGAGACCCAGGCTGGTCAGATTGGCCGTATGCTGCCTCCAGCTCAAGCAGTATCTGAATTGCCAAGGGTTAGACAAACATCTGGGCATCCACGGCGGAGGCTCGAGGCACGCACCTGCAAAACCGGACTGGCCACCTGATTGGCGGCCAGCGCTCGAACCTCGTTTCCGCCAAGCTGGTCTGTTAGAGTCGATAGGATGTTTATGGCCGCCTTCCGGAATTCTTTGGGGGTGCGTTGAGCGGTCTTAACTTGGCCCTTATCGCCGTTCTCCGTGGCGAAGACAGACTTCATGGAGCCTTGACGTGCTTTGTACGTTGCGCTCTTCTTCGAGCGTACGGCGAACGCGGACCTGCTAGGGGCGCCTTTGGCTTCGTCTTCGGTAGGGAGGACGTCGGACGCAAGGAGCAAGAGGAGGGCTCGGACTACGTGAGAGGCGAATGGATCCATGATGAGCACGGAGAGCGAAGGTAGTAGTTCCTGCAATCTTCAGGTTGACCTTTAAGTGCAAGAGGTGAATAACATAGAAACATACCTCGCACGCCTCTAGCACTAAGTGCGTTAGGGTCCGAAGCTCTCCTTCATCCTCTTGGGTATCAGATGGGGGAGGGAAGATTCCTCGAGACTGCACACTGTGTCAAGCTTCCGTCGCCCCCGAGCTAGCGTACGAATCCTCACCTCCCGAGCTACAGTTTCATTGCCAACGGCGAGCAAAGTTTGGAATACGTGCGATGCAAAACGGTGCTTGCTCAACTGCTCGAACCTGTCCGTCTGAATTCAGTGAGACGCGCAGCATATAAGGAGTAGAAACGTCTACTCACGACCCACTTAGCCTATCCATGAACACCCTCCGAACAAAGTCATCCATGGAATAGACCATCCGCTCAAGAATGGTCGAGCAATCGGGGTCGGTTGCCAATTGTTTCTCCTTCCCGGACATCTCCGTTAGAGCCGCAACGAAGAACCATCGACGGTCTACACAAGCCATGTAAGCCTTCTGTGCAAATGGTACCAACGCCTCTCTAGACGCACCTTCGTTTGGGTCGACATCCTCATCTGCCTCCACCTCCGGCTTGGTTTCCTGCCATTCGCGTATTTGCACGTCCACGGTACGGAAGTACGCCTTGACCTCCGCGTCCACATATCCAAACGGCGCGTTCGGGTCAACAGCAGAGTCGTCGTGAGCACGCACTATCCAAGACGGGTCTGCTTCGTCCTCCTGGTCCTGGAGTTGAGGCTCGTAGGAGTCTGGCTCTGGCTCTGCTGCCTCTTCAGCCTTCTTCTTATGCTTCTTTCCTCTCTTTCTGTTCTCTCTCGGCATAGCTCTTTGTAAAGCAACAAGTAAGTGTGGTCCGTCGGCGAGAATGCAAGATAGAACTGAGATGAGCCCGCGCTGCAACTCGATCAAGGCAAAGGTTTTTCGGACCGACGGCACGGACCACGGGCTACTAAGCGCTCAGAAGCTCGTTGAGGCGTAGCGATTGGATTCGTAGAAAAGAAATTGTCTGACCATCACCATCTGTTCGAGATCATGTCTCAAGGGACTTATACTTATAGGGCTAAGAGTGTAAATGATAATGAGATACTGTAGCGACGACTGGACGGGACTCGCCTGAACCAGGCCAGTCGGGGGAGGACCGCCAGGCGTCTGTTCGGTGAGGCCGTGGGAAACATCGGGTGAAGTCGAAAAGCGCAAGCCGTTCCCATTTCTTGGCCATCTCCACCACCTTGTCGTCGCTGTCTCGTCCCTCCCCGCGCTCGTTCACCATGTCGTTCCGCAGATCCCCTTTCATGAAGAACTGGTTCGCCGTTGAGGTTGGTCTCTGAGGTTTCTGTCAGAGTTTGACGCGGTAGGTGCTGACCCAGACATATTATCTGACAGGCAACCCCCATGTGAGTGTTCGGACGTGTTTCACGCAAGGACCTCTGGCTTACTCTGGTTAGCTACGCTATCGTCGGTGTTGTTGTTGTCGGTGCCGGCTGGTATCTGACGCGCCTCGCGCGTGGTCCCTCTGGTACGTCCCATTCATTCTTCAAAGCTTCATGTCTCCGTGCCCCAATTCACACCTCCGACCCACCACACAGTCGTCTGGACGAAGGACAACCCGACCCCCTGGAACACCGTCAAGCCAGACGAGAACACCAAGCTCCTCTCCGTGAACCAGCACTTGGAAAAAAGGTACGCTTCCATGTCCCGCTACTCCCCGCAGCTGAGCGGTAACAACGTGTGTGCTAATATGCCACTATGCAGCTGGGAGCGGAAGAAGCTCTGAGATGACTCCGTCTATCGTGGTTTAGACATGGAGTTCAGAGAGTGATACGCACACTGTGTAACATTTGTCGCCCCTCTAATTCCAGTATTAATCCTCCTCTTCGGCATGCAACTGGTGCACGGCCCAACGTTGGACAAATAACTGGGGCGTTTGCAACTTGGAACGCAGTTCCAGGTGCTATCCCCTGATGTTGTTATGATTGCAAGTGTCTAGTCTGGGTGTAGGGCAATGTGTACCCCGTGAAACAAACGGCCTCGCCAGGCAAGCGCATTTTGGTGCCCATGGGATGGCCGCGAACATAGCTGCCGATGTTACCTTCGTATGAGCATAGGTCACAAATGGCTATAGCTTCGTGGAGGGGTCTGAACGTGATAGTACTTGCTACATATCGTACAGTTAACACTCTACAATGTTGGGGTGACGGAGGTTAGTGAAATTTCTGATACGAATCCTATGCATAAAGCAGCCTCACGAAGTGCCATCGGCACTGAGCCCCTTGTTGATACCATCCAGTAGGTAATCGCCTGCAGCCTCAAACACCTCATAGCCAGCCAACTGCTTCTCCTTGATCCACCTTCCCTTCTCCTCGAACGACGTCGCGTCATCGTAAGACACCATGACCTGCGTGGCATTGTCGTATATGTAGGGCGTCTGGGAGCACGTGTCGAACGTATACACGATCCCGCTCACGGCAGTGCCGTCCTCCTTGAGCCACTTCGTCTCATTGACGAGGCCCAGGAAGCTGAACGTGCCGCCAGGCGAGCTCGGGTCGTCCCATGAGTCGCCCACGATCTTGCTCGGGTCGTCGTAAGCGAACATGGTGTTCATCTGTTGTCCGTTCGGCAGGAACGCCGCGCTCTGGGGGTGAAGCCGTGTCCGTAGGCAGGGGCCCCCGGGACGATCTGCTCCAGCGGAAAACCGGCTTTTTTCCAGGCGTCCACTACGCCCTCCGCGGACGACGTGAAATTCCCCGATCCGCCGCAGCCAGAGTAGAGGGCCGCGTTCGGGCCGACGGTTTTGGAGAGGCCTTGGCTGTTGGTGTCTAGGTTCATGATCGCGATGTAGTCGAGGATGGCGGCGAACGCGGACAGGTCGGTCGAGGGGTCCCCGTCCGCGCCGACCCATGGGCTCGTGGACGTCGCGGCGGTGATGATGAACTTCTCATCGGTCTTGCTGCGGAGGGCTTTCAGGAACTCGAGGAAGTCTGCGGCGTCGTTGGGGTCGAACGCGTTGGGGTTTCCGGGGTTCTTACCGGGGTACCCCCAAATGAAGAGCGAGGTGAAGTCAGAGACATTGGCAGGCCGTCGAGGAGGACGTGCTGACATACTCCATATCTATACCGTCCAGCTGATATGTCTTAGTGAAGTTGATGACTGTCCCGACGAACGCTTCGCGGTCTTCTGGTATTCGCAGAAGTGCTGAGAAGTTTCCGCCGTTTCAGCCGCCGATTGTGGCCAAGGCCATGGCGTTCTACAAAACTTGTCATCAGCTTCGTGGTTCCGAGGGCTGCACCCTACGCTGTCCTTCGCACTGTTCACAAATTCCGGGAGCCGCGTCGGGTCAAGGTTGAGGTCGAGAACACTGCTCGTGCTTCCATTTGTCCGACTGCAGGCACCCATTGCTCAGCAGAATCCGACATAGATAATATAACGGTACACGTACGCCGCGAAGTATGAAATGATGTTGAACTTGTTGTACTGGAGAGTCTTCTCCGAGTCGGTCACATTCGGATGGTAGGATGCCCACCAGGTGGCACGGATAAAATCGACTCCGAACCTCTTGGTGATTGGGGTACGGGGCGACTCGTTTGTATTGCAGGACCTGTACCAGCCTGCGAGACAGAGAGGAGCATAAAGATTGAGAGGATGGACGAGAGGAGTAGTGGGAGATGCATCGTTGGTTTGATGTGGGTGAAGTATACCTGGCTGCCGCCGCTGAGTCGCGCGACATGATCCTTATATGCATTCTATCCCGTTCACCAGACGGGATGCGTTTGGATGCAATCCTTGAAGAATCCCTGCGAAGCCGACAATTGGAGGGTCCTACAGATCAGTTCACGGCGCGCGCGCTCAATTCCGACAAAAACAGTACATGGAGACGTTACCAGCGGGAAAGGTGATGGAGAATTGTCTCTATAACTTCATACCGTATACTTATGCGCGGTGCGACGTTGAACCCGAAGTTGTCTCGAGAACACATCGAAGTGAAGATCTCAGATTGACTTGCAAACAACGCCACGGCGTTTCGTAGAGACTTGAGGAGACTTAACCTTGGGAGCTTGGCGTTCTATCTAGTCATGACGAGTGCACATCGGCACGTTGGCTGGCCTGCGTACGAAAGCATGCATTAGAACACCGCCGTGGGTTCCGCGTTCAAGCTCAGCGGGGACTACTACGGTAAAAAATCGACTGCAAGCAGTCACCGGGGGCGTTGATCACAAACCGCGATAAAAACAGACAAACAAACATACCTGAACAGACGGAAACAGGTGCTATCGCCATCCCACACCGGTACCGTACGTGGTGGCGTAGAGAGAGAACAAGTGGGCGTCTAGATCTGGGGGAGGTCGTCGGCGTCATGTGGCTGACTCTATCGTCTTCTCTGCAAGCTCGTCCTGTAAGCTCTTGGCGTCGCGTCTGCTGCGATGTGCGTGTCAGTGACTTGTGACCGCCAATGTACAGCTGGGAATCGGGAACCGGGACAACCATATCGCGACATGAGACCTCGATTTATAAGGGCGCGGCCCGCAATTACTCGAGTATCTACCCTCCTCCCAACCATTATCGAAGCTTGAGGCCAGAGGCGGGTATCTGCGTGGCATACAACCATGGTCGTCCCACTCGGCTCTACCCAACCGGTGTATGCATTCCCTGTGCTTGAAGACATCGCGGACGATCCCGACGATGCACCTGTCGGGGGGCTCTCATTGGTGAGCTTGTGTCCTCTATACACCTGCTGATAGTACATACTAATGAACTGGGAAGAAAGAGTCTGCGCCGCTAGAGCTCCCAGAGATCGTGTTCGGCGGTGCTACTTTGTCTGCTTTTTATAATTCCGAGGCTACGATTGCGAGCGATGTCCCGGTCCGCACCGTACGCTTGGCTCTTCGGTGCGCCAGCATCCGTCCTGTTTGATACAACACATACCGAGGTGCTTCGATTGCAGGTACAACATCCGCGCCTTCGATACCTCGCCATACTATGGTGTGTCGGAGATAGTGCTCGGCACTGCCCTGAAGGTCCTCGAGCCCATCTTCCCCCGCTCGTCATACAAACTTGTACGTTTCCCCGTGTTCCGTCTCCCCTCGTGTATATTTCTCCATTTGGCGTCAGTTACCGTTCCTTGTTAAACTGACGCGTTACACGTACAGATGACCAAGTGTGGACGGTACGGCCTCAACCAGTCCGAGTTCGATTACTCTCCTGGAACGATTCGAAAGAGCGTCGAACGCAGCCTAGAGCGCTTCCACACCACTTACCTCGACACGGTCTATTTGCACGACGTCGAGTTCGTGTGCACGCCTGTGGGCCCATTGGAGGCCGGAAACCCTGAAACGGCACTCTTCGAGAAGGCCGCCGAGTACGGGCTCGCCGAAGGCCAGGAAGGCAAAGTGTGGGGCGAGGGCGATCAGAAGATCCTCGATGCCTACGCAGAGCTCCGCAAGATGCAAGAGGAAGGCAAGATCAAGCACATCGGGATGACGGGTGAGAACGCCTCTGTGGAAAGTTAGCGCAGTCGCAGCATTCTAAACCGTCTCGGTCACAGCGTACACACTCTCGACGCTTCTCCGCCTTGCGCTTCTCGTGCTCCACACGCCGCCGTACAAGCCGCTGGACGTCCTCCTTTCGTACTGCCACCTCTCGCTCAACAACAGCACGTTCGCGACGTACGCCAAACCGCTACGCGAGCGCGCGAAGGTCACACAGCTCGTCACCGCCTCTCCGCTGAGCATGGGTCTCCTTACGCCCAATCCGCCATCATGGCACCCGGCTCCAGCAGAGTCGAAGAAGGCAGCGAAGCAGGCCAACGGAATCGTCAGCGATGCGCAGTGGGACGGCGGTCTGCCGAACCTCGCGGCGGGCTACGGCTTCAGGAAGGGACAAGAGAACGCCATGCCCGTCGTCGTGGGACTCAGCAATCCACGCGAGGTTCACGAGAGCATCCGAGCGTGGCGCGAGATCCAGAAAGGCACCGACAAGGAGAAACGGGTGGCGTTGGAGGACCAAGTCATCGGTGCTTTCGGAAGCTCGTTGGGCTATTCTTGGGCTTCTCCCCCTGAGGAGCTTCGGGTGTAGAGGGCTACATAGACAGGAAGTGCGTCCATATCAACGTGTAACATCAGGTGTCAACCGTGTTAACTGGAATGTATGTTTGAGAAACATTGCGGTCAATCAATCGATGACGCTATCCATGAGCGACTATAGGCCTCGGGCTCGAGCTGAACAGCAGTATGTAGACACGAGTCCATGTCCGTCTGGTATTGAGAGCGCATAAACGCCGACCTTGACTTTAACTGTATAGCGCTTCTGTCTAGTACTCCCATGGCCAAAACGCACGGGAACATTCATGGTCAGGGGTCCACTGGCAGGCACGCCGGTTAGTTGCCCTGATTCCTCATGTTCATTAGAATTGGCCAAGGGGCAATGAATGCCTCCGTCTTTATGTATATTGTTCGACTTTCCCCCCGCTGTACGGAAGCCTCTCAATGCCCCTCCAACACAATTGGTAGCGGCGCTGTTCAACCACGATGGTCCCTTCACTCAGTATCCTAGCGCACACCGTTACTGTACTTCTCCTGACCATCCCACTCGTCGCGCACGGACACGGACGCCAGCACGCCGTCCATGCCCCCGTCATCGCCGACCCGACGTCATCCATCAACGGCATCCCGTTCAGCACGAGGGCGCACTGGATGCGGGTCGCAAATGCCGCGCTCGCCGAGCTCGAATCTCCCTGTCCCTTCTCGGCGTTCGCCACCGCCATCGTTAACCACACCAGCCCCGGGCTGGGCGAGCTCGTCTGCATCGGAGTCAATTCCAACACGAAGACAGGCAATCCGACATTGCACGGTACGTCACCAGTGCCGGTTCCCAGTCTTCTGCATCGTGCTGACCCGGATCCGCCGGAAATGTACCAGGCGAGATCGCTGCCATTACGAACTGCACAGCCGTGATGACCGACCCCGACGGTCCGTTCAAGTTCACACCGAGCGAGGCGCAGGCTGCATTCAAGCAACTCAGCCTCTATACCAACGCGGAGAGCTGTCCAATGGTGAGACATACCTCAATGATTGATTCATCGTCAATCGCACGCCCGTGCTGAATAATTGTGTCCCTCTCCCTCCCAAGTGCGCCTCCGCGATTCGCTGGTCGGGCTTCCGCGAGTACATCTACGGGACAAGCATCGATGCGCTCATCGAGCAGGGCTGGGGCCAGATCCGCATCCCCTCGATCTCGGTTTTCGAGCAGTCCTTCGATCTTCCAACGCAGGCGAGGCTGATGGGCAGGGCGCTGACCAACGAGACGGACCCTCTGTTCTTCTGGCAGTTTAACCCGGACTTCCCGTGTCCACAAGGGTGCGCGAGGGTCAGCGGCACTTGCATGCCTTCGAATTAGCCACCTTTGAGGGTGCTTGTATAGTCGCAACGCAGAGTTTGCCTGTCTGTTCCGTACGACTATCGTCGGAATGCCCGTATGCATACTTCAGATACCCTTCAAACGCAGCCTAGATGGCATCGCTGGTGGCTGTGTGTTGAGATGGCAAGTAAACCTGTATTACATGAGCGTCATAGAGCGAAGTATAGATACATTGACGATTGTGACTTCCACACCACATCCAGCAGTCCGCACCCAGAAATCAAAGAACCACTCGAACGGTGAAGATCCCCGTCGTAGCAGGGTCACTACCGGGCGCCGGTCTTGATGATACCGGCGTTGATGAGCTTGATGATGTTCTGGCGCACGGTCGGGTTCTTCATGTGGTCTTCCAGCGCCGCCGGGTTCGACTGCGCCTGCTGGAGGATGGACTGCATAATCGGGTCGCCCATGATCCTCTGCCGCACGAACGCAAGTCAGTATAGGTCACCACACCGACTGAAACCGCCAGATCAGCACATACCGCGACCTCGGGATCACGCATCGCTCGCTGGAGTGTCTCATCCTCTGACTCGTCGGCGCGCTGCGAGAACATCGCCTGCTGGCACTTGGTCACTTGGTCCTGGATCTCCTTCGCGTGTTTCTTCTCCTCGTCCGCGTCCGTCGCCTGCTGGACGGCCTCGATCGCCTTGGTGTAGTCGCGCATCGTGTACAGCACGTGGCTCTTGCGGATGTACGCCTTCACGAACTTCGGATCGACCTTGATCGCCTCCTCCGCGTCCTTGAGCGCTTCGGGCAACGCAACGAGCTTTGTGTACGCGTTCGCGCGGTTGTTGTACCCGCGCGGGTCGCTAGGGTCGCGCTTGATCGCCTCGGTGTACGCCTTCACGGCCCCGGCGAAGTCGCCGGCCTTGAAGAGCGTGTTGCCCTCCTCGCGCGCGGTGGCAGCCTTTTCCGGGTCGATGTACTCGACGCGGGCTTTCTCGGCCTGCTCGCGCTCGGCTTGGCGGAGCTTGTTGAGGATGTCGGGCGTGCGGTGCTCGGTGAGGGACTTCTGGAAGAACTTGACGGCCGTGGAGATGTCGCCCTTGCGTTGGTAAGCCGTGCCGATACGTCCATAAGCTTTGGCGATGAGCTTGAAGTCGGCACGGATCTGGGTGATATCGCATTAAACCTTGCCTAGCAGCAGCTTAGGCTCGAACGCAGGGACGTACCTCGCGACCCTCGTCGATGGCCTTCTCGCAAGTCTTGATGGCCTCGTCGAAATCGCCCTTCTCGAAGTAAGCAGCCGCGAGGTTGGTGAGGAACGTGATATCCTTGGGGTATGTGTCCCAAGCCTTCTGGAAGTGCGCGATCGCATTTTCTAAGTCGCGCGCCTTGTACGCCTCCGCGCCGAGCTTCTTTTCCTCCTCCGCCTGCTTCTTGACTGCGGCTTCCTCCTCGTCAAGCATCTCGACGTCCTCCTCCTTGGCAGGCTGTGTAGACTTGGAGGACGAAGCGGCGGGTGGTGGTGGGGGTGAAGTCGTAGCAGGAGGGGAACTCTGGCTTTGGCTTTGGACGTCGGCGCTTGACACGCCGGGGGGGAGTTCATCCGAGCCCTCTTCGCGCGCGAAGCCCTGCATGTTGATGCCCATGAGCGCGCCCAGGACGTCGATCATACGCGGGTCTTGAAGCGCATTCTCGGCAAGTTGGGGGTTCTTCTGGAAGAGCTGCAGCCTCTGGATGAACGCGGGATCGTTGAGGTGCTTCGCGGTGCGGGGGTTGGCGGAGAGCTTGGCGAACAACGCTGGGTCGCTAAACATCTTTCCGAGACCGAACGCCTCTGCACCATCGCTACGCTCATCTGCCTCTTCACGTTGTGAATATGTCAGTACGCGCGGTGAGAGGTGACGACTCGGAGGTGGTGTATGCTTACCTTTTGCGTCGATAACTTCCTTCAGACCTTTCCGGAGGACAGGACTTTCCTCGATCTTGAGACCAGTCTCGTACGTGTCGATAGCTTCCTGGTATCTCCTGAGACCATGGAGAGCAGCTCCTTTACGCGCGTAACCCTTCGACCAAGCAGAGTTCACTTTTACGCACTACATGCGTCTCGCGCGTCAGTCCAAACCGCTTGAGAACGAGACAGAAAGACGTACCTGCTCTGCGTCCTCCAGCGCGCCAGTCCATTCCCTCTTTCCCGCCTTCGCGGCACTCCGGTTGGACCAGAGCACGAAGTTGCTGGGGTCGAGATCGAGAGCCTGGGAGAAGAGCTCAATAGCCTTGTCGTAATCCTTGGCCTGGAAAGCCTTGTTTCCCTGGTCCTTGAGCGCGTCGGCCATGTTCGTGGAAGTCAAAGGATGGATTACGGGAATACAGGTGCAGGGTGATCGAGCCAAGCAGCCCACAATCAAGGACTTTTATCATCTTCACGGCGTCCAGCTGCAGACCACCACGAAGATTCGAGAAGTTTCCTCCTCATCCATCCCTTTTGGGACAGTCGACTAGTTATCCGCCCAAATTTGGGTTTAACGTGAAAAAGGAGGATTAACCTTTGGAAATAACCTTTGGAAATACATGCAACGGATGTGCATCAACTTGACAATCGATCATCTGGTTCAAGGAATAACCACAGCGCGTTGCAGTAGTAAATAGTCATATGAGCATGATTGGAAGAGAAGAAAGTTCCGACAGATGTGGATATATTCGTGTACGTTTGTATGGCACATCCAACTTACACCTATGTAAGTAAGTAGACCCTGTGAGTGGAATAATAGGTACACGATGATAGACCGCGATGTGATGAGAGCAGCACAGAAATCAAAACAACAGAGCGAGCAGAAGATCTACGACTTTCAAGCAACATCGACAGGTTATATATCGTTGCACAACTACAGCACAACCGCACACACACGCACACACATGCGGGCTCCCGCCAGACAAATCCAAAGTCCCCCCCTAAGAACGTCTGGCGACCTCCCCCGCGACGATTTTCGCAGGTCGATGTCGTAGTACCAGGACCACGACACGACAGTGGACGGCGGCTAGTGCGTCGGGCCCGGAACCCCCATGGGCGTGAACGTGTCCGGCCGCTGCATGTGGTCCACGAACTGGTTCCACTCCGACAGCCCGAACCCGATCGACGCGCCCCACATCGCGCTCTCGTCCGCGGGGTGGATGTACGCGAGCTCCGACCCCTGCCCGTTGTCGCGGAACATGTGTTGGTGGTGCGGCAGCGGCTGCTGCATCACCTCCGACTGCTGCGTCGCGTACCGCACCATCGGGAACGACTGTCCGCTCGTCTGCACGGTCGGCGAGTACTGCAGCAGCTGGGGCTGTTGTACGTGTCCGTGGGTCGGGGTGGTGGAGATGCTGTTCGTGGATGGGCGGTGCGGTGTGTATGGCGACTGCATTGGCTGCTGAGTGTACTGCAAACTGTTGAGCTCGGGCTGGGACTGTGATGTCCACCGCGTCGCAGACACGGGGGGCTGCGTCGGATGAGATTGGTGTGGCGCCTGCGACTGGGCAGCAGACACTGGCGCTGACCGCTGCCCGCTCTCTGCGCGAGCCGGGAACGTACTCGCGTTGTGGTTCGGTTGTGCGCTCGCCTGGAACGCCGCCGCGTCGTAGCGGCTGTATCCGGGCGAGTCCGCGGAGCGGGAGTACGGGGCGTCTTGATACGGGAACGCCAGCGTTCGGACCAGGCTCAACGTTTGCGCCTTCTTCCGTTCGGCCTCTTCCCTGGGAACCTCGAGGGACTCGTCCGAGTAGAGCGGAGCCAGTGCTTGAAGGATCGTCAGCGCCTTGTCCGCAACAGGCATCCACCGGCTTTGTTCCAAAGACGCTATGGACTTCCGGATGTTCTCCCGGAACAAACTGGCAGCAGGCTGATCCGGCTTGGTGATGAGCTGGAACGAGAAGAACATCGCAGCCGAGAAGACGTGGAAGGGCCCCCAGTTCATGTGGCCTGGAACAGCGAGCGCGGTGTTGGAGAGGAAGTCCGGGCGGGTTTGGCCAACAAGGGTGATGAGTTGAGACGCCGCGCTGACGGCAATCTCGAGACTTTCAGGCACCTTCGCGTACGGACGATGGAGGGTGAAACGGATGTGGTGGTACGCGGTGCGGATGATGACGCTCTGCACCCCAAGCCGACGCACGGACGTGATCGGACTTGCGAGAGAGCGAGCGATGCGATACTCGTCCAGGTCAAGCTCGGAGGGGAGCGCCTCGTACCATTCCGCGAGCATCTTGTCCCTCTCCTGCACAGAGGAATAAGGCACGGCACGGAACGACACCGCGTCGTCCATGATATCCCCAAGCACGTAGGAGAGTTTGAACAGGGCGATGTTGGGAAGAAACAGACGCTGCGATTTGTCGAGAGCGGGGTCGCAATACGTGGGCAATTGGGTGTTGAAATGCTGGGAAGCAATGGCAAGCGGGCGTCCAAACATGAACGCTTGCCACCGCTCTAGAAGCACGATGTGCCACCATGCCCACCGCCTTCGGTCGGCAACGCTCTTCTCGAACCTTGTCGAGCCAGGGTCGCGGTGAAGGCCCATAGCGGTCCCGATCGAGACAAGCTCCCCACGCACGTTCCATGTCTCCTCTGGGTCCTCCTTAGCAAAGGTGAGGTAGTGACTACGGACAAGGAGGAGCTCAACGAGCTCAAGGGAATACGATCGCCCCGGACTCGGGGCACTTTTGCGGTAGCGATCAAGCGCATGGCGCATGATGCCATAACATTTCGATCCAAGCTCCTCGCAGGTTTCGGACATACCCTGCAGGAGTGCATGTCTTGGAGGCAGGTAGCGGGCGGCCAGTGCGATGAGAATGCACACCGTCGCAAGGATAAGACGGTCACCGTGCTTTCCTCTCTTGTACCTGTCCCAACCAGCGAGCAGCGTGGGCTCGTTGACATGCCGGTAGACCCAATTGCAATACTCGAAGTAGTACTCGATCAGGCCGTCGATCATGTGGATGTCGGGTAGCTGCGCAGTCAGATCTTGGTCCCAATCGCCTGTGGACCCATTGTGATCGACGGGGTCGGAGATTGCGCGGGGGCGAGTCTTGGGTGACGGGGGAGACCTGGGTCTGTCATTTTGGTTGTCGTCACGGTCGGACGGCTGCCAGATTGAAATCAACGTGAGAGACGAGGAGAGTAATGCACGAGTAAAGCTTACGGAGATGAGATGAGAGGCAGCGCTAGTCGGGCCCGAGTAGAGACCGCCGGAGGCTTGCTGTCCCAGCATCCCGGGTGTACTCGTCATGTCCACGTCCTCGGTTTTCTCCTTATCCTGTGAATAGCCCTCGGGTTCCGGGCTGAACCTCGATGCAGCATTGGTATCGTAGGGAGAAGGTTGGTTAGGAGGCAGGGAGCCACGATGGATGGGTTCTGGGGGGTAGCCAAGGGGAGGAGCCCGACTTGGATTTGGATTATTCGAGCTAACGTGTTGTTCGAGGAGATTGAGTGAGTGTCGTATCCGAGCGAACTCGGCTGCAGCGTCTACAGGCCGCCTGATGTTCACGAAGTTGGCGGAGATTAGAACGATTCGCAGAAGAGTGATGGAGAAGAGGTGTGGTGGACACATACTGTTGATCGGCGTGACTACGGAATGAAGGGTCGGCATCGTGGCCCTGGTAGCAGAGGGAAGTGGTGCCTATTCGAATGGAGTGAGGAAAGCGTCGGCGGGAGGGCGGAAGAGCCGTACCTCTGAGCACGCACGAAGAGCAGGGACGGTTTCTGGACGTCCGAGGACAGCGAGGAGATGAGGTGAGCCAAGCCAAAACCCAGAGAGGGCGCGCGGCGGGAGACAGACGCGGCTGAAACGCGCAGGAAATGAAGGATGGTGGCCGAGATGGACATACCTGTCGCATTTGAGCTTGCTGTTCCTGCAGGGCTCGCAGTTGATTGCCTTGCGAGCCCGCTTGGGCGGGGGCCGTGCGTCTAGTCCGCCATTATCCCCCGCATCGTTTCGGCTGTTGGCTCCAGGGCCTGGAGAGCGCACTCGGACCTGCTTCGTCCTGGGTGCCGATCCAGACGGAGGGCCTGACGCCGCGACCGCGGACAGATGGCCGTTAGAGTTTGGAGACTGAGTCGCGGGCATGTTCCCAAGCAAAGAGGAGCGAGATTTGAGGGCGCAGGAGACGGGTGGTGCCGTGGGCGAGTTGGGAGGCGGGGCCGGCGGGGACGGTGGGGGTGGTGGGGGTACGAGTGGGAGGGTGAGCAGCCGGAAGTACGGTGTCGGGGGCAACGACGGTAATCGACGGGGACCAGGGCGAATGGGAGCGTCTTAACACCAAGGCGCTTCGACCGCTTCCGGCAATCCCTCTTCCTCTTGCTTCCGCCTGCAAGCCACTGTCACTTTACCGCATGGAGCGTCGTGTCTGCATCCGCGATTGGCCCTTGCCCCTCCTCCCGTCCCCTACCGCCGCCGATGCACATTGCACATCCATTCGGCCGCATCACCCCTCCACTCGGACTCCCATTCAGACTCGGACTCGCAAGCTGTTAGCCCGATCCAGCATGCTCCGGACGGCCATACCGGTCGTCGGCGTGATGATCGGCTCCCCACGCGTCTTCCTCCGTCGATGCAGGCACAGAGAGCGGGTGCAGTGGACCAGACACAGAGAGATGGCAATGGGAGAGCAAGAAGGGCATCGCCCCACTCCCTTCCCCCCGCGCACCAGCATCGCAAGTTATATGTTTCGCCCAATGCACATAAGTAGATAGATCCGATCTTCTGGCGATCACTGATACACAACTTGCCGGCGGTCTCCCTTCAATTACTTATTATGAACATCGGACCCTTGGTTGTTAACAGCCATCACACATGTGGCCACAACGACCTCCTTATCCGATTATCCAGCAGTGCATTCAGGGCCACAGCAAACCAATGACAACACTATGACAACACGCAGTGCCCCCTGACCGTTTGTTTGCCTGATCAACGGTAGAAATTATGATCATATCGACGCGCCTTCGGACCATGTACATTGTGTACAGACCGGACACATCATAACCTGTCGATGTTCAAACGTTCAAGTTCTGCTGGCTGGGAAACGTCGGTTCATTGCGACTGCTTTAACCCTGCACAATGTGCAGTGACGTTTCGTTGGACAATCTGAGACAAGTCTGACATGTCCGAGTCTCCGAGGCTTGGACCTCATCATTACATCATAGGTATCAGCCTCCTAATTAATGTGAACATTCATGAGCGTGGATGACTGTGGATCCAAAACTGTATCTGTACTCAGTTTCGAGTCTAATCTTCCGGGGCAAGCGGAAGTGACACCTCACAGGAATTCAGCGAATGGCCGGCCGCCTTCTCGTACCCAAGCAAGTACGACAACTGTACGACACCCTGAGAACGAGGCACACACGGGCCACGGGCCACGGGCCCACTGGCAGCCTGCAGGTGGGAGCCATAGTGCCTGTACGGTAGGGGCTTTTCCAGCGCTCTCCAAGCCCGGTTCTCGACACGGTCTAAGGGCTGTCTAGCTAAGGGTCTGTGCCATTTACATAAACTTGAGTAAAGAAGACCCAGCCTCGGTAGCCGACGGGGTTCAGCTGCACCCGCGACATTAATTGGCGTGGCAAACTAGCTAGAACCCCTTCACACACAAGCATGTAACCACATATTGCCAGACGATATTCGTCGATACACGGGCCAACATCTACATATCTCCGTGTCTAATACGGACATGGGGGAAGGCATCGGCATAATTACTGTTATAAGACATGGCTGGAACAGTGCACGGGGAGAATGCGAATCACTACAGATAGGGTACATGGCTAGGATACACGTAAAAATATAGCGTCTTCCTGTACTCGGCACCATCTAAGCCTTTATGGATTGGGATCCCAACGTTGTAGCCGTCTCCGAGCCCAAGCCTTAGTGGCCCTGCTTGGTAGCCTGGAGGGCGCACAACGCAGCTACAACAGGCAAGTTTAATCAAACAAACTCCTCCAACACAGCATAGAACCAGAAGACGCACCTCCGACCCCACTACCATCCTTAGCGAGCCCGATCTCGACCTTCTTCTCGACCTCCTCGCCGACGAGCTCGCTCAGCGAATACCGCAGACGTGTGTTGAAGTTCGGGTAGTGCTGTATCAAACTGAAACCCCAGGATCTCAGCAACGCCTCTCACCCGCCGCCGCCGGACAGCCTGTGCTCACCTGCCGTCCACCCCAACACCGATCTTCTCCTCATCCGTGGCGAAGCCGCCACCAAGCTTCGCACGGCCCGTCTGCACGAGGACAGCGGCGACGGCACATGCGCTGAGCTTCGCAGCGCGGTTCGCGACCAGTGACGCTGCCCAGCGGACGATAGCAGCATCTCGTAGTGACACGTCCTCGGACTCCAGCGACAGACGTTGGATGATGATCCCACGGATGCGTTCCAGGCGCGCGATGTCGTCTCCTGATAGCTGGTCCACATCCACAGACTTTGCATCTTGCCAGTCCAGGAGCTCGGGCGTGGTCGTTTCCTTCTTGACAGAGGGCGAGCCGTTAAGTTGACTCTGCGCGGGCTCCGCGCTCCCGACTGGTACCGCAGATACGCGCTCTGATTCCCATATCTCCTCAACCTCGGACATAACGGCTGTATCAAGGCCGTAATGGGTGTTCAAAACATCGCTCGAGCGGCCATTGAACAGCAAAGGCTTCGGCGCAGCGTCGACAAGGGAGAGGAGGATATTTCGGGTAATCTCCCCGAGGTACATGCCAGATATGAATTTCTCGAATGCCTGTAGTCGGGGGTTGATTGATTGACGGTCGACCTTGTTGTCGTATGGCGTAGTGGGAAGGACCGTCCGCTATAGATCACAATAGAAACGTCAGCTATGATGAGCACACAGAAAAGTTAACCGCACGAACGGTGTTGTTGAATGCACCCCATTCAGTGTTGACAACCATGTAACCACCCTTCTTTCGTGCTTCTGAATCGCCAAGCTTCTTGATGTTCTCCACGCGCTCCACGAAGGCGCCGTTGGTACCAGTCCCGAATATACTACCTGTATGACAGCGGACCGACTCAGCCCATGCTTATCTACCCACACGAGCACTGAACACTCACCGAGAATGCAACCGCCGCTGGTGTATGCGCGAGACAGCAATGCTCCGACAGTCTGCGCATGTTGGGTAGAGTCTCACAACGCGAAGCTAGGAAAACTCACATCGTTGACCAGAGCGACACATTTCACGTGTAGGTGTTTGCGGTCGAAAGCGTCCTGAAGTAACTGCACGACATCGTTACCGACGGCGTTCTTCGCCGCAAAGCCCTTCGTCCACGTTAGGATCTTTCCTCTGTTGAGAGCGGTCTGCTCGACTGGGAAACTGAAGGTCAACCCGAGGGGGACCGCAGGCTCCTCGGGTAACGTGGGTGAAGCGAAGGGGTTATCAGGTTCGCTGCTGGTGCTTGAGACGGGCACTGCAGAGGCAAAAGCGGTAAGGAAGGCATCGACGGAATCCGCGAGGTAATCTGCAGACTACGAGTGAGAGAACGGCTTTAACAACTTCGTTGCTTTACTGACCAAAGAGAGCGGTAGCCTCGCCGGTCTTCAGTTGTTCAGAGACCTTGTACTTCTGTTGCCTCAACACGAATTCCTTGTTGCCGAGAAGCTCAATCTCGCAAACGCGCCTGTTTCACCTTACTTAACGCTCACTGTGATCGACAGAAGTAATAGGATGTTGAACGCACAAGTTTGTCCCTCCGAGATCGAGTGCGAGGAATATCCTTCGAAAGTGTGATTGTTAGTTGATCAATCCCCAACGCCACGAGGCTACGGACAAATAAAGCGAAACAGGCACTATGACGTCGTTGCCTCAATTCCCCACAAAAAGCGTCGCAAGAAGCCATCGCGGTCTTGTGACAGGGAACGCGACGGAGGCAGTACGAGCCATGCGCGTAAATAACACGCAATCCTCATCCTGCAGCGTTGCTTCGGGACCGTCTCTCGCTTCGATGCGGACGAGCGGGTGAACTACGTTCGCCAACTCGCCCTATCGATGGGCAATTACGCCGAGCGCACGTAATCTCGGACTGAGAACTCGAGGCGAAGCATCAAGTTTCCATATTGAGCGAGCGAGTCGCCGGTACCGTACCGGGAGCGCGGAAGACCAACGCTCGCTGCACCGGAGGCAGATACGGAGGTGCACGGAAACCGCACCGTGCGGACGTAGGCGGTGTATGCAGCGAAGGCAGAGGTGGAGATAGCGTGCGAGCGCGTCTTGATGGGGAGCATAGCGCAATCAAGAGTACTCACCCAGTTTCCGTCCCGTCTGGCACACCGGTCACGAATGTCGGGCTTAAAGAAGCATCAGGAGGCTGATAGGAAGACAAGTAGCATGGTACATACATCATTGCCATCGGGTGATTATATTCACTCAGCCCAAGTTCAAAATCCTTGAGGAACTGGGAGGTGATCCGCGTGAGATCGGCTTTGCTCAGGCGGAACTGTTGTTCGATCTGTTCGAGGACGCCCCGAGCGGCCTCCGGGGTCGCACCATAGTGAAAGGATGTGGTGCTCATCGTGCGGGCGACAGTCAGGACTTTGGCGAGATTGCGGGGGAAAAGGAGGATGGACGAGAAACTTGGCTGTCTTCCCCGACACCTTATGACATAGTGCGCCGGTCACGTGCATCCTTTGCGATCGTCCTAGCTGCCTTTTCGAGCAGTGCGTTCCTGCAAAGACCCATCATCCCCGTTCCCTTGCCGTTCTAGAGAGACCGCCCAGTCGACCATTTGGCCTGGTCGCAAGAGCTGGAGGGGCCGGAGAGTGAGGCAATGCCAAGATCCAACCGTTGCGGCATAACTTAATCTCCCTGCACTGAAGCGGTCCGGACGCCGACTAGCTAGTCGAGACCAAAGGAACTCCTTTGACATTCCTGCCACCCATCTTTCAGAGAGATGACAGTTCACATAAACTAAACCGATGATACTCACAAGTTTGTAGGCGAGTGAGCTGGCGTCGACCGTGAATACGGTCATACCTCGGAAGAGCCAGCTGCAGGAATATTGTCTCAGCTGTGGGAGGGCGCTTGATATACTGGATGCCCGTTTCGTCTGTGTGGCGCGACGGTGGCATCTTCCAAACCTGTTCCAAACTATATGAGGTCGCAGAGAACAGGACTTCGAGCGAGGCTGTAGAATGTTATGAGGATTGAAGTGGACTGAGGCGGAAGCTGCCAGCAGCATCAGGGCCTCCCACCCTGCTCCGGATCCCACCTGGCGAATATGCAGGACGAGTCTAGCGCCCATGCATCGGCCGTTCCCGGCAACGTTCGGGCTTGCTCAGTGCTCCGCGACGACCTCCACGACTCACCCTCTTTTCTGTGCGCATTATCCCCCTCGCTTTCCTTTTCTCCCCGTGGGTTGACCTCGCTCTTTGCTCCAGCTTCCAAATGGCCTCAAAAGCAGTCGCCGCGACGGTGGTAAGTAGCCCCCAAAATTGGGCCAAGCACCTCTAGCCCCACACGGAAGGTTTCGTGACGTTTGACTTGGGGTTGGATTGCTGTAGGACTTCGCCCGCATCTACACCTCGCTGGGCCTTGGCAAGGGTTAGTCTTTTCTTCTGTCGTGGTGCAACAGCGGAGGGAAGGACGCGGACGTGTGCTCATACCTGACACGACAGAGACCATCGCGTCCCTCCAGGCGTTCCGCAAGCGGCACGCCGATGCCCAGCGCATCCAAGGCCAGCTCGCTGCCCAGCCCACGACCGTCGACCTCACGCACTACCGCTCTGTCCTCCGCAACACGGCCGTTGTCGACGAGGCTGAGAAGATCCTCCGCGACTTCAAGCCCGTTACCTACGACGTGAACACGCAAATCAAGGCCATCGAAACGTTTGAGGCTAAGGCGGTGAGTAGTGCCCTTCGACTCGTCTTCCCGTGTGTGGGTGTGGACTTTGGGGAAGGAGTTGCTTATAAGTTGTGAGAAAATTAGGTGGCGAAGGCGAAGGAGACGACGGAGAAGATCGACGCGGAGCTTAAGGACCTCCAGGCGACCCTCGCCAACATCGAGGACGCACGTCCCTTCGAGGACCTCACTGTGAGTAGAACCCGCGCTGCTTCCTCGATGAGATGCATATTAAATACATCTTACTCGGAACAGGTGGAGGAGGTCGGCAAGGCGCACCCACGCATCGTCGAGACCGTCGAGAACATGCTCAAGAAGGGCAAGTGGACCGTACCCGGTGAGTATTTGCTACACGTTCATGATCTTCAGTTGCTCATCCACTTCCTTGTGCAGGGTACAAGGAGAAATTCGGCGACCTTTCCCTCATGTAAATGTAGACGTGCTCCACACCGCTTATAGATCCCGGAGGCGCTTGACGTTCCTTTCCGACGTGAGAGCATGCACAGTAACTTTTCCTCGGGCATTTGTCGGACGCCGGAGAGTAACTGGTGAAGTGTGTCGCCCTGATCTGCGAGTGCTTTCTCATAGCCAGCCTTGGACGACTTTAAAGTGAATCGTTGGAGTGTTTGTAAGAGAACAACACCTGAACCTTTAGTATACGGCAGAGTACAGAGACGGATATTACACTCAATGGTATGCAGCGAGATCACAAGTAGGGGATGGGTGAACATGCGTGCGTATGTACAACGGTCATGAGGGACGTGACAATCCGGGAGCGATGCGAAAGCGGTGGGGTGAGGAGAATGAAGCGAAGTATATGCCAAGATGAGTAGGGCGTTAGAAGAGATCTTCGAGAGTCATTTGCTTGACAATATCCTAAGAGAAGTGGGCAGGCAACGTTAATCGGTGGCTTATAGGGATAGAGATTAGAATAACGATAGGAAGGAATGGGACGTGCCGTATTGGAGACCATCTGGACGAACTCATCGAACGACAACTTCCCATCTCCGTCCTTATCCGCCTCCATGATCGTCTTGTCCACGATCTGCTGTAACTGCCCGTCCTTGAGGTTGTTTCCGACCATCATCTTCAGGACGAGGAACAGTTCCCCGTTTGAAATGAATCCGTCTCGATCCATATCATACACTTTGAAGGCGACTGAAGGACGGAAAAAATGCCAGAGTTAGCGGCTTAGCATCGACCTGAGCAGACAGTAGTTCAGACGCACATCGCAGCTTTTCTTCTCGCCCTCCTCGACTACTGAACGCGCTCAAGCCCCCAACGAACTCTTGGAAGTCCACCGTTCCTCCTCCACTATTCAAAAGCAGTAAATGCAAGCGTCATCATGAATGAAGCAGTGATAATCTGGGAGAGACGCACTCTTCGTCGAAAATGGCTATTAGTCGAGATGCGAGCGGATTGTTCGCGATCTGGGGTATTTGCAGGAACTCTTCGCGATCAATAGACCCTGAACCATCACTGCGGAAGGAGATTCGATGAATAACCACTTCTCCGCCCACTCTTCCATGTGTACGTACCTGTCGAGCTTCATGAACCGTTTCTTCAGTCGCTCCAACTCGCTTGCGTTGACTGAAGAACACAATTATATTGCTTGATGAGCAAGCGCATGCCATAGGATTCACGGAAGGATGCGTACAGTTGGACCGCTTCTGCATGTCCTCCATGAATTGGGATGCTGCACGGCGAATAAACGGCGATTCGGTCAAAATGGCATTCACAAGACGCAGAGGAATTGACGAACGTGACTGCCCCATCTTTGCTCAATCAAGAACGTTTCAACAGTACTCAGTGGTTGTGTGATGTCGACAAACTGTTGCCCAGAATCAGAGAGACAGAGAGGGAGGGGGAGGTGATAACGCGTACGGGCAGTGGGCAGGGCCCTCCAGAGTTTGCACAAAGACGCCGTGGGAATCGCGATCCTGGAGATGGGCGCTCGGCGCTAGATACACACCGGACACGCTAGCGTCCTCATCGCGTCCGACAGCGAGGACAGCCATAGCGGCCTGCAGAAGCATGTCTGGCAGGATTCCTTCCAAGACGCGCACCGCCCACTCCCTCAGGTCACTTATACGTATCCCCAGGACGACATCGCCTCGGCTTTCCAGAACACTCGTTGCTAATAATGGCAGCCTACACCGCCTCGTATCTCCTGGGTCCCTCCACTGTGCCATAATACGCGGCTCCTCAAGGTTGTACATGACCTCTTCCTTGGCTTTGGACACGTCTCTTGCGTATTCTGGGGGCTCCTTTGGCGACCGAACATCGAACCTGGTACTGTCTGACGCGCAAAGACGGACAATCTATGCCCTCTCGACACCTCCCGGAAAGGCGGGCGTCGCGGTTATCCGCGTATCTGGGCCGGACGCGCTGGATGTGTGGAGAGGCATGGTGCGGACGCGGGCGGAGGGGAAAGGCAAAGTGCGGGAACACGACCCCAAGCCGTGGAAGATGCGCCGGTGCAGCGTCGTCCACCCGGAGTCTGGAGAGGTATTGGATGACGGGCTTGCTGTGTTCTTCAAAGGTGTGTGAGCTCAGCTCTTCGCAATTATATACACCGTGTTCTGACGCGTAAACAATCACTATAGGACCGAGGTCATTCACTACGCAGGATGTGCTCGAGCTGCATGTACACTCTGGGCGCGCTATCATATCCTCAGTGCTCAATGGCATCTCATTCTTCCCATTTTGTCGCCCGGCTGAGCGTGGAGAGTTCACCCGACGCGCCTTTGAGGGTGGTCGCCTTGACCTTACCCAGGTGGAAGGGCTAAGGGACCTCATTGACGCAGAAACCGAAAGTCAACGCAAGCTGGCCTTGAGAACAGCTGGGGTGAGTCGTGGGCATTGCCTGTTAAAACTGGGGTTGATGGTATTGGGCAGGGTGCCACAAGGGCGCGTCTTGAGACTCTTCGTAATGAGATCATACAATGTCTAGCCCTTGTTGAAGCTCTCATTGACTTCGGCGAAGGAGAAGACATCGAAGAAGGCGTATATGACCAAGGTTCGTCCACCCTGAAGGGCCATGAATGGAATGCTTACTCTGGTGTAGCTCGAGAGCGGGTACTGGGGTTGCGGGATACCATACGGCATCATCTCTCAGACAACCGTAGAGGGGAGATAATGCGATCCGGTATTCGTTTAGCGATCTTTGGACCGCCGAATGCCGGCAAAAGTACACTTCTGAACTTCCTAGGTTTGTGGGTTCCCAATCTGTTGCTTCAGTGATGCAGCTAAGTCCTTACCCACATAGCACAGCGTGAAGCAGCTATCGTTACACCCATCCCGGGAACAACGCGAGATGTACTAGAGCTCTCCCTCGATATTGGCGGCCTGCCCGTTATTGTTGCAGATACAGCGGGTTTACGAAAGACGGACGACGTAGTAGAAAAGATTGGAGTCGAACGGGCAACCCATCTGTTAGTAGATTTCACGTCGCATATGCCTGCACAACAGCTTATCCTTCGGTCGTGTTCAGTGTCCAGTCTTCTGACGTCTCGCTCTGCGTCCTTTCGGCACCCGAAGTACTTACTGGCTCCGCTGCACCTGGCTCCTCTCTGGAGATTCCCTCGACCATCGTACCACTCCTCAAAGATGACACGTTCATCTTGTTGAACAAGATGGACCTGTTGCCACCTGGCACCCGACTACCCAGCACAGTCTCTCATAAGACGTGGGGTGTCAGCCTGGGTACAGGCGAGGGCTCTCAGTTCTTCATGGACCATTTTGGGAAGGCGCTGCAACAAAGGTGACTGCATTCATGGGCCATTGCGTATACTCTGCTCATTTTTTTCCAGATACTACCTATTGGAGGAAGGAGGCTTTGATGGCGAACAGCCGTTGATCACCCACTCCCGCCACCGCGCTCACCTTGAGAACGCCTTACAATTCCTCGGAGCATTCCTCGACACTCGTACGTGCACATTGTGTGCTTATACAGCGTTGTTCTCATCTCGTTCATACCACAGCGCTGGAAGACGTCGTTTTCGCTGCTGAAGAGCTCCGCTATGCTGCCCAGGCCATTGGCAAGATTTCTGGGTTAATCGACGTGGAGGACATACTAGATGCTGTATTTCGTGATTTTTGCATCGGAAAATGACCACATAGCTTTGTGCTGCTCCGCTATTACCGCAAGCTCACACCGGTGTTGAACATACTGAGAACGAGACACATTACGTATTTTTTCTGCCCCTCCTTGAACAGCACCGGAAGGAGGCACCTTTTGAGTTCTCAGTGAATCGAACTCAAGTGGCTGCTATTGGTGGCGGTGTCACTGTATCGACCCGACGTTTCGCCGAGATTCCCGCACTTGCGGCGAAGTGCGCAACCTTCGCCCGGGTGCCGGACCCCGGTATCTCCTTGCTCTCATTAAGTATTGGAAACTAATAACTGTCCTTCTGAAGATGGCCATCGACGGTCTCATTATCCTTGACAACACAGGGTCAGTCCTCTTCCCCCAAGAGATCTCGGCCTACTGACCCACCCAAGACGCGCCATCGTACAGTCTGGCTTCCACTCCTTCCCGCCTGCCTACCCCCTTCTCCACATTGATGCCGTCAACACCGCGCTCTCGAACTCTCGACGCCCAAGTGACGTGGATCCAGTACTGTATGTGCAGGGCCTTAACCTGGAGAATCCCAGCGCATGTTGTCATGTTAAACGAGGGGAACTGAGGTACTTATGTCCCGTGAGCGGCGATGGTGAGTTTGGCCAATTACTTTGTTAAGAGTTTTGGTGTGAATCGTTGTTCGTAACAGTGGACCCTCTATATGCGTTTGCGTTCTTGCAAACGTTTGTCGACATCTTGCACGAGTATTTCGGGCACTTGTCCTCGGAAACTTTGAAGGACAACTTCGACATAGTATACCAGGTACGCATCCTTGACTATCGTTGCGAGCACACTATCCATCCCGATCTCATGCCATAGCTACTGGAAGAAACCCTTGACTCAGGTGGCCACCCCCTCACGACCTCTCCAAATGCCCTTCGAGACATAGTCCTTCCGCCATCACTTCTTAACAAAGTGCTCTCAGTGGCTGGTGTCTCCGGCTTGGCTACCTCCTCCGCGACGTCGCACCCGTTTGCCTCACCAATCCCATGGCGAAAAGCCGGAGTGCGCTACAACAACAATGAGATCTACTTCGATGTAGTGGAGACACTGGAAGCCATCGTGAACAAGTATGTCCGTTCGCTCATGCGCATGCACGGGACCTGACCGAGTTCCCTTCGACAGGAACGGAACGCCCGCCGTGAGCACAGTATGGGGCCGAGTCGACTCGAACTGCAAGCTCTCGGGTACTCCTGACATGCTGCTCTCGTTCTCGAACGCGCAATCCCTCCATGACTGCTCCTTCCACCCCTGTGTCCGGTACGTCCCCAACACATTGACACACCTTCCTCCCCCGCTCATGTAGGATGTAGACTGCAGCGATGGTCGCGTGACAAAGTTTTATCCTTCGTGCCCCCAGATGGCAAGTTCAAGCTGATGGACTACCGCTACACCCCCGCGACGACGAGCGCTGTTGCGCAAACCTCAATACCCATCGCGTTCCGCCCCACCGTTCAAGTCGACGAACACGGAGGGACGATAGACCTGATGCTCAGTTCGCGGCTCACAACGCGGACAATGGAGAACGTGGTCGTGGAACTGTATCTGGGCGAAGGCGCATCGGGCGCGACTTGTCTCGCGTCCCACAACGCCTCGTGGACGTACAGCCCGAAACCACAGACATTGGTCTGGGAGATCAAGCAGGTCATGCCTTCTGCGAACTACACCTTTCGCGGCACGTTTTCGTCTACGTAAGTGGCGGTTTGTCCTCGCATGCTGGACGACGTCAAACTTTAATACTTTGACAGGGCGGAGCACCCGCGACCCTCTCGAGCCTTCCGCATACGCTTCGACATCCTGCAGCACAACTTCTCGGCCATCAAAATTGAGCAACTCAAGCTCACCGGCGAGGTCTATAAGCCGTACAAAGGCATGCGGGGGAGTTCCGTGGGCAACATCGAGTGGAGATGGTGATCGTCATTAGCCAGGCATGTACATGTATCCTCAGATTCCTGGACGTGTCAGGACGCGTCTCCTCGTTGCCCCATCTGCTCCAGCACGTATGATCCAAACCAAATTAAGGGTACTTTTGGACTCTAAATGACTGTATATGAGTAAAGGGTTCAAAGCGGGGCGGAGAACCTGCAAATCCCCAGCCTAGAACGAGTGGAAAAACGCGACCCATTCCTCCGACACGTCTAACAATCGCCCCGCCGGTTTCACTCGCCCCTCACAGCTCGCACGAACGGCCGCGGCGCCTGGATATCGTTCACTTGGGGACAGCCTTGGCGACCTTCTCGTACACCTTGACGACCTTGGCCCAGTCGACGACGGACCAGAAGCGCCGCATGTACTCCTCCTTGCCCCACACGCCGTACCCAGCGCCGACCCACGCGTGCTCGTGCACGGACACGCACAGGAGCGGGAAGAGCGTCGTGCCGACCTTGCTGGCGTCCGGCTCCGTCGCGTTCAGCGTCAGGCCCGTCTCGCTCGCGTACATGCCGCGCGGGCGCGGCATCGACGCGATCGTCCGCGCCTGTGTGTGTGGGTCGAGCCCAGGCAGACCGTGTGTCACGCCCGAGACCGGGGAGCTCGCCGCCGGGGACGGTGCCGAGGAGGACGGGGCGGAGGGGCGGGGCGGGAGGTCCTCGAAGTACTGGAGGACGGGCTCGCCGACGAGGCGCTGCCACTCCTCGAGCGCTGCGGAGGGCTTGGAGGAGCGGACGAGGAGCGTGCCGGAGCCGAAGGTGGGGACGACGCCGAGCTGGCCGTCCTGGTCGGTGACGAGCCAGATCCAGCCGGAGGAGAACATGCCGAGGACGGCGGCGCTGAAGTTGGAGTTGAATTGCGCGAGGGAGCCGTAGTCGTACGTGATGCGGCGGATGAGGGAGGGGGAGCTGGAGGTGCTCGCTTGGAGCGCGCCTTCGTGCGATGATGCGTCTACTGGGGGCGGTTTCTACGGAGGTAACATTGGCGTGTAAGTTTATAGAAGCGGGTGTATAAAGAGAGGTGGGAGGCACGTACGAGGTTCTCAAGGAAGAACGAGTTGTTCAGGGCTTCTGAAGCGTAATTGAACTCCAAGACCTTGTCGGGATCTCGTGCGGAGTCAATGATGGTCTGAACAATTGTCTTGTTCTCCAGGGAGGTTCCTAACGAATGCCAGCTATGTGCTTAGCGGCCGGAATCACACTTCCAGGAGGACCAGAGACATACCTCGGACCTGGTCGTTCAGTCTATCCAGAAGCCCCTGCTGATAGTCCTCCGCAAGCATCTTTAATGAATGGGGCGGAAGGAATGTCCCCAAACCCTCCTCAACTGGATACGACAGTTGTCTTCGCTGGTGCAGCGCTCTTGACTGGACGCGACATGAGCGAGAAGCAGCACGCGCCGCCCGCGAGGTACTAGCCGCAACACGGAGACCGAAGTTGGACATCGTGTCGCGTCGTGGAGGATGGTGTGGACGGGAGCGGGAGCACGCGAGACACGAGACACGGCGAAGGTGAGTGACCACTGGTGTGGGCGCTTCGCTTCACTTTTTGCAACGGATTACGGGCGTCTAGTGTAGCTGCCGCTTCTGGACACACGACTGCGCTGGTGCTATACTTGCCTCAGCTTCTCCACGTCAACACCATACACCTCCGCCTTCCCGACACACACATTCCTTCATGGCCGCTCCTAAAACCGCACCGCCGGCCAAGACGGCTGGCTCGTCGCAGAGCCCGCTTCTCAGTCTGTGGAAGGCGTACTACGAGACAACCTCAACCCGGCTCAAGACGATCGACGCGTTCCTGGTCTTCCTTATACTTTCCGGCATCATCCAGTTCCTCTACTGCATCCTCGTCACCAACTTCCCCTTCAACGCGTTCTTGGCTGGGTGCGCTTCAATGTGGTCATGTCTTGCTTTAGCTCATCGTCTGTTTGTAGCTTCGCAAGCTGTGTCGGACAGTTCGTCCTCACCGCCTCCCTCCGCTCGCAGGTAAACCCCGCCAACCGGAACGAGTTCAAGGAAGTTTCCCCAGAACGGTACGTCGTCAATTCTGTAAACGGGGGCGGGATCCTAACGTTACGCCGTAAACCACAGAGCCTTTGCGGACTTCGCGCTAGGCTCGATCGTACTACACTTCTTCGTGTACAACTTCCTCGGATGACTGCACGTACGGCGCGTGAGGGGTCGTGTTGGGTTGTGGAAGGTGGGGATGTACGTGTACACGGGTGACATGTGTAACCCAGGGCTATAAATATTCCATCATCATCCAAGGAGCGGCAGAAAGGGTCCGAAGGGTGGTGGACAGCGTATATGAAAGCATTAAAAGTAGCTGTATAGGGGGTGAGCGTAAGACAAGGGAGGAAGTGATACAACGCACAGTAAACTCTCATCCGAGAGGTATTCATCACGGTAGCTCATCTCCTCTCGAACGAAGAAGACCGCTGGATGGCACAAGCGGTTTAGGAGCGATGCAGGTGATAGGTGGATGGAATGTACATACCCCGCATACGACCACCGCAAAGTCAAAGAGATATTCGCCTGTACCGTGATAAAGTGTGATAAGGATCTAATAGATGAACTTAGACTTGTTGCGTACCAAACTCGAGGTAGGAACGGAGCAGCTCTAGAAGACCACGCTGATTAGCCGCGTCGCGAAAGAGCCGGAAATGACAAGACACTCACGTCGAACGTCCTTGTTAGGTACATCTGACAACTTCGGCCTGTAGAGATCCCACCAGTTCGCCACCTCGTGCTCAGGATCCACAAGTGCTCGACTCACGTTAATCCCGTTGTTCGCCTTATCCCAGCAAGGAAGGCACTCAACAGTGCTGCGTCGATTCCAAGATGAATGAGAGTGCCGAACATTTCGAGTTGTCTGGGGAGCGTATCACCAGGGAAGCAGCTGAATGCGCAGTACGGAGGGAGATGTTGCCGTTGAGAGGGTGTTGAGAGGCTCAGAGTGCCAACTCGCTTCGGGCCGGCCCCCACGTGGCTTTGTTTATTTCTAAAGCTTTTGCCAAACAAACGATCCCAATCCTGCTGATCATTCTCCCACATTGTGACCGAACTGCAACGAAGTGCAGGTACCCGTAGACCGAACAACCATGTCAATAATCCGCGTCTTGTACATATACGCACCAACCCTGATGCGTCCAAAATGCTGCTGCTGCT
Source organism: Polyporus tsugae (assembly GCA_024305745.1). Classification (NCBI taxonomy): domain Eukaryota; kingdom Fungi; phylum Basidiomycota; class Agaricomycetes; order Polyporales; family Polyporaceae; genus Polyporus; species Polyporus tsugae. The sequence goes on along the minus strand of JAHRBS010000010.1, from coordinate 1,022,291 downwards.
CCACCGTGCATGAGGCTGATCATTTCGACTGGGAAGTTCTAGCATCGCTGCCGCGTCATGTACCGTACATGTATGCGCACAGCATAGAGTTATAAATGACAAATACTAATGGGTGCATGTGTTGTGATGTGATGGAGATGGAATGTGCACCATGCTTCTAGCGCGAGGCCGTCGGGATGCTAGAAACGGAGTAACGTCTGCCCTGTGGGGTCAGCGCTGTCAGCGCCGAGGTCTAGGGTCGGCTGTGATAGGATCCCTCCTAGATCAACAGCGGGGAAGCGCACTGAGCGGCCGAACAAGGGGAATAGGCGTCTTGCTCGTTGCCCACCCGGAGGTGCGTGAGGGGTTGAGATCGTTTTGATCGTAGGTGGAAGGAGCCTACAGACGGAAATTAAGACTCAGGTGCTTTAAGTGCTTACTTAGGTGGAAGGTAGTCGGTCGGTGATTACGACTCAGTTGGGTGGAAGATAGAGAGTTGGTAAGCCACGGATGGCGATAGGGACTCTGTCGTCGTAAAGCCACCAGGCTTCCAGGAAATATTGCGGTCTTGCGATTCGGATTGGCCCCCAGTGTGCACTGGTTGGGTCAGTGTGTGGATGTGCACCTTGGGCAGATAACAGCAGTGGGAGACATGCTACGGAGGTTAGGCTGCCTGCGGTCGAATGTGACGTGCAGACGAGTGCTCACCGAGCAAATTATCGACCTCTCCATCTCCTGTAACACCTTCATTTGGGCAACATGACCACAATTGTCGAGATGCAGTGCTACACTGTTGGAGAATGTCAGGATGTGAGCAGAAGGCAATTGGAGGAAGTCGACCAGATGAACCGATTGTAAGGTTGAGCTGAACGGTCCATAGACGCAGTCGAAATGATTTGGAGTTAGTTTAGGTCCCATGTATAACGATAACTTCCGATGATCGAGCTGAAGACAGGAGATGTGAGAGCAAAGACGACATGAGGCAACAGAAGGCGAAGAGGCTGAGGACTAAGGTGGAAAGCATGCACGGTTTACCTGAATGAATGTCTCCGAGGGAGGCTGAGCCGAATGGATATGGCCGCAGAGTTCGAGGCCGGCGGCATCCCAAATTCCCTGAGAGACGAGATCTTCCCGGCCTTTCCCCCTGACTCTCCGTCCCGTTACGGAGGAACCGTGTCGTCTTCCACGCCTCCATTTTCTATGACTCTCATAGCTTGTATATCACATAATTCTGGCCATGAACCCCTTCACAACTTCCAGCGACCTCAGCACCCCACATAGAGTTGCGGCCCGCAAATTCGGCGATGAACCCTGAGGTGTTTCCGTGCCCCCTCCCCCCTCCCCCCGGAATGTTGGGCATGAATCGGCTAGCCCACGACGATGGCCTCATCCAGCTGGGGTAGCACTGGAACCATACCGCCAACGAAATCACCAACCACCGCCCCACACACAGCCAAATCGTGTTGTGCCTTCGGACCAACGGACCGCAAGTCTTTTCCAAAACACCGAACTTATCTTTTCGTGAGTCCACCGTGACCACGAATGGTCGGGTCTTCCAGAGATAAGGAGGGCCGGGTGGTACCGGAAGCCTAAGGTGCGTTCTCCCTTCGAACTCTTTGCGTTGTTGCTTCTTCAATTTGTGCTGCTGTCACATTATTTCTGAATGAGCGATGCCGCCTCAGGCTGGCTTGGTCATACTACCAGCGGTTCTTGCTGTTGTTGGGATATTGGTGTTGGAAAGCGCTGATGAGGCCGTGAAAACATTGTCCTTTAAGGATATCGTCAAGCATTTCTCTGGATATTATACCAGAGAGGTCGACGAAAACGTATGCTCTGAGTCGTTTAATGTGTGAAAGATGGACGCAAAAGACTTACGAAGTGCTGTTGCCCCCTTCTATCCGACTTCACCCTTGTGACGTGTCATGCGTTATGTGACCGTCTCCCCGAGTCCGAATCCTGGACGGGGAGGCATTGCGGTCCTTCATATTCTTCCTGACTTTCGTTAGTCAGTGTTTCTATTGACACGAATGTTGGTCGTAGTTGTTTGATGTGAGCACCATGATACGCATCAGCAAAATGTCATTTACTTAGACTCCTACTTGGGGCCAAGTACAGCTACTTGAGGCCAAGTATAGCTAAGTATAGCTACTTAGGGCCAAGTACAGCTACTTGGTCCAAGTAGATATACTTGGATGTACTTGACCAACTTCGACCAACTTGGTCTCTATACTTGAGGGTGCTACTTGGGATATGTGGGCTCATCTACTAGTGGTCACTATGTTATATCATACATTTGTGTCATGATCGGATACAACTGGGATACAATGATGGTATAAAATAGTTCAAAACCAGCACTGGTGCACCCCATAATAGGGTCAATGCATGCTAAGATGCACATGCATGATGCATGCAAATAACAACAATATATTCTTCACATACAGGAAGGACTTGGCAGAGGGGAGATCACCATGCATTAAATGGCCATCCTTCAGTGAGTTAGTGACTTGGTTTAATTTAAAACATTAATTGAAGTGTATACAGAAGCTGCTAGCATATAAATATTATTGGTACATCCCCTGAATGGGGAGATATACTTCTATGCTGGCCTGTGAGATAGAGCAGCAAAGTCTGTCAAAGTCTAAGTCAGGCATAGGAGTTGGTGAATATATAGCTTAAGTCCTGCTAAAGTATCAAGTGAATCTGGTGCAGTGGTCTAAAGTGCTACGCTTGATGCTTATTTCCTTAAAGCCTTGGTTCAATTCCCGGTCAGTGCAACTTCTCAAGTAATAGATATATCTGCTCTGAAGTAAGTTTTTGATATATACCCTGCCTTCCTATTGATTATTAGTTCCGCTACATTCATTATGGCATGTAATGGGGTGCTACAGAGCACTATAGCAGGATAGGACAGGACATTTTACTTATATACTTGGGGTCTACTTGGCCAAGTAGACCCACTTAACTTGGCCAAGTTCAGGGTACTTGGGCTACTTATGCTACTTGGGCTACTTAGGCTACTTGGCCAAGTAGCCCAAGTAGCCCTACAAGTATATGACATTTTGCTGATGCGTGCGCGGAGTTTTATTGAGGCGGTAACACCGGCCGAGGCCAGAAAGCTCATAGAGTCCAGCCCTTCCAGGAACTGGGAGGAGCTGGCTTGGCGAGCTTTCTGAGAGCATATTCTGCCTAATGTTGAGCAGGAGGATTTCTGACCTGAGATAAGCACTGCTCACAGCGTCCTGTTGTCCCTTTGATGCCTTTGCAAGCACTGTTGCTTGCAAAACTCGTCCACCACGTTCGATTCTTCGTCACCCCAAACACCCGATACAGCACATTCCGATCGGCGGAGCAACTGGTATTGAAGTGTGGACAATTGCAACAAATTTCCCGCTTCCACCAGCGGTGGCGAGGAAGGAAGGAACCTCGGGGAGCGAGCCATGGCAACAGGTCGGGAGAGGCGGAAAGGGGATGCAAGCGGTACGTTAAGGACTAAATGCAGTTACGCATATATTTGGGGCACGGCCTAGGACGCCTTCTCGGTGCATTCCCTGTCAACGTTCCTCAATCATCCTCTAAGACGGGCGGCCTATTGCGCGTGCAATTTTCCAACTTTTTTTTCCTCCGGCGCAGCGCTTCCACTTCCTCAGACCCTTTAAATTTGCTCTATTTATCTCCCCGTATTCTCGACGCCCCTCTACTGCCCACCTTCCCCAAAAATTTCTCCATCCCGCTGCGCCTGGGGTGTGCGCTAGCTCCATCGGTCTCCTTGCTCTGCCGACTCCCACAACACTATTTATGCGCATCACTGTCCAATACCCATCGTTCACCTCGGTCATGATCGCGTCTGACCCGTCTCTTCGTCTCCCCATGTACCGCTCTATGCACGTCGCCAGGTTTCATCCTTACCCCCGGGGAGGCTCCCGGCGCTCAGAAGACGTGTTCACAGTGCGTTCTCGTTCACGTCGTGCCAAGTTTTCCGAGGGAAACATCGCATCCTAGGATCCGTACGTGCACATGGAAGAACCGTCGTCAAACCTCGAGCCAGCACAGCCGCGTGTTGTTCGTGTCTTCCGTCGCTTGTCGCTGTTTGTGCACTGAAGTACTGAGTTGCTGTCTGTGACCACTGTCCTCTCTACCCCGCAGCGCCCGACTAGGCGCTGTGCGGCGGTCCCAGACAACGACGTCTCGAGCTTCGAGCTAGACATTCCCGTGGTCGGGGTCCAGTACGACGAGGACGAGCTCCTAGCTGCCGGGATCCCGACGGCGGGGATGAGCCGGAGCAAGCTCGCCTTGGTCCTCAGCGTGAGTGCTTCCGTCTTCTGGACTGGATATTCGCGCGGGAGGGTTGATGCATGACGATGTGACAGGATCTGCTCGGCGCGCTCTGCCGTGCGTTGTTGCAGGGAACAAGCAGCGGCTTCAAATTCGGCGTCAAGCTGTTCAAGTGAGCGTTTCGTCGACGGCGAATGTTCGAGGTTTGGTGCCGAGGTTATGCAATCATACCGTCACAAGACCCCCTACTCCTTCAAAAAGCTTAAAGCGCACAATTGGTTCTTGCACCATTCTCGTCACTTGCTCTCGTAACCTGCTGTCCATGTATATGCTTTGCTTTCTTCTGCACATCTGTACATATATAGTCCATGAACTTGTAGCATAGTAGTGTCTTGGGTTTGAATTGCCTCATCAGTTATTGTGTAACTACCCCCTTTCGATATGCACCTCAGTCACACACGACGTTGTCAAGTTATACCTTGCAAAAACATGTATTAGACGTATCAAATTTGTTGAGCAGTACTGGCACACTTGTACGTCGACAATATGAACTACGTAAGACGCCAGAAGCATTAATATGGAGGAAAGATGCTGCTTCTTGGCGAATCAACTCGGCGTAGGTGTTCTTGGGAGCTGGTCTCGAAAAACGGATGAATCACGAAGTGTGCTCACGCATTTGTTTCATTCAGGCAACCTGTGTGATATACGTGAGTGGGCGGCCGGTTGGAAAGAAAAACAGTGGATGCGTCTGGTCAGGAATCCTTCATGCATATTGTGTCTAAATTCTAATTCGCACCGGTACAGGAAGAGGAACAGGGGAGATGTAGAGTCTTGCACAGGTCTTGAATGGATCTCACGCAAATCTTGCAGAGTCTGGCAAATGGTTATGGAGTGGTTTCGTGCCGCAACCTGAACTTGGTGCTGCAGTATAAATTGGACCAATCCAGGGTATGTAATGGAACAGTCGCAAACGAAGGTGGACATTGAGAGGCAAGGGCAACAGAACTAGACGAACGACGAACGTACAGGCAGCTCACCCAGAAAATCCCAACCACCGTCAACTGGTCTGATGGAGTCCTTCGGCGACGTGATCCTCGTCCTGTGCCGCATCTCCATCTAGAGGCTAGCTTTGGCGTTGGGCTGAAGAATGACAGAGAGGTCGAGGCGCTGGTGGGCGTGCGCAGAAGTCAGGAGGCCGCCTGCTCTGCGGGGAGTCCAGGTGATTAGGGGCGGGATATGTTTGAAGAGGCAGGGTTTAGCGAGTAACATCCGGGGCACCTCTCAGGCGGGGAATTTGGGGGGTGGTTCGAGTAAATAATGAGGGAGAGGGCGTCGTCGGAGGCTGGGTGCAGTGACCGTCGGCTACTACAATTTGGGCAGGAGCGATGGGGTTCCGGACTGACGATGATCGGGATCCAAGCTGTCCACAGTCAAAGAGCGCGGTGAGACGAGGCTCTGCAGATACAGCGCAACGTTGGGGGAGAGCCAGGATGAAAAGGGGTGGCTGAAGGGGGCTTTGAAAGGGAAGCGAACCGGGCCGTTGGAACTTGGCGAGAGCTGCAAGGGCAGGCGCGGAGTTGCAACCCCCCGATCGAGTCCCGGCCTTCCCGTCATCGTCATCCTCCGCTCCGCTTCGTCCTCGACGATGCTGTTGTTCCTCTGCTGCTTGCTGTCTTCATGTCTGTTTCTTTTTTGTCTTATCTGTGTCGATGGTGGTTGACGTAGTCGTCCCTCAAGTACTCCGCAGATAACCTTGAGAAGTTGCGGCTCGATATCTCCGGCAACACACTGGCATACTTCGCCATGATAATGCTACGACAGCCACCCATAGCCCTCAAGTATTAACCTCTGGGATCAGCACTATTCCTGGCTGCGTGGCCGTAAGGTTCTTCGAAACGGACACCACCAAGACCAGAGCGATTGGTCGATCCTTCGTGGACGGCCAATCGATCTGCCCTCCGGACGATGCCTATACAGCATCAACACCAAATGAACACGTTGCTTGCGCTCACATATGGGTTTGTCGCCATCGCTATGATGCGATAATTTCCGCTTCTGCAGAGGCGTCAACGACAAATGTCGTGACTTATGGTCTAAGGTGTGTCGTTGTCATTGTTGTTTTCCCTTGCTCTTCCACATTGCTTCTTCCGGCTGCTGTTGTGTTTGCTGGATCTATGTGCTGTTTCCGTCCTTGTGTGGCACTCCCCCGTCTTGCTCTGTCTGTCGCAAATAGATGCTTGATATTTGGGCACTTGTATGCGCATTTTGAAGCAGACATTTTGAACTAGATGGTTTGTTTGAGCAGACCAGCACACAGAACTTATTGGGACAGGGTTTTCGAGATGGTGGTTGGTATAGATGAGGACTCACCAGCATCACCGCCATCCCGTCTCGCAAGCGCCCATGACCCATGTCACACGTGATGTGACCGCTATCACTTTCGCAGTGAAACAAACAATAGGGCCAGAGGGTGCCTGGCCAGAGGGTTCATGTTGTATACGGGCACGGGGGGGCGATTAGCGAGGGGATTTTTGCTTTCTCATGAAGTAGTCGCACGATGGGAGGGGACCGGCACTGTCCTGGTCTTGTTGTTGGGTCTCTTCTCGGACGGTGATACATATGTTCCTCCCCAAGCCAGGAGACGATTGGGAGAACGCCTCCTGGTCAGAACTTTGATTCCACATCGATGCATTGTAGTATGTGTGCTTTAAAAACTGGCACAGGAACATGGTTGAATGGACGTACGCCACAAGCCACCGTGGCTCGTTCTCAACCCTGGCATCTTGTTTCCAGCGGGTTCCCTCCCGACGGCCGTTTTCCCGGGATGACGACCTTTCAGCGTATGAATCCAGTGCTAAGGTATTGCAGCTCTATGCCGACCTCAGTGATGCTCGAGGATCTAGAGCAATGACGGAGGGTCTGTCGTGGAGGTAGTTTCGTGTGGCGGGGCGGGAGGGCAAGATCGGAGGGTGTAGATTAGGACGCTCGCGCGTCGCGTTTTGGGGGCAGCCCATACAGCAGTACGCATTTAGGGCCGTGGCTTCGTTTACATACCTTCCCACCTTTCTGGTCCCGCCTATCTGGTCCCGCCTACTTAAGGGCTTGGGCCCGTCCACCTTCCCGGGTATCGACTCTCCTCCTACCCCCACTTACACTCATTTCTACCCTCTGTTGCCTGTCATTTCTTCTTGTGTCCTTCATTGCGATACCATCCCTTCTTTGGAGGTGTTGCCTGTCGTCGTAAAGCCAGACCCAATATATGCGCGCTGTTTACTTCCCACTTCCCCGTTGACGTCGATCATGGCTTCATCCAACCTGCTTCCCTCCGACCCTTCTCGCCTCCCCTCATATCGGTCGACACACGTCGGTCGGTTCCATCCCTACCCAAGGAGTGCCCCTCGACGCGGTGAAGACACTCTTATGGTACGTCGATCGCACTCAATCCCCGCATTCAAAACTGACGTGATAGGCCCTCGATCGGCTTGAACAGCAAACGGTCGACTACAGAACGGTGGACCACATAACTGAGCTGGCCACCATACCAGAAGAGCCCGAGCACGTCCACCTTGTGAGCACCCAGTCCTTCGTCCAGCCCTCGTCGATCTACCTACCCTAACGCGTCGTCCTTAGGGGTGCTCAATTCTCGTCGCTCGCTCATTTCGTCGGGCGCCCCAGGGCCCTCCCCACGGAGCGCCTCAACTTCGTATGTCGTGCCAATACTGCCAAAGTCCGCCACTAGCTCGCATACATTATTCTGTGAATGCCTGTGAAGTTTGAAAGAAATCGGTGACAGGATGCCCGAGATGCAGAAATTCGGTCTTCCGGTCGACGCGAGCCAGGATTCCCGCGCCAATCCATAGGCGCTCTTTAAGCGCGCGACGAAATGAGCGAGCGACGAGAATTGAGCACCCCTCTTTGCTCTTCGTCGCTAACACAGCGTCCTCTCGTCGTTTGCCAGGAGGTGCCAGACGGTGACGTGTCTTCCCTCGAGCTTGACTATCCGGTGGTGGGCGACGCGAGCTTCTTTGAGCAGGGTGTTAGGGCGGAGGATGACGTCGGCGAAAAAGTTAAGGCGGTCGTCGCGGTGAGTGCCGTTTACTGCGCGCACGAATGCTTGGAGCTGACCAGCTGCGACGCAGCATCTGCTCGTGGCGTTACGCCGTCGATCCCTCGCGCTTTGGGCAGTCCTGGACTTCCTGAAGGGCGAACGCCGGTCGAAGTGAGTGTCGCGCGTTGTGCTGTGGTGTTGTCGTCGTGCGCTGTCTTGCGGTCGCAAGTGCTCTCTCTTGGTGTCGTTGCTTTGCTGTCTCCCCATTCCTGAGTTATCTCTTCGTTGCTTTGCTCTCCCTGTCCTTTCGTTGCCAAGCTGTCCTTCCTGTCCCAAGCCCTTATCGTGTTAGCCTACGAGAACTGTTTTCTCTCTCGCTATCGGTTTGAATGTACATATACAGCGCCCCTCCTTGTCCCCCTACCCGCCCACTCCCCCAAAACGATTAGCTTAGAGCTCACACATGCCAATCATCAAAAAGTCTGGTTTGTACATTAGGTATCTCGTTCCCGGTGACGGTAGTTGCAGCAGTTCTTCGTGCATATATCATTCGCACTAGTAGTAGTCTTGTATCATAGCATTTAGCCCGATCGTCACTCAAATCAACGGCTTGGATTGTTTCTGATTATGCTGGGTATGCCAGGCCCCGTCAGAGGCATGCAGCCAGCCGAAATCGCCTGAGGATTAGTTCGCCAATAACTCCACCTGCAACCGACCAGGACACACACCAACACTCACGCCCTTCGCGCCGCCCACCACACTACACGCTACGTGGCGCAATACACATCACAGACCACATACACCACCACGCACACCACACACGAACGCTCTTCTGAAGATGAAGAAAATGACCCATAGAACATTCACAAAACACTAAAAAGAACTTAGGGAGGCATAATGATAAGTCGAGGTGAGGACGAGGGGAAGCATAATCGAGCCATGCGCGGAACGCAACGCGCAGCACAACGTGCCGGCGCCGCGCGTGGGTGCAACACGATCATCGTACGGCGGTGCTCTCGCAGCGAGGGCGACACAAGAGGCATTCGCAACTCCGAGTACCGTAGACAGCCCTGCAAAAACGTGAACGTGAACGTGAGGGTCTCTCGCTCTGGGAGGACAGGATGATCTGTATGTATCTACTGCGTCTTAAAGGCTACTTCATCGACTGGGGATGATGGGGGGTCATATCTGAGTGTTTCAACAGGGGTGGTGGAGGGGAGGGGGAAGTATAGAACAAGGAGGGAGGGGTGCAGAAATGCCGGGGCAAAAACAGGGTAATGATACTGTACATGACCCCATCGCAGTCGAGGCTGAGTGCGACGCGCTGGGGGTGGTGGGCGACGCGGGGACAGCAACGAGAGGCAGAAGTCGAAAGAGCCACAGGCTCTGGGGGGGGGGTGAGGGGTCGTACGTACATAAAACAGGGAAGCGGAACTGAACGCAAGGTATTGGTAGAAGCACAAGGATGAGGGGAACTTCGCCGTATCTGAGACGAGATGTACAAACGAGTCCGTGCGGGGGTGTGCGGGATGGGGGTGGGGGAATGAAGTGAGACGGAGCGTTCAGTCCGTGGGAGCGGGGCATCATAGGGATACGAGAGGGTATGGCACACAGCGAAACAAAGCGAATTCGAGTCCGTGACATGCGAGGCGGCGTGGTGTGCATACGTGGCGGTATGGAACAGAACGAAACGCTAGCACGGGGTGAGCACAGTCCAGGCGGTATGGAAGAAGATGGGCGACGTACCCAATAAATTAGATATCCAGCACCCCCAACTTCTTAACTTGAACATCGAGGCCTGTGCCAGTAGGACGGCCTCTCTTTCTCTCCTCTTCCATACGGAACCTCAGCCTCTCAAGCTGCTTCTCTTTCGGGACGTAAGCCCGCTCCTTGGGCGCCTCCGGCCTCCTTGCAGTAGGGATAGTCGCATTCACGAACGCAGAGTCGGTGCGCGCATGGTCAGCGGCACTCGAGGGAGTAGGTCTCGTCGAGTCATAATATCCGTCGCCGGTGCGCGAGGACCACAACATCGACGGGACTGGGATAAAGTTCGTGAGCGTCTGGAACGACAGCCGTGTAGCGAACGTAGGCGACATGAGCGAAGGCAGAGTGGGGGAATACAAGGCGGGAGCGGACGGCGGCGGAGGGGTCGGGGAAGGAGGAGAAGCGAGCTGGGGTTGAGTGGAGGCATACGAGGTTTTCATATCCGGAGCCGTGGAAGCGGGGCGGGGCGTGACTGAGGGTGACCTAGAAGCCGCGCCGACTGTAAACAGCAGAACGCACAGGCGAATTAGACACACACATACTAGAGAAAGGAGGGCTATATGGGAGCCTACTGGAAGCTGGAGAGGTCATGATGGGGATGGCACTCGGCTTCGGGGAAGCGGGGACGCGTTGGGGCTGCGGGACGAACGACGCTGCCTTGGGAAGCTTAGACGGGGTAGAAGGCGGGCCGCGGGGCTGAGGGATGAATGTGGGAGCTGTCGCGGAGCGCTTGAGCGGGGGCGTCGAGAACGACGTAGGAGACATCGTGGCGCGGCGAGGGACTGGTGCTACAATTTTCGGAGGCGTGGGCGACGATACGGGAAGAGGAAGCATCGACGGCGAGGGTGACCGCAGACGAGGAATGCTCGACGGGAGCGTGCTGTTGCGTTGGGACTTCAGCTGAGGGAACGTGATGCCGGTGTCCTCCTCAGACTCGTCGACAGGCTCGAAGATGTTGTCCGACTTGTTGGCAAATTGGAACGTGGGGGACGTGGGGGATGTTATGGAAAGGTCCGAGGTACTCGTGCTCGTGTCGGCGTCGGAATCCAAGAAATAATCGGGGGGCGGGTTGAACGTGAACCTGATCCCGCCCTCATCGACCTCCCCAACAAACTCCTCGTCAATGTCGTAATCATCATATTCCTGTTCCTCGTCGTCGTTGTCATCCTCCTCCTCCTCTTCGTCCTCCTCGACGACGATATCGAGAGAGCGCTGGGGCGATTCGACCTCAGGCGACATGACAACGTTGCCGACGTCCGAGGGAAGAACGAACGGAGGGAGGTCATCGTCGTCTTCGACAAGCGCCTGCGCGAAGATGTTCTTATTGCTCTCGATGGAGTGCAGCTTCGAGTCGAGCGGAGGAGAGTTGTCGACATCCTCCAGACACCCGAAGAAGCGGTCGATCTCCTCATACGGGCGCGATGCAGCAGGCATCACAGTAGGGCCGGTCGGGAACGTCCAAGCCTTCGACAGCGAGGCGTGACGCGCGTGCGTTGGCTCCATGGGAGACGGGAGCGGTGATGGGGAGACGGATGGGGAACGGCTCGTGCACAGAGACGGAGCCGAGTTGGCGGAATCCGTAGACAGACGGGGTGTCGTGGCGCGGGAGTACTCCATGACAGACTCGTACGACATGGAGGTGGGGAACTCGTACTCGTCGCCCTCCTCTTCGTCTTCATACCGCGCAAGTTCGTCGTCTTCGTCATCGCTAGTCGTCTCATTGTCATCCTCGTCGACCTCTTGGACGGCCTTCAGCCCGGAACGGTGGTCTTCATCGATGGACTCGACGTCCGTGAAGGAGCTCTCGGAGTCGATCGAGCGGAAGCCAAGACCGCGCTTCGCATGCATCATGGCCCGAGCCACAGGTACGCCGTTGGAGATAGCGTTGAAAGGCCGAGGGGTGTCAAGAAGACCGGCGTGCTCGAGGTCACGTTCCATGTCCTCACGTTTCTTCCTCTCTTCAAGGAGCTCAGCGCGGAGACGTGCGCACTCGTCTTCAACGTTGCGCAGGCGCTCTACTTCAGCCTTGAGATGCGCGACCTCGTCCTGGGAGGACCGATAAGTAGCATTGGCGGCCGCAAGGCGCGCAAGGGCGTCTTCCGCCTGGGCGATCTTCTCCGCAATGATCTTCTCGAGCGCAGTCTTCTCGACCTCAAGAAGGCCGACGCGCTGCCTGGCGACCCAAGCGTCTCGGCGCTCCGTCTCGATGCGCTTGGCATGCATGTCGATTTGGTGCTGAAGGTCAGAGACGCGGGTACGCCACCCGTCCACGTCCTTCTTCAGCTCGTCGCGCTCCGCCTTGAGGTCGGCGATGAGCTGCAACATTTCGTCCGATGGCTCCGACGATGCGTAGGAGACATCAGAGGCGCACGAGACAGGGCGCGACCTAGAAGAGTGCGCAAGAGCGCGTTCTAGATCTGTGATACGCTGGACGAGGGTCTCGTGCGCCTGAAATAAAAAATGCTGCTCGCTCATGGAGAGGGGGCGACCGCGTTGCATGCTGAGCTGCCCGAGATCCATGCTGCCCGAGCTAGATACTGACGTGTGACGGCGCTTGTCGAGACTGCTCGATGTGGGGGTCATATCGGGCGTGGGAAGACCCCATGCGGACACGGTCTGAGCATCACTATTCGTCATGTAGGAAATGCTGCTCCTGCGGTTGGGCGACACGGTTGGGGCGTTGTCGGTCACGACGTTGAGTGGGGGTCGGCAATTGAGCGGGACGGGTGAAGACGGCGAGGACGACAGAATGACTGACTTGCGCCTGTTCATCGCGCCGCCAAGTGTCGAGCTCGGGGATGAAGCTAGGGTCAACGACTTCAGGCCCTGACGGGGACTGGGCGTAGGCGCAGGCGTAAGGATTTCCGTCTGAAAAAGGCTGTTCGAAGAGAGGGAAAGGGGACGAAGATTCAAGCTCGCTGGTCTGGGGCGGGCGGGAGCAGATGGCGCAGCGGCTACAGTGGTGGGGACTGAAGCATGCTTCTCGGGGCTGGTTGCGACCGCCTTAGTTTCCTCCTCGTCCTCTTCCTCTTCCTCCTCGACGAGAGTACCGAGGATCTCACTCGAGGACGTAGACGCCATGAACTTGATAGAGTCACGCTTGCTGCCCATCAGGGTATTGAGGCCTCCGTTGTATCCGGTCCCAATGCCAGGGGGGAAGGACGGCTTCGTAGCTATCGTCTTAGGTCAACGACAGAACTGGTGGGAGCTCGTGGAGAATACGCACGGAAATCAAAGCTTCGTTTGGGGGCCTCAGGTGCATCCAGCTCCGGGATTTCCACCGAGAAAGTACCTCTCGCATCCTTGCCCTCCAACGCCCACAGAGCGCGGCGACGTATCGAGTCCTTGTCCCCGAGGTTGATGTTGTCCTCCAAACAGGATATGGGAATGCTCGGGAGGGAAACACCCATCAAATCAGCAGACTCCCGTCGAGTTGAGACAGACGAACGGCGGCGGTGGTGGGAGTTATGCTTCGCGCCAGTAATGGAGTTGCGGGTGGGGGACTGGGAGCGGGAGTCGTTCATGGATGTGGTTGAGACAGTGGTGGGAAGAGAGGAAGGAACCGAGACAGAGCTGTTGCGAGAGTGGGAGCGTGAATGGCGGGATGGAAGGTTTGCGCCCGAAGGTGAAACTGGTTTGCCAAAGGTGAAAGAGCTCATCTAAGAGATGGGTGGGGTCAGTCTATGTGAAACACAACGAGAAGGAGAAGAGCATATTCGCTGTCCGACGGAAATCAACGCCGAAGCGATGGGGCATGCACATCACACGAATGCGCAAGCGGAATTAGCGAGGGGATTGAGGCGCAGGGTCCCGCAGTTAAGATGAGGCGTCAAGCCCGGTCGATGGTTAAAAGCGTTGGGTGCTAGGGACGGAACGAATATGCTCGGAATGGAGAAAAACATACCCTCATCCGTTCGGCGTCGACGCCGTCCTGAAAATGAGAGTCGTGGTCCATTTTGAACATGTGTGGGTTTTTGATTGGTTATGCAAAACGAGAGACAGTTCCGAGACGGAGAGTGGGGGACCAAACGAAGGACGGGACCACGACACAGGCCAGGAAGGATCGGAGGATCCTGGGGAGGATGAGGATGAGATGGCAGCCCTGCCCAGACACGCGCTTGCCCGTGGTTCGTTTTTGTTTCCCCCGCCCCCCACCCAGTCTCTCTCGGCGATTCCCGCCAACCCGCCGTAATGGACCGCACGTGGCTCCGTCATTGGCAATATTAATATTGTAACGTCCATGCCGCCATCCGGCCCGATTCGGTCATTGACAATATTAATGCCATTATAATGTCCCCGGCTCCCGTGCCTCCGTCTCCGTCTCCGTGAAACAGATCCACGGGCTCTGCGCAACGGCTCTCCGTCTTGTCCAAGTCCACCGTCTGCGGATACGGGAGGTCCTCCGAACGGAGCGTCACGGCCGTGCGGACCACAGACAGCGGACCGAAGAATCGCCGTAGAAACTGATTAAAAGGTGCCTCGAGGCTCTCGGACGTGATTCTCCCGCCACTGAAGACTCTTCTCCCGCCGCTGAACGACCATCGCCGCACCCGCGCTTTCACATGAACCATGGCCGCGGTAACCAGATTGATACCAGGCCGCACCGTCTTCCTCGTCTGCGACATACAGACCCGATTTCGTGCGTCCGAGTCCGCTCTTCTCATATGAAACCCCTCCTCATTCGCCTCGATCGGGATCAGGTCCCCTCGTCCATGGTTTCGACCATGTTGTCGCCACAGGCAGCAGGATGCTCAAGCTCGCCAAGGTTCGTGCCTGCTCGGCCTCCGCTTCGTAGAATTCTGCTCTCGGAATAGCATGATCGGCCGCCTTGTCCCCATTTCTGTGGCCCTTTAAGCTTCTTCTGCGCAGCAACTGGATCGACTGACACGGTCTTCTCCGCCGCGCCTCTGACAGCTTTTGGATGTTCCGATCGTAATCACGGAACAGAACCCTCGAGGTGCGTGTGTCCGAGTATCATATGTTTCCAGCCAACAAACACTGAACCGATCTCGGCCGCGTCCCGCACGGTTGCCTCGTCCTCTCGACGACAGCACTCGGGTCCACCGTACCCGAGCTCGACACTGCGCCGCTCGGGAACCTCTTCCTCGGCGCATATGACAAGACCGCCTTCTCCATGGCGATACCGCCCGTAACCACGCTGCTCAAGAAGCACGGCTTCAAATCGATCGTCCTGTTCGGCATCGAAGTTAGTGGCAACCATATCATGACCTTCGTGACGGACGGACGGACGGACGCTGATATTATATGTGATGCGTCCGACTTATGCCCCTGCAAACCCTTTCGGACAGTCGCACATCTGCATCCTGCAAACCACTCTCGACCTCCTCCAGCTCGGGTATGACGTGCACGTCCTCGCCGACGGCGTGTCCAGCTCGCGTCCACAGGAGGTCCCTATAGCGCTTGCGCGAATGCGCCAAGCCGGGGCGCAGATCACGACCAGCGAGACCGTCGCTTTTGAATTGCAAGGTTCGTCTTCGAGATGGCACCTATCTGTGACTGCTACTCATCTGATTCGATTGCCTCCCATGCTCTGATTCTGCAGCTGACGCCAACAAGCCGAACTTCAAGGACTTCGCGCGGATTATCAAGGAGGATGCTGGGAATCGGGAGAAGGCTCTAGAGACGCTGCTCCCGCGTGATAGCAGACTCTGATATTTCGGCCATCGTTGATCACGAAATGGATCGCACGATCGGGGAACCAAGCACGATATAGTTACATGGAGCGGTGGATTGTAGGAGGGGGGTCATGGTTACCAGAGGCATCCCAATAGGGATAGGACACGGCCAAGATATACACTGTAGCGTAAACGTAACGAACATATACACGAAATGAGTGACTGGTCAAGGAAGGATTGCACGAAGAGGAGAGCCTATAGATACAGTTGCGGATATACACAATTCGAAAGTAAGGAGCGTGACTAGCGACAGCTTGGAGAGACAGCGAGGGACGTAGCAAGGACAGCGGAATGCAACACATTGGAACCAAGGGGTGGTTAAGATGAGATGACCTTTTTGCGTGGGCGCAGGGCAACGTATTGGAGAAGACGGTTCATTTTTCGTCCCTTGCGTGGAACACGCGCATCGCGAGTAAAGCGTGATAGGTGCGGCGCAGTGTAAACAACACGTCCTGCAGCACACGGATCAGGCCACATGCCTTGGGTGAAATGTTGGACATCTGCACTTACCGCCAACACAGTCGCTGACTTGGCTCGTTCCTTCAGCTTTCCCGCGGTGCGCCACTCCCCAACGACGGGCTTGGCGAGCTTCCCGAGGGGCAGATCGTCGATGCTGTCCCCGTCATAATACACCGCGAGAGGGCGCTGGAAGAGGGTAGAAAGCGAATCAACACCGCTGGCGACAAACAGGTGGCTGAGAGCGTCGCGAGTGACCTACAATCACTACAGCCTCAGGTTCCTCGGCGATGGGGTCGAGGGGCGCGGTATACCCCACCGTGGGCTATGCGTCAAACATCGTGTCGGAGATGGGGCGGCGGAGGACAGATTTGCGAACCGCATTTACTCACGGTGTATATGGCTTCTGTGTTCCGCCGAGGGCTTCGCGGGTACGGGTGGAAACGGCCGACATGGGCGGCGCGGTAAGATGGGAGGCGGGAAGAGTCGAACGGACGTGGGGCCGGGTACATTTTCGTCACGACGCGTGTGAAGGAGGGGTAGGGCGGGTCGACGAGCGGCATATATTGACTGCTCCCTACGACAGCTCGAGAGGGTACGGAAGACGGTGGCAAGTGGGAAAAAGAGTGTGGTGGTGAAGGAACGTGTTTAGTGGAATACCGAAGGACAGTGGGGGAAAGAGGAGAAGAAGGCGGGCATGGGGATGGGTGCGAGACGAGGCCTCTTATAGCGAACAAATTTAAAAGAAGCCCGCCGCGATGGGCCTGTTTAGATCTTCTAGTGCCCGTCAGTATGGCGCTACGCGCCTTGAACCCTTGCCCTCCAACCGCTACTCCGTCTCGTGCTCCCCATCGTTGTTTGTTGCTCCTCCCTCAGTCTCGCCTACCCCCTTCCCTTCTCCATACGGCTCATCAGGGGTAAAGCGGTGCATCGTACGTCGTCAAGTCTTCTTTCCGGTGAACACAGGATTATACCATGCTATGAAGCCTCGGAAAGATGTCGTGCGTAGCTGGCACGGATCCTTTCCTGAGAAACGACGGCGAAGAAAGCTGCAAAGACGGCGGCGCAGCGCTGTACATGCATGGTAATGTGGGATAGACAGCGCAGCTGGATGATTCAGCTCCCTCCCATCGAATGGATAGAAGCGAGCAGAATTGAACCGAAGCGGTCAGCACTTGGGCAGCTCTCCGCTCAGCCACAGCCAAGTACGTTGCAATTCAGCGAAGCGGTTGTCTTGACGATAGACCTTCAATCTATGCAGTGTATTTCCTCGATCTTCACGAGGCGGGGACTTCGGGCGAGGGCTTGAGGATAGGTTCTCCTCGGACCAGTGCATGTCACAATACGCGTGACCGTCACAGCAGCGCTTTGGGGACAAGATGGGTGAGTCGTCATCTCACGAACCACCAGCCCGCACTGGCAAGCCCAATATTAATCCACGTTCGCCAGAATATGTATCTTGTGTGCATCCTTTGGCAACACCGAATCATACAACGCATCTACACAAGCATACGGCACTACCGCCCTGCGGCTGAACCATTGCCCATACTGTCACAACGCCAGGGTAACAATGTTCAACCCGAGAATTCGGAGATGAATACCTCTACCCAACGCACAAAACGAGCCCTTCCCGTCTCCATAACGCCATGCGCTACCGAACAACACGCAGAGATAATCGGTAACGCACCGATCCCAGTGATTTTGGCGAACACGGCTGCGCCGAGCAACCAGCTTTGCCGACTGACTGGATGTCAACAACGCACTACGGATTTGGATGAACTCCCGTGAGCACTAATCTTCTCATGAACGTCATTCATGAGCGTGCGATAGGTCAGCTTGCAGTGCTAGGTTGGCTTGTTGGACTGGCTTGGGACTTTGAGGCCTGTGGGAGCTCGACTGGTACTGAGAGTTGGCTTGCCCATATCCTCGAGATCGACGGGCATAGATCGAGACGAACCAGCGATGAGTGTGTTGCCTGGGACGAACTTCGGGTCTGGTTCCAGTCGACTAGACAGGAGCGTTGTAACCGAGGCAGTGGTCGCGACCAGTCACTTCTGAGACCGTGACATCCAGGAGCCAGGAAAACATGATAGATGGGTTCGGAGCGTACGATGGTAGACGGAGTGGAAAACAGAGGACGTGGCTGAGTGCAGGAGTGTGGCCAAAGTGTGGCCGTCGCGTTGCCTCCGAGGAGTCGGACTCACGCGTGTCGTCCATGCCCAGGTTGCCGGGCCACTCGCCAGTGACACTCGTCCGGCCCGATTCGAACCATGCGGCTCACACTTCCTCCTCTCCCCTCCGATTTCC
Source organism: Polyporus tsugae (assembly GCA_024305745.1). Classification (NCBI taxonomy): domain Eukaryota; kingdom Fungi; phylum Basidiomycota; class Agaricomycetes; order Polyporales; family Polyporaceae; genus Polyporus; species Polyporus tsugae. The sequence continues at coordinate 1,003,769 of JAHRBS010000010.1, read as the reverse complement.
TACGACGCTTTATCACTTACACTCTGAGCTTCTACCTTTGTTTCGCTGGCCAATACAGCATCCCGGGCGGGCAACCTGGGAGGGGCCGGAACCAGGCCGGAAGAACTTCTCGAACACGGACGCCTCATAAAAACTCCAAGCTGAAGTATTACTTAGTAGGGCTGGATAATGCTGGATCATGCGGCGGGCAACGAAGAACGGGTAGGTAATGCGTTGGGAGGTTGTGCAACAACGGCCTGCTTCTTTCCACGTACACAAGGTAAAGCCCACCCACTCGTATTTTTTTTTCAACCTACCCGTCGTCTGACGACTCATCATACGGTCAGACCCGACGAACATCCGATATATGCCGCATATGGTGCAATCAGAGGGATCTGGATACAGAGCGTACGTTACTCTTCCGGGCCATGGATAATGATAAGGTCAGACCTCACGCTAGCAATAAGCGAAGGACTGGGGGACTAAAGACCAACTCGAAGCTGGGGAATTACCGCAGCTACCGAGGGGTTTATATATTGTACTGGAACCTGTGCACGGACCAGGTGCTTCAGGGCAGGTCGTACATGTCGTTACAGGTGGTATTACTAATCGTAAGAATCGTATCGTAACATTACCCCCCCCTTTAGCTTCATGTCCCAGGAAGCCGCCAAGCGTTAGTAGTGGGTAGTCGTTAATGTCATGGGTTAACTAGTCATAAGCAAAGCGTCGTATATAGTCCTGTTGTGTATTACTTTCATTAGGATTTCGTCGTTTCCAGTCATTATATCTACGTGTCCAAAAGTCATAAGAGTCTGTGTCGTATGTAATTATTTGTCCATGTTTGTCCGTAGCGGTGAGTAGGTAGCGAACGTGGATGCGTGGTGCGAATTTGTTCGCTGCGTAGAAAGCGGTGATGAGCTTCTTAGCCTCGTCCGTCTGAAGTTCGTCTGTATCCGAAGGTACCCATTCGCGGTCAGCTCGTGTGAGTCCACACCATTGAACGAGGTAATGAACTTTGCGAGATTGACCCGATCCTTCTACGATCTTTGAATCTAAGATCGATTCGACTTCTTGATCAGGTTCTAGAAGAGTGGGTACTTCTCGACTGGTTTTCCCTTGATTTGGGAATTTGGGATCGTGTGCAGGGGTTAAGAGTACTTCATTGAATACGGGATGACGTAACTTCCACTTGGGTGGGAGTTTTAGGCGATATGCACTAGCACCGACTTTTTCTTCAACTCGGAAAGGGCCGTAGCGCTTGTCTTCGAGTTTCTTGTTTGGTCGGTCGGTGGGGAAGTTCTGTGCATCTATGTATACGTAATCGCCTATCTTGTAATCTCGTGATGGTTGTCGGTACTTATCGTAATGTCGCTTCATCGCTTCTCGCGCTATCTCCAGCGCCTGCGCTGCTTGCTTCCCGATGTGTTGCATTCGCTCGGCGAATTGCTTGGCGGATTTGTTGATGCCGTCTTTCAAAGTCTCGACTCCGGTATTGGGTTCGTGACCGTGAGTCATGAAGAAAGGAGACATCCCTGTGGACGCATGTACACAACATCGGTAAGCGAACTCTGCTAGCGGTAGCCATTCGACCCAGTCATCCTGCTTGTGATTGATGAAGATCCGTAGATAGGTCTGGATCTCTTGATTCATGCGTTCGGTCTGTCCATCGGTTTGGGGATGATAGGCTGTACTGGGATTGCCTTTGATTCCCATTTGTCGGTAGACTTCTTTGGTGAAGGAGGACACGAGGGTAGGACCTCGGTCTGACCATATGCGCTTGGGCAGGCTGTGGGGTACGACTACGTGTTTGATGAAGAGTCTCGCTTGTCCTTCCGAGTCTTGCGTTTTCGAACAGGGAATAGCAATGTAGTCCTTTGACTTCATATCGACAAAGACTAGTATGGCATCATGTCCGTTGCATTCGGGTAGTCCGGTCATATAGTCCATAGTGACGAATTGCCAGTTCTGATCGGGAATAGGGTTGGGATGGAGTGGTGCAGCACGTGGTTGTCGATCAATCTTGACGCGCTGGCACGTGATGCATCCGGCGACGTACTTGGCAACGTCTTTCCGAATGGACGGCCACCAATAAGATCTCATGATCAGATCTTGTGTTTTGGCTGCGCCCGGATGTCCAGCCACGATTGAGTCGTGGTGTGAAGCGATGACGCGTCCACGAAGTTCCGAGTGGTTTGGAACGACCATTCTCCCCCTCCTGTAGATTAAGCCGTCCTCGGCTAATTCCCAATCATTGTCCTTTCCTAGTTTCTCGACGACAAGACGGTCATAAAGATTAACGTGTTCCAGACACATTTTCTTTAGATTGTCTGCTCCGTCTATCGTATGAGAAGCCGCAAACCAGTGTTCCTTGAGCAACGTGAAGTTTTCGATCACGGGACCGGTTTCGTGGTCCACGCGTCTAGACAGAGCATCTACTTTGCCCATGGTACGACCTGGTTTATGGTGTAACTTGAAATGGTAGTTCGCGAGAGTTGTCGCCCAACACGCTTGTCGCGCGTTTAGCCGTTGTGGTTTTCGGAAGTATTCGAGGTTTTTGTGGTCATTATGGACCTCGAATTCTCGTGCGTTTTGGAGGAAGTGACGCCATTCTTGTAACGCGGCGATAACCGACAACATTTCTCGATCCCAGATCTCGTATCCTTTTTGTGCGGGTGTTAAGGAATGTGATAGGAAGGCAATAGGTTTCCATAGTCCGTTCTGACACTGCGAGAGCTCGGCTCCGATCGCAAAGTTTGAGGCATCGCATTCAACTTTTAAGGGATCCGTGTCGTTGGGTATGGCTAACACGGGGGCGTGTGTGATTGCGCCCTTGATCCCTTCAAAAGCGAGTTGATGCTCTGGAGTCCATGTCCATACGTTAAGACCCGTGAGACGATTCATTGGTCCAGCGATCTTTGAGAAGTCCTTGATAAACCGTCTATAGAAGTTTGCGAATCCGAGGAAACTCTGTACATCACGTTTGCACGTGGGTACCGGCCAATCAGTGACACCTTTGACCTTGCCCGGGTCCATGCGGATCTTGCCGGGGGTGATGATATGGCCTAAGTACTCGGTTTCTTGAGTTTCGAACTCGCACTTCTGGGGTTTACACGTAAGGTGATTATCTCGAAGGATCTGTAGGACTTGTCGCACTATGCGTCTGTGTTCCTCTAAATCGGCTGTACAGATGATGATGTCGTCCAAGTACACAATGACCTTTCCACGAAGAATCAGATCTTGGAAGATCGAGTTCATCATCATTTGGAAAGTCGCCGGGGAATTCGTTAAGCCGAAAAACATGACGAGAGGTTCGTATAAGCCGCGATTCGTGATAAACGCTGCTTTTTCCTCGTCGCCGTCGACTATGCGAATATTGTTGTATCCCCAACGTATGTCTAACTTGGTATAGTACTGGGCTCCTTTCAGCCGATCTAGGATTTCTAGCATTAGAGGAAGGAGGTATACGTTTTTCTTGGTCAAGGCGTTTAACTGCTGGTAGTCCTGAACGGGACGCAGTTTGCCGTCTTTTTTCTTGACAAAGAAGAACAGAGCCCCCCACGAGGATTTCGATGGACGAATTCGACCTGTGGATAGGTTTTCCTCTAAGAACACATCTAGCGCTTGTTGTTTGTCTAGAGTCATGGGGTATATCTTTCCACAATACGGTTTAGCGTTCACGGTCAATTCAATCGCGTGGTCATAAGGCTGTCGTTCAGGAAGAGTAGAGAATGTCGCTTCGTCAAAGACGTCGCGGAAATCTTGATAGTACTCTGGGATCATTTCCTTGAACGTTTGTTCTGCCTTGGCCTCATTCTGTTTGATTGCGATTTCCATTGCTACCAACGTTTTCGCACGTATATGGACTGATCGGGCGTCAAGCCACGATCGGGTATGTAGGGAGAAGATTCGATCACCAGCGCTGACGATGTGATGGCAAGTGCTCGGGCATCGGTCGAACTCAACGGTTTTGTTCTTCCAATGTATCGACGGATTGTGATGCTCAATCCAGTCGTGCCCAAGATATATGTCCATTTTGCCAAGATCAGTGACTAGAAGCGGGATTTGTTCCGCGTGGTCTCCGATCTGTAGCTGTACGTCAACGTAATGCGTGATTCTACCACCTATGTTGGGAGATCCATCGGCGTTGAACACGTCAATGGGATGTGGGAATGGCTTAGGTGATAGGCCTGCACGCTGAACGAAGTTTCTATTGACACACGAACCGGTACAACCGGTGTCGCAGAGAGCCTTGGTGTCGTAAACCTGAAGAGTTTCTAGGTTTTTGATCATAACCGGTATGTCTAGTTGTTTGCTTCCAGTACCGCGTGTGACTTTGAAGTACATCGGACCATAGGACATTACTCGGATGGCGTTAATGGGCGCACTAGGGGTTTTTTCAATTTTTTTGTTATTTTTGGACGAGAAATTAAGCACGGGTTCTAACCCGCCACGCTGATCGTTGCCTGTAGGTTGGCTCCGACGAACAGTCGTCTCGTTATTTTTAATAAGTATAGTACGTAACTGGGTAGGGTGGGGAATGGTGGAGTTGTCCGGTGAATAAGTAGGCATAGGTATCGTACAACCCAGAACAGGTACATCAGAGTCCAAAACAGAAAACCGATTCTGAAAACTATTGTGAAGTGACGGTCGCCGCGTATGTGTGCTTACGTGGGACCGTAGGGAAAATGCTGCTCGTACTCGTCCATCTGTTGCTGTATCTCGTTGTATCCATCCGTGTATTCCTCCAGTGCGTGCTGTGGCTCTGGGTCCTCGTGATAGGTAGGGACCGTTACCCCGGCAATCTGTGCAAGGAAGTCCTCGGGGTCTTCCTGATGGAAACGTCTGACCTCTTCAAGGAATTCCTCGCAACTGTCGCGTTCTTCCCATCGGCGCTTCTGTACCGCAGCTGCACCGGTCCGGTTGGGGATATGCCACATGTCTCCACATGAGCCCTTCTCGGTCTGCTTTGCGCTGCACTTTCGGCATGGTCGGGCCCTGAGCCGATCAATGTCCATCGGCTGTCCGGCTCCTCCATACGTGATCCCTGTGCCTGTGCGTCTGTCTCCCGGCATCGTGGGGACCTGGGGACCTTGTGGGTAGTATGGCCGGGGCGGTGGATATTGTGACGCTGGGGCGTATGGCGGATATCGTGATGGAGGGAACACTGGGGAATATTCTGGGTATCGTGACGGATACCGTGGGGCATTTCCTGGGTATTGTGGGGGAGGGTTACCATAGCGCGGGGGAGCATTCGGTGGTGGGTACTGAGGTGGAGCACGTGGGGGTGGTTGTTGCGGGGGTGGTCGACGTGTGAAATCACGGATCTGGCGGTTGAAGATGATGCGATTGTTGTCCATGGCGATGATCGTAGATTTCCACTGGGCGTAGGTGACAGGTTTTACCGGCATTGTGCTGATCGCAACTAGGTAGCTGGATGGTAGCGCGTTTTTGAGCCGATAAATGTTGTTAGCTGTGTCTTTGTTTTCCGTGGCACGGGCTGTCAGATCTTCCCATTCGTCAAAGAAGTCTTCGGCCCGGCGATTGCCCATGTGAATCTGATCGAGTGCGATGATTGCGTCGTTAACGTAGTTTATTGGTCTAAACTTCACTGTCAACTCGGCCCAGAACGCTGCTACGTCCGGGTAGTTCCATCTATTCCTGTTTGCCACAAACTTGTCCTCTACGAGATTACGCTTCCATCTGTTCACAGTTGTACCACGAATCAACCCTAAGACGGCAGATATTGCTGGATCTTTGTCCAGGCCGGCCATGTAGACCTGGACGTCAGACTTCCACTGTTCGAAGTCTGGGCTGAGGCCGTCGAAGTACTCGGGCTGGGCGAGTCTAGGTGGGGCATGGTTCCTGCCTCCGCGTTGGGGTTGGGTTGCCGCGATGAAGTTTGCGATCTCCCCCGAGATCCACGCTTGCGTTGCCGCATTGAATGAAAATGTTTGCGCCATTGCTCGATGAGCGTGGGGTGGTTGGCTGATGCCGGCGGTTTGGACGGGAGGTTGGATGGGGTTTTGGGAAGCGGGTAAGGATCCTGTGGTCGTGGGGGAAGCGCAGAGACCGAGGTTCTCGAGGGCACGGACAAATCCGTCTGAGTCAGATCTATGACGTCTGGAAGGTCCCTGATTGTCGTCTGAGTCTGTTGGAGGCGAGGGTTCTTCTGGGAGCTCTCGGTATTCGAATCGGCTACTTTCGGCGACCGGGGACGCTTCCGTGGATCCCGCGACTTGGACGGGGATGGGGATGTGTGCGACAGGCGGGGTAGGTTCTCGCTGGCGTTCTGGGCGGGTGCGTGGGTATGGACTTCCGGCGCGTACAATGGGCTCAGGGGTCGGCTGACACGCACGAGTTCTTGTGTGAGTTGTTCCAGGTACCGGAGCTGTTGGTTCCGGTGGCGGTTCGCGCGGGATGGGGATATACTCCGGGGTTCGGAAATCGATGGGGTTCTGGCTGTTGTACCGGTTGGGGCACGGTTGTTGGTGGCACTGGTGGAGATTGTCGTTGAAGATGTGTGCGTCAACTCGGACGTTGTCTGATTTCTGGAATTGACAGTGCCGCTGTCCTGCACAAGCCGTGTTGCCCTATCTTCCCACGCGTTTATAGCGTGGAGGACCGGTGGAGGGGATGGAGACGGAGTTGGGTACGATTCAAGCAGCAGATCCCAAGGGTCCATTCACTAGATACAGAGAAGGTGTGGGTAAGCGTACGGTTCGTGACAAGGTATAGATTATAGTAGCAGTTTTACCGCGGTATGGCTAACCGGGGTCTCCTGCGCCGAGTTGTGACACGTGGTCACTGACTACTCGGTTGGAATGGACACGTGTAGAATAGCGGTCTGGTCGATAACGTAAGGTATAAGGGAAATGTGAAATACCCAATAGGTGGGTTGTACGGATGCGATGATGCCGTAAAGAGAGTAGGCGGGAGTTGTTGGGGTGGCGGGGAAGCGGAAGATGACGTGTCCAGGAAGGACGGAGTAAAGGGAGCGTGGGACGTACGCCGTGACTTCTGTTCCTTGGAGCAGCGGGGTGTTGACCCTTGTTTGGATGAAGGTGGCGTGCGCGGGATTGACGTGTCGGGATACGGCGATGTGGACGGGGACGCCGGCGTCTGAGTCGGAGTCAGAGTCGGAGTCTACGGCGGTGACAGAGTCGGAATCGGAGTCTGAGTTGATAAGGGGACTTGGGGATCGGTGACGAAGGTGCGGGGGCGGAATTGGGATAGGTGGTGTCGACGACGGAGACGGCGGCGACGAGTTGGTGAGAGTGTATATAGGGACGAGGTGGTGGGTGGTGCCGTCGGCGAGACGCACGACGAGCGGAGGGTTTGGGACGGGGAGAGAAGTGGAGGATGATGAGGACGCCATGGTTGGCAACGAAGACGGTGCGCCATAGGTCGAGGAAAGGGCAGCTTCGAGTTATGATAAGGTCAGACCTCACGCTAGCAATAAGCGAAGGACTGGGGGACTAAAGACCAACTCGAAGCTGGGGAATTACCGCAGCTACCGAGGGGTTTATATATTGTACTGGAACCTGTGCACGGACCAGGTGCTTCAGGGCAGGTCGTACATGTCGTTACAGGTGGTATTACTAATCGTAAGAATCGTATCGTAACAGATAACGTGGGCAAAGAAAATTGTGCTCGACATTTCCGGGAACCGCCCGTCATCCACTGCTCGACGGATGGTCCTCCGAATTGTGGGTCTTCGTGTTTGTGACTACAATCACCGCTATAGGGTTCGAATAAAATTTGTTCCTGCTCAAGACAGCGCCAACCACCCTTGTCTTCATCAAAGCCTCAGGAACTCAGCGCTGACGGGCAATCATCTGAGTTGCTCAACCATACACGAATTGGTACCTAGACGATTCAGCCCTTGTTGCGTTACATCATTCACTACAGACTTGTGTTTGTTCTGGACTCTATGTTGCTGGCTCAACCCCACAGCCAAGTCTACGGCATTCCCGAAGTATAGTATCGGTCTCCTTTCACAGGACTTGCCTCCAGGATCTGAGCGATCTCCTCGATGTCTTGCTTGGAAAGCGCGATGTCGCCTCCCTGAAGTTTCTCAGAGTGTGCTCTTTCCGACTATGCCCCACAGCTATGTTAGTACCAGTCGACCTCTCCAAGGACAAGAAGCAAATCTACGCACGCGGATCCAGGGAGGGGAATGACCCTCTCGCCGAGGGCACCAACCCACGCGATGCTGAGCTGGCCGGGGGTACAGTTCTTCTTGGCGGCCATGGTGTGGAGCGCATCGATGAGACGCAGGTTGGACGGCAAGTTCTAACATTGGCCGTCCATGAGAATGGAGTGTTATCGTGGCAGACGTACTTCGTCCTTGAGTCGAGTCAGATCGCGCATCCAGCTACCAGCTGACAGCGGACGAATAGCGTGAGTTTGAGAGTACGGCGCGATGGCAATAGCATGTGCGTACCGGGTAGATCGTCGACGCCCCTAATCTTACCAGTAATAAGACCGTGCCCAAGAGAACTGGGACAGGTTACAAGTTGGTCAACTACATTTCAAACTGAGGCCCGCGATGCCGAGTTCCGCAGAAGCGGCGAGGACTGTGGATCGGTCAATTGGTAACTCTAAGAACAATAGAGGGTTTTTAAACACACCTTTCTTCGTCTCCACTTCGTACGACATGGGATTGATTTCGATTTCGACGACGGAGATGGGGTAGACCTATGACTAGGGTCAGCACGGGCGAGCATTCCGATCGCGAAAATCCCTACAGCATGATCACACCACATCGTGTCCGCACGGCACTCAGAGAGCCCGATGTGGTCAAACTTACCCTCCCGGAGGAGCTCTACAAGGTAGCGCACTGTATCCTCGATGGGCACCTCGGGATCGACGCGGGCACTGGGCACGAACATGTCGATCTTCTTCGTGCCCCGGAGCGCCGCGGGCGACTTGTCGACACTTCTGCGGAGACCGTCGGCCCTGCATACCTTGGTTGTACTTCCTCAAACTTGAAGAAGTGAACGCGTGCGTACTTGCCGCTCATCTTCCCGAACCCTACGGCCCCTCCTTGGGGTCAATAGCCTAAGTCAGAATCGGTAGCAAATACCAGCACAAGAGGACCTATCTTGACCGAGAGGAAAGTTTTGTCTACATAGTCCTAGTGTTTATCGAAGAAGCGTGCCAAAAGTTCGAGCTTACCAGTCGTCCATCCATGGCCATAGAATTCAGCTTAGCGCATACAATGAGTCTTTTCCAGTAAGCGGACGCATAGCTAGGTAAGTTGACCGGAGTTCAACATCATCTTCACCCCTTCCGGGAGCACATCGATGCCGCTCTTGATAGACTCGAAGGCCTGCCCGTCCGGGACGGATGTAGAGCTCCTGTAGTATTCACAGGAATGTCAGAAAAGCAACACTCGTCGGCGATGTCGATGAGAAGACGCACGTCATACCCATATGCATAAGTCCATGCTGTCCGAACACCGTCACCAGTAAGCCACTCTGTATTTGGTCCTCTATATGTATGAAACTTACGGCAACTTTGGCGACGACGACGCTTGCCGCCGTGCCTCCGAGTTCGGTGGTGGTGGCCATAGTTCAGCGGTGGAGTTGGAAGCTAATGGGGGCGCGAGCTTGAGGTACAGAGCCTCGCAGAGGACTCTATAGTCCCGACAGGACTATGAGGCGTCGGCTGGAGCCAATGACAGCCAGAACACCTCGAGGACCCACAGGGATCTCCGAAGGGCATGGTTCAAAATTCGCAGCCAAGAACGTGCCCTCCGACCGGGACTTCGAGTGCGGCACAGGTCCGCCGGAAGGGGCTCTACCTTCGGCATGGTAGAACTGCTCAGACGTCGCCGAAAGGGATGGTCCTTCGATTGAGACGGTTTGTCTGATCATGTGTATCAAAGCAGCCCGGATTCCGAAAGGCAACACGTTCCTAGTCTCGCACCGAGACTGTCCGCATGCCGCGTGGAATGCGGGGGGTTTGGTCACGAACCTAGCCGATTGACTTACGGAAAGCGCAGGGGGCTGTACCGAACCAGCCTCCAGCAGCGACAGACTCCCTTGCCATAGCAGGGAACGGGTCCGTTTGGAAACCTGCAGTACTTTTTTTCAATCGCAACAAGCACAACTACTCGCCTGCAAGGTACTTACCTAGTCCCGCAGCGAAGGTACACTGACGATGGCCGCAGCATAAGCTCGGTTATATAGGCACAGTTCGATCGGAGAGCAACGGCAAGTTGTATGGAGACATGAAGTCAAGGCGTCGACGCCAACACGACGGGAAAGGCAAGGAATATATTCCAGGTATCATACAGTGACATGCGGCATTTATTTATTCACAGGACGGTGCACACACCTGTTCTGCATCCCGACATTCCATCCACGGTAGATGTGAACCCATACCCCTAAGCGACAACCTGCGCCTCGCCCGATGGACCAAACGTGTGGTTCGAAGTGAAGTCATTGCCCTCACGATTATACGTCTTAAGGCCTGCACTGATGGCGTTTCTTGACAGTTTCCTCTCAACGTCTACGTAAAGGTCAGTGCGCGAATTGGGGGACAACCTTACCGAAGATGATGCGCGACGGCAACGTTCATCCACATCTGGCAACTTCATATCTTGGCGCTTGACAGGTCCATCTTCGCCATCAAATACCAGACGCCTTGCACTTGCAAACATTTTCATGTAGTCGTAGGAAGGTACAGGAAACTGGGGGGCGGTACGGAAAGCAAACTTGACAGGTTGATTTTTGTGCTATTGAAGAGGGAACGGAGTCCGGAGACGCGGAAAGGAATAGCTTGAGGTTACGTAAGCCTTGCGGATACGAGACCGCAGCGTCCTTCTGCTTGACAATCTTCTCTGTGCCCTGGGCTTCCACAGCGGGCCGCTCATACCAAGAAATCAAAGCATAGCCACAACGGAGAGCACACGGAGAGACAGTCAACGCACGGTTGCTTCACCAGCGAGAATCCCCGTTGCCGTTAGCAGGCAAAGCGCTGGAAGACGGAGCGTCATAGTCTCTAGCGCGGGTAGGGCTGCTGCCCCTCGGGGGGCTCCTCGAGTAGCTCCTCCGCCTTCTGTACTCGGGTGAGTAGCGCGACCGAGGAGGCGGGCTGCGGCGGTCGCGCCAGTCCCTGTTGTCCCTGCCATAATGATCGCGGTCTCGGTCGTCACGGTCGTGACGACTGCGGTAAGGGTCACGGTCACGGCGGTCCCTGTCTTCGTAGCGGTCATTGCGTTCGGAGCGGTCCCCGTCCCGGCCTGAGTAGGTGTCGCGACCACGACGACGTCTGTGACCCATGTATTCCCCAGGAGTAGGGGCATGTGGGCGATCAGTGACCGAGTAGTCGACGCGGATCCGTCGGCCATTCAGTTCCTATATGCATTACAGTGAGCTTTGGAAGGACTTGAATTGACTAGCTAGACGCACCACCCCGTTGAGCTCTTTAATGCACCTGCCTGCCTCGTCGACGGTGGACATAGAGATGAACCCGAAACCACGAGAGCGGTCAGACTAGACACAACATAAGCACACTTCCAAAGTCGGTCGAGTCGAGACGACGTACCCTTTGATCGTACACGATGACGACTTTCTCCACGCGGCCAAATCGACTGAACTCGTCGTCCAAGTCACGCTCAGTCGTACGAATACTCAAGCCAAAGACCCCCAACACGCTGGAGGGATTGGGCGCCTGCTTCGCCGGATAAACATGACGTAAACATGAGAAATTAAAAGGGATACGAACAACGGGAGGCTGAGGGGGGCGACGAGGAGGGGGCGACCTGCGGTAGCTGGAAGACCGCTGAGGACTCCGGGAGCGGGATCGCCCTCTCGCAGGAGGAAGGTCCCGATCCCGCGAGTCGGAAGCGGGCGCTGCCGCGGGCGGCGGCGGGTCCGTGTTGTAAGCCTCGTTGTACGGGTCGGCGGCGGGAGCAGTGTCGGAATACTACACAAAATGGAAGTGTAGAACGTCCAGTCAGTGAAATCAATCCATAGAAGCCACCAATGAGCCCAACGAGGACGACGGCGAGGGCGACGTGGCAGGCGGCGAAGGGGTGAGACTCACCATGATGGTTGGTTGGTGCAGGGCGTTTGGCCTTGTTTGGTGCCTTAGTCGTGCGGAATTCAGAGTCCGCCACGCGCGTCAAACCTTAATTCGAGGTCATGTACAGTTCTCAGCCACCGCTTGTCACCGCCCATCGCCAGTCAGTGGACGCAGACAGCCCAAACCGCAACCCCGGCAACAGCAAGATGGTGAGCTCGCTGTGCTGCTCGATGTCCTCTCACTCTGTCTCATTGCTGTCTATTTGTCTAGGGTATCGATATCAAAAAGCACCACGTCAAGAAGGGCAACCGTACCGCCCCCAAGAGTGAGGATCCCTACCTGCTCTTGCTGGTCAAGGTGCGTGCTTCAGTAGCAATTCTGTATCAACGCCATTCAAACGTGTATCTTGCAGCTCTACCGTTTCCTCGCCAGGCGCACGGACTCCGACTTCAACAAGGTCATTTGGATTTACTGAAGTCTCGTCAGGTGAAGTGAACTTACCGTGTATTCTGTCAATAGACGATCCTCCACCGTCTTTTTCTCTCCAAGATCAACCGCCCCCCCATTTCCCTTTCCCGCATTGTCAAGGAGACCGCCAACGCCCCTGACCGTGACTCCAAGGTCATCGTAATCGTCGGCACTGTCACGGACGATGTTCGTCAGCTTGAGGTTCCCAAGCTCTCCGTTGCCGCCCTCCGGTTCACCACCGCTGCCAAGGAACGCATCTTGAAGGCCGGCGGTGAGGTCCTCACCCTTGACCAACTCGCCCTTCGTGCGCCAACTGGCTCGAACACCGTCTTGCTGCGCGGCAAGAGGAACACCCGTGAGGCCGTTAAGCACTTCGGCATGGGTCCTCATAAGCACAAGAAGCCCTACACCACCTCGAAGGGCCGCAAAGTACGCTTTCGATCGATGCCTTACACTCGATTTGCATCTAACCTCTGTTGCTATCCAGTTCGAGCGTGCTCGTGGTCGCCGAAAGTCGCGTGGCTTCAAGGTATAAGCCTGCCTCCAAAATCGGCGCCGAGTCGATGGCGTGCAGTGGCAGCCGGAAGAGCAGTCAGTCCTGCGTGGGGGTATGGCTGGCAGTACCAACTATCATGCATGCGAACAGGGTCGCACTCCCCTCACGATTGTTATGTTTACTCCTCCCTGTATGGCCCTTGTACGGTTTACCATGCTTTCTATAGCCTATGCCACCCCCTCCTTCGCGTGACGCTTCGTACACATCGACAATGCTGTCACAAGGTGTGACAAGCCTTTGGTATCATGAACAAGCCATCCCTTTTGCTTCAGCTTTCCTCCAATCCGCTAAATGCGTAACTCAACGTTCAGGCCAGCTTATAGCCAGTTTAACCATCGTTCACCTAAGAGCACATGTAATCCGGTAACCTAAGTATGTCCTACTGGCACCTCTGCTGTTGATGCATGTCACTGACAATACGGCTGCGTGCATTTAGGCCATGAAGACATCTTTGACATCGGACCATTTACCGGTGTACTGTACTACTCAAGTTGCATCGCCACAAAACACATTACGCAGACGGGCTTCCAAACGTAACCACACCCAAGCCTGTCCGTGATACCAACGACACTCTTGCGCATTCAGGAAAATCAGCAGTTTGTGACCTTGCTGCCCCGTTGACGCACCTTGACAAGCTGCGAAACTTGTCTAGTCGCACTTTCGCCCCTGTCCCGACATCCCGGTTCCACCGTGCGCGCCCGGTAACGCTTGTACGCAAGAAAGTACACCCTACAAGCATCGACTAACCCCGTTCGAGGCAAGCTACATCTCTTTGTCCACGCGCAACTCCAACTTACATATATGAACACTACCAGAATGCGCGGGTTTTGCCGTTTCCGGACGTTGTGCCAGTAATCTCCCATTGACGGGCTAGTCAGGCGGCCACGATTCCGAGTTGTGGCATACGAGCCATCAAGCCTCAATCGTCTGCCTTTGAAGACAACATCAAGCCCGCTTTGCTCTCCAGTAACCCTGCGATACCACCCCTGCTCACGGTACCTGTAGTCCTCAAGCGTATTTTGAAGGCTAATAGCGTCGAACCCCGCCTCCGCAATTACGGAGCACAGTGTCGGTAGCTCGTTTCTAAACCAAGGCGGAAGCCTTCAGATCATGAGGTACCGTGTAATTCGCGTCAAGGTTCGTTCTCAACTGACCACCGCCACGTACATTACCTGCTGGTGTACAGGGGATGATGTCTAGAGCTTCGAGGTCCAAAGAGTGTCGCTCTCCCAGCCGAACATGCATTAATTTAGTGCTTTGTCCTAAAGAGCCGACCTCCTGAGTCCTCCTCCATGGGAGCGGGGCTATTGCGGACTGCGGTGTCTCCCACTATTGATTTACAACAGCACATTGACATAGACGCTGGTCACCTTCCCTTCTTCTCTCCAGCAACACCACCGTGACCCTTGGTCGAGACCCTCGTGCTTACCAGAGAAGACATCGGCTCGCGTGATCCAGGCCCAACCAGTACCCATGCCATACGACGCCGCCGTTGCATCCCCCACAACATCGCGACAAAGCCTCCGCTCAACACGCATTGTTCGCGATAATCTAGAAGGCACCTCATTGGCACGCTCGGTAGCGGTGTGCGGTTTCCGGCTCCGCTCCCCGCGAAGGCCCACGCAACAGTGCGGGACAGGATCCTAAGCGACGTGCGTGTTCTCGTGCTCTGCACCCGCGGGCATGAGAGCGACATTGGGGTCGGCTAACGCGTCTCAATAGATACAGAACAGAAGTGTACGCACCTGCCCCCGCGCGCTATGCCCGCTAGACGACAACTGCATGCGGGGATCCTGGAGTGTGCGCGGCTACGTCAATGGGGAGAGGTCAGTATAATTAATGCTGCGACGAACCAAGTCGCCGGTATAAAGTCAGGGTCCGATGAGGTATAACTGGAGAAGACGCGGCGCACGGCAGATCGCTCGTGCGCACTGAGATGGACGAGATAAGCAGACGACGTACGACCTTCCCTTCTATCTCCCCGTTCTCGCTCCCAGTCAGCGTCTCTCGCGTGGGTGCATCTGCGCTCTTCCCCCACTGCACCCGCGCTTCACTCACAAATTTCATTGCGACGGTGTGGCAGATTCTATGTACTTACATACGATGGCCTCTGTACGGCACGATGACGGGGCCAGGCCAGGGTCGCGGGGATATCCGTTCGACTAGTTAACACGACGGGTCACGAACGACGAACGTGCAGCTGATACTTCACCGCGCCACGCACCTTGTCCTCAAATAACGTCGGTGGGTACGTCTTTCTGGGCAGCCAATGCAGTTGCGCGTGGTAACATGGCGACGTGCTGACGCTGGCACGATAGTCTAACGGACAGCGAACCGCGAGATGCGCGAAGCACCCTGCATCTGGCGTGCGGGGTCTCATTCCAAGTGGGGATTCGCTCACATTGGTGTGGCGAAGGTGCGAGCTGACGGCCGCGGGCTCTTTGACTGACTTTCTGCCGGCCACAGTACAGTACATACTTATTATAGTAGCCTACAGGTACCGACGGTACTGACACCGAGGATGCCGATCAGCCTATCTCTCCCCGCCGTTCAAACGTTCGGCTGTGTAACCGTGCTGTGCATCTTGCAATTGGAACGTACGACGGCCCCGTCACCATGCCTGGGTCCCGCGGCGCCGCAAGAGTCGGACGCCTCTCTTCACTTTGGCCGCGCCCGCTGCTGTTCCGCAAGTGGGGATCACCTAATAGGCAGATCGGACACCCTTTTTTCGATCGCACAGATCTTCTACTGTCTTCTAGTCATGGTACTAGTGCCAGGTGCTGTATCATTCGACGGAAGGTGGGGTAGGTCCAACCGCTAACCACTCAATATGTCAACAACAGCGCTTCAAATTCTGTTCTTCCACATCTTCGTGATGGAATAGAGGTGGACGGTGGCTGCTCCCCAAAAATCACGAGTGAACGGATGTTACCCCGAGATCTAACAAAGTTCTCCTATCTGTCTTGGCCAAGCCGCACCATCTACTATGATCTAGTTGTCAATGTCAATGCAACCGGGCGAAAGATCCGCCTTTCGTGTCATTCTGACAGCCTCAGGGTGCGATCGAGACATGTAGAACGCCCAAACCTCACATGTTGTTTAATTGTCGACGTGACCGCAATCATCTCATGCTAGAGATGTCGATCAAGTGTCGAACACCGAATGGCATTCATATTCATGTAGGGTGACGTCCCACACCTCTGCCGAGAGTTGGAGTCCTCGAGGAACTTGCAGTGCGGTGGACCCGACCAGAGTCGCTCCGAGGAAGAGGTTCTGACACCGTGACACGTTCGTGTACTATATCTATATGATCACGGGTCTGTCGTCGCGACTAGCCTCGTTGATAGAAGACAAATCTCTATCGGGCGCCGTCCCGTAATCGCAGCCATTTGAGGTTTGCAGGCAGGCGCTCGGGGCGCAAGTGAACTTCTTTGACCTATCGTCCTCGATATCCCGTGTCAGCAAGAAGAAATCGACGCGGAACGGTCGAAACTGAGTAACCCTACGGTCGACAACAAATTTCACGGAACATGGGGCTCGGAGGCTGCGCGCGATACGGTACCTGGATGCCAATATGAATCAATTCCTGGACTCCGAGGACGGTAACAGGTTGGTAACAGGAGCTCGAGTCGGAATGCACGGGCGCTCCGAACATTTTGGGAGGATGATATGATCAGCGAGCGGATCTGGACCACGATACATTTGCATACAGGCTGCAAGAATCCAACGCATCCAAGAGGTAAGCATACTGCCTTCCAAAGCCAAGCTCGGCCGGAGGGTGCACTAAACTGTAACGTTAACCGACAGGCCCTTGGCCTTGGCCGCCTTCAAGCTTCAAGTTAGAGCTTCCTCAGTCCTGGGTTCCCTTCCATGGACTCTGGAGAACGCGGCCCACGCCCCCCTCGGCGCGCTCCCACGCGAAGCGCTGCACGTCTGGATGGTGCCGTCGTGCGCGTGTGCACGCGCTGCAGAGCGCGTCTTCGACGTTCGCAGTCGAACGTCGGCCGTGTTTCGCGCACGTTCTGCACAGAAGCCTCCCCGGCACGTGGATGTCGACTCGACGGTAGCGCTGGGCCTGGTCCCCCTCGAGCTCGCCGACTCGGACTCGGAGGGAAGGGGAGGGACGATAAGTAACGAGCATCTGGCTCAGGGATCAGATGGCTGGAGTGGACAGATTATGTATCGATTAGAGTGCGCGCGCGCGGCGGTTCTGTGCGTATTTTGAGAGAACGAACTGGCAAGTTTGAGGAATGAGGTCATTGAGGATCATTGTCGTCGTTCTGACGAGCCTGATCAGACAAGTAGCCGGACTCCGGAGGGCCTACTGGGTCGTCCCATCGCTGAGATCCAAATAACCGAGCATTGCGCGTATGACTGAAGCTGAAGCGCTGGAGCACCGTAAGGGTACATGTTTGCGCGAAACGGTTGGGACTCGACCGGCCGGGTGAGGTGGCGATTGGCTGGCCTCCTGGCAGCGTCGCGATGCTTTTACGTGCGAGCATCCTTCGCGCAACACGGGGGTCTAGCTCGGTAGAGCCCCACCTGGACAGGTGGTTCTATGAGGGAAGTGTGTACGCGAAGAGGTCGGAGTCGAGCATCTCGGAGGAGATAGAACGCGTGACGACTGCTATTGCCACCAGGCTAGAACCCAGACCAGGGATACTGGTATTGGTACACGGATGGATGCAGTTATTAGAGTTTGCATGCCTCCATCCACATCTGTGTAGCATGCGCCACCCCCGGACGTCCAGTGCGATGGATTGGATCTGCGCCGGGACCACCCACGGTCACGGCGGACCCGAAGGGAGCCCACTGTGACCGGGAGTCGAGAGGTCCTGCAGCGAATTACGGAATGGACACGGTGGGGAACGACGCCCGCACTGGGAGCCCAGGAACAGGAAGCTGGCATCCTAAGCCCGGGGCTGCGTGCAATGTTGAGCTCCGTAGCCAATGAAATGAGCAGGAAATGAATAGGGAAACTCTGAATTCACGGCCAGGCTAATCGATGACGCCCAACGTGCGGGGTCGAGCATGTCTAGAAATTGCGAGAAGACGATACTGCACAACGTGGGCGTCATTTTGAACGCATCCTCGGGATACCAAAGTACACGTGAGAGCCTTCTTGAGTAGCTCGCGTGTTTCTCCGTTTGTTATGGCTAGCAATGCATGCATGCGCAGACAGCGAGGATGGCGTGCACACGCGTGGGCGGGAGCGATCCGAGATAGGGAGGGACGATCCTTGGATGACTGACGTATCACGCACTATCAAAGCATTGTGGTTAAGCTTGCCGATGGCAGCAGAACGGGAACGACGATGGTCGCATGGCAGATAGGCGGTGGGATAAGAGCACCAGGCAAGCGTAACGTGACGATGCACGTGGAAGGACGTCTGTTGCAAGGACCGAGACGAGAAAGACGGGCATTGCAAGGCCAGGCTAACGCTTTACTTACTTTGGCAAATATGGATTGATGGTCCCATCATTGACACGATGGCCGATGAGAGATCTGCATGAGAAAGGAATCGACATCATTGCGACGCAGCTGGTGGTTTGTATGGTTGGAGAGTTGCGATGTGGTATGAAGTAGTACATAGGCAATGAAGAGGAGTGAAATGTTGTCGCGATGGAGAATGGGAGGCGCGGAGGGACGGAGCGGAGGAGGTCATGGGGGATGGGGGAGAGTGGTAGAGGCCGAGGCGGATCAAGAGAGGGAGATCGATGGAAAGTCGCGGACGGGGAAGAAGATTCGAAACGAACCTGAGGTGGCCCAGCGCAGAGGGCGGGAAGCAACGAGGACACACGGGCGGGCGGAAAAGAGAAGAGGTCGCTGGGTTCACGGCGAGACTCCTAGGAGGGGAAGGTGCCATCCGCATCGAGCCGTGGCTGGGGCAAAAGGGTAAACAACAGACAGACGGGGCTAGACCCGATCACGAGAATGGCCAAGGGTTGCCCGAGGGAGTCAAAATTTGACTGTTCACATCAACGGAGTGGAGCGAGGACTTTGCGCATCTCTTTGCGAGGGCGAGACTGACGATGTGCCGATGGGGCGGGGCGATGGGGGCCATGTAGTAGTAGTAAGTTACGGGCGACAGGAGGATGGCGCAAGGGGCAACGCAAACCTTCTCCACCATGACGTTGTTTCGGGTGAGGGACCCCGGAGACGGAGGGTGGCGGGGGGCTGGGGAAAAAGAAGAGGGTTTGGACTCCGCTGATGTTCTGGTGTACATAACGACGTCAGCGTTCGTCATTGGGATCAGGGGAGCTGGTGACTTGACGGCACACGCAACTCTGCTCTCGTCGTCATCCTCTCCCGAACAGCATCCTCTCCCAGGCGGACGTCATGGCCTCTCCAGCCAGCCCTCAGCACAACATCCCGTCCGACAACGTCATCCCGCTCAACGACGATCCCTCCCCGCCTCCCGCCCACCACCAGAACAACTCACAGCAGCGCCCCGCCCAGAACCCAAAGCGAAGCAACTTTGATCTCGAGCCCAATCCATTCGAGCAATCCTTCGCCCGCCCCACGAACGACTCCTCCCTTCGCACCCAACAAAAGAGCCCCGACTCCTCCACCCGCTCCTCCGCATCCCACCCCACCCGCGACGACTCCCGCCCCGCCTCAAAATCCCATGACCGCGACGACAATGCGAAGACCACTCTCCCTCCCATAGATGCCATCAGTTCTCCTTCGGATTCAACCTACGCATGGGGCTTCCCGTCTGCAGGGCTCTCAAACTCCCTCAGGTCGGGGCCCCTGTCCCCTGCCATGCTCGCTGGCCCCCAGGTAAACAGCAACAACGAGCAACCCCTCTCCAGCTTCGACCCAGCCTCCTTCCGCACTGGCCTCACTCCGCGCACCGGCCTCACCCCTGGTACAGGCCTCACGCCTATCATCGGTTCCGTATTCCCCCCTCCGTCCCCCGGCACCGCGGCCTGGATCAACCTCATGAATACAAACGGTGCGCCTTCCCTCTCGAATGTCGCGACCATCACCCCGAACACCCTCTCCGCCATTACCGGCGCGCTTCCTGCGACCAACCCCACCGCCAACCACCACAACAGCACCTCGCCCACCAATCCCTCGCCCTTGTCCATGTCTCATACCGCGGCGTACTCGAATCAAACGCGTGGTGACAATCAGCCCCCAAACGGCTCCTACGTCACTTCGGCTGCAGAGGCGGCGTCTTCGTCCACGAATGGCCTTTTCCTTCTTTCGCAGGCCCATCAAGAGCTTACTAAGCGCGAGCAACAGGAGAAGGCTGCCGCCGCGAGCGCGCAGACAAACGGTGGTGGTGCGGCGGCAGCCAACGGCAAGCGGGGGACAAAGAGGAAGAGCACTTATGAGGAGTCGTCACCGGTCGCGGAGAACTCTGAGCTCGCGTCGCAGCCAGCAGCAGCGAAGGGGAACTCGAAGCGGACGCGCTCGAGCACCACGGCCAGCACGAGCACGAATGGCCGAGGGAAGCGGGGAAGATCGGAGAGCATCGAGGAAGAGGAGGAAGACGACGACGACGTTTTCGCGCTGGCTTCCCCTTCGAACGCGAAGAAGGGCGGTGCGAAAAAGCCCGAGACCGAGGAGGAGAAACGGCGAAACTTCCTCGAGCGAAATCGGCAAGGTAAAATTTTCGCTGCTACGTCCTCCCTTAATCGTCGTCCCGTTCTCTCATACTGCCTCTGTTCTTTTCTCGTCTGCTCCCAGCCGCGCTCAAGTGCCGTCAGCGGAAGAAGGCGTGGCTCTCGCAGCTCCAGGCCAAGGTCGAGTACCTATCGAACGAGAACGAGCGGCTCACGTCCGCGCTCGTCGCCTCGCGAGAGGAGATCGCTCGCCTTTCGGCCCTCGTCGGTGCCGCCTCGGTCGGGCAGCCAGTGCCCATGCCAGTCTCCGGCGGCGGAAACATGACCGTCGGTCCCGGGGTGGGCGTCGGGCCCGGTGTGAACGGAGTTGGGGGCCCGGGAGGCCCTCCGGTGAGCGTGAACGTCAGTTTGCCGCCACAGGGCAAGAGCGCGGTCGCGATGGTCGGTGGGGGCGGTAGGGGCTACGGCTATTAGGCTGTTTTGCATTCCTGTGGCTCTGGTTTCGACCTCTCCCGTTCTTGGCTGGCCTGCGTGGGGAGACGATCGACGCCGATGAAGATAGCACGCCAAGCTGTGGATGGCAGGTGTGGAAGGTTGATGGTTGGCGATTGGCGATGAACGTCGTCGACGGTGCCGTATACAAGTCGGCTCGTTCCCGTCGGCGACGCGTTATGCGTCGTGCAGCGGCAGCGTACGTTGCCGATGTCAAGAAGTCTCTCATCCGTGGACGCACACGTCGCTGTCGTGCGTGGGTGTACATACGGACACGGACCTGGTCACTTAACGCATCATCATCATCATCATCGATTGGGGGGCCGTGTATACGTAGGTTGTTTTCTTTACATAGGACGTATGACGTGACACCGCGTTTGTTGTACTTACATGTTGCTGTTGTACGTTGTAGGTAGGAAAGAGGGTCTGCGCTTCCTTCTCATTCAGTCTTGCATATAGCTTGTACTGGCTTACGCGTATGCGCGCGTCGTCGGATAGGGACGCGCAATGATACTTAACCGGAGCCACATGTAGGGGACCAGAGGCGGGAATTATACGTACGTACATCATCCCGTTCAGCAGTATACACATTATACATGTCAACGTTGTAGTGTTTGTCCGCTGCTTTACGTCCGTGCGCGCGTTCAATTTTATCGCCGCGTTTCGTTAACTGATGCTATGTCAATGTCGTAACATGCCAATGGCCATGGCCCATGACGACGTCGAGTCGTCGACCTCGGGTGACTTTACATACATACATTGGCCTAGGTCTTTGTCACTTGATAGAAGACAGCTGCGCACCATCGCTCCGCTGCATGCGTGGGATGGAGCCCGAGCTGGCCTGCTAAAATTTCGGGGTCGTCTGACTTGCCTCTGATATGTCGCAATCGCATGTCCGAGGAGTTTGCCACTCAAGCTCTGGCGAGCGCTAGCTGCGGTGACGCTTATGGCTGGACAAGCGCCCATACAATATGGGCGCTTGTCGTTTTGAAAATGATCGTTGGGCGGGAAAAGTTGCGCGGCCCGGAGCGTTGTCCAAGTTCTCTCCCCCCCTCTCTCTCTCGTAGCCAGTCATGCCTCGAATACGCAAAAGTGAGTGGGGCACGGAACGCCTTGCCTGGGGTTGCGGATTACTGACGTGCGTTGTCGCCGCAGAGACGAGCAAGCGGGTCGCGATACACCGGCGGGAGAAGGTGAAGAAGAAGGTGAAGGAGACGAGGCGGAAGAAGAGCAAGGTGGCCAAGAAGAATCCCCAGTGGAAGAGCAGTGCGTGTCTCGTTTCTATGCTGGGGAGGTTGAGAGGACTCAGCGTGTGGATGTGGGTGTGGATGTGGATGTGAATGCTAGAGCACGCGAAGGACCCGGGCATCCCGAACAACTTCCCGTACAAGGACCAGATCCTCGCCGAGGTCGCCGAGCAGCGTCGTGCGGTGCGTGCATAGTCCGTCTGTGTTGTGTGTCTGACGCTGACGGGTACGGGTGGGTTTGCATTGGGGACAGGCTGCGGAGGAGAAGCAGCGGCGCAAGGACGAGAAGAAGGCGGCTAAGTCGCAAGCCGCAGAAGACGGCGAGGACGAGGACGAAGATGAGAACACGTTCGACGGCGTCAAGGCCATCGCGGCACAGCGCGCTGTGGAAGCTGAAGATGAGGAAGACGAGGAGATGGACGTAGACGAAGACGAGGACGACGTGCCGGTGCTCATCAATCCGGACTTACCGAACCTGAAGGTCGTGCTCGATGCGGCCGACGTGGTGGTCGAGGTCCTCGATGCTCGGGATCCACCCTCGTGCCGGAGTGCGCATCTGGAGGAGGTCGCTAGAGAGCTGGGGAAGAAGGTGCTGCTGGTGCTCAACAAAATTGGTGCGTATACCTCTTGTGATTCGCGCATACATAGATGTGCCGCGTCGAGTATTAACATCGTTCGTTGTCTCATTGCAGACGCGTGTCCCAGGGAGGCTGTCGAAGCATGGGCGGCGACGCTGAGGCAGGATTATCCTACGGTTCTATTCAGGTCGTCGACCGCTTGTCTGCCCGTGTCTACCGCGGACACGTGGAGCAAAGGAAAGGGCAAGGAGCGCGAGCGTGCCGACGATGCGTGGGGCTTGGATTCCTTGACCGCTCTCCTCCGGCAATGGGCGACGGAGAAGAAGGGCGACGAGCCACTGACACTTGCTGTGGTCGGCGTGACAAATGCCGGCAAGACGTCGTTCGTCAACTCCCTTCTCCGCAAGGCTGCACTGCAGACGTACAAGCTCGCGTCTTCCACGAACGACTTTTCGCCGACTACCACGACCCATCCTCAAGAAGTCACTGTCGACCTCGAGGGCGGGAAGTCACTTCGCATTATTGACACTCCAGGGGTTCTGTGGCACTATGCGGAAGACTTGTCGGACGGGGATGCGATTCGGATACGTGCGCGCGACATCCTCTTGCGGAACAGGGGACACATAGAGCGTTTGAAGGATCCCTCTGCAGTCAGTGAGTGCTTGGTCTATGTCGTGCGTCGCTACTTCGTGTATGCTAACGACATGATCAGTGTCGGAGCTAGTCTCCCGCTCTAGCAGGGAGGACCTCATGCTCATGTACAACCTGCCGATCTTCATGGAAGGAGACGCAACCGCATTCCTCTCCAGCCTCGCCCGTGCGAACGGCTTTATCAAGAAGGTTCGCCACATCTTGTATAGCCCACATCCAAATCCCCTTCTGATATATCCATCGCTTTTGTCCAACAGAAGGGCAACCCCGACCTGACAGGCGCCGCGCGCACTGTCCTCCGCGACTGGAGCAGCGGCAAGTTCGTCCGCTACACCGCCCCTTCCAACCCAACCCCTTCGTGTAGCAACTCCTCCGATCAGTCGCTCGCGGACGTCTATGCTAAGGACGCGTCTGTGCTCTCCAAGCTGTCGACCCGCAAGGAGCTGCGCAAATCGGGCGGGCTCGTCAAGCTCAGCACCGGAGAGATCGACGTGCGCAAAGGCATGCTTGACGCGGGCTATTTCGTCTCGCCCTCTGACGACGCCGACGAGGAGGATGGCGGCGCGGTCGACGACGTAGATGAGGTTGGACTGAGTGGGGACAAGAGTGAGGGCAGTGACGCGGAAGAAGGCAGTGATGACGGGGAGGACGAGGGAGACGAGGATGAGGACGAGGACGAAGATGAAGAAGAGGTCGACGAGCTTGAGTCCTCACCGCCCCGCGGCAAGCGGAAACGGGCCCTCGCTACGGCCCCCGCACGACCCGCCAAAAGGGTTGCTTTTGCGCCAGAGCCGAAGGGTACGAAGCAGGCTCGGTCTGCTGCTGGTGCGAAAGGCGCCGCCATGCCTGCTTCGAAGGCAAAGCTCAACGCGAAGCCGGCCAATCCTGCGTCCAGGGCCGCCAAAAAGCCTGGGAAGGCAGCCACGAAAGCCGCGCCAAAGGTTGCTGCTCCGAAGAAGGTCGCGAACGCTGCCTCCTCGAAGAAGAGCGCTGCGTCGGCGCCGAAGAACGGGGAGGTCGCGTATGACTTCAAGCAGTTCTTCTAAGATCGCTGTGCAAGATGCGGATGTATTCTATTATACCATGTAGATCTTCTGTTGTCAATCACCCCGGCAAACCAGGTTTACTTGCCGTTCCCGACGCACACACGATACGTGATGTGAGGATACTGGTGCAACATCATCGTTATTAGTGCGTGCGGTGCGTGAACGGAGTCAATGCGCAATGTACGTATCGATGGAGAGGAAAATACAAATGCCGCTAGATCATACACAACAACGTACGATACCATGAAGCTTCGGAAGTCACAATAATATTTCTACGGGTACATACACACTGTCCCGATGTCAATCACGAGCAGTAGTCCGCAGTGCAAGTGGAAATCGAAAAATGAACCAAACCAAACCAAATGATTAGAACGAGGAAGCACACCTACAAGATACCGTCGACGGTCTCCTAGAAGCCATTCATATCTCTGTCGTCTTCGCCGTTCACAATATACACAACGACGTCTCGAGCCAATCTTACCCTACGATCCGGACCGCGCACGTTCCCCCGTCCGCCAACACGCCCAGCGGGCCGACGACGCCCCGCCTGAACACCTCGGGGGCGTTCTCAAACAGCACGATCTTGCCGGCCTCCTCCGCCTCGCCCTCCGCGTCGACGCACGGCGGCCTGAGCCAGCCGCCCTCGGCCATGCGCACGACCGCGCCAAGCGAGTCGCGCACGTCCTCGCCCTCCATATCGACGTCGGCCGCGACACTGAGCCATGCGTATCCGACGAGCCGCTTCTCGCGCTTGCTGGCCCCACGAGTGAGCACGGCGGGCGAGGACTTGGCCGTCGTCGATGTCGCGCGCCGGAGCGAGCGCAGCCCGCCCTTGAGGTTGTCCTGCGCGGTCGGGATCGGGCGGTGCGGCGTGTCCCCGACGATGGTCGTGAACTGCGCGTGGGTGATCATGGGCCTGCTCCTAGACGTGCTCCGGCCCCGCTTCAGTTTCGCGGCGCTCTCGGCGTTCGCACCCATCGCGGCGGGGTCCGCGCCGAGGTCGACGTCGAGCGACGCGTTGCGCGAGCCCTCGCCCCGCCCTAGAGAGGCCGACGAGCGCGAGGCGGCGGCGGTCCAGTCCGTGGTGAGCAGCCTCTGTCCGGCCTCCCAGACCGCGGTGCCGCCGACGGTGTCGAGGACCATGTCGAACGACTGGCCGTCCTCTGCGAGTTGCCGGAGGACGTCCAGCGGCTCCCCGACGAAGATGTCCTCGACGCCCCACCCGCGCAGGCGCCCCTCGGACCGCGCCTGCTTGCTCAGCTTCGGCTTCTGGCCCTCCTTCCCCTTCCCCTTGTCCTTGTCGGACTTCGACGGCGACGGGCGGACGAGGTCGAGCGAGATTTTACGCCCGTGCCCATTCGCGTTCCCGTTCCCGTTCCCGTTCTGCGCCGGGGCTGGTTCTTCTGCTGCTGATGGCTGATCGTCGTCGAGCATCGCGGATTCGGGGACCTGGACGGCGACGCGGACGCCGCGCTCGTGGAGCATCTGCACGGCGAGCGCGCCCGCGCCATCGTGGCCTCTGAGGATCAGGGCTCGCTTGTCCGATTTGTTTGGCGGATCAGAGGACTTGGTGCCCAGCGGCGGGGTGAGGACGTCTGCGAACGTGCGGATAGCGCGATGGGCCGGGACGCCACATAATGGCAACAACGCAAGCTCCTCAACTGTCAGCGCGGCAGGCGCGAGAGGCGAGGACGCATACGAATGGCCGTTGGGGGGAAGGGACGCGCTCCGGAGGTGCATCCGCCTTCGCGCCTGGAACAGCGGTGCCGGGGTACGCGGGCGGGGTTGCGGCGCTCGGTGGACACGATGGCGCTCGACGAGGATGAACTCTGCGAGCGCGCCGCACTGGGGTCAACAGCGTCAGTGCACGCACATTCAAATTCGAATTCGGGCCCGAAGGCTGCATTCGTATTGGGGGTGTAGATATACAAGCGATGGTAACGTACCTTCTTCACGTCCAGCAGCCCCACGACCCATTCACCCCGCCTGCACACCTCCTCGCGCACGGCCCAGCCGCACTCGATGACCTTCCCTGCGAAGCTCCGCCCGGGGATGAAGCCCGCCTTCCCGCCGCCGATGCCCTTCCCGCCCGTCAACCCGCCGCCGTTGCCGTTCATGCCTGCCTTGTCGTGCACGATCAACGAATCGAGGGTATCGAGGCCGACGGCGTGCACCTGCACAAGGACATGCGACTCGGGCACGAACGAGGGCGGTGCGACGTGCGCCGTGAACGCCACGGGCAGGGGGAGGCCGCCGCGGAGGTGCACTGGCGTGGCGCTTTCGCGCTTCTTGCCCTTGAAGTTGAACGTGAACGAGCGGCCGAGGGAAAATGATAGTGTTCGACGGGGTTTCGATGATGAGGAGTTGTTTGTGGAGAGTGGTAGTGTGCCATTTGAGATCGTTGCTGCAACACCGCGGATGACTTCGATCGTTGCCATGCTGCTTTGCGCGACGCCTGAGCGAACGAGGTCGATATGGCCCTCCGCGGTTGCTTTGCCTTTGGCGTTTGAGTATCCGGCATGAGGGAGGGTGAGGCCGGTGAAGCCATTCCGAGTGGAGGTAGCCGATGATGAAGGAACGGGATTTGGGAGTGGGTGTGTCGGTAAATGCGCATTTGACGACCCGCCAGGACGGAAGAGAGACGACGTTGTCGAGTATGTCCGCCGGTGCCCTCGCGCATACTTCTCCAAGCGTACGTCCGGCGTGCTCTCAGAATGCGTGGATTCGGATGGCGCGCTTTCCTCTTGTGGCTCCGCGGACAGCGGGAGGGTCGTTATTTTCGCGAGGGGGGAAGAAGTTATGGAATGCGGTGGGGTGTCCGGTATGGGCGTGGTTGAGCGACTCGCCTCAGAGCTCGTGAAGTCCGTGCTGCCATCCTCGCTCTCGTCCTCTTCCCAGAGCGCAGACATCCGTCCGCGCGAATGGCGCGAGCGTTTGCTCCGCCTGTCGCCCTTCCCCCTCGGATTTGCATGCCCCGGTCTCCGACGGCCAGACAAGTCGTTGTCGAGGCTCGGAAGGTCGGGCGGGAGCGTCCTCGAGCTCCGGCGGCCGTTGGACGCAGCCGGCATTTTCGGCGGCGTGAGCCACCGGATGTCCTTGGCCCAGTCTTCATCGGTGTACGTCAGCTTGCCGGCCTCTTCGCGGTGTTTGCGGATGGTGCTTGCGCCCGAGCGCGCGGAGGACGATGAGCCGGCAGACTTGGCTCCTGCGGACAGTGTACGGGGGCGCGAGTTGGACGATGCGATAGTTATGGTCTCCACAGAGCTCGCGGCGTGCTTGGCCCCACGCTCGGAGCTGCCCGCAGTCGTGGGCCGTGTGGACGTGCCGCGCGACGGGTCCGAGAATAGCGAAGGAGAGTCGTCACCGCCGCTGGTCGATGATGCCACAGATGATAATGACGAGCCCGACGGCGTTCGTGAGACCGGAGGTGTGTCGTCATTTAGCGGATTAGGTGCGGAGACGGGATTTGACTTGGTATGGAGGGGGAGAAGAGCGGACGGTAGCACGGGGGTCTCGAGCATGGCGAGGGCAGACGCTCTGGATAAGGCTGATGACGAAGCGAGGGAGGTGCGAGGGGTGTAGAAGATGTCGGTGCCGTCCTCGTCCTCGTCGGTGCTCTCTTCGACGTCTCCCTCATTCCCCTTGGTGGAGGGATCCCTGCTGGAGCTGGAGCGGGACTGATAGGAGGGGGCGTTAGAGGAGGACTTGCGAGTGTGGGAGCGGCTGTCGTCTGGATTCTTGACTGATACGAAGGAAGAGGTTGATGCGATAGAGTGGGCGGGGTTGCGTTTGGGCTATTCACCGCACGGTATACCGATAAGCCCCGTCGGCCAAAAATAACCGAAAAACCCCCAGGCGGAGTGGAGTAGAGTGCTCACCTCTGTTGTTCGCTGCGACTGAGAGACATCTGAACCAGAGTGGCTCGACAGAGCTCGCGACTTGGACGATGGTCGTTGGGAAGAGCGATCGAAGGTGGCAGATGAGTGGTAGGTCTCGGTGTCAGAGTTTCCGGGAGTAGAAGTGTCAAGACCAGAGTCGTCAAACTGGCCGGGAATGATTTTTGCTGTGGCGTGGGCGAGTCTGAAGAGTTCCCCACGGGCGGAATGGTAGTCGCGCTGGGTGGGGTGCTGGTATGACTGGGATGGTCTGTTGAGGATGGACTGGATGAGGGTCGGCTTGGGCATCGTCGAGGGCGGTGGTGATGAAGGGCGGTGTGATGACGAGTGTATATGACCACGGCCAGCAGGCCGTTGAGAAGAGCGAGCAGGCCGAGCTGGGCTCTGAGCCTGCCATGCGTCCACCGTGGGCGGGACCATTGCCGGGGCTGCTCCGCGAGATCTCCCACAGTCTCCCACACTGCCGCCGGTGCACTGCTCTCGCTCCCGATATGGCTCGCAATATGCGCCTTCGATCTCGCCTAAGGTGCCGCAGACGTCAGCGATCGACGTCCTCAACGCGTACGCGACGACCGCAGAGGGAGGGAAGAACGCACAAAGCTGCGGCGGGGAAACGGAGAAACACCCGTCTGCCACTCCCTCGTCTTTATACTCACCCTGTCCAGGGAACTCGCCGCATGCGAGGGAGAAATCGAAGCAGACTCGCACCCAACCAGGTCCGCATGAGCCGCATGCCCCGCGTGGATGGAAATCTTCCCTGCCATGTATGCAAGCTCAGGTCCCCGACGTCATCCTGGCGTGCTCCCTGTCCACAGACTTTGGCCCCTGCCACTCGAGATCGTCGCTCGCGCCACGACTATATGCCACGCGGCACAGAGCGCAATAATTTCGACAACTCTACCGCTACAGTTGGATGTGAGAACACTATACTCTGTGGTTCATCTACGCCGCCCCCGCATTAGAACGGGAAGTTCGCCTTCTTGTCTTCCTCGCCGATGATCCCTCTCTCCACCTGCTCGGCATGGCACTCATCCAGGTATGGTAGGATACTCTCGTAGGCCCCGCGCGCTTTGTATCTGCACCCAAATCGATCTTCAACTCATCGCGTTCGGAATGCAAGGTGCCACTCACTTTGCCACGTCCTCCGGCCAGCTGCGAATCGCACTCGCAATACGACCAGGTACGCCTGGTTCCTTGACCAGCTCGTCCAGCCGCGTCTGGTACACCCTGATCGTAAACACGATCGCTCCAGTATGCGGCAGCCTCCGCAGTGTCTGCCTCTCAGTCCTCAAGTACAACGTCTCAGATGTCGCTGGGGTCTCGACCTTGGCCAGTCGGAGGGGGAGCAATGCAGGGACGCCGTCGTCCTCGTATTGGTCGTTGATGTGTCTCGCACGCTCAAACTCGGATGTCTCTTCGTCGCCGTTCATCGTCACCGCCCACGCGAGCTCCTCCGGGTCGACGTCCAGCAGCGAGCCAGGGGGCGGCGCCGCACCCCGCATCTCGGGCGGGGCCACAACCTGGAAGGCGTAGTTGTTGCGCACGACCGGCTTGTCGACGGACATTCGCCGGAAGTAGCGCTCCATGCTCATTTGGAGTTTGTCCTTGTCTGACAGTGACGCGCGTGGAAGGCGTGAGAGCCGAGCTCGGTAATGGAGGACAACGTGCCCATTGATCGGTCGATTCACTTACATTTGGGGACGTGGCCGGACGTGTGGATGTCTTCGAGCGGCATGCCCATCTTGTCGTCGAGCCGCCACGAGCCTGTGGTTGTTTCTAATCAGGATAATGCTCTGGCGAAAGCTTTCGAAGCTGGGATGCACCTGCAATGCATACGGCACCGGCCTGGAGATAGTAGCGTCCATCCGACCCCTCCAGCATGATCGTGAAATCTTCCTGTATCCTAAACACCGTGACCAATCATTCAATTAGAGCCTGGAAAACCCCATTGCATCGCTCCCAGGACTCACAACGAACGCGCCGCCTTCAGAGGTTCTTCCTTCTCTAAATCATGAGTCTCCTGGAACGGTACGATCGTGATCGTCTTGATTCTGCCCTCGCCATACCAGCCGTTCTCGTCTTCCCGCGTCGAAACAGGATATCGCGTAACGCGATATACATCCGGGTAGCTGCGTGAGAGGTATTCAGCCAGCTCATAGAGGAGCTCCTCAGCTGTCAATGTCGAGAGACAAAGAGGGTCAGCGCAATGACCTTGAGGTACATGGCCCTGACGAATGGGATAACGTACCCGCAGCATGTCCCGATTCGACCACGCCCGGCTGCGCGGGGTGAACCTGCACGAGCTTCTCCCCGCGTGTCCGTATACGGTGCTCGCACACCCTGTGTGTCTGCGCGAAGTCGCGGTCGAGCTCGATCCATTCGTCCCAGAGCATATTCCTAATGCCCATCGTCACGCTTACCAGTGCGCGCGCGCGTCATTCTTAGTCATGCGCGGTGGGGGGGAGGGGGCTGTAAAGGCTCACTGGTACTCGCCCCATCGGAACGGACGGTACGGGATTGGCTTGAGGGTGCTGAAGGGCGTCGCGCTGGGCGCTACGCGCGGGTAGTCGAACTTCACGGCGTGCCATTCTGCGTGGAGGGGGGAGCGAACGTGAGCAACCCGAAAACGATATGGGGAGGACGTAAATAGTAGTAGCACACGCGCATGCGCGGTGAATAGAAGCGTGGCGTTGGATTGAAACCGAGAGGGACTGCGTAACATACCTCCGAGTGCGCGCTCCTTCGCCTTCGCCAAGCTTGCCTTTTCGCTGGTGGTATTACTGAGCGACTTGACGAGTGGGGTCGTGCCCCGACCGCGTGAAGCATTGCGCCTCGCCCAGGCTCTGTAGCCTGCGTAGATGAAGAGGGATATGAAGAGGCCTGCAAGGAGGGGCAAATCCTTCCTGGCGGTGATGATCGATATCTGCAGATCCATAGTTGACTCGTGCTAGGCCCGTTCAAGCCGTGCGGGGTATTCCAATTTGCAACTGTAAAAGGATTGCGAGCGATCGCAGTGGGGAGAGCGGAAGTATCTGAGTGCGGACGACCAGCGATCGATAAAGCTATACAGTACGCTCCGATCCAGCTAATCGCAAGCTCGAGTCTCGAGGCGTCCACCCACACCGTGTGGATGCGATAGTCCCCAGAGATCGTCGCCCGAAGAGAGGAGATCGTCCTGGAGAACGAGTTGGAAGGTGAGCGAGGCGTTGTGTTGCGCATTCACGCCAGCTTCAGCTCCATATAACGGCCATGGCGCACGGGAAGGAGCTCCGTCCTTCGGCTGACCACCTCGCACGAGTCACTGGCGATAAGCTGCCCCCTGCTCGAGGCTCGAGGCGTCAGCTTGCGCTCTTAACCTCTGCAGATAAGTATCGGTAACTGAGACAAGAATTTCCGAGAGTCGGTCGGGCGTGCTGGTCACGAGTAGGCGAATGTGAGAGTAGGTGCCAAGATATGAGATATGAACAGCCCACGCGTACGCTGATCAGCCGGACCGTGCATGCATTCCTTTGAGCATCCTCATTAGAAATCAAGCCAAAGCATTACTAAGACGCACCTTCTGCGATGGGGTTGATCTGGCCTCTTGAAGTAGTTCAAACAAGAACTCAATGCAAATGCAGACTCGGTTGAATTCATGCAAAACATAAACCTGAGACAACGGCCGAATTCAAGTTAAGTGAAACCATACTAGACGCTCGCCTGCCCTCGCTCACTCGGCGAACGCTTATTGCGCCTATGGGTTGACGTTGACGTTGAAATCCTGCCCGGCGAAAATCGGTACTATGTATCTCGGGCATCTCTCCCAAATCTCTCCACCAATTTTGTTCAAACTTGGTAGGAATCTGTTAAATGATAGCCTGCCGGCAGGCTGTGGTAGTGAATGCGTGAGCGTGGCATGCGAAGTCGGCGACTAGTCGGCGTTGGACCGCGGGCGTCTATAAAATACTGTGTCCTGCGCTCATCCGACTCTCATCGCCGTCCTCCCGTCATCTGCCTCACCTCTGCACTTCCTTCCTACTGTGGCAATGCCAAGATACACCGACAAAGCCCCGGACGCCCCTCTCAGTGATATACACTGCTAATGTAGAATCCCCAGCCGTATTTTACGGACAAGACGGTTGACTCGGAAACTTGGAGCTCGTCCGTGCTTCTTGGAGAAGTACCCTGGCTATGCGAACAGGAGCCCACTATATGTCAAGGTACGATTGGCGTTGTCACTCTTCCGAACAAATTTACTCATTCTCAGATTCCGTCCTTCAGTCCTTCATCTCCGCAGCTGGTGGCGACATGGACGCAAGTAAAGTTTCAACGTTGCGGTGTGTTCCTATCACCAGCTATATATTGCGCAGACGAGCCGGGGCCCGGCGTTGTGTCGACAAGTGCATCACTGCACTTTGTGAGACGAAGACGACCAACCTGTGCCAGTCTGTCCGGCCTGACCGCTCGGTGTCAGTCGAGGACATCGTCGGAGCTCTTGTAGAGCTTCCTCAGAAGCGAAAGTCGGATCATATTGGTCTTTCAGAGGGTCGTGCGGAGCCGTTGCGTCATGGGTACGTTATAAACTCTAACATGTTACGGCAGCTCAATACACCCAGGTGTGCCCGATATCCACCGCCAAGATCGAGGTCAGTCGAATGTCGGTTGAAGAAGAAGCGGAGAGAGGTTAGTGTTACGTAGACCGCCCAACATAGATCCTCGCTAACTCGCGCCACATATGTTAGTGCCAGCTACTGCTGCTCTCAATGTGGATTTCTGCGCACTCGTCAGTCTTCTCTCTGTCAACCTCGTGCGCAAAGGGTCGTTAAATGGGTTACTGCTTTAAGCCTCTTGGACATGGTTTGACTGCAGGAACAATCAAAACTCTCAACGACCTTCCGGGTCATCACTTTCACCCGCTCAGCACCCAATACGCGAACGACATTATTCCCCAGCGGATATCCAGTCCAAGTATATGTCTCGCTCAACGAGGCGGTCGCCATTGCACATCCGACTCGGAGGTGTCGCCACGAGCTGAACCCTCACCTAGAATTTCCAATCCAATCAGGGTCTAGTCGATGCGTTGATGACCATGCACAATTGAGCATTGCTTAGGCCAGCGCGATTGGAGAGCAGGTCCTGAGCGTCCTCGGCCCATCGTAAGTCGACACATGCTCTTCATGAAGGGATCACTGACCCAACGAACGCAAGCAGGAGAGGGCGAATTATGAAGAATTCCCATGACGGAGACGTCTTTCTTTTCATGGATTACGTTAACTAGGTGGCGCGTATCGTGTACACAAAGCCTGCGGAATGAGCCCCACTTCGGTGCTGATATCTATGTGTCTGTCGGAATAAAACCGCCGCTGAATTGTCATCTTATCCATTGCCCGGTTTGAAAGATGCGTGCGGTTGTACAAGTTGAGGAAGGGCCCCTTTAACAAAGCATCGTGTGCGTGTTACCACCAATGGCCCCGAATTTATTTGTTCCTGTAAACTAACCGTGACGCTCTACAATTGATGTGTTGTGAATGATTGAAACACCTCTCAGGTTATGACATGCCATCACTACCGACATACAATACGTTACACAACCACGCTCATGACATAATGAACGACCATGCATGGGATACACTTGCGCGCACCAAAGGGTACAACTCGCCCGTCTTGATGGCTGCGAATCAAGACGTAGTATTGCTCAAGCCTCAAGCCATCCAGCGTCTACACGGCCGATCGCTCTGGCTCGGGGTTGTGGACAATGACTGTGGAATGTGAGTATGGCATACTAGCTGATGACAATCGATCTTACCCTTCAGCGTATTCACGATTCCCTTCAGTGTAACATTCGATACGCGGTCCCTCACGTTATCTAACCCGGTTCGGATAACGTTGGCCTCGGTCTGAGCTCTCGCAAGTTCTGTTCGCGTGCCGAAATATACAGTGAGTACGGATGTCTTAAAGTTGGAAAGGGTGACCGCATACCCTGTTGCTTCTGGCGACGGAAGTTGTTGGTTGACTTCTGAGAATAGATCCATGTAACCAAGCGTGTTCGCGGCGGAGAAATCACAATCAGACTCACTTCGAAGTCTTTGAGATGCGCGTTGCATTGCTTGTCCCAAGCCTTCATCTGCGTAGAAATGTTGGACCTGGGATTGCATCGCGCGACGACTGAGTGCTGTTGCAACTCCACGCCTATGTATGCTGCATCCCTTTTGAGCCTACAACGTTGGACGTCAATTACGATGAATGTGGCAGAACCTGACCGTCCGTCCTACATTTAAATCTGCCCCTTCATGGCACGGTATGCGCCTTGAGCCCCCTGGTCCCGGTCAAATTGTGCAATCTGCTGCGGAGTCATGCTCCCAAAGAACGTATCCCAGTAGTTCAAGGCACTCATAACCGCATTGTACCGGGTTTGAGTTGCCCAGATGGAAGTGTATTGCGCGGCCCACTTTACGGCCTTGTAGGTTAGGGAGGCGATAGTAGCGACCTTGATAACCGACTCCATCGTGAGCTTGAACGGGGTGAATGGTATAAGTCTCGAGAGAAATGAGATGTACGAAGCGAAGTTGGGCTCACTGGCACGGTAGGAGTACAGGGCGAAGGAAGGCTGATGAGGAGATGTAGAACAAGTTCATGAGCATGATCTTCTTATATGCTGAGAAATTTGGCTTGAAGACTCGGAGAGGCACCTGCCAGAATAGCGGGTACAGAAATTCACGCCGTCGTGGAGCTTACGAAAGTTTCGAGCAGACGTCGCCGGTTGCTACCCATCCCCCCGGCCCGGTGCACTGGTGCGCTCGGAGAAGCGTCATTCGAAACAAGGAACGATGCGAGTGCATGCGCCGCCTGACCCTGGTTCACATACACACACAATCGGAGGTTACGTACTACTACTAGTCTTGTCACCAGACCGCTTCTTATTCAAGTTGCCCGTCCAAAAAGGGAATAAGTGTCAAGCTAGAAGACCTCGCTGCAAGCCTCCCGGCGGCGTATCTAACCACACCGTGACATGTAGTAGTTTTGGAAATACCGTAATCGTGAATCTATAGTATCTCTACTGAACACATGTGTGACAATCTGCAGCTATATGGTCCTCACCAATGAGGCTCATCGAGCATTATTGCGCCTTTTCCCGAGCCGCTCCTCCTCCTTAATGATAGGCATGTCGACTCGGGGGGACTCGGGGCTCAGGCTGACCTGGAATGGTATGCTATAGTAGAAGCCTGATACCTTCTAACATCCCGATCTGCGCATCCCGGATCTGGAACAACATCCCGCTATTGTCTGCCAGGCCCGAGCTGCGGAATCCAGTTCAAGTTGTTAACGTCCGGCGGCGGTAGTGTGTGATACTTGCGGCAGGCCGGGGAGAGGACGCCGCATGGTGCGCAGTCGACAGCAGTTCAATACAAAGCAGACCGGGAGTTGATAACCGTTGGTGCTATTCTGATACGATACCAAAATGAACATCTGAAGTTGGTGCGCGCCCAACCACAGAAGCCTGAGGTCCCTGGATTCTCCGCGAGAGTTTCTCAGGCTGTTGACCAGTCGAACCTGCGATTGCGGTTCTGGAGACTCCGATCCCCGGCAAATGTGTGCGCTCCTTGGACTCTGGACTCAGCAACAATTGAGGCGGGACGCCGTGTTCCGGTACCACGACCCCTTGAGGGTACCAGATCCATTCAGTGAGCGCCCAATCAAACCACAGAAGCTGCGCCCGCATGGCATGTACTTACAGCGGCATCAGGCTCCAGGGCCCGAACGACTTTGTGTATGCAAGTAGTGAAGTACAGTGAGCAGTAAGTACCGATTAAAACTCCGCCGAATTTGTGTTGTTCTGACTTTGAAATCAAGCTGAGGGGGTCTGCATCGCCACAAACTCTCCAGCTTGCCTCCTACCGTTCGATACCCCCCTCCCCCCTCCCCCCGCTTCTCTATTCTATATCATGGCTCAAGCAGCTTTTGATCTTGAAGATTACTACAATCGCGTGGCCCAGCTCGATCCCGTTGAGGTCGTCTGGCGGGATCGTCAGGAACACCTAGCGTCCCGAGGGTATTTGCTGCGATCTCGTTACAGACCGGGATGGATCGCTTCCTGGAAGTCGGACCCGAGCATTAAACCTTTCTATGCTGAAGACTTCCCGATGGCACATGTAAGCTAAGCAGCTAATTGCTTGGCTAATTTTTACTGAATTCGAACCAGTTGTTGCGACCCTCGCTCATGGATGCAACGAGGGTGTCGGATGGCAAGCTCGTCCTTTTGAAGCAGGTCCCTACAGAATCGCAAGAATTGAAGATTGCCACACATCTTTCCTCTCGGGAGATGCGGGAGGACCCTCGCAACCATTGTGTACCCGTATTGGACGTCTTTCCTGACAAGGACGACCCTAGTAAATCCTACCTCGTAATGCCGTTCATGCGTTACGTGGATGATCCCCCATTCGAATCCATTCAAAGCATGCTTGATTGTGGCGAACAACTTCTTGAGGTACGCTGTTCTTGTCTCCCATGGACGATTACTCATGATTCTTCAGGCCCTGGTGTTCCTACACGAGCAAGGGGTCGCGCATAGGTATGATATCCGCCATGTTCAACCAGATCTCACCGTTCACAAGTATACAGGGACTGTGCGTACAAGAACGTTATGATGGACCCCACAGCTATGTATCCCCAAGGGTTTCATCCCATTCGTTCGGACTTCCTACCACACGACCTACAACGACCTGCGCCAGTGCTATCTCGTGATCAGGTACCCGTTACCTATTACTTTGTCGATTTCGGAATTTCTTCATGGTTTCATCCGGACGAAACCGAGAGACTAGTTCTGGGTACCTCTGGCCTCGATCAAGACGTTCCGGAGCTATCGAACGAGGTTCCTTACGACCCGTTCAAGGTAGACATTTTTGTTCTTGGAAACATGTTCCGTGAGAACTTCACCGCCGTGAGTAAACATTCTTCTGTATCATTTTCGAGCTGACCAGTGCGCTAGAAATACACCAACCTTGACTTCTTAACTTCGCTACTTTGCCAAATGACCAACGAGGATCCTGCACTGCGCCCAACGGCAGGGGAAGCACTCCAACGGTGGAAAATGCTGCGTCATGATACGTGGGGTTTGCAGCGTCTCTGGCGACCCCGGCCACGCGATGCAAACTTCGTTGTTCAGGCCGTTTCCGATGCTTTCTCCTTGGTGAGTTCCACTTCTCGTCCTCCAAGGAGACCCATGCCGAGTTCTTCAGGTCTCTATTCTGGGTGCATCTATCAGCCGTGGTTCTGGTCATCGCAGAGATTCCTGTGCGTACCCGATGTCACCCTAGTCGTTTGTTATCTAGACATGTACATAGTATGTGCTGTAACAGTAACCGTGTGTCGAATACCATAGAACCTAGCATAGTCATCGATCCTGCGAAGTTCCGATCCACCGACACATCAGTGGACCACCATTCACGGATGGAGGATTCAGGTGACTCGCTCGGATAGCCTTCGACCGTACGCTGGAGGAGACTTGGCCATGTCAGTGAGGGCGAGCTCGAACCCAGTCCTACAGCAGCCGCCACCCACCCTGAGGTGTTCGGTTCACACGGTTAGAAGTCCAAGTTGTAGATGCAGATTTCAAACTTCCGGTGTAATGCCATTTGTGCTTGAAAGGGCTCGGAGTTCTACTGCCCGTTCATGCGGGGGGAGGACATGCGGGAGATAGGGATCGAGCCGGCCTCACTGACTCGAGAGATATAATAAGGATGGATTGAGATCCTTATTTGTGGCATGCGCATGTGTCCGAGGTTTTGTATGTTCTCGTTATGCTCCTTAGGGGAAGCACGGCTCATATTGTCTCGGGAGTCGATGCTGAATCGGCTCATGGTGTCGGACTCGATTGTATACAGTGTATCGCAAATCATCATATGTGTGTAGCCTCGTCCGACGTTCCGACCGCTTTGATAATGTCGCGTTTCGAGGGGGCGTGTATGAGAGTTTCGGTCCCCAAACCACCATGTTAGGGGCAGGCGCGGAGTTTGTTTCCGTTGGCAACATATCCTATTGTTCTGAGTTCAAAGCCTGTTCGCGTGGGGCTCTGACGCATGGAAGAATACAGGTACACGACAGTGACCGCACCCTGCCGCTGCTCCGTCTCTCCGTCCCATTCCGGCATCTCTCATTCTGGGCTCTCAATCAGGGCAACACCTCCGGCGCGCCGCGGTATACTAAACCCACCACGCTCGGGTGGTACCCCAGACTCGAACCGTATCCCGGGGAAAAGCTCGTCTCGCGCATACGTCCCTTGACTGAGCCACCCATCGTCGCCGTCCCCATCCACCCGATCGTCGGGCGCTCGAGCGGGAACGTGCGCGGGTCATCCGGGTCCTGCCAGACGGAACACGAACGGTCGCAAGTTGTGAGCTCGAGTTCGAACGTTCGAAAGACCATGGGGCAGAGCAGGAGAAAACGCAGAAACGTAGACCGCTGAGTCCGTCGGCGACGTCATCTTACCCTTCAGCGCAGGAGCGGGTCCGTACGGTCCCGGGGGTCACGGTGCCGTTGCGTGCCGATATCGTCCCCTCGGCCGAAAAGGCGGCGTGCCCGGATTCAGGTTGTGCATGTGCTGCTCCGGTGAGCCTGCGGTGGCGGAGCAGGACGTGGAAGACGAGAGCCCCGAGTCGGAAAAGGAGACCCAGGACGCCACCGACGAGTGGCCCTTTGGGGTCCGATTTGTGGGAGTCGGAACCGACTGCAGCGTCGACGCCCATGGCGGTCGGTTGGCTAGATGTGGCGCCGCTGGCGGATTGTGAAGTTGTCGAATCGGTCGAGAACGTGATTGCGATTGTTATTGTTGTCGACGTCGATGAGCTCGAGACGGCCGTCGATTCGGCAACATCTGGGAGGATGAGGTTGCGAATCAGCATCGACTGTCTCCCCCTTTCGCCGTGGTGGCAGGACGAGACTCACGTGCGGCTGGCACCAGCCGAGTGGCGGTTTCGTTGAATCTGTCCGCTTTCTGTAGAACTGTGAGCAAAGGGCCCTACTAATCGAGTAGAGGGAAACCCGAGACGGCACAACAGTACTCACAACTACATCGACATATGCCGATGCTGGAAACGCAACAATCAGACTCACGATCCTGTTTTCGTCGTCGTACTGTTCCTTGACCACGCCCCAGAGCTACATCGTGTAAAGGATACAAGTTAGATCTACCATGTGTTTCGAATCATCAAGTTACTCACGCCTGAGGTCCTCCGGCGCTGTCGAACTGTCAAAACTGGCAATCCTCGACTATCGAATCCATGACCGTGTTGCACGAGCGTTCGTCAGGCTCGAAGAGAGGTTCATCGTAGAATTGGCCGGGGTCGTCCAACGGGATAGTGATAGTTGCTAGGACGACGGTGAGAAGCGCAACTACCAGAGCATAGCCTTCCTAGAGCCTACCTGTGTCGCCTACACACGGAACCGAGAGGTACGCGGCGACCAAGCAGGGGCTTTGTCCCCTGCTGTTGAACATCTGGAGACGCGATTGTGAGTTTCGACACAAACGGGGCGTGAAGAATGTCCACGTTCATCCACGCGTGCTGAGAGTCTAAGCGAATAGAAAAGACAGCGCTGGAGACAAGACCAAAAAGGAGCGGAGGGAACATCTCCCCCTAGAGCCGCAGATGGGGGAGCAGCACTACAGACAGCTCCGGCTCCAGCTCTCCTTGGAAGCTCAAAAGTTCTGCAGCGGGTGCGTTCGCCTGTTAAAAGCACATCGCCTTGGTGTCTTGGGAGCAACGGAGAACTTCTTCTTGAGCATCTTTGTGGATGCGTCCCCCCCATTTTTGACAAAAGGGCGTCGAAGGTGGGCGAAATGTCGAGCTGAACGCCGGCGCCGAGGCTTCTCAACCGCCGCGGCGGACACGGGCGGCAGAGGTGTGGCCAGGCGGGCAAGAGTAAGGAATATGCTGGTCCGCTGAGCATCCTCTGGCGATCACGATGAAAGACTGGGAAATGACTCAGTTGAAAGAAGGTAGCGGAACGATACGTGGAAACGTCGAAGGAAGATGAGAAGGCTACGGCTGAGTGTGACATTGGCTGATCAAGGAGTCGAGGCCTCGCCTGACCCGATCTACAACGCATCGCGTCCGTATCGAGAACCCAGACCATCGCAGATCGCCCGAGGCTTATTTGGGGATTCCGGTCGGCGACGAGTGCAGAGAACGTTCTGTGCCGATACTTACGAGGAGTAGATGTCGACGACTTCTGAATCGTCGCGCCGCCCGTCGGAGGATCGCCTGCGATTGCGTGAAAGTGATTTGCATTCCCCATCTGTTCTATGACTAGTACATCTTTCCCCGTGGGCATGACTTCGCCAGACCTACGTCCAACGCAAACAGGTGTGCGACGTCTACTGTACCTGCAGAGCCGGTTTAAGGAGCATTGCATGGAACAAGCCAGGAGAAGGACGGATCACCAGCTCGTCGGCACCACCGAAGCGCTCCGCTGAACATAGCCTAGACCCGTCCGGCTTTCACATTCGCGCGGAGGATCAGCGAGCCCGGAGCGCGTTGGCGTTACGCAACGTGCACCCTCCTTCGCCCAACGGCATTCCAGGGGCTTGCGGCAACTCACCGGCTAAGCGGACCCTCGCGTCCTCCCCTCGCGACCCTTCCAAATTGCGGAGCAGACGGTGATAGGGCGCACCCAGTGACCAGCAAAAGCCCCAAGTTGCAGGACGGTGCGCCTGCGCCACGCCTTGGGTATGGACTGTAGCGTGGCAGCTTCGACTTCTGGAGAAGCGACGAACGTCTGCAAGGAATACGGTCGGGACTGTTGCTGGCGGCCTAGAACGCGCTGCACATTCCGGCCGCTCGAATTCCGCTCGTCCATGGGCGTGTCGCGCCCCCGTATGGAAGGTAGGTGCTCGGGGTTGATCGCACGCCCGCGCGGGCCGCGGCGGGCCAGGCCCCACACGCACCTCGGTCAATCGAAGATGCTCCGCGGAAGGAGCATCCCGATAGCGGAGGTTATAGTGAGCTCCAGCGACGACCAGTGGGCCTTAAGGAAAGCTGCAAGGGGTCCCTCGATCGGAGCGCGAAGAGCCTTATTGCAGGAAGCGGAAGCGGGCAACCAGCCAGGTGGAGACTAGCGCAGGGCGAAGGCCCTCCCAGGTGGGCAGGAGCGTCGACGTCGGGGCTGCTTTTGAGTTGCGAGTCCGACGACAAGGTGTGGGGACGGTGCCCAGGAAGGCATGAGGCTATGAGACGTCGCCGTTGTTCGTGACCGCAATGACGTCCGCAGTCGTGCGCCGTATCACCGAACACAAATGGGGGGAGCTCCGAGTGGACGGCACAGAGACGGCATGCGCAGCCTGAGGCAGGAATGGAATGCAACGCGGTCGGAGGAGATGCGACGCGGAGCCTGGGAGGGAGATGCTCAGCTGGGCATGGAACCGGTGCCATATACGACGACGTTCTGCCGTCTGCGATAGTCTCTGCCCAGCTCGCCGGCTGCCACACGGAACTTCTAGAAGGCTGAGAAGATATCCGGAGGCATATCCTGGTAAGTATATCAGTTACCAGCCAGAACCGTTATCACATGAGGCACACTGGTCGTCTGATCCAAGCGCAGTCTCGCCTCTCGGAAGATCCTGCTCACCGCCCAGAAATAAGCACTCCAGTTGGGTAGCTCATGGCGAACTCGACGGCCGAGACCAGGAGGGGGATGCAGATCCTCGTCATCGAGGGGCGCTCGGAGTATGAGAAAGCAAGGGAGGATGGGAACAAGAAGAGGAAGCGTAGGCTGACTGGACTGGGAGCACGAATTGGACAGAGGATCAGCATCATCTGGGCGAGAAGAATTGAGGACCATGCCGAGGGCGGAAGGTGCGTGCTGGTCTACTGCCAGTGGTCTGTCGTGCGTGCCCCGTCCGTACCTTATCCTTATCCGTATACATACTTACTTTCATCCATGTCGTTCCTGCCGCCGCGCCTAATAACGGAGGCACGATAGAGTTGATATCCGTGAGGTGAGACCAGGGTGAGACGGTTTGCGTTACCTCGGAGAAACGCTGTCCCAGCGTGAGATCATCATCCAGGGCCTATGGTAAGAGCAGAATTCGATCTGCACGGCATGGGCGAGGAAGATGGCCTGCCTGCAGAAGGGAGCAAGAGCCAGAAAGCGTAAGGCCAAGAGCGACCAGCGGCGCGGCCACGCATGAGTGGCGTCGACTGCCGGAACGATAATCCCGTATATGGTAGCTGGGCCGGACCGTGATTGAGATCTGAGCGAGATCTGCACCAGTATTTGAGCACCTTCCCCGTCTTTCCCCTCTCGCACATCCCGCATACCCCTCTCCCCCCCACGACCATACACCATCTCTCTTCCCCCGCATCATGAGCTCTGTCGATGACCTCGTCGCCTCCCTCAACGCCAATCACATTGGCCAAGAAGCAATGGAGCTTGCAGCTCTCCAGGTGTGTGCCGCCCCGCCACAGTCCTCCATGCAAGCGATTCACAAAGGGAATCGCAGGCGCAACTCCAGCAAACCCTTCTTGCTCAGCAGATGTCCTCTCACATGTCCCCTGGTGCCTCGCGAGGCGGTCCTCTGAACTCCCCTGTTCTTCGTGCGCCGTCTGCGAGCATTTCTCTTGACCCCGCCGAGGTCGTATGGGCCCGACATACGAGCGTTTCGAGCACCAGAATGAGGTGCTCGATCGACGAGACTCAGGAGGCCGACGAGATGATGGACGAGGACGAGCGCATGGTCGAGGACCTCCTCACCTCCCCAACATCCCCATCGAGCCCCGCACGCACGCCACAGACCTCCGTGTCAGGTGTCCATGCCCCCGCATCCTCGTCGGCATACCGCCCGCGCAAAACAAGCCTCTCGGTGCACATGATTCCCCTTGATCACTCGCACTACGAGCTTCCCTCTCCCAACACCTCCCTTTTCGCCACCACGGACCCCTTCTACCTCGCGTCGCTACAGAACGGGCTCAGCTACGCGCCTTCGACGTCGGTTTTCGCGCAAGCCGCACGTCCGGCCGCCCATTCGCCCTTCCTCATGCACCACATGCAGTACAGCGCGTTCGGCCATGGTTTCCAGGCCTTGCCTCCCGACCACCAGCCGCACCACAACATGTTCGCGGTGACCGCCGCGGCGTTCACTTCATGAGTGCGCTCCGCACGCCACAACGTCCCCTTCATACATATCACAGAAGCAATGCCCACCCCTCATCGACATCACCTCACCAGTGTACTATCAGTGTATCACTATCATAACCTAATCATCATTCGCACAACTTACAAACGACACGGCGACGCTCGACGCTTATACCACCATCTCTTTCTCCGCGGACTCTTCCCCCGGGCCCCGACGACGATGCATCGCGCCCATCGCGCCCCTAGCGACAACCCCCTCCCGGGAGAGTGCCGAGCGTAGTTCTCGCGGGGGGAATGGAGCCGGGCGACGCCGCGATGGAAGTCTGGAGGCAGGGCAGTGCGGAATTGCTGATTGCGAGGTCGGTGCTGGCGCCTGTTGTGGATCGCGGTGCTTTTTGCACTGTGTAGGGTCACCTCGGCCCATCTCATCCTCGCGACGCTGGGGCAGTCTCTCGTCATTTGACACTGCTGCACTGGTCTTGGGGCTTGCTTCGCATACTTACGGACTGTCGGGGTTTTGCGTTCTAAAAGCCTCATTGCCTCAAACTCATCATCTGGCTCCTTCGTTCCCCAGACATCCCCTCCATCCATCTCACATACCTTGACTTCTATCATCGTGTTGTGTTTTTAAACTGGAAAGTGTATGTTCCGTTCTCTGATTGTGGTAACTTTGACTTTGACTCCACTCAAAGTACTGTACGCAACGCCCCCACCCTTAGTTTCGCTTCCCCTCGCAACTGCATACCAGCGCGCCGTCCTGAATCATGGTCTTCCCTTCTGCTTCCCTACAGGCTTCCGCCTTTGCTGCGCCCCGTATCACGCCGTGTCGGACTCTCGCTCATATCACACGCACATCTATATATTCCACACACATGCTCCGAGAATCATTCAATGTTGTTTCCCACCAGCACACCCCGCTCACACGCCGCCCTGCCATACACGTCTCCGCTCTCAATAAGCATGACATCCTGGATCTTCTTCCTGCATGATTTCTCCTCCACGGGGTTCGTATGATCGTGATCCATAATCTCCATGGCATTATCTTCCAGGGCTACGAGCAGAGTTTCTCCTGCCCCCCATTCGTATCGATGTCGTACAATGAGAACCCCAAGTAACAGTTCCTCGACGAAACTGTTCACCTTCATGGGACGCTAGACTCACCATTGCACGCCCGCAGACGATGTCGG
Source organism: Polyporus tsugae (assembly GCA_024305745.1). Classification (NCBI taxonomy): domain Eukaryota; kingdom Fungi; phylum Basidiomycota; class Agaricomycetes; order Polyporales; family Polyporaceae; genus Polyporus; species Polyporus tsugae. The sequence continues at coordinate 958,957 of JAHRBS010000010.1, read as the reverse complement.
ACGCATTAGCGGGAGCTCAACCATCTCCGCGCAGATGACCAGCCCGGGACGCTCACGACAGCGTGCTCCTCCCTCCGATCCGCACCTGCAAGTGGATGAACCAAGCAGTCCAAGCTCAGCGAACCCGCGCAGAAGGCGTTTCAGCTGTCCGTTCAGAGGTCATATGGTACATATGGGTTGCCGCCAGATCCTACATAGGACGCCGGATGACTTCTTTGTCGAATTCCCCCGCGCCACCGCTGCATCTTCAAGTTCTTCCACTTGAATGCGGCGTCGGCGTCGACGGGATTCGAGCTTCCCGAAGTCCCGAGCGCCGGCCTGTGCGGTCGAGGTTCTCACCGCGTCTCGCTGGGTACATACAGTACTGAGTTATAAGTGAGTACTAGGTACAGTGTACTGTCGGAAGACGCTCACCGGGACGCTCGGCGAGTCGCGAGTCGGTGCCTTGGCTGCGACAAGCGCGTCGGCTTGTCCGGGACGACCATGCCAAGTCGACGTTGAGCACCTTGGAGAGTGCCGGCGCCGCCTGCAGACGTTAGTGCGGACAGTTCATTCAATCTCCAGGCTCGTGATAGCTTGACTACTTAGCTTGACTAGCTCGACTTCGAGGACGACCAGGCACTCGTTTCTGCCACCGTAGTCTACTTACGACTCCTCTCAGATCCCACTAAGTAGCTAGTGCCCGTGCCACCCGTGCTCCCGAGGGCCTCCGGTATAAGTACTTACCATCCGGCAGTACCCATATCAGTATCAATGCTCGGTAGCTTGTGTTGTCGCGATACGGAACCGCCCGACCTTCGTGTTCCCAACCTCGAGAGCTCCATGAGTCCGTGGACCAGCACCGGCACCCCTCTGGCACCGAGCTCGGGAGGCGGAGCTAACCTTCCAGTTGCCTTCCGAGCGCTCGCGAAGCGACGTCCAAGTACTAAGTACATGTATGGAAGTAGTCGGAACAACGGCGCGAGTCTCAGGCTTGTAAGTTGTCCCCAAGTCGCCTGCGGACCGCAGCACTGAGAGCCATTCTCGGAGGCACGTATGCGGACGTGCGGTCCCGGCGGCGGAACGTCGAATTGGTCCGCTTGAGGATTTCCGAAGGCCGTCAGGGACGTGGACACCGCTGATCATGACAGCGACACGTCCCACTCGTCCGCCGCGCTCTGAGACAGGCTCGAGAGGTCCACATAAAACTTCCAAGATCTTCTGCGCATAAAGTCGACCTGCGTGGACTCGTGCCCACTGGGAGTCGTAGGCGGATAGTTTAGTTTCGGAGGATACAAGTTATCTGAGGTCCTGAGGAGAAACATGTGCACCTCGGATCTGGACAAGACTTCGCTGGCGCCACACGTTTCCTGTCGTGACATCGCCGATCACGGCCATTGCCGAGTCTGCACCAACGCGGGCGGGCGAGTTGTTTCTGTTGTCGCTGACGCTTATGTTTACGAGCCATTCAGCGGCCGCGGCCTTTCTCGAATCTCAGGCTAATCTCGTTCGAACTGCGCTGTTTGTAAACCTTTGCAGAATCAACTCCAGCCTCTCCAGAGAATGGTTCTCGATGGCAGCCTGGGCCATGGGTTGACCTTCCTCGCCGCTCGGACTCAAACCCGGCTTGTCGCTGTGATTCCAGATGTCGTCGTCGGTCGACGGTTGCGTCCCAGGGCACAAGAACCAGTCCACAAATTAATTATGGCTCGAGGTCGTTGGCGGAAGGTGCGTTTGTCAATGGGTCCAATTAGGAGCGGGTTTGCGAAAGCTCATTCACCATTAAATAGCTATTTGGCGAGAAGTCGAGGGTGCGAGAGTTTTGTGGGAAATTCTAGCCTTGGATGCACTCAAGCAGAACACCTTCTTCCTCGTGACAGTTAACTACAAAACATAGCAGTATCCGAAAACGGTTTTGGCCAACTCCTCCTCTTGGCTGTAACCTCTCTTTGCGCGTCCTTTCGATCTCGAGCGATAACCACGCCTCCCTGAAAGCCCGCATCTACCACTCGGACATCTAGCTGTGAACTGAAATGTTCAGGGTGCCTTCCAACTTCGTGACGACAGCCTTCGGTGCCGCCTGCGGCGGTGACCTGTCCTCTGCCTGAGGCTCTAGCATTCGAGTCGAAGGTCATCCGAGCGAATCACGTTTGACAGTGTACGTTTATCTCTCCAGTTACTAATGTCCGGAGTGACGATGTCCTCTGGCGAATGCACCTGGCGCCGCGGACCCTATCCAACAGCCTCCGATGGCCCCGCTCATTGTCCCCGATGTGTACGTATGGGAGCAAGTTCGTTCAAATACCCACCCGCTGTAATCAAAGCCTCCAGGTTCGCACAAGGGACGGCCACGCGCATAAGAAGAACACGCACGTACGTTATCCATGTCTGACTTCTCCGTCACGGCTGAAACTAACTCGGAAGGGCGGCCAATTCGCGTGAAAGATCTGCTACTTACTTATTGTCGGCCGAGTTGCCACAGGAACGCAATGTATAGGGCACCCTGTGCTCTGTTGGCAAGTAGCGGTGCTCAGCGCGCTCGAGCAGGAGTCTCAAGCATTACACACATCCTTACGCCCTGCATCTCATCGCACGATGTCCGCATGAGCACCATTTGGATCCGATTGTTGCCGCTCTGCCTTGGGCTAGCCTCGCGGCGTCTTATAAAGCATAGTATCAGGGATACGTTATTCCAGGCTATGCACGACGACTGTTCGGCTCACCAAAACCACAAGCGAGCGCGAAAACCTCTCCGGTGTCCTATTCACGCTTCGTGGCCATCTGATCGCGGTACGTTTGAAATTTGCGGCCATAGATGCTTTCAAACTGACATCTCGCCTAGGGACGCGCCGACCGCCCGAGTCCCAGGCTTCTCTTCCGGGTGACGTCCCGTGCATCACCCAACAATGACAATCGCATGGTGGAGCTTCGTACAAGGGATGCCACGTGATAGTCGTTGCCGAAAGGGCTGTGGACGCGAAGAGAAGCCGTGCTGAGAATTCACTCACTGTAGACGAGACCTCCCACCGCACCGCCGGGACTATGCTCGACTGTATCGATTGTATGTAATACTGACGGCACGAGCGAATCGCCATTGTGCTCGAACCATCCAATGAACTTGTTTTCTCCCCACCCCCCGTCCCGTTCTCGTCCTTTAAGTTGTGATGTGTCCACGTGCTGTGCCCATTAGCAGAATCAACACTACTTGTGTGGCAAGTTCTGCGATATTCAGCAAACAATGATGTTACAACGTATCAATCTACATCAGAACAACAGACGACGAGCAGTAAAGATAGCGAGTATGTAGTAGAGCAACATCAGGAATGACCAGCACCCCGGCTTAGAGAAGCACTGAGAACAGAAACCTGTAGATCATACAGAGCTAAGTTAGGGATCAACACATGGTGATCAGCAGCTCCGGGTGACGAGAAGTGGAACTCACCAAGGAGAAAACATCAGCAGCCATCTGAACGGCAAAGTTGGCGTCGCGAGGCCGAGGTCGCCAGAGACGCTGCAAACCCCACGTGCCGCTACACAATGTCTTCCAGCGTTGGAGTGCCTCAGCGGCGGTCGGACGGAGTGTGGGTTCGTTGTTGGTCATCTGCCGAAGCAGTGGGGCCAAGAAGTCAAGGTTGGTGAATTTCTAGCGGGTTGGTCAGGCCTACATGCAAGCTGCTGAGAAGCATTGGACTCACGTCGGTGAAGTGCTCACGGAACAGGTTCCCCAGGACGAAGATGTCTACCTTGAATGGGTCGTAGGAGATGTCGTTCGATAGCTCTGGAACATCTTGGTCTAGGCCAGATTCACCAACGACGAGCCTGTCCGTGTCGCCCGGTTGAAACCAAGAAGATATACCAAAGTCGACGAAGTAGTAGGTAACAGGCACCTGATCACGAGATCGTACTGGTGCCCATCGCCTCAAGTTGTGTGGTAAACGATCCAAGCGAAGGGGATGAAAGCCTAATGGATACATAGCCGTTGCGTCCATCATGACATTCTTGTACGTGCAGTCCCTGCGTGCAGACAAATGAACATTAAGACACGTTCGAATGCGACGTACATACCGATGCGCCACGCCGTGCTCGTGAAGGAATGCCAGGCCCTAACGTATTGTCAGTAGTTGCCGAGGGGGATGAAAGTAGACGCACCTCGAGAAGTTGCTCGCCGCATTCGAGCATGCTTCAAATAGATTCGAAGGAAGGTTCATCCACATAACGCAAGAAGGGCATCACGAGGTACGATTTACCGGGATTGTCCTCGTCGGGGAAAACATCCAACACGGGTATGCAATGATTACGAGGATCCTCTCGCATGGTCGGAGAGGAAAAGTTGGTAGCTATCTTCAACTCCAATGATTCCGTAGCAATTTGCTTCATAAGAACGAGTTTGCCATCGGACACCCTTGTCGCATCCATGAGGTGGGGGTGCAACAGCTGGCTTGAGATCAGTGCTTCGTTTGTCCTACAGAACACGATGTCACTCACATGTGCCTTCGGAAAGTCTTCCGCGTAGTAAGGTTTAATGCTCGGGTCCAACTTCCAAGAGGCGACCCATCCTGGTCGGTAACGAGCTCGGAGTAGGTATCCTCGTGACTCGAGATATTGCTGACGATCCCGCCAGGCAATCTCAACAGGGTGAAGCTGAGCAACTAGATCGTGGTACTCCTCAACAGCCCCTTGCGCCATTTTACGAAACAAATAGGCCAGAGAATGTGGAAATGAGGAGAATGAGGGGGGTGGGGAGTTTTATCAAACAATACGAATCGTCGAGTCCATGTTGAATGCCAAGGACGGTTTCAAAGTCAGAACAATGTAAATGGAGCGGAGTTCTAACTTTGTTGCCATCCGAGGGCGAATGTGCGGCGACTCCGACTTCCCGGAGTTTGTAATACGGACCTACGCGCACCCACGAAGTTCTCTGTGGCCTCGCAACTTGTTCCGTGGCTAGACTTCGGGTCGGTGACTGTGCACAGGGCCTGTCCTCAAAACAAATGCTCCTTTGTTGTCTGAATCACCGCCATTGTACTGGAGGCTCGTGTTGTTGTCGTTGGCTGTCACCGGTGGTCAAAGTCGTACGAAACCTCATGTGGGTGCATGTGAACGGCCAGCGGCAAAAAGCCAGCAGCACGCTTCATATTGCCTATTCTAGATTACATTGACATGTTGGGCGCGCGTTCAGCCTTGGCGATGGACCCCTGCTCGTAACCTCCGCATATTCCACGGACGCACGAATAACTCCAAGTGCCATACCAGCTGGTATCTCGGTTTCCCAGCTACCAGAATCCACTGAATATAAGGACTGCCCAACCATGTTAAAGTCGTACACTGCAACCGGCAGCACCTCATCAGTCCTTGGCTGGCCACGACTCCGACTGCGGTGAACCGAGCTCTCTCTACTGCCTGCCATTGTTTTACTACGTCCACTCTCGTTTTTGCACCACTCTTTACTTGAGGTGTGTCAATGGGAAGTCCGTCGCTCATTCCAAATACTCATGCGAAGCATCTCCTTCAGCCTGAGGTTGAGGTCATGTCAATCGTCTCGGATCCGGTGGGCTCCACCACCAATATCCTCACCCTCTTCTCCTTTACCCTTAGCACCGTAGGCGTGGCTGCAACCGCGGTGTACACTTCCTACTGCGCAACCCCTGCCCGGTATAACACATTAATCGCTGTCCTGGACTCCTGGGAGAAGTACATTACAAGCCTCACCCCGCAACAGCGAGACTACTTCGAGCGCGTCCAACCTGGAGAGTTGAATCGCATGAAGGACAAAATTCAGGAGTGAGTTGAATGCATATCCGTTGGGCTACATAAACACCGTCATAACGTGAAGCTTGTCCCCATAGGTGCCGGAGTGGGGCGTCTGCCATGGACGTGGAGTTGCATAACCAGAAGTGGTCGCGGTACTTCCCATGCACCGATGTTTGTGGGGAGTTCCGCGATTTCGATAAGATCGTCCAGGCGAAGAACAAAGATTTCTATGTGAGTTGTCTGGAGTTCTACTCTAACTGAATACTGTACTCATGAACTTGTTCTCAGAGTTCAACCGAGGCGGTGCGTCGGACACAGAAGCCCAGAGCCCGCGACGAAGCAGCCCAGGCGTTGCCAACAGCAGTTCCCACTGCAGGTATGCATTGTCCACTTCGTCATAAATGTTCCGGGCCCTTTATTCATCCAAGCTTCAGGCAGACAAGCGGTCCCTCCGATAGATAGGAGCAGGGCTCTCAGATGGTTGACTGCTATGAGGACTCGCGTACCGGATTTGAAGGGAATCGTGGATGGGCTGGGAGGTAAGACTGATCATCATCTGCTTGTGTCATGAGGCTCACTATCGATCACGATTCACAGATATTATCGTTTCCCAGCTGTTTGACAGAAGCATGTAGATGTTGCCATGGCATAGTATTGTGGTTGGTGGCTGTCAACACAGTCGAGGTGTATTCTATAATGTGTGCACAGCTGTACTCCATAGGTGATCGCTCATGTGTCATGTCCGTGCTGTGTAACACAGGTGTAACGCACCACACGCGGGTAATCATCGCAAACAACACCCGCCACCCCGAACAAGGGTTCGACACACTTTGTCAACACATCAATCATCTACCACGTTGTTGGTTCAAATTTGCAAATAAATTTGGGGCAATCGGTGGCAACTTGACACTGAACTGGTAGATTTTCCAGAGGGCTCGTCCTTGTCTTCCTCATGGGGTACCTTGGATAATTCGATGTTCGCTCACAGCCGACTTTTATTGACACGACTAGTGTACATACATCATCATCTGTAGTACGATGTGCACATGACACCACAAGACAATGCACCGTCGACTTCAGACATAAGATGGCAAGAAACCCGAGCCGAACACACACGGCTATCCCTACTGAGCAAACGGACAAAACGCAGAGACGCGTACGTCCGGGGAGCCACAGATCACAATCTGAATCCCATCTCATCATACCGCTCACCAAAACGACGATTGCTCCCCGTCGGCTCTATCTCCTGCGCATCCTCCTCCTGCATGAGCGGGCAGTAGAACTTGCCCGTCTTGCGATGCTTCTTGTACAAGATGCATTCCAGCTCCTTCACCGCAGCCTCGGACGGCATCGGGCGCCCCTCGCTCGCCATGCACTCCAAGAAGCCTCGCAGGTCGTAGAGACGACCCGAGCATCCGAGCTTTTGGACTTGCATCCTCTGTCGCGTCGGAGCGTTTTCGGTCACCGGACTCGGTGCGTCGCCACTGGGTTCTTCTTCAGACCTAGTGAAGTGCACGAAGCCCCACGTGTTCTTCTTCCTGGTGAAACAAAACTTGGAGGCGCGGGACAAGACGAATACCCAGAAGTCCTTTTGGCCGCAAGGGATTCGGATGGAAAGGAACGGCATGGATACGACCGCTCATTGACCAAACTTTTCGTCCGGCGTGCGCGTTCCGCCATGAAACGCGGAAAACCCCACCAAGGGCAAAGAGGCGTCCATGATGTAGCGGTTCTCCTTTGCATCCTTCCATGGGAGGACGTCGATCAGCACCTGGATGACTTGCGCTGGGATGAAGAATGGTAGGGAAGCGCAGGCTAGGTTGCCGCTGTCCCTCGCGTTCACGAACGTGAAGGCAGTAGGGTAGGGGTCCGGCTTCTCGACGGTGAGGAATGCAGGGTGGAAGAGGCCTTCCAGAGATTTGAAGCGAGACAGCTTGTCTTGCACTAGAGCGAGTATATGCGCGTCAGCGATAGAGGAGCACCCGATCATCACGAGACGGCGAAGGGTAGGAGCTGCATCAAGCAGTTTCAGGACATCGTCCACAACGAGGATACTGTTGAACAATATATCCAGAAATCCGACTTCTGCACAGCCAGACAGAACCTCGATAAGTTGGGTGCCAGAGAGCTGGAAGTTGGAGAGGTTGACTCGAACACCCTCCTTCAGCTCCGACAGTACGCGGACGAGGAGCTGGGTGCCAGAATCAGGAAACGGGTTGAGGCTGCGGAGGACATTCTTGATTTCTGGCGCCTTCCCCGGGAGTAAGATGAGTCGCTCCACGTCACTTGCATCCTCAGTGTCAAGGGAGCATTTCACGGCGATGTCCAGGGTCAAGTCGACAAGGGATGGAGGACCAGACAGTGTGTTCACCTCTGCAACTCCTATCGTTGTCGAAGGGGCAAGAGAACGTCGGGAGTCCCGGAAGCGAACATTGGGCCAAGCCTCGCGTAAGAGGTCTGCACTGATGTAGGGAACACCTTCAAGAGCTTGGATGAACTGTAACCTGTGTCGCTCGTGCACTTCCTCGTTGCGTTGATAGTAAGACTCTGGGTTGGCCACGTTTCAATATTGACTCGCATTCCGCCGAAGAAGAAGTACTCACCGTCTTCACTATCACCTTCGCCTTCGGTATCATCCTCACCGACGTCCTCAGCCTTCCTTGCACTCTCATTTACGCTGCCCGTAGGCAGAGAGGCTTTATACTTGCCGACGGGATAGTATGCACTTAGGTATCCATATGCGTCTAGAACACCTTCGGACCGGCGGAGGAAGCAGTAGGCGGGGTGGTCAGGCTCAGTGATGTCTAGTATGGAGATGCCGTCGTCGTTGTCTGCGTGGGTCCGGCGACTCTGATCAGCAACAATCGGGCTGAAAGGGCCTTCATCACTCACGTCCATCCCAGCAGCCCAACCAAGCGGGCAAAAGAGCTTGTTCCAACGTTACCCCAGAGGTGTACATCTCCTGACCAGCCTCCAAATCCGTAGTCCACGCCGAGCCCAAGAGAGACGCAGCGTACGGGCAAGGGACGTCAGGAATTTGGGGGTTCTGTGCACCATGCCGGCCGTATTGCCCGTCAATTGCCCGGACCTCAGCACGAACCACAGCGGCATTCTCTGGGTGGCTGATGAGCGTGATGAGGCGATGCATGGCGAGCAGCGGGAGACTGCCATAGCACCACTGGTGGTGGAAAGCTGCTATGCAACGTCTCTGTCCTGGATCGCTGGGCTGAGCACCGTGGGGGCGAACACGGGCGATGAGGAAAGCTTGGTGCCTCTGGCCCATCGAGGTCTGTTACTGATGAGTGGGTGGTGGTGAAAGGGACTGGCGATAGGGATGATGGTGGTTCAAAGGTCCAAGCTTTCAAGCTCAAGGTCAACTTCGAGAGGGAATCACGATTATACGTGGGTGACGTACGCTGCTCGATTGTTGTCTGTGTTTGGGCAAGAACCTCCTCTACAGTACTACTTTCATTGATCGTCCCGCCGTGCCAATGGTCCGAACGGTGCTTGCTCTCCAAATGGTAGTTGCACATCCTGGGCTTCAGAGATAACGGGCCAGGTCAAAGGCTCATAGGAGAAAGGCAGAGGAGCATTGCTGCAGTCAAGGAGGGTAAGTCAAACACCAGACAGACGCGGCCGCTGAGTGCTCCACTGTCAAAGGTTGCGGCAAACGCCGAGCCTATATCCGAAGGCACAGCCAATGGGTTTGCCGCGGCCAGTACTAGTAGTAGCAATAGTGGTTTCGACAAACCGAACGCATCTCTTCCAAGGACCTCTCTCGTGCTCTTCGGAGCACAAACGGCTACGCATTTTGACCGCTTGGATCTTCAATTTGGACTACCATACGGAAAATCCCAGCGTAGTACCCGCACCGGCGGTCACATCTCTGGCACCACGGTGGATCAATGTGCTACACCTGTACGGCATTGCATTCACACTCATCTACCCCTCTGAAGCCCTGTTATTCTACAATCGCACAGTCCTTATCGCAAAATGGCGCATACTCGCCATTTCCGCCGGACCCAGGTATAATAATATGCGATAGCTAGATGGCGCACTCGCATCCTCATCCCGGAAGAGTGCGCATGCACATCCGTGCTGACGTCACGCGGTGCGATCCCCCGGCAGGCAGCGGTTGTGTAGGTGTCCAGGAACCCAAGGGTCGGACGCAGCACCCAGTGGTGACACATCGCGATGATCCCTATGAATCACCAGATACTGGTCCTGCACGGCGGCGGCGGCGCCGAAAGCAAACTCGTGGGTGGATCCGGACACAGGCGCGTCGTCACCACGGTGTCTCCACGCAGCTCACAAATGGCAGCGAGTGCCCGAGCAACTTTGTCGCGCTTCAAGGTTTTGTTTGATAATTTCTGGCCCCGTTTCATACCGTTTTCTCCCCCACCTTATAACATTGGGTATCGCCCCCTAGCTTTAGCATTACTCTCCTTCCCGTCCATATCTACACGCCGATATGCTGGCAGGGAGTTAAAATAGTCACCGAGTTTTGAATCTCGAGGGTACAATCCCTGGTCTGTGCGGTCGCGTGCCACGGCCGACATGAAGTGTGACTGCGCGACACTACAGTTCGAAGGCTGCCAGTGCCAGACCCTCCAAACCATCTCGACGGAGTATGTTTTGCGCAGGCGCCCTACCAGCTTCTGCTGGTTCAGGCTTCGACAATTGAAATATACCGAGCCAATTCGTTGATACTTACACCCAGTGAGCTAGAAGATTATAACATTGAAAATATGACTGACTTCGGTGACGGCGGGAAATACCTAAGCTGGACACACTGCTTGGCCCGACGTTCACTTGAAGTCGACTTGGAACACGACTGCTTACACATTATCATATATACACACTGCGTAGTACGACACCACGAGACAATGCACCGTCGACTTCTGACAAGAAACCCGAGCCGTACACATCCAGCTATCTGTGCTGACCAAACAGACAACATACAAAAATGCGAACAGGGAGCAGCAACAAATCACCATCACAATCCGTTGTTACCATTCACATCCTATACCGCTCGCCGGAATAGTACCCGTCGCTCCGAAACTGCTCAATCTCCTTCACGTCCTCCTCCCGCATGAACGGGCAGTAGAACTCGCCTGTCCTGCCATGCTTCTTGTACAAGACGCGTTCTAACTCCTTCACCGCAGCCTCTGACGGCATCGGCCGCCCATCGCTCGCCATACACTCCAAGAAGCCGCGCACGTCGTACAACTGGCCCGTGCCGAGCTTCCGAACCGGCTCCCTCCATCCTGTCACAGCGCTTTCGGTCGCTGGAACGGCGTCGCTGGTACCAGACTCTTCTTCAGACGTGAAGTGCACGAAACCCCACATGTTCTTCTGGTTTTTGGAGAAAGGAAACGGGGACGCGCGAGACACGATGAACGCCCAGAAGTCCTTTTGGCCGCGAGGGATCAGGGGCGTAAGGAACGGCACAGACACCACCGGTCATTGACCGAACTTCTCGTCCGGCGCGCGAACTCCCCCGTGGAATGCGGAAAATCCCATCATAGGGTAAGATGAGCCTCTCTGGTCGTAATCCTCCTGTGCATTCTTCCATGGGAGAACGTCGATCAGCGCCTGGATGACTTGCGCTGGGGTGAAGAAGGGCATGGAGGCGCACGCTAGTTTGCGGTTGTCCATCCCGTTGACAAATGTGAAGACAGTAGGGTAGGGGTCCGGCTTCTCGACGGTGAGGAATGCAGGATGGATGAGGCCTTCCAGAGACTTGAAGCGAGATGGCTCGTTTTGCACAAGGGCGAGTATATGTGCGTCGGTGATGGAGGAGCACCCGATCATCACGAGACGGCGAAGGGTAGGAGCTGCCTCAAGCAGTTTCAGGACATCGTCCGCAACGAGGATACTATTGAACAATACATCCAGAAACGCAATTTCGCCACAGCCAGACAGAACCTCGAGAAGCTGTGTGCCCGAGAGCTGGAAGTCCGAGAGGTTGACTCTAGTGTTCTCCTTCAACTCCGACAGCACGCGAACGAGTAGTTGGGCGCCAAAATCAGGGAACGGGTTAAGGTCGCGGAGAATCTTCTTGACCTCTTCAGCCTTCCCCGGGAGCCAGATGAGTCGCTCGAGGTCCCTTGTGTCCGCGGTGTCAAGAGAGTGCTTCACGGCGGCATCGAAGGTCAATGCCACCAAGGAAGGAACAACGGATGCGACCTCTGTCATTGTCGTTGAGGAGGCGGGCGAATGTCGAAGGTCCCGAAAACGAACGTGGGGCCAAGCCTCTCGTAGGAGGTCTGCGCTGATGACGGGAACGTCCTTGAGACCCTCGATGGCCCGTGATAATCTATTGGAGGGATGAGAATACTCTGAATCGGCCGCGTCTTAATATCTACCCGAGATACATTGAATAAGGACTCACGATCCTCGTCGCTTTCGGTTTCAGTATTGGTCTCATCTACACCTTCATCCCTCTTCGTGCTGCTGCCCACAGGCGGTGAAGGTTGGTACTTACCGATGGAATAGTATGTGCTCAGGTACTCGTATGCATCAAGAACATCTTTGGCTTGTAGGAAACAGTACGCGGGGCGGTCGTGTTCAGTGATATCGAGGATAGAGATGCCATCGTTGTTGTCTGAGTGATTCCAGGGAGTGTGATCAGGAACAATCGAACTGAATAGGCCGCAGCTACTCACCTTCATCCCAACAACCCATCCAAGCACGCAAAACAGCGTTTTCCAAAGTCCAACCGGAAGCGTACACCGTCTGACCGGCCTCCAGATCCGTCGTCCACGCCGAGCCCAAGAGAGACGCGGTATAGGGGCAGGGAATGCCTGGAATTTCGGGCTCTTCGTAGCCATATTTGTATTGTCCGTCAATGGTCCGTATTTCGGCACGGACCATGGCGGCGTTCTCTGGGTGGCTCACCAATGTGATGAGACGACACATGGCGAGCAGCGGGAGACTGCCACAACACCACTGGTGGTGGAATCCTGCTATGCAACGTCTTTGTCCGGGATTGCCAGACTGAGCACCGTGAGGGCGAACATGGGCGATGAGGAAAGCTTGGTGTCTCTGGCCCATTGATCGTATTTACGAACAACGGATGAGTCTAGTACTGGGGAAGGCAGTGGCAACGGTTCAAGCGGGGTGGGTTTGAGGAGATGGTCGATTATGTGGGTGACGTACGCTGCTGTCCATGTTGGGCAAGACCCAAGAGGTATCTCCTTTCATCATCTGCGTCATCCCTCATGCTGCCGCGCCGCCGATGGTCCTAACTTTGTTTCCTCCCCAGAAGATAGTTGGATATGCTGGGTATGCTGGACAATGGAGTGAAGTCAAAGCCTTATAGTGGGAAGACGAAGGTGAAGTGACGCATTAATATTCCAGCAGGTGGCAGAAGCAGCACCAGTTGCGTTGCGAACAAGCTCAGTGGCTGCGTGCCCCTACGGCAAATGCCGATCCACTTTCGGCTATATCCGAAACGTAATGGTTTACTGTGGCCCAGTACTGGAGTTCGTAACTACATAGAGGTACCCATAGCTACGTCCACCTCTTTGTCCTTCCGAGCTCAATACACGTTCTCGAGAATTATGCTTCCACAACTCACTCTGTTAACGTAAAATCCTGGGTTGGCAACTTGAACTCCTCTTCTCCCCCACTGCCATGATTCTCACCACAGTCAGGACAGGGACTTCGTTCCAGTGCTTTCACGATTCCGCTCTCCGCCCACTACGAAACTAGTCCTCGATATATCCGAAAGTTTGGGAAGGGAGCCTGGCATTCTCGTGTTCAAATGTCGGTCTCCCACTGCCATTTTTCAAATTCCAACCCAACAGGCCAGATTCACACAAGGGACCGTCGCGCGTGCAATAAGAAGATGCATGTACGTTACATGTATTCGTCAGTAACCTCCTGTCGCTCAAGCTCATTACGTTGCCATTCCCGTTTCAGAACAGGACATGCCCCCCGGATGACATAGAGTCAAGCCACCGACTAACGTACATAACAAGGTGTCACTCCTCGGGATCTCGCCGTTACATCGCAATACTGTCTGGCGAACAATTAGGAACTGCCATCTAAATGGCTCCCATCGCGGACCCTGCTTCGTTTTCAGCGGTACAAGGCGAGCGGTTACCGGGTAACGCCCCACACCCGCATGGCGTCCCAGCGGCTCATCCCACCGTGATGATGCTCATATTGGGGACATCGCATCTGCTGAACCCCACGGCCCTGCAGGTGAGAAGATGTCTTCGAGCTTTGAGCCGTTCGCATTGCTGATATACCCGTCGTTGTTCATGTAATCCCACTGCTCGTTTAGACCCCTCCATATTGCCACTGGCTTGGAAAGCCTCACGTTCGGCTGCATAGATTTCGGGGCTAAGTACATCGTTCCACTTGCCGGTGATGGGCTCGTGGGATGAAGCCGTAAGCCAGGGTTAACCCATATCCGTCATCTTGAAGTTTGCGGTGTTGTCGTGACCCGACTGGGCGTATCGTAACTTTCAAATTCGTCGATGTGGCCTGGGGGTAATTTCGAGCTGACATTTCGCCTTGAGGCACCGCTCGAATTCCAGGGCGACTCTTCTGAATTGAATGATGGTCCATGGATCACGCAAGGATAATAATGTCCGGAGCTTCGTACAAAGGATGCTGCGCATTAACTGCGCCCGAAGAAGCTGTGGACGCGAAGGGTGGCCGTTGTCCCTGGAGACAAGGCGAATCTGAAACGAACACCAGGACTTTAGTAGTTGATCGCGTCGGTACTATTGATTGGGATGTTGATCGTGTCGGCTGGTGTGCTATTGTTTTCAACCAGTATCATTTCCACTGATACTGCCGCACTTTTCAAGAGTCAGGCACAATACCTCGCGTCGAACCAGGTGCCCGTCGTGGCGATCCATCCCCGTCTGATACTCGCGCGCGTTACTCGCATGCCACCCTTCAAATCAGCAAACACGTTGAGCGGTCACTGCTGTTGTACGTAACCTCTAGTACCTCTTGTGGCAGGCTCATGCGATCGCGAAGGCTAGTCACTAAGGGCACTTATCTACGTTGGTTGTGTTCGCAATTGTTCAAATCCCGATGAGAAACAGGTCGGGATGTGGATGTAGAGCGGGATATAAGCCTGCTGAAGCACCTGTGCAATCGATGCGTTCAAGTTGTTTTCCACGATTGCCCTGCTGAGCGATCGACAGGCATCTCGAGCTCGAAGTTACCATTCAAGGAGCCTAGCAACCATAGATTCACAATGGCCCCATGGCAAATGGTCGTGTGAGTATAACCTTTGTTACATAGATGGAAGTTATGTAATGTCACGAGAACTCGAAGCCGGTCAATCAACGAGGGTTACAGTACATGAGAAGGATAGCATGTAAGGAAGCGATGACAGCAGGACGAAGGACGAATAATCAAGGTAACGAGTGACTGCGAGTGTTTGAGCCCATCACCGCAACAAGTGTAGGAACCTATAGACAAGATAAAGCTATGTGGTCAAGAATTAACGCCTCGAGATACGTGAGCACGGGACAAAAAAACTTACCAAGGAAAATACGTCAGAGAACGCTTTGATTACTAGAGGCTCCCCGCGTGGACGAGGCCTCCAGAACCGCTGCACGCTCCAGATGTTGCGCCGCAAGGCTGTCCAATGATGGAGCGCATCTGCGGCGGTCGGACGATGAGCAGGGTTGCTACGGGTCATTTGGCTGACCAGCGGTTCAAGGACATCCACATTGGAGTAACGCTACGGTAACCGGTCAACAACGTCTCATGGATGACCTGTCAAACACACCTGTATAAAGTGCTGACGGAAGAAATTTCCGAGAACAAAAATGTCGACCTTAAACGGGTCATAGGGAACGTCGTCGGAAAGCTCAGGGACGTCCTGGTCCAGACCGTCCGAGCCCACGACATATCTGTCCGTGTCTTCCGGCTTCAGCCACGTAGAGATACCGAAATCGACGTAGTAGTAGGTAACTGGCACGTAGTTGCGTGACAGAAGGGTAGCGGGACGCGTGATCCGCTGGGGCAGAGAATTGAGGCGCATAGGATGGAACCCGTCAGGATATAACAGTGTTGCATCCATCATCAGGTTCTTGTAAGCACAGTCCCTGTGGTGAGGCCGGTCTATTATCATGGTGAACTCATGGACCTCATAGTGCTTACCGATGAGCAACGCCATGGTCGTGCAGGAATACGAGGCCCTTGGATGCTGACGTTAGCACCTCTAAGCATTAAGAGAAAGAAAAAGAAAAAACCTCAAGCAGCTGATCAACGCATTCGAGGATGTTCTCGACAGATCTGAAGGGAGGGTTGTCCACGTAGCGTAGGAAGGGCATTACAATGTACGACCTCGCGGGGTCGTCCGCGTCCGGAATAACGTCCAGAATAGGTACGCAATGGTTGCGGGGATCAGAGCGATACTCCGAGGAAGACAGTTGTCTGGCAATGGTCAACTCCGTCGAATCTGTGCGAATGCGCTTGAGCAGTACGAGCTTGCCGTCTGCGACTCTTGTTGCGTCCATGAGACTCGACCGCAGCATCTACGAACATTGAGGGCTCCAAACAGCCATTAGAGTTTAGCTTTACTCACATGAGTTGATAAAGAGTCTTCAGCATGCCTGGCTCGTATTGTCGGGTCTAGCTTCCAAGACGGTTGCCAGTCGGGTCGGTAACGGCGCCGGAGCACATAGCCACGGGACTCTAAGTACTGCTGCCGGTCCCTCCAGGCAATCTCGACGGCAGCAAGTCTTGCATAGATATCTGGCTTGGGTGAGTCGGAGGTGCCCTCTGACATAGTAGGGACTAGGGTGATGGGTGCGGGAGAAGGGTATGGTGGGGGTCGGGAGTCCTCGACCTATTCATCATCACCACGAGGTTGGACTCGGAGGACCCGCGTTTATTTCGTGGGAGTTGCCACTGGGTGCATTTGAAATTCGATCTCAGAACAAAAACAAAACCATCTCCGATAGCACTCCGACGGCGACACTGGCGCCTCTGGAGTTCCCGGAGTTTGTATTCTGGACCTACTTGCGCCCACGCTACAGTTGAGAGTATTTGGTCGATGGTCGATACACAACTCACGATCACTGCAACCCTCAGGCTCCGGACGCGGTAGCCATTGTATTCATTGTACCCCGGCGATTCGCCCATGTCGTTGAAGAAGCCCACTCCGCGCCCGTCACGTCAAAGTATCCAGGTGATACGTAAGTGTCTGTGGACGCATGCGAATTTTTGGCACCTCAAGCTCCTTTAGCGGCCGGCTGTCCACGTTGCCTACCCCCCGCTTCCGCATTGCACACACCCTCCTCACTGTTTCTCAGGTATCCTCGCGCCTGGACACCTACATCGCTTCTTGACTCCTGATTTAGGCACCCTAACTCCCAAGAACACACAACGCCGGCATATAAATGGTTGAACATGCATATGACCAGGCACTCCGTCCCCCATCGCGCATTAATCTGTCCTCTCGAGTAACTTTCCTCGGTCACCGTCCAACGCTATCTCCTCTACACCATCCCCCCTCACAATGTGAGCTTCCGAGTTGCCAGTATGATTCCTCCTACTTACATGTGTACTGACGGTGTTTTGTATTCAGTTTAGCATTCCACGATGGAATCGCAGACCGGCGGGTTACAAGGCTTGGGCATGGCTGCTCCCTACCATACCACTAGCGCCAAGGACAACTTTGGTTTTGTCGTCAATGTCTTCAATCTCATTCAACTAGCCGGGGTCTACGCAGTCGCACCAGTCTATGCCTCATATTGTCCCACCGAGAATAACGTCAAGGAACTGCGCAAGATCCTGAAGTCGTGGAGACGTGTTCTGGATAATCTAGAGCCGGAGCAAAAGGCTCGATTCGAGATCGACCATCCGGGCGAGTTTGATGGTATGTTGGAGTCTATTGGCGAGTGCGTGTCAACCCCGGTCCACATGTTGCCACACAGCACGCATCTAACCTCCCTCGTGCTCATACAGATACGAAGAGCGCCTTGAGGAGTTCAAGGTTGACCTGCGCCGCAACCGATGGACTCGGTACCTGCCTGTAATGACCGGGTTGTCCCGGGAATACAACGACCTCTGCGATGATATCCAGACCTTGGACCGCGATTATAACGTGGGTAGCACATTCTCGGTCTATATCTCCTATCATATCATTTGTCTGACGTGTCGCAGAATACAACTAAGAAGTATCGTAAAACACAGCGCAACCGTGCTGCGCGACAAGTTGGTGGTAATACTAACCCAGTCCCTGAACCGACCCAGACTGTGACTAGTAATGGCGTTGAGATGCTTCCTATCCCTCCTAATGCTGCTGTCGAAGTCCCAGGTGAGCTACATCTTTAAGCTTATCTTGACCTATCCTGATCGCGGTTCCTCGTCGTAATGTAGAGCGACGGCTCATCAACCAGGATACCATTGACCAGACTGCACAGTATAGGAGCATTTTGCGAGTCTATTCCAATTATAACATGCCGCCCGGCATGCAGAGTACGTACGCGGCAATCGAAAGTAAGTCGAGTCTAGTAATCTTTTGCCACAACCGTCTCATCCGTGGTCAGATTTTGTAACATCCTTACTCTCCCGCCCCAATGGCTCCGTCACCATGATGCCGGTTTGAACGATGGCCAGCAACTTATTCGCGGCGTCAGACGTCTCGTTGTCTCCCACATGTATTTATGCGCCCGGTCCGCCGTGTGCCATGGACTTTTCGTATGTAGTATGTGATTTCTGTAGCCCCGATACAGCGTGTTCCATCATAGGCTCACGTCAACGTCTGTACCAAAGTAGCGGTCACCGTGTACAGGGTTCGTTTCCAGGGCTTGTACGATCTCGTCCAAGTCATCCGCCGTGAGGGTGATGTCCCTACTGAGGAAGTTCTCCGGGGTTTTTCTTTCCCTTCTCATAATTGTGAAAATAATGATGTGTCGATGATGTAGTAAGTAGGAGCACTCACGATGACCCAGGAAGGGCAATGACCTCTCTGATCCAGGAAATGCTCAATTTGGCAAGGGCACCCGTTTTGTGCGGCCGTCGCTGCCGATTGAATTGGAAATTCTGGGTTGGGGGTTAGCTCGGGGCGACACCGTGTACAATGACGACCCACCTCCTCTTTGCAGTGACCCAACCGGGCTTGCGGAAACAAGTGAATCGCCTTTGTCCCACAAAGCGTATTGATGGACCTGTCTACACTGTGTCGTGCCTCCTCTCGTCTACGCAATTTATCGGTTGCCAATAGGCACAAGGGCCAGAGTTGACACCGCAGTCGCGTACATGCCACCAGCAACTCCGGAGACAAAGCCCTGTGGTACGGGTCTGAGAGTCTGAAATTGATGTTCGACAGAGCGACTAAGATAAACCGTACTTTGACAGATAGGAATGTCGTGTCCGCGTAGCCTGGGTACTTCTCGAAGAAGTGAAAGGAAGCAGCTCCAAGTTTCCTAGCGAACCACCTGGACTGTAGAATTCAGCTGGGGATTCTGCATCAGCGAAATCGCGAGGGACTAGGCATGGAAAAAACAGACCGCTGTTCACCATCATCTTAAAGCCCGCAGGTGGGGCATCCACACCACTCTTGATGGACTGGAAAGCTTGCTCGTCAGAAACTCCACCACGCATGCTATAGCCAGCTCTACCTCATTTCGTGCGTTAACGTCTCGAGTGTGAAGGAAGACTCGCGTCGGAATCCCACTGGCCCATCAGAACAATGCTACTGTGGCTACCACCACATCTGCCGCGGTACCTCCCAGCTTCGCTGCCTTGACCATGTCTTTGACGGTGTATGGTGAGGAGCAGAGGGGATATGCAACGGCCGCGGCGACTGGACGGCTTTTAAGGGTTGCCTTACGCAAATTCATCGAGTCGTGTTACATGAGCGCGGTCCTTGCCCAGATCTCCTATGCCACGAACAAGTACGGTACACAGCCACATATCTCAGTCGATCTTGTTTGCATTGATGCTGTCGCCGAATGGGTAATGACAAATCCGAATCAACAGGTCATACTTCTGTACTGTCGCCATTGAGGCGGTAGCCACAACTATCGTAGTGGTTGTTTGCTACTCACCTATTCTGCATCCATCCCCCAAGTGATGAGCGACATTTGGTGGACCAAATTGCAACAGAGATGCCTTGCGTTACGCCTCCGATTACGCCGAGGTTTCTATCTCTATCTGCAGAAGTGGCCCAAAGAGGGCTGGATCGAGCGAGAGAATGCGTTGGTAGTCCTTCTGAGTTGACGTAAGGCTTGGTTCATGGAGTGTACATGGAGCTGTGAACGCACATGGACCGTGGGCTCACAGACCCTCGCCAGTAGAGCGCATACAGAGCGGCATCGGTCTCTCAACCGAGCTTGTTCTGCATACGATTGGTATTAGTTAGCGACTCATCATTTCACAAGCATCCATAGTCACCTTCTGGTTTGACACCGCTGTCCGGGATGTCGACCCAACACTTGAGGATAGCCTCTAAAATCGTGCCCTGCCACTTGTGAATTCTCGGCGCACAAGCCTTTATGACTACACAGAGGGCTTCAAGGGACGACAGCTTGTACCCGATGGAAGCCCCATTATCCGGTGCGGGTATTAGGGGGAACACGAGTTGCGGTATCAAACCCTGATAGATTAGGTATGAAACCGGAATCGTCTACGAGCCTTTGCTAACTCACCTTGACGTAGCGTGAGGTGCCGACACCTAAAGCCTTAACGATAGTAGGAATGGCGTCCATGGATGCTTGTAAGGCGTCTGGATCCCTCGAAGCATATATCCATATATTGCCTATGATGTCGTCCCCCAGGAGGGCACAGAGCTGGTCAAAGCGAACCGCAGAGCCTTCTGCTGTCGTGAGGAGAGTGAGTCGTACACTTGTCGGTACTGCGGCGCGAATGAGGTTCGGGGTCTCGCGATGCTGGAGGAATGCCATGCAAGTCTTAAGCGACTGCAACCATGGGGGATGAGCACATTGAACCCATCATGGGGGCTGGACGGAACTTACGTTGAGGATCAGACTATCGATCCCTGTGCGTCGCAACAAGTCAGGGGGGGACGCCTCGAGCAGTTGCGATACGAGTTGGACACCCCGTAACTTGTATTTTGCCTCGTAGTCGTCAAGCAAAGTCATGATTGGGGGAACGAAGAGATGCCATAGTTTTTCCACGGTTGATGTCTACGTTGAGAAAGCATAAGCAGGCAACGGCGAGGAATTCAATAAAACATGGCGTACATCGGCATGCGAAAGGCACCATGACATGACACTCGATACCCCTGGGTGATTCTTCCACTCCTGTCCCTCCATGTAATCTAGGTGGCCAAGGGGACCGCCGGCCGCGCGGGGAAGCTTGCGACCTGTCTCGACATTGACCGACGGGTGGGGGTTACGCTGAAAGATAGGTTTGACGAAGTTGCGAAGAACGCGCTCCTGCAAGTCAGCGGCCGGTGTCGCATACGTGGTCAAAATATCTAAGAACTCAGTCAGGAGAGATACTAAGAAAGTTTAGACTGGTGACTCGCCTCTGGCGACCTCTCGACTCGAGTCCAGCACCCACGGTCCATCGGCATCGAATGGGGAGGTGTAGTAAACAATCTCTGCTTGACACGGAGCACTTATAAATCTCAACGCACAGAGATCATCGCGCAACTTGCACAGGACCCCATATGCGGTCCTCTTCCACTCCTCGAGATGCATGATAATCTCCGTTTCGGTGGTCTCGTCGTATTTTCTATAGTTCGCAGGAATCTTGAGGTCTTCGAAGAGAGCTTCATCTGGATTAGGCGGCTCTTGCGCCATGAAAGAGGACATTCGCGTGAGTATATATGGAGGAAGGTGGCCGTTCCAGAGCGAGAGCCAATTGTGTCATTATTGTGGCTCGGGAGTCCGCGCGTCGGCGCTTGCAGTCTAGTAGGTAGCCTCACTTGCTCCTACTTGTTCAGCTTGCTCCTGCTCCCTTCCACCCACTCTGGTTTTCTCGCTTCCTCTTCACCGTCGAGAATCTGGCTCTGCCCTAGTTGTAGAGACATGAATAAGGCGATAACAAGTGGGCCAGCTCAGTCACCTCTCACTGGTCGACGTCGCTGACCTCGGCGCGAACTCCAGACCTCTTCACTTCCCCCTACCCAACGTCCATCCAAACTTCCCTCGACTCTTATGCCTGCATAGCGCGGTACGACCCGTCAGGCCGCTTCATTCTCGCGGGACGCATAGACGGAGTAGCCATTGTATGGGATTTGGACACGAAGGGCCAAGCGCGGTGGTGCGATGGACATGTCAAGGGAATCACTTGCGTCGAGTGCGTCGCGATCAGCTCTTGGGGCTTGGTGTGAGTTCTCATGATCCTCAGCTGGTCCCGTAACTCGCGGTATATCCTGACGGCATCGAAGGACTGGAACGTAGTCGTGTGGGACCTCGCCTCCGACAGAGACCCTCCTCGCCGTCGAGCAACCATTCGCTTCGATGTCCCAGTGGTATCTGCGTTTTTCCACCCGAAGAATAGGTGCGTACCATGTTCCGTTCCTTGTGTAGCTCATCCTCGCGTGCTCATAGCTACGGAAGCAAAATCATCCTGGTGCTCCTGAGTAGCGGGGAAGTCTATATTGTGGACCAGCGTAGGGAATACAAGGGACGCTATGAGCTTATCGAGGTGTTGGATGAGAGCGACGACGAGGGCCAGTACAATAGGTCTAGGTGCGCAAAGCCCACAGTCTCCCGCTTTCTTAACTTATAACATAATGCCAGGTCTGCACCGACAGCGGTACGGTTCGACCCCTCGGGCAAGCACGTCTTCGTGGGCACAACGTTGGGTACTGTCTTGGTGTTCAACACTCGCACAAAAACGGTGTGTATAAGTGGTTGAACCCATGTCGCTCCAGCGGCTCACATGTCTCGCGCTACCTCCAGATGATAGCTCGACATAAGATATCCGGGGCAGGAGTCATCCGAGGTCTCGAGTTCGTCGCGTCAGGAAGGTGCGTCACATCATAGCTCCTCTCCACCCGATGTCGAGAGAAGTGACGCGTCGCCCAGCGCAGACGATTAGTGACCAACTCCTCCGACCGTGTCCTGCGACAATTCACCCTGCCGGTTTACGCGCCGCCGAGCGCGGACAATGAGTACATAGAGCAGGAACTAGAACCGACGCTCCGCTTCCACGACCCCATCAGCAAAGTGTCGTGGCTTACCATGTCGTACAGCCCCGACGGGGAATGGCTCGCGGGAGGTGAGGTCTTTCTCAGTCGCTTCGCCGCGCCCCAGTTCTCACATATTATGCCACGCCTGGGTCAGGTGCGGCGGACGATGCGTCCCATAAAATCTACATTTGGGACTTGGCCCGAGAAGGGCTCCTTGCGAGCACGCTCGATGGTGGCCGCGAACTGCTGACATACATGCATGTACGCCCCTTCATCTATGTCCAATACGGCCCACCCTGACGACATGTGGGATAGTGGCATCCACATAAACCCGCTATAGCCTCCTGCACGAACATGGGCAACATCTTCATCTGGCACTGTCCGACGGACGAGCGCTGGGGGGCTTTCGCGGGCGGGTTTGAGGAGGTGGACGAGAATATCGAGTACGAGGAGCGGGAAGACGAGTTCGACATCGTAAGCGGAGCGTTCGTGTTGGGTCTGCGTGTTTCTCCGCTGACGATCCGGTGTGTGTGGTGCAGGAGGACGAAGCGGAGATCGCACGGCGCAAGATGCTCGAGGAAGAGGAAGACGTCGACATTGAGGGCGGGGTCGAGGAGGTCGACAGCCCCGCAGACCAATTACGTCAACACGGCGAGAACGATGAAGACGCCCTGTGGGCGCTGGAAGAGCCGGACGATGATATGAAGAGCTGGAAGATGAAGGTGCTCACGGAAGATGAGGACGCGATGTGACGAGTGTGGACTGGGATGCTTGTGTAGCAGTTTATGCCGTCCGTTGTAGGTATTGCAGGTCTAGATTCATCCCGGGTCGCTTTTCATCGTCATATCAGACCGTGTGAAGGATCTTGACCACTCTGAG
Source organism: Polyporus tsugae (assembly GCA_024305745.1). NCBI lineage: Eukaryota > Fungi > Basidiomycota > Agaricomycetes > Polyporales > Polyporaceae > Polyporus > Polyporus tsugae. The sequence goes on along the minus strand of JAHRBS010000010.1, from coordinate 935,256 downwards.
TTGAACAGGAAACCCGAGTAAATGAACCAGTATATACGTGCAAAGGACGACAGGAGAACAATTCGAAAGCAATACATGATCAGATTCATACAGAGCGCGACTCAAGAAGCGTCGTTACGAGACGTTACGGAAACGAATAACGAGATGGACCTGCGATCCCGGGATTGGGCGATGCGTCGTTCACTACAACGTTTCGCGGCGCGACATCCCCACCTGACAAGGAGACCTTGGATTCTGCGACTGAACAGAGGCGAAACCTTCTGCAACAAGCTTGGACGAAACCGAGACTAGTGCTTCGTCTCGCCATTGGCGCGGGCTGAACTGCCGAGCTTTTCCCGGACGTAGCTCTGGATCCCAGGCATAGCCTTGATGATGAGCTTGATCGGCTTCTCCTCAGCTGTGCAGACGACGATGTGAGCACCTGGACGCTATACAGCACAGGGCCATGTACCTATGCGGAAGATGTTGCCGTGCTTCTTGAAGGTCTTCGGGTTTTGGAATATGCGGTGGTTGGCGGGAACGACGACAATGGAGTTCTGCGTCCGTTCGAAAGGATGACGGGTCAGTGGCGAGGGTACACAGATTGGGAGGCAGAGAGGGACTTACATCGTAGTACCACTGGCGCAGGACCTCCATGTCCCGCGGGGTGTACGGAACGTTGTGATGTCCCACGACTTGTACGACACCCTTTACCGTCTTCATAACGCTCGTGGCTGCAACACATCATTGGTCGGTGAGGTCCTCGGGTGCATATAGAGAGGCAGGCGTACCGCGTTGTTGGATCAAGCTCATGATGGGAGCGCATCCTGGGCCGTGGCCGATGAGGATCACTTGACGCGCATCCGTAAGTCTAGGACACCACAGTTTAGGGAGACGGCTAGATGGTAGGTTCATCTTAAGGAGACCTACTGGATATAGTTGTCCCAGAGGTATACCATGACTGCACCGGCGTAATCGTCGGTGTTCTTCAGCTGCAGGCGAAAGTGTCAGCGCTGAAGCGTTTCTTGATCAGCAACACACCTTTGTCTTAGGAAACGGCTTTCCGAAGACATTGACGTCGAGAACGGCATAGTTCTCTTTCTTTGCCCAGCCGAGCATTTCTTTCGAGCAATCCACCTAAGTGGCACCCTGGCGGTCAAGACTTGTATGCGCACGTGGCGGGGAAAGGGATGTGGGGGTTGGGGGATCACCTACCAGGTATGAGTGCTCTTGGCGAACATCGCAATACATCACGGACTCCAGCTCTACACGAAGGTTACCGCTGAAGGAAATGTTAGAAGGTCAACCCAACACTCAACATTATGAACTTACAATTCATGTACAAAGACGACCAATGTGTTGTTCTCCATGATATCGGGACTGTCAACGGCGGTAAGACGATAATAGTCTTTTGGGCATCTTGAATGATACCGACGTGCAAGCGACCTGGGCTTGGAAGCGTTCTATGAGGGCTTGGTTCATGAGTGGCACTTCCACCATTCCGTGGGTCTTGAACAAATATTCTTGGCGATGGGATTTCAACAATTCTAAGTAGGAAATGTAAGGAGAAAGTTTCCCTGGGTATTCGTAGCCTGGCGTACCTGGGAGGGCGATTGCGATAGGCTCCATCTCTGCGTTGCAAGTCGCTTCGTCAGGCACCACCATAGCATCGTTTGTGAACGCATATACTCACCTTCAATAGGCTCGCAGGCCTTGGGATCGACGTTCTTCCAGAATTTGCTCTGCTCCATGGCCACCTGATAGATAGTCTCAGTAGCGGCCTCGGACGCGGTCATGGGCGATAGTTGAGGAGGCACGCCACCCAGGATCATTTGCGTCACCGCCAATGCCGAGTTGGCAATGGCGTCCAGAGAGTAACCTCCCTATTATTCGAACGTGAGCTACGCGATTGATACTCATGAACCTTAAAACTTACTTCAAGCGCCACGACGACTTTGCCCCCGGCAAGTGAGCACAACATGTGGGTCATATGCGCGTACCCGGCGGGTGATACATGACATTCGCCGAGGTCATCACCGTCCGCCGCGTCAAACCCGGCAGAAACTGTAACACAGTAGTTAATAAGCGTGTTTACCATCCGAAATGTAGGACTGACTCATGACAAGCTCCGGAGAGAACTCGAGAGCGATAGGCATGACGATCTTCTGGAAAGCCAGGATGTAGTCGGCGTCGCCCATTCCCTTCTCAGGCCAAGGGATGTTGACAGAACTATCGGGCATGAAATCGTCAACTTCCGCCACTAGAAAGCCAAGCTATGTCATTGCAACGTACAAGCCAGCACCGGCACCCTCCCCACAAGAGGTCATACTCCCGAAGGGGCCATTAGGATAGAAGTTTCCCCCCTCGTAGCGGTGTAGGGAGATGTAGAGCACGGATGGGTCGTCGTTGAAGGCCCGTTGCGTGCCGTTGCCTGCATTGTGTGAGCATAGAGTAGTAGGGGTTTCCCAAATCATTACCGTGGTGGACGTCCCTGTCGATCGGTCAGCGATGGGCATGCCGCTCCCGATTCCTCGCACATACCAATCTAGAATCAATATCTTCTTGATTGGTGTCTTGAGCTGAACGACCTTGGCAGCGATCGAGACATTATTGAAGAAGCAAAAACCCATATGCTCGTCAGGCTCGGCGTGGTGACCCGGTGGCCGTACGATGGCGAATGCCTTCTTGACTTCACCACGAACTACGGCAAGAGCTGCCTCGATGACGCCTCCCGCACTCAACTGAGCTGCGTATGGCGTAGTGGGATGGACATAAAGAGAGAGGTCATTGTAGTACGCCTCGGAATCAGCTATGTCCTGCTCGGTGAGAGCTAGCAAAAAAGGCTCCGGTCAATAACGTCCAAAGAAAGCACAACCTTGGAGGACAGTGGCCTACCGTGCAGCGCGAGGACTTTCTCCCATAAAGATTGGCTGTGGACGAGGAGCGCTTCCTCCCTCAGGACGCGTCGGATCGGGAGTTGCTTCATCTCGGCCAGGCAGCCGTGCTGCTTCAGAATGTCAAATATGCGCGAGATGCGCTCCGGCTGCTCGCAGTGGCCGCGGGGACAGCTGTGGGTCATCATCTTGCTCGAGTACACATACCCAACCTGGAACGCGCTTTCCCGCAAAGTGGCGGGAACAGAGGCGGCGCGCGGGCGAGATGGGACAGAAGGGACCTTGAAGGTCGGCCTAGCCGAGGCGCTATGCGACCTGTCTACGTCCATACCGTCGTTGGATGTCGAGTCTCCGTTGGGCAGCGACATGGTCTGGCCTGGACGAGGACCTGGGGAAAGAGAACTTGAGAAGGAGCATCGCGCACTGTCACCACAACGTTGTGACCCCGATTCATCTCTCTAAGCGCCAACCTGTTTATCCCGTCTTACCATACAGTAAGTACAGCTTTTGAAACCGACGGTCACAATCACGCTAACACTGATAGTCAGACCTCCAACGTACAATTCATGTAGAAGGATGTTTTTCCCTATCCCTATTCATCCGGATCCGAGAGGGAATAGAATGTATGTACTACTGATGGGCAACCACGCAAAACAAGCAATACAGATGACGCTCAGTATATTTGCGGACGCTCGACATAACATACTTGTGCATGAACATGAGAGCCATGGAGAAGAATGACCACTGTACAATGTAGCAACGAGAATAAAGAAACCGAAGCGCCTGATTATGGAGTGTATATACACGATCAATGTCGTATGTGTGTGGCAAAAAAGCAGCTTGGAACGAAGTCCGGTGCGTACTTACGATAATAACATCATTCACAGTACAGCGAGCGCGTGCGAATACGCCGATCACGGCCCAGCAATGCCGCCATCCCAGCATCCCGAGCACGTCTATGACGCACGGCGATTAGTCCGTCGCGGTGCGTCGCCCGTGGGGACAGTCCCGCTGTCTACAAGCCCCCTTAAGGGCTCATCATGTCCAGATGGTGGTAGTCTCCCGTCCGCGTGCCATTAGTGTGCGGATATGGATGCCCGTTCTCCCCGGCCTCGCTCCGGTCATCCTCGTTGTATATTGAGTCTGCATCGCTCGCAGCGGAATGCAGACTCATCGTCTCGGAGGACGCCGACGAATGAGGCGCTCGGATAGTTGGCTCGTCGTCCGTCTCGCCATCGAAGTCGGTCTCAGTATCGCCAGAGTCCGTAACTGCGTCTGAGGCAGATGATGTCGAGTAGGAGCTAGTCGACCTCCGGTACTCGGACGTTGGGCGGGATGAAGACGGTGTGTAGGAAGGGGGGTGTGCGTGGATGTCCGAATCGCGTTGTGTCGGACGCGCCCGCGCGTGAAGATGGGTGATGTATCCGTCGAGCGCTGCGAAGTACTTCACAGGGCCGACGGGAGATCGGCGGAAATCGTGAGGTGCGGAGGAAGCGTCGGGGAGGAATGGGAGGAGGGAGATACCAGAGGGTATTTGGGACTGTTGTACCAGTTTGCTCGCGTAATACTGCATCTCACTTTGTGAGATCATCAGATGAAAGTTGTTCAGGAGCAAGAACTGCAGCTCGAGCTGATTGAGCTCGGTCAACGGGAGACCGCCGACCTGGGAGGAAGGATGGTACGCAAATAAGCCATCGAGAACCACTGGTGATCAGATTAAGTAGGGCTCACCTTTGCGTACCGCGAGTTGGTGTAGAAGACGTCGCTGAAGAACTTGCTCGCCACCGTCACACCGGCGATGACGAGCCGGTGGACGTTGTACATATCAATCGCGAACACCTTTCCACACGCCTCCTTCGCCAGCTTCATCATCCTGTCGAAGTAGACGAGCAATGATAGGAAAACCTCGTTGCTCGCTGGGCAGTACTTCTGGATGCGAGTAAGGTATGCTTCCAAGGCGATTGTTGGGACATTGCGCGCGTGGAAGGAGAGGGACGAGGCGGTGGAAAGGGCGTGGCGGGAGGCGGTGGTCAACGTCCGCCATATCGGAGGGTGAGGCTCGGAAGGGCTGGCATGCGAATGGGCCGAAGAGGAGGATAGGTATGGTTCGGAATGGTCGCGGTCTGTGTTCATGGACGCGATCTCGGTCAATGCATTGGCTAGGAGCCGCAGCAATGTCGTCGAGTCATAAGCGTGGATATCCACGGGCACAGGACTAGACTGCATATTCGTCTCCGGCTCGTTGTCCTCGGATTCGGACCCTGGGGGGGTTGAAGGATCATCCTCGTGTCCATCGTACACCGTGGTGCGAGCATTTGATGCGAAGGATGGTGTCCGCTGTGGCGTGGCGCGTCGAGATGAGGAGACAACCTCTAGGGGAGCAGGGTGGGATGGGTGGGCTCCAGAGTGGCTAGTATGAGCAGAATGGCTCGATGAGGACGCAGAAGTGTAGGAGGGGGTGACTTTGCGGAAGGTGGGTCTTGTTGATGAGCTCGGAGTGGGTGGCTGCGTTCTATGAGGGACATCTACAGGTGTATGCATCGGTTGCGGCGCCAGAGCGAGCATATTCAGAGTGGGGAGGGGGCAAGGGTCGTTTGCAGGGATGGTGACAGGAAGTACGAGATGTTGGTGATGACCACAAAAAACAGCTCCCAACGCTGGCTCCTCCGCCGTCACACACAGTGACGCTGTCATGTATGTAACACATAGTCACACATGTCAAACCGCAATCACCCGTGCACCGCCTCGTCCTCGCACGTTTCCCTCGACCGCTTCATAACGGGCCCAGTGCTTACTCTTTCATCTCATCGGCCGGAACGTCGAGCATTCCACTTATGAAACCACATTCGTATCATCTGCCTGAGCTACATGAGGACGCGATATCCTAACTGGCGCGAGCAAGAACGTGCACATCCTTCTATGGTATCTATAATCTAGCAAGAACCAAGTCATTCAACAATCGTGGCCCGATCGCAACGATCACGCCAGTGCCACTTACCGGGCGTGCCACCTCGGAAGACTGCATCGACGGTCGGTCCTACCAAATTCACTCGATCTCCGACGACTTTCCCGACGCTCCATGACGCCTGAATGCACGAGTATCCCTTTACGGACTCGGATTCTCAAGCCTCCCTCGGCGCATCCCTCCCAGCGACATTTCCGGGTCATCTTCGTCCTCCGTTAACGTGGAGCCTTGCGCAGCCTCAGGATCGCGTAGGCCGACAAGGGCAAGTTGGTCGGGCGCAGGACCCGACTCCACGTTGCCGGCCGGGATCTACGAAGATGATCACCAAATAAGTAAGTCAGTGAGCATGCACAATTCTCGTTTATTACCACCGCCCCCGGCGAGCCTCTTCCCACCGCGGCCGCGTTCAGAGGAGTGGCACTCACGTTCTTTGGTCCTCTGCCCAGGCCCCGGTTGATGTCTCCAGGTCCGTACATCGTGTCTAGGCGCGCTTTGAACTCGCCCACATTCGACCACCGTGGCGCTGTCCATCCTGATCGTGCGCGTTCTTTACCCTTGCTCCCCTTCTCTAGATCGGTGAATCGCGTCAGGGGGATGTGCATCCCATTGCCTCGCCCAACCATACCACCCTCCGGTTCCCATGGCACAGGTAACTGTGCATAACTGGGGAGGATGTGGGCAGAAGCGACCTGGGTGCGCAGCGCATCATCTACCAATGCCCAATCTTCAATGCTGGAGCTATCGGTGAGGGGTGGCCAGTGCTTCCGTGGTCGGAGGACTTGATGTGTTGGAGCGCTGGGGAAAGCAGGCTGTGGTCCATGAGAGGACAAAGGTGCGCGCTGCCATCTTAGAGAGGCTGTATGATGTGATGGAGGCGCAGCCCAAGCTCTGGTGGGTTCTTGTGGTGAGATGCCAATGTTGCTGTGGTAATGGCAAGAAGGATGGAGGGATGGTTGGAGGGTGTGGCAATTCCTGAGAAGGGTGTCATGAGGCAAAGGGGGGATCTTTGTCTTCTTTGCCAGCAATGGATGTGCCAATAGAGAGTCTGGAGAGCGCCCTCTCTTCAAATTGTTTGAAGGATTCTTGTATGTTGTTGATGCTAAACCAAAATCTGAACTGAGTTGAGACATGGGAATAATGTTGAAAAAATTGATTTACCATGGAGAGTGGTGGTGTAGGAGGATAATGCCTTTTTCTGTGCAGGTTCAGGAGTTGTTGTCTGGGACTCTGAGTCTAGGCCATCTTCCTCTGATGTGTGTTCAGCTGAGAGTGTTGCCCAGGATGGATTGTCTGAGTCTGTTGAAGCCTGGTGATTTGGCTCTGCAAAGGTGTTTTGGAATTGCAGAAGTGCTTTATCTGCAATATTATTAGTACAATGATTCAGAACAATAAGCACAGAAAACTAGCCTTGATAAGACATAACTATTGTGGTTTGAAGTAGAAGATTGAAAGGCAGAGAATCCAACTAGAAGTTGAACAGAAGATAACAACTCAAACAAACAAAAGACTAGATACAACTTAGTAACTCTACAGTAGAGAGTGCCAAATTGATGTACTTACTCTCTAGTCTATAGTTTGATCCTTCTCAGATGGTTATCTGAAAGTAAGGCGAGAGGTGAGATAAGAAGGCAGGAGTGGTTGAACCAAGTTGGAGGGGAAAACAAACAGCTGGCAGATTTCTAGCTCGGTATAAGCTCTATTTGGTCATATTTGGTTGACCGATAATTCTCACGCTATAAGTCCATTAAACTATATAAGGCAATAAGTTCTATCTATATATACTTCCTATCTATTAATAGCAATGCCAAGCCTTACTATAAATACTTGAGCTCATATGTCATGAACACATTACGAACTACATATATAGTACCAGCCAAGTGTCAAGCCAAGCTTGACATTGCGCCCTTTTGGCATAGCTGGTTCAGTGGCTGGTCTGTTCCTAACATCATGCATGGGCAGTGACTGCTACTGGAAATGCAACTAGAATTGATTATGTTCCCAATCACAATCACAAAGCTGCTTGTGTGGCTGAAGTTGTGCCACTTTCTAATATACAGACTTTGTCATAGATAGACTTTTGACAGAATCAGAAGTGCATCACAATTAACTGTGTCAGCAACCTGTAGGCTGTGATCTTTCTGGCTGGACACTGGCCTCTCTGACTTCTTTAAGTAAGCACAATATGTCATCACTAAGGCTCCTAACACCAGCTACACATAGATAACACACAGATATTATTCATAGTCATGCTTAGTGCTCACATACAAGTATTGCCAAGTGCATAAATATCTACTATCTACAATATATAGTACCAGCCAAATGTCAATCTTGTATATAATATAATATATTGTACCCAGTAGCTCATTTATCCTTCCTCACTTGGCTGGGGTGTAGGGTGTCTCTAATACATTTACACAGCTTAGCCAAGTCTACTATCCTATACTATTCTATATTCTTGTCCTGTCAGATATCCACTCTCCACAAACTTGAATATATTTGCTTACTTCCTCCCATTAATGGGTGCATGCATGTCATATAATACATGACCAAGTAGTGGATACATAACTATCTTAAACTATGGTGTGCACTTTTCTTTTTATGTCCTGATCTGCCTATTATGTCAGAGTTGTCTTCTCTGTCTTTTCTTTCTAAGCTTGTGGTTGACATTCTGGCCTACACCTGTTTTGATATTCCAATTAGTAAGTCCAAAAACAGCTCCAATAACTATGCAAAACTATACACCTATGAGACTATTCAATGTTATAAAGCATGATCCACTGCAGCTCAGATAATAATATGATTGATTGCATTGGAGACAGCAGGTGGTTATTATAGGGAATTCACAACTCCTCCCTCTTGACATCCTCGGCAGAGGGTGCCAAGCATAGTGCAGGAGAGGTTACCTTAAACTCATACTCGCACTTCTCACGCTCCGCGACAGAGAGCACAGCATTCTCCAGGCCGCAGCTCATCACCAGCTAAAGATACATGGGCATGAGAGACAGCTGAAGGAGCCGAACAACAGCACCCACCGTGACAGAACGCTGGGGGCCGTTCCAGCATTTAGCACCGCGGGTGTAATGTTGCTTGCTGTAGTAGGCGGGCGAACCCTTCTCGATGCCCTCGGCATTGTTCCATTCGGCGAAGTTGCTGGTAATGCAGCTCAGTATCCTCGTCACCCCTTGATGACGAGCACGACTTACCCCAAGCTGAATGTCGAGCCACCCCTGACCGGCTTCTGGCGCGCTTCATCGAAAAAGCAGACCTCATAGATGTAGCTGCAACGACGTCAGCCCAATCTGAGCGACAACCAGCAAGCGACAGCACTTACTCTCCGACTTGCTTCTCGATACAGGTACTGGCAAGCTTCTTCCACTCGCCCTCTCGACCATACCACTCGGGGTCGAAGAGGCGAGCAAGCTCCTGATCCTTGTCCTCTTTCTCCTTCCGTGCAAGGTCGAGGCTATGCTCCGCATCGCTGAGCGCCTTCTGTGCCTTGGAAGTGTCTACAGAGCCGCCGGTCAGAACAGCCAAAAAAAATTAAACTGAACGTGTAAGCCCTAACCAGCAGCGCTACCACTCTTGTCCTGAGTAAGGCCAAACAACGCGAGCCAGGAGACGACTTTGTCACGAAGAGACTCGTACTGAGGAACAAGCGCGTCGGGGAGGTACGCCGATAGGTTGAAGACTGTGATACAAGTGTGTCAGGATACATCTAAGGTTCATCGTCAACGGCACTTACGAATCGCGGTTGGGGACGCAGGCGTGCCGACGTGCTTGTCGTGTTCGATGAGCAGGCCATCGTAGTCGGTCTTGAGGAGATCATCCAGCTGGTGCTCGAGCTGCGTAGCAGTCCACATGCCCTCCTCAACCGCCTCCTCCTCAACAGTAGCGTCCTCAGACTCATCAGAGCCCAGCTCGTCGGCATTCTCGTCATCCTTGCCAACGTCGTTGATGTGGGGAAGACCGGCGAGTTGCTCCCATCCACGGACGGCCTCGAGGACGGCCATGTCCTGGTAGTTGGGATTGTAGCCTGTGCGGAGCTGGTCGAGGATATCGCCAAGCGCCTTCTCCTGTTCCAGATGCTTCTTATGCTCCTGCTGAAGCGACTTGAGGGCCGTGGAGTGGGTCATGAGAGACTGGTAGAGAGCTGGTATAGCAGATGAATACAAGGGGGAAGCATGGACAAGACTGACACTTACGGGACGATTTCTTCTCCTGGAGCGCCGCCGCCGATAGAGATTCAGTCCTCTTAACAAGATCTATTTCCGTGTTAGCGGATAGATACAACAAACGAACACGGCGAGTGGCGCACCTTTTAGACGGGCAACCTCCTTCTCGCGAGTCGAAATCTCCTGCGCCGACGCGGCGACTTCTTCCTCGAGACGCTTCTTCTCTTTCTGGGCAAACGCAATATACGTCGAACGAATCTTGGAGCCCTGCAACGGATATAAGATAACAACAATGCTTTCCCAACAGTAAATGAACATACCGTTTTGCGAAGCTTGTTCTCCGCCTTTACACGCTCGCGGTATTCCTCGCCGATTTGGTTGCAGACGTTTGGGCAAACGCCTTTGGGCTCATCCGAACCGTCGCAACACTCCGGTTCTTGCAGGATATGAGCAAGAATAATACCAGGAGAGATGTGCCAACGTACCACAAAGACCATCCCTTACTCTAGTGCCCGGTATGTATGAACCGACGTGACCAGCGTTCACACAGTAAAAGCGGGAGTTGGGACATGCGCTAGTTCCTGAACGAAGGGCATTAAGACACAGCTTACTGGCAACCCATGACAATCACGAACCAGGCTCGTCACTTCCGTCCGCACAGTCGCAGAAGTCATCGTTGACCGCGGACCAATCAATGGTCTTGGAGCCGTCTAAACACTGCCATGTCTCCGCTGAGCCCTTCTTCGTGGATACATAGCGAGCAGCAAGTTCCGGCGAGACACCAAGCAGCCGGTCTTTGCTAGCAAGGACGTGCAAGGGCAAAAGCAGAAGGAACCAGGGGTGCATAGAGACCAGTCGTGAACTTGGGGGTGGAAGCTACGTGGAACGCGTCCAGTCCAAGGCAACGTCAAGGTCACGTGCTTGGCGTATGAACACGCCCAGCATCTCTCTAGATGGCGTCCGAGCACAGAGTCCCCTCCCAATGAGACTGTGTGTCAAACATATGTCTGCCATCCTGAAAACAAGTTATCGCGTTCATAGCGTTTCCGAGGGCACCCAGAAAGGGGACCTTGTGAGTTACTGCCTGAAGGAGCTGCACTTTGAGTTGTGAGGCGCTCCATTTACTCAGCGCTTTTGGATTGAGCTGCCGCTCGGCAACTTGCGGCCGCCTTTTTGGGATTCACTCAACTGCCTGGCAACGCAATCGACAACACCGCCGACCAGCGAGACTGTGAGTATGCCCCTCTGTGTTATTAGGAACGTCTCCAGAGGCCCCTCCGAGTGCTGCTAGATGGCATCAGGTCGAAATAACGGACGAAAATCGAGGGGAAATGGCTGGATGCACTCGGCGACACTTGGATGAACCTGCCTTGACGTCCTTCGGCTACCCTCGTTCTCTACCTCAGCACTCCAGCTTACATTGCTCTCTCCACAGAATCAACATGGGCAGGGTAATTCGCGCGCAAAGGCGGTCTCACGCTATCGTACGTTTCGTTCACTTTCTGGATCTGACATTTTGTTAAACCTGTGTTACCTGTCCCAACAGTTCAAGTCCCATACACACCTTAACAAGGCTCCCGCCCAATTCCGTGCTCTCGACTTCGCGGAGCGCAATGGTTACGTGAAGGGTATCGTGAAGGAGATCATCCACGACTCTGGCCGGTGCGTAATTGCTAGGCACATTTCCTCTGTCGGCGCAAAGCCGTTGAGCGCGAAACAGTGGTGCTCCTCTTGCCCGGGTCGTTTTCCGCGACCCCTACCGCTACAAGCTCCGCCAGGAAACCTTCATCGCGACCGAGGGTCTCCACACTGGTGCCTTCGTCTACGCCGGCAAGAAGGCCCAGCTCGCCGTCGGCAACGTTATCCCCGTTGGCCAGCTCCCTGAGGGTACCATTGTTTGCAACGTAGAGGAGAAGGTTGGGGACCGTGGCGCGCTCGCTCGCACTTCTGGCAACTACGCGACCGTCATCGGCCACTCACCCGATGAGAACAAGACCCGTATCCGCCTCCCCTCTGGCTCCAAGAAGACCGTGTCTGGCTCTTGCCGTGCAACCGTCGGTATTGTTGCCGGTGGTGGTCGTATCGACAAACCTTTGTTGAAGGCTGGCCGCGCTTACTACAAGTTCAAGGCCAAGCGCTACAAGTACGTTGCGATTATATGATGGATCGATAATGTAGGTGCTAACTGTCGTCCTAGCTGGCCCCGTACTCGTGGTGTTGCTATGAACCCGGTTGACCACCCTCACGGTGGTGGTAACCACCAACACATTGGTAAGGCGTCGACGATTGCCCGCTCTGCCGTCCCCGGTCAGAAAGTCGGTCTCATTGCTGCGCGCCGGGTACGTTTTCTTGCTGCCATTTACGGCGATGCATCCTCTGATTCGCCTGCCTCTTCAGACTGGTCTGCTGCGCGGTACCGTCAAGGTCAAGGAGGTTTAAATGGCTTGACGTTGGGGATCTGCGTGTCGTTTGTTGTATGCTGCTTTACTTCACTTGCACGATGTTACAAAAGCTATGTATGCAACCCATTGCATATGCATCATGACCACATGCCTTTCGATGCACAACTGTTGGTTTAGGCTTGAGGGAGGTGCAAGCCTTCGACCTTGTAGGGTAGATATCTGAAAGGGCCTATCCGTGTGGATTTGTCTAGAAGGTGTGTTGCTTGGGGAGTGGAAGACTCGTCCCTTTGCAAAGCGCGATGAGTTTGGGAATGCATACTTGCCACTTGGGTATAGCAGATCATCGGAGAGTGCTGAGCGATAATAACTTACGTGATGTTTGAGCGGGTCTCGGATCCGGGTCCGGAAGACACACTCTTGCTCCAATAAGTATATATATGCATAGCACGAGCCAAGGTCAGTCCACCCATGGGACTCAAGCTCTTGAAAACTGACCATCACCATGTCCCAGTCTACCTACTACATTGGTGTCGATGTCGGAACGGGCTCTGTTCGCGCTGGCCTCGTCAAACCTGATGGCACTATCGTCGCGTCCTTCACGGAGGAGACGATCACTTGGCGCGATGAGGAGGATCACCGCATCTTCGAGCAATCGACCAACGACATATGGACGGGCATGTGCAAGGTCATCAAGGCCTGCTTGAAGGAGGCCAACGTCCAGCCATCCGAGGTCAAGGGCATCGGCTTCGACGCGACTTGCTCGCTCGCGGTCGCAGACCAGAATGGTGAACCCGTCGTCGTCACCAAGGGCGACCAACTCGGACAGAACGGCGATCGTAACATCATCCTGTGGGCGGACCACCGCGCGGAGAAGGAGGCGGAGCTCATCAACAGCACCGGGTCTGTCGTGCTCGATTATGTCGGTGGTACGATGAGCGTACGTCCGCAATCTTGCTTTTTTTTATTAGGTCGGCCATCCGCAAAGCGCCAGATCCTTGTGAAGGAGTAATGGGTTGCCATGCATCTTGACGTATTGCAAACGTCGGATTGCATTGTCATCCGTTACCTTGCCTTGCAAACTACAGCCACTCCTTTCCAACATTTTGGCGACGTTGCTAGTGGAGGCCGGCTTGGGATGCGGGCATGTGCTCACGATGCTCCGGGTTTCCCTGCTTACACAGTTGGAAATGGAGATCCCAAAGACGCTATGGTTGAAGCGCAACACGAAAGCGGAGCTCTTCAAGCGCTGCCAGTTCTTCGACCTCCCCGACTTCCTCACGTACCGTGCGACCGGCTACAACCGCCGCTCGTGCTGCTCCGTCGCATGCAAGTGCTCGTTCGTCCCGATCAAGGGCGGCTGGCAGCCCGAGTTCTTCAAGAAGATCGGGCTCGAGGAGTTCGTGGAGAACGAGTTCTCGCAGCTCGGGAAAGAGGAGGTCCTGACTGCCGGCATGCCCGTCGGAAACGGGTTGTCCAAGAAGGCCGCGGAGGAGACAGGGCTGCTAGAGGGCACCCCTGTTGGTAGTGGGGTCATCGATGCGTAAGTGAGCTTTGATGCGCGATGTTTTGTCAGTCCTGATGCCTTATAGGTACGCGGGTTGGCTGGGGACTGTTGCGGCGAGGTACAAGGTCCAAGGCAAGCTTTCGGATGTCGTCCCCTCTCTCGACGAGTCGAGGCATAGGCTCGCTGCCGTCGCCGGAACTAGTACTTGTCACATTGTTCAGGTGAGTATCTTGGCTCGTTTAATTTCTAGCACAGCGGGCAATGGCCCATATCTGCGTTCGGGAAAGAGAACGAGAATACAAGGCATGTGTCCAAAACGTCTGTGTAAAATCCGTATAAGGCGGATGGGGGGGGGGCTTCCCCGGCTTGACCTCCCTCCGATAGACAGTGGAGTCCTTTCGCTCACGATCGCTGCGCAACACATCAACTCACCACCCACCCTCTTCGCGAGGGATCCGGCGCCACCCTCGCCAGCCGTTGACTAGGGCTGCGTGCGCCGATGACCGGAATGCACTACCGTACGCTGTCGCGTGAACCATAACCTGGCTATATACGGGTGCATGGCCCGGCGCGGTTGGTTCTCTCCACCGCGACATCAGCATGCCTACAACCAGTCGCTGCAGGAGAGAGCCCGCGCGATACCGGCGCATGCAGTCTAACCTTGAGGCTGAACCCTTCCCGTCGGGGGAAGCTCCCCACCCGCCTATGCGAAATTCACCAGACGTTCAGGACACATCGCCTCCCTCTCGATTTCTTCCTGTACTTCTTTCTGGGACATTCCCTCAACGGCACTACGAGACTGGATCATGGTCGCAAAGCTGCTTCATGACCTGAATCTTGGAGGCCCCCCACACAAAGAAGCGCCCTTATAATGGTCCATTGGCTGGGCATATTTGGGATTCGGGTCCTGAACAAGCTTGCCCATGACAGGAGACCGATCACAGGCCCTTTTACAACGCACTTCTGGGGGTGGTATTCGCGTTGTGCGGACGGCTAATGCTAAACGGCACCTTTTCAGAGCCCTGAGGGCGTGTTCGTGAACGGCGTTTGGGGTCCTTATAAAGATGTGGTCTTCCCCGGTTGGTGGATGAACGAGGGCGGCCAGTCCTCCACAGGTCAAGTGAGTTGTTCCCGTGCTATGTTCGTGGGTGGGGACTGACCTGAAACCCGTAGCTCATTGATTTCATGATTACGACCCACCCTGCATATCCAAGGCTGAAGGAGCTCGCACAGCAGCGGAACACCAATATCCACGACGGTAATGCGCTACGCAATATCACAGTCCCATTTTTCATCTCATGTTTCGCAACGCCCCATCACACCAGTCCTTCACGATGAGCTTGAGAGATTACGCGAGGAAAGTAAGGCTGAGAACCTCACCGAGCTCACCAAGGATCTCCACTTCTATCCTGACCTGCACGGTATGCAACGCAGGAACATTAAAGCATACCCGACCCCGTCTCGCTCACTTGCATCCTTCCAGGCAACCGTTCGCCCCTTGCAGACCCCCGTATGACAGGATCGATTGTTGGCTTGCAACTCGTACGTCCCATCCCTCCGCCACCATCCAACCCTAAAACCGTGTTGATCGCCATCGGGACCGAACACACAGGACTCCGGTCTCACCGACCTTGCGCGCAAGTTCAACGTTACGATGGAGGCGATCGCGCTCCAGACGCGGCACATCGTCGACCAGATGAACGCCAAGGGGCACACGATCCGCTCAATCTACATGTCAGGGGGCCAGGCGAAGAACGCGATGCTCATGCAGCTGTTCGCCAACACCTGCGGCGTGCCCGTCGTGCTCCCCGAGAGTTCGGGCGCGGCGGTCGTCCTCGGTGCGGCGATGCTCGGGCGCTTTGCGGCAGAAGCACAGATCAGGAAGGAGAAGCTTGCACGGGATCAGCGCGGGCAGGCGCTCTGGGAGATTATGGTGAGTGTCTTTCCGTTCTCGAGGGGCAGGTTGGCGTTTGGAGGGCCCTGGGCCAGGCTGTAGAATGGGTGAATGGACGACGAGCGCAGTGCAGGCTGATGAACTGACGAATGGGCTGTTGTTTTGCGGATCAGGTTGAGATGACTCCTGCCGGGACGATGGTGGAGCCGGCAGCGAGCCCGAAGGAGAAGAAGCTGCTCGAGGCCAAATACAAGATCTTCCTCGAGGCGATTGATATCCAGAGGAGGTGGCGCAAGGAAATGGAGGAGGCCTCTCAATAGATGTCGGCTCGCGCATAGAGACAAAAACAATTGTTTGGAATGGACGTTGTGATAAAAGTCGAGAGGGCTGTAAATGTAACAACTTGATTTCTTCCCTGAATCCGTTTCCCGCCGTCGATGGCCCGGGACGTTGAACGTTTCGATCACCGTTCCTGAGTTTTGTTCGCGACAGATGTGAAGATGATGTTCATCCGATGACCCTCAAATATGAGGAGCTGATGTTACATTAATGTGAACGAGTCAACCGGAACCCGAAGAACACGAGGGCCATCGAAGCGACTACGATATACATATTGTACACGAGAAGTGCGAGTGTGTATAGTGCTACGGGAATCTGGAATGCATGTTGCAACCAGGCCGGACGTGCCGCGCCTGGCCAACAGACCGATGCAGGCGTCCGACAGTCCGAGGACGAAGCCACGATCAGAGCGGAAAGGGTGAAGAATTCAAACATGGCGGTCCGTGTGGCGAAGGGTACATGCTCGATGTCACGCTGGGGACACCGAATCCAGCGACCCACACCGGACGTCAGTGTCTGTGGAAGAGTGTCTGCACGTGCGGATGGTCTCATCTCGCGGTGGATGCACTAGCGATATCTGTGAGGGGCGCAATAGCCGACCCGCGATGTGATGCGGGCCACCTCCTCCTTCACTGCCTGAACAGCCCGAACGTGCCCCACTTGTCGTTGGCCGCCACGCCCGGCATGGTCGAGCTCCAATTCTGGTACCTCTGGTACCGGCACCACGAGGGGTCCTCGCCACGCCGGTAGGACTCGGATGGGTGGTCGGCTTCGGTGGACTCGCGCTTCGAGCTCCACACCGCGGTTCCGGTTGCAATGGAGGGAGGAGGCGTGGGTGCAGGGTCGTACCGGTCTCGCCGGGGCCACCACCTCTGCGAGGGCGAGTACGGGACGTAGCGCGGCGAGCCACCGCACTCGCGGAGGACGGTGCCGCGGTCCGCGGCGTAGTATCGGATCCTGGCCTCGATGGCCGTGTCCGTCCCCGTGCTCGTGCTCGTGGAGTGGGAATCGGTCCGTTCGTGCCCAGAGGTCCAATGTGACGACATGCGGCGCGGGTGACGGGAGTAAGGCGAGGAGCGGGGTTTCCGGGCGGGGCCAACGCGGCCGGTGTGCGTGCCGCTAGCAGCGTAGGTGTGGCTGGACGAGGGCGGGGTGATGATGCCCGAGGACGAGTCGGACGTGTAGCCGTCGGAGAGCGAGGGCGTGTCAGGGTACATCAGGTCCGGGAGGTCCGCCGCCGCCACAGTTGCGCGCGGGTAGCTGGGTTCGGCGCGTTCGGGGACGGGACGCGTGCGGGCGGTTGCCATTTGCGCCTGCACCTGCGCGGCGAGGTACGCTTCGAGCTCGCGCCGCGCGTAGCGCATGAAGACGTCGTGGTGTGAGCGGAGCGCCTCGTTGGTTGGCATCACCTTCCAGTTGAGGCAGGAGAGGAACTCGCGCTCGATCTTGTTGAGGCCCTTCCGCGTCAGGTGCTGGCCAAAGGGTCCGAAGGCGACTTGCGCGAGTTGGAACCACTGGGACGCCGGGTACGATGGCTCATTGTTAGCCTGTACGTTACAGAGCATATGTCCGTGAGTTTACCCCGGGCCCGTGGACGTCGGGAGGAGGCGTACCTTGTGTGCGATCATGAGCGCTCCGATCGCAAGTCGTTCGCAGACGAAGTCTCCCGTATCGTATGCGGTCAGTCGGATGTCCGAGAGGTAGACAACCGCTGTGAGGATGGTGCGCGTATCGAGGAGGCCCCGAGCGATGTATTCGGTGATGCAGCGCATGAGGAGGAGGGTTTTCATTTGGAGCGCAGCCTTGTAGCGCGACGCGATCACCGCACGCGCTACCGCGGTTACGAGCACGTCGATGAAGAACTCTGGAAGTCAGGGCGTAAGCCGCAGACTCGATGCGTGCGTGCGAGACCGCGCCACGTACCTACTACACCAGAGTTCACTGGGATGTTGACCATGTTCACGACTTTCGGATCGAGGACTCCGACGGGTACCAGACTTGTAGGTTCATTCATGTTCTGAGGACTGGCTGGGTCCAAGAAAACAGCGGCGAAAACAGCGGCGGCAGAGGAAGAGGCGAAGGTAGTGGTCGAGGTGAAGCCCATTGTGGGGGTCGCAGAGCTAGCGTGACGGACTCCGGCTCTTTATGAGGGGAGGGGCGGTGGAAATATTCGCGAGAAACCTGCAGGAAGAAGCTGCGGCGCTGCGACGGAAAGGCAGGTGAGGCGGTGGATATGTGGTATGCTGCGGTCGACGCACGCACCCTTATATTGCTCCGATGGCCAAAGCGGCCAAGCCGCGCCTCCTGCCTGAGAGGGGGTCATTCTCGCTGCCAAAGCGGTTGCGAAGGCCCACAACGACCGAGAACGCGTGTGTTGTGTGTCCGAGCGTTGATGGGCCACTGGAAAGAAGAAGCGGTGAACAACGGACGCGCGTGTCATGTCAGAATGGAACAAAGCGTCAACGGCTGGTCCTGCCACTTCCTCGCCACTCCCTGCCACGGCAAGCCGTCCCACGGATACCGATCGTCGATAAGAGGATAAAAGCTCCCGTTTTGGTCCTTTGGTTGTTGTCGAATCACGTCGATGGCACCGGTCTTGAGCTGCTCGAGCCAGATACCCTGACCACTGGCGCTGGCAAGCACTCCTGCCTGATTCAGTCCAGCGGCAGATCAGCGGGGGAAACAATCGAGGTATGTGATACTCAAGGACAATCAATGACTCGTACGGGCAACGTTCCGGTACCCGTCTCAGGAATGGCGGGCAGTGTTCACACGGAGACATGATCGTACAATAGGCGGGGCATGTCATGGCATGTTTTGTGCGGGTGTAATACATATGCGTGCATGCGATAGTGGAAAGCAAAAGGGAAGTAAGACAGCGACGTTCACTCGGCACCTCCGCCACCAGTTGCCCTCGCTGATACCGCAGTCAATATCCAACTCATTTAAGCGCAAATATGGATACGCACTGTAGACGAGTTGGCTGCTGTGGTGGACGATCCTCTTGATCTGCCCCTCCTTCTCCAAGTGCCTGATGGCTACCCGCGCCAGGGAGCCGTTGATCTTCAGCCGTTCGATGAGGATGGACTGGCTGATGAAGCGGAAGGTGGGGACCTCCTTCAGGATACGGTCGTAGGTGGCCTTGTCGAGGACGACGGCGTGCTGGGCCTTGTCCTTAACCTTGCCCTTGGACCACTTCTTCTTCTTGGCGGCCTTGCCACCGCTGGATGTGGGCGCTGCCTTAGCTTTGGCCTGTAAAAGGAGAAGGTGGTCAGTGCCGGTTCTCTATCCTGTTGTCATCCACAAGCGACCATCGTCATCCATGCCAATCAAACGCTTCGATAGCGAAGAAACAGCGCGCAACATTCGAACAGGATGCGGGGGAGCCGGTCTGGTCGCTCTTCAGACTGACAGCAACACTCACCATTGTCTTGCAGGCCGGTCGTTGGATACTGGGAGGCTCTCTCGATGCGCTCTCCTCTCCTACAACCGGCCAAATCCGGTCGGTGTTTGAATATGTGGCGCCCAAGGGTTAGCGCTCTTGATTTGGTATCGTTGGCTAACTTCCAGCTTGTCGGAATGTCGTTGCACCCTGACCCACGGAAATCCTTGCCCTAACTGTGAAAATGGTCTAGGCTCCGTTCGATTTACACGACTACATCTACATGCATGGGGGGGGAGTAGCTGGCCACCGACGCTCGCCACATGCAATGGTCTTATGCTCCAACTCGATCATCAACACGAGTGTGTCCAGAGCCATGACCAGCCCTTAGGCCTTCCTAGGCCTTAATACTTGATGCCTGCCTGCCATGAAGGTGAGCTGCAGGACGATTAAGTCGAAGGAACTTCAATCAACTGATAGACCTGGCCTTCAGCGCAGGTACAGGTACCCAGTCCACCGCCGCGCTCATCGGTTTGGGTGCCCGGGTTCGATGCCACCACGCAGAGTACACGTCTTTTGACTCTCAAATGTTGCGCGACATTAGGCCGAGTCCATTTGATTCTGGACAGTATGCCGTTCGCTTCAGTGAGTTCTTCATTAGCATTCCATATAACTAGCTCCTAGAAGGTAGTGTGGCGCCCATGATAGGTTGACAGCGTGGATGGCGCATCGCATGCGACGAATGAGTGAATGATATATCGGTCGGCTTCCGCGTCGTCGAACCTATCATGTCGTTTCCTAGAGCGTGGGCATGAGGTTGACCAGACAAGCACTAATTCAAAGTAAGTCTCCCATGAAACGTGCAGCGAGTCAAATAACTTGGTGACGACTACATGCACACCAGCTTCAGGACCCAAGTGGACCTTGGGGGAATATCCAGACCAGGCTGCTTTCGTTCTCGAGAGGTGGCATGTGGAAGATCGGAGCTCGAGAATTGAGGTGTGCCGAAACTCCACGCGTGTTGGTTGCTGATGTTCGTAACTTTGCAGGCGGAGCAGCATAGGGTTCGTGAATGGGTTCAATTCATGAAAGAAGCCGCGCCGCATGCATGTGACATTCTAAATTGATTCTAAACTTCCATATGGCGGGATGCCAGCATACAGTGAGACGTTAATGACGTGATGAGACTGTAGAACTTAAGAGTTATAGTTCAACAGAGGCGACATACGCACGGGTCACTTTTGTGTGGGAGGGTAGGTGACAGGAAACACGTCAGGGGAGATGTTGGTAAGATGGGGCGGGATAAGGGACGTGAGTAGATGACGAGATGGATCTAGAGAGGGCATTGTTATGTTCATCTCGGATCCTAAAGCAGGTAGGTTGCGTGATCTGAGGAGTCGATGGAATCGATCACGCTGCGTAAAATGCTCGCTGGGGTGCTAAGATCTGTGTATACTTATCCGGAGTCTGGAGCGACAGGGTTCTGTGGCAGAGACCGGGGGTATATAAAGCGTGTTCCCAATGACGTTTCGCCCGTCCGACTCTCGCCAGGGACACTGGCCAGGATTGGGCTCTGTTCAGGGAGGAGAAGGCAGCACGCGCTGGGCTGGTGGATGCGGATGGCTGAAATGGGCAGGAAAGTCGCACGGGGTGGGCCCACTGTCGGGCTGGGGAGAGGGGATCCGAGCTGTGTGCCCTTGCTCGCGCTCGCTACGGAGGTGCTCTCGCTGGATTTCGATTTAGGCTTCCTGGTCCTCGACCGTTCTCTGGACTCTTCTCAGCTCTCTCGCACCCTAGTCGCGGCCTGATCTGGGCATTCAATATTCACCGGGTGCGCCTTCTCGGAATTGCCGGCTCTCGTTGCTGCTCTGGCACCGCCATCTTTTCACATCTGCACGACGTCCACGCCCGCCCCGCCTTCTGTCCCGCCTAAATCTGGCGAGCATAGATTGCCATGATTCATCTCGATCATAATCACTCTCCGTCCATCCCAGGTCCTACCAAACCCCAAAATCTCATTCTCTCAAACTCCCCCCGCGCCGATCAGCATCGTGTCGTCTCGTGGTCCACCCCAGCCCGTGATGCCAGACCCTTCTACCCCGATATCCAGGAACAGTCCTTGACAGACTCTTCCAAGCCTCCTCCGTCCCTCTCCGACACCTCCTCCGACGACCCTTCAGCTTCCTCTTCCACGCACTCTGTCCCCCCTGGCACCCTCGCAACCACCGACACTGAAAACCCCTCTCCTCCTGGGCCCTCGACTAGCAGTCCAACCGACGCCAGGTCCCCTCCAGCTGATACATCCTCCTCTCTGAGCCCCCCTCCGGATGCGGCCACCCCGAATAACGCCATGGACCCGCCAGACGACCCCCCGGGACAGCCTCCGAAGACGGATAGGACGGGAGACACGGACAAGTCCACAGACCAGCAGCAGGCGGCAGACGAAGTGGATAGGGCATCTCGTCAGTCTACTCCTCTCAGCGAATTATCCTCAGCTCCAGAAACTGCTCCAGACGACGAGACCGACAACGGCGACGCTGCGGACAATGGTGACATGGTCAAGGCCAAGTCCGGTGGTGAGGTCCAAAACTCACTCTTCGGCGCGGTCAAGGCGAGCTCATCTCGTCCTGTAGTGTCCACGTCCACAAAAGGCGGCAACCCTGCGTCCCAACAACAAAATCCTTCCTCGTCGCCAAACAAGGCGCTCGCCAACGGCTCCGCGACTGCGAGTGGCGACCACCCCTCTGCGGATGGCACTGTGGCCCCTAATATGGTATTAGGCCACCAGTTCGGTCAGTCGTCACTACCAGACGCCACGTCCTCAAGCCAAACATCCGTTTCGTCCAAGGCGCCCTCGCTTGATCCCAAAGTGATCAGCATATTGGAACTCAACTCACTATTACTTAGGTTGGTAGACGTCCTGATCGGTCCATCCAGCGTTGCTGATGCCCCTTCAGAGTATCTATGGAGTACCAAGCGAGAGGCGTACCCATCACGGAGCCAAGGTTCCACCAGTGCGTAGCAGCGTTTCCCGAGATCGTCGCAGCCGTTCACCTCGAGAGACCTCTAGATACTCATTAAGACTGCAGTCAAATCTCACGTGGCTTGCAGCCGCTGCGGATGACAATCATAAACTTGTGAGTAGGCTGTCTTCCTTGCCCTCGCCGTCGGCCTCATCGGCATCTTCCAAAACAGAGCCAAAACATGGTGTCGCTTCCCGTCATGCAGTGCCCTCCGGCTGTCGAGTTCCCTGAGATGGAGCGCATACGCCAAATCTACCGCGAACTCCCTACCATCTTCGCGAAGGAGATCGCACGTCGACAAGCTCATGGCATGAATGGCAACGCGAAACGGGAACGGACCGAGGAACCAAGCCTGGACAACATGCACAAACGGAGAGACACAGGCGAAACCAAGGCCAACGCACCCTTCGCTGCACCAGGTGCAGGCCCATCGACACCCCACCCCCCGTCACAACCCATGCAAGTTCCAAATCCAATAGCGAACATATCTCCCGGTCCGGTTCCACGCATGGGCAGTCCAGCCATGCCTCCCCCGCCAGTACCCCCAGGCGCCATGGGTGCCAACGAGGCGCAGCTCGCTAGTATGCGTGCGCGCCAGCAGCAGATGCGTGCGGCGGCGATGCAGCAGCAAGCAGAGGGTCGCCAGATGTCGCCGCCTTCGGGGATGTCGTCCGGAATGGGGATGGGAGGCATGCCGAACGTCGCGGGGCCATCATCGATGCCCAACATGCCTCAACTGTCTCCTCAGCAGATGGCGACGTTGCAGGCGATGGGCCCGCAGGCGGTGCAGAACTTCCAGGCGCTGCAAACCCCGGGGCATCCGTTCGTGCAGTATCTGACACAGCAGATACAGGGGTTCCCGCAACTGCCGTTGCAGGAGAAGCTGCAGAAGATGCAGATGGCGCAGGTATGTCGGACAGCTCGCAGGTCCGCGGTGTGTATCGAGGGTTGATCGGTCTATCTCCTCCAGCAAATGCTCCAGGCTCGACAGCAACAGCAGCGGAACGCTCAAGCGCATGGAGCGGGTTCGATGGGTGGCTACCCTCAAAGTGGCATGCAAGCAGGCATCACACCTCAACACAGCGGTGATGGCAGCCCGTCAAGAATGTCGCCCGTGTCGCAGCAATCTCCCATGCAGCCATCGTTCCCTCAGGCGCCCACCGGCGACCCGCGGTCGATGATGACACCACAGCAACAGCAGGCTCTCGCGAATATGAACCCGCAGCAACGGCAGCTATTTCTCATGCAGCAGCAGATGATGCGCGGCGGCCAGCCTGGCGGTGGCGGCGGTATGAACCCGCAGATGATGAACCAGCAGCAGGTCATGCAGGAGCGCATGCGGATAGAGCAGCAGCGGATGGCTCAGGCGCAGGCGCAGGCGGGCTCGTCGCCGAACGTCATGGGGTCCCCGATGGTCGACAGCCCCCAGTTCCCGGCCCTCCGGTCAAATCCAGGCATGCCGGGCATCGCGAGGAGCGCAAGGACGCCATCGGACTCGAACCCGTCGCCCGTGGCGGGCCAGCGGATGTCGATGTCGGGCCAGAGCGCGGAGGACCAGCAGCGGGCTATGATGATGCAGGCGCAGCAGCAGCAGCAGCGAGCGAGCTTGACGCCCCAGCAGATGCAGGCCAGCTTCAGCGGCGGGTCGATGGGTAACTCGGCGTACGCGGCGGCGCAGATGCAGCAGATGGTTCAGGGCATGGGCGGAGGAGGAGGCCAGGGCGCGAACGCTTACCGGATGGGGTCGCCGCCGGGCTCTGCACAGTCTCCTGGGGCGGGCGGGCAGATGTATGGGGGCGGGGGCGGTATGCAGGGATTCCCGGGGGGAGGAGGGGGCGGGCCGTTCATGGCGTCGTCGCCGTCGGCGAGCCAGCATGAGAGCATGGCGCCCGCCAGGCAGACGAGTGCGACGCCGGGGCCGCACCAGCAGATGGGGGCGAATTCAGCCGGTGACCAGGGCGGGATGAACGAGCTCGACTTCTTCAATTGGGGCCAATGATCGTCGAGATCGTTTGGCTCGTGGTTGGGGTTGCCGTTGGGTGCGTCTGGCTTGCGCTTGCGCTTGTGTGTGTGCGCCGCCGCTTTCTTGCTTCCTGTACGTACTGTTTGCCCTCGTCGGATTTCGCTCCACCCCGTTCTGCTGCTGTGCTGGGACTACTCCTCCTTACATCTCTTTGGTTCTCTGTATGCGCTGCTCGCTGTCCGTGAAGTAGTACCTTCCCATTCTACGCTTACGCCCACACACACCTCGCACCTCGCCGATCCTTCCGCCGTCAGCCTTGTCGTTGTCTTGTATAGTCCTCGGCTCTCACTTCTGTTACTGTTATCTCCGTCTTACCTTGTCTCCTCACTAGTTAGCACTGTCCTCTGCTCAGTCTGTCTATCTGTATCGTACGCGCTTAGGGGGCTGACCGTATCTCATGTCGTAGTATCTTTCACCGAGCTATCGATACCTCGCTGTTGTAAATTATTGCTCGCTTCCGAAGGTTGCATGGAGTCACCGCAGTGTGGGTTCCAGGAACGTGCCCATGGCCCATGGGACCTTGGGATCATCCATGGGCGCGTGGATTTGGGGACTTCCTCCGATTCTGAACGGACTTCGACACAAGGGTCAGCTTCTCGAAAGTGGTGTTTACACGGCGTCCTGCGGGATTCGTGTCGGGTCGGCAGAGGAACCATGACTCGACGCGCGAATTTGATGGTCTTACTATCGTCGTCGCCGCCGACCTGTCTGATCGGTGAATTGGGCAGTAACGTAGGGCAGCTTCATATTCCCCACGTTGTTGTCTTGAGAGGAGGGAGCACCGCATATGTACGGCTGATCCTCAGTTGTTGCACAGCCGCTGGCTTCTAGCTGACAGGATCATGATGTGCTTGCTACCCAGGCCGCGACGTGTGCCAAGGTTAAACACTGCGTGCGAGAGGAGTCGCGCGATCGGGAGAACTGGAGTCTAGTAGTAGCTGTGCTATATATCTATGGCCTGAACTTGGATCCCGACGCACACCGCACACACCGCTTGCTCACACACCGCGACTCGGACAGGACGGGACGCTAGGAGAAGATGGTCTTCGCACGCTTGACACCCCAGGACAAGGATGCATTCTTCTCGCTGCTGGACGAGTGAGTGCTCCCTCGCTTATTGGAGTCGCGCACACGGTGGCTATGACCCCGAACTTGTGTCGCGCTTGCCTGTCGCGGGGACTCGGACGTGCTGCCCGGGTACTGATCTCTGTCTTTCCTGCTCTCCTCTTTTGCGTCTAGGTATTTCGCATCTCGTCCGGAGCTGTTGGGAAATGGAGGGAGCGAGGCTACGAATGGGACTCGGGCGGCCGCAACGTCGATGGCGTATCGAGCACTCTCGGCCGCTCCTGCTGTCGCCGCCCCTGTAGTGAATGGGTGGAAGCGGCCGCAGCCTTCCGCTGCGGCGGACACGGTACGTCCTCTGTCATTGCGCCATCTTGCGTTCAAAGGACGAGGTGTGACGCGTGGAATAGCCCTCAGAAGAGGGCGTACCTATGGCTGGGCGGGTGGCTGCCGCGGCTGCTATGCTGAGGGCGGCGAACGCTGGGCCGGCTGCTGCGACGACCCCGACGCAGAACGGGTTTCCGAGGCCACCGCCGAGGAGGGTGCCGAGCAGCGGCTCTGAAGAGGTCGCGTCGGCTGCGTCGGAAGCTAGCAAGTTCGTCCAGGGGAGGGTACGTCGTTCGTTGCTCACGTCTCGACTCGTTGCTCATTTGTCTCTATTCCACACACCCTGAACTCATTCGCCTCGTCCCCTTTGAAATGTCTAATCCAATTTCGGATCTCATATCATGGACAGAAATTCGGCGATGTGGACATGAGCTCGGGCAAGAACATGCTCACGTCCATCCGGGGCTCCACCGCCGCCAAGAACGCCGGGCCCGCGCAAGTCGCCCCTCCCCAACCCCCTGCGTTCAAGCGCAACTCCAGCTTTGCGCCCCCGCCGAAGCGTGGGTCCTCTGCTGGAGCTCCCGCGCCTGCTGCTTCCCCCACTCCGCCTCCGGCCCTCCCTAGGAGGCAGCCTACGCAAGAGGAGGCCGGGGAGTGGGCAGAGGCATTGTATCCGTACACGAGCGACGTACGTATCCCGTTTGATGGTAGGAGAGACCAAGGAAGCTGATTGTTTATAGGATCCGGGTGACTTGGATCTGGAGGAGGGTGTTCGTGTATTCGTAGTCGAGAAGACGTCTGATGACTGGTACGTGCT
Source organism: Polyporus tsugae (assembly GCA_024305745.1). NCBI lineage: Eukaryota > Fungi > Basidiomycota > Agaricomycetes > Polyporales > Polyporaceae > Polyporus > Polyporus tsugae. The sequence continues at coordinate 908,473 of JAHRBS010000010.1, read as the reverse complement.
TGTATACATGTATTCTGTTGTGGTCTTGTTCACGCACCGTTCTTGTAGGTGGACGGGCGAGATTGACGGCCGGCGAGGCCTTATCCCAGCGGCGTACGTCCAGTTGCTTTAGGCCTCAAAATGTGGAGGTCCTACGGAATCTATTTCTCTCGCATGGCCCCAGTGGTTACTTATTGGAGTATGGTTTCTGTACATTACGTTTCTATGAGCCGTTCCGGACATTAGCTTCCAATATCTATATCTCTGTATGTATCCGTTTGGTGGCCATGGTATGGGCGCCTAGATCGATGTAATCGGCAAGGCAGATTAATAGCCGGGACCTTCGTGGCGTTTTCGCTTGTCATCCAACGACGACCATCTCTAATGCACAGGTGCCCAGCGTATGCATGTTCTGGTGAGTACGATAACCCTCAGTAAGGCGTACAAGCAATTCATCAACAAGGTTCCTGCGGCCGTCGCAAGTTCGATTGCAAGTGGACACCATCGAGATCGTAGAGAAACCGGCGATGGCCCGTCAAGCTCAGCCCTTCCTCGGAGCAGAAAGTTGGGGCAGTCCGAATCGCAAGCACCTGCCCGCCTCCTCGACAACTGCATATAAGAAATTAACCTGCATTCTGCGCTGCTCTTGCGCTTGCCCCGCCTTGGTAGTGGTCATCTACGCACCTGTGAGCTTTCAGCGTATTTGCTTTCCTTGCTGTGACCTTCTCCTGTTTTCAGAGCTCCTGGCAGCACTTCACCTCCTTCACCCCAGGCTGTCGCCGTACCCGAGCAGCTACGCGTCGATCGACGGTCGCTCGGCCGTGGTGTGGGTGTGTCCTTGTTTGTCCCCCGTTCGACTCTCCCGCCGCTATAAAAGCTCGCTTATCCTTTCCCGTGTCCCCCTTCCTCCCGCTCCCCTTTCATTCTCTTCTCTTCTTTTTGCTTTCGCCCTCGACGGGCACCACATCCCCCGCTAAAGTCCCCACGCTCCCTCCTCCCCGCCCGTCCCTTCCTGTCTCATCGCCGCCTGGCGTGTCCCTCGACCCGTACATATAAACCCCACAAATTCACATCCATCTCATTCCATCTCATCTCATTCCATCCCATCTCCCCCCTCCGCATCACATCATGTCCGCGTCGGACCCGCGCCATCCGGCGTCCCTCCTCCCGCGGTCGTTGCACAACCGCGATCTGCTCACGCTCATGCACCAGCCCGTGTCATACGACATGATCAACCTCATCGCGGTGCAGACGACGCGTGTCATCAAGCTCGCGGACGACTCCCAGCCCGCCTCTGCGGGGAGCCAGTCTGGGCCAGACGCGCCCCCGACCCCGCCAGAGAGCCCGCACAAGGCGTCGCCGGAACAGGGCCAGGGTCAGGGACAGCAGCAGCAGCCTCAGCTCCCGAGCCTGCAGGACTTCATCATATTCATATGCCAGAGCTCGCATGTGCAGGTGCCGACCCTCCTGACCACGCTGATCTACCTCGAGCGGCTACGGACGAAGCTGCCGAAGATGGCGAAAGGTGAGTTTTTGAGTTTTCATTTCCGCATGGACGCATACACCCCGGTGTTCTTCTCTTCTTCATGGACTTCGCGCTCATATGGATGCCAGGGATGCCGTGCACCCGCCATCGGGTGTTCCTTGCGACGCTCATCGTGGCTGCGAAGTACCTCAACGACTCGTCGCCGAAGAACAAGAACTGGGTGAACTACGCCCGGCTCTTCGAGCTCGCTGAGGTCAACTTGATGGAGAAGCAGCTGCTCTACCTGCTCGACTACGACCTGCGCTTCACTGAGGAAGAAGCCCTCCACTACTTCGCGCCCTTTCTGCCGCAGTCTAGTCCTACACCACAAGAGGCAGCCGCGGAGGCGGCGGCGAAGGAGACTCGCGCGGCGGCTGTTACTCGTGCGAAGGCCCGCGTCCAGGCAACCGAGGGCGGCGCGCCATCGCTTCCCTCCCCGGCGACGAGCATTTCAAGCGTGCAGAGCTTCGTTAAGCGCCTCTCGACGCAGTACCTCAACGTACCTTCCTTAGACAAGCAGGAGGTGAAGCCCAAGGCATCTCTGTCGAGGGTGTCGTCGAGCAGCACACTCTGCAGCGCGAGAAGCCACAGCGAGGACTCCGAGGCGAGCCTTACGTGCGACAGCGGCTCCTCGTCCCCTTCCTCTGTCGCGTCATCGGACGGTCCTGGATCTGGATCCGACCGCGAGTCCGACGTCGAGGTCCGTAATGCCGCCTCATCCACGGTGGACAAGCGTCAGTCCAAGATTCTTGCTGCAGCCTACGTGTACAGGCACAGGCAAGGCAGGAAAGTCTCGGCTGCATCGACGTGCACAGTCAAGGGCGAGCCGACTGTGGCGGGAGCTGCTCACGATGTTAAGCGGTTGACGTTGCGCTTGGGCAGTCCGGAGCGGTCGAACTCGTACTCGTCTTCGGAGTCTTCGTCCCCTTCGACTTCCCCTTCGCAGAGCGTCCGTCGGTCCCTCCTCCATGGTCGTGGGCGAGGGGCTCCTGCACGCTCGATGCCGTACTCGTCGGGGCATGAGGAGGAGAGCGGGTCCGGGCCGGTGGTGTCATCGGCGACTATGCCCTCGATCGCGCGGACGGCGACTTCTGGCAGCTTCCTGAGTCGCATGTGGGCAGCGACGAAGGGCCAAGTCGCTGAGAAGGACAGCGGGACGCCAACGGAGCAGGAGGGCCATGGGCCGAGCAGCGCGTTTCGCAGGCTGGCGCACTCCAAGTCCGCTGCTGCGCTGTTTCGGAGCCAGCAGCAACAGCAGCACCAGCACGTCGAGGTATGATCTATGGGACTATGCGCCAGTTATGCTCTATGCGTTCACGACGGGACGTGACGCCGATGACGACGACGATGATGATGGCGGCGACGATGGTATGAACACACATGACCCCCATGCGAGGAAAACGCGCACACCATTCTCTTCCTGTTTTCCCTCTTGCGCGGACTAGGATACGGACCTTCTACACCCTACCCCTTGTTTTGTTGTATTCGGTTCTTCTTCTCTTCCTTGGGTTCGTTGGTTGAATTGTTGTAGTTATTACCACACACTTCTTCTTCCTTCTCGCGTGCTGGACAGCCTATCCCTTTGTTGCTTCCACAGTACTATACACCCCGTCTTTACCAGCACCACCGCAGCACACTTTTGTTTTGTTTAAATTGACCTTCGTGCCGCTGCGGTCCATGACACATACTGTATCTTCGTTTTGATTTGTGCACATCACTAGTCTTTTCCTCCACCCCTTGGTTACTTCGATGAACTTTTCTTGTCCGCGTGGGAGATCATGTAGTACTGTAGCCCTAGTCAACGTTGGTCACCGCTGTGCGGAGGTGGCCCGGAATACCCTAGTACTATATAGTTGGTAGTCGATACCCCGTAATGATCAAGTCAAGTTGAGAGCAACGTGTTCCAGCATGTTCCCCGTGTACATGTGTTTTGCCATGGGATGTACAATGCACACTAGCTATAGTTTTACTTGATCGTAATTCAACATTATGCGATCCTTAGGGCTCTCGAGACGCGTCGGGTCTGTGCGAGATGACGCGTTTCCGGCGGAGGAAACGCGGATGGAGTTCGGACCGAGCTGGGTGGGTCGCGGCGGATGCTGGGCGCATGGACAACGTGTCCCTGCACTGCTACTTGCGACGAGCCATGTACTCCTCACTACCAACTCCCCGTCTATCCCGCATATCCTCTGCTCATCCAACATGAGCCTTCTCGTAGCTGGTCAAGGTGTGCGTGGCCTCACACTTGCCGTCATCACAGAATGGACGAGCATATTGACTTTCATATTCGGAGGGTGCTGCAGGTACGCCACACGTTCCCTCTTCTCACCCGCGCGACCTCCTGGGGGACATCCCGAGACGGTCGCGTGTGTAATATCCTTCCTGCAGAGCTGACCTTGGTCGTCGCCATCCGTAGCAATGCGCTCACCCTCGAGCAGCTCATGCGCGCGCACCCGCACTCGGGCTCGCTCATCACCTTCGCGCAGTTCCTCTCCATCGCGATCCACGGCCTCCCCAAGTTCGTCACCGTCGCGCGGGTGCGCGGGCTGCCCGTGCCGTGGCTCAGGAAGAGGAAGATCCCGCTCGCACCGTACCTCGTGCAGGTCGCGCTCTTCTACGCGATCTCGCTGCTGAACAACCGCGCGTTTGGGTACAGGATCCCGATGCCGGTGCACATCATCTTCAGGAGCGGCGGACTGGTCGTCAGTATGGTCATGGGGTGGCTGTTTGCGGGCAAGAGGTGTGTGTTGTTCTTCGGTCTGAGAGTAGGGGAATGCGTCGCATACTACGCCTCAGAAACCTCCGTCTCACCTCTAGTACTCGTGTGGATGGGAATCAAAAAGCTGACTGTACCCCCGTTGCCTAGGTATAACTTGGCACAGGTCGCGTCGGTGCTGCTTGTTACATTTGGCGTTGTTCTCACCACGCTCTCTGCCTCCAAGCCAAGAACGAAGGCCAAATGGCCCCCGTCCTCAGCCTCCGCCGAGTCTGGACCCGTGTCTGCGACGGGGATCTCGCCTACTGCCCAGTACGCGATTGGAATCGCCATCCTCGCTTTCGCGCTTGTCCTCGGGGGCGCGCTCGGCCTCGTGCAGGACTGGACGTACAGCCGCTACACCCGCGCCCCTTCTCGACCTGCGACCGCGACCGGGAGCAACGGTGCAGCAAATGAGAACACAAGGACGTCTGAAGGCAAGGGGAAGGCGGAGGCGAAGACCAAAGGGAGCGAAGACAAGGACCAGGATACTAAGGACGACATCCAGCCGTGGCAGGAGAGCATGTTCTACCTCCACTTCCTCGGCCTCCCCATGTTCTACTTCATCCGGGACGACCTCCTCACGCAGGTCGCCTCCCTCAACGCGAGCACGCCGCTCCTCCTCGCCCTCCCTCGGTCCCTCCCGCAGTCGGTAGTAAATCTCATGCCGGTGCTCCACCCCCCGCTCGGCCTCGAGCAGCCCATTTCGCTGTGGCCACGATGGCTCGACGCGCTTGGCGCGCTGCCGAGCGGGTATGTGCCCCTTGCGCTCACGACGCTCACATCCATTGCCTGCGTCGCGGGCGTGAACCGGCTGACGGCGCGCGTGTCGAGCCTGACGGTCACCCTTGTGCTCGTCGTGCGCAAGGCGGTGTCGATGGTCATCAGCGTCGCGCTCTTTAGCGCCAAGAGCGGGGGCGAGGTCGACGCGGGGATGATGTGGGCCGGCGCGGCGGCCGTGTTCCTAGGCACGATGGCGTATGCGCTCGGGTCGAGGGGTGGGGGCGGGAAGGAAAAGACGAAGAAGGACTAACACCACAGTAACGCATGTGGTGCTAATGACGGTGAGATGGTGAGACGGTGGTCTTCGCGGCTTTGGCTTTGATTGTTCGAACGGTTTTCGACCGGGTTAATACGTACGCATGGACATTGTTGTTGTACACTGGTTAATTTATTACAGGTTTTGTGGAGACACGAGGTGGTGTATATCCAGTATAGATACTGGAAATCATACATGACCATCACGACTGCATATACATGCTATAGACAGAGCAAGGAGAGGGCAGAGTGGTTTGGTATATTTATTGAAGTGGGAGAGCACGAAGTTTACAGCACAGAGCAGAGAACAAATGGTACAGATGGAGATACTTCAGAGTGGACAACATGGACAACGTGTGGTACAAAGGAAAGCAATTCGACATGGAGAAAAGCCTGAGCGACACAGGGTGGACAAAGTACATGAAACGCAAGCGCGATAGAGGCCAGGAAAGAAGGAGAGATGGTGGATATACATTACACGGCTGGGGTGTAGCTCCGCCTGTAAAGAACACAGTGAGCAAAAACACAGATGATAAAATGGAAGCACGCATGGAGAGTGTCATAGAAGGCCTCTATGGCCCAATCCCCAGGATCCACAGACCAAAGGCGACGGCAAGAAATCCTAGGGATTAGGCCGTCGTATCATAATCATGAAGTCGTATCCCGTTATAGTCTTCCACTTCTGGGGAGGAGAGGGAGGGAAATGGCGAGGGCTGTAAGGGAGGAGATTGTTGCCGTATTTAGGACCGTAGGGAAGGCTCAGTAAACGAACCCCCAGTGAAGGACCGTTAACGCCTCTGCGTCGAAGCGAGTTTCCACCATGAGCTGCGAAACCCTGTTTGCAGTCCGTCCTAGGGGTTTTGGAGGTGGTGTGAGATCCCGACGAAGGTGTCACCATCGGCCCATGCTGAGTCCGAATGTGCGAGCAAGGGAGTCGATTTGGTACCCAACCATGACAGCTTTGAACATGGACTCCTCGGTGGGGAGCTCGTCTTCAAATTGGTGCGGCGACTTGGAGAGCGTGCCGAACAGTTCCAAATCCGGTAGTAGAGGCCTTTTTATTGACAAATAACCATTATCGAACCTGGCTCGCATGCAGAGAGTAGGAGAAGGAGCAAAAGCGGAGCGGGAAGGGACAACATCGGCAGCCGATGAAGTACAGTACACGTTGAGTACGTAGGGCGAGCCGAGATTGCAGGGCTGGCAGTAAGCTAGGTACAATTGCGGAATAGAACTCACGGATCCTCGGGATTTTCCCAGAAAGGTTCATCCCCCACAACAATGTTCCAAATGACGCGGAACTGCTTGGCGGCCGTGTGGGTCGGCGATGGGAACTTGGACGTAGCAAGCGCCTCCAGCATGTCCTTGTTGTCGTGTCTGGAGAGATAAGACGAGTACTGCATGAGCCAATTTGAGGTGATTTAGGATGCCACGGTGGCAGGTGTGAGTTGAATGCGGTCTTTGTTAGCTCTCCCTTGACATCAACGACAAGGAGTTGACCCACCGTCCTGGCCCAGTTGCGGAACCAGCCCCACGTCTCCCAAGCCTCCCACGCTTTATCCTCCCAGTTCGCGCGATTGTGCCATGACTTCTCGGTCATTACCTCTTGTACCTCCTTAGACACCGTCAGCACAGCTAGACAGTCCAGGAAGCCTTCCATGGTACGGCGAAGGACAGCCTTTTGCTCCCGATCGAGGACATCGATGGCATTTCTCGCCACAGTCAGCTGAGGACTTTCTCCCGCAGGAGCTGCATCTAAGCATCGATGTTAGAAAAAAAAAGCTCGACCATGCCTTGATCCGCAACAGAGCTACACACCTAGTTGAGCATCGCCGTCGACCTCCATCGCAGCGCTTTCGTTCGCACGGACACGCGCAGCCCGTTCGTCCGCCTCCCGGGTGAGCGCAGCGACCTTCCTCTTCTGCACGCTCACACGTCCGTTGGCCTTGTCCAGAGCAGCCTTGAGCAGGTCCCACTGGAACGCGTTGAACACCTTTGCCTTTTTTTCGTCACGGCCATCGACAACGCTCGAATAGTGCGTAAACGTCCAGGCCACGACGTCGGTGGGGTCGACGATCTGGTACTGCATCAGCTTGTCGAACACGATGAGTACCATGTGCCTGCTCCGGCGCCAGACGCGCGCGACCGCGCTCATGATATCCCCGCGCGCTTCTGCGTTGGGTGAGCCGGATGTGGAGATCTGGCCGGCTGCGAGGTTGCGGAGGAGGGGCAGGTAACGCTCGATCGCGTTGAGGAAGTGCGAGAAGGAGCGCGAGCCGATGGATAGGAGGGACTGGACGGTGATTTTGCGGAGGAGGGTGTCGACGTTGTCGTCGGTGGTTTCGGACAGCTGGTTCCGGAGTGACTCGAGGTGCAACATCACATCATCTGGCTTTGCGCGTCCGCGGAGCAGGTTGAGGATGCCCTGGGCAGGTTCGTATTGGGTGTGTCCTGAGTGAAGGCTACTTGTGAGCGAGCCCCAAACGAATGTTATGAACCACCGACGCACCTGGGTCTTCATACTCGAAATCGGGGCCTGGAGCTGACACAGACATGACCTGAGCAGTGGGCTCTGACATGGCTTCGGGGAGCGTGCGCATAATTCTGTCGTGATAAGACAGCCTGATCTCACGCTCGACCGCCTGGCGCATGAATTTACGCCTAGGGTGTTGAGGCACCAATGCTAGGTCGGGTATCCTGGTTTCCAGCAAGTTAAGTTATGATTTTCGAAGCCCAGGAAAGTTTGTGTTACGGCTCACCATTCTTTCCACACCCAGATGAAATTGAAGTTGCTCATGTGGATGGCGAACCACTCTGCAAAGCGGTGTGCAATTTCGACATCAAGCCCATCCGCAAGCAATGCGTAAAGCTTTCGAATCGATTTGCCCACAGCAGGACCGACGGACTGAGGCTGAGCCTTGCAAAGCTCAGTAATCAGAGCAATGTAGTAGATTGACTTGTGCGTCGACTCAGGCAGCAGGAACAGGGCACTGAGAATAGTCTGTAAACCGCATTAGAGTGATACCACCCACTGCTGTTGAATCAACGCACCTCGATCAACGTGTTCTCCAAATCCCACCCTTTGCCTTCTACGGGAGATTGCGGAGGGGCTCCAGGCTTGGGTTTGAACGTCCCAGGCAGCGTCCACTTGGGGTACTCGAGCAACAACCGCGCACACTCCTTACGGTTCACCTCGAATATGTCAAGTATGTCAATGAGGTTAGACCGCAGGATGAACCCAACCGGTGTTATGGGATCCGGAGTTATCTTTGAAACGGTCAGTTCTCTGGTACTGTCATGGTGGTGCGAGACTTACGTCGTCATCAAAGACTCGAATGTAACACTGTGACCATTCGCCCTTCTTCCCTTCGGTGCCATCCTCCTCGACTTCTGGAGGGACGAGAATGGCCTCGAGATCAAATAGTTCGCCAGGCAATGAAGGGTAATCCAAGTAAGGTTGAGGAACACTGTCGGCAGTTTGTGCGAAATCTTTAGCCTTTAAGGCTTGCAGTACGAAAAGAGCACAGCTAAGCCACTAAAACAAGTCCCGTCAGAACGAAGCGATTCTTCGAATGAACAAAAAGTGACATCGCAGATACACTTACCTCCTCTGCATGCTCGGGCACATTTTTGGGTTCGGCGCGCGTAAATGCACCCCTCACAGCGTGGAGGTGTACGACTGGCTGCACAAGCAACTTGGTGGGTATGCCGCCCCCACCCTCGACGACGGTGTGAACCGCGGCGATTAAAGCGGGTATATCCAAAGAAGGGTCCTCGTTGATGGCGGTGCCTGCCTGCATACCGCGTTGTGAGTCTTGTACCGCACGGATGAAATTTATCCGACTAACAATGAGGAGACCCTCTGCAACACATAGTGCGGCTTTGGTTGAACGGTCGTGGGAGGAGCCGATGTTCAGTATGACTTCTTTGAAGGCGTCGAGAAGCTCGTACATCGACTTCGCGGAAATTACTCGCGCGACAGTCAAGTGGGCAAAGAAATGCACCTGTCAAGGAACATGAGCGGGGTGATGTGAGAGAATAAAAGCCAGATGAAACGTACGCAGAGCCGTGTCTCCCTCCATGCATGCTTGTCGATGAACTCTCGGAATGCCTTCCAGAAGTCTTCTAGCACTTGTCTTCCTAATGGCGTGTTCGTTTCTTCGGAGACAGGGCGGTCATATAAGAGCCGTAGCAATGCCGCATAGTACGGGATCTTGAAAGGTTGCTCCGTGACGCTACGACAGTCATCAGTACGTAGTTCAAGGTAGATAGATTCTCGATAGAAGAAGCGTAGTGTAGGAAATGGTCCAACTATCCACCATTGGAGAAGCGAAGGTCCCGGATCCAGGTAGCATCGTTCTAGAGTCAAACTCAGAGAGATGGACGTACCCTATCCGGAAACCCTCCGTTACGGCAGGTACGTTAGTGGGGGTATGCTCGAAGATCTGGTTAGCAAGGCGAGGCAACTCTTGGGAGGGGTCCTATGGGCGATGTTATGGCCATCTCAATGGGTAAGGGGTAACCGGGGTTGTACGCACCACTTCGCCGTAGTGGATGATATTTTTCCTCAGCTTCTGCTCTGGTGTCTCATAGTAATCGGGCCGTTCATAGTCACCTTGTTAACGTATGGTTCATTAGCGTGAGACCATGTTAGAAACGATTGCACGAACGTACCTCTATGGTGCCCACGTCTACGAGGGTGGTGGTGGCTCATGGTTGGATTTTTGTGATATCAAAATGCAAGTGTTTGGTCGAAGTTGGCGGAGATAGCACTTCCAAGGAATACACCAAAGACAAACAGACAGCCAATTACTGAAATTAGGGGCTCTAGAGAACAAAGAGCTGGAGTGAAGCGGTGGTCCCGGTACAGGCTGAGAAACGTCGAGGCGAGTTCAGCGCGCTCGTCTCGCTAAATTCATGTTGATAACATTTTGATAAATAACTTAGTAGCGAGATTGGGCCAGGTCGGCCAGGACATCATCGGCCTCTGCCCGTCGAGTCCGACGCGCGACGACCTCCCCTCCCTCATCTCGCTTTCTGTCCTGTTCAGTTCCTAGAGTGCGTTCTTCCCGAGAACGGCTCCTGTCGGTGGAGCTAACGGGCTGCCCTGGTGAGCGACTATATCCTCATGTCGGAACAATTCGTTTTAACTCGTTGCGTTTTCTAGTATGCAAGACACATGCCATGTAATTGGTCGACCACGGCCAGCCTCCTCTTCCGAAGGTCGTATTATCCATGGACAAGTCTCCGTGCGGCCAAGTCGCAGGTGACCTACCACAACATCCAACAAGGCTGCTCCCTCTGGCGCGCACCCAGCACGCATTCTCAATTGTATCTTCCAACGCGCCATGGCGCACGTAACAGCATCACATCCCAACTCAGTCATCCTACCCAGAACTACACGCGAGCTTACAGCGGGGGCACTGCTCTCGCTTCCGCTCCCAGTGTTCGCATTCCTCCACAACCCTCCATCTCCTCCACCCTCGTATCCACCACTTCCCAATTGAGTGCCTCACAAGTCTCTCGCGCTGCTGCCCAAGCAGTCCGTCTCTGCATCAAGGAAGGTGGCTTTGGAGACGCATTGTATGTTGTGAACTCGGCATGCTACTCCATCCTCCGCGATCCTCTTCAGCCCCCCGGGAAAGAGGGCTCCGTTTCTCAACTGCAACCCATTTCGTTCGGTCGTCCCGTTTCCCCTCGTCTTGCTGCCCACGCGTTCTTGCATGGCCTCGTCCGCGGAGGCTACGCTCGAAAGGCCCAAACTTATGCGAAGCTTATGATCGAGGCCGGCATTCCGATCCGCACCAACACTCTTGAGACCATCATCACCTCTACTCTTTCCCGACCATCTACCCTGTTCAAACTCGGTCCGTTCGCTCGCCTGACCCCCAAGAAGCGCGTCGATATCACTTCAGCGACCCTGAAGCTCCAAACGGGCTTGGTGTCGGAGAGATGCGCGCGCGCAGCTCTCGAACTGCTCCAAACGGCGCGTACATTTGGTCAGCAGCGCACGGAACGTATGTATCGAGTCCTGGTGGAAACCTTGCTCATGCAGGGGGAGATCATTGTCGCATCTCTTCTCTTCGTCATCCTCTTGCAAGACTGGGAACTTCGCAAGCTGCAGGAAGGCGTTTCTCAGGAATTGGCAAAGGGCCACATCACGTACGATCACCTCGGCGTTGCTCCTCCACATCCTTCCCAGCTTGCCGATACCCCGTACCCTGATATGAGGATCATGGGCAAAATCCTGGAAACGGTCAAACAGTCCTTCGCTGGTCTCTCCGACAACGAGGGAGCCAAGAGTCGCCTTCCGTACCTGCAGAGCTTAGCTTTATTTGCGATGCTCCTCGACACAGGTCAGCTGCATACTCATCGTGTGGCAGTCGTCATCAATACGCTGTACAAGTGTCCGAAGACGACTGCCCGCGTGTGGATACTACGGGACGGTCAAATGGTCCAAGTAGAGGCGTATCAATACTTCCATGACGTCCTCAAGCGGCTCATCGACTCATTATCTGGCCAGGATCCATCCCAACCTCCTCTGAACATGTCAAGGCGAAGTTACAACTCCCTCCTCTCTTACTCACTACGACATCGCTTCTCTCCAACGATGGCCTCTCAGATCCTACAACATATGTGCGTCGATCGAACGCCTCCGTTGTCCCCCGACATCGTCACTTTCAATATCCTACTCCGCTCGGGCACCGTTTTGAGGAAGTTGAGCATTAGTGAAGCCGTTTTAACAGCTCTCCGCCTCGGGAGTGAGGAGTTCAAGATCGAGGACTCACCCTTCCGCAAACCGGCCCTTGACACCAATGAAGCACGGTCCTCCACCTCCGACACCACTACGGACGAAGCGCCCAATCCCGTCCCTGCAGACGATATGCCTTATTCTGACTTCCTCGGTGCGAAGGCACGTCTCTCTCGCGAGGTCTTCACGGTGCCAAATGAGTTACTAGCCCCGGTCCTAACCACCGGCACTCCCCTCCAGCCCAGTATCTACACCCTGACTACCTTCATAACCCACCTCACGTCGACTGGCCGACCTGACGCCATCGCCGCCGTCCTGTTCGACATTCTACCCGAGCTCAACGTGATTGTGGCCGACCACCCTGCGACGAATGGTTCCGCCAACCTGCACTCCACCATAAGCTACAAGTGCGCGCTGCGGCAGGCCGTCACGCGTGGCCCGTACGTCTACGCGTCCATGATAAACGCCCTCGTCAAAGCGGGCGAAATCGGGCTCGCCGAGCGCGTCTTCATCCTCGCGCAGCAGGCCGCGATCGCGAGCTCGAATCCGAACTTCGTCAAGCACGGCCGCCCATGGCGGCTCTCTGTGCACGCATTCACGTCGCTCATGCAGGGCTACGCGCGCCTCGCGCTCGGGAACCTGCCCGTGTACAAGCGCGAGCGGGAGTACGTCGGGACGACGCTGCTCGCCCGCGACGCGCGCTGGCAGCCGCGGGCACGGCACTACGACGCGGGCTACGCGCAGTACGTGTACGCGATGCGCGAGGAGAGCGCAGCGGTGGCAAGGCGGCACACGAAGCGCCAGACGAGCAGGCGGAACGCCACCCTGCTCTACCGTGCGATGATGACGGGCGCGCGGTCGATCCTCGCGCGGTTCATCTCGCGGTACCCGACCACGGTCGACAGCGCGCGCGTGCGGACGAGGCGGGCGGGCACGATATGGTGGTGGAGGACGAAGCCGGACGCAAGGTTCTTCAACGCCGCGCTCGAGCTGTTCGGCGCGGCGTCACACGCGGAACGGAGCAGGCAGCGACCGTCGCGGTTCTGGCACAGGCGGCTGCGGAGGGCGGCGCGGCGGTTCGAGCAGACGGGCGAGGTGGAGACGGACAAGTGGACGCCGATGCTGCACAAGATCGCGCAGGCCATGGTCGCTCATGGATTCAACGTTCCGGTGGCGTACAGGCACTTGCTAGTTGGCAAGTGGCAGGTACCCATGAAGGCGAAGCGGAAGCGGAAGATGGTCATCCATGCCCCGTACTCGTTCCCGCCGCCGACGGTCCACAAGCGTCAGTGGACGCATTCGCTGCCTACAGTGAAGACAAGGGGGTTGCCGGTGAGGAGACGTTGGAGGCGACGGACGAGCGACGGATCCGTTGGAACGCCTGTATCATAGTTCTAGGATAATTGTCTGACTGAAAAGTAGACCTAGATAGATTCTTTCCGCATGCACCAATATTATTGCGGATGCGTGGCCACAGCCCCGGCTTGACCATCTCATGCATTCAAGGTATGTTTTATGGCATTAGCACTGCTAGATAATGTTGTCCAGATGGAGGAGGATCGTCATGTTGTCCGGATACCTTCCAGGTATAGAATGACAGCCGTCTTACGAGCATCCCTCGATTTCCACTCGGTACCCAACTCCGTGAGACCAGCAATAGTCTCCTCCAATCGCTTCTTGACCTCTGCAGGCTCTACTGCCTCTGGGTCAGCGGGTACATCCTTCCCATCCTTGGCCTTCTTCGGTGGCGGGGGTGTCAGGAAAGTAACCTCAACACGCGCACCTTTCCGCAGAGCCGTTTCAACCGCCTTCAGCCCTTCCCATGGCTCATCCCCGCTGTACGCCCACTCCAGCTCATGCGTCTGCTTCCGCGGCCGAACGCTCTCGAGGAACAACGCCATCATATGCTTCTGGGCCGCCCTCTCCTTGCGCTCCCTCCCGACATCTTCCAACAACCGTACGGCCTCCTCGATCATCGTCTGTTGGTCCGCGGGGGTAGGCAGCTGCTGGGCCTTCTTCGGCGCAAACACAAGGTTGACGCGATTTCCGTCCAAAAGATCCTCCCGTGCCTTCTTGAGCTTGAACTGTAGATCACCAATGCCCACGCCCCATGTGAGCTGCAGTTCCTTCTCCTCGGGAGCGCGGTTGAGGAGCTGCTGCTCCTTCTTCGCCTTGCTCCGCGTGTAGCGCAGCTTGGTGTCGATAATCTTCACGATCGGCTCGGGCTTGTCCGTCACCAGCTCGAGATACTGGGTCTTGCGCCGGAGAGTGGGGAGGATACGTCGGAGGGGAGCAGGTGGGTCGAGTGAACCGGTCTCCGGGTTGACGAGCCGGACATAGGTGAAGGGGATAGCTTCGTTGCGGGGGTTCTGGAGCGGTTTCTGCTTCTTGTCATCTTCGCCTTCGCTTGAAGGCAGACTGGTCCCGAGGGGAACAGTGCGTGCCGACGGTGCGAAGGGGCGAATGACATCGGCCCATGTTCTTTCTCGCGGATGTGGGGGTGCATCGCGAGAGTACGCCGAGTAAAGGCGCGTTCCAAACCGTGTCGCAGGGGTCAGCACAAGACGGCATCGTGCGCTGCATACATCGTGATTCCAGACGCGTCAAATCAAGTATACATCCAAGGATTCTACGACATACCTCATACATAATGAGTCCACACACCCTCTCAAGGTCGCCATAATCTCCTTCGCTTGTATCCGTGGGGTTAACACGACGTTCCGAAAGATCCAGCCGGCAAGTAAAGAGTGGAGGAAAGTAGAGCGAGTGTGTGGTGGATGCCCAAGTATTGCAACTTGGCGCGAGTTCTCGGCCTGGTCTGTGGCGGTGCTATTTGCCCCTATTTGTTAGCCTCGAACTTACCTTGTTCTGACAAACAAACATAAGTACCTAGCACATCTTATTTTGCTGCTTCGCCCATAGAATATTAATACCGACACATCAATAAGTAATTATGGATTGGTACAGCATAAGTACTTATTCACAGCACAAGGTTAAACAAGTCACAAGTCACCGCGCCCAAGG
Source organism: Polyporus tsugae (assembly GCA_024305745.1). NCBI lineage: Eukaryota > Fungi > Basidiomycota > Agaricomycetes > Polyporales > Polyporaceae > Polyporus > Polyporus tsugae. The sequence continues at coordinate 893,401 of JAHRBS010000010.1, read as the reverse complement.
CTGGGGGCTGCCACTGCGATGCAAAAGAGCCTCGTCCAACTTTCGCATGGCTGCTGCACCCTCCTCCAGCACCGAAGGTCCGAACTGCCAGTCCCGACACCTTTCCATCATCTCGCTGACCCCCGTCAGCTGCTCGGGGCTCAACGCATCTCCCTTTGCGCTTCGTTCTGCTGTCAACCATGCGAGTTCCGGCGAGTCAAGATGATGCAGTTGTCCTCGTCTCCGAGCGAGCGCCGCGATGTTCTGGGTAAATGGCCGCCTGATCTCATCATAGACGTGTAGCACTGCGGTTAAATCTTCTTTGGTGATGTCTGGATGGCTCATAAGCCTGGCAAGGAAAAAGGCATCCTGTGCGCGGAGGGTTAACAATGAGACGTTGGTTCTCGTAACACCGCAACCTATCGTTACCCAACAAAGACGTACTTCAAAGCTCTGTCCAGCGCCGGCTCCGAGGTGATGGCCCATTGCGTGCGCCTGTCAAAAAAGTCTTACTCAATGACCCCCGGATTGTGTGACTCGAATACCCACAGCGTCGCCGACGAGACCCACTCGTCCATGAACGTACGTAGGCAACTTGGTAACCACGTTGATGACCCATTTCAGTCCTCCATCGACGTACTGTCATGCATGGTCAGCGGACTTCGTGATTCCGTTCAGAAAAATGTAATGCTCACCTGGACGAGATCCTGCACGTCTGGCTCCCAACCGACAAAGTCCTTGACAATCTCCTCTCTAGTTGCTGCGGAGGTCCACGGCCCCTCGTATGTTGTCCCTTCACGTCCAGGATAGCTAACTCCGGCACCCATATTGAGGATCCGGCCTTGGGACACGGGATACGTTACTATATGCTGATGAGGTTTCGTCAATGATGAGAGAAATAATAGCGGCTGGTACATGGTGTATTTACCCTGTTTTTACCACAATACTGGATGGGGCCGGTAAGTCTTTTTCTGAGCCACCAAATCGTTCCATAGACTTACTATCACTAGATCTGATGTGCAGAACGCCCGGTGTTCGGCGACACCCTCAGGTAACGTGTCCTTCCTAATGAGACACCTATACACCACTTCACCTGAGAAAACAGGCGCAATATGGGATCGGAGCTTCTCTGCCTCGTCGGGCCTGCCTTCCTCCTGTACATTGTCCGCGAGATTGGAATACATCGTGGCCCGCACTCTTGAACGAATGCCGTCGCATCCCAAAAGGACATCGCATGCCGCCGTACTGCCGTCATCAAAGAGTAGCTCTAGCCCACGAGATTCTGGAAGCCGGACGTAGGATGCAAGCCGCCGGTTCAAGCAGACCTTGTTCTTCGGAAGAAGATGCTCCAACAAAACCTTCTGGAGCTCGGCTCTGAAGAACGAGTAGTTCATCTCTGGCACGCAAGTTTAGCGGAGTAGAACTGTCAGGAGGTCGCGAGAACTCGCACCGTCCCTAACGGTATGATCAATGACAACACCGTCCGCTTGGTCCGACTTGCGGTGCATATGGGGGATAGCTGCGTGTTGGGTTATATCGTCTTCAATGCACTCATACGTAACGATAGGAAGACGTACATGGTTGCCCTCCATCTCCCGCGACCTTGAATAGAGCCTTCTCGAGACCGATAGCTTGTATGATTGCCCAGGTTCGAGGAGCGAGTCCAATGCCGGCTCCTATCTCTGATAGCTCGGACACGGCTTCGTAGATAACGAACTCGACGTCTGGAGCGAACTTCTGCAAGGAGAGGGCGAAGATCAGCCCACTCAACCCGGCCCCTCTGTGCTTATATCAGAATGGAGAGGTACTTGGAGAATAGATAGCTTACACGATGGCGATGGTGAACTTGGGCATGCTGCTCGATAAATATGGCTGAAGAACGGTTGGATGTCCGCCCTCCCGTCAGCCTTGTTCAGAGGTCTTATATTGTACCCAGGCTCGTGGGTCTCGGACTCTGTGGTTGAATGTTCTCCCTATTGCAAGAGAGAAAACCTTGAAACGAGCTCTAGAATCGCCGTGTAACCAGCGGACGCACCTACTTATAGGCAGGCTATTATCGCCTCCCCCTGGATGGTGACTAAGCCAGGTGAGAGCGAAGCAAGAATATCTTCGTGATCTCACGCGGAGTGCTGGAGCACCGTGGCGAAAAACCTGACATGGATGCACAATTGACCTTTGCAGAAAGCGGTTGTACTATGAGTCGGTGTTGCATAAACGTGATATATCTATCGCGCACCATATATTGGTACATATCCCTTGTAACCGGACCGCAGATATGCTACGCCCCGGCAAGAATTCGGTCAAGTCGTTGCATGGCTCCGGCGACATCCTTGGCAATAGAGGACCCATCCCGCCAATCCCTCAACTCTTGCATCGCCCTACCAACTTCCCACAGTTGCCCCATCACCAATGCCTTGCCGGTGACGCTGAGCTCCGGGGTAAGGTCCGCAAATTGTGGGGCGGTAAGATGATGCATCTGGCCCATCTTACGGGCCAGCTCACTAATAGTTTGGGTGAATTGTCGTCTGATCTCGTCGTAGACTTGTAGCGCTGCAGAGACGCTCGTGTTGATAGTAGCCGGACGACCCAGTAGCTGGGCGAACATGAATGCATCCTATTGCACCGCGCGCTCAGGGACCTGGCGATTACACTTGGAGAGACTCTGCTTACTTCAATACATTGACCCGCGCCTGCGCCGAGATGTGGGTACATGGCGTGTGCCTGCAGGACGATAAACGTGAACATCAGATCTACTAACCGGGGCTGGACATGCATCATGCTTACTGCGTCTCCGACAAGGGCAATTCGTCCTTGGACGAAAGTGGGCAGTTTCGTAACAACATTAATAGCCCATTTGAGACCACCATGCTAAATGTTCAAGTTATGTCACCCGAGATTGAGAAACCAAAGAACGTCACGGTATGCACGTACTTTGGTGATATCTTGGACTTGAGGTTCCCAACTTTCAAATCCTTTGACGATGTCGTCTTTGCTAGCAGGAGATGTCCACGGTCCTTCATAGATAGTACCCTCCGTCCCCGGAATACTAACCCCAATGCCCACATTGACGATACGCCCCTGCGCGATCGGATACGTAACAAGATGCTAAACAGAACGGATGGTCAGTGAACATAGCATCCCTGCTCCTACTCGGGCTATAGTACGCACTCTATTCTTCCCGCAGTACTGTTCAGTAAGCAAACGAGACTCAATATCGCGTTGGTTTGACAAGGAGACAACTCGATACTCACCACTATCAACACCGAGCTATTAATCGCCGGGTGGTTCTTGAGCTCTCCTGGTAACAGCTGATCCTTTCTGATCAGGCACCTGTACATCTCCTCTCCCGAGAACACGGCCGCCTTACGAGAACGCAATTCGACGGACTGCTCGTAAGAGAGCACCCGCTTGCCCAAGCGGGCTTGGCCCGGCGGTTGCACTAGTTTCAAGAGTGCAATTTGCAGGTCGGCTCTGTGGAACGAATAGTTTCTCTCTGCTTCTTCCTGTCATCACCAAACACAGCACAGCATTCAGTACTCAGTACTCAGTACTCACCAGTCACCTCGACCCCACCGAAGTCGACTCCCTCCGCTTGGTCGGACTCGTAATGCACGAGCGAAATCACTGCCCGATCTGGCGTGTAAGTCCAGTCCACCACGGAACGTATACGGCCCCACGCACTCGAGCAGCCCCCATCCTCAGATATCTTCAACAATGCGTTCTCGATCCCGAGAGCCTGCACGATCGCCCATGTCCTCGGGGCAAGTCCTATACCAGCGCCGATCTCTGCGAGCTCTGCCGCGCCTTCATAGATCTCAAAATCGACGGCTGGCGCGAATCTCTCCAGGGAGATGGCTAGCGCCAGACCGCTCAACCCCGCACCACTACAGCGCGAACAACCACGGTCAGCAGATACGTGGAGAAAGAGGCTGAGCACCTACATGATCGCCACGGTAAACTTGGCCGTTATGATTGACAAGGAAGAATACCTGGCGCACTCACGCACTATGTAGCTGTTGGGTCTTGCCAGGACGATGATGACAAATTTCCCAAGGGCTACTTGGACCGAATTGGTCATTAAACACGGACAAAGGCCGCCACGGCCATCTGCTTCATGAGCTTTGTAAGTTACGGGAACAGGGTGCATCTCCCCAAGTGTCTTCTGTCAGGTGAGATACATCAAGGCTTGGCCCTTCTCTTCGAAGCAACCGAGCGTTGCACGGAGGAATTTTGGTTCACGAGGAAATGCATTTGGCTACCATTTGCGAGCTAGATGTATGTTGACCTGACCACGGGATCCATCTTTGACGCTGCATACAACGATACCATACTCAGTTGTTACGGCTAGCAAGGTTCACACAGCTTAGCAACACCTTTGCGCCAAAGAGTTGTCCACTTACCAGACAACGAGCCTTATTTCAAGGGACCAGAGAAACAAGCACTCCAAAACCATTGGAGGTCTAAACAAAATCCAAACGGAGTAACATTGGCCTTATCACAACAGGCTCATCGACACCGCACGCGACGTGCCCATGATTACTAAACAAAGCCCAAACAAGTTCGCGATTAGTACCCTAGAAGTCCGTTGAGTAGTGCAAGGAGATGCGCCTATCCACAGGCATTTCAACCATCTCGCGGCTTGAGGCCCAGCGCCTGCGCGATGAAGCCGTACTTGTCCGCCCACTCTTGGATTCTGCCCGGACCGTGAGCTATGTTGTGAAACAAAAGAGGGAGGAAGGAGCGCGCCTTTGCTGTGTCGACTTGCCAGCGCCGTGGCCCGCCTTCTTGTCGATGCGGATCAGGAGCGGATTGGGGTTGCCCGGCTTCAAGTGCTGCAGGGTCGCCGCGTGCTTGAACGAGTGGAGCGGCACAACGCGGTCGTCATCTGTTCGACGTCAGCGACCGAGCAGGGGAGGTGAAAAGTGTCAAGTGTAACGCACGGTCTGCGGTGAGAAGCATGAACGGCGGAAGCACCTTATCCGCCGGGATGTTGTGCAGAGGCGAGATGGGGTAGATGAAATCGAAGTCGTGCGCGTCATGAGGATCGCCATAGTCGGACGTCCATGCGCGGCCTGAATAGAGCAAACGACCAAGTTAGCCGGCCGCCCCGGTCCCGCAAGTGGCCCAACTAACTAACCGATCGTGAAGTCCGCGAACTGTGAAGTGCATCACAAGTAAGGGAGAAGCAGTGCAATCAGCGGGGTCACAGGAACACAGTACGGTGAAGAAGGCGAATGGTAATCACCTTGAGAAGGTCGAGCACACCCACGTCGGCAACTGCTGCTCCCAGGAGACCCTCTGGCGCGCGGTTGACGCACGCTGCGACCAGAAGGCCTGGCCATTCCCACGATGCATCGCGGGTGCGAAGGAAGGCATCGTTCAATGAAATAAGCAAACAAGCAAACAAACTCGAAGAATCAACACCTAATGCAAAATAAGCCAGGAAGGAAGGCGCACCTCCATTAGAACCTCCGTTGATGGCAACCTTGCCCGGGGCCGCATACTTGTTGTCGACAAGGTATTGCCTGAAAGAGCAAGGTTTGAGCGGGCTTTTACGAAGAGAGACAGTGCCATCGTATGACGTACGTGGCAGCGATAAAATCATCGAAGCAGTTCTCCTGCGAGTTCCGGGTCAACAAACAAGGCTCGTTGCTCAGCGGCGAGGGCTAAACCCTATTGCTCACCTTGCGCTCTCGCGTCCCTGCGAGGTGCCATTCCTCGCCGAACTCTCCACCTCCTCGGATGTTAGCGACAGCAAGAATAGCGCCATATTTCTGCATCCACGTCAAGATGGCCGGGCTGAAGAAGGGGTTGATCGAGATCGTGAAACCACCGTAGCCTACAAGCGCGCAAATGGTTATCTTTACTCCGCCCGAGGCGTGGAGCGAAGTGTGTGATACGCACCATACTGGAGAGCGGGGGCCGTGCCGTCAAGCTGGGTGTCCTTGTGCCGAACGATGAACATCGGCACACGAGTGCCATCCTTGCTGGTGTACCAAACCTGCCTCGGGATTACCATCTACGTACTTGCGGAGTTGGTTGGAACTTGAAACACGTACCTGCTCGGCGGAGAAGTCGTCGGGGTTTAATCCATTGACAAGGGTCTTCCGGTAGATGTTCCACCGCTTATCTTCCTCCTTCACGCTGAAGTCGTACTTCGCGACAAGGCCGGGAGTAGTGAACCCTGTGAGCGTGGAGAAGAACCACGACTGCTTACGACGACCGTTTATGGATGCGGCGCCGACAAAGTCTGGGGCGAGACGCTGAAGCTGCTTGCCAGTGGAGAGTTGGTAGACGTAAATTTCATCCTTGACCTAGATGCCCGCAGTGTGCAATTGTTAGCTCCCAAGAAATATAGCTGTGCTAGGTTCTCTCACATTTCGCTTGTACACGACCCCGGCGTAGTCACCATTAATAGCGAGTACGTCTTGCAGGTGTGCATGTTCGTCGTGGGGGATGAGATCCCTGAAGACGCGCTTCTCCGGTGCATCGACAAGATCCACTGTGACGAGCTTATATTGGGGCGCGTCCTTGTTCGTTAGGAGGTACAATTTTGTCCCGTCGTTGGCGATGCTGTAAGCAAGCTCGTATCAGCGCCCTGGGGACTGCCTAAACGATACATAGAAGCCATGGGAATGGAATCCAGATACACGCGCTGGGTTTCAGGTTGCGATACTCACTATTCGTAGTTCGCTTCAAAGTCATCAATGACCTTATCCCACACCAAGTTCGGCCCAATCGTGTCCTTCTGAAGGTCCGCGACCCATAGAAGATTTTTCTGTGACGAGGAGGGGAAGCGACGAATGAGAGAGGGGAACCATGCGGCGAGTTCGAGGCTGCACCCACTCGCGACGTGTCCCGGCGGACGGAGAGGAGTAGATAGCGACCGTCGATTTCGGTAACCTGAGTGCCCCACATCCATTCGGGGTTCGATGGGTCCTTGTACACCAGAATGTCTTCCACTGTCACCCCATAAGGTAGGCAGGGTTGTGCACGTGTCAACTGGAGGGAGTCAAAAACAGAACAGGACAACATACATTGCGGTGTCCCCAGCTTGTGGTAGTAGAGCATGGCATTCTTATCACTGTCGGTCTCGGTACCCGCCTTGTCCTCGGAGGCCGAGCCATGAGACTGACGGTCTGCGAAACGCTGCGAGGGTTATGTGGACGGGAAAGGCATGGCGGTGAGCAAATACACGCCTGGGAACATCGACGCGTTATTCACCTGGTAGAAGAAACCCTTGGAGTCGTGTGTCCACGAAATGCCAGAGAATTTCACGAAGCGGATCTCCTCGGGAAGCCGCCCTTCGTCATGGGACACCTCCTTCCCGTCGACGGGTACAAGAGGCTCAGACGTGGGTCGAACGTAGATCGTGCAAAAGTCACTGCCCTACAGTCGATATCGCGGGCCGTGACTGCGTTGTCGGAAATCGGAAAGACACGGCTGCTCACCGAAAGAGAAATCCCGTATGCAAAATGGTCCCCGGAGCGCGAAAATGCGCTAACATTGATGGATGCGGTGCCGTCAGAGGAAAGCAAGTTGGGCTGTGCGGGAGAGATATGTCGGCGAGATAATTACGTGACAGAGGACCGTGGAACGTACATCAAAAAAGACTTCCCCTCCCGCACCATTCGCCTTGGAAAAATCTGGGAGGGTACTGTCTTTGGAGCGGTAGATGACTGATGCGGTACATCGGATGGGTACCTTGTCAGAACCCTATGGACTGCGCGCCATTTCCGAAAAACTCACCAGACTGGGCCTGGAGGCCGGTGTTATAGTACCAGTACCAACGCCCGTCTTCTTTCAGCGACGGCGCGGAAAACTAGAGGAAGGGGCAAGATTTGGCGACTGCAACGGAGGTATGAGACGCAAAAAAACACGCATCGTACCTTGGCGTAATCCATGTTCTTCCTGATTTGGTCTTCGAGGTCCTTCCTCTCCGGATTCTGGTCCAAATACTCGCGCGTGTATTTCTCTTGGGCCGTCGACCATTGCTCAGTCTCGTCTGTGTTCTGCTCGAGCCATCGGTACGGATCGTGCACGCGAACCTCGCCTCCCTTCTCGCTTTTGTACACGTCGACGTGGTCGGAACGGAGGGCGGCGGGGTACCGATTGGGCACCCAAGCAGTGGGGGTAGCAGGCATGGCACGCGAGCGGGAAGTCGAGATAGAGCGGGTCGAAAGCGTGTATCGGATTGTGCGCCTTATGTGCGTCGCCACGGGTGGAGTTCGGAGAGATGTTGCCACGGATGAAAAGAGGAGGGACATGTGCTTTATGGGATCAAGAGGGATCTGAATCTGAGGGTATATCGATTTCGATGGCGCGCCGGACTGGGGAACGAGATCTCTGGCACAGGAACATCGTGTCAGCGTGACTAGTACTGTTTGGCACCGTCGAAAACGTTGCCCCGGATGGCGATAATAGTTACACGTTAACGTGAGCACGGAAGGCGATGACAGCTATACGCCATCGATGGGTGGAGGGTGTCAGTTGGCGCTGAGTCCAGGGCCGGCTCGGGACGGGAGCCACGAGGAGTTGACCGTGTGGCGTCCGCCTTCAAGCTTCAAGCTTCAAGAATGGGCAGCGCGGCGTCGAGCAGGTTCGAGTCCAGCGGCGACGAGGTAAAGGACGGCGAGCGGCGAGCTAGCAGACAGCCAAAACGCGCACGCCTCGCGCCTATCTAATCTACTGCCCTAAACGCCCAAGACCATATGCGTCACAATCCTCTGCTCCTCGTGTCCCTTGCTCAGCGTCCACGGCATTTGCGCGTCGTCATCATCCCCGACGTTCTCCTGCTCCGCCTCGTTCATTTGCTCGTTCCAGGCAGCTGCTAGCGGGCGCCGCGCATGTCCCAAACATATCAACCCCAGCCGAGCTTCTTCCCCACTGCGGCCCTTGTGTGTACTCTTCCTCCTTCCTCTCCGACTGCTTCGTAGCGCGTATTCCCGCTGACCCCCCCTGCCAGGATCATGCCTTCGCGGGGCTCGGTGCTGGGGTCGTCGCGGTGCTGTGCATGCACCCACTTGACCTGCTCAAAGTCAAGTTCCAGGTAGCGACAGAAAAACCTCAGGGTGGGGTGGGGCGCGCCATATGGTCCTCTCTCAAGGATATCCATGCCCGCGACGGCTGGAAGGGACTCTATCGCGGTGTCGGCTCCAACGTTGCCGGCAACGCGTCCAGCTGGGGGTTCTATTTCCTCTTGTGAGTTCTCGGTCACTCATGCGTCTCGATGATTACTCATTGAAGTCTGATATGTCCCGCATCAACCTTCGTAAACCTCTGCCGCGCGCGATACGCGCATACAGTTACCACATGCTCAAGCAGCGCGCTTCGGGTGGTGACCCGAACTACAAGCTCTCACCTGGAGCTTATCTGCTCTGTTCTGCGCAAGCGAGTTCGCACATCCCCCATCGCTGCCTTGTGCGCGGCTGACATGTTATTTTTTTCCGCGTCTCTTCGCGTCCGCAGGTGCGGTGACGGCAATTATGACAAATCCGATATGGGTGGTCAAGGTCCGCATGTTCACGACGAGGTCGGACGACCCGACAGCGTACCGCAGTCTATGGCGTGAGTGCTCTCGGTCGTGGAAGGCTTGCAGTGAAATTTATTATTGTTGGATTGGATAGACGGCTTTTCGAGTATCTGGCGGAACGAGGGCATCGCCGGCTTGTACCGAGGCACGAGCCTAGCGTTAGTCGGGGTCAGCAATGGCGCAATCCAGTTCACGGCGTACGAGGAAATGAAGAGGTGGGGCTTTGACCGGAAAAGGCGACAATTTGCGAAAGCTGGGAAGGAGTACACCACCGCTGATGACAAACTGGTATGTTGATTTGTGCTGCTGTTCGCTTTTGCTTGGAGTCGGATTTGCTCACTGAAAGTCGCTGTACAGTCAAATACTGCGTACACAATCATGTCGGGAGCGAGCAAGATATTCGCCCTGACTTCGACTTACCCATACCAGGTAGTCCGCTCTCGAATACAAGTGAGTGCCCTCCCCCATTTATGTCGAGGCTGGTGCCGTTCCCCTCATGACTTCAGTGGTTAACTCGTGTTTTTCCTCCATCGCTGCCCTACGACTGCTAGAATAATCTCACCTCCCACCTATACCCCACCATCCCAGCATGTATCAAGAAGACGTGGACAGAGGAGGGCGTGCGGGGCTTCTATCGAGGGCTCGGCACGAACCTAGTACGCGTCCTCCCGGGGACGTGTGTCACCTTCGTCGTTTACGAGAATTTGGCATGGCTTCTCCGGTCTACCGCCGCCAGGAAGGAGCGAAGGAAACAGCTCGCGGCTGAAGAAGGTCCATGAGAAGGCACTTCACCCTGCGCGAGGCGTTTTGCTCCACGAGGCGTCGTTTGCCGGACGTGCCTTGGCCTGCCTTGACCGGGAGTTCCCCTATACTCGGGGTCACTGAAACACGCGTCCTAAGGCTTATTCGCTCCGGACAGTCTTGTCGACGTAACCTTGAGTCCCATGATCATAGTACGAAGAAGCGGAGAACGACGATTGGATGTTCTGTCCGTGTTACGTTGCAGCTGCCATAGACCAACTCTACTCATTCCCACGTAAACCTCAATGCTGATTCTTACCCTATGTTTTACCACAGGCTATGCCGTAACTTAGCCCGTATATAATCGACATTCATTCCGAGCCCGAGGGTCAGGACTCTGCATACATGTATCGCGGACAGCAGGTTGCCACGGCTTCTGATAGGGTTGCGTACTTCTCCTCGGATGTCGGCGCACGTTGTTCCTACAAATTTGCTTCATAACGTACGGCGAAGCTCAGAACGTGGGCGGAAATATCTATCCCCAGCCCTCGTGACGTCCACACGAGGACGGGAACAGAGGTACGTTATCCACTACTTGGACATATCTGGCACCTGCGGTTCAGCCACGCTTCCCGTGCGGTTTCGCTTCGTCAACGCCCCCACCTTCCGGAAGCCAGCTCTAGCTCCCACCGTGTCCAACCATTTCCCTCCACTTCCTTCTCCGACTGACTCGGATGGGAATGTCATCATGCACAATGCCACCAGTGAGTCGGTACTTCATACTACTACTTGGTATTGGTGACGAGCTTGACGTTGCAGTACAGCCTCTGAGCATTCAGAATCCCGACTCCGGAACAACAGGGCATGCCCGTTCGAGAACCAACTCGAGGCACTCACAGATCCTTGTGGCACCTTCGAAAGAGCGGACAAGAATCTCAAAGATGGTGTCAACGCCCTCTCTGACAAAGTAGACGCGTTCGGTCGCAGCCTAGACGAGAATATTGGTGTACTGGATGGGGGAAAGAAGCCGCATGGCTCGAAGGGCTCATCCTGCGCTCCCGACTTCAACAGCCTCCTCGCCAGGCTCGACAACCTCGCGCTCCAGGCCCACTGTGACAACGTCCGCATCCGACTTAACAATGATGACTTTGACCGAAGAATCGGTGAGCGTGGAAAGAGAATAGACGATAATCTCGAAATGTGACACTCTGACTGGGAGGCATCGATGGATTCATCCGTGGACCACAGCGCAGCTGAGCCTGGGCGTCTCAGTGAATTAGTGTTTTGCCTTGCCAGAAGCTATCAATTGCAGTTTTCCGTCAGTGTGGCGGCGAATGCTCCATTGCACTACTTCGATTGGGGGATACATGGACGGACATCATAAGGAAGGCGCCAAAGAACAGGCGGAGAGACCGCATGAAAGGCTACCGGGGACTGGGAATGGTCTACTTGCGGTTGCGACTTGACGGACGGATGAGCTATGCTGAAGGTGTGAGGAAATGTGCTTAGTACGTACCTTTCCAGACGCTTGATGAGGAGGTGGTTGAAGGCAGCGGTGGCCCGTCGGAGAGGAAGGGTGCCCCGATCATCCCCGGACCGCCGACTTATCGGCCTGACAGTGGAAGGGCCTGCGAGGAACGAGAGCCCTTCGGTTTATCCACATTGTCGCTGGGACTAGGCGGAAGGTCCGGCCAGGGCTACAGCATGGGTGAAGAGCGCGAGGGGATATCTGTCTTCAGCACACGATTGGCCTTGGACTTGGGGACTGGAGCTGAGGGCGGCAGGATGAGCAACCCAGGCAGCACAACACGAGGCGAGAAAAACTGGACCGTTCGTGTTTTCTGTGATGTAGAACCGGCGGAGGATCATGATCGCCTCATCCCTCAAATATCCGCCGTGCGCTTCGTACCCTCGATGTTTTGGGTGCGGAAGCCTGCAGCGACTCAAAGGTCAGCGTGTATGCAAGCGATATGAGAGATGGGGTAAGGAACCGACGCGCTGCTGACACCAAGGACGCTCCCGCAACCTCCAAAGCGATCGTTTCCGCAGCCGTAAAAAACTTCCTTGATGCCCATCTGCCGCAGCGCAGACGCACACATAATGCAGGGTTCGACGGTCACATAGAGCGTTGTGTCGGAGAGTGGATACTCGGCGACCTCTGGGGTGAGTTCTTTGTCTGCGAGGATCTCATCGATCGCTTCGAGCTCGGCGTGTCGCGTAGCCTGCGTAGGCAGAACCCAAAGATCAGAGGAGCCTGGTATGGAAAGGGACATCAGAACAGGAGAGACCATACGTTTCGGAGCTGGTTTGTGCGATTGCGGGCTCGTGCGATGACCTTATCGCTCCGAACGAAGACACAGCCGACGGGCACTTCATGCGCCTCAAGGGCTTCTTCTGCCTATAATACCTGAGAACCTTATATCATGCATTTAGGATAGGTTGTGGTACCATGTCCATTGCGGCCTGCATCCATTTCAGATGTACATCGTCATTTTGTGAAGGCATCTCCACTGGAAGTTCTGGATTATAAAACTGAAATGTTTGTATTGATATAATATTATAAGATGCCGCTGAGACTCCTCGCACCTTGAGCTAACTTGGACCTAAGTATATGCGTAGAAAATGATGGAAGCGTTCAGTATGAAGACATAACTTACCAAATCCGAATGTCTCGTGGTCGATGGGCATTGGGAGCAGACGGCGAGCGTGCAATGTCCAGGCGGTGATTGGTTGGGTGTGACCGAAAGAATCACAAGCCAGCACTAGGCGCCGATGAAGGTGTCCCGGTCGGCACGGAGTGGGGTCTCGTCCGGCTTTCTGGTGACCGAGACCGACTGAACACCGTACTCTCCTCAATCCTTCAGGCTGCAAGGATCGACGCACACATTGCCTTTGCACGTCCTTCGAATATTTGGACAAAGTTACTGAGGAAAGATGGCTGGAAAGACGTTCACCGTCGAGGAGGTTGCTAAGGTGCGTAGGTTGTCGCTCACCCGTCCTCGAAGTGGAATGGCGTGTGACGAGCAGTCTATATATATTCCAGCATAACAAGACCGGGGACTTGGTGAGTTTCAAGATGGCACATCCTTTGCGGCACGCTCCCCCTCATTCGTTGCGAAGTGGATTATTGTCGACTCCAAGGTCTACGACCTCTCCAAATTCGTCAACCTGCACCCAGGTGGTGCAGGCGTCCTGCTCACCAAGACCGTCGGTGCGTACGCTCTCTACCTCGAGTTTGCGTTCCCTCAGCTCACTGCGAGAGCACCAGCTGGAAAGGACGCAACGGAGGCGTTCTTTGGTCTCCATAGGCATGAAGTCCTGCTTCGCCCGCAATATGCGAGGTTGCAGATAGGCACCATCGCCGGCCAGAAGGAGTTTGTGAAGGCTACTGTCCCCGGGGAACTCTCAGGGGTCCCATATGCAGAGCCCGCATGGCTCTCGCCCGGATTCCACAGCCCTTACTACAATGACAACCACAGGCGGTTCCAGAAGGAGGTTAGGAGGTTCTTTGAGGAGGTTGTGCTGCCGGACGCGATCAAGTGCGAGGACAACGGGAAGCGCATCTCGCAAGAGGTCGTTGACAAGCTTTGGTGCGTTCCTCTCTTTCCTCTACCCTGTGTGGAGCACTTACCCCATTACTTAGCGAAAACAACATCCCCGCAATGCGCATTGGTCCCGGCAAGCACCTGAAGGGCCGCAAACTCATGGGTGGCATTGTTACCCCAGAGGAGTTCGACCATTTCCACGAGGTGCATCCCCACCTACGTATGTTTAGCACCTACGACAGTCTAACGCCTCTGCAGCTCATCATCAACTTCGAGATCGGCCGCCTCGGCACCCGAGGCTACGTCGACGGCCTCCTCGCAGGACAAGTCATCGGCCTTCCACCTGTGCTCAACTTCGGCTCGCCCGAGCTCCAGGCCAAGGTCGTCCCCGAGGTGCTCGACGGCAAGAAGTTCATCTGCCTCGCCATCAGTGAGGCATTCGCAGGCAGCGACGTCGGCGGCATGCAGACGTACGCTGAACGCGACGGAGACGAGTGGGTCATCACCGGCACGAAGAAGTGGATCACGAACGGCACGTTCGCCGACTACTTCACCGTCGCCGCGCGGACAGACGTCAGTTCCCTTCCGTCCTTCCTCCTCGACGCTGGAGTATATACTCATATTTCGACGTGCAGAAAGGGTATGTCGTCGTCCTCGTCCCACGCCAGGACGCGGTCTCCGCGAAGCCGATCAAGACCGCGTACTCGCCGACGGCGGGCACGTCCTACGTCACGTTCGATGGTGCGCGTGCGCCGCTCGCCAACACGCTCGGCGCGGTCGGCCAGGGCATGCAGGTCGTCCTGAGCAACTTCAACCACGAGCGCTGGATGATCGTCTGCACATCACTCGCCGCGCAGCGCAGGATCGTCGAGGAGTGCCTCAAGTGGACGGCCCAGCGCGTCGCGTTCGGCAAGCCGCTCAACACGCAGGCCGTCGTCAGGGCGCGCCTAGCGGTGATGATCGCGCGCGTGGAGAGCGGGCAGAATTGGCTCGAGTTCGTCACATACCAGATGAACAACGTGAGTGCGAGCGCCTCATCGCGCGTGCGGCGGGAGAGCGGAGAACGGGTGCGCTGACGGCCGCCTGGTGTCGCAGATGTCATACGACGAGCAGTCGGACAAGATTGCTGGGGCTATTGGCCTTCTGAAGCAGTAAGTCGCGAGCAACGAGTTCCGACTGGCAAGAACAGCCCGCTCACCCGCGGTTTCCCAGGTATATCACCCGTACTGGCCGCGAAACCGCAGAGGACGCGACTTTGATTTTCGGCGGCCGTGGCATAACACAAACCGGCATGGGTAAACTTGTCGAAAACGTGAGTATTCCATCCCCATTTCATCTTGAGCCACGCCTCTGAAGCGCCCCATCCGCAGTACCACCGAACGTCACCGTACGACGCCATCCTTGGTGGTTCCGAGGACGTCCTTGGGGACCTTGGTGTGCGTCAAGCCATCAAGAAGCTCCCCAAGAACGTTCGCCTATGATCCTATCGGAAGGACAATATCACTGGATTAACTTCATCTACCTTGTACTATAAACGTGCTACATAATCACATTTTGGGTCCTGGACATCATGCATCAGCCATAGCGACAGTGCCGCTTGCCTGGAGGTAGGTACAGGGAGGAAAGCGCTCAAAAGTAACTCTACACAAGAAAATATTCGACGTGTATAATCAATAGCAAGTGGGAGGCGACGGATTCTGGTGTACGATAAGGAACGATAAACATAACGAAGATATTAGTCTGTAGTCGGGGATTGTAGGGTGCAAACGGGAAAAAGATGTGTCAGGTATATGAGATAGCGCTCTAGGCATGTAGCTCTCGCGAGGACGCATGTTTACAGTCTGAACAAGAAGCCGAGCTGAAGGGAAAGGTGGCTATCAGTAATTGGAAATATGACTAGATGACGGGAAGGCTCACATCTGCTGGAGTAAGCCGACCCATGGCCTAAGGAAAGGACGGGTAAGTGAGGACTCAGGATGTGGAAACGTCATGCACGTACCGATTCATCGGCGGACAGCGTAGCATCAACCATCGCAGCCTTCTTCTCCTGCAGCTGGATGATACGGCTCTCGATACTGTCTTCGATGACGAGCTTGATGGCCTGAACAGGACGGTGCTGGCCAAGACGGTGAATACGATCCATAGCCTCTGCAGCGGGGATGAACAAGGCAAGCATGGTGGAAGACAAAGAATGTACTGACGGTACTCGACGGCAGGGTTCCACCAGCTGTCCATGAGGTAGACGCGCGAGGCTTCGGTCAAGTTCAGCGCGACACCTCCAGCCTTCAAGCTGACGAGGAAGACGGTGACATGGACATTATTCACTGGACGACGACTGGTCAACACCATGTGGGACACAGACGAAGAGAGAGACATACTGAAGTGCTTGATGGTGGCGTCACGAGCCTGAGGGCTCATTGTACCCTCCAAGCGGCAGATCTATCCCCAGCGTCAACCACCATCTCTATCACCCGAGCCTGTCGACTACATACCGTGAACCCAGCTTTCTGCAGCCGATACGCGATTAAGTCCAAGAAGTTCACAAACTGGCTGAACACGAGGCTCTTCGTGGTCGCGTCCTGCTTGCGGAGGTTGGTGAGCTCCTCGACGAGTGCCTCAATCTTGGAGGACGACCGCCACTTGTTCAGGTCGAGCCGGCCAAGGATGCCCTGACGCTTGGTATCCGTCACCTCTAGCTCGAGAGCAGGAGCCTCAAGATCTATGGTGAGCGCAACATGACAAACAGGGCAAGCAGGCTGTAGGAGTCTGTAAGTATCTCCGCGGTGATAGACGGGTCATCATGGCGCACCATGGGCTCGACGGATGCTTCCAGATATTGCTTGATGCATTCGCGATCGAAAATGTGTCGGCACTTCGCCTGAATAGCGTCCTCGGCGAACTCGTTACAAAGTCGGCAAACAGTACCTTCCCCAGCTTCGTCCTGGAGGAACACGCCAGCGTTGTTCTTGCTGCGAAGGACAAGGTCAGGATGGCATGCCATCTGACGCATACGAGTGAGCCTGAAGGGGGTGTAAGTACCACACGAATGTAACCAGCAACGAAGAAACTTACAAGCTAAAGATGTTGGAGTAGTTGTTCAAAACGGTTCCGGAATCAACGTATGTGGTGAACTGCCTCTTGGCGTCGGAGAACAGTGAAAGGTACAACTCCTTCTCTTCTGGACTGAAGTAATCACGTTTGATGATGACTGTGCGAGGCGGCAGTCCGAGGTCATCTGCACGTTGTATCTGAAGACGAATCGTTCAAGACGTGACACACTTCTCGGAGAGCGCGAGGGGGCAGGGTGCCATACCTTGGTGCGACGCAACATCATTCTGTCCAGAAGGATCCTCAACTTCTTGAATGCGATAGCACCGGGTCCGGTCATTGCGTTCTTCTGGATGGGTGTCAAGATCTCATTGTTCCAAAAACAGGTCTGCAGATGGACTGTGAGTAGAGAATGGTTGAGGCAAAGGCCAACAACTTGCGTGTTTCATCGGACTGTGTCCGCACTCTGCAAGCAAACATGAGCGCTGAATAGAACAGATACAGGGGGACGGCGTACCATCACACGAACGCTTGTCTTTGAAACTCCAATGCAAAGACTTGCAGTCGCAGGCCTTGCCTGTCTATACGTGAGCAGCCCGCATGGCCGGATCGCCTGGTGTAGGCACTCACAGAAATAGTACGAGAACGGATCACCACCCAAGAAGCGGACGAGACTATAAAGTTCCCCGACGCGGTTTTGGAGAGGGGTACCAGACAAGCACCACCGGTACTTCGCTTGTAACTCAAATGACGCTTTCGCGGTGTTGGTGGACCGTTCCTTGATGTTGTGGGCTTCATCAAGCTAGAAGAGGTTCAATGGCTGCGACGTATCACGCCGGAACGGATACTTACAATGACTCGGTGCCACTCGATGGCATGGAGTGGGGACTTCTCCTTCACAATCTTGCCTTTACGTTTGAAGCCGCTAATCTCCTTACGGAAGCAGCTCTCCAGCACCGCATAAGAAGTGAGGACCTGGTGGGGACGTCGGCATCCATTGTCACATGAATCACGAACAAGAAGATACTTACGACGTCGTACTTCTTCAGTTCCTTGACGCTGGTCTCTCTAGACGCGCCATGCCAGACAAGAGTCTTCAGCAGGTTGTCGGTGTGCAACTCAATCTCGTTTCGCCACTGCATAATGGCAACAGTAGGCCTGCCACGCAATGTGAGAATAGCAGTCTGGTAGAAGAGGATGGTGTACATACGCGACGACCAAATTCGGTTTCGCACCATGATCGGAAACTATAAGCGATATCATCTGAATGGTTTTGCCCATACTAGCCGCCAGGGAGCATCAGTACACTAGATTCGACGCGCATATACACACTTGGCACCTACCCCATCTCATCCTGGAAACCGAAATATCAGATGTGTGAGCGGTACTCATCGCAGCAGAGCAAACTTGACGCACAGCAAGCATGCCACCGCTCCAAATGCTCTTCTCCTGCTCCTTTAACCAGCTAAGACTCTCCAATTGGAATGGGAGCAGCTGGACCTTGAGATTCGGGGGCTGTTCGGCCTTCTTGGGTACTACGACTTCGATGTCTCGTTCCAAGTCACCCCACACGTCCCTGAGTTCAGGATGGTGTCGGCGGAGGGCAATCGTCGCCTTCTCAGCCTGGGCAAACATGAGAACAGACAAAGGTCAAAAGGTAGATGATTCTTACGGGAGTCAACTTGCGCCCAAGCTTCGCACGCATCTCGGCCTCCTCTTTCGCAACGCCTCTTCGACGGAGCATCTCCATCTTGCGTTCCTCCTTGGTCATCTTCCTGAGTTCCTTCCTGGTCGCTGGCTTGAACTCCTCCTCGACCGGCTCCTTGCCCTTGCCTTTCACCGCTTGCTTTCCCTTGCCTTTGCCCTTGGCAACTCGGAGTGGTTCCTCCTCAGATTCGTCCGAGGTGACTTCAGACAGTTCCTCGAACTCGAGCTCGCTGGACGAGTCGAGCTCCATCAAGATCTCGGCTTGCTTGGCGCGTCGGCGTGACGCAGCAGTCGCCTTCTTCGCGGGGGCACGAGACTTGGAAGATCCCGCACCTGCACTGACCAACCCTGCATCCCGCTCTTGATCTTCGCGCGCCGTCTGCAAGGACTTTTTGATAGCAGTCTCGATCAAAGCCTCCTCGTCAGACTTGTCGACGTCATCCGCGAAGTTCGAGCCCGCGTCCTCAGTGGGGTCAAACTCAGAGCCGCTATCGTCGGACTCGTCAATGGTGTCTGAGTCTTCAATGACGATTGCGGCTGCGGCAGAAGCTCTGCTCGAACGCCTGGTACTTGACGGCACAGCCTCAAGTGAAGGTGTCTGCACAGAAGATCTGAGTTGTGCTATCGAATGTGACAGAGCAAGGGTATCAACCTTGGTTACTTTCTTTGTGGCTATCTCGACGTAGGCAGCCTGCTGCACCATCCTGCGCTTGGCACCTCTCTTGGTCGAGGGGGTCTCAACTTCCTCTTCCGACACATCTTCAAGCACACGTTTCTTGCGGGCAGTGGCAGCCTTGTTAGTCTTGACAGGCGGCTGTTTGAGGACCGTGTCTTCGTCGTCAACGACAGACGTGTCAGGAGTCGAGGGTGGGGAGGCTCCGGCGCTAAACGTGGGCGAGACGGTGGAAGGTGTCGCCGACGCCGAATGCACGGCCTTTGCGCGGCCACGAGTGACGGGCATGGGGGCTGGGTCGCACGGCGGGGGGATGGGAGGAGGACAAGTTTTGCGTGGCTACCCGAGACGCGACCGCGACAAGACGCGCCTGAACCTTATTTATGGTCGCGTATAGCCGAGCGCCAAATAACCCCGCGCTTCCGCTCCGCCTGTCCCGGCTGACTCACGCGCTTCAACAACATATATGGTAACTATTACCCCATTTAGTTGGACACCACCTCCATATCGCGTACTGCCCACAAAATTTCGCATGTATCCAGGTTGAGTACATCGCCTCTATAGTCGTACATACAAATCCAAGAACAAACATGTTTAAGAAAAGATGTAAATCAAGAAGCCGAACACCACCGCAGTCAGCACACCCCTGATCCGGTTGTTCCTCATCTCCTCTCGCTTCGGGCCCTCTCCCCAAGTTCCACAGAACCAATCAAAGCGCATCCCCAACAGATCATACTCGCCGCGCTCTAGCAATCCAACCACCCTTCCCCACTCCGAGAAGACGCGGATCACCGCGCCCTCAGCGATGGCGCAGATCCACCTCCAGCCAAGCACGGTGGTCTTCATGTTCTGCACCCTCTCGGGATGAAGCACGAGGTGGCGGAGGAAGTCGTGCGCAACGTTCGCGAGCATCGTCGCCGATCCGAAGAGCGACCCGAGCTTGATCAGGGAGAAGGAAAGCGAGAAGTCGAACGCCGCGGCGCAAATGCCTGAGACGAGGACAAGCCCACAGACGAACATGCACTCGGCCGCGTTCGGGGACAGGTCGCGGTAGGAGTGCTTGGGGTAGAGCTTAATGAGCCTCCCATCGCCCTTCGACCACATGTAGAACCGCCAGTACGTCCTCGCTCCTCCATACCACCACGGGTGGGTGACCTTCACCGCCGGAGCGGCAAAGAAGGTCTCTCCCCCGTTGTTCAGGGAGAACTCGCGCTTCCTGCGACAATAGTCGATGTCCTCCCCGCCGCCAGTCTTCGGGAACTCCAGGTTGTATTCAACGCCGTCGGCGACGTTCCGGCGCGCAATCAAATTCGCCGTCACGCCCCAGGGCACGTCATGCGGAATCTTCTCCGCGATGTCCCAGAAGTACGTGACGCCTGCAAGGTGCACGGCCGCGGTGAAGATCGTGTCGGCGGGGGGGAACTGCGCGTTACCGACGAACCCTGCGGCGGTCGGGTGCTCGCGGATGGCCTTCTCGGCCTCGACGAGAAGGTTCGCGTCGGGGGTGACATCGTCGTCGAGGAAGTGCACCCATTCCGCCGCAGACTCCCTGAGCCCGCGGTTTCGTGAAGCAGACGCCCCGAGGTTCTTGTCATTAGCCCGGATGCGAACGTCCGGGCGATGTCCGTACTTCTGCATGAGTTGACCGATACGGGGACATTCAGGGTTGTCCACGATGATGATGAACATGGTGCTGCACGTGGAGCTGGGTTGGAGAGTGAGAATGGTATCGAGGTGGGCCATGACAACTCTATAGCAAGGGACCACAATGTCAAGCGTGAGCTTCCGCTGCACAGCAGGAGCCCGACGACGGAGCCATCCTTCAACCACAGAGGTAGCGTCGTCCAGGGTCCCGAAAGACCACCCCGTCGCGGAGACCTTGTCGTAGCGCGCCTCAAAATCACCCCCGTGCTTGTTGTGGATGCGCAGGGGTATCATAGTCGAACAGCCCCAGCGTCGATACAGCTGGAACAGGAAAGGGTCGCCGTCCTGGTTCGTGAAGATGTCCGGGATGACTTCGCCCGCAAAGATCTCGAGATGAGTGCGATGGATGACTGGGAACGTGGGCATACCGGGGAATGACGTGTCGGTGAATGCGACGCAGCCGATACCGTGCGGCACCCCCTCCGCCGCGGATAGCGCGCCGAAGGTGCGGTGGATGGTAGACATCCAGTTCCTGTCATGTAGGACTATATCGTCGCCCATCAGGACGTAGTAGTCGCACTTGTCCTCGTATGCCCTCCGCGCGCAGTCGCTCCAAAGAGCGCAGACGTGCCCCTTGGGACGGCGGGAAGGCGGAAGGGTGATGACGTCGTAGATGCCCTGTGAGTGAAGAAGGTCTTCGGCAGCGTTCTTGCCTCGCGATCTCCAGAGGAAGGCATCGTCCTCGTCGATGGCCAAGTAGACCCGAATGTGGTACCGTTCCCCGAGGCGCGCCACGTCGTCAGCCGTTGTTTCCACGAGTGAACGAGCGAACCGTTCGAGGTTATCGAGGCAGTCGTTGGGGGAGCCAAGCCCACGAGAGGTGATAGGCAGAAGCATCGCGAATGTGATGGCGTCGGCGGCGAGGTTGACCAGGTCACTTGTCTGGAGGAGGCGGAGGAGCTTGGGCCTGTCGGTGTCATCCTGCATCTGCATTGATAGTGACCGCTCGAGCTGGCCGAGGATCCACTCCCCAGTGATACGCATCCCCTCCTCCAAAGAAACCCGTGGCTCCCACTCGAGAGTCTTCTTCACGAACGTGTTGTCGGAGTTTCGAGAACCCACACCCTGAGGTCTGTCAGGGATGAACTTGAAAGTCACAGACGCGGGATCCACGTCTGCAACCCGGAGGGCCAACTTGGCGAGCTCGAGTATAGACACGGCTTGGTCGGAACCGATGTTCACCGGCTCCGAGCAATCCGACTCCATGAGGTGAAGGATTGCTGCGACAGCATCGTCGATGAAGCAGAAGCTACGCCTCTGCGAGCCGTCCTCCCCCCATATCTCGAAGTCCACTGCCGGAGCCTGAGACAGCTTCGCGGCAAGCGCCTTGCGAAGGAAGGCAGCTGGTACCTTCTCCCGTCCTCCGTTCCACGCGCCTTTGGGGCCATATATGTTATGGAAACGCGCAGTCCTGATCTGGAGGGTAGACGCATATTGATGCAGCATAAGCTCGCTCGCGAGCTTCTCCTGGCCATAGAGGCCTTGAGGACGCGGGGGAGGGTTCTTCCACACGTCGCCCTCGGCCAAGGACACGTCCACCCCGGAGCCTTGGAGGGACTCCGGGTATACGCACGCGGACGATGCGTAAAAGAACTGCACCACTCCGGCAGCTTTGCAGGCGGACAGAAGGTTGGTAGTCATCGCGTGGTTCTCGTCGTAGATGATGGAATCGTTGTCAGCGTGAATGGTCCCCATCCCGCCCATTGTGGCGGCGAAGTGGAGCACGATATCCACGCCTTGCACGACGCGCTTGCAGAAGGATGGGTCACAGAGGTTTCCGCGAACGACTGCCCCGACGGTAGGTGCCCCGAAGGAGGGTTCGGCCACTAGGTCGGTTACTCGAACGTTATGACCCAAGGAGACTAGTTTCCGAGCGACATGACCTCCCTATGTTGAGTCAGAAAAGTCGGTATGACCCCCTCATTATGCAAGAACTCACGATGAATCCGTGTCCACCGGTGATGAGGATCAATTTGGCGTTCTGGAGCATGTGGCCGAGTTCGAAGCGAGGGCGAGTTGAGTGTGATTTGAAGCTGCATTGACATTCTACTCACTGACTATATATACCCCTATCCTCCTCTACCGCAGTGCATAGAACGACGCGGCGTTCAAGTCGATTATCTGGATAAATGCCTCCATAACGCAGCTGTGGGTGTTGGTGTGCCCTCTGTTATGCAACATTGCACGTACACGTCGTCGCTTGCCGAGGCGCTAGATAAGACGAGGGCATGGCGTCTGCAAACAGACGTCGATGGTTGGGGGGGCAATGTCCTAAGATGGAAAAATATGAGTGCCAGGTTCCGGTGCTAGCGGGACTCAGTAGACGATGAGGCGTCAACGTATACGTTCGTGACAACCGGGCACTATCTCGTGTTCCGGATGGACAGTATCAAAGGTCCCCACTCCGAATCGCTGTTCGGAATACGATTAAGAACACAGCAGCTTCCATCTCCGGGGATCGGGGAAATGGAGGAGTTGCAATGAAACACTCAAGCGCGGGCAGAATGCGACTGGAGAGGAGCTTCGACCGTGGTCTCGGAGCTATTGTGGACAAATGAGCTCCTAAGTGTGGACACCTTTAGTAGCAGTGAGTTTTTGGGCCGCACGCCCATTCCTACTGCAAGCCCCTTGTCAGCTTGGTCATCGAGCCGCGACTCTGACGAAGCAACATGGGGTCGATACAGAAGCTCACAGCGGGCCTATAAGGCCAGATGCGTTGAAGGTGAAAGTCCAGGACAGACTCATCCTTCATCCATCCCACAAGAAGCACAACCAGAAAGGTGATCATCTACGCCACCGTCCCACACTATTCATCTCACAAAAATCCTCTGGCAGGATATTCCATGGTCGAAACCCACGCGCGAACCCACCAGTTCCGTTTCACCGAGACCCAAGACTGGTTCACCCACAACGAGGACAGGTGGAGGGCGGTCTTCCACCGTGTCACCGCCCCTCACCCCCGTGCCCTGGAGATCGGCTCGTGGGAGGGCCGGTCTGCAGTGTTCATACTCACAGAGCTCTGCCACAATGGCGGCGAGATCGTCTGCATCGACCACTTCGACCTCATGCAGACCGAGGCGGGGCGCGAGCGTCACGCCAAGCTCCTCCACAACCTCTCCATCGCCGACAAGCCGTACCGCATCGTCGACGAGTTCAGCGTTCCCGGCCTGATGACTCTCCTGCGCGAGGAGATGTCCGCGACTCGCCCCGGGTTCGACTGGATCTACATCGACGGCTCGCACGAGGCGGACGACACGTTCCTTGACGGCGAACTGGCGTGGCGCTTGGCCCGCAAGGGTGCCATCATGATCTTCGACGATTACCACTGGGACAAGGAGCCCGAGGACAGCATCCATCACCCGAAACGTGGGATCGACGCGTTCCTCGCTCTGCATCCAGGGGAGTACACCCTTCTCTCATCGAAGACCGACTACCAAGTCGTCCTTCAGAAGGATGCCGAGATGCGCATCGGCTTCCTTGTGAAGGATAGGGTAGCCACCAAGCCCGCGGCGCAGGACGCGTACTATTACGGCATGAATGTCGTGCTCACCATTGACACTAGGTACGCCATCGCCGCGGCGGTCGCTATCCTTAGCGTGGTGATGCATACACCGGGTCGGATCACGTTCTTTGTCGTCGGACAAGACCTGAACGATGCCGTGAAGGCGAAGCTGCAGCAGCCCGTTGTCAGTGATGCCGACAAGACCATAGTCTTCCTTAACCTACCTTCCGCCCCCACCTCTGCCTCGGCCACGCTCCCTGCTGGGCTACTTTGGGCTAAGATCGCTATGATTCCGATCTTGCCAGTGGAGAGGGTACTGTACCTGGACGCCGACGTGTTGGTCAGAGGAGACTTGACGGAGCTCTGGGAGACCGACCTAGGGGGCAAGACGCTCGCCGCGGCTCCCGACGTTGGGTCCCCGATGGGCCACGAGGGGATAGGCCGCTTGCCCTACTTCAACGCCGGTGTTGTGCTCATGGACCTGACGCTGATGCGGAAGGACCTGCGCTCCCTGTCCGCGCTTGCCGTGAAGATGAAGAACTCCCGGTTCAGAGACCAGGACGTTCTGAACGTCCATTTCAGGGACAAATGGCGGGCCGTCGGGCTGAAGTGGAATGCGCAGGGCCTCGGGACGTACGCCAAGTACCACACGCCCGAGCGCGTCACCCTAGACCTGGAGGGCATGGCGGACCCGAGTATCGTCCACTTCACTGGCGCATTGCACCCGAGCCTCGCCGCGGTCATCAACCCGTTCGTGCAGCCGGTCACCGGGAAGCCATGGGGGTACATGGGTGCTCCGGGGCATCCGTACGCGGAGGAATGGTGGGAGGTCTCCGAGAAGACGGCGTGGAAGGGATGGCGGTCTTCGGCCGAGCGCCGAGCGGACGGCACTCGGAAGATGGGGGAAGTCATTGAGGCCGGAATCAGAGAGTTTAGGCAGAAGGCAGATGGCTTGAGCGACTGGTGAAAGCGCTTGGACACGGAGAACACCTTCTCATGTAAGCAACATCATTGTATGCGCTCGATCCTAAGTTACATCGTACAGTAACGTGCGTTAGAAGTTACTTATAAGTATACTTACGAGATGGGATCTTGACACAGCTTTGTTTGTTTCTGATGTAAATGAAGAAAGAGAGTTCAAGGTGACGGCATGGGCATGGATAAAGTGACCAGCGCACGACACACACGCATGCTCGAGTATGTGGTGGTGGTGAACAGTACTAGTTCGGCTGCCGGTTTGTGGCAGACGCCCACACCAGATCCGAATCGACTCGTCATAGCTGGTACTGATTTCAAAATAAATCCTCTCACATGGCAAAGTATCTGTAGTGTTATGCTACAAGATGTGTAAAGGTATCGACGCGAGAGGAAAGTGAGTCAAGAAGCACTAGTACTGTACACTGGCGGAAGCAACTCATATCGATAACCTAGATCGTGGACCGCAGGCCGGACGTGGTCATGATAATCAGGACGAGAGAATCACCAACCACCGTCGTCCCCCTGATCGTAGCCATTGTCGAAACCTTGATTGTAACCTTCACAACAACCGTAAGCACATGTCATCCTTAACATTGTAAAGCACTCACCAGAGTCGTACGCCTCCTCGCGCTCGTGATCCTCATGATCCTCGAAGGCGTCCATAAGCAGCGCACCTCCTACCAAACCGGCACCACCTGCGAGGAGCGCGGTTCCCATACCAGGGCCAGACTTCTTGGCAGGACGCTGCTCCACGTATACGGGCTGCTGCTGTTGTGGCTGAGGAGTGTTCGAGCCGAACCAGCCTGTCAGCACGCAAAGTCCGCATGTCAGTGGCTTAACTTCCATGATAGGGCACCCAATACTTACCGCGGTTGTTGTCTTGACCCGGGGGTGGACCGCCGTACTGCCCGGGGTACCCACCCTGAGGTGGCGGAGGACTCCCGTAGTACCCAGGACCGGGCGGAGGGGACTGACCCCACTGCTGGGAAGGAGGGCCTTGATTGTAGCCACCGGACGGAGGGTAGGGATTGTTGTGGTATTGGTTATTAGGCGGCGGAGGACCTGCCGGGGGCCCGTAGCCTTCGGGAGGCGGAGGACCAAGTGGGTGGACCCACGATGAACGAGGAGGGTTCTCCAGGGTGTTTATATAGAACCTGTATGATTACCAATGGGCAACATGCTTGAAGCATCGGATTACAGGAACTCACCAAGTCTGATACCTGAGCGATAGGAAATGTTGGTGAGTACTTCGGATAGTAGCTAGCATTCATGGGAACTATCTGGGGATCATCATGCCGCAATGTGGAAGAGCCCAGTTGGCTTAGGTATTCATCATTACGATCATCTAAAGAGGGTCTCGTTGCCGCGTTGGCTGTACATACGTACATCCCTAGGCCTGGCTTCCTCAAGTGGGCACCCTCACACATAGCGACAGGCGTATATGGTGCAACCATCGTCCTTGCCATTGTGGCGGAGACGACGTGCAAGGCGGATTGAACAAGGACTGGCACTCGAGGAAGCGACATTCTTGGTACCCTCGCATCCGACCTGCCGCTTGTTACCCTGCACAACCACCTTGTGGAAGAAGGATATGGGGGTGACGAGATCATTATCGGACTGCTCCATTTCCACTGCCCGATCCGAGGCTTGTGCACGAGACATAGAACACTCACCTCTCGTCGTACTTCTCTATCCAACCCTGGGGCAGAGGCCGTCTGTCGGGATTGGAAGGCGGACCGTAGGGAGGGGGCTGAGACATCGATGGTGCGTCCCGATAGTGAATGCAGTAAGTAAGAGGCACCTTGTGCCATCGCTTGAGCTTTATATAGGGAGCCCGGCAGCCACTTGGCCGTAGGGCCCGAGCCACGTCCGACTCCGAGTCATTGGCCATATCTCACCGCCATTGCCGCTGCGCAACGGCCCGCAATCCTATGGTACAATAAGTAACCTGGCGTACTTAATGGCAGTACAAACATGGGGCACTGCTGTACGTGTTCACTGGCCTGCGCACCCTGCGCAAGGCTGGCAGCGGCGGCGGAGAAAAGGGCAGGTCCGGAAGGAGGCAACTTCGTGAATTGCAGGCCGGCGTGGTACCCCCGGTTCTCTCCATCGGATGATCCTGGGATGATCTATCTATCCCGGCGAGAGGTCGATAGCTGAGCAACAGCATTGCGTGCGCCGACCATCTCAGCGCGCGTCAGCACCCATGCTCTTCGACCTCCATCTCCACACTCCTTCCCTTGCGCACCCTCACTGCTCATTTGTCTAACCCTTCTATGACTTGGACAAGTCAAGATCGTTCGCAGGTTTGGAGGTCAAATCAAGATATATGTCGCGGATAAACGGCATCGGCATGGCACATTACAGGCGATCAACAATACTACCCTACTTCGAAGTGCGAAAACCACACTCCCAGGGCACAAAGATTAGCACACATAGTGAACAAGGATCGCATGGAAAGATCTTTCAAGCTTTCAAGCCTTGGTTTTCTTGTGCTTCTTTTCCTTCTTCGACGTCGCAGCCTCATCCTTGACGGCGGCGGCAGCAGTCTCCTTCTTCGACTTCTTCAGTGGAGGTGCGGGGTCTCCATCCTCCGAACTTGATCTCGACGACGATGCATCGTCGTCTTCATCTGCCGACTCCTCCTCCGAAGAATCCTCCTCGGCGACGGGAGCGACGACGGGAGCAGCCTTGGTGACTGTAGGAGTAGCGGGAGCACTGGCCGCAACCTATGGAATAATTGGTCAGTCGCAACTGGTACGCACGAGACAATAGGACTCACAGGCAGTGCGGATGCCCCAGCCTTGCTAGACTCATAGGCTGCCTTGTTCGCTCGCCATTGGTCCTTGAGTTCCCTGTTACGGGCCTCGTACGTCTGGAAACAGTCAAACGAGGCCCATAGTGTTGGTACACAACGAGCACTCACATCTTTCTTCCCCTGCTCCATCTTTCCCCACAGCGTGGAAATCGCGCCCAGCAGTTCGTTATTGCGCATGCCTGGATTCTGTTGCTTGAGCTCGTTGCGGACGTCGTTTTGGAACAGGAGGTAGGACGACGGGGGACGCTTCGGTGCGTTGGGATCCTTGAACTTCTTCGCCTTCTTCTTTCCCTCCCCATCGTCGCCGCGCGACTTGCGCTTCTTGCCCGGCTCGTCTTGGGTCATCGGGGCCATGATGGGCATCGGGTACTGGCCATTCGCGAGAGGGGGAAACATGTTGGGGTTACCCATGTAGGGGACCCCGGAAATGATGTGGGCGTATTGTTCGGCGACGGCAGCGCACTCCTTCATGTTATTGGCGAGCGTTTGGAGACTGCCTATAAGCTAAATGGAGCATGGTGAGATCGGGACAAAGAAGAGCGACGGAGAAACGACAGACGGACCTGCATCTTATGATACTCGAACTGCGCTGCATTTTCGGGAGTCATATTGGGCTTTGAAGGTGGAAAGGGGGCGACAAAGGATTAGACGGGGGAGGCGCGACGCGATGGACGCGTCGAATACTGCGGGAGTAAGAAGAGGTTGAATGGGGGGTAAAAGGAGTTGAAAACTTTGTTGATGGCTGTAGTGATAGCGCTAGGCGTTGTGCTTGTTTGGTTGAATTGACTGTTTGTTCGTTTACAAATGGCATTAGAACCTGTGTTTAATATTAAGTAATCATCCTCATTTCAATCACGCGTTTATCGTTTTCCCATGTGACCCGGCAGCAAGCAACATCAAGTGGGCATTAATAATGCCGTTGTGATGATGAATACACGCAGTATTATGTGAAAACGGAGATTAGAGGGAATAAATAGTCGGAGGTACTTAAGCCCGGCGAGATCTAGACAATTGTTTGGGCGCAGCGTGGGAAGAGCGTCCGTATTTGGAGAGGGTAGGAGTTGAAAGCGGAGGCTGAAAGACGGTCTCTCAGCCCAACCTCTGACCATCATCACGAACGGCGAGTGTAGCCTTGAACACACAGCAAGGTGATATCTACCGTTGACGGCCAACTGCAGCTCTCCTGTCCTCCATTCCGTCTCGCTGTTGGCTAGAAATAAGCCCGTAGATTTTGCAGTAATCGCCTGAGAGCGCCCTGTGCAAAAAGAGTCCTCCTGGTTGCAGATGGAATATACGAATGCAGCCTGGCTGCAGACACCGATCCCCGACCTGCAGTCCGTCCACGACGAAAGGACGTCGACGCAGGAAGACTGGAAGGAGCAGGCCGCCAGCGTGCAGGGCGGCATAAACGACCTGCTCGGAGACATCCAGGGTGAGCACAACACTCCTTGAACAAGCGCCCGAACCCAGTGTCGCGTTCCCTACCCGCCACCATCCCAGCCAGTGTGCTCATCATCCTCCCCGTTCTCCAGTCCAGAATGCCCCATCCACCTCCGCAAACTCCCCCGGCCCCACCTTCTTTGCGATCCCATACCACCTCCTCGCCGCAACCGCACCCTTCAACCCGGCCTCGTTCGGCGCCACCCAATGGCCGGCCTCGACGTCCCAACAGGTGCCCGTCTCGACTTATTCCTCCCTGAATGGCGCAACAACCACTTCATCGCATCTGCAGTCCCAGGGGCAGTCGTCTGGATCCATGGTCATAGAGTGCGTGGCCCGTCCTCGTATCAGATCTTGTTTCTAACCGCATCCACAGCCCCGCGCTGACTACCGTGAACGGGTCCTTAGCCAGTCCTCCTCAGCAGTTCCAGCAGACGTCCTTCCTGTCCTCGCATGCCCAGTCTCGCATTCAATACCCATACCAGCCGCAATCGAATTCTCCCCCATTATCGATTAATCCCGCTTACGTCCACGCCAACGCCTCGCATTTCCAGCAACCTCAGCAGCAGCACGCTCTTTCGCTTTCCTCAAATCATTCCCACTCTCCTCCACAGCAGCAGCAGGGTACCTTGTCCCCGTTTGTCCTACACTCGCCGACGAGTGGCTACTACACCGGGATCCCTCCTTCGTCTTTCTACGGCCAATCCGCCCAACCCCAGGCGGGTCCTTCAGCACCACAGCCACTACCACAACTTTCACAGCCTCCACAACCTGTCCAACACTCTCCCTTGCCTGCGGCTCCCCCAGCTCCCGCGCCGAACCAACTGACTTTGGAACAGCGAAGAGCCCAGCTACTCCGGGACGTGAAGCCGCTCATCCAGCCCACATCGTTCACTGGGGCCGGCGCGGTGAACCAGCTGGTCAACATCCTGTACGACTTCGGAATGTCGGAAGTCGAGGCCTCGACACGGCTTGAGATACTGACCAAGATCAGGGACAACGCCGGCAACCACTACTTCCGCGCCTGGGTGGACAACAACGACGCTCTGGACCTGATTCGCGAATGGCTCAAGCTTGCGTTCCAAGGAAGGAATGAAACGCAGCTGCTCGAGACGATCATGCCGATCTTGCACGTGAGTTATTATTCGCATTTTCCGTTCCATCCCCATCCTGCCATTCCCTTTCCCCTTCATACGAAAATCGTCCCGTCATGTCTGGTGAATCTGGGACAGACGGTTGGGGCCTTCCCCTCGCCCACCTCTCATTTGCTGTCTGAATGATCCGAGACACGTCCCGGATCGCTTCCCGTCCCCTTCGCGTGAGGCTGGGCCTACCCGCTAAGGCAGCTGCATGAGTGCGGTGGCGCGACTGGGCCTTTCACCCCCTCCTGGGTTCTTTCGCTCATGATCGCGACCCGTCAACTCCCTGCTCTTTCGTGAAATCGCGACGGGCCAGCGTCAAGTTTGGACTGCACCAGCCGATGACTCTCTCGGATCCAACCTCTGTCTTCCTGTCTTCTATCGCTTTTCCTTTTGAAGGTGTCGTCCAATGCGACCGATGACTAGCCCAGAAATGATGGGAGTGGGTCCCACAACGTTGTCCAGCATGGCACGAAGTGGTACCCATGGGGATTCGCTCAGGCAACGAGCCCCTAGCTTCGGCTTCATTAGTTTAATGAGGCGGTACCGAACGTATAGGGTGACGCCTGACGCGTCCATTTGCTGCTACTATTGTCTACTGGATACGGTTTGATCAGAAGAGCACACTAACATGTAGTGGACACGTCCAGATCATCGATCGCCTACCGCTCACACTCGAGAAGTTGAAGATAGCGAAGCTGGGGAAGCTGATCATGCGACTCGTCAAAGATCCTCCAACTCCGGGTGAGTTAAGCTTTCCCTGTCTGAATGAATGTAAATGCCTGTACTGCGGGTGAAATGCGTGTCGCGTAGAGCACCATTTGGGGACAAGTGTGACGCGGATATCCATTGAATTGATAGAAAAATCACCGCCTACCCGAGAGTCATCGATGTACTACATGTATCTAACTACCGTTTTTGCATGTGCGGGGAACGAAAACGATCAGCGGTCAAGGACATGGCAGCGAACCTCGAGAAGAAATGGCGAAAACTGGTCGCGCAGCAGGTGTCCGACAAAATGGACACGGAAAACCCAGAGGGTAAGTCATGTCAGTCCGGGTCGCGCCATGTATCGGTTATTGACAGAATACGCGTGGTAAAATCGCAGACAAGAGCAAGAAGCGGCGAGCGGAGGGCGCGACAGCCAAGGGTGCGCCACCTGCGAAGAAGGCCGCTCTCCCGGGCGCGACTGCGACGACGCCGAAGGCGGCTCCCGTGAAGAAGGAGGCGAAGGCGGTGGTCAAGGACGCAAAGTCGGACTCGTCGTTCTTCTCAAAGCCGAAGCCGACCAAGAAGGAGATGCCGAGCTTCAAGAAGAACGCGCCTGCGCCCGTCGTGCCTGTCAAGAAGGAGCCTGACCCGAACATTGCGCAGCCATCGTCGTTCAACCCGTTCGAGGAAGTGCTCAAGTCGTACGGCTCGACCGGCGCATCAGCGACGCCGCCGCCATCAGTGCCACCACCGAGTACGGGGCCTTCGACGGTCGTGACCACCACCGCCGGACCATCCGGGTTGACCAAGAAGGGGAAGCCAAGGAGATCGGTCACCTGGGCCCCTGAGGGGCAGCTCGAGCAGATCAGGCTCATTGAGCGTGCGGTGTACGACGACGATCCTGCCATTGTCAGCCATTTCCGCTCGTCTCGGCGTATGTACTATATGTTAATTAGACGCCTTCGACGGCACTGCACACACAGGGCTCGCATCCGACGCATAACATCCGCGACCTTGACCGCGACGAGGGCGCGGCGCTGCACGCGCAGACGGCGCTGTTCGACGAACAGATCGAGTGGGCGGAGCCACAACGTGAGCACGCCATGCATTGCATCGTGTCGTCCTGTGATCTCGTGACTAATCATGTTGTTCCGGACGCTGCAGCACTCGAGTTCCCCCCGGAGATTCAACTCCCCCCACGAGGCAACGACAGTCAGGAGCGCGCTGTGCAGGAGGGGCGGGAGCTGAGCGCGCTGCTAGTATTGTACACCTCGACGACACAGATCCCGGACTGCCCCGCAGAACCGTCTGCGCAGATCGGGGAAGATCAAGTCGACGAGGGGGTGGTCGTCATGTTGACCGGGCCCGAAGTCGATTCGGTGCTCTGGACCGCTTCGCCCCCGCCGGGCACTCAGTCGGCCGTCGCAGACCTTGTTGCGCAGCTGGCGACTGGGCCGGGCGGCGACGTCGTGATGGATGACGGCGCGCAGGCGGCGGTGTCGGGTCTGTACGCGAACGGGAACGGGTTCAACGCCGAGCAGCTGCACCAGCTCATGGCGCAGCTGCAGCAAACGAACCCGCTCGGGCTCGCGCCGCCCTCACAACCCCAACTCAACGAGGGCTGGAACGCTGGGAACCAGTACTCAGAATACGATCGTGGCTACCAGGAGAACGGGGCTGGGCGTGGCGGCGGAGATCCGACCCGCCGATGGAACGATGACGGTGGCTGGGGCCCCGGACCGGGGCCGGGTGGGGAGCGCGGCTTCCGGGGCCGAGGCCGGGGAGGGCTGCGGGGGATGGGCCGGGGGCGGGGCGAGGGGTTTAGAAATACGAAACGAAAACCATGCAGCTTCTTTCTTGCAGGAAGGCGAGCACTCGACTTGGCAATGGACAAACGGACGAGAAAACTGATCAGCTCTCCTTTTTGCTTCTTTGCGAACAGATGCCGATACGGGGATCAGTGCGACTTTAGCCACGAAGCGCTCCCATATTGACCGCCCACGATAACATTGACCATCGCCCGACCGACCGGCTCGCTTCTCGGATCTCGAAATACAAGTCTTGCAATTTCATCGACATCGGCAACATTCAGCAATCGCAGTCACAATCATATATACTCGCCACTACCCCCGCTATCATGTGTATTTTATACTACTGTCCCCGTATTCATCCTATGCCACATGCGTTATCTTGACCACAACTGCGCATGCATAACACGTGCGTGGACACGTAATAATAATAGACACCGACGTCAAGGTTCCAGAGATACTTACGGGTAGAACCGCCGCGTCGTTCGATCGGCCACACTGGGCCATCTGGGCAACGCGACAACCTCGCACGATGCCATAAAAGTCGCGGAGGCCGCGGGAGCATTCGTCTTGGACTCGTGCACATATATATGGAGTCGTCATATGGCGACGTAGACACCTAATTCCTAAATCTTGCATGCCGTTCAAAGTGCCGCTCCGTCTCATGTCCGACCGGGATACCATACTGGTTCCCCTTATCTTCGGCCACTCAGTGCCCTTGTGACGGGCGACTCGATAATTGTTTGGGACGATTACGGCGCTGGTAGCTTGGAGGTAGGTCAATGTGAAGGATAACGTTAACGTTATCCAGAACGAGAGTGCGGTCCAGCGAAAAGCGCAATTCATCAAGTTACGTACCAGCCCGAAGCATGTCGGAAGAGCTGTGCAGAGACTCCGTCGAGTCCGGCATGCTTTCGTGACGCAACCACAGGCATGGATGTGGATGTTTATATACACCGCTTCGCCGATATACTTCCTCCCGCTGGTGGCTGGCCACAACAGGCCACAACTCGGACTCCAAGAAGGCGGTAGAGGGATAGATGATTAGTATACACTACAGGACAGGATAAATAGAAAAAATGATTGATAAGACAACAGGTACTCCGCAGCCTGGTGGTGGTTGGTCCTCGCCGAAGAGAGATCCGGCAAGGAAAGTTCCTCCGCAACGCGACCCGAGAGAGTGGCACTAAGATACAAATCTACGTATATGCTATGCTGAGTAAAATATCAATTGAGCGATGATTGCAGCGAGATCCACGAGAACAGATAACACATGGGAAGACAGCGGAGGAAGACATTGAGGAGGAGGAGAGGGAGGAGAGGAGAGAAGAACGTGAGAGGACAGACTGTGTGGGCCGAAACGACGAGGGGAAGCGGGCAGGGGAGGGGGGAAGCGGAAGCGGAACGGAGAGGTCTAACCCCGTCGGTGGCAGTCCGTGTCGCCGCGCGGGTGGAGCCCGTTTTATGACCCTTGTGTCCTTCCTCGTTTTCGATTCGCCCGCTTCGCCGGTTGCTGTTCCGTGTTCGCGTTCGCGGTCGTGGGCGAGTCGTCGCCCGTCCGTTGGCTGGGCGGCTGCTTGCGCTTCAACGACGCGTTAGCTATCGACGGGGTGGTCGGCGCGCCACCTGGCGTTGGTGCCGAGGCTGGCGTAGATGCAGATGGTGTTGAGCCCGACGCTTGGGCAGACTGAGACTGTGGTGGTGCCGCTTTTGCGGACTTTGGTACGCCGTCTGGCTGGCTGGTACTTGGTTGGTCGCCACTGGGTGGCGGTTGCGATGGACCCGGCATGCTCCCCATGTTTCCAAAGGAGGTAGACGGCCCAGAGGTCGCCGCGCCGCCTGGACCGTGTGGAATTTCTGAGTAACCCGGGTTGGCGCTTATAATTAGGTTGCCGTTGTAGTTGCCTCGGTGTTCATCTCGGAGCTTTTGCGCGAAGGCCTTCAACGCATCTGCGAAGACAACGGA
The DNA here is from genome assembly GCA_024305745.1 of Polyporus tsugae. NCBI lineage: Eukaryota > Fungi > Basidiomycota > Agaricomycetes > Polyporales > Polyporaceae > Polyporus > Polyporus tsugae. Next base: position 858,110 of record JAHRBS010000010.1, on the reverse strand, counting down.
ATCCGTTACCGCACCTCTTGCTGTGAGGGCAGATTAGCACGCACCACAAGGTCCCAATTTCCTGGTGATGGAAAATTGGATGAGATCGGTCATCTGCGTTACGCTCTCCGCGAGCTACAACCGATTACGTCGGTTCATCGTACACGCCTTGAGATAAACATGTCGAACATACCTCCAGACATCGCATCGTCGCTTGCGGGATACCGAAGGCGTTGATGGGTTCCTGCGGGATCATGACGTTCTCGAACATGTAGCGGGGCTCTTCGAACTTGTTGGGGTCGTCTACAGTCCCGTTCGGGTTCACTGCGCCACCTGGCGACATGGGAACCACCTGCGGCGAGTCCGGTAACCGATTACCGTGGATCGCATCGAAGGCGAGGTATTTCTCGTGTGTCATCGCGTCAAACACTAGCCTGTCCAGCTTCAGGATGTACTGAGGGAGCTGCTGCTGCGAGGATGTTTGCGCCATAGGTAGAGGCAGGACGACGATCTCCGCAGTGAGGGGCCCGCGGAGCGTAATGCAGTAACCGTTCGTATAACGGAACGTCCACTGAGCGGCAGGGCACTCAACGATCCCGTGCATAGGGTTGATGCATCGTTCCCGAGCGCCGTCGAGGACGAGAGTCTGGGTTTTGACTCCTGATTGACTCGTGACGAGGAAGAACCGCGGGAAGATGGGGTAGCCGATTTCTAAAATCGGCTGTCAGTACGTCGTGCGCAGCAGGTTACGAATGATAATTGGCGCACCGAATGGTTTCGCTTCAGCCTGTTGATTGTCCTTCCAGAGAGTCAACTTGATAGTCGATTTCTCAGTGAAGTACATCGCAACGAAATTCGTCCAGTACGACATGTTCAACCGCTGCATAATCATTAACTTGGAGTGCTGTATTGATGAGACGAAGACTCACGTCTTTACTTTCTACGCCCAAATGGTAGCTCAGTTGAAGTAAGCGGTTGATCCCTTGTCCCAATCCTACTGGGTAAATGGGACTACGACCGTCGTTAGCTAATCAGAGATGACTAGAACACAAAGCTCAGAACTCACTTCCTCGGGATCTGCGCGGGAGTAGGTTGAACAACAGGCGCAGGAGCGGATGGTCCAGGTGCTGGCGCCGATGGTGGTGCACTCCCTCGTGGTGGTTGACTACTCTCCACAGTAGTACCCTGCTGCCCTGCAGGTGGCGCAGTGCTCGTGGAGCGGGTTGGAGCAGATGGTGCAGCCGGTGTTACGCTTCGCGGCCGCGGCGCGATCTGCGCAGGATGCGCCGATGGGGGTGCGCTTGTTAGCGGTTGAGCTGATGGATGTGAGGGACCCTGTGGACTCTGCCCGGTAGCGGTAGGTACGCGTGCTGGCGGTAACATACCGCTCGCATTCATAGGCAGTGAAGGTTGGGAGCCACGGGGTGTGCGAACGCGACCGGGAGCAGGGATAGGTGATGATCGATGTGCCACCTGTGGTTGAGATTGAGGACGCTGCATCGTGCCCGCACCAGGGTGCATGGGGTTGGAGAGGTGATCAGGTTGGCGGGGTGATCGTTGAGGAGCGAGGGAGGGTTGCGACTGAGATTGAGGCATCGGGAATCCATTGTGGGGCCCATTATGCGAGGGCGGTCGGGGAGGAGCAGATATTGGTGGCTGGCCCATACCATACGAATTGGCTGGGAAGCTATCCCCACCGGCGTTCATGTTGAGCACCTGCGCGGGAGTCATTGGACCCGATGCGTTCATTGGCGCGTTCCCTCGTTGAGACATATCGCCTCCCGCATGCATAGGCGAGGGCGAGTGCGCGATATTGAACTGCGGGTTGCTCATGTTGTCCAGTGGCATCCGCGGGACGCCGTGAGAAAGCGGTGGTTGGATGGGCGTGTTCTGGAAATTCATGAACATGGTATTGTCGGGCGTCACCATCTGCGCACGGTTCCCGCCTGGTTGCGGACCCATGTTCGGCGGCTGCTGACCCGAAGGCCCGACGTGCGTCGACGAACCCATCTGCGACGACTGGTGCTGATGAGACAGCGACATCGGGCCCCCGAAGTTGTGCTGCATCCCGTGCCCCTGCCCGAGATTCGCTGGCTGCGTGAGGGTCGGCATGAGTTGCGAGCCCGAACCTGTTCGTGTGTGGGGCTGGAGCTGGCTCACGCCAGCCATAGGCCCAGGTCTGCCCATCGGGAGACCCATTTCGGGCGACATCGCGCCTCCACCCTGGCCGTGCTGCTGGGGCTGCGGTCGCATCTGGATGTTAGGGTTCATCCTCATCCCGCCCATTTGGGGAGGACCGGGCATGCCAGGCATCCCGCCGCCTATCATACCCGGCTGCATCCCGCCCATGTGCGCGTGCGCGCCCGCCTGGCCGAGCGGCTGCGACTGAACGCGTCGGATGGTCTGCTGAGGAACCATACCTGCACCTGGAAATCCACCCATGCTGCCACCCATGTTCTGCAGGCCCTGCATCTGGTTAGGCGCGAGACCAGCCATGTGAGGTGGGCCTCCACCACCACCAGGATGGAGACCAGAGCCATTAGGTTGGGTGGACATGAACACGGGGCGGCGCTGGGGATTGCCTGGCTGCATGTTCATGGGGTAGTTGGGAGTGGAGGGACCAGGTTGGCCAGCGATGATGCCGAGGCCGGGGTTCGCGCCCTGATTGTTTTGGAGGAGAGCGAGGTTGTGTTGGTGTTGGTTAGGTTGCTGACCATGCTGTGGTTGTTGGGGGAAGAGCTGCTGGGTCATGAGGCCCTGGTGCATATTCGGCACTCCTTGGCGAAGCATCTCGGGGTGCGGGACGTTCATGAGGAATATCGGCAAGTGAGAAGTCGACCGACGCAGGCGCAAGAACGTACACCAGACGCATGCAGAAGCCAAGAGCCAATGTCAGCGAAGGTCGGAAAACCGCGGGATAGGTAGCAGCGTCGCGGAGGACGACGATGGGGGAGGCGTTGTAAGCCTCAAGGGCGTCGAGGGCGTCGAGGACGACGGTGGGCGGAGGAAGGGAAAGTTGAATCGCGTTGTGGCAGACGCACTCACACGCTTGAGCGACGGCACTGCTTCCACGCCACGAGTCCATCGCCTGCCCCGATTTCCCCGCTTCCCTCTCCTCTCTAGACTCTCTGGTTTTTGTTCTCAACCACATTCACAACTCTTCTAGCTCCTTTGCGCAACACAAGGAAAATTCGACGCATATATGCGGTCGGCGGTCGGCGGGCGGTGAGGCAGGCGAGGACGCACCCGCCCCGACGTCGTCTATTCACAGATACGCGCCGCGTTGGCCAATCTGTCTCCGGCACCGAATACAACAACCCAGGTACGTCAATGCCATGCCTGCTACACGTTCAAACGTTGATGCCGCAGCCAGTGAGAGATATCATGGTCGGTATCCTTTGAACCGTCGATAGTGAAAACGTCGCATTATCCGCTCCGCGTTGTCATGTACGTACAATAATGGATCGCAGTACTCTCTACTGCATCAATGAAGTTGAACTGGAAACGTAATATGGGTGGAGGGCATCTCAAGATAAGAGCTCCAGTGGAGTGTGATCCTAGATGGGAGCATATGTTTTGGGTTCCAACACTGGCCATCTTCGACGTCGTGCCAAGTGACTCAATCACCTCGAGACTCGAGTCTCGAGATAGGTATTCCGCCAGAGACTACTCCTTCAAATTCTCATTCTTTCAGGTGGAAAGTATCGGCGAGTTCCATGGTGCCCATTGAGGTTTGCGGGGGTTCCTTCATTTTTCAAGGCTGACGGACTGACGTCCCCCATAGACCTGCGATACATAATGGAGCAAGGAGGGACAACCTCATGGATTGACATACGCCCCCTGTAGATTTCTGGTGTCCTCGATGATTTTCAGTATTGAATAGATTAGTGCATTGGACAATCCGCCGTGATCTTGACGGGAGAAATGGGTAGGGTACAGTTGGGGTACAGAACAAAAAAGTGGGAGGATGAGGGCAGGGTACAGTGAGGATGAGGCTGGTAGCCGACATCGGGAGCGCGTGGCAACGCGCCTGTTGAGTGCGGTCCTGTGCGATTGGGTGCTGCCTCTCTCGTTCTCCATAGTCCATCCTCTACGCTCCTTCACGTCTCCCCATAGACCTTCGCTTGTGATTGGCGTCTTGCGGCCCTCGGAGCGCACGACTAGGCGTCCTGTCCCATGGCTGAACATGGCGGCGATGGAAACATCAAGGTCGTTGTCCGATGCCGACCCCTGAACTCGCGCGGTTCGTGTTCTCGGTGCTTCATGCGTTCTCGCGTTCATCCTGCTAATTTCTCCCCTTTTTTCTTCTTCATACGGCCGTCATTGATATGGATACGATAATCGGCGAATAGAGATCGCGCGTGGCGCGAAATGTCTCGTGCGGATGGAGGGGAACCAGACTATCCTAGGACCCCCGGAGGCAGGTTCGGCGGGTGCGCAGGCGGCCTCAGGGCGTGCGGCCGAGCGCAAGGCGATGAACTTTACCTTCGACAAGAGTTACTGGTCCGCAGGAGACAGGAATGAACCAGGTTACTGCTCTCAGCAAACACTGTACGACGACCTGGGCAAGGAGCTGCTGGACCATGGTTTTGCGGGCTTCAACGCGTGTATTGTGGCTTGTGAGTACATTGTGTCGCATCTTCTGCATGTATGCTAAGCATTCGAACAGATGGACAAACAGGTGCGTGAGGAACATAGTGGGGACGAAGCGAGGAAGGAGGCTTACGCGCTTGCATGCTAGGATCTGGGAAGTCTTATAGGTACGCCCCCCCTCTCCAAGCTCGCCTGTGCTCTTAATCACCAATGTCGTCAATGCAGTATGATGGGCTGTACGTACCTACGCCACGCCCTCTACTCCTTCCTCTCAGTGACATTCATTTCCAGACGGCGCCGACAAGGGCATTATACCCCTCACATGCTCCGAACTATTCTCGCGGATAGAGCAGAAGAAGTCGACCCCCCACGTTAATTTCACCGTAGAAGTATCCTACATCGAGATCTACAACGAGAAGGTGCGGGACCTGCTTAACCCGAAGAACACCGGCAACCTCAGGGTCCGTGAGCACCCCAGCCTCGGGCCGTACGTCGAGGACCTCTCGAAACTTGTCGTCAACAGCTACGACGAGATGATGACGCTCATGGACGAGGGAAACAAGGCGCGTACGGTCGCAGCGACGAACATGAACGAGACGTGCGTACTACCTTCCCCTTTTCTCTCTTGGGATGGGCATATACGGGTACGGGTACGGGTACGAGTTACTCGGGGATGGGTTTGCTCGGATAGTATATACACGGATAACCCGTAGTAGGTGACGTACTTGACGGAGCATTTGAGGGGATATTTTGAAGCTGGTAAGCATGGGTGGTATGTATAGGTAAACATCTTCTAGGGATGCCATTACCTTTGCTGTCGGTCTGGGTCCCATCATCCTCACCGGCGGCATTATGTAGTCCGCGGCGAGTGCATACATCTTACTGACACTAAGTATGGGAGTATGGGCAGCTGCACAGGCCTCGACCCGTACCCGACCCGTATTCTTCCCCATTTCTGTCTTACTTCATTATTCGTTTCAAAGCGCTGCGCTGACGATGGTGACTGCAATAGTTCGTCACGTTCGCATGCAGTATTCACCCTTCTGCTGACGATGAAGAGGCACGATGTAGACACCAACCTGGATACTGAGAAAGTGTCGCGCATCAACCTCGTCGATCTTGCCGGTTCCGAGCGAGCCAACTCGACTGGTGCTACCGGACAGCGGCTGAAGGAAGGTGCGAACATCAACAAGTCGCTCACCACCCTCGGAAAGGTCATCGCTGCGCTTGCTGCTGCAAGTATAGCGGAGGGCAAGAAGGGCAAGAAGGGCAAAGGAGAGGACTTCGTTCCCTACCGTGATTCCGTACGTGCAATATTCCACTCAGATATGACCGGAAGCTAAGTGCATTGGTACCCCAGGTCTTGACCTGGCTGCTGAAGGACAGTCTGGGAGGGAACTCGAAGACGGCCATGATTGCTGCCATTTCGCCCGCCGACGTGCAGTACGAAGAGACGCTCAGTACTTTGCGGTATGCCGACCAGGCCAAGAAGATCAAGAACAAGGCCGTCATTAATGAAGACCCCAATGCAAAACTTGTGCGCGAGCTCAAGGAGGAGCTGGAAATGCTCCGAGGTATGTTCCTTGTGCTACTTCAGCGCATACATCTGCTCAACGTGCTCATACCTCTAGCACGGGTTTCTGGTGCAAGTTCCGAGGCTGTCTTCGACCCGACGATCCCGGCAGCACAACAGAAGGTTACATACCAGGCGAAGGATGGGACGATCAAGACGGTCACGAAGGCGGAGCTGCAGGAGCAGTTGGAGACGAGCGAGAAGCTTATGCAGGGCTTGAACGAGACCTGGGAGGAGAAGATGCAGCGCACGCAAGAGATCCAGCGGGAGCGAGAACAGGCCCTCGAGGAGCTCGGTATCACGGTCGACAAGAACAACGTGGGTGTGCACACGCCGAAGAGGATGCCCCACTTAGTCAACTTGGTGCGTAGGAAACGTAGCAGGCTTGACCGCTCGGTGTTGTGCGCTGACTGCGCCGCAGAACGAGGATCCCCTCATGAGCGAGTGTCTGATCTATCAGCTCAAACCGGGTATGACGGATGTTGGGAGGTTGGAGGGCGAGAAACCTTGCGCGATCAGGCTGAGTGGAGACAGCATCGGCGAGGAGCATTGTTACTTCGAGAACACCGACGGCACGGTGACTCTGCATGGCATGCCAAACGCTGTTACGGTATGCACCCCGATACACTTCATTTCTCGCATATTACTTATTATGTCTCTAGTTCTTGAATGGCAGGCAGATTGAACCCGGGCAGGTAATGTTTATCGTACAACTGTCCGATATCCTGGAGCTCATGGTCATCGTCTAGGCTCACAAGCTGCGCTCTGGTTACCGTATCATCCTTGGTAAGTGTTTTGCCACACTGTTTCTATGAGAGAGGTGAGTTCAACGTCATATAGGTGAGCACCACGTCTTCCGCTTCAACAATCCGGAGGAAGTGCGAAAGCAACGGGACCGTGCCAGAGCGAAGTCGCAGATGAGCATCAGCGTTACCACCGCTGACCTCGCCGGGGAAGCCGACGCAACGCGGCCAGGCTCGCCAACTGGATCTTGCGTTGACCTGAACGACGCCGACTGGACCTTCGCGAAGCGGGAGGCGGCGTTGGCTAGACTCGGCCTGGATCCATCCCTAGATAACCTCCCCGACGAGGACCTGAACAAGCTTTTCGAGAAGATCACGAAGGTGAAGACCATGCGCGACCACAATGCGAAGCGGCCTGAGAGCAGCCTCAGCCACGCGGACGACATCTGGAGCGAATCAGGGCGGCCGGTGGACGCGCTGACGGACGACACGAGCGTGGACGCGATGACGAGCCACGACAGCCCTGAGATGGGCGAGAGCCTGAAGGAGGTGCAGAGCCAGCTCGAGAACCAGCGCGTCGAGTTCGAGAGCCGGCTGCAGGCGATCGCCGAGTCGTCCGAGGCGGAGGACCTCAAGGCGGAGAAGGAGCAGATGGAGCGGCAGCTCAAGCTCGTGCAGGTTCACATGAAGCGGCTGCTGGACGCACGGGCGAGGGGCGAGACCGAGCTGGAGGACGTCCCGTTCGAGCCGGTCATCTACACTGGGAGGCAATTGCGGTTGATCCGGAAAGTCCTTGACAAGTGGCGCGCGCACAGATCCTTCTCTATGGCTGAGGTCGTTCTATCTAACGCTGTTCTCGTAAAAGAGGCCAACATCATCAGGTATGTCCCAATGCTATCATGCAGTGCGCCTGTCGTTGACAACACCTGCAGCAAGGAGCTTGGAAAGGACGTGCTGTACAACTTTGCTGTTGCCGCTGGCGGTTCACTCGCCGCGCCTGCCTCTGCCGTTGACTCTATCGCTGGACTGGATCAATTCGGCGACGTTGCGGATCCTGTCCTCGCATCTGCAACGCAACCCTCGGTCGCTGTCAAAGTTATCGACCGACGACACAATGCTATCTACGTATGGTCGCTAGATCGTCTCCAGCAGCAGCTTCAACGCATGCGTAATCTCACCACCTTTATCGACCGGCCCTCCTATTCCCAGCACTTTTCCTCTGAGGAGCCATTCTACGATAGCCCCCCTCCCGACTACTCATTCATCGGAAATGCGTTGCTCTCCTTGGCACCCCTCTCCCGAAGGCTGTCCTCCTCTTCTGTCGTGCCCATATTCTGCAGATACACCGCCGAGGCAATCGGTTCATGTAGAATCGAAATCAAGATTTCGAATGTCGTCCTGTCTCCCAAGCATGCCAACACCTCCGCCTCCTCCACTCGTGCCACGTCCCCCGTACCGGGCACAGTCCCTCCCGGCAGCAAGCTTACTTTCTACCTCATCGTAGACCAGGTGAAAGGGCTTTCCCACCACGACTTCTCCTTCATCCACCTGCAGGTCCGACTGTCTTCGTTCCTGGCACCTTCCCTCACATCGGAAGAGGTATATCCATCGAGTGCGGTAGACCTGGATACCGGAAGCCCTTCCGAGCTGAAGTTCCGCCGGAGCTTCTCGATGGTCGCGTCGACAAAGGTCTTGACCTACCTCCGCCAAGGTTACACACCTATAGAGTTCTATGCCCGTCTCAAACCGACATACCTTGAACGGATGGAGCGCTGGGACGAGATGCGCGAGCAACGGATACCATCTAGTATTGGTTCGTCGTCTGTGAGCACACCGCAAAGCCAGCCAACGTCACTCCCTCCCATGCGTCGGTCCGAGAACGACTTCGTCGTCGAGCAGATGCACGACGTGACTGCATGGCTGCAGGTCTGCGAGCTCGCACCGGATGGGACGTACAAGCCCGTACCCGTCGTGTCTTCGGGATATCTTGACCCCGGCTCCTTCCAGCTGCACCAGGGTCTTCAACGCCGTATCATCCTCACGCTTTCGTCGCATTCAGGGCGGCAGCTACCGTGGACAGAGGTCACTCGAATACGTCTAGGCAACGTCCGACACCTGGATGCGAAGGGTCTACTGCACGAATCGGCGTCCAAGGTCCTCACGACGCTTCCGCTCCAACAGGACCAGAAGATCGAGTACAAGCCTGACGGCACCGGAAGTATCACCGCGGAAGCTCTTTGGGACTCGAGTGTGCACAACTCGTTACTGCTTAACCGGGTTACAGGTTCGGGCCAGCGGGTGCTCCTGCAGGTGTCTTGGTCTGTGGCGATAGAGACGTGCGCGGAGCCGGTGCACTTCAACATGGACACGGCCGTCACGATCCAGATGCGAGACGCCCGCCCGCCCTCGCGGCTAACCTCCTTGTTCGGGTCGACGAAGGTGCTCCCGAAGAGTAGCACGCTGTTCTCCGTCCGACTCACGCCCCCGCTCACGCGCTCCCCGAAAGACCTCTGGCGTCTGGACACTGCGGAGAAGTACGTCCGAGGTGAGGAGACGCTTGGAATCTGGAGGCCGAGGGGCGTTTCTGTCGTCGAAGACTACTCAAGGCTCGTGACAATGGAGCGTCGCGCAGCGGACGTGCAGGCGATCAGGGTCATCCTCGCCACGTCGCCGAGCAGCAAGGTCCAGCAGCAGGACGCGGACGTCTGGGCGTCGGACGCGTCGGAGGGCCTCGTGCGGAAGGCTCTGGCGCTGTGGCAGAAGCGGTTCGGCCACCGAGGCGAGGTAGGTTCTGGTTCCATGCGTTCGTGTTCTGGAGGGAAACGTCGGGTGCTGAACATTACCATTTGCGCGCGCGAACAGATTGTCATTAGCCAAGAGCAGCCTGAGCCCGATGTCTTGAGCGTCAACTCTGGGAAGGCTTCGATGTCTGATGCGCTCTCCGTCGACTCTCTCAAGCTCAATGCAAGCACGAAGCTTGTGCCAAGAATGTACGCTCAATGTCCAGCAGGTCGTTTCCGTCTTGGTGCTGACATATCCGCAGGGATGGGCCGACGAAGAAGGGGCACCTGATGTTTATGACGGACGCGAACGAAAACATATGGGAACGGCGCTGGTTCGTGCTCAGAAGGTGCGCGCGCTGCTTGCATTGTGTCATTTTGCTTCTAGCTCACTTCCAGTGGTGCGCTTTTGTAGGCCATACCTCCACATGTTCGCACACTCGAACGAGGTCGAGGAGATAGGTGTGATAAGCCTAACGGGTGTGAACGTAGAGAGCAACTCCGAAATGGAAGCTCTCCTAGGGGTACGCATGTTTCATCTCCTGGGTAGGCTGTAGACTGACTTCGACTCGGGTACTCTAGAAAAAGTTCACGTTCACTCTCTTCACGTCTTCCAACTCGTATGCGCTGGCTGCGCTAAGCCAGAAGGAGCTCCAAGCATGGACTACGAAGCTGGACCCGACCCGACTTCCTTCATGACATGTCACGATCTTTCACGACACGGAATCTCTACGTATGCACTCTATTCCTATCTTTCATCTGCCTTCAACTTTCATTGTCGCCCTTCCTGTCGTTTCCTGTCGTACACGTTGCGCTTCATTCTGCTAGTCTTATCACGTCAGTCGCTGTCTCTTGCTTACCTGTAATACGTTACTCTCTTTTGTTGCCGTTTGGAGCTGGTCCGGTATACTCTCTAGTTGCACATCTGGCCCCTCTATGCACATACACATACCATATACGTACATACATACATCGGCTAGCTTCATATACTCATAGAACTGATATCCCTAGTCGTTGCATACCACAACATCCTTTGTACCCCTATATTAGTAGACCGGGGTTGGAATCGAGGGCGCGTAGCTTCTGTTGTGAGCCACATGTGTCAAAGATCATCTTCAAGAATGCTTTCGGTGGGATTGTCACGACAGCGTTTCTGGAGGATAGCATATAGCGCCTGTGCGGCCTCATTCCGATGAGGTATAGGATGTGGCCGGACGTGCAGGGAGAGAGCCCATAGCATAAGCCAGCACTGGCCGCTCGGAAACCCATCATAGCAAGTCGAAGTCGTCGAGCTATTAGAGAAGTCAGGTCAGACACAACTGTAACTGCGCAACTGCCTTCTACCGCTCACCTCGTCGTTGTACCGCATGATCGTGCGCTTGAGTTTGGAGGTGTCGACCCAAGTTACGAAATCCTCCATGTGCCTACGAAGGAGGGATTGAGCGGGTGCGCCATTAGAGGGGGACGCGCGGCTCCGTACCTGGTGACAAGGTAGGCTGGGTCCGTTATCGTATCTGGACCGACACGGATGTGCCCCTGTTCGATGAATTTGACCGCCTGATAGCGGCATAATTTGACGTGCCAAGGAGCGACAAAGTTGAATGAGCGAACGCCAGAAGGGACAGAAGAAAAGCATGCGCTGTTCGAATTTTCCAAGTCGGTGTGCGTGTTACGGCACGCTCGGTCGGGACATGGTATCGTGTCCGTCGCCCGCAATATATGCGCCAACATATCGCGCATTGCGCGACGTTGCTTGGAGCAGCAGCGTTCTCCGATACGTAAAGTCGGGTGTATGCCCGACATGGCGCAACGCTGGTTCCGCATCGAATGGTGTTCGGTTTGGAAGCACCAAACAGACATGGGTGAATGAGAGCGAAACGACGATACGTACCGCGCTGACCGTCTCTGCCATTTTTGACATGCACATAATGACCGCAAGACGCCGCCTGCAAAACGCTGCGACGGTGAGCTTGTTCTCGATATCGCTGAGCTTCGCCGAGGTATTGAGCACGCCCATGTCGTAGAGTTTGGACAGGAGCTGGCCCTCCATCTTTGACCGGAAGGGGTCTTGCGCGGGGAGGAGGGAAAGTCGGTGGGCGTAAGAGCGGAGCGAACCGCAGAGTTTGTTGTACCTGGATGACCAGGGACGCGATGCGCTCGTCACGACAGGAGAATCATGGAGCGAGATAAGAATACGCACTTGTGGTAGTCCTCCCGGTCCTGGATGTGATACCTGCGCATTACCTTGATCTCGCGCAAGTTCGCATCCTGCTTCCACTGTGACCCTCCTCAGTTGCCTTTCTCGCTGCCGTTGCCTGAGACTGCATACTCACGTTAAGGAAGTCGACCTTCTTGAGTAGCTTCTGCTCGTGATGTTTGAACTGGCGGACCATGATGAGCTGAGGCAGAACGAGGAAGCCAAAGGAGGGGGAGAGCAGTTGAAGACGGGCAGCTACAAAATGCGGACCTGCGTGGGCGCTTCTAAATCGTATTTGGCGGCTCCGTATATGGAAATGGCTCCGGGGGCGAAAGGGGCTTGGGAGGCAATATCTTCAGGCTTCAGCAATGAATAGGAGCGCTTTCAACGTCTCCGATAGCGTCTTGTGGCTACCTTCTGACGGACTAGGCGCGTCTTGACATGTTGTAGCTCCACAATCGCAAGTTGGGCAGATGCATGCCAACCGGACGCGGCGCTCAGCCTGAGCACCTACATACCTTAGAACCGGACTATCCACCATTGAAACCAATCAAGATCGGCAGCTGCAGAAAACAAATACGTATATATTGTCACTCGCGGTGGACAGTCAGGAGGGGTTGCATTTCGGCGCGGTTTGTTCTGACGGGGTTGCACTGCCGAATGACGTAGACCAGCATATTCTTCTTACAGTACTAGTCCTTGATTCACCTCCTTAAACCCGGCAATGCCATATACCAGGAACATGCATTTGACACAGGCGGTAGCCCCCCTCCCCCCTTGTCCTCCGACATGATCCCCAAGCAGTTCACGACCCTCGGTCTCGTAGGGGCCGTCGTCGTCGGCAGCATCTGGCTGCTCCTGCGCTCGCTGAACTACTCTCTCCACCCTACACGACGCTACTACCCACCCCACTGGGACGGCCATCACAGTTCCGGGTGGTATGGGTCGAGTCCTGAGAGCCTCCCGCCGCGTCGCCGGAAGAACGTCGTCGTTGCGTCCTCGTTTCCATTTCACTTCGACGTCTACATGGCCGCAGCGAAGACCATCGGCGACGTCTTGGACTCCGAGCCCGAAGACGCCGATGAGCCCGGCGTAATCCACCTGTTCACGCCGGACTTCAGCTTCGGCTTCCAGGATATCGTCGAGGAGCTGGATCTGTGGAAACATAAGGGCACGCGAGGCCGCCCGGAGGAGCTCGCAGATTTCATCAACACCGCCACAGGAGCGGGCGGCGTCGACCTCATCGTGTTCGGGACGTGTGAAGTCGAGTGAGTAGCCTACGTTTCGGTCGTTGGAAGCGCACATAACCACGCATAGCTTGGGATTTTGGCACGACGAGCTCGTGGCGGCTTGGGACCGGCGCGGCGCGGACCATAAATTCAAGATAGTCTGCATCGTGCACAACGTAGAGGATACCAGATGGCAGGTCCATATAACGCATTGGGCACGCAGGGATGCTATACGCCTCCTCCCAATCGCAGATCAGTAAGGAGACATAAAGCCTTGCAGCACTCACCTTCTGATGCCCTTGACACGCAGTGTGAAGAACACCTTCCGAGACAAATTCGGTGCCATCGCGGACAGCTCGGACCCGGGACTATACACAGCAGGATATCAGCATATACCCATAAACGTCCACGTACCGATACTGGAGATCGCTGACCTACCTATCAAGCCCCACCCTCGCCAACTGGTACATGCCGTCATCCAGGGCACCCTTGTTGCCGACCGTCGAGATTATCTTCGTGTTTTCGACGAACTGATTGCGTCGTTACACGGTACGTGCTGCGAGCTTCGACTTCGCGATCGTGCCGCTAACACCTACCGAACTTGCACTGATAGAGGACGCGGCGGCCTGGGGCTACCATCCGCTCAGCAGCCGTGCCTCATTCGAACCGAACTTCGAATCGAGCATCCCCCCCTTCCAGCTCCTTTTGGTCGGTGCTGGAGGGATCGAGATACCCGCCGAGCTGGCGTTCGTCGCGACGGTGCACCACGACCTCGCGTACAAGGACTTCTACAAGCTCGTCGCAAGTGCGGACGTAGTTGTGCCTGCCTTCGCCCAATTCGGCTGTGAGTGCCTGTCCATTTGTCTTCAGGCTGCCCCCTGCTTCGAAGTTCTCTCGTGGTGCCGTTATTTCAGGGGGGGAGGGGGGAGCCACGCGCTTTGAACGTTGCGAGGGAAGACTGACAGGTGCTGACCGTTCCTCGGGTTTACGTCACCGTGCGTACTACCTGCAGACTTCAGAGACCAGGCGAGCTCGACGGTGGCGCTCGCGACGGAGCTTAACGCGCCGCTGCTCGTGACGGAGCGCCTCCGCCGGACGTACGGATACATCGACGACGCGCGCGCGGTCGTCACCCGCCCTGCGGCCATGTCGGAAGTGCAGGCGCTCAAGGCGCTCAGGACCGGCAACGCGTCGGCGTTCCTCAACTCGGATCCAGCGGGCGTCGGCGTGGCGATGGGCGAGGTGCAGGGCGTCAGGAAGGCGGTCGATCGGATGCTTTCGGAGGGATGGGTGAGGGATCGGAGGGAGTGGATGGATTGGAGACAGGACGTGTGGGAGAGGAACTGGGGTGTGGTGGACAGAATATTGAGGGACATGCCGTAAGTGTCGGGTTGGGCGTTGAGACAATACTTGGACTAGGAGGAGGATTCATGCCATTTGGCAGTTCTTTAGATTTCTGTATCTCTTCGAATTGAAACACCCTGGAACTGACCTATTAAGCGTCCGTGACTTTGTGAGTGGTATCACGGCTGTCGGTGAGCCCGCCAACACCCTCGCAAAGAAGTCTAATGGCAGGATAATCGTGAGTACTTGCTAATAGCTCTTGGTGAGCATAACATACAGGGGTATGGCGACTCGCGAGATCCCACGCCATTTTGGAAGGTGGGATGTTTTAGCTGACAGGCTAGTCACTGACGTGCCAATATCTTCTCGAAAAGGGACAAGGTATACGACGAGGTTGGTTAGGGTCATCGGTCGCCGTAGAGGAGACATGCTCGGCCGCCACACGTCGTACGCCGAATGGCCGTATGAGAACTTCCAGGGGTGGCGGTAGAAAGCCTGCTTGGTGAGAAACAATGGTAAGCTCCACCGAACAAATCTGCATGTGCCTACAAGATAGGCGACGTACCAGGATTGGTGCACTGTACACCGATATGTGCCGTGGGTTTTCCCTTGCAATTGGTTACGTTTAATACGATGCTTGGCGAGGCAACAAGTCAGAGACAACCAAGAGTGCGCCGAGAACACGCTCCACGCGTCCAGATCACTGCGGCCCCGTCAATAGGAACGCTCTGTGAGAATACGGGCGTCATACCGCCGCAAGGTTCCTGGAAGGATGCCAATGTTGACCATCGATAACCTTTATGAGGTTCATGAAGAAGAGTCGGAGACAGCTTTCATTGCGGGGCCGCTTGCCGTTACGTTGAGAGTTGGCGCTATTCCATAAGTAGAGACTTCCCAAGCACACGCGCACGTTGGACTGTATTGTTGCGCCCGGAAATCGCTGATAATATGACGCTAGAGCCTTCATGAGTGACGTCGTCTGCCGGAGATAGGAAGCATAGAGATTGTCACGTACCACGTTCAGCGGAACTCTGTCGCCGTCGACGTTCAGGTGATTGCCTTGGATTACACGCTGTGATGGTACACCAGCACAGTGGGAGGATGTAAATGGTCTCCTGTACGACGCGATGGTCGACGTTTCACTCTTGGATGGGTCCTCCTCAAGTCGATAGTTAGAAGAGAGCAAGCGCCCGGGCCGGGGATGGGAAGCGTGGGAGAGCGTATGTGCAGGAGGCGCCCATATATAGGCTCCGACGCTCCATTGA
Source organism: Polyporus tsugae (assembly GCA_024305745.1). Taxonomy (NCBI): domain Eukaryota; kingdom Fungi; phylum Basidiomycota; class Agaricomycetes; order Polyporales; family Polyporaceae; genus Polyporus; species Polyporus tsugae. The sequence continues at coordinate 842,407 of JAHRBS010000010.1, read as the reverse complement.
TCGAGGACCCGATCTAGTTCGGAGATCGAATCTGATCCCGCACACGCTAGCAACGGTTCCGAGTCCCTCATCCCTCCGCATACAGGCCACCGCTACCAGCTTGGGGAGTCCGTCTGGTCTCACAATTGGACAACGCCGAATGTGAGTGCAACGTACGATCCGTCTCGATGTCTTTCCTCCACCATTCACTTGAACATGGAGGTCAAGGAGGAGCAGGAATGACATCCCAGCAACCGATGATAACGGCGCAAGACGACCGTCGGCAAGCACCGGTCGTGTTGGTGCGATCCTGGTGTGTACCTTGTTCGAGCTTCCAACTGCGCCTTCAGACCACCTGCGACCACACGTCGAGATGAGGCCAGCCCACCGAGGCCGGCCGCCGACGACTCCGGCGTCGTCTCGCTTCATAGTTTCATTCATCCGACATGAACTTTTGGCACTACCGCTTCCCTACAAACAAATATCTCAGACCTCCTTTGTGACTTCGGCACCAGTTGCGAGCTCCACTCTTATCAAACCCCTCATTTTCTCTCTGAAGCCACAATACTTAGACACGTAACAGACCTCTACTTACCTTCACTCGTCTCCACGTAGCATGGCATAAACACCAGTTGTTGGTGTAGAAGGGGGGTGTACGCAAGGACACCATGACACAGCCCTTCTCCAGTGCCTGGCGGTTTGTGGAACGGGGATGGGTTTATCTCCCCAATATGGGTAAGGCCAGAAGTTGACGCATCGACGCATCGCCTTCAGCTGGGCGTTGATGGGGTGAAACTAGCCGTGTACAACCGGAGGCCTGTGACGCTGACATTGGTTCCCCTTCTGGCGGCCATCCCTCGCATCTGCTATTGAAATATTGATGTTCAACTCGGCTATGAATCGCCACCCGCGTTCTCTTGTGCGACTTCGACCCCCTTGGGCACTTTTCTTGCCCGTCCTCTCGTTTGTCATTCCTCCTCGCTCCCCATGACCTCTCTTCGACTATCTACCTACGGCCTTGCGGCCGCACTTGCCCTTGGCAGTCTCTGGTTGCTCTCACACTCTTTTGCCGTCGTCGGCCACGACCCATCTGAGCTCACGCATCCTAATCTGCCACATGCTAATCCCCCGCAAGTCGAACTGTCAGGATCTGAACACCATGACACGCATCCCGCCCCCGCAACACCCTCAATACGAAGAAGAAATGTCACCTTCGCAACTTCCTTTGTCTACCATGGCGACGTGTACATGGCGTTGGCGAAGTCGATAGCAGATGTAATGGACAAGGAGGGCGTGCGTGGTCAAATTAATGTCTTCGCACAACCGTTCCCCTTCGGCTTCCAAGAAGTGGTAGAAGACATGAACCTTTGGAAGCATCGAGGTGTGCGTTCCGATCACCAGAGCTTCATCGAATTCCTCAACTCCCACACGGGAGACGGCGGCGTGGACCTCATTGTCCTCGGGACATGCCAATACGAGTGCGTCCATCCAGTTCGGCAGTTTCCTCTTCATTGAGCTTATCTGGCACCAAGTCTGCCGTACTGGCATGATGCCCTCAAGGACGCGTGGGAGAAGCGCGACGCGACTCAGAAGTTCAAGATTGTATGCTATGTGCATAATGCGAAGGACATGGACTGGCGACGCTGGGTACCGTACTGGTCGCGCAGACATGCTATTCGCCTCATTTCCATCGGTGACCAGTACGTTTCGTCTCTACCTGTTTAAATTCCCGATCTGTTCGCCGACTCATCGGTACCCCGTGCAGTGTCGCTAAAGCTTTCCTCCACATGTTCGCAGAGGCGGCCGACAGCCGGGAGCCCACTCTATCCGCGTCAGACTTCGAGCACGTCTCGGTCGACGTGCACATACCCTTATTAGACATACCCAACCTGCCCGTTAAGGAGTCGCCGCGACACCTCAGCAAGGCAGTTATCCAGGGCAAGTTCGAGATGGAGCGTCGCGATTACGCCCGCATTTTCCAGGAGCTGATCGACTCCCTTAATCGTGCGTACCCAGACTTGGTCTATGAGCCTGCACGCGTGTGGCATGCTCACCCACGCATCCCAGAGGACCCGGCGGCCTGGGGATACCACCCCCTGGTCGGAAGCCGCCGCGCATTCGAGCCGAATCACGACTCCCCGGTGCCGCCCTTCCAACTCCTCCTCGTCGGATCGCAGTACCTCGGCGTCCCTGACGAGCTCGAGCACGTTATCGTGGTCCACCGTGACCTGCCTTACAAAGGCTTCTACGACCTCATCGCGAACGCGGACATCGTCCTGCCCGCGTTCGCAGACAACAGCTGTAAGTCCGCTCTGTCCTTCATTCCTCCTCGGTCCCGCCGAGGCACGACTGGCAGTGCTAACTGACGATCGCAGATTACGAGATCCGCGCGAGCTCGACGATCGCGCTCGCGACGGAGCTGAACACGCCGATGCTCGTCACGCAGCGCACGCGGCGGACGTACGGGTTCATCGACGACGACGCTGTCGTCGTCACGCGCCCGGCTGCGATGTCGGAGGTCCAGGCGCTGCGGGCGCTGCGCACGGGCGACGCGTCCGCGTTCCTCGCATCTGATCCGGCGGGCGTCGGGATGGCGATGGGCGAGATGCCGGCGGTGGGCGCGGCGGTGGAGAGGATGATGCGTGGGGGGTGGGTGAAGAGCACGCACGAGTGGGAGCGGTGGCGGGCGGGGGTGTGGGCGATGAACGACGAGGTCGTGGGCAGGATTCTGAGGGATCTCCCGTGAGCCTGGACGAGCTCCCGTGCGTCTGGGGCTTGACGCTGCTGGAGGTGCGGGGTGATCGACGTATGAGAGCGATCGCGAGGCGTCGAACGTCGAACGTTGGAGCATTGCATGCTCGGCTCTGTTTTGCTCTTGTGGCTCTGATCCCGCTTTCACACAACTTCCACCTTACGCGGGAGTGCCAATGTTGAATTACTAATGCTGATCAATTCTGCTAGACACTAGACGGTCCGCTTTAATTGCCCCGGTTATCGGTACTGATGCGCATAAAATGTATGCTATATATTCATCTTGTACATAGAACACTCATAGAACTTGTGGAAACCCTCCGGAGCGGGTCTCGACGTGGCTCGCCCCGGCGTCCGCAAGATATGCTTCCGTGACGTAGTGCCAAGGTTCGGGGAGGTGCAGTTTTGGGTACGCCGTCTATCGGGTCCCTGCGCGGCTGACAGTGTGGATGCTATAGGAAGAGTCAGATAGGCAGCTCCGGTGCCTCATCTTGACGTCCAGGAAAGAGATCGGTCCTGTCGACAACGCATCGTATTCGCGGACGTCGGAATCAGACCACTTTCAAGTTGTATCCGGAGTACCAGTCACGTGGGGGTATATCAAAGGCCCAAGGGCCAGCTTCGGGACGCTTGTGGTCGCGCAACTCTTCTCCCGGCTATCACCGGCACCCCGCGAGGCTACGCATGACGAAAGGCCTCAAATTCACACATTCTGGACTCTGGACCGCCTGCGCGTTCGGGATGGTAGTGGTCCGGATGTCCACGGCCGTAGCTTCGTTCCAAGGAAAGGCTCGCTCGATCTGAGCTCTTTGGTTCGTCGATAGTCTACCCAACGTTGCGTAGAGCATGCTTCGGAGTCTTCGACTTCTGGCACCATGCAGTATGCATACAGTGTAGGGCTCACATCGACGATCGACGGTGCGTCTGCTTAATCTCAACCGCATACATAATCCCGTTCTGTCAGAAGCACCTAGACTTGTTCACACGAGGCTTCCGATTTCGATGTGCGCACTCTCAGGCCCCCCCCAGGTTCGCTGGCTCTCGGACGTTCTTGCCCCCGCTGCCATGCCATCGCCAATGCGCCAACCCGTCGGGACAAAGGCCGAGAGCTCCGCGTGCGCCAGCGCCGAGTCTCGTTCTGGTCTCCCCCCGTTCCAGCGCCCCGACCCTGCCTCTTTTTACGCACACGATGGTGTGAACATTTCCCAAAAGCTGCCCCAGCTGATCAAGCTCTAGCTGTTAGAGCTCGGCTGCGTCCCGATGCGCTCGCTCAATGAATGCCTTGTGGCCGTCGCGCCGTGCGTGACGACTCGGTGGGACCGAATCGCCCCTTTTATCGTATCGAGATCGCGCACGGCCGCTCTCGCGGCACCCTGTCGCAGGCAGGAAAATCCGGAACGTGCCATGCAGAAGCTGCAGAAGGGCTCTGTTATTTCATCAGCAGCAGGCCGGGAGGGTGCCGGGAGTATATCTTCACGACCCTTGCACTCGATCATCGACCTCCAAGGTTTAGTCCTCTCCGACCTGAGCTGTGCCGCGCCTCTCCTCCGCTGCTCTTCTCGACATCACGACACTTTCCCGGCTTCACCTCAGGGTCCTCCCTTGTGGCTGCCGGCATGGTTTCTGCTACAGACGTCCACGGTTTGCTAGGCCGAGTTCGGTGGTTCAACCTCGCGATCCTCACCGTCACGCCTGCGGTTGGGCTGTATGGCGCATACACAACACAGCTGCGTTTGGAGACCCTGATATGGTCCGTGACGTACTACGTAATTTCCATGCTTGGTAAGTACACTTCCTTACTGTCCTCGTACCTGGAACGCTAGAGCTGACGACCTACAGGTATTACCGCAGGTGAGTGCACTGTTGTCATCTGGCGCAACAAAATTTGAAGACGCACGGGTCCTTAGGATACCATCGCCTATGGTCCCACAGGTCGTACAATGCTAGCCGACCGCTACAATACCTCCTTTGCCTCATGGGTGCTAGCGCTGTCCAAGGCTCCGTGTACTGGTGGGCCCGAGGCCACCGGTCACATCATCGCTATACCGACACGCCCCTCGACCCGTACGACGCGAACCGTGGCCTGTTTTACACCCACATAGGTTGGATGCTCGTCAAGCCGACGGTGAAGCCCGGACCGGCTGACATCAGCGACCTCAAGAAAGACGAGGTCGTGCAGTGGCAGCACCGGTGGTACTTCGCGATCATACCGGTCGTGGGCTACGCGCTCCCTGCGGTCGTCGCAGGGCTCGGATGGGGCGACTGGCGGGGAGGGTGGTACTACGCTGCCATGTGGCGGATCACGTTCGTCCACCATGTAAGCGGACGGTCGTTCAGCGCGCTAAACACGTCGGAACGCTGACGATCGTACTCACGCTTTGTTCTCTTTATGTCCCCGCAGTCGACCTTCTGCATCAACTCTATTGCGCATTATATCGGGGACAGCCCCTTCGACGACAAAAAAACCGCGCGGGACCACTTCTTGTCAGGTGAGTGTGTGATAGACGGCTCACCGGTTGTAGCATGGTGCTGACCGCGGCATTTTCCCGCCCTCTTCCCCTTGCGATGCGATCCGTGGACGGTATCATGTAGCGCTCCTCACGATGGGCGAGGGATATCACAACTTCCACCACCAGTTTCCGATGGACTACCGGAACGCGATAAAGTGGTACCAGTTCGACCCGACCAAGTGGTTCATCGCGGCGTGCGGCAGGCTCGGCCTGGCGTCGCATCTGCGCGTGTTCCCAGCGAACGAGATTCGCATGGGCGAACTCGCGATGCAGCTCAAGAAGCTCAAGAAGGTGCAGGACGAGATCCGCTGGCCGGTTCAGGTGGACGACCTGCCCGTTGTGGGCTGGGACAAGTGTGAGTGCCCCTTCGGTCTCAGATCGGCGTTCTTATATCCGGGCTCACGGTGCGCTGTCAATGGGGGCTCTGGACTCCGACTCTGACTGGGCGTGGCGTGGGATGGGAAGTCAAGAAGGAGTCGGAAGAGCGCGTGCTCGTGATCGTGTCGGGGTTCATCCATGACGTTGGCGGGTTCTTGGACGAACACCCTGGAGGGAGGGAGCTGCTGCTCGGACAGCGGGGAAAAGACGCGACCGCTGCGTTCTGCGGGGGCGTGTACGAACATGGAAATGCCGCCTATAACGTAGGTTTTGCTCATCTCCCTTGGTGTGCGACGTAACTCATCGGCTTCCCGGTAGCTGCTTTCGATGATGCGTGTCGGCGTGCTGCACGGAGGAGTAGAGCATGTGAAAGCGATTGCCCCTGGTGAGAGGCTGAAGATTGTCGAACGACTGAGTTAACGATCAGGATAGTGGTCTCAAAACGATTATGCCGCATGGGGTAGATTTTCCCTCGGTCATGGTTACCGTCCGCTTACCGTTATCCGCATTCACGACTTTGTATTTGTGCTACGAGCTGTAACGTTAGTCACGAAACCTGCGATCTCCTTGCGACTATTGTACAACGACCGCTGGGGCAGACTGCGGGTCTCCTTCCGATTTCCAGCTTCCCGTCGCTGCGTCTGTCGACGAGTAGTATAGCCGACTGGCGACTTCGCCCACGACCCAGTCGAGCCCCTCGACCAGGTTCTGCCCTGTCATCGCGCTGCACGGCAGGATCCGCCACTGATGCGACTGGATCGATTGGAGGTCGAGAGCCTGGTACATGTGAGCGATAACGGATATGGCTGCAAAGAGGCCAGCACGTACATCGCGGATCTCGAGACTGGACATAGATCCTTGAATATCCTGTTTGTTGGCAAACACGAGGAGAGAGGCTCCGGCTAACCGCTGGAGACGGAAGGTCAGCATGCGACATGCAGGATCCCGTGGTGAGGAACGCCATACATCCTCTTGAAGGAGGCTGTGAAGCTCCTCTTTGCAGTCTTGCATGCGCATGCGGTCTCCAGAGTCGACGACCCAGACCAGCGCGTCCGTTTGCTCGAAATAGTTCCTCCAATAAGGGCGGAGCGTCCGCTGACCACCGACATCCCCTAATGACAGGCGCATCAGATCAATATTGGTAGTACATTGCAGCAGAACTGGGGGCACGGACAAATGTTCAGCGTGTATCTGGGGGCCAACAGCGAAGCTTGTGAGTCCGGGAGCTGCGCGGCAATAAATTACGTCTGTCGCTTACTTGCCGTGCACGAAAGTCTTGATGTTGAAGCCCAATGTGGGGCTGATCCCCATAATGTCCTCTCCGTTGAGTTTCTTGAGGATGGTCGTCTTCCCCGCGTTGTCTAGACCGCTAACCATAACCATCGCGATATCGGCGTCAATGATGGATGGATGGAACTACTAGATTGGGGGGGCTGGGCCTACAGGAAGAGAATGCGCATCTCCTTCTCCTTTTGCCTGTTCTTTCGGATGATGGTGAGCAAACCCATGCTGTGTGTAAGGACTGATGGAGATGGTCTCAGAGGCGCACGATGGTTGCGAGTAAAGGGGAGAGCCTCAAAAAGGATCGCAGTTGTACATGTGGCGGCGCTAGCAAGCGGTATAGATCGGGCGTCTATTACGAGGTGGAGTCGATTCCCCGACGTCGACGGTCACCGAATTCGAAGTTCGTCGACGAGATAATCCAAGGATTTTTCGAGACTCAGCCAAGGCTCACTACTTGAATATATGACCGTCATCACCCGGGACCCCCCATGTAGGTGACCTGCCTGCGAGTGACAAGCTCGTGTGCGCTCTTGTACATACTTTATCCACCGGCCACGGGTTATTAAATCATCGTTGCATAAACACCCACACTGGTTCAACATTTTCAATGAGGACGTAATGTTAGACTAAAACATTTGGAATGCCACGGTTTGTCGGGCTCAGAAGGTGATTCGAGTCCGTACGTACACGATGTGTTCTGGATCGTTCGGTAGCTGTTGTAGTATCTTCGCCTGGAGGCTGGCATTCGCGAATTCAATGGCGTATCCGCTAGTGAAACTAGCCGATTAGGCTAGACCAGACCGAGAACGAGGCCTTCTGCCGACATGGAGGAAAGGTCGTCACGTAGTAGTACGGTCCTAATCAGCGCATGTACTCACCCCAAACTTAAGGTTCGCAGACGCAACTTGAGCTCAAATATTGGGAATTGATGACCCATGATCACGCCGGACAAGAGGTCGGTCAATAATACTAAAAGGAGCGATTAAGGAAGCATGAAGACTAAGACACCACAATTGCTATCGGACTTGTAGGATCGTCGGCGCAAGACCGTTCGTCAAACGCGTATGGCCCGGAGCGTCGACTCGTGGAGGGGAATTAATGATGGTCGTGATAGTGTAAGGCAGAAATTTGACGAAGGCGAGCTTGGCTGAATCTTGAAATTTTGAAAGCTTGCCAGTGAGTCGCAACCACTGGTCCAGTGGCTGCGCGGGATAGCGGCGCGGATTTGGTCTGTGTATAGTCAATCATGCTGCAGATTGGATGGCACATCTCCTTGAGTGAAAATGCCAGCAATCATGGTAAGCAGCTGCGCAGTCTGCAACAGTATTGAGTATATATACACAAAAGAAAAAGACGTGTCCAACTTGTATCCAACCTTGAACAATGTCAGTGGTCCACGCAGATCGCAGGTGTACTTGACCGGTAGGGATATAAAGTCCATCTCATAACGCTAGAGAGATCCAGCCATATAGCCAGTACTAGAAGGTATGTAGAAGACAAGCAACCACTCGGTGTGGTTAAGCAGAAAGTTACGATCGGAGGGGTGGCGCTGCGCAGGAGCAGAGTCAAGCTTTAGTACAAGCGCCCATAACTCTTGGCCGGCTCCGGGCTCCCGCGGCATACTGACAAAATCCCAGCTCAGGTCACTTCCCTTCCCTTCTCTGACCCCTTCCCTGCGGCATCCTGATTGTCATTGCTCGCACATCTTAGCAAAAGTATCTCAGAAGGTACCACATCCCGCGATGGCTCCGAAAAACAAGCCAAAGAAGGGAAAGAAGCAGGAGGACGATGACTTCTGGTCCGTAGCTGCTTTAGCCGCCTACTCTCCTCCCTGCTCACATCTGCCCTCGAATCAAGGGAGAAGGCTGGGACATCTGTAGCGGGAAGCAATGCCGAGGCTCCTGTAGGTGCCGGTGAGGCATCAGATGACGACTTCAAGCCCAAGGGTAAGGCCAAGGCGGGCGGAGTCTCCGCCTTCGCCGCCCTCGGCTTGGAGGAACCCCCGGTGGACGAGGATGGAGAGGAGGATTTCGGCGGATTGATGGTATGTTTTGACGCCTCACAATCTCTCGAGCGAATCAGCGACTCAGGAAATGCCTCGCATCGACAGTCCGTCATCAAGGCTTCGAACAAGAAGGGCAAGAAGGACAAGAAGAAGGACAAGAAGGGCGCCAACGATGTGACGTTCGAGGATGGCCCTCCACCTGGGGAAGGCTCGGACACGGAAGTCGCGGCGGCGAAGGGGGACATCAGCGCTCCAAAATCGGGGGTGCAGATGACCGCGGAGGAGCTCGCGGACGAGGAGTGGGGTCCTGCGAAGAAGGAGAAGAAGGGAAAGAAGGGGAAGAAGAAGGGAAAGGCAGCACAGGATGAGGAGGAGGAAGAGGAGGAAAAGCCTGGTACGCATATGTTGGTAGTCCTTTCGCGCTCGCAGGGGGGGCTGATTGCCTTCGATATGAAGCTGAGGCCCCGGCAGCCCCGGAAAAGGCCTCGCCGTCACCTGCACCGCCTGCGGAGAAGGATGAGGATGAAGAGGCTGCAGACGATGGTGCGCCAAAACTGTTGTCCAAGAAGGAGAAGGAGAAATTAAAGAAGGAACGAGAAAAGGTGCGCCCATGACATCATTCAAGTTGAATCGCAGATTAATCACGAACATACATTGCAGGCGAAGAAGAAGGCCCAAGCAGCAGCGAAGAAGGGTGCAGATGGCGGTGAGGAGGCGGCAACCGCGACACCTTCAACGCCAGCTCCCGCCGCAGACGCTGAAGACGAGGAGGATGAAGGCGCGGCTGGCGGGGGCGACAAGAAGAAAAAGAAAAAGAAGAAAGCGAAGAAGGACGAAGAGCCTGCGCCGGCCCCGGCGGCGGCCAAGAAGAAGGGTGGGGCTGGTATCAGCGCGCTCAAGGCGATGATGGAGGAGAAGAAGCGGTTGGAGGAAGAGGCACAGCGGAGAGAAGAGGAGGAGCGGAAGAGGATCGAGGAGGAGGAGAGGAGAGCGGAGGAGGAGGAGCGGAAAAAGGAGGAGGAGAAGCAAAGGAAGAAGGAGAAGGAGAAGGTACGCTCTCTCTGTCAAGCATATTTTATCGCCATTCATATCCTCACACATGTTTCACCGGATGGCAGGCCAAGCGCGAGCTCGCGAAGAAAGAGGGTCGCCTTCTCACGAAGAAGCAGAAGGAGGAACAACGTGCGGTTGAGCTGCGCAAGCAGGCTCTGCTCGCATCAGGCGTGCAAATCGAGGGTTTGCAGCAGGGCGGTGCTGCAGCTGAGAAGCCTAAGCGCGTCGTCTACGACAATCGCAAGAAGAAGAAGGGGCCTGCCAGCGCGGCAGGCGGCAGCGTTCCTGGCACCCGCGATACTTCCCCTGTCCGCGAAGAGAAGCCTGCCACCCCCGATCCCGCTCCTCCCGCTGCCGCTACTCCCGAGCCTCCGGCAGAGGAGGCCGAGAAGGACGGGGATGTCAAGGACTCCTGGGATGCCAGTAGCGACGAGGAGGACAAGCAGGCAGATGCAGATGATGTGAAGGACTCCTGGGACCAGAGCAGCGAGAACGAGGGGGAGGCACCCAAGCGGAAGACTGCTCCTGCCCCTGCACGGAAGGGTGCTGCTGCGAAAGCCACCGCGAAGGCTGCCGTCCCCCCTACCAAAGCAGCCGATGCTCCCGCGAAGCCTGCTAACGGCGGTGCGAAGGCGGCTCCTGCGAAGAAGCAGGACGAGTCCGAGTCTGAGGGAGAGTCTGACGAGGATGAGGATGAGGATGAGGATTCCGACGAGGATTCTTCCGATGAGGATAGCTCTGACGACAGCTCTGACGATGGCATGACCGCCGCGCAGCGCCAGGCTGCTCAGCGGAAGGCCGAGGCGGCTGCAAGGAGGCAGAAGGCGCACGAGGATGCCCTTGCTGCACGAAACAAGGACGACCTTCGCAGCCCCATTTGCTGTATCCTTGGACACGTCGATACCGGTAAGACGAAGCTTTTGGATAAGGTAGGTTTTCGAACGATCTGTGTGTTGGATGAGAACTGATGGAACTTTGCCGTAGATTCGTCAAACGAACGTCCAGGAGGGCGAAGCCGGAGGTATCACGCAGCAGATCGGTGCGACGTATTTCCCAGTGGACGCTATCAAGACGAAGACGGCTGTCATGAACCGGGATGGTCAGCAGGAATACAAGATTCCTGGTCTGCTCGTCATCGATACCCCCGGACACGAGTCGTTCACCAACTTGCGTTCTCGTGGCTCTTCGCTTTGTAACATCGCCGTTCTGGTCGTCGATATCATGGTGAGTTGCGTTTAAAGCCTTCATGGACAAGGGCGTCTGTTGATCAACCGTTCATCAGCACGGTCTCGAGCCTCAGACTCTCGAATCCCTCCGTCTCCTGAGGGAGCGCAAGTCACCGTTTATCGTCGCGCTCAACAAGATCGACCGTATTTATGGCTGGGAACCCATCCCCGACAACGACTTTCGCAGCTCGCTCGAGAAGCAGAAGCCCGCGGTACAGCGCCAGTTCGAGGACATGACCAAGAAGATCGTCATCGCCTTCGCCGAGCAGGGTCTCAATGCCGTCCTCTACTACGAGAACAAGAGCTTCGCAAGGAATGTCTCGATTGTCCCGACCTCCGCGGTGACTGGGGAGGGCGTGCCGGACATGATCATGCTCCTCGTCAATTTGACGCAGCAGCGTATGAGCGACAGGCTGATGTACCTTTCCGAACTCGAGTGTACGGTCCTGGAGGTCAAGGTCATCGAGGGTCTGGGAACGACGATCGATGTTGTTCTGTCCAACGGTATCTTGCACGAGGGCGACAAGATCGTGGTTTGCGGTCTTAACGGTCCTATCGTGACTCAAGTTCGTGCGCTGCTCACGCCTCAGCCTCTGCGCGAGCTTCGTATCAAGGTATGTCTATATTGCCGGATATCGTTGAACGCCGCTCACGTATTTTTCTGCAATCTAGTCCGCCTACGTCCATCACAAAGAGGTTAAGGCCGCCCTGGGTGTCAAGATTGTCGCCCCTGACCTGGAGAAGGCGATTGCTGGTTCACGTCTGCTTGTCTGCGGACCTGACGACGAGGAGGACGATCTCATGGACGAGGTTATGTCCGACTTGACGACGTTGCTCAACTCGATCGACAAATCTGGCCGCGGCGTCTGCGTGCAGGCATCCACGCTCGGCTCGCTCGAAGCGCTGCTGGACTTCTTGAAAGTGAGCAAGATCCCCGTGTCGGGTATCAACATCGGCCCTGTGCACAAGAGGGACGTCATGCGCTCGGCGACGATGTTGGAGAAGGCGAAGGAGTTGGCGTGTATTCTCTGTTTCGATGTCACGGTCGACAGGGATGCGGAGCGGTTAGCGGAGGAGATGGGTATCCGTTTGTTCAAAGGTGCGGTTGTCCCACGAGCCGTCTTCACGCGGAGATGTTGACCGAAGTATAGCGGACATCATCTACCACTTGTTCGACGCGTTCACCGCGTACAACAACGAGATCATGGAGGCGAAGAGGAAGGATGCTGCTCCTCAAGCCGTCTGGCCGTGCCGTCTCAAGACCATCGCCGCCTTCGCGAAGCGCGATCCTATCATTCTTGGTGTGGACATTCTGGATGGTACCCTTCGTGTTGGCACGCCGCTTTGCGTCGTCAAGATCGACCCCGAGACGCAGAAGAAGGAAATCATCGACCTGGGCAAGATGTGTGTGCTCCTCTCCTTCCTCCCTTGTATGCTTGGCTAACCTCGTTCGATAGTACCTCGCTGGAAATCAACCACAAATCTCACGACGTAGGTACCAACGAACTTATTCTGTGGCACTGGCATGCTAATGGGGCTTTGCAGATTGTCAAGAAGTCGCAAGCTGGTGGTGGTGTTGCCGTAAAGATCGAGCACGCCGTGTATCAGTCCGCGAAAATGTTTGGGCGTCACTTCGACGAGAAAGACGAGGTTTACTCGCACATCACACGACAGAGCATTGACGTGCTGAAGGCGAGTTTTAGTGCGACTCTATATGCGTGGACTTGACACTAACAGCACTGCAGGCTTCATTCAAGGCTGACGTTTCAAACGAGGAGTGGCTGCTCATCAAGGCGCTCAAACCCGTAAGTCTTCTCGCTCATGCTCGACTACTCTAAAGTGGATTCTCACTTCAATCCTAGCGGCTCAATGTCCAATAAATGTGCAAGGGGAGAGACGGGATGTGGTGTGCATTGAACGTTATACCTACATAGTTGTACCCAAGATCTGTATCGATGGCAATTTGCGTGCGTGGGAATGTGGGAAGGGACGTTGTATTTATATGCAATTCACGGCTCTGATCAGCTTCCCTCGCCTCGCTCCGGATCCTCGAGCCTCCTCAGCCTTGCTCCTCCGAGCCAACATACTCAAGATGCCGGCATACAACGAGGCTACCGACTTTCCGCCTCCGCAGGCGACTGACGCTGAGCGCGATTCGGCCGACGGCCTCGACGAAGACGAGATCAAGCTGGTGATTACTTAGGAGTGGAGACATTCGAGGGACCAAACTATGCAGGAATGGGCTATGATTCTGAGACTTACCTCCGGTAACGTCCTCTTCTATCAGTGAACTGGTGCGGCTACGGGTATCCTTGCCTGCGAGTCTGCTGCTCGTCGGTCTGCTGATACGCTGGGGATGGCTATCGGCGCAAGAGCGGTAGACGAACAGGAAGGGTTGAGATTACACCGTTGGAACCTGATCAGCGCTCACACCTGCGTAGGGAAGCCCCCAGTGTCGCGTTTTCTTGCCCCTCGGGTACACCGAGGGGCCCAGGCAGAAGTACTGACCGTGTTTGTTTTTCATGCTCTTTAGCGTAAGCTCGGATACAAGCAGGTACGAATGAATGCGGGTCCTTTCAGTTGCACCACTAACTCTTCATTCTATGTAGTCGCTTCACAGAAGCTGGCATTTCGTCGAGAGCTTTGCGGCTAGCTTCGTTGCCATGAACTTCATTGGCGGCGTTCGGTAGATAGGACTCAGTGTGGTACCATAACGAACAGACATCCTGACGAGCATGTGACAGGTCCGGTTTCTTCCTCGGCTTGCTTGCGGGCGGTCCCGCCGCGATATGGTATGTCTGCTTGGCCCTGGTGTGCAAAGAAACAAGCTAATAACATCATGCAGGTCTTCGTACATCATCTCGATGATTTTTATGTTCATCACCGCGGCGGTCCTTGCGGAAATCTGCTCTGCGCTTCCGTTGAGCGGGTCGATCTACATCTGGTCGGCTGAGAGTGCGGGCCCCAAGTATGCTAGGTTCTTTGGCTTCATTGTCGCCTGGTGGTCGACCACCGCGTGGATGACTTTCGCCGCAGGCAATTGCCAAGTACGCGAAATCCCTAAGCGTCTTGTGGTCTTTATTACTAACACCCCCACAGACTACAGCAAACTACATTGTCTCGCAATTGGCGGTGTGGGAGATTGACTTTCCCGGAGGCATTGGCAATGACAATGTTAAATGGCGGGCTCTCATCTGGGCTATCTCAGAGGGCGTCCTGCTTCTGTCCATCGCCATAAACTATCTCCCACCGAGATTGTACTCGACAGTGTTCAAGTTCTCCGTCGCTCTTTACGCTGTGGACTTCCTCCTTTGCCTGATCTGGTTGCCCATTGGTGTCTCGAAGACCTATGGATTCCGCTCTGCCAAGGAGGTGTTCACGATGACCTGTAAGTGTCTGCCGCGTAATCTTTGTAGCATGAGTGCTGACTATTGCGCAGACAACGGTACTGGAGCGCCGGCTGGATGGAACTGGATTCTCTCTTTGTAAGTGTGCTGTCCCACGGCGACCTTGGCGCTTCCTGATTTTTTCATAGCTTGTTCACTGCGGGCACTATGATCGGCTTCGACGCATCTGGCCACATTGCCGAGGAGACGAAGAATGCCAGGTAGGCTCACAAATGCATGGCGTTCCGGTAGGATATTGAAGTCTTCTCATTAGCGTGGTCGCGGGAAGAGGCATCATTTCCAGTGTGGTGGCTACCGGAGTTCTAGGCTTCGCAACTACGATTCTCTTCTTGTTTTGCACGCCCGACCTCGACACCTTGTTCGCTCTGGAGGCCCCTCAGCCCTTCGTCCAAATCTATGCGCTCGCGCTTGGCAAGGGTGGCAGCGTCGTGATGACTGTCATCGCGAGTCTCGGTCTAATCCTGGTGTGTACGCTTGTTTGCGATACTATCACCTATGTCCTAATCATCTCTTCTATAGAGCACTAGCGTGGCTATCGTCGCTGCTTCTCGCCTTATATTCGCGGTTGCTCGGGACGGCGTACTGCCCTTGTCGGGTTGGATTGGCAAGGTTGACGAGGCTAAGCAGCCACGCAACGCTGTCACCGTCATGTTCGTTTTCGGTGCTGTGCTGTTGTGCACCATCCTTCCCAGCCAGGTGGCGTTCACTTCGTTGATTTCCGCCGGAGGCATCCCAACCACGGCCGCCTACGGGTTGATCGCGTTGCTTCGTCTTACAATGACTCCCAACGACTTCACGAACTCCCACTTCTATCTTGGTCGTTGGAGGACGCCGTTCTACGTTTCGACTGTCCTGTTCAATGCCATTGTCTTTGCGGTAAGTGCTGTCAAATCATAGCATATGTTGATGTCTAGAACTAATGATTCCGTTCACCAGGTCCAGGTCTCGCCGTTCTTCTTCCCCACGACTGCAGAGACATTCAACTTCGTGAGTCATGTAGCCTCAAATTTGTTCCCAGATGCTAATCCTCGGACAGGCTCCCGTGATCCTTGGTGTCGTCACTATTTTCGGTATCCTCAGCTGGTACTTCGTCCCTGCGGACAAGTGGCTTCGTCGCGAGCAAGTCTTGCAACAGCTCAAGGTCGCAGACGAACCCCTTGAAGGAAACGAGTCCGATGTCTTCACGGCGGTGCCTGAGCTCCCGGGGGCTTCGGGGTCGATGTCAAAGCGTATGGACTAAGTCCGACCGATGTGCTATGGAAGATGAACGATGTCTATGATTTGTCTCCACGTATGCCCCAGATTTCGTTACCCCCCTAAAAATTTCGACCGGTCTATCTATACCTGGATCCGTTGGTGTCCTAGTGATAGAGTTGCTGCTAGATTTACACGACCGTCGTTCAACCATTGTTTCATACATGTGCCTCCGTTGTCGTCCCATAGATCGTGCTGTCCATCTGTTGGACGAAGTCACCGTGCGAAGCGTGGGTTATGATGATGGTCGCCGGTCGGTCTTGCGGGAACGTCTTGATGAACCGGAGCTCGAGCGAGTGGTCGGGGGACTGCATAGATTCGTCCTCTGAACAATCGAGACCTTGCACCATGTGCTTGTTGACCTCCTGGATGTGGATGAGGAAGCGGTTGACGAGTATTGTGGCGGCGCTGAGTGAATCTGGTCAATCGGAGGATAAGGCACAAGCGTAGTAATGGTCGACGTACGGCCCAATAAAGACCACGACATAGCAGGAGGGGTTAAGACTCGGGCTCCTGATCTGCAACATCGTCGGTTTAGAGAACAGCTTCGCTGTGCAGTATGGAAGCGAGAGACCCACCGTGCGGAGCGAGAAAAGCAGGTACAGTATGTTCAGCACGACGAGAGCACTGCCAGGGAGCCGGTCGTTAGTACTCGGGTTCGGTTGCAACAGCGTCATTGGCATCAATACCAAAAGTAGATGGTGCCTATCGCTCAATCGCATGAGACTGTGCCCAAGATGGAGTGCTGCGAACTGTAGCTAAGTACTCACCGTCGCGGAAAAGTGTCTTCCAGAACGAAGTGTACTTCCACTGGGAAGAACGGCGCAGCATCCCCATGTTGTACGTTGCGAACCAAGTGACCACGAGAACGATGGCATCGGACGTTATGAGGCAAACCCTTGAGGCAATGACCACTTGGTAGGAGCACGAGGAAATTAGGAGAGTTTTGTGGGGACGAAGATAGACACATTTCGAGAAGGATGCTTACGCCTATGGATCGGGTATGTTAGGGATGCACAATGGCAGATTGTCGAGGGGCATGTCCTCCATGGCTACTCACCTTTCTTCCTCAGAACTTGCCGTGACTGCAGAGGTGCGTCCGGTGGCGCAGCCGAAGGAGGGGTGGACCCTTACTTCTATTGAGGGTACCTTGGACTAGCATTGTGCGTTAATTGATTATATGGGAAGGGCTTTCGGTGCTTACATATTCTATACCGATAGGAATCAAGCGAAGGACCACAACGAAGGCTGTCAAAGCCCAGTTCCGGCCACCGAGGACCCAAGCGCGCACACCCGCAAAGGCTGCATACGGCAAACATTAAACATCTCATCCAGCGCGGATCATTTAGGTTGTCCCTTACCTGCACATGGGAGGTACTGCAAAGAGTCTGCGAGGTGGAAGGCTATTGCCAACTTGTAACAGCTAACCGGCACAATTGTCAGTTCGTCCTACATTACAACAGTAGTAAGCATAGTACGGGTGCTACCTCTGCGTAAAACATTTAGTTTATCGGCAGTTATGCGAAGCAATGTTGAGGTAGAGAACGTACTGGCTCATTCTTGACGGCATAGCCGCTTATATCCATGGCTCTCGCCAGCAAGGGGAGATATCGGCTTGCAAAAAACAACAAGGAGCCTCCGTTCGGCCTCCGGCCCCAGAAGAATTCGATCTCCTTGTCGAGGGTTATGCAGTACTCGTAGACCAGCCACGCTGCTCGCCAAGAGACCGTCAGCACCCATATTTTTCTGGCACTAAAAAGTTTGATCACTTACTGAATGTTGCGAATACGCAAAGATACTGCACAAAGCTATGGGAATAAAACATCATAGGAGCTTCAAGCCTGACTTGGATGTGGGTCCACTCACCAGCTCCAGTACAAGAGGTCGGCAGGAGTATCATCAAAGTCCTTGTCGTAGTAATTGAACATCGTCTGTGCCAGCAGCTGGTGTTCGGGATGCCTCGAGTTGGTTGAAGTCACGTCCAGGTGGAGTGCATCCAAAAATGCGACGCAGCGTCTTTATACCGTGTCTGAGTGATTCTACCGCATGCGCATCATCGCTGGCATCTCAGTCCACGGTTCTATATTCGTTGTGAGACCTCGGCAGGATGTTCAAGAGGTGGGCATAACGTACAGCTCCATTTACGGCGGCGTCTCGACGTCTATGAATGGAAGGATGCGGCTTGCGTGTATTCAATGGTCCTCGTCTACTTCTTTCCCCAGGCCCTCGCAGTCGACCGTCACATGGGGGTCGGCGAAGTTGGTGTCCAACTCGGGATATCGTCAACGGTACTGCGCCGCGAGCTGCGAATTTGTATTTGTGTTGTCACTGTTATCATCGGTAAGTCAGCAATCGATGTAGTATACTATTAAGAAGCATATGAAGCGCGCCGAGAGGCATTGGTAGCTGCGTTCAACTAGAAGAAGCGGCGCTCACGAACGTTGTTTGGTCGTCGACATGGGGCGAATGTCGGAGTAACCATCAGCCTGGGGAAAGTTCAAGTTATTGCTGTCCGTAAGATCGTACCCGCACATCATGACTTCTCCAAGTCCCAGCGGCATTGGCTGATGAAGAACATGCATCCATACGACGAAACGAATTCTGTGAACCCTCACTGGGGTCAGAGTACCTCGGACATGAGAGTGGAGAACCAGGACCGTTAGTCTGGATCCTTGCGGACCTCCTGTCTACACGTCAATAGCAACTTGCAAACAACGCGCCTGTGCGCCGACAGCTGCCGACAGCTGCAGGCATTCCCAGTGTCTCTTCCTTCCTGTCAGTGTAATCCTAAGATCTGTTGAATCCTATTACTCCCGGGTTTTCTCAAATCTGTCCCTAAATTGTCTACCTCGCTTTTCAGTCCCATACTAGCCTATCTCCAAAATGTAGCGAGATCTAGCCCTGACGGAGGACCGTCTCTACTCAAGCCCAAGCCTCAAGGTATCCAGTGCGACTGTTTCGACGCGACGCGATGCAAGTCCAGGCGGATGGCTTAGATATGTGTGAGGTGAGGGCGGACTGGTCGGCGCAGGAGGTGGCTGGGTGTGGTGCTGCGCAATGCACGTAAGTAGGGGCGGGCGCCCCGAGTGTCATTCGGGTTGCGTTGGGCGGCCAGGGCTTGTCCATGGAGGAAACCACTCGTACGTCACAACAACGACGTGTGTATTTGCGCCTGTTCGGTCCAGCTTCACCGCCTATTAATTCAGTAACTTCTCGGGTGGCATGGGGATTGAGGAGGGGAAGGTGGATGGGTCTCGAACACTGGGCCAAGCGACTGTGTTCATGATCATATTCTGCTCGACACCGTCACGCGTCGCACGGTGGGGGAGGTAGAACAGTGTCAATGTCTGCCAGTGTACCCGGTTTGAATGGCTGGGAGATCGCAATTGAAGAGCAAGGGCGATTTTGGACGCACGCGTTGAGCGTACTAGTAGTAGTATACGGGCCAGTAATTGTAATACCAGATGTTCAAGTTCAATGAGCATGCCACTTGTGAAACCGCATACACAACGCAAGTGCTTGCTATAGGAAGATGAATGTATGTGCGCGGAGATCTAAATAAGTATTAATTGGACTCATTGACTGGTCGGAGTATGTGCTGAGTACAGGCTGAGTTTTACGAAAGCGATAGATTTTCAGGCGGCGCCAGTTCGGAAGGACCCCAACAGCACTCTTGCACTTGCACTCTTGCTGCACTCAACGATCATTTTTCGATCGTACAGCGGTAAGTTAAGAGCCCGTGATTGAGATAAATCAAGAATGTTGCACTGAATGCATGTTTTGTCTTTCAATCGCAGGTCCGACCTCGTACTCTGAGTCGCCGGGAAGGAACCTCTACTCAAAAATCCGAGACAGCTGATTCGCGGGTCGCGACTGTAGGGAGCAACGTTAATAAATTCGAAAGTGAGGACGTCCGAGTCAGTACGCCAATGCAGTTCAAAATGGTTGATTTATTGATGTGTGAACGACTTCTTAGAGATGGCGCATCTGGAGGAGGAACCCCGCTTAACACACCCAAGTCCGTACATTCTGCGGACGCGGATAACACAAGAACTTGGCGAACTAGATACGAAACAGAAGGAATTCGACGACTCGATATCTCGTGAACGTCTGGAGCTGAAGCGCCTCTGGAACACCTCACTTCCCATCCACGGACTCCCCAATGAACTCCTTGTACAAATCTTCGCTCGCTGCAAACGCTGGCAACATCTTATGTTGGTATGTCACCACTGGCGCGACGTATTGGTCTCAACTCCAGCTTTCTGGCGGAAGGTCGACTTGAAGCAACGTATCGACTGGACGAAACTCTGTTTTTCCCGTTCTGCCGCAGCCACCATTGACATCTGTGTGCGGCATCTCAACCGCCACCCTCTCGACGTCGTATACCCCCATGCGCACCGGTTCAAAACCCTCCGCTTCGAGGCCGAGTATGGTCGGCACTTCCACACAGCACTCTCGCTCATCTTCGGCGATGGTATGCCCCTCTTAGAAGACTTGGAGTTCGAAGTCCTTGGGCGCACAGCCAGGGAGCCTTCGGAGGATACAAACCCGCACCTCGCCTCGAAGGGGTTCCCCCGCCTCCGAACCCTCGTACTATCTCAGACGGTGGCACCTCAAGATCCATCGCTCTACGCTCAGCTTCGGAGACTGTCGCTCTCACGTTGCTCCCACACACTCTCCTTTGACGGCTTCCTCGACGCACTTGCCGCGAGTGTGCAGCTAGAAGCATTGGCTGTCCACGCCACCCTCTTACATCTTTCGGGCGAATGGGCACATCACGGACCCGTCCCTCGGAGACCGCCCATATCTCTGCCACGCCTCCGCTCAATCGCGTTGACTAGGCACGGGATGGTCCACACATCCCGTTTCCTGGCTCATTTACACCTCTCCCCATCCGTCGTTGTTTTGATCGCTGGGGGCTTCCAGGAGTCACAACACGATATCGATTTCCCCAGCATCAGTGCAATGTTGCCACCGAACCGCTCCGCCACGATTCCGGCCCTCGCGCTCGTGAATCAAATCGACCTGGCCGTTGAGGGCGAAGACTATGAGATACGTTGCGAGTATCCAAATTGCATCGCGGCTCCGAAGGACTCCGTCCGCCCTCCCTTGACGTTGTACATCAACAATGTCCCTGCCATGACATGGGATTCGTTCATGGTGCAGGGGCTGGACGATATCGTCGAGTGCTATGGACGGTCTCCTCTCACTTGTCTCACAGTCAATGGGAACCATGGCTACGCTACCGTAGTCGCATGGGAGAGGGTCTTCCGGACGTTCCCGCTCCTTGAAAAGCTCGATATCGGCGGACGCACTGTGTCTAATGTCTCAAAGGTCTTCCTTGGGCTTCACGCAGCGTCGTCGAATTACTCGGACTCTCCGGTCGCCTGTCCAAACCTGAAGAATGTTCGCGTCGAAGGGTTAGGTACGGCGGCTACGTATGAGGCGATGCGGGAGTGCTTCCGGTATCGTGGTGATAGGGGTGCTATATTGCAGGCCCTCAACTTGGTATCGTTGTTTGATGTGCCGAACCTGACTTCAGAATTGCGCCTTGCGTTCAGTGATGATCTGTGTAAAGCAGTGGACTACATTCACATGAAGTACAGTGGATCGGATGAAGAACAAGAGGAGAGCGAGGGAGAGATGTAACCATGCAAAAACGCTGTGTTCGTAATACTATTATGTAGTATTGCATTACTTACAAGGAGCGTGTCGGAACGTCTACGCCATCGTCGGCCCGACTCAGCACCGTCAAGAACACCAGTCCGACATCAGGCGCTCCGTCGCGCAGGTCGCGGTCCTCGCGCTCGACCCTGCCACGGCGGCGACGGTTCCCGGCCATATTCGCGTCGCCGGGAACGTCGTCGAATATAAAGACCTCCGGGAGATGGTGTTTCGAAGGGCGAGATCATATGCAAGGACGTCGCCGGGCCAAGGGGGCCGTGAAGAACCCGTCCAAGAACATCCTTGAGTACATGAGGTAAGTACTAGTGGTGAGATGAATAATGGAGAAGCGGCCTATGGAGCTAACTTACGATGCATCAACATCCTCAGCGGTGAAGGGGCGATGCACTTCATCAAGAACGACAACGAGTTCGTGGACCCTGGACAGAGCTTGTGGAAGTAGGAGACGGTAGATCTACTAGAGGACTCGGAGGAGTTTCGTAGCTTGTCCGGCCATGGGCTAATGTAAAGCTGTCTCCTGGCTAAAGCCTATGTATTTATTGTGAGTATGAATCGAGCAAACGAATGATTTTGCCAGTGGGTCACCCCATACATTCTCATCAGCAAAAGCGCAACTTTCCTCCAAGCCGATGCAGAGCGCTACAGTAACGTCATGCAGCCAATAACAGCATACGATGGTCACGACGACGCCCGTTTGTCGCTAGTGCTCTTCGCCCCGTTCTCCTTCGTGTCGCTGATCGCCTTTTGGTCCTTTTGGTCCATAGGCACCATCGCCAGGCGAACCCATGCACACCCGACCTGCAGCATCGCATGTGGAGATCTAGGGTACGCCTCGTATTCTCGCTTATCTTCAGTCAGACCGAGGACGAATTCACGCATGCCAATGCAGTCGTAGTCCACGCAGTGCAACCACGCCGGCCGGCCGTTGGGTCCACCTCGGACCCCCACGCAATGCCAACATCCTGCGCCTCGAACTTGTTCACTTCGCAGCGCTGGCGCTTGACCGCGGGGGACGCATAGGGGTCTGGTCGCGGCTCCGTTGAATATTGAACGACGCGCCCAAGCAGCGCGACTGCGTCCTTGAGAGTGATCTTGCCGGGGGTCAGGTGCGCCCCATACGGGACGAGGTCGGCTTCGTGGTCAAGGTGCATGGTATACGTCAGATTTGGAGTAACACCTTCGACGGGAATGAAGAACGAGCGAGCGATGAGTTGGGGCTGCTTCGCGGACGGGACGATGCAGCGGCCGTTGCCCGACATATGCAGGGTTGGGACCTTCTTGTAATACGGCTCGTTCAGCGCGGGGTGCGCATCCGGGTGCTCGACGAAGCTGGGCGGTGGAATGGGCTCGACCCAGTGGTCAGGGGTCACACACCACACAGGGAGCGTGCGGTCCCACAACTCGAACTGTCGCGCAGGCGATTCGAGATATTCGGGGAGGCCATCCTCGTCGTTCCGCACGTACGGCACGACGTGCTCCTCGGAAAGGTCGCGTATGACGTCTGCGACAGTGCGCGCGCCAAGCGTATCCAGCGAAACCTGCTTAGTCCCAAGGACGGCGTCGAAGTGTCGGGAGGGCCAGAATGGATGGCGGTGTTTCTTGTTAGCCTGGACACGGAAGCGTTGGGCGGCGTTCTCGAATGGTTCGGACAGAGCGCACTCCACGGTCTCCGCCGGCCAGGCCGCCTCCACCCGATAGGACTTGTATTGAGGGGTGTCGTCGCGGAACTTGAGTGTGATCTGTTCAGCATCCTTGGGGAGGGGCGCCGTGCCCCACCAGCGGGCCTCGACCTCCCGGACGTGGTCGTCACGCATCTGAAGGAACCTAGCGTGGAGGACTGCCGTAAATTGGAATCAGGGCTCGGATGTCGTTGTCGTTCCACCGT
Organism: Polyporus tsugae; assembly: GCA_024305745.1. Taxonomy (NCBI): domain Eukaryota; kingdom Fungi; phylum Basidiomycota; class Agaricomycetes; order Polyporales; family Polyporaceae; genus Polyporus; species Polyporus tsugae. The sequence goes on along the minus strand of JAHRBS010000010.1, from coordinate 818,990 downwards.
TCGGGACCCATCAGGCACGTCTGGATGGCGCACACTAGTTCCTTTCCGCCCTAAATAGAGGTGAATGAGATACAATTACAGAGGGGTTCCACTTTCACTTACCAGTGTCTGGGAAAGTGCATTGGTCCAGACGACTTCCTCCTTGATGCGGTACAAGACTTTAGTTATTCCCTAGGGAATACTGAGTGATCTGATACCGGAAGCTCAGTGTCATACATACATCGTTCGGCTTTCCGTCTGCGGCCGCCTCATTGAGCTCATTCGCAAACTTCGTGGCGGTGGCTTCATCCGAATGCCCGTTCAGAGGAGCGACGAGGGAACTTTCGAGAGTCATGGTAAGAAATGGGTGGGCGCAGCGTTCAACGTTCACAACGTCGAGGTGTAGGAGTGGTGGAGTATGGAATAGGAGGTCGGCCAGCTGGGGCCAAGTCGAAGTCCGTCAGTGGACAATCAAGTTTCCTCGTGGCATGCTCCTCCGTCTTGGTGTACCCGACAAGCGTCGCACTCGTCGACCTCCAACACATGTGGCACGTTCGACTGACGATCCACGTCGTGTACATCCCCGGATGAAAGACTAAAAAGGACGTAAGTTACTTACGGGACTGCCACTGAGGAACTTCAAGCTCGACTCGCACAGGCGGCTATGCCCGAGCGACGCTTATGTAATGAACCCTATTAACCCCCATTCTAGGTGTTGTTACGCTCCCATGTTTGCTCGCTCACTGCCATCTTGTCGGAGAGCGGCAGCACGGGCAGTCCTGTCCTCGAGAGCTGCCTTGACCACTACTCATGTTTTGCGCTACCCTGCACGTCGCTATGCTTCCTCTGTGACCGTTAAAGGCCATTCACAACTCAAACCCACCATCTATGGTCAACCGCTCGCTTGTTCCCATGCGCACTTGATTCGTTCGGAAGAGACGACGCCGGGGATCCCACACGAGGAGTATGAGAGACGGAGGCGGAAACTGATGGAGAGTCTGCCGCAAGGCAGTCTGGTCGTGTGTGTTGCGGGTCAGATCAAGTACATGAGCGGCTGTAAGTCCACCCATTCCACGTATTTGCATTCGAAGAACCCTAAACCGTTCCTGCTGCCCAGTGATATTGTGAGTGAACCATTGGGAAGGGGTACACTGGCAAGCTCACCTTGATCACGTACGCAGCTACAAGTTCCGCCAGTCATCCGACTTCTGGTACCTCACCGGCTTCGATGAACCCGACGCTGCGGTCATTCTCGAGAAGCGTTCGTCTTCGCCCCGCGGGTACTACATGAGGATGTTCTCCGTGGGTACGGACACCGCGAAGGAGAAATGGGACGGTGCGCGCACATGCCAGGAGGATGTCGTGCACTACTTCGGTGCGGACGAGGCGGATCCCATATCCGTGTTCCCGTCCGTGCTGAGGAGCCTGGCTGAAGACGCCTCTCACGTGTACTTCGACCTGCCAAGTGGCTCCAAGCGGACCCGGGCAGTGTCCTCCAAGTCATTGCTGAAGGTGCGCATCTATTCACGTCCGCGTCTTTAGCCATATCGAAGGGGCTGCATGGTCTAGTACTTGTCCCCTTCTGGGGGCATGTCGCGGACGGAGTACGACAGTCTTTTGGACTCACTCGGCAATTCAAAGCGTCAGCCCTTGGCTCCACAAGTCAGTCGTCTGCGCTCTATCAAAAGCAAGCACGAACAGGAGGTCATGCGACAAGCAGCCGATATCAGTGCGCGTGCCCACAACAAAGTAGGCAGGACCGTTTTGTCAACTGGTCTCTTTGCCTGAATGCCCTGCCACGCAGACTATGCGCTTTACGGATCCAGGGATGCCGGAGCACACCGTTGCAGCGCACTTTGAGTACTTATGCGCGCGAGAAGGCGCACAACGTCCTGCGTATGTGCCAGTTGTAGCATCAGGGTGCGTGTCTCCCTCGTCTTCCTTTCATGGACGTCGTTGACCGTCACGCATATACCAGCCCGAACGGCCTTATAATCCATTATACTTCTAATAATCAACTAATAGCCGATGGCGAGATGGTTTTGATAGACGCAGGTTGCGAATACAAGTGCGTACAGCTGCCGTGCATGTTGGTCTGGAGTCTCACCCGTCTTGCAGCGGTTATGCATCCGATATCAGTGCGTGCCTACCCCTCGTTGCACAAGGCCAGCTTGCTTATCGACCTTTGCACAGCCCGCACATTCCCGGCGAATGGCTCATTCACACCCGAACAAGCAACGTTATACAATGCCGTGCTTACGGCCCAGAAGCATCTCATCAGCCTATGCACCGAGTCATCGGGGATGTCCATCATCCAGATCCACTGGGAGTCTTGCAATCTGCTTCGGAAGGAGCTGGAACGGATAGGTTTCCAATTCCTGCTTGGAGCAAGGACGCTAGATACATTATACCCCCATCTGGTTGGACATCCAGTCGGAATTGGTACGCCGTCTATGGAAAATTTGCTTCCAATTGGCAGCTCACGTTCCCTGAACAGACTTGCACGAGTCGAACCATGCCGACAAGGATGCGCCGATTAAGGAGGGCATGGTCATCACCATCGAGCCTGGTGGGCGGGCGTGTTTTTTTTTCCTCCGGAGAGGTGCAGTATGTGAATGCGTTTTACAGGTGTTTACGTCCCTCCTCTTCCTGAGTTCCCGAAGGCGTTCCACAATATCGGCATCCGGATCGAGGACGAGGTGCTTGTTGGAAAGGACCATCCGGTGGTGCTGAGTGTCAATGCTCCGAAAGAGGTGCGTAACGCACTTCTGCCATCCAACCCCGGCCTGACGCAGGAGTGTTCAACAGATTGCGGACATTGAGGGCTCATGCCAAGGGTTGTTGGGGCTTACCGCTTTCTAGTCGTTACCTGTAATTGGTACACCTCGTCGCGAGGCGGGGCTAATCTGTGAAGGCACACTCAGCTCTTTCAACTTGCGTGCAAGGGATCGAGCCACCATTCACCACATGCTATGAATTTTCTCATCGCTAACCTCACTTCCGTATAGTGATGATAATGCGTTGGGGGTAGTCTGTGTATACGTACAGTCCTAATGTCTCGTAGTCCTAAAAGCGGTGAGAGTGGATAGCTACGACAGCACGTTCTATGAATATTGCTTTTGAATGAACTTGGCGATAGTCTGCAGCTGAATGTTTGAGGTGCCCTCGTAGATCGCACCCTGTCATAGTGAAAAGAAAAAGTAAGAATCGCAAGCGACAACCGACCCGCATTGCTACTCACAATCTTCGAGTCACGCCAGTACTTTTCAATGCCTGTCTCCCGCGTGAACCCGACACCGCCCGCCCACTCGATGGCGGCACCCGAGACCTTCTGCGCGACCTGGCTCGCCACGTACTTGGCGATCGCCGCCTCGCGCACGAACTCCCTGCCCTCCTCTTTCCGCCGGGCGGCGTTGTACGTCAACAGCCGGGCGGCCTCGATCTCGATGGCAGCCTCGGCCTGCTGGAACTGCATGCCCTGGAAGGTCCCGATGGGCTGGCCAAACTGCGAGCGCTGGAAGGTGTAGGGTACGGCCTTGTCGAACGCGCCCTGGGCTAGGCCGAGCATTTGCGCGGCGATGCCGATGCGGCCCTCATTGAGGATCTCAATGGCGATCTTGTAGCCCTTGCCCTCGCCTCCCAACACGTTCCCGGCGGGGACGCGGAGGTCGTCGAAGGAGAGAGCGCAGGTGGAGGAGGCGCGGATGCCGAGCTTCTGCTCCTTCTTGGCGATGGTGATGCCCATGTCCTTGGTGGCGACGAAGCAGGTGATGCCCTTGTAGCCCTTGGAGGGGTCGATGTTGGCGAAGATGAGGAAGAAGTCGGCCTCGTACGAGTTGGTGATCCACATCTTGGAGCCGTTGAGTATCCAGTGGTCGCCGTCCTTGACGGCGCGCGTCTGGAGCGCGAACGCGTCCGAGCCGGAGGCGGCTTCTGACAAGCAGAACGAGCCGAGCTGCGGTGGGCATGTTCGGTCAGGGTGGTTCTATTCCTCTGACCATATCGATGACATACCGTGTTCTCGGCGAGCTTGGGCAGCCAGTTGTCTTGCTGCTCCTTGGTGCCATACTTGCGGACAACGGTGTTGACGAGCGTATTGTGCACGTCGCACATTACGGATACTGACGGGTCCACGCGCGCCAGCTCTTCAATGGCGATGATTGCGGACATGAACGACGATTCCGCGCCGCCATGGTCGGCACTCGTCTCGATGCCCATGAGCTATCGCGCGAAATGTCTCAGCGAAGGGTGCGGGGAAAAGGAGGTAGAACGTACCCCTTGCTCGAAGAGTGCCTTCACAATTGAGGGGTCCATCATTTCATTCTCGTCCATCTCGCGCACCTTGGGGCCCACGACATCCTCCGCGAACCTCCTAACTGTTCTTGGGCGGTCAACGCGGGTGGTTCGCCTGGGCGCGTATTATATGCTTGGACATACCAGATTCCCGGAGCATCTCCTCTTCCTCCGTGAAAGTATTTAGTGAGGTGGGGCGAACGTCTGAGGCGACTACATGCGAGCGAGAGAAATGCCTATATCCCCAGAGTTTACGAGGGATTATTGCAGTCAGTGTCTCTTATTGCACACAAGCTCCAGAATGGCATACCGTGCTGCAACCTGGGGCAATGCGCACTGGCGCACGACAGATGTGGAGGGCTTGACAGCACGAGCAGCAGAGCGGAACATGGCAGCGGTGTGAAGGACGTTCAGGCAACAAGGGACATTGGGGCAGCAAAGAGTTGGCAAGGAGTAGGCTTTATGGAGGCGAGCGCCCGGACCTTGTCGCTTATTGCACTAGCGCCAGATGCTAAGAAGGTGGGGTAATCACATGGCCCCGCCTCCTGTCCTCGCCTCGGACCCTCGCCGATGCCGGATTCCAGCCTGTGACTTGAAAAAATTGGGTGGGAAGAGTGAAAGATGCAACTTTTGGCTTTACAAGGCTATGGATGGGTTGTTATACAGAAACGGTTTGTGGCTGCAAAGTTCTAACTATGTAGTTCGACTCGCAGTCCGTCATTGTGCCGTGGTACAAAAACCGTGAGTGTCCATGTCAAGTCCGTAAGCATTCCGAATGTCCGTCACGAAACCCAGCTTATAATCTGCATGACACCTATGCAGCCTGACATGCAGTATAAGTAGTCTTCACGTCAGCAAGCCCGGTCCATATAGAAAGGGATTCGGAAGGAATAGCTTGCACACACCATTTACAGACCGCAAACGGAGGCAGCGACTTCCGTCGCTTCGGCGTTCACGCGACCAAGGAACGTGCCCTCGTTGTTCGTGAGCGTGTTCATCGCCGTGAGCGCGATGTTGAAGCCCGCGTCGGTGTGGTCGACCGCGAGCACGTTGATGCTCTTCCCGTTGTACGTCAGCTGCCAGCACGAGCCGCACTGGGCCGAGTTCCACCCCGCGACCGCGGCCGCGCCGCCGATGTTGGGGAATTGCGGCAACGAGCCGAAGGTGCTGAAGCCCTTCGTGATCAGCCCGTTGGGCCCGTCGGAGCACGCAACGGTCGTGAGCGACCCTGCGGAGTTGTCGTACGTCTCGTCGTATGAGACGGTCACCGTCGCCGCGAAGGTGGTGGAGACGGCGGCGAGGAGAGTAAGAGCGAGCACCTTGAACTGCATCGTGGATTGTGGGTGGTGGAGTGCGGGGGGGCTTGTGCAAGAGGACTGCTAGTGCAGGTGCAGGCGAATGCGAGAGACTGTAGGGAGTCACTGCTGGTCAATCAACGTCGGCCAAGCTCGTATATATACCTAGCGGTACCGTTACACCGAGCACCATGGCTCGTACGTCCGAGAGCTACGTAGGTGGTCCAGTAGCCTAGACGCCGCGGATAATTCATCCAGGAATCCGGTCATGTGCACAGAACATCTGCTATTGAATTGGGGCGGCCGGCCAGAATCAACCACCCGCATGAGAACGATGCACGGGCATACACTCACCGCCTGGGCGCAGAGAAGACGACCAATCCAAAAAGCGGATCATCGATCGTGCTCTTCTTGACACATCGGCCGACTGGACAGACCAAACGTGCCCAACGGGGCAGGGTGTTCTGAGTCTTCTTTGGCAGGACCTGCGGCGAAATGGTAAGAAGAAAAACGGCATCGCGGACCATTATCTGGACTTTTGCGCAGTGTGCTGGCCGGGCTGCTGAGGGAAAGCGCGGATTCTCGTAGGACGGTGCGTATTACAACTTACCTTCAGCTTAGAGCACCGGCAGAGCCCCATAGGGAAAGAATGCCGCCTCGTATTTGACGTTGGGATATCCACACCAGTGCCAAAGATAGCGTCCCGGATCGGGGGAATCGTGAACACATGTCTGCGCAAGACGTGGAGATGTGAGAAATCGACATCATGACATCAGAAAACACTCATACAGTACACTCACCTCGACACCACGAGGCAATGCCGCCTCTCCAGCCCAATTGCATTTCACGAGGAGGCCAGGACAGGCCGCAATATGTCCGAGACGCATGCTCCCGGCCAGGCTTGAGCTTGACACCTTGAGATATCGGAAGGGGCCAAGAAGAGAAGAATTCACTCACCATGGCCGTCTGTCCGGTGCAGACTTGCCTCAGAAATTTTGGGCGAGAAAGACGGCGTCCATCACAGACCGCCGGCTAGAAGGTACAAATGTCATTACCGTCGTGTGGAGGTGGAGTACAGAAGTCTATATAGTACACACAGATGCGAGGAATCGGGATGCGTGTAGATGGCAGGTAGGTATGCAGGGTCTGTCTTTGCGTGCGTGATGGTAATAGGTACAGTAGAACTAAGATGGATTCAGGGATGCTGGGGATCGTCCCATTACCTAATGTATGGACAAATAAGAAATGCGGGATGCAGCAGACGTAGGACCTCGGACTCCAGGAGTTCCGAACCAACAAAAAAATGACAACAAGGAGCGTCATGAGATGATCGTTACGACATAGATTTCAAGATAGGATAGGAGAAATATATAGGACTCAACGAGATGCATATCCGTTCTTCCGATTCGGAGCGACGGTCGAAATGCGGACGTGCCATACAGAGGCGGGCACTAGATCGTTCATGGGTCTACGGCGCCGCCGTCTAGTGCCGCACGCATCACCTCCAGAGCGGCGAGGTGGAAGGGCAACACTGGGTCCGCCTGGAGCTTCCATCTTGCACGGGACAGGACGGCAAGCTCGTTGAAGTTGCGCACAATGTCCGCCATGTGCTCGGCTGGAACCTGTCGCGCTCCGGATCCGGTCTGGACTATGCCGTACGTAGAGCGCGGAGAGTGGATGTCATGGAGCTGGAATATGCGCATTGTGGAGACGGAAGTGTGGTCCGCGGAGGAAGGCGCACAGATGATGGTTGTCCAAGACGGTACACGGAGGAGCTCGGCGGAGGAGCATGGGGTCGATGAACTGGAATTGTCCTCGTCCTCAGTATCCGGAATGAAAGATGGCTCCGAAGATCCTGGTATGGGATGGGATGGACACCTCGTGGCACGATCTGCAGTATATGTAGGATACAGTGATTGGGCGGATGGGGAGATGAAGTAGGTAGCGCGATTAGCGTCGGAAAACATGGTGTGGGTGTGTCGCAAAGATTTCAGTGTGAGCATATGGGAGCCGCCGCCGGATGAGTTGCGCTTGAGGATATCTAGGATATTGGCATCGGGTGGTGCGATGAACGTCCATGGGTTTTCCATGTCGACAGAGAGCAGCGTGACATGCAGAGGTGGTCCTTCCGTCGGGGTCGAAGACATGACTGAATCCAGATACAACGCCCATGCTAGGTGGGGATGATTCAGTACGTTGCGGGAACGAGCCAAATCGTAAGACTGACCATTGGCTTCTGAATACGACATCAGACCAAGTTTAGACACCACGATGCGCCATTCGATATTGGCTCTTCTCGCGAACGCGTAGACGAACGTCCAAAGTTGGGCTACCATGAACTCTTCCACGTTATCGTCAGGAGTCAGCCACGCCTTCAAGTCATGCGCCTCCCCTTCTGCGTCGATACACGCGGCGATGATCCAACGTCCGCACGTCGAAATCTGATACCCAACATGCAGAAGCATATGTCGATGAGTAACATCGAACGAGGATGCACTCGACTCGAGCGCAAATGATATACGAGGGACAACTGCGGAACTGCGAGACTTTCCTGTTGCAGAAGGGACGAGGGCGTACGCAGGTGCCTCCAGGTAATCCGTGACAGGTGGTCCGTACGCAAACAACTTGCGAGACATCGCACGATTCACGGGCTGCAGGACACGGTCATAGACGCTGCACACGAACACATCCAGGCCACCGAGACTCGATGCAGGATGAATATGGGTGCCAAAAATGAGAGACTCGGGAACGAGGTGAACGAGGATGTCACCCTGAGAATGTTGCTTGTAGAAGCGTCGCACTGCAGAAAGGATTTGACGGAGCGTCGTGGACGAGGAGGAGATAATGTGCGACGGGGTGGCGATGTAGAAGACGAGGCTTGTATAAGGGGAGGTGATCTCCTGGACAAAGCTGCAAATGGTCTTGCGAAGCGTATCGAATCGCACGGGCGCGAGTCCTGGCTTTATGAAAACATTCGAGCTACCGGCGACATGGCAACCAAAGTTCTTGGCCTGTCGATACAGTCAGCGAAGTAGCACGGAGATGATAACGAGTCAATGTACCGAATACGCAGCAGAAACCTTGACCAGCCAACTCTCTATCTCGGTTTCGCGGTCCTCGTCTTTTTTCTCCTCAAAGAAAACGAATGCGACAACGTCCTTTGGTCCAGACCGTGGTGATAAGCCAAGCTTCTCCCAGAACCGGAGAGAGGTCGGGGAAAGTTGTATCACAGACTCGCCCTTGCTCACGGCCAGTAAAGGACTCTCGAGTGAGTTTAGAGTAACCGCCGAGTTGTTGCCATACGACGCTGGACATTATACAATTAACATCAGCCATCGTTCTAGGGTAGTGGAAAAGAAAACTTACAATCACCAAACAGCATTTGCACGTTGATGTTACCCTCCGGCGGCCTATTGCCTACCAGGTGGTTGATATACCTCGCGTCTGCTTGCCATACCTGAGCGGGAAGAACGGCAGGTGTCAAAGACAGCGCCGCATTTGCTCTCCACGCTTCCTGCCATACGGGGTTCTCGACCACTTCCTTGACCAGGATCTGCGCAGCCACTTCTAGCGACTTGGACTTCTCGGATGCAGCGCCGAGGATCGCAGCGGGAGAGACGGGGGTTGGCACGGAGATCGGCGGCGCGTTTCCTGTCACTGGATTCACCGCCATTCCTGGGGGGCGTAGCGGCGCACACATAGGGAGTAACTGGGAATGACAGAAGTGCGTCTTGAGAAGGCTCGGGCCGAGCGGCAGGTAAGACGGAGGTGGGGTCGACGGCCGAGGTGCCAGCGTCATCTCCTCGTCCTCCACCCAGACCTCATCATCCGACTCTTCAGAATCTGGCCCAGGAGGAGGCGAGGAGGTGCTCTGCCAGTCTTCGGGCTCGCGGTACGATTCCCAGGCAGGCATCTTTCGGATCGAGCCAGCACCTTGGTCGATACTCTTGCGCTTTACGCCGATGAGCTTGCGGACGACGCCTATCCTAGGGTCCGTGGCTGCGCTGTACTTCATCTTCCATCCGGGCAGCAGGGTCGGAGTGGTGCTCAGCGGCTCGACGCCATCGTCGGCAGGGGGAGAGGGCAGTGCGAACTTTCCAATCGCATACTTTCCATCCGCTTCGCGGTGACTCGAGGCGAAGGGGATAGGGTCGAAGATACGTGGACCAAGGGTGCTTTGTCTCTGCGACTCAGATAAATGCACGGATGGTGTGGTTGGTGCTGAATGCGAGGAGGGCGTCTTTGTCGGTGACGGCGGAAGAAGCTCTGGAGGGAGCCCTGCACCGTCCAAACCATGCACGTCGGCGGGGGCTCTAGGAGTGAAGGGCTCTCCGAGAGTTGCAGCCCATGGTGACGATTGCGCTACATTGGCGGACGGAGGGCCGGGTCCGGACAGAGGGCCATCTGCGGTGACTAAGGGAGTGAGAGCTGAAGACGGTGGTCCGTTCATCACCGCAACTCCTGAAGGGAAGGAAGTTGCACACGGCATAGTCGGCGCAAGGGGAACAGCACGTTGGGGTGGTGGGGCATCGAAGAAATCGAAGTCGTCCTCTGTGAACACACCGAAACCGTCATCCATGTCATAGTTGTCGGCACCGGTCCCTGTCGCACGGCCGCCTCCAAGGGGGTCGAGGGGCATACTGAAGTCCATCTCAGGATAGACGACGTCCATGTATCCGTTGGGTTGAGCCCATGAGCTGTCAAACCCATTAAACGGATCGAAACCCATCGAAGACGGTCCTGCATCAGGCTCGGGCTGAGGCTGAGACGCGGTAGCTTTGTTCTCCTGGGACGCGTCGGCATGCTCTTCCTCTGGTTGCTCGGTAACTGGTGGCGGCTCCTCGTCCGTAGATGGGAGATCAATGGGAGCATCGGGTGGGGAGAAGAGAGAGTCTCCTGAATGGTCGGACTCCACCGTAGGATGGGACTCTGGCTCCGCGATCTCGACCTCCATTGAAAGAGGCACGGGTTCAGGAGCAGAAGCAGGTACCTCCTCGGTCTCCGCAGGAATGGTTTCTAGGTTAACTAATGGAGGGGTAGGTGGCTCTTCCTTCGGTGGAGGGTTCGCGCTCGCGAGCTTCGCACGTGCAATTGCGATCTCCTGCTCTTGTCGTTCCCTCTTGATTCTCTCCCTTTCGCGTTCACGTTCTTTGAGGACGGAGTCGACATACCCTCCCACTTCTCCGGCGACCTTCTTGATGTCACGAGCGTAGGGCTTCTTGGCAAGAGAAAGCGTACGGAACGCCCGAAGGGAATCGCTCGTGGGTGAGGACCGGAGAAGACTAGGGCGTCGTAGGACAGACGAGCTCAACTTGTCTCGATGATCCACGAAGGGCAAGGGCGCTTGACTGGTGGAAGTCGTAGCACTGGATGGTCCGTCTGCTGTAGGAGAAGGCGCACCCATGGCGAACGATAACGTGATGGGTATTGCTGCTGCGGGTGGAGGCGGGGAAGCCTGTAGCTGTGACGGCAATTCAGGAATGTATGGCAGCGTTGAGCGCGCATGGGTCGAGGGAGAGCTAGAATGATACGATATGCAAAGCGTGGCTGGCCAGATGATGGGCATTCCCTTGTCCTCGCCTTGCTTGTTTTGGACAGCAAGCCAAGCAATGATGTAGCCAGGGCCATCCTGTTGCGAGGAGGTTGTGCGCTTCCAGTGACCTGCACCCAGGCCTATCAGAGCTTCCTCGAACTGCGTGGTCAGCGCAGCGGCGGGACCACTGTAAGTGCTCAGATAGTATGCGGGGACCCCTTGAGGTAACAGGGCTATGGGCGTACCAGCCGGTAATGGAAGTGAATAGCGAAACGGGAGGTAGTATGTCGGACGCATGACGGGGTGAACGACGAGCCGGGCCGCGGAAGGCGTACGCGTTGAGAAGGATATGTGGATTTGCAGAGTACAAGATATCAATGGACGACTGCCTGTGTAGTTCTCCCAACCCGAACCCCATTCGGAGGTAGTTGGCATCGGACCGAGAAGAAAGCCACTTTTGAGGCGGGTAACGCAACGACCACGGGGATGAAGTTTGGATGCCTCTGTCACATCATCAATTAGACGATCACGAACAGCCTGAAGGAACATGTTCAAGGGAAGCCGTAGAGGTGCCCTAGGGAGCAACGGCGTGAGCGAGGTGTGGTGCGTGGGGATGGTGCCCGAGCAACGTTCACATGGTATTGTTTGAGTCGAGCAGGCGGGAGAACATGGATAGATGGCAGCGGGTGTAAATGCAGAAGATCCTGCCACTGTAAAGTAAATCAGTACCGCTTATACTAGGAGTGTGAGGAGAAGCCTAAGGCGAAACGGGCCGTGACTCGTTCCCAACTTGAAGGGAAAGCGCAAATAGTGCGGGAACTCAAAGGAATCGTATCACACGGAAATATGGGGTCACTCACACGTCAATGCCTCGAACTCTAGGCTTGAAAGGACTTCGTGTGTGTCACAGGTACGGGTGGTAGACCCAAGAGCGAACACATAGAGCACCGCAGTATCCTTGGAAATGTGGACGGCAGGGAGCAAAGAGTCCGCAAACACCCTTTCTTTGTTCCGGAGCAAGACAGTCCTCCTGGCAAGCTCCAGCTGCTCCAGGGGGTCGGTTGTGGCCGGTTTGCATGCGAAGACGGAGTAAGCGATGAGCGGATGTTCTGGGAGGGAGACAACTGAAGCAAGGACGGAGGAGGCTAGAGATATTGATGGTGGACTCTGCGAGAGTACGAAGGATCCAGTGTTGTCTTGTGGAGGTGGTTGAGCCTTGGTCGCCATGAGCTATGTTGGTCATGGGAGAAGGGGTGCAAGTGGATGGTTCGGAGAGGTTGTATGGCAAGGGCGAGTGACCCGACGTTGCGCGCAGAATACGACGAGCTCGGATGCGAGGTTGACGACGTTGAAAGCCTAGCGCATCGTGGTAGAACGATGAGTTGCGTAACTTGTCTTCGGTGCGCTTGTCCAGGCCGCAAGCTCTGCGGATATTCCCGGTCGCACATTGCGCACATCGCTCTCCGCCTGCGCTCACACACCTTGACCTCTCTACAATCACATATTCTGTTGGTTCATCTCCGGGAACACCGTCAATATTGTTGGATCCTTTGTGCAGCCTTTATGGGGAGGGGCAAGGCCCTCACGGTATGTTTTCAGGATATTATTGGCAGTAATGTCCAAAAAGAGTTATCTATTCCAAAAAAGGATAATTCGAGGAGATTCTGATGAACAAGGCTGTAAGATCCTCTCCTCCTCTTTCCTTCCTCCTCCCTCCACCTTTATCCACCAAAATGCAGTCTCTCTCTCGTCCAGCCTCCACCTCGACCCGCCAGGCCAACTCCCCGAACCCAAAGCCTCAGCACCAAGTCAATTCCCAGACAAAAGTATTCGACACAGCCCAAGGGAGGCTCCTCTGTATTGCCGACATTCGTGGCCGACTTTCTGCACTCAATGAACTCGCGCGGGAGGCGAATGCGTCCGCTATCATCCACACCGGAGACTTTGGCTTCTTTGGTCAGTAGTTTAAACATGGCGGTCCCCCCTGAGACACTGACGCTGCGGCAGAGGCCTCCAGCCTCGACAGGATAAACGACCGCACCCTCCGCCACCTCACAATGTACTCGCCACTCATACCCACAGCGCAACGGAATCACCTCCTCGCGCCCGAAAACCCGCCTTCGGCAATCCGTTCCACGGTGACGATATCCCTTTTGTCCGAATTCCCCCTCCTCCTGTCCGGCCAGATCAAGCTCCAGGTGCCGGTCTACACCGTCTGGGGTGCGTGCGAGGACGTCATCGTACTCGAGAAGTTCCGTGCGGGTCAGTACGACATCGAGAACTTGCATGTGCTCGACGAGGCGACGACGCGTTGCCTCGACATCGGCGGCGTCAGGCTGCGGCTCCTCGGCCTCGGCGGCGCGCTCGTCCCGCACAAAATGTTCGACAACGGAGATGGGAGCGCGACGATTGCCGGTGGGCAGGGTACGATGTGGACGACGGCGCTGCAGATCGGTGAGCTCGTCGACACCGCACAGCGCGTGTTCGACCCGACCGAGACGCGTCTCCTCGTCAGTCACGCAAGTCCTGGCCGGGAGGGCATCATAAGTCAGCTCGGGCTCATTCTCAAGGCGGATCTTACGGTCTCAGCAGGTCTCCACTTCCGCTATGCGTCGTCGTACAACGAGTTCAGCGTCCAGTCGGACTTTGACGGGCTTCGACACAAGGTTGTGGTCGGGAAGGAGGCCTTTGACAAGGTCTGGGAGAGCGTCAAGTCGCAGGTGGACACAGTCATCGATGACCATCAGCGTGTCCTGCTGGACAAGGCGCTCTCCGTCGTGGAGCGGATACCGCCCCCGCCCAACCAGCCCGGCCCTACTGGACAGCCGCACGGCGAAGACCCGGCATGGAAGAACTGCTGGAACTGGAATCTCTGCGACGCAGCGTATGGTTCCCTTGTTCTCGACATCAAAGATGGCCGCGTTAGCGCGGAGTTGAAGAGTCAGGGTTTCAATTACGCATACCGGCGTACCGTCACGCCCTCCACTGTTGCCGCGACGCCCGGCTCTGCGACTCCGCAACTTCCCACCCAGGGTCTGAGCACAGGTGCTGCTGCGACTCCTAAGGGGACCAGCACCGGCGCTGCGGCGACCCCTGTAGCCGCCGAGAAGTCCCTCCCACCACACCTCACGGGCGCAAAGTCGAAACCATCGACTCCGCCTCCACTCTCCGCGGGATCGGGCCGGGAGACGCCAAGACTCAACGGCGGCTCACCGAACCAAACTGCGCTGGACAAGGCGGAGAAGGAGCGGGCTAAGCGGGAGAGGAAGAAGGAGCGCAAGCAGCAGGAGCGAGCGGACCGTGAGGCTGTGGCGAAGGACGGCGCATCGTCCCCCGCCCCAGGCGCGAGACCCGAGGTGGACCTCAGCAGCCCGCCGTCCAAGTCGGGCAAGGCTACGCCCGAGGTCGGCAATCAAGCGGCGGCGGCTCCAGAAGGGAGGACCGACGACGGAGTGACGTCTCCCGCAACGGAGAGCACGGGTGCGAGAACGCCGACGAGCAAGAGGCCCGCACGGAACCCGTGGACGATCTTCATGCGCATGTCGAACCCTGCGAACGAGGCTGAGGTCAGGGATTTCTTCGGCGATGCTAAAGAAGGGGTGAGTATACGCTTTCTGTTTGGGTGAAGTATGTTCACTGACCTACCGTGTCTCAGATTACGCGCATCAGCTATCCGGGGAACTTCGCCGGTCGTAACCAAAAGATGTGCTACATCGAGTTTGGTGATGAGGAGGGCATGAGGGCTGGTTTGATGAAGGGCGGCCAGGTGAGTGATGTACGTGTACACAACTCTATACCTGATCTAACCACAGCGCTGTCTACAGACTCTTAACGACTGCCTTCCTGAGGTGAAGCAGGCAACCGACAAGGAATCGCGTAACGCCGAGAACGTCGGCCACAGAGGGACGTTCCCTGGCCGTGGTCGTGGCGGACGCGGTGGCTTCGCAGCTCGCGGATTCGCCTCGGCCGGTCTCATGCGCGGCGGCGGCCCTCCCGGACGGATGAATGGCGACGGCCCTGGGGCTCCCGAGTCCTAAGGGTCGATCGGTGGGGGAAAGATGTGCGAGGTGGGGCCTCGCGCAAGTTATGGCTCTAACATGTTCCCGCTATGGTATTCCATCCCTTGCCTTGTCGATTTGTCGCATGCATTCTCTTCGAACCTACGTAATCACCTAGTCGCACGTCATTCTAGCGCTGTCTTCTCTTCCTCATCCCCTTCATCATGTTCATCACTCCAAGTCTCGAGCTTGGTTCCGACCCTCGCCAGGTGTGGTGTGCAGGTGGTTCTGTTCACGACTTTTATGATACTGTTTACTGCGATACATATGGTCAAGTAATCCTAGACCTTCGCATCCGCATGTTCCTGTTGTCTTGACAATGGCACGCCGTTGATACCCTCGTATTTAGTGTGTAATCTGCGGGCTCACGACTCGTTTTGTATCGTAGTAAGCTTCCAGCTTCTAACCTCGTGCCACGACTGGCACAAAAATATGTATGCCGTGTCCACAAACAGTGGGGTAGCTTATTCTCAAGCCTGCGCTGCCTGACGATTGAGCTAGCTACGTGAAACTACAAACTATAACAGGGTCTGAGTGTACGAAACTAAGTACTACCGAAGTAATGATCAGAGGAGAAGGATTTCCCGCTTCTCCTCCTCCAGCATCCAAACTAATCCCCCAGACGCGTCCTCCGGAGAATGGAAGAAACCAACCCGACGATAAGCGTCCTCGCGACCGGCACACCGCGCGACGATGAGCCCAGAGGCGTACTGTGCGGCCCGGTTCCACTGGATGGGGATCGCCCAGACCTCCTGCACGTCTTCTGTGGCGTCGGGGTATGCGCATCCAATGTGTCGGGCTTCTGCTGTGATCTCGGGGGCGGATGTGGCCACTGGGGTCACTGTGGAGTCTGATGCAGTGTCCGGCGCCTTCAGGTATAGGTCGGGCATGGAGGAATCCGGGTTCCAGGTCGCCTCGAGCAGGACAGCGCGGAGGGTCAGCGTCCCCGACGCGACCTTGCCAAACGGCAGGAGCAGGGCAGCCGTGGCGACTTCGCAGTTCACGACCTCGCACGCCTCCGTATCCTCGGCGTCGGGGTCCAGACGGTCGTCCACGGAGTACGCCATGACGCGGCCGTCGACCGCGGCCCAGGAAAACGACGGCGCCCTGTACGCGTCCGGCCGCGCGTAGCGCGTCTCGAAAGTCTTGTACCACAGGAGGTCCTGGACGAGGGTTGCGCGCCACAGGCCCGCGAGGTACTCCGTCTCCCACGCGCGGCCGAAGAGCTCCGCGATGGACGCGAACGCGACGAGCTTGTCTGCCGGGTTAGCGACGGCGCGGTGCGTGTAGTCCCCGACGGTCTCGATCCACGACCAGCGGAGCGTCTTGCGGTCGTTCTGCGTCAGCGGTGCGGAGGACGGCTCGGCGTCAGTGCGGAACAGAAGGTCGGGGAGGCGATTCCCGACCATGGGCCCGCAGACAGCGTTGCCCACGTTGACGATCGAGGTCTGGCACTGGTACTGCAGCGTGTGTGACGCGTAGACCAGTGCGCGCGATGAGAGGAGGCGTTGTTGGAGACACCATGCGTCCTGGTGCACCGGCTCTGCGGACCCGTCGTACTGACGCCATGCGGGTGAGAGAGACATGGTCCCAAGTTGGCCGTCTGGACAGCGAAAGGGGAGGGAGACGTCTGGAGGGGATGTGGGAAGGCGGTCCTGGAGGAAGCCTTGGCTGTCCTTGCTTGCGCTGGCGGAGATGATCGTGAAGTATGCGCTGCGGTGGATAGTGCGCATCTGTGAAATCTCGCGGGCTATGTCCTCTTCGGAGTCGTGGAGGATACAGAGGGCGTCGACCCAAAGATAACGCACTCCGAAGTAGTGTGTGGTCTCGATCGCATCCCTTACTGTCTGCGGAAGCATGGTCAGATCGATGCCGAGGAGATATGAGTGGAGGTTGTCGGTGGTGGTGCGGTATGGCTGATCTTCTCCAGAGACATAGCTCAGAGTTACGTATGATGCTTTGTCACCACAACCTGGGCGGAGCTTGGGTTTCTTGGGGTCTGAACAGTCGATGACTCGTAAAGGGAGCGTCGCGTTGTGAGGGGTAGGACAACGAATGTGACTGCGAATGCAATTCGTGATACAATCGGAAGCCTCGGAGCGTGTAGCAGGCGAGTTGACCTGCAGTACCCTTGGCCGAGCGACAAGAAGAGCTGCGGCTGGGTCCTCTGAATCAGTAGAGGGCGTCAGTGTTGTGATTCTACGACAGAACGTTGGGAAATTGACCTACCACGATCGGCATAAACATAGTACACGAAGTGTGGGGCATCGCCGACAACAAGTCGCAATGTGTGTACCCCTTTCGGGGTGACGGACTGACTCCCAGAACTGGACCGGAAGCCGACGGTGACAGAAATGGTCTCCTGTAGCATGTTTTCTGTTCTTGTCGAGAGCAAGAGCTTACACCACCGGCATCCTGCGTCTGTTGAGCTTTGGATCTGGGCCCAGGTAGTCGTATATGTGAACCCAGAGTATGAGGACTGCCCGTTCCATGCCTGTTGGAAAGGTTCTGTTGCGAACGGGCCAGTGTCCCAGCAAAAATGACAAACGAGTGACTGAGAAGGACTGGATTGCAATGAGACACGAAGGTACAGAGCTTGAGACAACACGAGTGACGCACCTATGTACATCAATCGCGCTAGGCGGCTCCTTCTCAGCCACCGACACACCTGTGGGTAGCTCCGTCATAGACGATTCTGCCTTGGACGTCGAGGCAGGACATGGCTCGGGAGCATGGTGGTGTCGCTTCGCCCGCTTGAACAATCCTCTCACATAGCGGCTGATAGGCCGACATAGAGGAGGAAAGCAGGTCATTGCACCTAGGGAGGTTGAGGAGCGATTGGAAGGAGTTGCGGCGATGTCAGTGGCGTGTTATATGTCCAGACACATGGGAACCTCGCTTGTGAGGGCAACCCTGCCCTTTCACCGCTTCATGGGTGCCGTGCCGCTTCATTGGAGAGAGTGCCAAACGAAGGTGAGGTGCAATATGTGAGACCGTTGCCGGCAGTCATCATAGTGGGCCCGTGCTGATGTGTTCTGCCATATTGCATCCTCAACCTTCACTGCTGCACGTCACTGTTCGCGCCGCTGGGCAGAATCACCTCTACCCACTCATTGACCCACATATACCGCGAGAAAGAGACGTACAGCCAGCGAAACCAGACGAGCTGCGACCAGTGCTCACGCATCGCGCGGTGCGCAAGTGCGTAGCCCTCAGAGCCGGACACGGCGACCACAGGTCTGGCGCAGCCGCCGTCTTGGGACGTGCGGGTCCGGCACGGAGACCGCGCCAGTGCGATAGATGCTTTTTTGAGGAGCGGCGAAAGAACGCCCAGATATTTCTCGTGGAGGGACACAGTTGCGAGTATGAACAGGCGCGGGTGGGGCTTTTCGGGGGTAGAGGCGAGAGCATTGAGCAGGTGCACGACGCCCTCGGGGAGGGAGATGTGATTTGGGTGAGAGGATATGCCGTCGTGGTCAAATGTCAATATCTGCGACGACGTGGGGTGAAATCGCAGCGGTTCAGTAGGGCGTACGGAGGACCATGGTATAAGGACGTACTGTGTCTATATTGTTCTCGAGGACATAAGGTCGCAGAGTGTTGGCTATGACTTGCGGATCCCATTCAACGGCGAGATTATCATGGAGCTCTCTGATACGAAGGCGGTCAGGTGTTGGAAGCCTCTCAAGGAATCGCGACGGCACATCTTTACGACTCACGGTATGTCAACAACCCATCTCCTCCCCTCGCCAATGTCCAGCACGTCCAAGCTTCGCGAGAGTTCGCGGCGGCGTATGTCACCCAAGCCGTCCGCGTCACCGATAGACAGACAGAGTGAGTGCAGCGCAGGGATTTGCGGTGAAGTGATTGCCTGTAGGGCGAGAATGGTGGGTGCAAAGAACATGCATTCATCGTCCGGATGTGCCGTCAAGAGCAAGATATTTGACGTCGCATTGGGGTTCAAGAGGAGCTGAATGTCTTGTTGGGCTGGCCTTGCCAAAAAGCCCCAGACGCAGGAAAGAACGAGGATCGCGAGCCACTGATACGGCGCATAGTGGAGCATAGTGTGTCAATTACGGAGTCGGGGTTGATGTTCGACGTTGAGAACACCCATAGCATAGCAAGCGCAGAAAGTGGAGATCCAGTGAACAGCGGTGAGCTCACCGTGAGCAGCGACATCGAGGCAGTCCAAGTCGAGTCTAGTCACGGTGCACCTGGCGTCACCTCTCCGTCACTCGTGTGACCGAGCGTGGGTCCGTCGCGCGTCGCGTCGCGCTGCGGCAGCGCTGACCGCGTCTCCACCTCAATCCACCACCTCCTCGACGACCTCTGACGGCCCTCACCACAAAATAGCCGCGAAAAGATGGCTGATCACCGTTCTCCACGCGTCAACAAGGCCCTCATGGCCAACTACCCGGGACAGACTGTCAGACTGATCGCTAAACTGATCACTGTGCGTACACATCGTCCACAAAGACTCGGAGCGAAGAGTTGATAACATAGACTGAAGTTCAAGGACGACGTGGCAATTGTGGAATCATCAGATGGAGGTGAAGTCGAAGTAAAGCTACTCAGGGTACGTGGATCCCAGATTTCGAGTCGCTTCGGCACCTTATAGTGCTTGGTCCCAATGTCCACAGGACTTCAGTCCCGGGAGCACATACCTGGAGGTCATTGGACAAGTAATGAGTGAGAGGACAATCAAAATGGCAGGGTATGTGAGCATGGGGGATGATGTCGGTGAGTGGTGTCGATTAGCGACTCGGGCGACCCAGTACTCAACCGGGGAACGCAGACATGAAGCTTGCCGATCAGGTCGTGCAGATATGGCACGATGCGCGGTTTACCAAAGTGTTTTGATCAGTTGCTATCCAGTTTAATACTTACTGTTCGGTACGCTCAACTCCTTCTGACCTTCGCACGTGGGCGTATGCTGATGGTGTCCCAGGGCACAGGTCTACATGCCTTGTCATTATGTATCCATAGATCACTTGTAACTTTTCCTCCTTCATAACACGTCATGACATCTGGAAACGATCCGCTCAGGTCACTTGTTTCAGGTGTACCAAATACTAGTACTCGAAATGATCAAAGTTACGTGCAACCATCACTGCGACTGTGCTCCTCATGAGGTTAAGTATACCGTTACTTAGTGGCCAAGTCGGAGTCGAACGTTGGCGCTGGACGAACCCCCTTCGCGGAGTTTAAATACAAAGCGCTGGGAAAGGGACACGCGCGATGTCTAGCGCCGGCCGAGGATGTTCTGTGGCCGCGTTCGTTTTGTGTGACTGTCTCAGTGTCTGCTTAGCCTTGCTCGCGGTGCGGACTGAACAAGGTGACTGTAGGAGGGCTGGAAGCTCTGTGCCGGATTTATGAGCAATGTCAGCCAGCACCTCATTTCAGGTACGCCCAATGGCTAACAACGCGGAAGTCCGACTCTCACTGGCACCTACTTCAAAAAGGTGCCGTATCTGGGTTCGCGTCCACAATAATCCTCCAGCCATGTCAGTCCCTCTTCATTATATCCTATCGGCCGAGCATTGAGACCTATTTTTGACCCACAGTTGATCTTTTGAAGACGCGCATCCAGCAACCGGACTACCTCAGCAAACACGGGCACAACCCCCTCTCACCCCAGTCTACCCTCATATTCCGCACCGCTCGCAACATCGTCCAGTCTAATGGAGTCTTTGGCCTTTGGCGCGGGACAGCAGCATCGCTGCTGCGGAACGTCCCCGGGGTTGCGCTCTACTTCACAGGGCTGAACCAGTTCCGTACGTTCCTTGCCACATCCCCGTATTTCGCTCCTCTGCGCGCACCATCATCGTCCTACTCGACGTCAACTCTCCCCAAGCTGACTGCCCAAGGCAATCTGCTCGCGGGTGCTCTGACTCGAACCACCGTCGGCCTCATACTGAACCCTTTCTCTGTGATCAAGGCCCGGTATGAGGTAAGCACTTCGGTTTCATTGACAAGCCCGCCTCGTGACATTGACGGCCGTTTCAGAGCTCATATTACTCCTATGGGTCGCTGCCTGAGGCATTCTTCGGGCTCATACGCTCCGGACCATCCGAGATATTCCGTGGTGCCGTAGCTTCTTCCCTCCGGGACGCGCCGTATGCGGGGATATTCGTCGTGTTCTATGAGCACATCAAGGCCACTTTGTGTACGTGCTCTCCCAACATCACGACAGTAAAGTAAATCTCAATTGACGACGGCTTGCTTGCCCGCAGCGTCCGCTGTGTCTTCCGCGCCGAACTCGGCCGTTGTCGGAGTCCCGTTCTCGCTCTCTACCAGTGTGAACTCGTTTGCGGCCGCGTCTGCTGGCGCACTCGCGACTCTCGCGACGCAGCCCTTCGACGTCATGAAGACGAAGATGCAGGTTCGGTCGGACATGAAGTATCATGGGTTATGGAGTACCGTCCGCGCGGTCTGGCAGGTACGGTTTCGTCTTCTCCGTGTCTTTGGAACGTGTCCCTTACTATTAGTTCCAGCAACGGGGAGTAGCCGGTTTCTTCGACGGCGCGACACTCCGGATGTCTCGCAAGATATTTAGCTCAGCGATTGGTTGGGCTGTGTATGAGGGCGTACTTATGGCGATGCACTCCTCGAGGCACACCGACTAGACAGTTGCGGTTCACCTTGATTGAGACCTGTATGGATCAGGACGTGGGACAATGTATATCATGTCCTAGTAACCCCGCTCAATCATTATACCCACCTTGACTTATGGGGCATGTACTGACATTGTCATAAGCACCGTTATCTTGACGACGCTGCGCCTCGGAAACGTTGCGAGATGGTGCCAGGACACCTTTCTCCATCTGGATGTTGCATTGAAAGCGGAAGCCAGGCGCATGAACCCGTTGCCCTATTCCCAAGCAGCACAGAATCCATCGCACAGGACTTCTGGACGGGAAGGATGCAGTAGAAAGAACGTATGATAAACAGGGTCCATACACAAATATCCACCGTACCGAATCACTGGTTCTTCTTCTCATCCGCGCTGAAACCTTTGGGGATCTCGTTCGTCAGCGGTGATTGGATGCTGGAAAGCGCAGAGACACCAAGGAAGATCACGGGGACAAGGATGAAGAGGGAGACGAGGAGCACGAGGATGAGGCCGGGAGTGAGAAGCTGGTAGCGTTTCAGGATACCTCCCGAAGGACTGGCTACAGCCTGCGCCTCGAAGGTGGACGAACTTGAGGACTGGCGAACGTGGAGAGTGGAGCCGGGCACCCCAGAGTAGATCACTAGGTAGTCGGAAAATGCGCTCTCGATCTTGGAAAGCTCATTTGAGAGCCATGACTCTGTATAGCAGGTTTGAGAAGGAGTCTCATGATCAGGGATCGGAGTACGCACCGTGGCTAGCCATGCTGCTCTTCCTTGAGTTCCCAGCCTCTCCGTCCTCCAACGGGGGTAATGAGATGGAAATGACGTGTTTGCCCTTACTCGCGTCGATCTCAAGCTCGCCGAGCTCCGGTGCGTGGCTCACCGAATGAGAGCCGCAGCGCTTGGAAAGCATGCCAGAGAGATCGACAAACGGATTCGCGTGCCGGTCCTCGCTCTTGACGTACGCAAACTGCAACGATGAGGGAGCGTTGGACAATGCCTTCGCCGTATGGCAGGAAGGTGACAAGGTGCGGAGGTCAGAGGCGTGCAGCTACGCAGCCCCGAAGTCAGGTCCAAGATGCGGAAGAATAATAATGGCTTGCTCACCCCCTGGTGGTCCACTACAATGACTGCGTCATGGTCACATATGCTGTCGTGGGTATATAGAGCATTGGTGATTGCGTGCGAGTTGGCCTTCGCAGCCTCCAAAACCGAGGGGGAGGATAGAGCCTTGGAGCTGCGGGCGGGTTAATTACCGAACACGACGAGTGCACTGAGTGACGCACTTGCGAGACGACCAAGCAAGGACCGGATGGGTGTTGGAGTAGGCTGACGCTGCTGCTGGAAGCAAAGCAAACAGAAGCGTGAGGGCGCGGCCAGCCATGATGGGGGTGGTGTGGTGGTGCCAGTGGAGGTCGTCGCTGCCAACGTCGTACCCACAATGGCGCCTGTTCCGGGCATTGCCGAGCACCCTAAAGCGTTGGGCTGAGCCGCCTTTGCCGACTCTCTCCTCCACCTCCACGACAGTCTACAGCATGTCGAGCCAGGACAGACCTCCAGCTTCCATCCCGAGTCAGCCACGCGCGAAGCAGTTGCGTGCTTGTCTACTCTGTTCCATCATTCAGACTCCCGCCGATTTTCGGAAACATGGCTGTCCGAATTGCGAGGAGCTTATGCAGGTGCGTTCCGTTGACTTTTCCCCGTTCAAGGATCTCGCTGACTTCTGCCTCCTACCTGCAGATGAAGGGATACCCTGACCGTATACAATCGTGCACCACAACCCACTTCGAAGGCGCGATTGCCGTCATAGACCCCGACAGCAGCTGGGTTGCCCGGTGGCAAAGAACATGTACGTACTTCCTTGGCGCGCCGAGCATGGTGGTTATTGATAATTTCTCCAGCCAAGTACGTGAAAGGAATGTATGCGGTCCGCGTGAAAGGACGCGTACCCGAAGACGTGGAGGCCGAGCTGGACAGCCGCAATATCCGCTACCGTCCCAGAGACGGGACCGACCAGGACTAGAGGTGTTGTCGTGAGCGCATATTCTTCTTAGGCCCGTTTCATCCTCGCTATCCCTCGCATTTCTGTAACGGTACATTGCTTCGCTATTGTAATTCTAGCCGCGACACTACACCCATTCCCCCTTCCCAACCCCCGATCGTGACCTGTGGCGCGAGAGGTATATATGTGACCTTTGCCCATCCCAAAAGCTGCTCAACGCATCTATGCCCGCCGTATCCGTACGGAGACGTAGACGTTACGGCTCACAGGGCTTCGGCCATTCGCTGAAGCCCTATGGTCCATAACGTCTTCGCATCCATGACTTCAATGGGCCGCTGATTGCGCGGTCTGGGAAGTTCGTCGGCACTGGGTCCTTGAGTGTTGGAACAGTGGGGTTTTATGCTATCCGTGAAGAGCGTCTCATGGACCAATACCTTTGTCGGTTTCGTGTGGCGTGTGGCGGGTGGCAATATTGCAACCAAAGCCAATATTGTTGGCCTCGCGTCCTTTGTCATGCCTGAACGCGTGATGAATCGATGATGTAGATCAAGGGGAATGTATCGGGCTATCCAGATATTATTATTCGTTTGTCCTCCGCGCTGACACACGACAAACAGTTTGGCCATTAACGCCTTTCAATGCCCGAACAATCGATGCATACAATCCATACGCAGATGACAGCTTCTATCAGACAAGTCTACGTAGCCCATATCCCGCTTACAAACCGCGGAACTCCTCCTCTACCGTCTTCCACTTCCACAAGCTTTGTCCAGGGTTCACAAACTCGTTGTCGTTCTTTGTGAAATTTATCACCCCTTCGCCCGTGAGGATGCTGTAGCATCGCAAATCAGTCTCACACGTTGCCAGCCGTGATTCATCTAACAACTTACATGACGTAGTCAAGGACGTTCTGAGTCGGGTTCTTCTTCAAGGCCTCCTTGGCCGCCGCGATGTCCTTGCAGACGATCTCGCCCTTCGGGATGCCCTTGACGCGAGACACGATCTCTTGGAGGTCCTCGTAGTTGACGACGTTCCCGGCGACGTATATCTGGCTGGGGACCGTCGCCGCCGTCGCAGGGTCGAGCGCGAGGACGGAGATCTGCGCGAGGGAGCGCCCGATGTCGGACTGGTGCGTAAGCGTGTTCTTGACCGTGCTCGGGCCGACGATGGTGTAGACATTCTTCTCCGCGTCCCAGTTGAAGAGGCGGCCGGGCCCAACCCACCACGTGAGGAAGCCGCCGGTGTCGAGGCGGATGATCTTCACCTTGCCCTCGAGGATGGCGTTTGTCTCGACGGCGAGAGCCCGTTTCTTCGGCCACTCTTCGTGCGAGTAGCCGGGGAAGAGGTCCGTGTTGACGTAGTCGCTGCGAGGCAAGGTCGTGAGCGGGACACGTCCTACGGAGGAAACGACGGCTGCAGGACTTACTAGCCGGCGTACTCGCTGGGGAAGAACACCTTCACGCCATTGCGGACGAGTGCATGAAGCAGGCCAGTCTTGAACTCGGGGGTGACCGAGCTGGAGAGGGTGTTCACTACGAGATCGACCCCGGCGAGGAAGGTGTCCAGGGAGTCGTCGAACGAGTGTATCTCCGCGCCGAGCTTTGCTAGCTCCTGAGCCTTCGCCGAAGAGGCTTCGCGGGTGGTGAGGCGCACAGTAGGGAAGGCCCAACGGTACTCGGTCAGGAAGATCTTGCTGATATAGTAACCTATGACCGATGAGATGCGGTAAGGCTTCCTCCCTGGGTTGTGTAGTGGCAGGACATACCGAGGTTTCCTGTTCCACCGAGGATGGCGACAGTGGCCTTCAGGTCGCTCCTGTTAGTGGACATTGCGAATAGGGTAGATGATGGTCATCCATGTATCCATGCCTCCTGTTATATGGTTCGCACTAATTCTAGCTCAGGCTGGTCATCGTTTAGCGATGTTGAACTCATTCGTACATGCGCACTTACCTGCTCCAGCAGCTCCGAGCATGGACCACCACGTGTAGAGCAGTAACAGGACCCACATCCGACTCCGACTCCGAGCGTAGCGTCCTGCGTCATCGGGTGGGGGGTGCTCTGATTGGCCCGGATCCGGACGCGGACGTTGATGTGGGGCCAGATGCCCGGTGATACAGGGCTGGTTAGGATGTAAGTTAAACTCTCCTCTCATAAGTACATAGCCTAACATTACAGAGCCCATCCATGATGCGATGCGTGTTGTGACGATACATTGGTAGTAGCTGGACCGCCCTTGACATTCGCAGATACGGACTCCTCGTTGCCAGTGGGGGTACCGACGACCTTCTTGTAGTACCAGGACGGCAAGAAACCGACTCGATCCTCGCCGCCCTGAACGTCCTTTATACCCTCGTCGTCTAATGTATGCATCTTGACTCCATCCTTGGGTGTGAAGATGATTCGCCATACACGCGGCAAACATGCTTCCGAGTGCTCGTTCTTGGGCGAGGGTTGTTCGAATAACCGAGTCTTTAAAAGGGCGATGAACTGTTGTCCCCACTGGAGACATATCTGTGGATCCCATGCATTAGGCTTTCCGCGAACAAGACGCGGAATTTGGATCGTCTTGAAAGACTGTGTAGTTGTGATACGCCCTGCTGGCGTTCGGAAGCCCACGACGATCTCCTACAAATTTCGAAATATCTGAGTCAAGGGAACATAAAGCAGCATCGGGCTTTCATACAGGAACCCCAAGCAGGAACGATTGCATGTAGAATTTCAGTAGTTTCCTGTAGACGGATTAGTTGAGAACCGTCGGACGTCTGCAGACTGCTGCACGTACTTTTCGAAGCGAGCTTCATCCTCAGGTCCACGTATTGACATGGAGGTCTTCATCTCCACGAAGGTGTCGGTCTTACCGTCGAAACGTTCTGCCGTCATGCCGTCGGCTCAGCGATAGGAAAGACAACAGAGCCAGTACACTGACCGCGCACGCAGTCGACTTCGCCCCCGATAACTAGCCGACTATCGCCGAGCTTGGTCTTGATGACGCTGCACCACTGGACGTTGGTGTCAACGTCGCCGCCCCAGCCTATGGGATGGCCGGATATTCGCTCGGGTACTCCGGGGCGGGAGGACGTACACCAAGACTCAAACGAATAGCCGTAGTAAGTCAACTGGCGGTGCCTTGGCGCAAGATTCTCCCTAAAAAGTTGTTTGAATACGCTCACAGAGCACGAACAAAGGAACGTACTTCTCGGCCAACTTGGCGTCCGTGGTATGCTCCTCAAGATAGAGGGTCCCGTTCACGAGCATAGCGTTTAGCACGCAGCCATCCCGGTCTTCATACGGCGCCGTTAAAATCCTCACTCCGGCATTCCGTCAGACAATGATTATTCTCCAGTGGTCAGGGCGCGCAGCCGCAACTCACTTGGTCATGACACCTCTCCATGTTACCAAAGCGATGTCTCGTAGCCATGTCTTCCCGCCCCCCGGACCCATGCTCGTGTCTGCCTTCTGCATCACACGTTCTACCGCCTTGAGCAGCCCATCGAGCCGGCCTCTCTCCTCTGGTCGCTTGGTCCACCGCTCGTAGCCATATCGGAGGTCCGCGCAGGGGGGTGGGTCGATGTAGTAGCGTAGAGCGGAGTTGTCGAACTCGAGAACGCGCTGAGGCGTGTATGAGAAAGTGAGCAGACCAGTAGGCTGTTGGAAGGGCACGGAGCGGGTGGGTTGTGAAGGTTTTGTAGAGGGATACGCGAGTGTGGTTTGGCGAGCCTCAGGACTTGCGGAAAGACCAGCCTCGGTCTCGACCCGCTTTGCTGGCCTTTCTGACTGTTCGGGTGATTCAGAGCGACGTCTCTTGCTCATATTCAGAGATAGAGGGCGAATTTAGACGAAAGTATAACAGAGCAAGAATGACGGTGATGATAGTATGGATGAGGCCAACTTATACTGTAGGACACTTACGTAATTGTATTCCGCCTTGTATCATGTTTGACTTGTTAGTAAAGTTACTAACTTGCCCGTAGGCTCCTGTTCTCAACCCGCAGCTTGTATCCTCTCTTTTCGTGAACCTCAACATTCCGGCCATGTGGATTCTTTATGCTCAAAACGCTACATGGTGCGGGGGACACAAGTCCGACTTCAACACACGAGGGCGGTAGAGACCCTTAAGTACGCGCGAGGCAGGGATGGCCAGTGGATGGCCACCCTCCTGCAGATCGAGCGCAAGCTGGAGACGACCTGCCATGGGGCAAACCATGCGCACCTGCTACTGCAGTGCTCACGTATGTCTTTGCTATGTCTGGCTCGTGAATTGGGCTGAGAAAGAAGATTCAACATGTCAAAGTACAAGGAACTTCTTTAACGTCTCACGCCCACCATGCCGTCGGGCTTAACATAAAGTCGGGTACCCCCAACAGTGGCTCCCCTCCCACTTACGCATGCAGCCCTTCCCATCTCTCCGCCAACCTCCTCCAACACTCGAACATATCCCCGAAGACCGTCAAGGAGACCGTCGCTATTCTACTCTGTGAATCTCTCCTCCACGGTACGTACTGTTTCTGTGCTATATCATACAATGTTTAACACGTCCCAACCACCAGAGATCCCCAGCAATGCGATTGATCAACACGAAGACTGGGCAATTTGTCGAATTTTTCGACTTGACGAAGATCCCGCCGTATGCCATTCTGTCGCATACCTGGGAGCCAGCGCCGTTCGAAGAGCAGTCATACCAGAAGGTCATCAAGATACAAAAGAAATATAGAGTCCTTGTGCGTGATCCGCGCTCCCTTCCAGTCTCTATGTCCGAGCCTCATTCTCCGCCCCAGTCTGCTTCAGATGGCGATGTCACCTCTGACCCACTTCCGTACGCTCCCACTCCCCGTACATCTCGTGCTCGCGGCTCCATCTGGGATGATGACTCCGGGCTCTCGGAGAAGATTCGGAGGGCGTGCCAGGTCGCGCGTCACGACGGTTACCGCTACATCAGGATCGACTCCTCCTGCATCGACAAGGCGAGCAGCTCCGAGTTGTCCGAGGCCATCAACTCGATGTACAACTGGTATCGTGGGGCGCAGGTCTGTTACGCCTTCCTGGCGGACGTGCCCTCCAACGAGGATGTACGAGCGGAGGGCTCCAGGTTCCGCAAGAGCCGGTGGTTTTTGCGCGGTTGGACCCTCCAAGAACTGATTGCGCCTCGCGTGGTCGTCTTCTTCTCGCGGGAGTGGGAGGGCCTTGGGACGAAAGACGCATTGGCGGACCTCATCCAGGACATCACGTTTATCGACCGCGGAATCTTGACGCACGAGATCGCGTTGAGCGAAGAAAGCGTTGCCGAACGGATGAGGTGGGCAGCCGGACGTGAGACGACTCGGGTTGAGGATGAGGCCTACTCGCTGTTGGGTATCTTCGAGATCACGATGCCTACGCTTTACGGAGAGGGCCGAAAAGCGTTTGCAGGAGGAGATCTTGAGGCGCATCCCTGACCAGAGCCTCTTCGCTTGGGGATCCGTCTGTCTGCCCATCCCCCAGGAGCCCTCCGACATCTCTGCGGATGCGAGTGACTCAGGGTCGCCATTTGCGTCGTCTCCGCGTTCCTTCGACTTGTCTCAGGGCAAAATTACCCGCGCATCTGGGTACAATTTCGAGTCCTTAGAACTCCCAGTTGAAGAATACATCCACACGCCCTATGGTATCCGCACACAACTCTGTTTCCTTCCCCTGCAGGCCTCCAATCTGAAAGTGCCTGGCATGTCACAGCCCGGCGTCGGCGCATGGTACCTCGCCATCCTTGCATCCCAAAATGCTGACGATCGGGAGCGACTCTTAAGCAAACTATGCTACATCGACTACTCTAAACCCAATCTGAACTTCCTACACGTACCAGAACGCCTTTCTCGGCCAGGAGCCTCCTGGGATATCCAAACCTTCATATTCGCAGTTTCACTGGATGACCTCGTGCGTGCTAAAAACACGCAGCTGGAGACGAGGACCGTCTACCTCCCCCACCCCAAACCATTTGCGGCCGAACGGCGGTTAGGCGACAGCCATCCACCATTGAAGCTATCACTCTCTACATGGGCCAGGGCTGTTCTGCGGTCGTATGAGTGCACCATCTCAGACATTTGCCCTACTGAACACGATTCCGAGTCCTGTTCCCTCACGCTCTTCAACGCGTCGTTCAATATACACATACAATACCGGCATATGCTAGTCCACCGTAGCTGGTTCCCCATCGCCATCGTGATCGAGGCCCGTATCTGGATCCTCTCCCCCGATTCTGACGAGCATGTCCAGAGCGACATTGTTCAGTGTACCCCGCCCTACATGTCTGCTGTTTGGACTGATGAAGAACCATGGGCCATGACGCTTCCACTCAGGAGCGTAGACCTGCTCACGGATTTGGGAGACGAGGTGACGCTGCAACTCGGGCTAGGCCTTATCGCACCGTCTCATTACAACGCCCGTGTCGAGGTTGCCACGACCAACGTTGCGACTCGGGTTACCCCCGAACTGTCTACTCGGGCTGTCTCGAAGCGCCTTCACACGGTGATGGAAGGGCCACACGCGGATGTCAATTTGACTATGCTAGGGTCGGTCAGAAGGGCGTTGGAGACACGGGAGTACGCCATCGACCTCGAGGGCCCCGAACCAGACCCGGACTGCTCCTGTTCTTGCTCCCTCAGGCTCATCACTTCCGCCGCTGACTCCGAGCCAGCATTCACGGTCTTCATCAAGTACTTCCATACGCTTAGGAGCGGAGACATGGGTGACACGCAAGATCTCGTGGTTGCAGCCCGTGTTACCTTGGAGTCATCGTCGATCCCTAGCAACAGCTCCTCGGAAACGCTTTGGCAGGATGGACCATATGTCGTGGCTTGGAGAGACAGGACGCCGACATGGCGGTGGGGCCACGAGCAGATGCAGGTTGGCCTCACAACACCATCCGGAGAGTCACTGATACTCCACCTCGGCTTAGACTTGGCATGGCAATCCGAATACTACTTGCTCGTCGATATCGAGCGTAACGCAAGTCCTTCCTTCCGAGATCAACCCCGCGACCGATACGATGACTTTCTAGACGACTCGCTGGATGGGTCTTGCAGCAGCATCAGCTTGACGCTCCCTGGACAAGTCAAGCGCGCCTTACAGGCGCATGGATATCAGGTCCACTTCGAAGGGTTAAACGAGGACCACCCCGATCGCTACCACCTCATGCTTTCCTCCGCCAGCCTCACGATCGACATCGAGTACTCCCACGACCTATCCACTGATCTGGATTCTGAGCAGCAGGGGTCGACTTTGCGGGCTTGTATCAGAGCGTTCTCCTCGCGAAGCCGATCTCCCGTTGAGACTCGGATACTGGAGTGGGATCCGTGGGAGCCGACGAAAGGGTGGCGTTGGAAACTGCCCAGGAAAGACGTCGAACTCACATTGGCAACTGGGCAAAAAGTGGCTCTGCGCCTCGGTTTCTACCTCGTGTGGTTCTCCGAGTATTGCCTCACGGTCGAGGTTTACCCACAGTCCCCACTGTCGCGACCAACATCACAGCACGACTCGATGCAGTACAGTCACGGACGAGGCTGGTGATCAGGACTTTGTGCATCCTGGTATGGTCATACCTGAAGCTTCATGAACGGGATGTACATCCGGTTTCCGGGAAGCCCAATTCACATCACCTATTGTCCGTAGCCAATATCTTCGTGATAGATCTTGATTCAGACGCGTTCTGGAGGTATGTATCATGTTTCCCAACAGGTAGCTACTACTTTGAAACAATGTACTGTGATTGTTACAAGTTGACTAGCTTTTGTCTTCTTGCGATATCAGATACGGGAATTTCACACATTGCAGAATGCACAGTTTCAATCGCTTGGAGGACGTCCGACGACAAGTCCGCGCGTTATCAAACTTGGCCTGACCACTGACCAGTGCAGTTGGGAAAGTCGCTGGCCGTATTAATCTCACCGCCGTTCCACGCTATTCTGTTATATAGCTTACTAACATCCCTGTAGTAAGTTCAGCCAGCCTCAAACTTAGAGCTTAGAGGCCGACGCTCTATATAGCGGGGCTAATCGTCTCAGCCATCGAAACACCCACCACATCATCCGAATCGACTGCCTGGCCACTCGTACCACTCACTGAGTCACAGTAGCTCGACCATCATGAGCCAAGGTCAATTCGTCCCCATCCGCGCACCTCCCACCACGGTAAGCCTCCCTCGACCACATCCGAGTCAACATCGACAGACGACCTCGCTCACAATCGTGGCACCACCCTCATCGTTCCCAGCTGGACGAAATCGCAGCCCAAGAGCAGCGCTGCGTCTTCCCCCACTTCACGGCGGATACCGCCTGGGACCTCGGCACGCGCCTCCGCGCGCGCCTGCAGTGCGCATCGCCCAGGCCTGCGGTCGTGAACATCACCCTCGCCGCGCACGCGCAGCTCCTCTTCCACTGCGCGACGGGGCGCGGCACGACGGCGGACAACGACCACTGGGTCGCGCGCAAGCGCGCGGCGGTCCTGCGCTGGCACGTGAGCACATGGTTCCTGCACAACAAGTTCGCGGGCAACGAGGACGCGTTCCGGGCCAAGTTCATGCTCGGGGAGAAGGCGGGCGAGTATGCGATACATGGCGGGGGGTTCCCGATCAGGGTCAAGGAAGTGGAGGGGGTTGTGGGGGTTATTGTGGTTAGTGGGCTGACGATGCAGGAGGACCATGAGGTTATCGTGGAGGCGATTGAGGAGTACTTCGCGTCGCTCGGGAAGTAAAGGTGGATGGTGAAACGAAGGAATCATTGTGGTATTATCGTGTAAGATATGAGCACAGAAAAAGGATATGGATGACAGCGAGTACAGCGTGCTAGTGGGGAATCTTCCAGAGTAGAAGCCGAGGTATGCGGTATGAAAGGCAGGGGGGGCAAATACATGCGGAGGTATCATACAATACTCATTAGGTATGCTACAAGGTCATCACAGGATGCATGAATCAGGAGAAAGCGGTCTGAAACGACCTCATAAAAAGCAAGGCGCATCAAAGCAGCTCGTGAAGCACCTGGTCGTACTGGTGCGGCAGGTGCGAGCTGAGCATGTCGCGCGCGAAGATGATCTGTCCAAACACCTGCTTGACGTCGCTAACCTCAAACAGGCGCACCTTCTCCTTGGGCGTGCGCCGTACGGAGCCTGCCCCGATCCGATGTGCGCGGTGGAGGTCCCCATCGCGGAGTGCCCAGTACACGCGGCCGGGGGGAAACAGGTCCGCCATTTGCATGTTCGCTTCAAGCGTCTTGCGGATGGCAAGGAACTAGAGGCAGAGGCGCACGCGTCAGCAGTACTCTGATGGAGAGGTCCGCAAGCAGCTCACCCATTCCTCGTCCCCCTCTTCGCGCCGGCCCATCTTGCGCTTGAGCGCCTTCTTCGTCACGTTGTTGTACCCGTCTGAACGGGTGTCCTCTCGGTTCTCCGCCGCACACAGCCAAACGGCACCCCGGGTGAGGTCACGGACACTGCCCAGAGACAGGCGCGAGACGATGTCGTGGCCGTAGACGAACGAAATGATCAAGCCAGAAGCAGCCGCTTTGGCGCTGAGTCGAGGGGAGACAACGCAAGGCGGAGCGAAGCAATATGAAGAGACTCGGCGGCCGACGGGCAGACCGGACGCCTTGTGGGTGAGGCACGTCTCGGGCGTAGCCCACATCTATCGACCATCTTTGGTGAGCGGGTGACGAGGACAATCACGACGAATGCGGGAAAGACTCACCAATGCGAGGAGAGCAGCGACGCCGGCACCAAGACTGTGCCCGCAGAGCACAAGAGCTGCGAACAAGGATGAGTCAGTCCCGGCCACCTCCCATCACACAAAAACTTGACACACAATATCCCTTGTTCTTCCTCAACGCGTCCCGCACGGCGATGTGCACGGGCCTCCCGGACCCGCCCATCGCACGCGTCATCCTGAGCATGCCGCCGTGGACGATATACGCGGTATCGTCACCGGCCTCCGACGCAAGCCTCGCCCGTGGCGCATGTGAAGCGCGCAGTGAGTTCCTGCGGGACCGCGGGAAGGGCACGGAGAGGTCCATCGGAAACGGGAACGAGCCGGGAATGTTCTCGAGGTCCGAGTCGAGCTCGTTGTCCTCGAAGTAGGTGAATATGGGCGTCCGTCGCGGTTTCTCTTGTTTGAGCCTCTCTGACAACCGGTCGGGATGCAGGTGCGTACTCGGTTGGGAATGGGGATGTAGGTGCGTGCTCGGCTGGGAATGAGCATGCTGGTGGTCGGAGTGTCCGTGGGATTGGGAAGAGGTGACGGGATCTGTTGGGGGAAGGATGAAGGGGGCCGGATCGCATGTCAGGTCCACTGCAAGCTCATTCAAACTCATCGTGCCTCGGATGACGAGGACAACCTCCTTGCGAACGTGATCCGTGAGGACCCAGAAACGAGGCATATGGTTCTCTGAGCTGACATGCGCGGTCGGTGGGGGATGTGGCTAAATGCGCGTTCAGTCTCACATGGAGGGCGCGGTACAAACGCAGAACTTACTGGTTGCTGTGGCTCCGTGGGGCCACTTTGAGGCGTAGAATGCGATCTTGCCCAATGCATGAAGATGTCGTGGTCGTGTTTGCCCATCAGGACGTCCCACCAGGAGTAGGTTGGCTCGCCGGGCATGTTCTTGGCGTTTGACTTTGATTGGCCCTGGCCATCCTCTCCAGCAGCTTCCTTTTCGGAAGCGTCGATGGCGTCGGCAAGCTTGACTTCCTCCTTGCGCTGTTCCTTCTCCCACGGGGTAAGCGACACTCCGAAGAAGAGAAGACTTGGGCCGCCATAACCGGCGAGGACGAGTTTGGAGAGGCGACGAAGGGTGTGCTTGAGGTCATCCACGGGTAGGGTGACCGGTGGGCCCCGTGATGAGTGACTGGGACCGGGAGGAGCAAGAGTGGAAGAGGATTGAGGGGGAGGCCAAGAACCTGGAACGGCTTCAGTGATATCTGCAGTAACGATCTGACCCGAATGGCTTGGGTATAGGATATCTCCAGTGATGGTGACGCGAGAGTCGACGCGCTTGCGTCGAGAGAGAGTGGAAGAGCCATCGTGAACGGGAACCTCTTTCATGTACTTGAACCAGCGCTTCTCTTGCCATTGGCTGGTAACACCCTGAAGGGCGGCGAAGCCTGCGAGAGCGCGGAGGACCTCGGCCAAGCCATAGCGTTCTTCTGGTAAACCCTCGCTTTCGGCGGGCTCGTTCCATTCACGGCGGACGAGGCCGACGAAGCTTGCGAGAGAGAAGCTCGCTTCGTCGCTTCCGGGGAAGATGGTGGTGAGGATGGAGAGGGAAGAATGGGCGGCGACGAGGGAGGTGGAGGTGATAGATTCTCCGAGGACAAGTGGGGCAAGGGCTACGAACTCAACGGCAGAAATGGCGGAGGAGACAGCACCTCCAAAGATCTGGCCTGCGCCGGTAGCACCTCCAAACAGAGCGTAATCAATGACGGAGCCAGTGAAGCCTGCGGCGGTGGAAGCGATGCCGCGAGTAATGGAGAACTGTAATGGGCAGGTTGGGAGGTGGGCAGAGGAAGAGACGAGTGGAGACATACCCCGAGGCGAGTGCATGCTTTGGCTGTGGAGAAGCCTATGGCGGTCGCGGTGGAGGCAAGATCGAGACTGAAGCGGCCATACTTGTCCCAATTCGAGAGCATATAACGGAGAGAGAGGAGAGGGGGATGGTATGTTGGACGAGGTGGGGTATTGTGTATTGTGGGCAGACGAGAGACAGGCAAGTCGGAGCTGGGGAGAACAGCGCCGCGGTGGCAAGGCTAAACGTACAGTAAATCACAAGCAAAACCCCGCGCTCACCACCGATCAATCTCATCTCCAGGCCCGCCCCAGTAATTTATGCGCGCGAATAGTATACAGTACAACCCGCACCCACCACCGCCCCAACATGTCCACCCCCAACTCCAGCCCATGGGACCCCATCCATACATCCCATCAGTTTCCGTCTCCGTTCGACTGGTCAGGCAAACTCCCCACAACCCTCGTAGAGCTTCGTATCCGATGGTTGTCTGGAACAATCCGCGAGAAACCGCAGTGGTGGGACAAGGTGTTCAGACAGGACATCCTCGACAAATGGCGCGACGAGATCCTCGAACAGGACGCGGCCATGGTCGACAAGTTCTGGGGAGGCGACGAGCTCAATAACGCTCATGGGGAGAAGCAATGGCCCAGAGAAGAGATCACCAAGCGTCAGTTGAACTATCTGTTTGATGAGCTCCAATACCTCGCGAAGCAGCGAAACCCCGAGACCGGGATCCAGGTGAGGATGATTAGCCGCACCCTACTGTGCCGATGTTGAACGGAACTGGACTAATACCTCCAGAGCACCGCCATTCCAAGCGTGTTCCAGTCATCCAGCCTCATATCGCCCGAGCTCAGGGATGAACTGCAGGCTGCTGTATTCCTTCTCGAGAACGTCCCGCCGGAACAGCTCGACTGGCACCCAGGCTCAAATCACCAAGTGCTCGACCTCGTCCACCCCTCCCTCTACTGCTACCGTATCGGGCACAGCATCTCCCGTGGTCTCCCCGTCGGCTCAGACACCCCCCTCCAGATCCTCAGCGCGCCCGAATACGCATCCCAATACGAGTCCCTCGTGGGCCGCATCCAGCGCATGTGCTCCCCGCAACACCAATGGCTCCCCACCGACTTCGACGTCTCCCCCGATGGTGCCGTCCGCCCCGTCTCCTACATCCACAACGTCCACCCCATCGCCCACCGCGCACTCTACGCGCCCCTCTGCGCCGTCCTCGCACGCTTCGTCCCCCTCTTCGAGGACGTCCTCGCCGCGGCCCTGCACGACCGCGAGCGCCCGCTAGTCGTCGAGCCGGACCCCTACACCTGGTACGCCCACGCCGAGGACATGAAGCCCTCCGATTCTGATTCTGACGAGGACGGCTCGGACTACACCGCGAGGTGGGACGAATGGGAGGAGCAGTACCGCTGGCCCGCCATCCCCGACCCCGCGCCCTTCGCCCCGCCCCCGCCCGTGGAGCAGGTGCGGCTGAGGGGGACGCGCCTCCAGGTCGTGGTCAAGCTCGCGAACATCGTCCTCACGCCGGACAACCCGAGATACGCGGGCGGGACGTGGCACGTGGAGGGCATGGCCAACGAGCGGATCGTCGCGACGGGCATATACTACTACCAGTCCGAGAACGTGGCCGAGAGCAGGCTCGCGTTCCGCCAGGCGCTGGGCGACGACATGAACGGGGCGGACTGGCGGTATGAGCAGAGCGACTGGAGGGGGTACGGGGTCGCGTTTGGGGTGTACGACCAGTTGAACCAGGTGCTGGGGTCTGTGCCGACGAGCGAGGGCAAGTGTCTCGCGTTCCCGAACGTTTATCAGCACTGTGTGCAGCCATTCGAGTTGGTGGATAAGGCGCGGCCAGGGGTGAGGAAGATCCTGGTGTTCTTTTTGGTGGACCCGACAGAGAGGGTACTTGGGACGGGGACGGTGCCGCCATTGCGGAGGGAGTGGTATTTGGATGAAATGAGGCACATTCAGAGGATGCAGGGTTTGCCGCAGGAGCTGTGGGATTATGTTATGGAAATGGCCTTGGATGGAACGACGAGCCGGGAGGAGGCAGAGGAGGAGAGAAAGAAATTAATGCAGGAGAGGGGAAGGTCGAATGACAAATTGAACGAGGAGCTGTTCCAGCACGAGTTCAATATGTGCGAGCATTAGTTCCGCACTTGCAGCATATCCGGGGTCAGTTGGTTGGTCGTTATCTGCAAGGGTACAAATGCTTCGTGACATAAGTTAGTGTACAACATGGGCGAATACAAGATCATAGAGCCCCTTCGAACAATAGTTTTCGTGGTTTGCTGATTGGTGGCGGAGGTGTAACAAGCGCAGGCCTGGACGGACGCAACGATTACTATCAGTGGCCTGCACGGAGATGGTGTGTATGATAACCACGACTCACATAGAGGTACCGGTCATCGCTGCAGGATTACCCATGATGATACTCTCAGAGACGCCGGCGATGGCGTCTGTCTTGCCATATGCTGAAGCGTCGAACAAGTGGTCCGTCGTCTTCTCGAAGGACGCCAACATCAGGACGCTGTCCTTCATCTTTGCCACACCGAACCGCGTGATACCGAGAACTTCGCCCTATTGAACAACATAACATTCAGACCGCATATATTTGCACCAAGCGCATTTGGCAAACCTTGTAGCTCATGACGTCCCCAAGCAACATGACGTGTCGAGGGTCGATGCTCATGCCGTGACTCTTCATCGTGTAGTTGATCTCGTTGATGATCGTCTTCCGAGCCGCCTCAATTCCGAGTACCTGCGCCACCTCGATGAGGTGGTTGGACGTCGTCTGCTCCCCGACGATGCCCTGCGTGGTCATGACCTTCTGCAGGCCGTAGCCCTCGACGAGGAGCTCCTTGTCGCCCTTCTTGCCGCGATGGTCGTTGCCGTCCTTGATGTTGATGATGGCGCGCCGAATCGTCGGCACGCCCTTCACGACCACGTCGGGCAGCGCACGCTTGAGCTCGCGGAGGCGGTAGTATTTGTCGGCGCCGTCGATGTAGATGCGCAGGCGGTTCTTTCGTGGGATGATGGTGATCGACTCCTGCTTGATCTTGAGCTTCCGTGCGCCGACGATGGCCCACTTGATGTCGTCCAGAGTGAGCTCGAGCTGGAGATCTTGGATGGTTTTCGCGTCGACGATAACACCAATGTAGGTATACTCTGGTGCCCATGCTTCCTCGAGAACTGAAGCAATCTGTAACGGCACGTTGTGGTCAGTGCGTTGCGCTTTAAATTCGCCGTGGAACGGAAACTTACGTCACCGATGTGGGTCCTCTCCAACCGACCCTTGACGATACGCGCAGAGGCTTCGCTGTCAGCGGTAACGAGCTTACAGCTAATAATCGGTGTGCTGATCGCCTTCGCAGCATTGATGATCTCTTTGATACGAGGCACACCAAGGGTAACGTTCATGGACGCGACACCAGCAAAGTGGAATGTCTTCAACGTCATCTGCGTCCCGGGCTCGCCGATTGACTGCGCGCCGACGGCACCGACTGTTGAACCTGGCTCGATCTTCGCCTTGACATACTTCGTCCAGCAGATGTCAAGGAATAGCCTGAGCTGCGCCTCAGTGACCTTCACTTTGTTGTCGACGGCGACCTTGTCAGCAACT
The DNA here is from genome assembly GCA_024305745.1 of Polyporus tsugae. Taxonomy (NCBI): domain Eukaryota; kingdom Fungi; phylum Basidiomycota; class Agaricomycetes; order Polyporales; family Polyporaceae; genus Polyporus; species Polyporus tsugae. Next base: position 780,063 of record JAHRBS010000010.1, on the reverse strand, counting down.
GAGAATGGGGTGAGCGCCGAACTGTGAAGTAGGAAACCATGGAATCGACGCACAGGATGCTCCCATCGACAGGTCGGTGTCGGCATCCCATTCATCTTCGCGCTCTAGAGCTTCAAACATGCCATGTTGCTTGCGAACCTCTCCGAGTTTCTGCGCAATGTTCTCGGAAATGAACTTGCGGATCGTCGCGATGTATGCCGCGGTACATTCCGATGTGAACTTGCGTGTCGCCAGTGCGCGATCGACATACTCCATGACCTCGAAGGGAAGGAGACCGCGAGTTGACCTGGGCGCAACCGACTACGGGAGGTGTAAGAGTATGAAGCAAAATGTCGGGAATGAAACGTACACAAGCATGGATCCAGCCTCGCTCGTATTCCACCGGCTGAGCGTCACCCTCCAAACATGCGGGATCCAGACCGTCGTCCCCGTAGCGGAACTGCACGACGCCACCGACAGCGTTACGAACTGACGAGTCGTAGTGCGTTACAAGGTCCTCCAGTGCCTTCATCAGACGCCGTTGCATGTAACCGGTCTCGGCTGTCTTGACGGCAGTATCGACCAGACCTTCACGGCCCGAGATGGCGTGGAAGAGGAACTCCGTGGGTGTGAGTCCGGTGTAGAAAGAGTTGCGGACGAAACCCTTGGATGGAGGATCTCGCGATTTCTTGGGGAAATGTGGGAGCGAGCGGTCTTGGAACCCGTCTGGTACACGATGACCGGCGATGATTTGTTGCCCGACACAAGCAACCATCTGGGAAACGTTGATAACAGAGCCTGGACATGCCGTTGAACAATATTCTCAAAGCTTATGAAGGGAACAAATGCGCACCTTTGGAACCACAGGAAGCCATGATAAGAGGAGCATTATGTCGGCTCAACTCCTCCATGCAGATCTCACCGACATTGCCACGGACGTCGGAGAGCACCTTGGAGATCTCGGCTTCCAGCGTCTGCTCCTGGTTGCAACCAGGCTTGTTCTCCAGGAGACCCTTCTTGGCACGGATGATGAGCTGTTCGCATGCTGCGTAAGCCTTCTCGACCATCGAATCCTTCTTGCCAGACAGAACGGGACCAGGGATGACATCATTAATGCCCAACGAGAACCCGAAGTTGGCTATGGAGAGACGTAAGAACTTGGCGAGGAATGGAGGTCAGAAATATGCGTACCTAGGTAGCGCGCACAGAGCTTTGCAAGTCTGTTCATCGCCGCCGCTGCTTCATGGGGTCCGTAGTCTCGCATGATGACGCCGAACACCGACTTCTTCTTCCCGCTCCCCACCGTGGCCTTGTCCATGACCCCACACATGATCTCGCTGTTGACGATAACGAGCCAACCATCGTTGGGCGACAGATCGGATGCAGGCTTCCCTATCCGCGGGTAGCAGCTCGCCTTCGGCTTTTCTTCCTTATTACATTTGCTCTCAACGTTCACAAACACCCTGGACCGGCGGTTCGGGCGCATGAGGACGTTGAAGATCTGTTTGCCCGTCCAGAGCCGGACGGGCTTCCAGATGGTTGGTGGCGGAATGTCGATTTGGAGGTCGGCGTCGCCGAAGTAGGAGCAGATCTGGGTAAATTGGCGGCGGTCGAAGAAGGTATCGCGTCGAGAGAGGAGGAAAGAGGCGGTGATGAAGTCTTGGATGGCGGCGATGACGGGCTCACCGTTTCGAGGTGTTACGAGATTGTGCTTGACGGACATGAGCTCGAGGGCTTCTGTACGAGCCTCCTCGGTCTGGGGAACGTCTAGACATCGGTCAGGGTGTGAACCGAAATCAATAAGCAGTGCGTACGAAGGTTCATCTCATCCCCATCGAAATCGGCATTGTAGGGGCCGCAAACACACTCGTTCAAACGGAATGACCGCCATGGTCGTACTTTGATCTGGGTTGGATGTGTCAAATGAAAACTCATCGATAATTACACAGTACGACAGACTTACTCGATGGCACATAATGGAGAGCTTGAATAGACGAAATCAGTGCCGTGGTGGAGTACTTACCTACTGCGACGTACCTTGTGCAAACTCGGTTGTCGATTGAACAAAGCAATGTCACCATCGACCACATGCCGCTCAACAATGTCGCCGATCCGCAAGCCATCCGCAATGGCAGTTCTATTGCCGAATTTCAGGTACTTCTTGAACCCATTGCTACCTGCAGTAACGTAGTTGGCACCTGGATGTACGTCACAGCCATTCCGGACCGCCTTCTTCAACCGGTCGATATTGTGAGCTGTCACGCGTTCAGGATATGTCAGGATCTTGGCGACACGCTCGGGTACGGCGACCTCATCGATCCGCAGGTTAGGGTCAGGGGAGATGACGGTACGACCGGAGAAGTCAACACGCTTTCCGGAGAGGTTACCACGGAAGCGACCCTGCTTGCCCTTCAGTCGCTGGCAGAAGCCACGTATTGGCTTCTGACCCATCTGTGAAGGGACTCCAGGGAGTTCGGAGTTGATGTACATGGCGACCGACAACTGGAGGAACTCCCATTGTTCCTGCAGGACCAACGGATTGTCAGTAGAGTTCTTGGGAGGCGTGTGAGCATAACAATCTGACCATGAATTGTGCAGTAGGAGCACCTTTCAAAAGACCCTGTTTGATGAGGGCATTGCTGAAGACGATCTCGGTGAGTTTGACGGTGAGGTCATCCTCATTTGACGCGCCGTCTTGAGCGACAGATGGGCGGATAGCGACTGGAGGGACGGATATGTATTGCCATATAAACTGTTCAGGCCTTCCAAAATCTGGGCGAAGGCCAAGCATTTCGCAGTCCTGAAGAAACTTCAGCACAAACCAACTTAAGCATGGAATAGACTGACCTCGTCGGAAATACGCTTAAACAGATCAAGGACTTTGAGAGGGTTCAAATCCTCGTGTACGGCTTTGTTGATGTACATGCCTAACTCCTTCTGCACCTCGACAGCGGGTCCAAAAGTCTTCTTCCACTTCTCCATCTCCTCTGCAGTCTTCTTGGCGCGGAACTTGTCGTGGATGATCTTCAGCGCACCAGCCTTCTTCACGACACCGTTGGTGGCGGAGCAGTATGGGCAATAGACGGTCTTACGGGCAAGAGCAAGGACAGCTTTGCAGAGGGTCTGTCTTTGCAGGTTCTCGAGGTTCGGCCTTCTGAAGCGTTTTATGTAATTGCGACGGTCCGGTTCCTCGAGAAGCACTCGAGCACAAGTCTGGGGGAAGAGAACTGTGTTGGAAAGAGCACAGTACTGTAGCCATAGCACGCACCTTGCATATGCACTGGAGGATGGCTATGATGTGTTTGAAATAACCGATGTGGAAAACGGGAACGACAAGCTTGATGTAGGCATAGTGCCCCACACAGTCCACGGAGTTGAGGCCGCAGGTCTCGCAAAAGGCATTCTTCTCTGTAGTTCCCTATGGTGCGCGTTAGCAGGCTTAATACATTGACTGGTGTCTGTTGCACACGTACGAGCCGCCGATCGAGGACACCGTTCTTCACGGGCAAACGGTCGATTGGGGTGTAGAGGTCGCGATGAGTGACTTCAAATTCTGCAAGCTTGACCGCCTCCTGGTTATTGAGCAAACTAAACTGCAGCTTCTTGCTACATTTGCGCTTGTTCGTGAGTGGGATTTTGGAAAGCTGGGGATGAGGGTGCGTACATGACCTTGGGGGCCTGGTGGGACACAGACTCCTTCATCCTGCCCCGCTCCTCCCGCGCACCAGCTGCACCGCGTGTAAGCTGTTATTTCCGACCAAAAGTCCTCTCGCGACAGGTTCCGGATGGGTGCGTAGACAACAGACAGCGCAGGACGGCGAGAGGCAGACGAGAAATGACTTCACCGTGGTCGCCTTCGCCGGCGCGCGCGCATACTTTTGTAGGTCATGTGATGCCGTCGTGAATCGAGATCGAGATACGCGCGTCGCGTTGACTTGCGCGTCCTCGTCCTTTGCGTTCACCTCATCGCTCGCTCCCATCCCACCATGTCTAGGACCTCTTACGACAGGTATACAGGTCATTATCCACAGCCCGGAGACGTTTACTCACCCAGTTGTGTTTCAGATATCTCACCGTCTTCTCCCCAGAGGGTCGGTTGTACCAAGTAGGTCCGTGCAGGAAGTATCTACTATTCTAGAGACCGTAGCTGATTCCACTTTCTATAGAATATGCGTTCAAGGCCATCTCTGGGTCGGGGCACACCGCAATCGCTGTGAGAGGGAAGGACACTGCAGTGGTCATTACCCAGAAGAAGGTCCCCGTACGTCGATTATCTGTGGCACCTCAATTACGCGGCCTCTAAACCGCTCGTCCTTGCATCCAGGACAAGCTCCTCGATGCGGGCACTGTCACTCATTTGTTTAGTATCGCTCCCACTATCGGCTGCGTCATGACTGGTCTCATTGGTATGTCTTCTGATGATCAACTCCTTGGGCCCCATTCCCTTATGTTTGCTCTCCCTCCCTGCTGCCTGAACTCTAGCCGATGCCCGCGCACAAGTAATGCGCGCACGGTCAGAAGCTGCAGAATTCCGCTACAAGTACGGCTATGAGATCACCCCCGACGCACTCGCCAGACGCATGGCGAACATCAACCAGGTATATACGCAACGTGCGGCGATGAGGCCACTTGGTATTGGTATGTCGCCCTGAGTTTGGGCTGAGCAGGAAGTGGTAGTGTTCCTAACGTTCCTTCAGCCATGATCCTTATTGGCATCGACCCCGAGTTCGGCCCACAATGCTTCAAGCTCGACCCTGCCGGGTACTTCGTCGGCTTCCACGCAACAGCTGCTGGCCAGAAGCAGCAGGAGGCGATGAACCACCTCGAGAAGAAGTGGAAGAAGCTGGACTCGGGTCACGGTGCAGATGATGCTGTCAAGGCGGGCAAGACGCTCTCCCGCGCTGAGGTTATTGAGGTATATTCTTCCTCTTTTCCTCGAGGACTGTTGACCCACGTCTTATTTTTCAGATGGCGATCGAAGCTATCTCGACCGTACATGCCACAGATTTCAAGGCGGACGAAGTTGAGATCGGCATTGTTTCTGAAGGAGACGAGGAGGACCTCAAGACAAGAGGCCAGTGGCGAGTGATGGACACAGCAGAGGTAGAGCGACACCTCTTGGCGTACGCGGAGAAAGATTGAATGTACTTTTACGGACTGGGCGTATATGACGATATTTCTTTCCTGCCTTGGACCGCGCAACTGAACGAGCGACATTTATATACATGCGCACATGGACATATATTACTGTGACTACATGTCGGCCTGAGGCAAACCTTGCCAGCTGCTACGACTGTTCTGCACTATGTAATGGTACATTTTGGATCGGCGGCGGCGTCGACCACCAGGAGCAAGAAGAGAGATATCATGGAGAAACAAGCGCAAATGACTAGCTACGTACAATAAACAGCATTGAGAGACGAAAGCATAAGCATGCAAGATATGAACGTTTAAACGCCTGAATACCTCCGAAACAGAAGCTTAGAAGGTCATCTTTTTACCCTGGGGCTCAGCAATCGCTCCCGAGCGAGCACCCCCACGCCCGCCGCCGCGACCGCCACGTCCGCCGCCACGCCCGCCGCGGTCGCCGCCACCACGGCCACGTCCGCCACCACCACGGCCACCGAAACCCTGCACCAACGACAATCAGCCCCGTGGTCTACACGCAAGACCAAACACACCACTTACACGTCCGCCACCACGCGCATTGAAACCACCTCCGCCACCGCGCGCACCGAAGCCACCTCCACCTCCACCACCGCGCGCACCGAAGCCACCGCCGCCACCGCTGTTGTCCCTCGGTTGACTGTAGTCAACACGGACAGCACGACCGTCGATCTCAGTGCCCACGACACCCTCATACGCCTTTTTCGCAGCCTCGATATCGGTGAACTCCACGTAGCCGAAGCCCTTGGGTCTACCCGTCTCGCGGTCCGTCGGCAGCCGCACGCTCTTCACGTCCCCGAACGCGCCAAACACCTCCCAGAGGCCGTCCTCGGTCGAGTTGAAGCTGAGGTTGCCGACGAAGAGCGTCGGCGCGGGCTCGCTCGCCTTGTCGCCGAACTTGTCTGCGCGGTTTTGGCGCACGGCGGTCCGGTCCTTGTCCTCAGACTTGTCGACGTTGATCGGGCGGCCGTCGATCTCCTTGCCAGAGAGCTGGAGCGCGGCCTCGACGGCCTCGGTCGTCGCGAACGTGACGTAGCCGAAGCCGCGCGAGCGACCAGTGTTGCGGTCCATCTGGACGCGCGCGGAGACGACCTCGCCGCACTCGGCGAACTCCTGCGCGAGCCAGTCGTTGTCGACGTTCCAGGAGAGGCGGCCGACGAAGACAGTCTTGATCTCGCCCGCGCCCTCGCCATCCGCGGGCGCGGCGTCGCCGTCGGTGATCTTAGCCTTTTTCGCAGGAGCGGGAGCGTCGTCATCAGCTTTCCGCTTACCTGGAGATAGGAGTCGAGTGTCAGTACAGGTGGAGGCTACTCAGGATCGTCGGAATTCACCTTTGGCAGCGGGGGCCTTGGGCTTCGTAGCATCAGCCATCTCCACATCGTCATCGTCATCCGACGACTCGGAGTCAGATGATTCATCCTTCTTCGCGGCTGGAGTGGGCTTCTTGGCTTTGGGAGCGTCGTCTTCGGAAGAGTCCGAGTCCGAGTCGTCAGAGTCGCTGGGGGCCTTCTTTGCAGGAACAGCCTTCTTCGCAGAGGCAGGGGTCGCTATCGCCTTGGGCTTAGCGGGAGCCTCGTTCTCGGAGGAGCTCTCGGACGACTCGTCGGATGGCGACGCAGTTTTCTTGGGTGTTGCCTTCACCTGCGCGGCCTTGGGCTTTTCATCATCGGACTCGGATTCATTTTCGCTTGAACTCGGGTCCTTGGCAGCAGATTTTGCGGCTGCTTTTGGTGCAGGCTTAGCCTATGAGAACGTGTTAGAATACTCACGAAGGGGAATAAAGCAATGGTATATGATCAGACCTTGCCGTTGGTAGCAGGAGACTCGCTCTCCGAATCAGAATCAGAAGTCTCAGAGCTGGACTCCTTCTTAGCTTTCTTCGCAGGGGTTTTGGCCTATTAACAAGCCACGTCAGTAAAAACGTAGAGCGTGGAGCGAAATAACGCACAGTGCCGTTGGCGGCCTTCGCCTTGGGCTTCGTGTCCTCAGACTCAGAGTCTGACTCTGATTCATCGCTGCTGCTCTCTGCCTTCTTACCCTTGGCCTTTGACTTCTCCTGCGTATAATGAGCACATGAGGCTTTACATATACGCGTGCTGATACGCACCTGCTTCTTGGCCATTGCAAGAATCTCTTTGGAGGAGATAGGCTTAGCGACAGCCTTCGCGGGGGAAGGTGCGGCAGCCTTCTTCGCAGGCACGGAGGCCTTGGTCTTTTTGTCGGCTTTCTTGTCTGCTGCCTTGGCCATTGGGGACGGTGCACGAGATGTCGACGGGGATGAGAGTGGAAGGAGGAGCAGAGGGCAGCTGAGAAAGCTGAGGCACGCGGCAATTTTCGCAAAGATGGAAATCCGGCGTCTAGTTCACCGGCAATGTCCGGCACTGCTGATCCGTTTGCGCCGCTGACCAACCTATCTTGGTCCAAGTCTTGCTCACTGCTGCCACTGGTAGTAGTGGTACTCCAGCGACGCACATCAAACATAGGAAGAGGACGGCGAGGACGACGGAATGGATTTCGACGCGATTGTGTTGGGTACCGGTCTCTCCGAATCCATTGCTGCTGCGTGAGCACCATGTCTCCTATTCTAGTCGCGCACTGAAGGGCCAAGTCGCGCAGCGCGCTCTCTAAGGCCGGCTTCAAGGTCGCACATGTGGACAACAACCAGTACTATGGCGGCGACGAGGCGTCTCTCACGTTGGACGAGCTCGCCGAGTGGGCAGACATACGCTCTGGACGTCGGGACGTATCCTCGTCTGATTATCTCACAGCTCAAAAGGCGAGGTATACCTCCATCTCCCGCTCAGAGACTGTTCCGCCCCAGGCGAGGCAATATGCTGTCTCGCTCGCCCCATCCATAGTGCCATCCATCGGTCCACATATCGAGGCACTCATAGCCTCTGGGGTCTCACGTTATGGCTCGTTCAAACTCCTGGAGAAGGTCACCGTCTACGACCGGCCGGGATTGGTGCAGAGCGTGCCCGGGAGCAAGGAGGATGTGTTCAAGAGCAAGGCGCTCTCGCTCATCGACAAGCGAAGGCTGATGCGCTTCCTTATGTTCGCCGCTGGCGAATTCGAGGGCAAGAAGGAGCTGGAGGGGAAGGAGCAAACACCGTTCGTCCAGTACCTTTGCGAGGTGTTTGCGCTCGATGAGAAGGCTGTGAACGCGATCGCCTATGCGCTGGCCTTTTGCACGAGCGGAGAAGGTGAGTAAAGCGGTCATGGCCGTGTGGTCCCTATGTGTCTGACTATATGCAGAGCCCACCCTCCCCGCTCTCCAGAGAATACGACAATTCCTCCGCTCTACGGGCCGCTATGGCCCGTCTCCCTTCCTGGTCGGACATTATGGCGGCGGTGGTGAAACAGCCCAAGGGTTCTGTCGAACATCAGCTGTTAAGGGCGGCACGTACATCCTTGGTCGACGCGTGCTCTCCGCGAAGTCATGCCCAAACCTCTCCGATAATCCTCCGGAGGATGAGAAGGACAACTCGAGGCCTGCCAAGACAACACCACGATATCAAGTGCGGTTAGAAGACATCGATGAGCAGCTGACCGCGACGGCCCTTGTGTCTGCCCCTGACTACATTCCTCTGGCCGATTCTTCGTCGCAGGATGGTCCTTCCAGTTTTCCTACATCCCACCGCGTGGCTCGATGCATCGCAGTTCTCGATAGGCCACTTGTGTTCACACCCGTAGATGTACCAGAGGACACCACCCCCCCTGCTCCGGAGACCGAGGAATCTGTGGAGGATGCTGAGGATGAGCCATCGGACAAGCCAGAAGCGCCCGACTACGAGGTTGACACCGCTTTGCTCGTATTCCCTCCAGGCACTTTGCAAAATGGCTCTACTGCGGCGGTATGCCATGCCCTGATTACGGGCGAAGCGAGCATGTCTGCACCGAGAGGAAGATGTGAGTTTGATTCTCCGAGCTTTGTGCCAGCAGAGGGCCTGATCGTCGTGCTACAGTCATCCTCAATATTTCTTTGCCACTGTCTGAGACGGAGGCGTCCAGCTCAGAGGAGCTCCTACGACCATACTTGGATGCAGCACTAAGTCTTACCGCTCCTCCTTCCCGAGAGATGTCCCCAGCAACACCGCTCTTCACCGTCTTTTACACACACAACTCTACCCTCAGCCGACCATCGCCAACTGCAAACTCCCTTCCCAGTGCCATCATTACACCACCTCCAACGCCGCTGCTCCCTGTGATTGCTGATGCCGCAACGAGGAGCGCGGAGGCTATGTTCTGGAAGGCTGTAGAGCAATTGAAAGCGGCTGGCGTGCGACGTTTGGTGGTGAAGGAGACGGTTGGGAAGGCCAAAGAGGGTGGAGAGGAGCCTGCAGATGCGGAAGAATATCAGGAGATCGATTCGTTCTGGCCACCGCTGGATGCTACGGAGGACGATTCGAGCACGGCGGACGAATGGTGAACTTGTTTTGAGCGTTGTGTAGCAATACTTGACTGTGTATTTTTACGTCTGCGGAGATGCCCTCTATCCACCATGTTCGAGAATGGCGGTTGAAGCCATCCATGGCCAACGACAAACCAGAAGAGCAGCCCAGACCAGGCTCAGACTCAGAGACTATCGACGCGGGCAGGCGCCGGGTGTTGAGTAGCGGGGTCGGCCGAATGACCGATCCACACATCTCTCTCGTCGACCTCCACGATGCACCCCTCACTCCGCGTCGCCAACGCCCGCCAACCACTCATTCGTTTTCTGGGCAAGCGGCAGTGGCCCACAAGTGCGCCCTTTTTGTTTCACTGTCCTCGGCCAGAGCCTTCGGTGCTAACAGAATGCAAATGCCGCCCACCCTGGTGTTATCTCTGCAGAACCGGAGGAGCAGCACCCACACCCGTTCGCGCCCCCAGAGCTCAAGCAGCACTTTTCCGACTTCTTGAAGAAGTTCCAAAGCACGCCGGCCGTCGCGGCCAGTGCCAGTGCCAGTGCGAGCTCAGTGAACAAAGCGAGCGGCGGGCAGGTCTTCGCAGAGTTCTGGCAGGCCCCGTCGAGGCTGTGGAAACACGACCTGGAGGAATGGGAGATTGAGCTTGTTCAGGTGTGTGCTTCACCATCCTCTCTTCGTGGCGCGTGGAAATAGCAGGCCTCGCGGCTGACGCGGTGTGGTTCGGGTTCGTGACAGAGCGGAGGAGCGACCCGGCATTAAGCATACCGTCTACAAAGACAAATTGGACCTTGACGGCACACTAATTAATGGAACACTCTGTATTCTTGCTTCCAACACCCCGTCATTCACTATTTCCGTGCGCAGCATGCCCGTGCATCCTATCGACTTCCTGTTGCACACGAGTGCTTTTCTGCGAGGCTTGATTACTCCCCAATCCTCCATTATTGAAGGAATGTTTGCGTTTAAGGGCCCCTCAAGTCATCCATACTACTCCACGCCAAAGCGAAGTTGCCGCTAGTGCGGGATACCGTACGTCGTTCTATGTATCACACGTTCACCGTCGCGGAATCTCAACAAGCGTCACCCGATATATCACCTGAAGGCAGTAAGGTTGAATCATGATGGTTATTGCACAAATCCGACCGGCGTCGATTTTCCTGGCAAGAGTTGGAGAACGAGGCCTTGACGAGACGTAAGTCTTCAAAGTGCACGCAGTCCTCTGAACCATGCTGAGATCTCTCAGGTGTCTCGCTCGGTCTCGCTCGGGCTTCCGACCTGATATCCAGTCAATTCAATTCGTCAGGGACAGCCGCCCTCTCACAATTCAAGCTTCAACCCTCCGCGCCTGAAGTTGCATCCGATTGAAGGCGGAGCTGCAACTGTAGAGCCCGGCTTGCGGCCTGGTTACGGCGGTAATTCTGGTAACAACCTCACCGTGACGACTCACCCGGCTGTGGTTGACCTGCCGTGCACGCCGTTCATAGCGACCTCGGTGCTTATGAGGCCCCAAGACATGACATGCAGGACTGCTTAGCGGTGCCCGGTGACGCCGTCTATGGGGTGCTCAGAGGTTGCAATCATCCGCAGTCATCCGCTGGAACGACTGAGTACCGAATGTCGAAATCTATTATTGGCAACTGGTGTTATCGAGTGGGCGACACTTGGGCGACCCGAGCTCGGTATTCGGAGATATCTCGTGATCTCAGCATCTGTTTATCACTCCCACTCCGCCCGTGGTCTGGATGCCGGCAATCGTGGTGCGTCTGTTGCTTGCGAACCGTCCGCGAAGTCGAAGCTGTGAGGGAAACGCATGGTGCATTGGCGCCTCGGGAGGAGAAGCAACATGGCTCTCAACGAACAGGCAGGCATCCTGCCTGGTGCAAGCCCGGTGACAGCTCAGGTTGCGCGTCGTGATCATTCCTTGCGTGCTCGCGGCTTATTGAAAGCCGTATCTGCAATCGCGATTCCTATGCCGTTTGGTTCTGCCGTCGTCTGTCATGGAACAGAAGCTCAGATATGGAGTGTCGCCCAAGACGGTCTTCCTCGCCAGCCGCTTGCCAGCCACATTGACTGCCATATTCCACGCCCGGATATCGGCCCCGTGAAGGGGCGAACCGATGCATATATTACTGCGAGGTAGACCAGCATCCTGCCTTGCCTGAACCGCGGTTCCCCCAACCCCCCACCCCATCCCCGCCCTCGCGACGGCAACAACCACCATGTTCCTCAAGCTCACAGTCTTTACTTCGCTGCTGGCAGTCTTGCCTGTGTCCACCGTTCTCGGTGCCCAGATCCCTGTCGTCAATAATGTCATTGGCGGCACTGGCGTCGGCTCTGCCCTCGATCAGACCAAGCTTAAGCTTGCGGACCTCATCGAGAAACCGGCCGCTACCACTCCCGGAAAGCTTCGCGTCACCGAGAACAGCGGTGTTTGCGAGACCACCGAGGGCGTGTATCAAGCCTCTGGCTACGGTGACCTCACCTCGAAAGAGAGCATCTTCTTCTGGTTCTTCGCGGCGCGCAATAACCCTGACACCGCCCCCCTTTCAGTCTGGCTCAATGGTGGTGTAGGTGAAATTTCCACCAGCTTGGAGTGTTCGTAGCTTGCTCACCATTATCGGATGGACAACAGCCCGGTAGCTCCAGTATGATCGGTCTCTTCCAAGAGAACGGTCCTTGCAGGATCAACAATGACAGCAGCGGCGTGTCTCTGAACCCCAACTCCTGGAACGAGGTTTCTAACGTGTGAGATCCAATCGAGTGTGGTAGGTGTACGACGACTGACATCATTGGACGATAGGCTCTACATTGACCAACCCGTCGGCGTTGGCTTTTCTCATGGCTCACTGAACGTTGGGACCTCCCAGGAAGCCGCGTCCGACTTCTGGAAGTTCCTCCAGATCTTCTTCGCGGACTCGAGGTTCTCCAAGTACCAGAAGAACGACTTTGCCATCTGGACCGAATCATATGGTGGTCACTACGGTCCCACCTTCGCTGCGTACGTCCATGCGCTCAAAATGTCCATGGAAGCACTTATCGATCGGATCATTCAGTTACCTTCTCGAACAGAATGCTGGCATCGCTAACGGCACCGTGTCTGGCACTCCTATCAACTTGAAGTTCCTCGGGGTCGGTGACGGTCTCACGGTACGCCTATGTTTTGCCGAATATTTCTAGCAATGTTTCCTGACGTGGAATATGCAGGACCCACTCTCGCAGTACCCTGGTTACATCTCGTATGCGGCTTCGAATCCGTACCACGCCCTTGTCTCCTCGTCTACCATCACTCGCGCCAACAAGTCCTGGACCGAGTCGGGCGGCTGCCGGGACCAGATCACGGACTGTTACAACACCGGCGATGTGTCCACTTGCTCCGACGCGCAGAACTTCTGCAACGATGAGATCCTCTCGCCGCTCGCCGGCAACTGGGACGTCTATTACGTGCCCACCGAGAACCCGGACGCCTACCCACCCGACCTGACATCGTACCTCCAGAGCAGCGCGGTCACGAGCAAGATCGGCGCCGAGTCGACGTGGCAGGAGACGAACGACGATGTGTACTCCAACTTCGCGTCGACGGGCGACTGGATGCACAACTCGCGCCCGAACCTCGAGACGGTCATCAACGCCGGCGTGCGCACGCTCGTGTACGACGGCGATGCGGATTACATCCTAAACTTCAACGGCGTCGAGGCGATGGTCGACGCGCTCCAGACCAAGTTCAGCAACGAGTACGCCACGCAGAAGTTTGCGAACTACACCGTCAAGGGCGTCGCCACCGGTCTTTTCAAGAACGCGGGTACCTTCTCCTACGTCCGCATTTTCGGAGCGTGAGTCGCTGTTCCGTGTTCTTGTTCCGGGAACGCGTGGCTAACTATACGTTTATAGTGGCCACGAGGTACCTGCTTACAAGTGGGGCTCGCTCTCCACCGGCGAGGCGGCGCTCCAGTTCTTCTCCCAGATCATGAGCAACTCGAGCCTGTCCTCGACGTAAGAATAACCTCCTCAGAATGCACGGACTCGCGTCGAGCTTTCTCAACCTCAGTACTTCATCTGTAACGATTAGATTATGTATTACATACATTACCGTGACGCCAACATCAAACACTGCCCATGTTTCCTGCCCATGTATTGAACAGTGCGTAACTGGGTGTGCTGCATGCGTACTCACAGGTTTATCGATGAGAATCAGCAGACCATTGTTACTAAGACAGTGAATGAGTTGGACGGCTACTAGTACTACATCTCCGGTACCGTCGCACTGAGAGCAAAATTGCAAGCCTGAGAACGCGCGTATTATACTTATACGCTATTACAATCCCACCAAGTTTCTTGAGCGAGCTCAAACTATGCACAGTATTGGGAAGCGGCAAGTCATCAGGGAATCTATCGCGTCGGGCGTGTGCTCGATTGTCAGCAGCAAAAGTACTGAACTCCTCTTCGAGGGCCACCACATGTCGCCCTCGATCTTCTGGACTCGATGCTGGTACATCCAGTTGGGGGATATGTCGCGATCGATTCTGATGTGAAGGAGACTCAGCCCCGGACTGAGCATCCGCTGGCAGAATCAGACCAACGTGTGGCGTGCGTACTTGAGTGAAGCCAAAGTGTCATGACACGGTTCGTCTGCGATCGTGATAAAGTGGAGTGATATGGGATGATGCGGAACGTTTCCCCCCAAGTCCTCAGCGGAATTGGAGGCAAACTGGGACGAAGTCGAATATACAATCCTGTAACCACCTTCGCGTCCCTCTTGCCACGTAGTCAATTCCGCCTAAATGCAGACGCTCTCACATGCATTGTACGATCCTGATCCTCTTTCGAGAAGGTCACATCCGCGGTAAATACCACGAAGTGCAGCTCCCCGAAAGAGAAAAAGGATCCCACCACAAGGAAGGGGTGTCCCCGAAGGGACGGTGACTGCTATCCATTGAGCCACCGCTCCCCGAAGGGAGGATCTTTAGCCTCCATGTCTCCACCCACAGAGGGCCCCCGAAGGTTGGCGCATGCTGCAGCGCCCCCGAGGAGACGCTGCAGACTTTGCCGACACGCACCGGACGTGTGGCTCCAGAGCACGGAACCGAACCGAGGGCAGAGATTGGGGAGAGGCCTAAGAGGTGGCAAGGCTCCGTACCCCGCCCCGCCCCCTGGAACCCCAGCCGGCCGGCCCTTGTCGTGATCTTGAGGAGAACGAAGGTCCAACCGGAGAGAAGAGAGTGATGCGAGGCCTAAGAGATGGCGAGGCTCCGTACCTCGCACCCCACCCGACCCCCACGGCTGGTTGGCCCCGCTGGCCTAGAGGGCACGACAACGAAAGAAGGAAACGGCCAGAAGCCTAAGAGGTGGCGAGGCTCCGTACCCCAGACCGCGCCCCCCTCCCATTGCCGGACCCCGTCGTCAGCCTCGAAGAGTCTTGAGGCGCGAATGAGTCTTGAGGCGAACCTGGAAAAAGTCAACCCAAACGGTCCGAGTCCCGAAACAACATCACGGCCAGCGCGACAGAGTCAGAGTCCGAGTCCGAGTCTGAGTCCGAATCCCGAGTCCACAGCACGAGCGCGAAGCGTCCGGGTCCCGATCCCACAACGGCAACCACGAGTCCAAGAAGGGTCCAAGTCCCGAGGCCACAAATGAAGCGTGCGAAACACGAAACACAACGCTATCGACAGCAACACCCCCGACGCGGGAGACCAGGGTCATCGGGGCGATCAACTCCCTCGCCCAGCCTCGCCCACGCCAATCCGTCGGCTCTCGTCGGCTCTCGGTCGCGGTGGTCTTGAGTCTTGATGGTCGTCGGTCGGGGGGCTCTGCGGGAGAGGAAGAACAACAGCGCAAGGACCACGGGAGGGGGGCAGCCAAAAGAGAGATCCTAGGGCGGACCTCATCGTCGCGATCGTCGGGGTCATGACTCCCTCCCGCGGACAAC
Organism: Polyporus tsugae; assembly: GCA_024305745.1. Taxonomy (NCBI): domain Eukaryota; kingdom Fungi; phylum Basidiomycota; class Agaricomycetes; order Polyporales; family Polyporaceae; genus Polyporus; species Polyporus tsugae. The sequence goes on along the minus strand of JAHRBS010000010.1, from coordinate 764,589 downwards.
TCGGCCACGCCTGTCGGGTATACCTCACGAGCCCCGGGGTCCATGGTCTTCGGCGCGCGGTTGGTGTTCTCGGGAGTGGGCTGTGCTAGAGGGAAGGAAGAGAGGGATGGAGGGCGACAATGGGATCCATGAGGTTAATATACTTAGTTATTGGGATCGAGGCTGACGGCGGGGGCTGACATCGACGTGCTATCCGGTTAGCATGATCGCTTGGCTCGCCGCCGGGAAAACAAGGATATGAAGACACCAAACATCGCACCGTGACGTACGAGATGTTCAGTGCGCAGGGTGGTTGTACCCTTTGGATTCCAATAGGCCCTCCAACTTGAAGTTACAACGCACAACATTTTGCGACGGCCAAAATCTGTGAACGCTTCACGCGGTACAACAATAACTTAGATTCCTAAACCCGTAAGGAAACGCACTGAATTAGTCGCTGTCGCTATCGCTACTGCTATCGTCGCTCTTCTCCTCCTCATCGTCATCGGTGCTGCTCTCGTCATCATCGTCCTCCTCTTCCCCTGGCAGCTTCTTGACAGAGCCCCCGCGCATGAGTGCCATTTGGCCGGCGAGCGAGTCCTCTTCGGGGTCCGAGATATCGTCGTCGTCGCTCGCGTCGTCTGCGTCCAGCACTGCCGGGTCGTCAATCTTGAGCACAACGTCCCGGGAGGCCTCATCGCCAACGAAGGTGTCGCTGACAACGACAACCTTCCATGTGAACAAGCCGACATTCTGTGGTGCTTGGAACTGAATCTTGTACGACCGGTAGTCGGTACCGCGCTGTGGGTTTGCGATGGGGATATCGGTGATCTTCATCGGAGGCACGACGACCTTGTTCGACTTCACATCGGCAAGCACGATCCACCATGACGGCTTCCGGTTCTAGATACGTGGATGTTGAGTCTGCGTCCATGTTTGATACGAGGACATGCTACTTACCGCGGGCCAGTAAGGTGCGTGCGCGTACTGGCTGGAGTACTCGCCGTTAGGGAGATCCTCCATCTCCTTCTTGCTCAGCAAGAATTCGTGGTCTCGTTTCTCAGTCTCCTTGTCCCGTTTAGAAACATCAGCAGCTTTGCCATCCTGCCCGAGAGGCACCACTCGGAGCTTGACGAGCAAGTGCACGAACGAGCTAGGGGTGACGAAACGTTCGCCAATAACCTTGAATGAAGCATCGACGATCTCCGTTTGACCAAGGCGCTCCAGTGCCTTCTGCGCATTCCCAAGCTCGGAGGAGTCGGATGCGGAGAGAGACGAGACGGCATTGGAGAAGTCACCAGACTCAGACTTGGAAAACGCGGCAGCGTCGGACTGATGGATGCCGGGCAGCTGGGCAGCCCTGAGATCTGCCTTGCTTGGGAGGAGAGCCTGAGTGATGTACGCGTGCAGACGCATAGCGGCAATGGTCGGAAGGAGCCAGTTCCGTGACATGGTGATGTTTAGCATGGAGTTCAGAAGTGTAGGCGTTTGTAAGAGAAGGGTAGTTTGCTCTGAGACGCCAAACTATCAGTGTGACATCGTTCATAAGGCCAGATCAAACTTACCCTTTTGCAAAATCGCATTCTTCACAGACACACGGAGGAAGTGCGCATACAACAGGATGAAAGCTCGCCTGCGGGTATCATGTTCACCGGGGACAACCTCCGCTAGCCGAACAAGCTCGCCCCACTTGCCCGCAAGTTTCTCCTTGATAAGCGACTCGAGGTGATCGAGTTCGGTCTCGGCCTTGCCAACTTTAGCAGGCAGTTCGTACTCGAAGGCTTTGCCCAGAGAGGTGGTGACGTCGTCCATGCTAGATTCCTCTGAGAGTGTCTTGAAGAACGTAGCAGCGCTACGAGCGTGTACACCATCCTTCGTCTTCTCCATGTTTCCGAACCACCAGCGACCCTACCAGATGATGGTCAGCGCACACTCACTAGAGCTAGACAAACTACTTACAACGATGGCGGGAAGTGCACCACCAAAGATCAAACCGTATGCCGCGAGAACCCAGACGTTGTTGGCGACCCAGGGAGGCAAGGCCAGGCCAGTGGTCACTTCCTGACGACCATCTGGGTGACCATACTTCTCCCAGTTTTCCCGAATAGTCTCGTCGGTCAATCTTTATGACATCCAATGAGTACGAGCGTACAACTGCGAACGAAAATGACATACGATTTGTAGGCCTTTGTGATCTCTACAAATTTGGCCTCGACCATTTCCATGGTCTCGTTAACAGCAAGCTTCACCTTGTCCGGGTGGCTGATGAGAAGCGTAATTCAAGACTTGATCTGGAAGAAGTTATGGGGTAGCCACGCACAATTTACGGGACAATTTCTTGAAGTGTGACTTGATTTCTTTGGTAGTCGAGCTCTATTGAAGGCCTGTGTGAGCATACGAGGGTATTTGCGCGGGGGTTGGAAGATGACAGCTTACGGTACTGATATCAAGAATCTCGAACGGATTGTAGACCTTGCTGATGTTCTCGGCAGTCCAAATTTTGTAGGCGAAGAAGGCCATGATTGACCAGCCAACCAAGATGACGAAAGTTCTGACAGAGCCATGTATCAAAAGAAGTATTGCATCAGGCGTACAAATGAATGCGTACCTTCTTCGCAGCTTCGGGGAGAGAAAAGAACCTTTTTCACGCTTGCGAATACGTTCACGCTGGGCAATGCAATGCTGGCATTCGCAGCCGGAGAGCGAAGGAGGCTCTGGGGCAGAAATTGAGTCCGAGACATCGAAGTTGAACGGAATATGGCGTACTGGATGCTGATAAGGACACGAGGGTATAGGGGACGAGGAAGACAGAGAGAAAGGTGAAGACGAAGTATGCGACCATGTTACCGGTCTCGTCATAGTTGTGTTTGGCCATGTTGGCCGGCGGAAGCTGGTATCGAGATCTTTGTTGCTAGAGTACAGAGAGCGGGGCCCCAAGGACGTGAAAAAGAGAAGAAAGGGAGTGGGAGACGAACACGTCGAGCCCGGCGTGGCAGGAGGAAGATGAGGGTCGGTCGATGGCCGTTGGACGTGGCTGCTAGCGCATACATTTCAGCTGCCACGTGAGTCGCCTCATCGCCGGGCGCTTATCGTTCCCCAGGTCTAGCGCTGGATCTGAACTCGTCGACACCAGCGGTCACCTCAACCCCCCTGGCCATCCAGTCACCCTCTGACCGGCCATGCGCGTGAAAGTCGAGAGTGTCGCGCCGCTGCCCCATGTCAAGGCCTGGTTCAGCGCACATGCCATTCCCACCATACATGACCTCAAAACAGCCCTCTGCGCAGACCTCCTCCCCTTCAATCACGCCGGTGTGCGCGCACAAGACCTCATTCTTCTCCTCGACGATTTCGAGCTTCTTCACTCGAGCCCAATCGACGTCATCCGCGATGGAGATCTCATAATGTATGTCCAGTCACTCCCTGCGCTTTTCCTCTCCCAACCAAGGCTCTCATAGTAGCTACCCGTCTCCTCCATAGTCTCAAGAAGGCTCATGCCCCTCCGTCACAAAAGCGCAAGGCAGCACCCCAAGGTGAGTAGCAGAAATTCAAGCGATCATATCTAGACTGACTTTTGATAAGACACGGGTAGTCCGGCTAGGAAGCGATCCAAGGCGAACGACGGAAGAGCTCTTTCCAAGGCACCCGAAGCAATCCCTTCTGTTGGTCCCGCACACATGAAACGACGTATGCCACCCCCCTCCTCCGATGCGTCCACAGACTCCAGTTCCGACCCCAGCTCTGAGTCAGAAAGCGACTCATCCGACTCAGACTCTAGTTCCTCCGAATCAGACTCCTCGTCCGACTCCGATTCTTCAGCGTCGTCGTCGTCTTCCGACTCCACCCCACCATCGGTGCAGCCTTCGCGGAACAAGACTTCGAAGAGCGCCTCAAAACATGGCACCGCCGCATCGAAGACACACGGGTCCGTTCCGAAGGCGTGAGTAACAGCACAAGGACATGTCCTGTTTAAATGCTGACCTATCCCCAAGCACCATCGCTGGTCCTCCCGTCCCTCCCGGGCAGGGGAAGCCCTCGACGCATAATCGCAACCTACGCCGACGCCGAAAGAAAATGTACGAACGCCTCGTCCTCACCGCCGAGCCTGCCAGCGTGAACGACATACCCCTCGGCGTTCGCGCCAACACTCTCGAGCCTGCTCTCACGACCGCGTCCCCCCCTTCTCAAGAACCGGAATCTGAGCAGCCTTCCCGCAAAGGCAAGGAAAGAGCTCTGAACGAGGAAGCAGAGGTCGAACCGCCGGTGTTCATGATGGCGTCCTTATCGAACAAGAACAAGCGGCGCGGGTTCAAGGACGCGCTCACACGGGGCATTCCACCAAAGATTACCTTCGCAGACGCCGAGCCGCAGATAGGTACCGACGCAGACACGCCCATGGTCGAGGCATCTCTGCAAGTCCAGGAGGCACCCCAACGGACACGACAGCCACAGCCTCGGTTGGTCCCACCATCCGAGAAGCAGGAGCTTGGGTTGCTGCCGCCCAACGTTTTCGTCACGAGTGTGGACGTGGAAGAGGGCATGTGGTCGTCGAAGCGGAAGAACAAGAAAAAGAAAAAGAAGGCGCCGGTCGAGGATGCCTGGGACCAGGAGGCGGACGAGACGTTCGAAGGGGGTCTCCCATACGATGACGAGAGCGCTCAGGCTGCCTTTCCCGCCGTCCAGGCGGGTACAGCAAATGGCGTTGCGGCCAAGGCTGTCAATGGGGAGGCCGTGGAGCATGCTGTTGTTGTGGCTCGGTGGGACTCGTTGCGGAAGATTACGGACAAGTCCCAGCTGGCGGTAGGAACAACCGTTGCTTGGAAGGTGAGCTTCCTTGTATCTAGTCGAGTGCTTCAATCGTTCATGTCGTCGCACGTAGGCATTGGGCATCAACGTTGCGACACTTACACCTGAGATGCTCTTGTATGTCGCACGTGTTACCCAGTGTGCCGACCAGCTTGTCGTGGAGCCGATCGCTGAGGCTGGTGCGGGGGAGGTATCTTTCGGAGGTGTAGTTGCTGACGATGAGGGTGGGGCAGCGGACGAGACCTTCCAGTGGACAGACGTCTTGCAGGGCGACTGGCGACTCGTCGCATCGCGTTGACCCCACATCTACACAATAATATGTACCTCCGGTGAATGCTATTGTATAACTAGCTCTGCAAGAAGGAAGACGCCATCGCTACATTGAACACCCGCCACAAATCGAAAATGTGAATAGATGCCCCCATTGTTCGACTCCAGCCTCAGACGTATTCACTAGTGACTCAGACATATTCATTAATGACGAACAAGCCCCGGGTCCACTCGCGGATGGCTAAATCCACGGCATTGAGCAGCTGTTGAACGATGGGGTGGTGTCCGGGATCGTCCTGCCACTTCGCAAACATCTGCGCGCGCTCCAGCGTGCTGGACGAGGGGCGGATGATGGCACATCCGCTCTCCGGATCGATTCCCGCCAGGCGCAGAGGGGGCCAGGGCTGCCATTCGAAGCCGCAGGAGTAAATGCCCGCGTCCGTTGTCAGGCGTTCTCCGGGGTTGGTGGGAGGGGCTTCAACTTCCAGCAGGGAGGCGAGGGGCGGACGACGGTTCATCGACGCGGAGTGCTGAGCCTGGGGGCGCGGCTTCGCCGGCGGTGTGCTCGTCATGAGGTCGGCGTAGTCGTCGAGGAGCGGGTTGCGGCTGGACGATAGGAAGGCGTCTTGGACGGAGAACCGCTCCGCGTTGGATAGGTTGGCTAGGCTGAGGGTCGAAGGGTAGGGTAGGTCCAGGTGCTCCGAATATCGCGGGTCGTCGTCGTCTGCTGGATCCGCGTCCATATCGTGCTGCAGCTGCGATCGTATGGATGCGGCGGACGTGGAAGCCGACCACACGGAGCGAGGGCCCATATGTGCGGACGCAGCCCGGCTGGACCCCGGCTCGGCGAAGTCCCTGCTCGAGCTCGTAGGGATGTGCGTGTGCCGGATCGAGGACGAGGAGTCCGACTCAGGGAACGCGAGCTTGAAGCCGTACTCTGCGTAGATGGCCTGGCGGCGCACTGCGAACTTGCGCCGGCGAGAGTCGGAGGACGTGAACGACGCGAAGCTGCCGTCCGTCGCGCGGCGGCTTGTCGCCTGCAACTGGTTCCCGGCAGTGGCTCCGAGGCTGCTGTGCAGCGAGGTTTGCGAGTACGTGGAGCCGGAGGTGTCTAGGCCCCCGCAGATGAAAAAGTCCCTGGATGAAGATGATGCGGACGATGTGGTCCGCCGGCTCTTGGGACGCTTGGAGGACAGCGGATGGACGGACGTCGGTTGTGGGGTGTCAAGTTCATGGCGGGTATTGAACACATCCTGGGCAGTCGCGGGTAAAGCTGGGATGACGTCCTCACAGAATTGAGCGCCGTCTCTGGGGCTTGCGACCGGCGGGGTGAGGAGAGGAGAGGAGAAAGCCGGCAACAGCTTACGGTCGCTATTCGTTGATGGCTGCAAATCCATGGACATTTGTAACTCACGGAAAGAATCAGGCGTCGTCGAGTACGGTCGAGACTTGTGGTTAGGGTGATCTTGAACAAGCGTGAAGGATGGTGGCGAGACCGTCTGGGTTTGCGGGGATGGTGTGCAGGGAGGACTAAATGTTGCGATGCAATCGAACACCGGGGAGTCTAGGGCGTCGGAGAGCAGATCCTCGAGGATGGTACGCTTCTCTTCGTTCCTTTCTTCCGCAAACCGTGTAGATTGAGGATCCTGGGAGTACATTATAGAGCGCGCACTGTCGCAAATCGGGACTGGCACGTACTGGGCTTGCGGCATACAAACTGGGGCTCCTGGTGGAGTAGCCGCTCTCTACGTCCTCTTGCCCTCTCTTCCACCTCCACTGCGTGGATGACCTGGGGATTTTGCTAGGCTGTTCTGGGACACGTCTCTTGCTGCTGGGAACGAGGTTAAAGCGATGTGGTAGTGGGGATTTCTGGATCTCCTTCAGGTTCGTCCGGATCGTGGTCGTTCGCGTGAGACCTGTAGGTGACGGGATCTTCTCTTGGTGGAACTGCTGGGCGAAGGAGAGGACGGTACAAGTACTGCTGCGGGTGTGCCCGTACGAGTATACACTGTTTCTGCTGAGGGAGTCACCGGATGGGAAGATGCCCAGGCCGTCTGTGCGAGAAGGGAGAGGAGAGATGGTGTTCGGAGTCGTAGCCATGTTACCCAAGACCAGGTTGTTCCGGACCACCCGCTATTGTAGCCTGGGATGCGACTTGAGGATTGCTCCAGGAGAACGGAGGAAGTATGTGGAAGAGAAAAATGAACCAGGCTCACGACGCCACATCGAGGACCGGTGCCGAGCTTCTGACCAGACTTCACGGTGAAGAAGGTGGCTTCTATGTCCATGTAATTCTCCTCCCCCGATTTCTGCCGTATGTTACAATGATGACGGACAGTATCGTAAGAACTTGCTCGTGATCGATTCGGACATCCTCTTACGGGATCGCGGACAGCCGCTAGCCTCTGTGTCAGGGGAAGTTGTGAAAGATATATATCAGAAGACATAGGGACGAACTTTACCGAACGCATATAGCTTGCGAATGGTTGACGACTCAATTCAGGCTTGCTTCGTCCCTTCGGCCCCTGAGCGGAGCGAAGTAAGAAGGTCCTGCAGTCGCTTGCGCAGTTTGGTTACAAGCTCATCTTCATCTTTTTCTGGGGCAGGCTAACATATCCAGGGGGTTAGATTCTCGAGGTGCGATGCCGCTGGGTAAGAAATTGTACCAGCTGGTCGAGAAGGTACTGCAACTTGTCGTGAGGCGCCGATAGTATCGCGTAGAAACCGAGTTACCTACTTCTGCTTCATCGATAGTCTATGTTATGCTGTCAGGTAGTGAGAAAGCCATGCTATATGCGCCTCTTCTTACGAGGATGATGGGACCGCTGCGAGAGAAAAACAAATGAGACGTCGGACTTGTTGGAGAAGGGGCCGGGGTTGAGAGTAAGATACCGGTTCATTGCTATTGAGATGCGATGCTATCAGTAGGTGGTTCGAGATTGCCTAGAGAGATTAAAAGCTCACGGATGAATGTAGACAGAATCTAGCAACGTGGTGAGCGTTGACGTTGAGAACCCGCGGGTGTCAATTCAAGTGAGGGCCGAGCGTTTAAATAACGGCTCTTCTCTGTGTTGTGACACAGCCTGAGGTACTCTATGCAGCCTTAGCTTAGCTTCTTTGTGCAGAAATCAATTCAAGTCTGCAGTCAGGATCCAATAGCTTACGACTGCCGCTTTACAAGTCAGCACCTTAACTTTTGCTATCTGCTCGTACTCAATATTTTCGTTTTCAAGTTTGCTCTCTCGTTCTAGTGACGTCCAAAGAAGAATACAGTAGGACTTCTGTAGCGATTGCAAGACTCGAAACGCCGGATCTTCTTCTTCCTCGACCACCACTGCAGTTGACGAGCTCGACATCGGGAAGGTCGTCACAGAGATGCACTCTCATGCGCCTCTAGACGAGGCTCACAACGACTTCTTTGGCCTCCCTTCCAATCCCCTTTCCATCTACCACACCGGCCCCGCCTGGCCGCTCCCTAGCGGCCCTCAGGCCCAGCGCGTCCCCAAGGAGGCCCGCCCTGTCTGCACCCACGCGATCTCGAGCGTGTGGCACGAGCTCGGCGAGAAAATCTACAAGTTCTTCGACTCTATGGAGCTCAAGTGGACGAGCATCGACCCCGTCCGCTTTGCTGAAGCCGAAATGGAACCTGGTCCCCTCTTCTTGTGGGTGGGCGTACTCCCCGGCACTCTCTCTGCAAGGAGCTCCTCTTGGAGTATGCGATCACCGGCGTCGACATTGCGTTCTGTGAGTCTATCTACACCCGGTACGCCGGACCGCAGCTCCTCCACCACGTCTCCTCTGCCGACCCCACAGTCGACGTACGCGTTCCCTTCACTCCGGCACTTGGTCTTCAGATTGCTCCCAAGGCCTTCCCGTACTTCGAAGGAACGGGCTGTCTCTATCTCCGCGAAGGCGGTGAGAGCGACCGGGTCTTCCTCCTCACCGCTCGTCACGTTGCTCTCCCGCCCAGCAAGTATCCCAACGAGCTCTACCACCGCAAGAATAACAGCATCCCTCGTCGCGAGGTCATCCACCTTGGCAGCAGGGCCTTCCAGAACGCTCTCGAGGCGATCATGGACAAGATTGGCCACTGGGACTTCATGCTCGACGGCTACGAGGAAGAGCTTACGGCTCTTGGGGAGCACGTCGAGGGCGAGGACCCCAAGACAACTTCCAAGCGGCAGGAGATTACGCGCAAGCTGGAAGAGGCGCAGGTATCGAAGGCGAGCGTACTCGAGTTCCATCGTAACATCACCAACTTCTGGAGCGCGGAGAGCCAGCGCATTCTGGGACACGTCGTCTACGCCCCTCCCATTTCCGTCGGTACCGGCGACAGCAAGTCTACCGAAGATTGGGCTCTCGTTGAGCTCAACCGCGCCAAGTTCGACTGGGACGCCTTCCGAGGCAACGTTGTTCATCTCGGTACGTTTCGATCTATGTCACCGAGGTCGTCTACCCTAACTAACTATTACATCCAGGATTCAAACTTACGCCTTACCAATTCATGATGAAGATGTATCCTGATGCCGAGACCCGCGCCAAATTCAAGTATCCGTGTGGTGGCTTGATGCAGCTCCGAGACATCGTCACGTACGACAAGCTTGGCCATTTGACCATGCTAGACATGAATGGAGAGGAGTGCATCATAGTCGTCAAGAACGGCGCCATCACTGGTGTTACCCTTGGTCGCGCGACCGGCATCGAATCCTTCGTTCGAGAGTACAAGGACTACGCTATTCACTCAACGTCTAGGGAGATCGCTGTCTACTCCTACAGCAACATGGACGGCGCTTTCTCCGCCCCCGGGGACTCCGGGTCTGTTGTCGGTGACGCCAACTATGGTATCGTCGGCATGGTTATCGGCGGTGCCGGCCTGACCGACTCTACCGACGTCACGTATGTGACGGCATACGCCTTCCTCAACGAGCGTATCAAGCAGGCCTTCCTCCACTCCCGCCTCTTCCCAATCTACAACCCGACCCAGGCCTAGGTCACGACATCGACACATGACGACGACGTTGAGGACGCTGGCGAGGCGGTCATTCCCTTCTTTCTAGCTATGCGATTACTTCTTCCTCCGTCACACTCTTCTCTTTCTGTCCGCTCCTTATGGGTTCGCTGTCGGTGTTCACGGGTGCTTCAGGTTCGTCTCTTCCTTTCCTTCTTATATCTCTTCGTATAACTGACGCCTTTGACGTCTAGGCCCCGGAGTAGTGGACTCGTGCGTTGTTCAGATCGCTTCCCAGGCTATAACTGCGGAATACAGGTCCCCTATATATGTCCCCCCGAACACCTTGGTCTTGGGTAACATGGCTACGACTCCGAACACCATCTCTCCTCTCCCTTCTCGCACAGACGGCCTGGGCATCTTCCCATCCGGTGACTCCCTCAGCAGAAACAGTGTATACTCGTACGGGCACACCCGCAGCAGTACTTGTACCGTCCTCTCCTTCGCCCAGCAGTTCCACCAAGAGAAGATCCCGTCACCTACAGGTCTCACGCGAACGACCACGATCCGGACGAACCTGAAGGAGATCCAGAAATCCCCACTACCACATCGCTTTAACCTCGTTCCCAGCAGCAAGAGACGTGTCCCAGAACAGCCTAGCAAAATCCCCAGGTCATCCACGCAGTGGAGGTGGAAGAGAGGGCAAGAGGACGTAGAGAGCGGCTACTCCACCAGGAGCCCCAGTTTGTATGCCGCAAGCCCAGTACGTGCCAGTCCCGATTTGCGACAGTGCGCGCTCTATAATGTACTCCCAGGATCCTCAATCTATACAGTGTGCGGAAGAAAGGAATGAAGAGAAGCGTACCATCCTCGAGGATCTGCTCTCCGACGCCCTCGACTGCCCGGTGTTCTTTCCGTGACTTACAAGTGGCCGTGTATTTGCAGCCATGAGCGAATCGTAAGCTGTTGCCGGCTTTTTCCTGTCCTCTCCAAACACCGCCGGTCGCAAGCCCCAGAGCCCCAGCTTCACCCAAGACTGCCCATAATGTGTTCAATACCCACCATGAAGACACCTCACAACCGACGTCTGTCCATCCGCGGTCCTCCAAGCATCAGCAAGCATCCCAGGAGCCGGTGGACCACATCGTCCGCATCATCGTCCCCACAAGGCTCACGACGCCACATCGTGAACCGGTTCCGAGCTTCTGAACATGTCTTCACCGTGAAGACGCTTTGAGAAGTTTGCAAATGCATATGCTAGTTGACTCATCCAGATATCCTCCATGCAATTCTCCTGGGTCGAATTTTTTGTCGTATGTTACAACTTTAACGGACAGCAGGTAGTATCTTAGGAATCGGCTCGTGAACGAAACGAACGTCCTACTATCGCAGACAACACCCTGCCTCTGAAACAGAGCTATTTATACATAGTAAATATCATAGAAATAACAAGACAAGCAGCACTCACTCCGTCGGAGGCTTATTTTGTTCCTTCGGCCCTTGAGCGGAGCGAAGTAAGAAGGTCATGGCATGAGTCGCGCGGCGTTGAGTATCATGAGTATCGCCCGCGGCAGATCTAGATGGGCCAGGGCCGAGCGTCTAAAGGGTCTTGTTCCCTCTTCCGACTCCGAGTCGACCAGCGTCGCACACTTTGCCGGCGAGCCAGTTCCCAAATAATAGTTGCCGTCCTTCTCAGCCATGGCCCGTAACATCATGTCTACACCCACTCCAGTCTCCGCCCCCGTTCCTCAGGCTCCGGACAGTCCGCGCGAGTCGGAGTCGCCTCCACCCCCAGGGCCGCAGGGCGACCTGGAGATCGAGCTCCTCAATCTCGCACAGAAGCTCTACGACCTAGGGATCACGGTCGTGAGTGACTTGACGAAGGAGAAGGACAAGCCGGGGAACGGAAAGAACGTCGGTGCCCGAGTGTGAGTAACTTACTCGAAGTTGAGCCTCTCGCAGCCATCCTCGTGCCCCCTGTCTTGATTGACGGACAAGAACGAAAGCTCCGCCTGATTAATGCTCATGAACGGCGGTCTCGGGCTTGTTCGTTGCCGTCGATTGCGCCCCCAGTCCCAGTCCGTCCATCTTCCTTGCCTGGTGTGTCGGCGTGTCTACTTGCTCGTTGCTGACGGTGGCGTTGGCGATATCCATGGTCCCAGAAATCACGTCATCGAATCGCTGGGCATGCTCGAGAAGATGTCGGAGACAATCACGACGAGGGTGCCTCTGCAGGTCCTGGCGGACATCGACAACTCGCGGAATCCGATGTTGCTCACCAAAGAACGGCTGGAGCGGGCGGCGACGGAAAACCAGTTCATGAACGGGAAGATACACGCGATCGAAGTAAGCGCTCCTACCCGCCTAGTTCCGTCGTGACGGTTTGGTTGCTGGGGGCGGACATGTTTGGGAAGTATGTGGCTAATAAAGACTGTTTTGTGTGCAGTCGTACAGGAGGATGCTGGACGAGGCACTGGTGCAAAACTTCCCAGACCTGGGAGAGCATCTCATGGGGTCGGCGATGCTGACTGCTGCGGGGACGCATGGGATCAAGATGGAGGAAGATGGGTTGTCTGGGCCGAGCGGGCATATAAACGGACTTCCGAACGGGGCTTAATTGCGAGCGGGAGGGCAGCTTCGAGTTTCTCGCTCAGGTCACGAGGTGGCCGAAGTGGAGGAGAGTGGACGGCGCTGTTCGAGACGTTTCATGCTCAAGACAATTATGCCTGGACGAGATGTTATGACACACGCTATTCGATCAAGGCGGCGTAAATAGGAGCTTGTCTCGGTGCAGGCAGACGTTCACGCGTTGAGGTGGCTATGGTTGGGACGAGTGTCCAAGTACAAGAAGTGGTGTGGTAGGAAACAATGTACTTATGGCTAAAGGCAAGTGCAAGTTGCAAGACGGGAATATCATATCATGGCTCGTCGGCGTTGTCAACGTAAGTAAGTGTGCCGGTGGCTGTGTATCCGGGGACGGAGGGGGAGGAGCCGGACCGGAACGGGATGGGCCGGATTTGCGATTTGAGACTGGGAGTACTTACTTGAAGAGGAGGTTCAGGTTGTCAGCTACTTATCTGGTTACCATCAGGGCCCCTCTCCTCTTCTCCTTCCTGCGCCCACCATCTCTCACGAGCCTCCACGCAAATCTCTTCACGACACACGACCCCCGCCAGCCTCTGCACAACTCCTCCGCTCTTTGCCGTGGTCTTCTCATCCTACCTCCTCCTTATCCTCGCCCCGCCCTTACTCCTGCCACATCACTTCGCCCATGTCCAATTATCTTGACGCATATACCGCCCTCTCCTCCTCCTCCTCACGCTCCCAGGTCGCTGCCGTTCTTCAGTCCATCACAGACGGTGCGAAGCCTTGTTCTATCTCCGCTTCCTTCTCCCTCCTCCCGCTCATCCCTCCTTTCCGTTTCTTAGCTCCTCCACTCACCATTGATGACGCAAAACGTCGCGATTTGATTCAAGTAATCATAGACGACCTCGCAAAGCCAAATAGCAATTCCTCAAAGAGGAGGCTCTCTTCCAAAGGTTCGCTTCCCTCCCCCCCCGCGCTTGCCGTCTCTCAACTCCGACCACCCGATCCCTTACACACACATCTCCTTCCTCAGATGCTCCCCCCGCTCTTCAGGCCGTCAAGTCCTTAGGCAAGAATCCCGCAGGCTCAGAGATCATTGCCACCCCTGCAAATCTATCCGCTCTCCTGTCCTTGTATTATACCTACAAGGATGTTCCAGACGCGTCAAACGAAGCCCTTCGCTGCATCGCCAATGCTCTGCTTCTCGTCGATCACGCTCGCGTAACGCTCATAGAGAAGCAGGTCGGCGGTGGCGATTTCGCCGTAGAGTTGCTTGAGGTCTGTCCCCAATCATCTTGTCCAGACGTTTCCCCTAATCCTTTTTCCTGTCAGAAATCTACCATTCCAGAGCGCATATTCCTCGCCTCCCGCATCCTCTTCTTGTCCACCGTGTCCATGTCCTCCGCAGCCCCCTTCATCCGGTCCCTCGTCGAGGCCAAGTCTCCTAGCATCATCGAGCTCATCGGAAACAAGCTCGATCTGCTATCGCGAGCAATTCTTTCTGGCGCAAAGTTTTCACGCGAAGCCATGACCGACCTACTCAAATTCACTTTTAATTTGTTGTTACACTATCCCAAGGTACGCGTCCGACACTCTCATTCTGACGTTACTCCTAGCTCACCTAGGTCTAGCTTCTTGACGACCCTGATTCTAATGAAACTAAAGTAATGGGCGACTGTTGGAGTGACCGTTTGGATGGGTGCGTTTCCTCTGTGTAGCATTTTCGATGCGCGCATATCGACATCTTCCCGCTCTAGGATCCTTCTCCCTCTTCTGCGGGCGTTCAACACTTTGCCCCCGTCCTTCCCTGCTCCCCTCACTGCACCCATGACGCATGTCATTCATGCCCTGATTACTATCCCCGTATCCTCCTCGCTGCGGACCCTCTGGCTTCCTCCGGCCAAGATATCTCCTTCCTCTACCCCGAAGCCTGTCGGCTCATTCGAGTCTTCCTCCAGCCAAACGAGCACCAGCAAGGCTTCGCGTTCCTCTAGTAGCAGTCGCGCTGGCTCTCCGACCACTGGCCCAGCGAAGGACCTCAAGCCTGGCGCGTTTGACCGCGCTTGGTCCGCGCTCTCCGTTGGTCGGCGATCGTTGTCCCGTTCTTCATCCCCCCACGCGTCCTCCACGCCCGTCGACGTCTTGCTACGGGCATACGACCTACTCGACGTTTCGCTTAACCACTACATGCCTGACGTCATTGACCCTGACGACGTGAGTGTGCGTCAGCGGTGTATGCGGGAGATGGACCAGTCCTTAGATGATGTGATGGCGCCCCTCGTTGTACTTCTCACGAAGCTCTGTCAGGCGGATGAGGGCTCAAGGACTCGAATGCGTCAGTGGCTCTTGCCAGAGGACCTGGACAGGACAAGTCCATTGGAAGGCAGGGCGGATCTGTTGGGCAGACTGCTGAGGTCGTTGGCGAGCGTCCACCATGCGAAGCTGAAGAACGCAACCGGGGAGATGCTCTACGCTATCTGCGACTCTGATGGTGCGTTGATATATCTCTTTTTTCCCTGATCTGGATTGCCAACATGTGCGCTTTACATATTTGTAGGGAGCATACTCGCGTCATATGTGGGTTACGGAAACGTTGCCGGCTTCCTCTTCAACAAAGGCATCATGTCCGCACCCCCTCCGCCCGCCGGGTCGAGCGCTTCCGCTCCCACAGCAACAGCGGACGGTGTCCCGATAAACCCCATCACAGGTGTAGCCGAGAAGCCAGCGCCTGAGATCGAGATGACTGACGAGGAGAAGGAGCGTGAGGCGGAGAAGCTGTTCGTGCTCTTTGACCGGCTGGAGAAGTCTGGAGCGATTCCGAAGGAGTCAAATCCGATTCGCCAGGCGATTCAGCAGGGGAAGCTCGGGTGAAAATGACTGTTGCAGGGGAGGGAAGGTGAGAATGTGAAAGAGGAGAAGAGGAGAGGATGCTAGTATTTATTTATCATGCCTACCAACTACCAAGAGCCATAGCTAGGTGCGTCCACGTACCGGCCCTATACCTTCGCACCCGCTTTGTTATATTACTCCATAGTGTTCCGACCACGCTTCCAGTTGTACATACTCTTTCGCTTTCCGCACGCACGCTCGCATTAGTACTGTCACTGAGCTCTGCATTTGCGCTCGCATTAGCACTCCGAACTCTCATCATCCCTGCACCCGATTACCGGACACGTTCGACTCGTGTACGATCACCAACAGAATACTGTATTATATCCTCTAATTTAATGCTCTGCTGTTGCGTCACGTCTAGCACTCGCATTGTAGTACTGCTCCTCCATGGACATATTATGTATATACGCGCAAAACCGTACCCGTGCTGAAGGTTTGCACTCCACAACCGGCAGTAGGCACACCAGTACACCGGGGGGCACCGGCACAAAGAATCTGATGGTCTTCCACCATCTGAAAGCTACAACCCTACCCGCTCCGAAGACGTCGGCTCCGACTGACCCTCGACGGGGACGGGGACGGCCTGCTCCACAGGCACAGGCACAAGCCACGCCTCACCATCTGCGTCATCGGTCTCGTCGACGGCGAACATGTACTCACGGACCTCGACGTTGGCCCAAGGCTCGTGCGTGTTGTAACCGCGGGTGAGGTAGCGGAGGAAGTCGCCGTGGGAGACGACGGCGATGCGCTGCTCGGGGCGGACACGGAGCCAGCGGCGGACCCAACGCGCACGCGCGCAGATCGCGTCCTCGGTCGCGGCGTAGAAGCCGGCTTTGGACGTCCACTCGGGCTTGAGTAGAGAGAAGTCGAGCCCGGCGTACTCGGGATCGGCTTCGAGGACTTGGCGGGCCTGGTTTCGCGATGTGTCGATTGGAGGGTGTGGGTGTGGAGGATGGGGGAAGGGGAAGGGGAAGGGGAAGGGGAAGGGGGGTTAGTGGATGTGGGAACGGAAGATGTGGTTCGGGATGCGGGGTAGCATGAGCGGGGAACATAGACGAGGAGGGACGTACGGAGCCGGTGTCGCAGGGAAGATCATTGACTTCCTGCAGTTGCGGGAGGATGACGATGGGCTTCCCTTCGGTATCCAAGCGTTTCCTGAGTGCGGGGTATCCGGTGATGGTCGTGGAGAGCGTGCGGCGGAGACCGCTGGTAACGAGTAGGTCAGTGGAGGACTGGATGGTGTCCTTGGTTGTTTGGTTCAACGACGCGGCCTGTTGGCGGCCGCGGAAGGTGAGCGGGGCATCGTGGACTGTGCGAATGCGTAAGCTTAAGGGTTATCGTTGGGTTTGAACGCTGAACGTGAACGATGGGTGGGACTGACTCGTCCAGTCTTCGGTTACACTGCAGGGGCAGTGCGAGCGGGTTGTGTTAGAAAAGGAGGGATGAAAGAGGAAGAAATGGACCGACTTATGCTCGGCTTCCGCGTGTCTAGTGAGGTATATGCGTTTCTGAGTCGCGGAAGCCATGTCTATGTCTGCAACTTGTGCAACCGGACGCACTGACAGGCTACGGCTAGTAACTAGTAACTGCTTACGTTGAGGTGCCCACGCGTACGGTGTCACCGGTCATGACGCGTTCCCTGGCTGAGCCTGTCTCAATTCTGAGCGGTACAGTGCCTACTTACTACTGACAGCTTCGCGCGTCGCGGCGCACGACTCGGCACACGACGCCTGCGTATACTTACTCAAGTACTCACACCCATCCCGCTATGTCCTCTGCAGTCTGCTGAATATCCCCCTCGAACGACCCGATGCCCCCTGGACCTGCATACAACTGGCTCTGTGTCGCGAGCTCCCTCGTCGACATTATCTCCCACTCCGCGCAGATACGTGCCGCACAGCTGGCAAGGACTGGCGGCCTACTCGGTGCGGAGGGCCTGTCTCGAAAGCGGAAGAGAGATGAATCATACCCGGACGCCGACCCCAGCGGGAGGATCATCCTCAAACCAGGACTGGTCACTGCGGAGGCTGCACACTCTTCACTCGTTCAGGAGAGGAATAGCGTGTCCCAACCATGTAGCATCCCTCCAAGTGTCCCGCTTCCAACAGAGCAGGCTCGTTCTACTCGAGACGCATTGGATTTACAGGTGAGCGCATGTACTTTTGAATGCGACGAGAACTTGTTTCACATCGCTTCGCTAGTTCACCCCTCAAGCATCTCTCCAGAATGCCAACCGGTTGACCTCTGAGCGCAGAGTGCCCCCTTCCCCTCAAGCACCGGGATTGCATAAAAGTCTTGAACCGGCGTCGTATTTCTCAGGAGTCGACCAAACGCCAAGCGCGCAGACCTCCCGTCTTCCATATGTTTCGCCCTCGGTGGAGATGGAGATGGAGAGGCCCGAGGTTCCTCTGGTTGGAGATATTTCCGCGAGCATGGACATACCAGAAACAGAGGTGTGTCTCGACTTCATCCGTATCCTCCATCTCGGTCTCTTACAGTGATAAGGACAAGACAATCGTGCTTGACCCGCCAAAAACCCGGACCCTTCAGTCATCCAAAGTGCCGTCGTCGCGAATAGGTCGTCTATTCCATTACGGAGGTGCACATGTACGAGCATCATTTGGCCCGCCCAGTGGATAATTTGTTTTGCCCACAGGTCTTGCTGCGTCGCTGGGGTATGGAATGACTTCTGAACTTGTTCGCCGCTCAACCAGTAGCTCGGACGAGAACGTAGCACCTTCGCTCATGTTGACCGAGGGTAATATCAAGCGTCTCGTCTCCAAGTTGACCCAGATGCGCGGTGCGGCACTGAAGCTTGGCCAGTTCATGAGCATACAAGGTCTGTATAAAATGGCTCTACGCGATATTCCAGGCGCTGATGGTTCTTCGTGCGCAAGACAGCCATGTCCTTCCACCAGAGGTAGAGGACTTATTCCGTCGCGTGCAGGACAGCGCACACTACATGCCGGACTGGCAGATGGAGGTCAGTCAGAATAGCCCGCCTGGCCAAGTCATCACGTCAGCCGCGTTTTAACACAATACGCCCTGCAGAAAGTTATGCAGGACTCCCTCGGCCCCTCGTGGATGTCCAACTTCGAATCCTTCGACCGCCTCCCCTTCGCTGCCGCATCCATCGGCCAGGTGCACTGCGCCGTCCTTGCCGCCTCCGCGTCGCCCACGGGAAAGCCTGAGCCGGTCGCGGTCAAGGTCCAGTTCCCGAACATCGTCAACTCAATCAACAGTGACATCGGCTACGTCAAGATGATCCTCACCGCCGGCCGCCTCCTACCACCGGGTCTGTTCCTCGAGCGGACGATCCAGGTGATGAAGGAGGAGTTGGCGGAAGAGTGCGACTACTCACGCGAGGCGACCTTCTTGCGGCGGTTCCGAGAGGGCCTTGTGCGGGATGAACGATTCAAGGTGCCGTGGGTATGGGAAGGGAGCACGAAGACCGTGCTCGTGATGGAGAGGATGGACGGCGTCAGCGTTGGCGGGTCGGTCATCAGCAAACTCTCGCAGCGCGACCGTGACGACGTGAGTGTCATCCCCTTGCACAGCACGGGACCAAAACTGAAGCCGATCCTCTTTGACCTGGACCTCCTCGTAGATTGCCGCACGGGTCGTAGACCTCTGCCTGCGCGAGCTGTTCGTCCTCCGGCTGATGCAAACGGACCCGAACTGGACGAACTTCCTCTGGAACGCGCGCACGCGTAAGGTGGAGCTCGTCGACTTCGGCGCGACGCGCGAGTACTCGAAGGCGTTCATCGACGGCTGGCTGCGTCTCCTCTCTGCCGCTGTCGCCGAGGACCGCGACGCGTGCATTGAGTGGAGCCGCAAGCTCGGGTACCTGACGGGCGAGGAGAACGACCTGATGCTGGACGCGCACGTCCGGTCGATGGTCCTGCTCGGGACGCCGTTCAGGGCGGGGACGGCGCAGCCGTTCCGGTTCGGGCGCGGATCGGCGTGGGGGGACATTACGGCGGAGATCAGAGCGCAGATCCCTGTGATGCTGCAGCATCGGCTGACGCCGCCGCCGAGGGAGACGTACAGTCTCAACAGGTGCGTCGTGATGGTCTGGCTGGCGGATTTACATGCGCTGATTGTCGCCACTACGTTCGCGTGTAGGAAACTGAGCGGAGCGTTCCTGCTCGCGTCCCGACTGAATGCGTCGGTGGATTGCAGGACGTTGTGGAAGGGCGTCACCGATGACTATCGCTTTGAGTAATGACTTCCTAACGTGCATCCTTCTGGGACTTCAAATCATATCACACCATGGTGCTAGAGTGTATTCTAGAACGCAAACGGATCCGTGCATTTAATAGATATACAATCATCACCGTTCATACAAGAATTAGAATTGTCCCCGATCCGTTGGAAGTCCCTCCACGTACTAGTGCTAGCCGAGTCTTCAAGTGGACAGCACCCATCTCGCCAAATGGGAGGTGTATATCAATGTACAAGCCGCCTTCAAAATACGAGCGACCGGATCTAACTCCTAGATCCATTGATCCCTTTGGATCCCGCAGCGAGCTGCACGTGTCTGACGAGGAGGATACGGACGGACGGCGGTTAAGATACTCGTGGACATGAGTATATGGCATCCCGTGCCCCCACCGAGTCGCTCGGGCGTACTGGGAGAGCGGGGGCGCGACGACAATCGACTCTAGCTTCGAATATTACTGTCAGTGCCACCAAGCCAATGACGTCAGCGTCTACTCAACGCCCTGCAAAAATGGGCATGCCACTCACCTTGCTCATGCCCACAGAGTCAATGTCACTTTGGATCCCCATCGTCCGACAACAATCCCAGTCCCGATTGGTCCGACGAGTGTGCAGAGCAGGATTGCCCAGATGCACACAGAGAATGCCTCGTCGCCCAAGAGCCCCCGTTGCCCGCCCCCCGAGTCGTTTCCCCGGGCCAGCTGGGCAATCAGGAGCCCAATCTCTCCCCGCGACACCATCGCCACGCCGATGAAGACTGCAGCTGGGATTGAGGTGGCGACGTTTCCTGACATTGACTCTTGAGACACGCCAAGAAGCCTACTAGCACGGCTATCCTTATTCTCTTTATCGGTGTATGTGTTGTCTGGGGCGCTCGGAGGCGGTACGGTAGGTGCCGAACGCGGAGGATTTCGACCCAAGAAGCGAGAAATAACAAGGTGCAGAAGCCGAGAGATCTTGGTGCCTAGCTGAGAGACAAGCCGACGCAGAGTCTTATGTGTCGTGTGGACAAACGAAAGCACGACAGGGTATAGCAAGATGGGCAAGCCTACAGTTAGTTTTGCGAGAGTCATGAGCACCGAGTAGACAATGCCGCGCCAAATCACGGAAGGGCGCCATAGATCAAGGAATGGCTAGAGATCCAAATGTCAATGCTGCCCATGCCAGTTCCTCAAATATTGGTCCACTCACGATGGCAAAGCCGATGCTGGCGAAGAAAAGTGGCAGAAGGAGGTTGGCCTGCAGGGGTCCTATTGTCCGGCGGAAGGTCCGCTCGAATGAGAGCTCCTCCGCTGACTCGTTGAAGTCTTCTCGCGGTGCGGGTTGGGAAATATATGTTAGGACGAGACCGGCGATGTATGCGCCGTACAGTACGCTCGTATCAGTGTCTGGGAAGGCACAGTCAACGCATGCACTCCCTATGAAATCATAGGCCATGACTCACAATTCGCAATCGCGGCCATCCCGCTAAGCGTTACAACCATGATGCACAGCTTCACTGCGTCCGAGTGTTCCGAGGTTCCCCACCCACTACCCTCTTTGCTGAGAGCAAAAGCCCCCCAAGGTTTCCCTTCACGCGTTGGGGCACACCACCGCTCACCGACCGCGCGATACCGGAAGATTGGGCGTAGGACAAATCGAGAGACAATAGAGGCAATCGCTGCTATTAGGAAGGACGAGAGCAAGGACCGGACGATGGTCCAGGCGAGATTGCCGTGGTTATCACCAGGTGGGTCCGAGTCAACGGAGGCGAGAGTTGGGATGAGAGAGGCTATGACGAGGCCGACGACATCGGCTATGATTGCAGCGCTGACGAGGATAGTGCCGATGCGAGAATGTTGGAGGGGTGTCTGGTTTTCCTGGAGCAGGGTACGCGCGATTGGATCCGTGTCGTCTGGCGTTGAGCGGGGAGTGGTAGTGTGGGTGCCATCGAGTAGGCTTGGTGTGGACACGCACACGGAGACGGCCATGTTTTTCGTTACACTGTTCAGGGCAGCCAAGGTGGTACCGAGGCTAGTGGATGACAAGGCTGCTCCGGCGGCGAATGCCTCGAGAGGTTTGTAGTTAAAAGCGGCGTCTAGAAGCGCAAAGGACAGCGCGATGGGTGCAGCGATTCCTGTCACCGCGCATAAGATTGACAAAGGAAGGTTGGATAGGAGGACAGGAAGATTAGTAGAGAGCCCGCCTGCCAGTGGGGATCATCATAGGTCAGTACTATCAGCGAGAAGAAAGAAGAGCGGAGATACATGCCTTCAAACACGACAAGAATCAAACCGAGGTAGCCTAGGGCAGTGAATGTGGTTTCCCATACGATAGGCAGGATGTTGGCGAGTGGGGAACCATAGATGATGCCGAGAGCGATCTCGGCGACCAAGCCAGCATAGAAGAGGTGATCTGCGATTACACGAGCGACGTTCAAAACATAGAGAAACGACCCAAGAACCAAAAGGTGAGCTAGGGACGGTTGTTGGTAAGAGAGAGCTTGCATCCAACGTCCCTATTCAAGTTGACGCACTTGGCCTCTGCAATCGCGAGTGGAACTTGAAGCTTGAAGCTTGAAGCTAAGTAAGCTTGAAGACCAACGCTTCCCGGCGCCTATCTTCCACCAATAGGCGCCTGTGGGCCAGCGCGCGCGACGGTGGCTCACGCGCGCAAGTTACTTAGTTTCGAATCCGCGTCTTGCTCTCGCTCTTTCGGATTTCCCCTACTCTCTCCCTCCGCCCTCGTTCTCTCCCCTCCTCACTCTCCTCCCTCTCCTCCCTGCGCGCTGTCCATGGTATAACTCCCTCTGACGACCTACTCCCATGGACACAGCCGTCAACGGCCACTTCCTTAATGGCACTGCCCATCTACCTCTTCAGAATGGCAACGCCGAACCACACCAACCATCGCTCGAGCAACTCGAGACAGAACTCCCGCTGGTTATGGATGACCAGCTACCCCTCGGAGAGCTCGTCTCCAGGCTTGCGCAGGCAATGTATGCCGAGCTCGTCGAGATGGCCGAAACGTGAGTGCGCTACGCCGATAGGACCCATGTTGCATCCCTCATCTGGTCTGTGACTGTGGCAGTATGCCCACCATGTCTGACGCTGCTCGAAAGCGTTCTGTCGCAGACTGGGTCATCAGAATGAAGCGTCAAGTCGTGAAGCTCTATGCGATCGCCAAGTGGTCCCGCGATGCTGCAGTAGTTCAGAAAGCCATGGTCCGTCCATTCCTCCATGTTGAGGCCTTTCTTGTACTCATCAATATGTTTAGAACATCACCGCGTTCCTTATGGACCAGAACCAGCAGTTCGAGGATGCAATCATGGCATTAAAGTATGGTCGAGACGCCCTGGACCCAGCAAGGTATGTACGTCTACGCTCTGAACAAGCGATAGTCTTGTAGCCTATCAATGGTGCTGGCTAGCTAACATGCACGCAGACTACGAAATCATGACCTCTTGACCTCTTTGGATGTGTTAACGACCGGTACATACCGGCGATTACCATCGTGTATCAAGGTAGGTCTTGTCTTCTGGGATAGATATCTAGAATTCCAACAGCAATGCCAACATAGGAACTCATCGTTCCTCCAACCCCCTTAACGGATGACGAAGTCTCTAGAACTTTTGCCGACATTGAGGATGCCATGCGATACCGTCTTCGAATGTCGGAAATCGTTCCTTGGGAAATGTCGCAGTATCGAATAGGTAAGCTGCAACACTCTTGAAAGAGTTTCTCACCTCACGGCCGCTGACGCGCAGGTGGCGGAAGGGTGTTCTTCACTGCTCCCAAGTTATTCGAGTTGTCACTATGCTTACAAGGCGCCGCTGGTAATACCGGGTGGTTTTTCGTAAATGTCACCTTTTTGTTCACTGTCGGCGGTGACCAGACAGGGATGCAAGGTAAGTTTCCTGATACTTATCCGGTCAGTCCCATCCTCACTCTGACAGAGTTTCCTCGGACTCCTTCCGGTGTGTTGAAACGCAACATCACGGATGAAGCGGATGCGCGCCTCGCGTTCTATCTACCTCCGGATGAGCCTCCTCCACCAGGCGTCGAACCGCCACCACGACCACAGCTTCCAGAGGGGATGGTTGATGCCCCTCTGGTCCGCGTGTTCAACTTCCTCCGTAAGTGCTACCAATATTATTGCACCATTCCGGTCAGTGAACGCAGCATAACTCCAGAGATGATGTCTCTGTCATATCAGCTTGAGATCTTGTGGTACCAGGTCGGTAAACAAAGTTTAAACCTACAGGAGGCCGTTCTAAATCCATACAGGCCGAGCGCATGCGCTCATTAGGTTGGGCCGAGTACATGAACGTCGAGATGTCAAACAACCGCCAGACGATGGTCGTGCATTATTGGGTACGGAAACCACCACCACCCAATCAAAAGCGTCCGCCACAACAGAAACCTCTGCCCACGCTCGGCGGCAAGCTCATCATCTCCATTGTCCAAGTCAAGGAAAAGACAGGTCGGAAGGCTATGCGCTCCCCTCGGGCACGTGTCCTGGCCGAGCTGCAGGCGCGGTCAAAGCTCGACGGGACTGTGCCGTCAGACGAGGTCGAGAACATGCGCTTCGACGTCCGGTGGGAGCCCGAAGCCGGCGCGCTCGGTGTCACCCCCGCGTCTGAGGACATGTTCATGCTGCCAGGACAGCTGCAGATTGTACGTGGCCCATTGCCCATTCGTGGCAATCCCCTTGTCAAATAGGCCCAGAGTTAACGGCGATGGTTCGTGTACAGGATCCGGAGGAGCTCGATCTCGAAAGCTTACTTCGCAAGGTCATCCGACGTCATACAGAAGGCGTCATGAAGTTCTTCCAAGCTCAGCTACAGCGTGGGATGGTCACGCGCAACATCTTCTCGCGGCGGGGGGAGGTCACATTCGTGTCCAACGGTGAGAACTCGCGTATGCCTTGTCTTGGAAGTCGTATTCATTCCGTCGAGCAGAAGGCGCGCCTTCGTTGCGAGTGCACCTGTGCACAGACGAGGTCGTCATCGTGACCGTCGACCCCCGGACAGGACGACTGACTCTTCGTGACACCGGCGACCTCGCTGCTGCTGGTCGTGGGCCCCGTTTCGCCGCGATTACGCAGCGACTCCAGGACTCGCCTTTCATGCTTCCGCAGGCGCTTGTCCTCTTACGGAACGCGGTGAGTAAAATTAACTTGCGTGCCGCACTAACGACTTTCTCATGTTTGGTTCATCAGACGATCACCGATCTTGCAGAGCAGAAGGTGCAGTACCTTGGATTGCAGAGTTTCCGGACACGAAATTTCTCTGCAGATGGTGAGTTTGCCCGTTGGGCTCGGTCGTCCGAGCTAATTGCCCGTACGCTACGCAGAAATGAAGAAGTTCGGACAGGATGCTCAAGGCCAGGTCTATATTCAGCTGGGCAACTTCTCGACCCACTACCTTGTGCTCGTCATAACCGACCAGGACTTCCGGTATGCGCTTATCAGTGTGAAGGAGGTCGAGCATTCTATGAACCACGATCTTGTCATGGAGGACATCGGTTGGCTCAATGTTCGTCGAATCTATGGCGACGAGGTCACGGTGGAAGGTGGTGTGGGGCTGGACGGCGTTGTGGGCCAGAAACGGAAACGCGAGGATGGTCCAGGACGAGCCGGCCTGAGCGGAGAGCAGTATCCCACTAGTTTCCGTTTGGAGACGAACGTCCTGCGGGAGCTGTATGCCTACTGCTGGTGAGTTTCGGCTTCCATGCGTTCGTAAGATTGGTTCCCTAACGAGTATCCCCAGCGCGCGAGTCGCTTACACCAAGGTGGAGCAGCAGTTCAAGCTGCGCGGTATCCCTTATATCCACGTCAACTCGACGGCTTCCTCCCTTCCCGAGTTTGGGAACGTCCAATCTTCCCTGGCACGGACTATCCCAGCGCTCTGTGTGCAGTCGTCGGACATCCTGTCTGGTGCGCCTGCCGCCGAAGCTGCGATGCCGAACATCCGAGTTATCCCACTCAACTGGTGGTCGAACGACACCGCGAAGGTCGTCACCTGCGTCAAGCTGAAGTATGGGCAGCAGCCTATAGGGAAGCGCGCAAGCGGGAGCACGGTCATCCGACCGTCGAAGCGTATCATCTACGATACGAGGGAAGCTATCGTTTCCTTTCTGTCTGACAATGTCGACAAGTGCGTCGACGAGTTCCTGGAGGAATGGGCACGTGTGTCAAAGATGGTCGTCATCGCGCGTGAAGGTCCGTTCTTGATATTGCGTTTTCCTATCCACTTTCCCTCATGCTAATCTAATCTCGTAGTCGCACAAATGTCCGCGAAATACCTGTGGACAGACATCCGCCTCATCTCGTTCGACCTCCAGACCGTCGAGTTCGCCTACGCCGACAACTATACCGTCTCCCTCACCTGCACAGACCAGCTCGCCACCAACCGCTCCTCCTACCACCTTCGTTTCTCCCGCGTGCCCAACGACGACCCCATGCAAGTTGACGGCGAGCTCGACGCGCTCCACAATCCCCACGAAGATGCAGAGCTCTATCTCTGTGACCTCCTCGGCCACGGGAAGCTCTCTACCGCCCTCCACCGCCTCGTCTCCCTCCTACGCGAGACCCTGCCCATCGTCGCGGAGCTCGAGGACATCCGCGTCCAGGCCGCGCGGCAGGGCCACCTCGTCGATACGTTCGCCAAGTCCGCGGGGTGGTTCCGCGTCCTGTACGGCGACCTCCACCACGCTCTCGACTTCAGGTTAATGACGGGCGCGCGTGTCGTCATTCTCGACGGATATCATACGCTGTTCGACGAAGGCACGGCGGACTTACGCGTCGTGCGGCGACCGGGTGCACCTGGGCCCTCGAGGACGACCTCTTTGGCGAACACGGGTGCGCTGCAGGCCATACCGGACTTCCGGGCGCTGGTCGCGGAGGCGATCAAGGACGCTGTCGCGCAGGGCGTGAAGGGCCAGTTCGCCCCGATTGATATCGGGGTCATTTGCGATATTGCGGCCGTCCGGGTGGTGGGGAGGCGATTATATGAACGGGTGTTCGCAAAGTTAGCACAGACGCAACGACCACACTCGTAGCATACACGTACATATCATTATTGGGTTGGGGATTTCGTTCACTCTTGCTTTACTGCACGCATGTTATTGTTTTGGATTACGCGGATCACCGCGTCCCACGTTACACACCCCAGGTGATGGTGAAAAGGTGAAAATTGCGTTGCAAAAGCGCAATATAAAAGAGTAGTTGGAAAGAAGTCTACGAGCCTTATGCTCTCCTGGCTGGCGAGTTGTCTTAACGAGGAGGAAAACTGCAGGACCAAGGGGAAACGCCGTTGAGAAGGAGCGGTTGGACGGCTAACGGGTCCCCTGCCGGACCGGCTTAGAGCACATGGTCTTGACGCGTCGGCGGGGGGGGGGGGGGGGCTCGCAAAGGTTCGAGAGGGCTGGCAAGAGAGCTGACGAGACTGGGGCCATGCGATCAGCGATCGAGAAAACAAGTCGAGTTGTCTACGCGATGACGTGAATGTGTATGACCAGCCGGCCGGTAGTTCAAGTTGTCCCAATTATCCACACAAAAACTAAACACACATAGCAACTGTAACATGCATACAAGAACACATAAGTATAGCGTCGACGCCTCAATGGACGTGGACTGCCTGTTGCAGAAGTTCATCCAGAGCCTGCAAAACAATTAACTGTGAGCTACTACGAAAACTAACGGATCGTTGCCCTGAAGACGTACCTGATCCATCTCCTCCAACTGCCTGAAAGTGCTAGCGTAGATGTTCCTGATTTCGGGGTGCAGGGTGTGGCATTCGATCGGCTTCCCGAACAACATCTCTTCGACCGGATCCAGCGGTTTGTGCTCAGGAAGCTTCTTGTTCAGCGAAGCGCGCATCTCGATGACCGCCATCATCTCGTTCAGGCCGAAATCGTTTTTCGGGAGGATCAATTTGGGTTTCTCCACCTTGGGAACCGGTATCGCCACGCCACCCGCTGCCGGCGGCGACGACGGCGTAGCGGTCCTGTAGTCAGACATCGCAGACGCAAGGGAGGACTGCCGTTCATGTGGGACAGGGTAACCGCGATTGTTGCGGCTGCTAGTAGTCGGGGTCGCGGTATTCACGCGGAACACGTCCGACTCCCCAGGGCTGGCGGTGCGATAACTGGACAACCTAGAGACAGAGGGTGAACCACCACGTTGACTGCTTGCAGCCACCGAGTGAGACCTAGCAGCATCGCGCGCGGTAGGAGTGGCTGTTCGCGAGGATGACATTTCTTGAACGGTCCCAGCAGCAGAGTAAGCTGAGTCGGTGCTGCTCCGGGAGGAGTTGAGCCCTTGGTCAGCGGAAGGCTGCGACACCGGCGCCCTGCCCGACGACTTCTCGTGCTTGATCTTGCTGAGAACCCGGTCGAGCTTAGCGCCCAAGCCGTCCTTGCCATGAGCGAGGACTCCGTGGAGTAAATCGTCACCACTGGGAGTGGACTTGGTCCCTGGGGGCCCAACCTCGTTCCGCCACTCTTTCTCGACGATATCGCTGATGTCATATGTTTCGCCATCGGGTTCCACATACGAGTAGCGCATCCTGTCGTCGACCTCGTAGCGAGAGCTGCGGATCATGGCGTTACTTGGCAGGAGGACATCCAAACCGCGGACAGAGTTTGCCTGCGCGGAGAGAATGGCACGCTGATTTGCCCGAGTAGCAGCACGCTGAGCCGCTATCAGCTCTTGTTTGGACATCTGGCGCTTGGGTTCTTCCTGAGCGGTCGTATCGGATGCCGTGCTCGAGCTGGCGACAGACTCCCGGAGCTGTTGCAATGCGAGCTCATCGAGAGGTGCCGACGAGCGATGGCGTGAAGATGAGATGCGGTATGCGACAGCGCGACGGAGGATGAAAACAGGATCGTCGGGGCGGACGTCGTCAGAAGAGCCCAAAACTAACTGGGCAGAGTCGATGGACCTTCGTTTGCTGTCACTGAATCTACGGTCGACCTGACGATATGCAGGCGGACGTGGGTAAGCATCAATGACTTTGCTCGAAGGAGCGAGCTCGCGTTCTGGGTATTCAGCATGAGTACGAAGTGAACGGGTAACGTGATGGAACTTGTACCTTTGTCGTTGACCTCGACAGCCAGACCATACCGGACACGCGAGGAGCTTCTCCGCTTGGTCTGCTTATCCTCAACCTCGTCTCCTCCGTCCACGACGCCCTCTGGGATACCAAATCGGTCCAATCCTTGTTCGATGACTTCCGCAACGGTGATGTTCTTCGGGAAGACGAAGATTTTCTTGCGCAAGTTCTGGTTAATGCCAGGGGACGGGGCTTGGTTCCCCTGCGGGCGGTTACGGAGGGTGTGCTTGAAGACGATTGCCTCGGTCTGAGGATCAAACACCATATCGTCTGGAAGGTCGTCGGGATAAACGACGAGCTGCAAGCCAAAGCGGAAGGAGGGCGAGCTGAAGCGTTCTGGGAGAACGGTGTTACCACCGGAGGTGGATACAGAAAGGAATTGCGCACGACTGCGGAGAGACTCAGTATCTCCCTCAACGCTCTCGGCAAGGAGTGTGTCGTCGCCCTCTTCGGCGACACTCTCGTCGGTACGGCCGCGGCGGTTCAGGTAGAACTTGACCTGGGAGTCGTCCGTGAAGTCGTTCATGGACAACTTCTTGATCGCCGGGTGCATCGAGAGGTTACTCGCCACGGAGCTGATACTGCCCACACTGCTACGCTTGACTTTCGGGAGTTCTAGGGCGGCCTCAACGAGCGACTCGAAGACGCCCAGCGGCTTCTCCTCCGGACGAAGGACGGCAGACGAGCCCTCCACTTGTTTGATGGCGAGGTAGTACTCCTTCTCGTCTTCGCCTGCGGGGAGCCGGAAACGCTGAATCGCTTGGCGGACAAGGTCCGATGCCGTCGTGGAGCTGTTGAGAAGAACCGTCTTAAAGGTTGCCTCGGTCTGAAGGTGGTCTCCAGCAAAGACCCGAACAACGCTGAGGTCGGGGAGACCGACACCCTGTCCGTCCATCGAAGTAGGCGAGAGGACCAAGGAGCCAGGACGGGGACGCGAGCCACCCGCAGAAAGACCGGAAGCGGAGCTTATGGAGGAGCTAAAGGACATCGAACCTTGCATGACGGCGGAAGCAGACTGGAGCCCGTAGGACGGTTGCGCCTCCGGAGGCGATGCGGGCGATCGGTTGAGGTACTGCTGGTAGAGAGCTTGTTGCTGTTGGTCGCGTTGCCGGAGCTGCGAGACATGTTGAGAGAGCTGAACTTGGACTATAGCACCCTCCTGCGAAGGGCTCGTCTGCAAAGCCTGAGTGTCGGACTGGGTTGGGGAAGCGACAGGCTGTATCGCACGTTTCGGGTCCGTGGAGTTCTTCTGCGTGATCATCGCCTGTTGTTGCTGTTGACGAGCACTTGCCGTGACGGGGGACACACTCTCAAGCGAGGCGAGCGGCGACGTGCGCGACCGGCCAGACTCCTCGGACTCGCGGATGAGGGAGTCGACGCTCAAGGCACTGCCGGTGTCTGACTTGTCCTTGCCCTTGTCCTTGTCCTTCTTCCGCCCGAACAGTCCGCCAAATACGCCACCGCTCTTTTTCTTCTTGTCCTTATCTTTGCCGCTCTCGTCGTCCGTCGTGTCGTGCCCCCGATCCCGCTCCTTACGCAGTTTGGCCCCGCTCGGCTTGCCCGTCGACCCTTGCTCACCGACGGATACGGTGGACGTAACCTTGCCCTGCGGCGCCCCATTCGCGGGCCTGCCAACGTTGAGATTGGCCTTCTTGCGCGTAGCTTCTTCCAAAGCCTCGATCTCCTCGCGAGTGCGCTTGCGCTCGTCCGACTGCTGCTGCATGATCGCGCTGGGGAGCAGTGGGCCACTCTGCGTAGGGGCTTCGTATTCTGACCCGCGGGCAACCGGTGGCGTCATGCTCAACTTGCGTGTCTCCGTCGCTTGTGCAGGGTCCATGGTACGGCTCGGCGAAATGGGCTCGGCAGGTGCGGATTCGTCCTGCATGACGATGAGTTTGTCGCGTGGGGGCTGAGTGCGGAGAGGCTGAGGCTGGACGGCGCTTTGAGGCGGGGCTCCTTGTTGGCGGGAACGGTCGTCGATCTGGATTGGGGCGGAAGGGGGCTGCTGCTGCTGCTGCTGGCGCTGCATCTCCTCGACGGCGCCGTCCTCCCAACTCATACCATCGTCGGGTTCCATGCCCCCGGCTTGCACGACGCCCTGTTCACCACGGATGGTGCGTTCCCGTTCCTCCCATTCCTCAGCAAGGTCCGGGTCCTCGTCCTCATAATCCTCGTCGTCCCACTCTATGTCCTCGTCTTCTTCTTCGTCGTCGTTCCAGATGGCAGGTGCATAGCGACGAACGCCGAAAGAGTGTTTGAAGTGAATGCGTCTAGAACTCTGGGAAGGTTGGCGGCCGGGTATGGGGGAAGGGGTATTTGGCTGATTGGAGCCTGTACGGGAAGAGTAGAGGCGGTCACGGGTCTCCTGAAGTTCGGCTTGGGTAGCGGATGCGAGCTGCAGAAGTTACGTTGAGATGCGCGAAATTAATGATGAAGGGAACAAAAAAAATGGGACACGGTGAAGCAAGGACCAAGTATAGTCGACATGATGCATACATCAGGCGACAACAGACGAACTAGCGGCGATGGCAAGGACGAGAGCACAGAAGGGTCAAACGAGGGAGAGAAATTGCGGGAAAGAGATGGGGGAGACGAGTGATAATTACAACTCAATGAGAAATGGATGAGGGAGGGGACATACATCGACGTTGCGGTGTTTGTTGAGCCTAGCCAAACGCTCGAAGGGCGTCTCAATGTTCTCGGCGGGGATGTAACCGACTTCCTGGGTCTTGAGGACACGGACAAGCCACCAATAGCTGTTACTGTCATCCATCAAGAAGAGGGAATCGCCCTTTACGACGTTTGCTTGGCCTTCGACGGTGGCAGCGAAGCTGTGGAGAGCATAGACAAGGTCGAAGTCGATGGACTCGTTTGGGATGGAGAGGGAGGAGGAGCCGTCATCGTCGTCCATGTAGTCGAGGTCCCTGTCCTCACCATCTGAATCGTCCTCGAGGACGGAATGCTCTTCGTCGGAGGGGTAGGCATGGTCGACGTGAATTTGATGTTGTATTAAGTCGTCAGACATTGCTGAAGCGGAGGTCTAGGTGGGTATGGGGTGGTCGCAGGGCCAACAAGGGAATCGAATAGGGCAACAACGAGAGGTGGACACAAGTCAGGCCAGGCGTAGGGAGTTGAAAGCAAGTACAGCAGGAAGGGACAGTGCTGGGTCAAAAGAAATGATGTCGATGTGAGACGGGGGGGAACGAAGGTGGAGAAGACGGACAACCGGGGAAGAGGGGTCGCTTGCGAACGACTCCAACAACCGTGTCCGAGGCGTGTGGGGCAGGAGAAACGGAGGAGGGCCAGTCCAGTCGCTGCCAAGTACAAGCCTAAGCACGGGATGGCTGTAGGACAGTGCTAGTAGTAAAGCAGTACTAGTAGTACTAGCAGTAGTATGTAAATAAGTAGTGGTTGATCTGGCAGCAACCGTCTTCGGCGCTTCTCCTCCCAAGCGCCGATCGTCACCGGCAACCAAGTAAGTCCGCAGTCCACTTGAGCCAGCTTGAGCCCGCGACATGATGGACCCGAACCAAAACGGCAGGCACCCAACCCACCCTGACATCGACCTCTACAACATCGTCATCCTACCACTTGCCGTGGGATAAAATCCGTGCCCTTTCCCTCGAAGCGTATCGCATACCCCCCCTCCCATTACCCCCGCAAATATGACACCTACGACCCGCAAAATAAAGGCAGGATCGTAAGGGTAAGGTCGATCGAGGAGGGAATGGTCGCGTTCGTCGTGGATAACGAGGTACGGGGCACCACCATAGCCATTGCATACGTCGCAGTGCAATACATCCTCGGCGTAACCGTAAGGCTGGATGCGGTGGACAAAACGCATCGATTGTTCAACGAGGACCATACGGGCATACATTTTGTCCCACTCGAGAATGCGATAGTTGTGGACCATCGGCAGTCGTGACTGCAGCAGACATATCCTTGTGACTTGCAGTACTTGTATGGCGGGGGACTGGACGGAGAGCCGGAGAAGGGGGATCATGAGACCGGCGGATGAGAGAAAGTCCCAGCCGTGGTAAGTGCATCTGAGAAACGTATGTGCTTGTTTTTGCTGTCGCAGCCTCAGTATTGCTGCAAGAATGGACTGTGTCATCGCCTCGAGTCATGTACTTTCGATATCTCCACGTTACACCTATCGGATACCCATTTTTGTGTTAGATCTTTCTCGCGTAGTCGACTTGGACATAGTCTTTACCTTCACATTTGTCCCCTTCTCATCAGATTCCTCCGAACCCGACGCCGCTCCCCACCTGCTCCCTCCCCTTTGCCCCAACGAAGATACGGCACCTTACCACGCTCGTAGCCCGCAATATCGCCACTATCATCGAGAGTGCGAAAGTCCAACATTCCCCATACCGGGAGATGCAGCTCGCCCATGATAAGCACTCGTGCCGAACCAAGGAGATTGGGTGGAACCGGTGTCAGGAGCTGGATACGCGGTGATGGCGCAGGTGAGATAGCTCGAACAACGGCCAGACCCAAGCACTTCGATGTATACGGCGAAGGGGGCGGAGAACCTTGCTCGTAGAAGGCCAAAGCTGGTTCGCTGTCGTCGGCTTCGATGGTGTGGCTGTGGAGGGTCCCGGGTTCGCAACTGACGAGTCCGACCACAGAGCAAGTAAGGGCCCGAAGCACTTCAGCGGGTACGACGTCTTCAGTCCCCGCACCTGCGAGGAAGAGTCGATCAAATGCGGTTCGAGCGTCCACCTCGTATGGATGCTGAGCACATAACGGAAGCGTTGAATTCCAGGACATCGCGATGGGAGAGGTTATAAGCGATGTAGTAGGATGGTTGGGGAAAATGGCGTGAAAGTACGAGAGCATGGAGAGATTTCGCTGGTCGGCTGCGGTGTAATGACAAGAGATCGACGAAGGCCGTACGCTCTCTAGGGAGTGGACATGTGGTCCGCCGAGTCCGCTTGAGCCTGAAACTGGTATTGGCGAGCCCCAATCGTCGTTGGCCGAAGCATCAAATGAGAAGATATGAGATGGTTGGACGATCTCCTCAAGCTTGCGTGCGAGATCGCCTCCCAGACCTTTCGTCCAGCCCATCGTGTTGACGACTAAAGGGATGAAAGAGCGGATGCGTCCATCTTCTAAGTCTGATTCCCCAAGGGCCGGATTCTGGATATCGAGGTCGTAAAGCTGCGCCAGAGCTTGTATGGAGTCGACATAGTGCGAGGGGCTCGTCTTTGGGGATGTCGCGCCAACGTAGTGAGCTGCGTATGGAATGCTTGGATGGGAGAAAGGGGGTCCTGCAATTGGAATTAGATCATGTCCTGGGTGGGTAGGTCGGGTTGCTCACCAAAGATGGGCTGCTCGACTACATTCAAGCTGACCATGCCCCCCGGAGTGAACTCGGATTGACCGAGATCGCATTCCAAGTAAGCGACGCGTTGGAACCTGGTATTGGCACTCAATACGATCCTCAACTCGTTGAAGATTAATGGCCACGTACTTGGAGAGGAGCCGGTTGAGCATGAGCCTTGCAAACGTGGTCTTTCCAGTGTTCTTCGACCCTCGTATAAGAAATGCACTTCTTTGACCTGAGACTTCACTTTCATTGCTTGACGTCGGATAGAGAGCTCCGATTGCGGCGTCCCAAGACGGAGGGACATCCAAGGGAAAGACGTCAGGCATTTGATGAGAGAGCTATACACATGGACGTCTGAGAGGGGGGGTGGCAGGAGATATATTCGAAAACGTACAAAATACACTGTATCGAGCCCCAAATCAAACCTGACTTGGTCTCGGTGCCAACGCGAAGGGGCAAAGAATCCATCAAACGTTCTGCAAATTTTCCCTAATCCTTCGATACCCGTCTGTAGCCCCTGCAGGATGATGACGGCGTCGAAGGATTTTGCAGCATTCGCTACTTCGGAAGGTAGATTTTGTAGGGCAGATGGATTGGACGCGGAAGCTTCGAGAGGGACACACCGGATGATGGGGACGGGTGCTGAGCGGGGAGCGAAAACTGAGAGTGAAGCCGACGGAGCGATGAGAGTGACCCCACTGAGGGTAACTGCTCCTTGCAGAACAGAGATAGAATAGGTCCCAAGCAAGGCAACGGTGTTGGAAGCCGCGAGCAAAAGAACAGTACGCTTCCGTAAGGGCTCGTCCGAGTTCCGAATGTGGGAGGGCGCAAGGCAGAAAACGTTTTGATTGAGGACGGGGCGGAAGGTTGACAAGGTTGAAGAAGGCTTATCAAAGACACTGTCCTCTCGTGGCGGGATAGGCATATCAAGAATGACTGGATCATCCATCCCACCAGCTTCTTCGTCCGAGGAGTCTGGCAGAGGTGCGCTTGGGGACCACGCTCGCTGACGAGCAGGAGTGCGAGAGTTGTGATGAGAAATTGCAATGTGAGGATCCTCGTCCTCCGAGAGGATGTCGGGGGATGTCGAGGAAGTTTCGCTATCGGTCCCGTCGACTACGATTACATCGTCCTGGGTCTTGAACACGTCCGGTTGGGAGAAATACCTGGCAGACTGATGACTGGGGGAGGTTTTGCGACTCCGACTTTTTCTTCTTTTGGTTGCATTGCCGGCAGGTGCAGCAGATTTCCTCTTGGAAGGAGGTTTTAGAGTTGAGGAAAGCTTGCTCCTAGCATCGGATGGAGGTGGGGGACAGGAGGCAGAAGGCGTGGATGGCGTTGACTGTAGAGGGGTCTGCGCTTGCGATTGAGAAAGGCGAGCCTTTCGAGCTGCAACAGCACTGAGCATCTGTTGCAAGGACAAGGTGGCAGGGAGAGGGAGGTAGGACTGGGAGAAGAGGGCAAGGGAGAGGATGTGGACTCAGACTGCTCTGCCAGTGAATTTCGACGAGGATGCCCTCATCGGCGCTTCCAAGGCGCTTATCTGTCGGCGCCCAGCCACAAACGCGACGCGACTGGGACGCGACTCATTTGTTCCGAGTCCACCGCTCTCATTCCTCTCATCATCATCGTCGATAAGCAGCGAGGAACAGCCCCAACATCTTACTATCAACGATATGGTTCGGCAAACGCGCTCCCAGCGTGCACCACAGGCATCACAATCGCAGCCACCGCGAGCCACTCAGGGTGGCAGGCCACGACGGGCACAAGCGGAAGAGGAGCCCCAAGAAGACCACCACGCGCAAGACGGGCTCGATGACGACGAAGGAGGAGACAAGGTCGAAGGGGTAAGTCGCTTAATCTTCTACGTGCGCATACTCCGCGAACCCTTTCGTCTCCTGCAGGAGACCGAAAAGAAGGCTCGCGACCTCGTCCGCCTTGCCCTCTTTCACGAGCAACGGAGGCTACCGCTCAGGAGAGATGAGATATCCAAGAAAGGTATCACTTATAGATTCGCGTTTTTCGCATTTGTTGGAACATACCTTTCACAGTCTTGGGCTCCGGCACGCGCACATTCAATGCCGTCCTTGCTTCGGCGAATCAAATCCTCCACAAGACTTTCGCGATGGAACTTGTTGAGATGCAGGCCATGCCCTCCGATAAGGACATGAGCGAGAAGGACGCGGATCTTCTGAAGAATACTGGTGTCAAGAAAAAAGGTGAGCTCTCCGCTTCCGCTGTGTGAGATTGGGGCAATCAAGGGATGTGCGGCGGCTGTTCCTACATGAATCACTTGAAGTAGCACACACCAACGCCCCGACACCCCGCCTATACCTACCCATGATTTGGCTCGATACCAGAGTTCTTCACCTTGCGAGGTGTTAAATGGAGAACCGTGGACAAACGCACGTATATATTGCTCCTTTGACCTTTGCGAGAATCAGGGAGTCCAGCCATCTAGCTTGATCGGCAACGATACCCCTCCCAGTGGCTCTATGCCCTCCACACAAACGCCGGGTCGTTTCACTTCCCGTGCGCCTGAGTTATGTGGGGATATTGAAGCTGCCCGGTACTGCAGCCGGGGTGCTTGCGCATAACCTGACATTGGTTCTTTCTGAGTTGCACGCCTGAGTATATCTTCAGCTTTGTGGCCTTCGTCGCATGCTTTCATATCGGGCTGTCCATTCCATTTCATGTGGTCTGGGGGCCCTGGCGCGCAGACAGCTCGTGAGAGGCTATATGCGCTCATGTGAACCAGTGTGATCTCCTCAACAGAAATTATTCTTGTCGTGTCTCTGTCGCATTTCATTTCCGATTACGGTGCATTGATTGGTAGCTTTCGCTAACCACGACTTGCAGCTGCACCAACTGGCATGAAGTCCTACATCCTCCGATCTTTGCTTGACCCCGCGCTCATCGAACAAGCATGTGCGCCTGACGCCGAGATCCGTGAGCTCGAGCAAAAGGAGCATGTAGATGAGAACGAAGAGTTCGCTGAAGACGATAACCCGATCTGCCAGCGGTCGACGGGTAGTATCTTCGCATGGCACAGCTCGGACCAGCTCGCCTCGACGGGCATCCTCTATGCCATCCTTGCACTCATCCTGGTGGAGGGGCGTGTGATTAGCGACAGTATGCGCATTCTTAACCATCGGCTTCAGCGAGACCACTGATGCGCCATGTTCTTCTCCAGGTGACCTGCGCGCGATTCTTAAGCGGCTGCAACTGCCGGCGAACACGCCCATCCCGCTCAGCAGCCAAGCTACGACTCAATCGGTGACGATCGACGCGTATCTTGCCCAGCTCATGCGGCAGG
Source organism: Polyporus tsugae (assembly GCA_024305745.1). Taxonomy (NCBI): domain Eukaryota; kingdom Fungi; phylum Basidiomycota; class Agaricomycetes; order Polyporales; family Polyporaceae; genus Polyporus; species Polyporus tsugae. The sequence goes on along the minus strand of JAHRBS010000010.1, from coordinate 727,145 downwards.
GCTACATTGAGAAGCACCGCGTGGGGACCGCGGCTGGAAAAGGTGGGACGAAGCGTGCGCGGGCAACCCAAGCTCCCGCCGGGACGGACGACCATCTACAGGCGTTCGAGTGGCGATGGGGTCCGCGTGCGCTGACTGAAGTGGGAGAGCGCGGGATTGCGCAGTTCGTTGCGGAGTTCATGGCAGGCCAGCCTGGGCAGGAGGAGGAAGGGGAGGAGGATGCGGTGGGTGCGTCGCAGGACGAGGGGACGCAGAAGCGGGTGCAGATCATCTTTAAGGGGATTGAGCGGGCAGCTGCAGGAGGCCAGTTGCTTGAAGCACGGTGATTTACGCGTGGTTGATGTCTCGTACTATGTATGACTACTATACTAGCAGTTACTTATGCGTGGCCAGGCCACGGAGGGGGTCCTGGTCAAGTTACTGTACACTCAGTCAGATATACTTATATATAAATGCGTGGCCACTGTATACCAAGTTATTTATTGTGATGATTGTGATGGATTAAGTGCTCATAACAATTGCACGTAAACAAGATTGAGTCTTGCGGTCAGTGAGGCAGGCAACAAGCGCTCGCGAAATCTGAGAGTGAGACGCGAGGCAACAACCCTGGTCCAGGTTTGAACGTCCTCCGTCCACCGTCTTTCGTCCAGACACCGCCCATGGCCTCTTCCAGCCCACCACACTCGTCTGTGCTCTTTGCTCGCGGCGTGATCGCACGCCTCGCCTACTGGCCCGCTCTTCGCATCGCCGTCGATCAAGGCTGGGGCGGCCCCGAATCCACGGAGAAGTGCACTTGGCTCGCCTCCGTGCTCGTTGACGATTTCGAGGAGCAAGAGCCTAAACCAGATCCCGACTATGTCGAAGATCGCCTGCTACAGGTTATGGCGGACGAGTTCGATGCCAACTTGGAAGATGGGAGCGCGGAGGCAGTTGCGAAAGATGTCGTCAGGCTATGGGAGGAGGTTTCGGCCGGCAAGATAGACCTACTGAGGGACTTCGAGGAGAGCGCGGACAGGTTCAAGGGGAAGAAGATCGTGGTTGAGGAGGCAGCGGGGGATAACAGCGACTGGGAGGACATGAGCGACGACGATGAACTGGGAGAGGAAGCACCACAATTGGTCGATAGGGAACGGACTCCAAAGGAACAGCCCGAGGTCGACGAAGACGGCTTCACCACCGTCAAGGGCAAGGGCAAAAGTCATAGGTAACTGTCATCGTGTTGAATGAATGTACGTGAATAGATTTCCTTCCGTCTGCAACAAGCTCTAAAGAGCAGGCGCAGGGCTACGCGCAGTCACGGTGTGCATCCATCTTGCAATTGCCTGGAAATGACGTTGCTGAACCCACAAGTAACGGGGTTATTAGATTCTAGTTCTACAACAACGCTTTTGGTATGGCGTCATACGACCGTACGACGACTCGAGTGTAGGGTAGTGCTAGGATGTAATCTAAGACTGCGACACGAACTTCTTGCCCTTCTCGATGTTCTTCTTGAGGTCGGGCAAGCAGGCCGCCAGCAGTTCCTCTTCTTCGGCCGAGAGCTGGCCCAGAGGGTGGATCTTCTCGACACCGTTGGGCTGCACATGACGCAACTGTTAGTGGGGCTCCGAAAATTACATAGAGGATACAACTTACCCCGAGCTCGACATTAGAAGAGAAGAACTCGATACCCTGGTCAGCGAAGAGAGGGCTCTTGACGAAAGTGGGGGTGATAACGCCCTTCTCGCCATTGAGTGCACGAAGGAGGTCGCCCGTGAAGCGGGCACCCGCGTATGCCATAGAAAGCGTTGCCGAGCCAGCACCCTCTTTAGCCTGCACGACCTCGTCACCACCAAACTGGATACGGTGCACTAGCTTCTTGTAGACCTCGCCCGTAACACCCGTGCCGTACGGGGTCTGGGAAAGCAGAGGGACGATCGTCGCACCCGAGTGACCACCGACGACAGTCACGGGGACATCCTTGGGGTTGGCACCAGCAATGCCGGCAAGGAAGCGCTGGGCACGGACGACGTCGAGGGTGGTGACACCGAAGACATGTGCGGGGTCATAAACACCAGCCTTCTCAAGGACCGCGGATACGATGGGGACGGTGGAGTTGACTGGGTTGGAGATGATGAGGACGTGGGCCTTGGGAGCGACGCGAGCGACGGCGGTGGCGAGATCGCGGACAATGGACGCGTTGGTGTTGAAGAGGTCGTCACGGGTCATCTACATCACGGCCATACTCGGAGTTAGAACGGGAAGGGGAGGGGAGACGGACCGAGAGTGGTTCTTACACCGGGCTAGACGAAGGCAGGGCTAGTTCAATTATCAAAACCTTCATGAGCAGCGGGAAGCAGGCATACCTTACGGGGAACCCCAGCGGGAATGACGACAACGTCCGTGCCCTCGAGGGCTTGGTCGAGCTTGTCGGCAGGGTAGCCGTTGACCTTGATCGGTGCGAGGTGAGGCTACGCGTAGTGGGGGGCGAAGCAAGGAGAAACGCACCACACTGTGGGTATCCACATGAGAGACATCGGCGGCAACACCGGGAGCACCACGGATATCATAAAGGGAAAGTTCGGTGACAAGGGGGTTGAGCTTGAGGAGGAGGGACAAGGGCTGGCCAATTCCTCCGCCAGCGCCGAGAACGGTGACCTTGGACTGGCGTGCGGCCGAGGAGGAGAACTGGCGGGTCTGGGAAGAGAAAGAGCGGGAAGCAGCACGGAAGAACATGGCGGACGTCCTTGTCGTTGTCGTCTAGAAGTGAGGAGGGAGGATGAGGCGATGAGGGGGTGTGGTGAGAAGCGTGAGACGTGTCCGTGCTGCGTTTTTGAGCGTGCCGGACGCGGCGTCGGAGCAGGTCGGGACCCCTCGCCTGCTCTGCGAATGCACTCGCACCCACTCGCCTTGCAATGGCCACCAACTTCTGGTCCAGCTCCCACTAGTACGTCTCTCATCTCCAATCCTCAGTCCCCGGTTGCTCACCCAAGCCCTGCAAGCAAACGCTGGATCGTCGACAGGTCGACCCTCCACCAGGCCCGCTCCGATGACCTCCAGTACGTCGACAACCCGGAATACCTCGGCTTCCTCAACATATTCTTTGCCAACCGTGAGCCTATTCTCACCCGTCCAACGCCTCGCCTCCGTTGTCGTCATTGATCGCGTCTCCCCATCCTAGTAATATCCAAGCTCGGCAAGAAACTCCAGCTGAGGCAAAGGGTAATCGCCACTGCAACCGTCTTCTTCCGCCGATTCTACGTCAAGAACTCGTACTGTGAGACGGACCCCTTCATCGTCATCGCCGCCTGCTGCTATGTTGCCGCAAAGGCGGAAGAGTCCCCGGTTCACATCAAGAATGTCGTCTCCGAAGCTCGCATGCTCTTCGGTACTGAGTTCCTCTTGTACACCCTAACTGCATCGTTGACATGTAAGGTCAATAGGTGAAGAACATACCATCAAGTCATTTCCCTCAGACAACTCCAAGCTAGCCGAGATGGAGTTTTACCTCGTTGACGAACTCGAGTGCGACCTCACCGTCTTCCATCCTTACCGTACCCTCATGACCCTGTGCGGAAAGGAAGGAGGCGCTACCGTCCCTGAGGCAGAGGCAGGGGAAGCGGACGCTGATGATGTTGACGGTCCTCGATATTGGGGAACAGGCGAAGGCAAGCTGGAACTACAAGAAGGTGCGTTACAAATGGCATGGTGCGTCCATCTCCGCTATCTAGCTCTGGGAACGGAACTCACTAAGGCTCCCGAAAGGTTTATTATCAACGACACCTATCGTTCTGAACTCTGCCTGCTATATCCACCGCATCTCATCGCCATCTCGGCCATCTACCTGACTCTGGTGTTCCACGCCCAAACACGCACCTCTATTCAACAATCCGCCTCCTCGTCCCACTCTCACTCTGGTTCCTCCCACCATAGTCATTCAGGTTCTCCCACTCGTCGCTCGTCTCGCTCTGCGTCGCACAGTCAAAAGAAGCAACAGCACCAACAAGACGTCATCGGCTTCATGGCTGGGCTGAACGTCAGCATGAGCCTTGTCGCCACCATTGCACAGGAAATCATCTCCTTGTATGCTCTATGGGATCGGTACAGCGAAGATCCGAATGCCAATACGGACTCGGCCAGGTCGTCATTCTTGCACAAGTCGACGTCAATAGCGAATGGCGGTAGCGGAACTCGAAGAGCCGGCACAAGGGCTGGCAGAACTCCCGGTCTCATCAACGATGGGACGATTGCCAGTGGAGACGTCGTTGCTATGCCGGAGGACAATGCACGTAACGAAATTATCACTCCCACAATCCTCGTCCAACTCCTGCTGCGAATGAGAGAACAGCGTATGGCTGACTTGGCGCACCCTGCCAGTGGGAGGCCAGTTGCGGTCAACAAGATGCTTGAACGAACACAGGCAGCTGGCTGACTCAAGTTTGAAACTTCAAGGTGGTTGGAGACTTGTAGTCGCTGAAGTTTGTCCGAATAAAGTACGCCCCGAATTCCAGCTTGTCTCTCAAAGGAATGGATCTCTAACGATGCCACCTGCACCGTGGCGTCTGGAGATTATGTACCATACATACTATGCTTGGATGTACAATCCTGTACCAGTATCAATATATACGAGATAATAAGGGAGAGTCTCAAAACAACAAACAGGACGAATGGCAAGATACATCAACTACGGTGAATGCTGTTTCGTGTCAGGGAACAGCTCCTCACGCGCACGGTCCGCCTCCGCCTCTTCCTGGACTTTCGGCCCCTCTGCATGATCGTGATCATTGGAGGATGCCTCTTTGGTGGCCGTAGTCGAGGTCTCAGAGGTGGATGAACTAGCCGAGGATGAGTCTCCAACCGTTTCCGACGTCTCTGCAGCTGCCGTCGCTGCCTTTGTCACCGATTCCACGTCATGCGAGCTGTGTCCCATTTCGTCCTTCGCGACTTCTGCATCGTTCTTCTGAGGCGCCTGGCCTTCCTTGCTCTTCAAATCGTTGTGTGGATGGTCAGCGAAAATATCACGACCAGGCTCGGCTTGGCCGAAAGCGAGTGTTGTCGTATCGGCTTCGGCGGGAGGCTGTTGGTCGAGCTTGACTGGCTCGCCAATAGGAACCGCTGCAGGACCACCCTGGTTCGGAGGCTGGTTGACGACTGCCGGAGGTGAGGCTTGAGGCGTCGCAACAACCCCCTTGTATTGCGAATACTAAGGATATGCATTAGTAAAGGAGATCAGATGGCGGGCTTGAAACAGCTCACGTCATCCAGGAAGTCATTGCTGTAGTAAAGACGGCATTTCAGTTGAAACCTTCAAGCGGACAGGGACAAAATTCACCAAGAGAAGTCCCAAGTCTTCATCCATTTCGCCTTGTAGCATTTGCCCTTTGTCCACGGGAGGCCATACGCAAGCGGACTGAAGTACGAGTAGTTCCATATAGCGATCATGAGAAGCACGGCGGCGATTTGCAGTCGGGTGCGGGGTCGGAGGGTGAACGTGACGAGGTCGAACACAGTGCACGAAAGCAGGATGGCGAAGTACAGAGCCGGGAAGTAGTGATGCAAGAATAGTTGGCGGCCCATGATATAGAAGGGTATGTAGTGAAGAGCCCAGCCAATGAAGAGGAATCCACACATTGCGTCATACTTCACTACCTTCGCTGTCATAGATATTATGAGAAAACGCGACTTCGTGTAAGCAACACAACCTACTGTTCTCGAAATCCCTGTAGCCACGCTTGGCGCGGAGGATAAGGAAAGCACGAGTGGCGGCGTAGGCAAAGACAGCAGCGGAGCTAAGATACCAGACCAAGGGGTTGCCCAAGAGGTAGATCTGACGGTTGTCCTTTACCCAAAAGTTCTGTGGAGCTAATGTAAGGAATTGATATGATTGGAATCAATAATGGATGACTGACGATACCGCGACGCAGGCGAGGCCAAGCGTCAGGTCGAGAATCATACATATGACGGTCAGTGAGTCCCGCATTGGTCGTCCACATCACTTGTTGAAGCTCCAAGAATTTAGAGAAGAAGCCGGGTAACTTGTAGTTGACTTTGGGAGCGTTCTCGGGCACTGCATATGTTAAATTCGCGTTTAAAATCAAACAGGGAAAACCCTTACGTTTGGGATGGTAGTTGGTTTCAATGTACCACAACGAATTGACCAAGACAGCTTGCTTATTGCACGTCACCTCCTGCTGCTCAAAACCCCACTCCGGGAGTTTGACCTTGTGTGAGAACAAGTAGCAGCCCGTCATGACATGCTTCAGCCGGAACTGCGTCCTCAACGTTCTGAGACGCTTGCCTGACTCCTTGTCACGTTTGTCACCTCGGTAAATCTCGACGATCCAATCATCGTTCGTGTCACCCGCGTATTCGGGAATGCCGTATCCAGAGACCTCCTGCTGGAAATCGACATCGGAGACTGGAGGGCGGACATCGTGTGAATGAAGCGATTTGTCGGTCTGAACGTGCCGAATCTTGACCCGGGAACCAGAGGTGATGTAAGACAGGCCGCGATCGTTCCAGTCGGTGTAGGGGTCACCATCCGCCGACGCATTCACGATACGCCAGTCATTGTTATTGTCCCGGTGCGGATAGAGGGTGATTTGTTGTTCTGTATTGAGCCCATGTCAGACCGGCCAGAAGATGATTATTGTCAATTGAATAGACATAAACTTACGCTTGCTACCACCGGGGTAAAGGTGAGGGTGCGAGTGTAGGTAACCACCCTGAGTATTGACATGACGAAAGGTGATTTGCGACCCAACAGCCACGTCAGCAAAAGTATCGGCCATCCCACGTCCGTTGAGTGTGTGCTGGAACTCCGAACTCATGAATCCATCTCCTTCGCCAGAGTTGCTGAGGATTAGGAAGTGAACGCCAAACATCGACATGTAGAAGATGATGGGGATCAGGATAAGGCACAGCGCGCGCGCGAGGAAATGCCTGAGGAAGAGTTTGGGTGGGACCCGGAGGTCGCCGAGGAGATCCCAAAGTTGCTTGAGAGTACCCAAACCAACGGTGGCGATGGTGAAGAGGCCAACCCATTTGCAGCTCACCACAGCGCCGAGGGAGAGTCCAGTCATGGAAAGCCAAATCCACCAGGACTCGGTGAAAGGCTGGTAGTGATCCTCATTACAGAAAGCGGTCCAGGCCAAGGTCGTAAGGGCGGTGAAGAAGATGAGAGGGGAGTCGAGGAGGATGTGACGGGACTGAGTAATCATGCCGTTTTCAAAGGTGATGAAAAGGGAGGCGAGAAGGGCGGTGGTGACACGACAGTCGAGTGCGCGTAGGGTAAGATAGGCGAGAGGAACAGTCGCAATACCCATCAAGGCGGGAACCATGCGCATCGCGACGTAAGGCACGTTTGTGTACGCTCTGTCGTGACGTCAGTGCAACGTTCGGGTAGCACGAGGGGACGAACATACTTGGCGATGTCCTTGAAGTCGAAGTTACCATCGTAGCCAAAGACCCAGCCAGCGAGTGTGATGAGAAGTTTAGCGAGCGGTGGGTGGACATCAACGAAATATGAGGATTTGATGTATTTGGAGGCGAATTTGCCGAAGTGGACTTCATCGAAACTGCGGAAGAAGCAGGGGTGGTCAGTTTAATACGGAGCAAGTTTGGAGGATGGAGGGGGGCGAAGGACATACACAACACTGTTGGGTTGAGAGATACGGAAAAGCCTGACTGCGGACGCAACGATCAAGACGACAGCAAGAAGCTTCCACTCTCCAGGAGAAAGGTTGAGACCGCCGGTGACATGGGACTTGCGACCAGGGCCAAGGCCTCTTGAGGCAGCTTCACGACGCTCGTCTGCGTCCAGATGATCGTGTCGAGGATGAGGAAACCTCTGGGACGTCGGAGGGGGTTGCGCATGGCGGCCGGGAGGGGAAGCCTGCCGACGTACTCGCACGCTGCCAGACATTGTCTATGCAGCTCGAGAAAAGAGCCGGGGACGGGTCGACAGAAGAAAGCCTCGGACGAAAGGAAAGGAGGGAAAGGATGTCAGAAAGAGCAGTTGGTTGTCGTCGATGACGGACTCGGAGACTCAGAGGAGGCCTCGAGGAGGTGGTCGACGTGGACCCGCAGCCGCAGCGTGCCTCCCCTGCCAGACCCAGTCACGTGAAAGGCCACACCACGTGATCCCACTATTGATCTTCGAGGTGACGGGGGACAAGGAGTCCGAGTCTCATTTGCACCGTCCTCGTCTCCCTGTGGCCCGTCTGTGTTTCAATGTCCATGAACATTTTTGGTGCTGAGGTACCTCCCACCCCGTTTTCGTCCGCATTCTCTCATACGTCCTCCAGGCCACTGAGGAGAAGGCAGAGAATGCACGCCTTGCCTCCTTCGTCGGCGCACTCGCCCTGGGAGATCTCGTCAAATCCACCCTTGGCCCCAAGGGCATGAACAAGATCCTCCAGTCAGGGTCCTCTGGCGAAATCAACGTTACCAACGATGGTGCGACAATCCTCAAGTCCATTCAGCTCGACAATGCAGCCGCCAAGATTCTCGTCAACATCTCAAAAGTTCAGGACGACGAAGTCGGCGATGGGACAACAAGTGTTTGCGTTTTGGCTGCGGAGCTCCTTAGGGAGGCCGAGAAGCTCATCGCTCAGAAGATTCACCCGCAAACCATCATCGAAGGTTTCCGCATAGCGAGTGCCGCGTCTCTCCGCGCACTCGAAAAGGCCGCTAAGGATAACAGGTATGTATCACCCCTCCACATCCATAAGCCCCTCAGCGAAACCCTTCAATCTCTTTTGTCCAGCATGGACCCTGCTCGTTTCAGGCAAGATCTCGTCAACATCGCGCGGACCACCCTTTCCTCAAAAGTCCTCTCCCAGGACAAGGAATATTTTGCCAACCTCGCAGTAGATGCTGTACTCCGGCTCAAGGTTAGCACGAAACCAAGTCTTCAATCTCCATAATTACTTCTGCTAACTGGTCCTCCCCAGGGGTCAACAAATCTCGAGCACATCCAAATCATCAAGAGGGCTGGGGGCAAGCTGACCGACTCTTATTTGGACGAAGGTGCGAGTACTTTCCCAGGATACAACTTAACAGTCTCTCAAGTCCGCAACAGGTTTCATCCTTGATAAGACCATTGGTACCAATTGTCCAAAACGGTTAGAGCACGCCAAGATCCTCATCGCGAACACTTGTACGTTTGCCGCCATGCAGTCTGTACTGGCGATGCTCACCTTTCCGTTTCCCAAGCTATGGACACCGATAAGATCAAGGTCTTCGGTGCTCGGATAAAGGTCGACAGCACTGGCAAACTAGCTGAGCTTGAGCGTGCTGAGAAGGTTTGTTATTCGAAATTCCTGTAGCGAAACGCTAAAGTGAATGCTTTCCGCAGGAGAAGATGAAGGCCAAGGTGGACGCAATTGCGACGCACGGCATCAACTGTTTTGTCAACCGTCAACTCATCTACAATTATCCCGAATCACTCCTTGCTGAAAAGGGTATCCTTACGATCGAGCATGCGGACTTCGAGGGCGTAGAGCGTCTTGCGCTCGTCACCGGAGGTGAGATTGCTAGCACGTTCGATCATCCCGAGCTCGTGAAACTCGGACGATGTGAACTGATCGAGGAGATCATGATTGGCGAGGACAAGGTATTTCTTTCTTTTATGCCATTTCCGTGCAACAGTTACTCATCCAACGTTGTCGGTCAGTTGATCAAGTTCTCCGGTGTTGCAGCTGGCGAGGCGTGCACCGTCGTTCTGCGTGGTTCAACAAACCAGATGATCGACGAAGCGGACCGTTCACTCCACGATGCGCTCTCTGTCCTGTCGCAGACCGTCAAGGAGACGCGTATTGTCCTTGGAGGGGGTTGTTCAGAGATGCTCATGAGCTGTGCAGTCGAAGAAGAGGTTCGAAAAGTTCAGGGCAAGAAGGCGATTGCTGCCGAGGCGTTTGGGAGGGCGTTGAGAATGATCCCGATCATTCTCGCCGACAACGCAGGTTATGACTCTTCGGACCTCGTGGCGAAGCTGAGGGCCGCACACTATGAGGGCAAAAGTGACGCTGGGCTTGGTAAGTTGCAATGTGTTTAATGTTGGTGCAACGATAACTTGACTTTGTCCAGACATGAATGAAGGCACAGTTGGGTCCATGGTAACCCTGGGAGTAACGGAGAGCTACAAACTCAAGAGGCAGGTAGTGATTAGTGCCAGCGAGGCGGCTGAGATGATCCTCCGGTAAGCTTTTCCGTCTGGTTTAAAGAAAAAGATGCAGAATAACCCGTTGATTACAGCGTTGACGATATCTTGAGAGCGACGCCGCGGCGGAGGGAAGCTGTATAGTAGTTGTGATCCTAAACTTGTATCAGGCTGACACCATGTACAATCACCGTTTCATGCACCAACTTTGAAAGATCGCACATTCCGGCCCCAGAACTGGTTATCATAGAGGTACACACCCATTCTGTAGACAGCTAGATAGGGACTAGAAAGAATGTTCGGACCGGTCACCAGCGGCCCTCCGGTTTAAGGGGCGGCGAGGCAGTCAATGACTGTTGTTACGAGTCAAGTCACGGTCATGACCCATCGGTCAGGTCTTTTTTTATTTATTTTTTATTTATATAATCTCAGGATGTTGGCAGTACTGTAATACATGAGGAGCTTATGTATCTAATAGCAGCGCGTCTCCCGCTATCCTACGTTTGGTTGACGCATGTGCTTGTGCACAGGTAGGACCACGGCCGGAGGCCAGGAGTGGTAGGGGAGGCTGGTCGGTAATTTGCCGTCTTACTGCCGGCCCGACGATTGTGGACCAGGGGGTGGAGCCTCCGCGTCAGACGCGGGTATTGTAAGCTCGTCTGCCTGGGCAATGCCTGTAGCGGGTGTCCGCAGGTGGGGACAATTTCTCTTTGTTCTACCCACCTTGGGCCCGCGCGTGTGATGGTGAACCTGCATGAGGGGGCGCAGGTGTTGTTCGAGATGGACGATCAGCGCGCTGTGCTCCATCGGTGGGAGCATGCAGGATGTGGTGTCCGTGTGAGTTGTGTCGACAATCGACGCGCTGCGGTCCAATGGAGGATGCATGCAGGGCACAATGTTGGCAGTGGGTGTGCTACATGCCGCGGCACCAGGCGGCAGCATGCAGGGAGGGGTGACATCAGCAACTTCGCCAAAACATGGCAATGGAGTGGCGATCAACTACAATGGAATTCTATTGGATTGCAATGCAATCCGAGGTTTGCCATGCATCAAAAAGTTTGCAATGCATCAAAATGCATGGGAATTCATTACATTGTCATTGCAGCCAATCACCACTCCATTGCCACGGTTTGGTGTCCCCGCAGATGGAGGGCACTGAGGGGGAACAGCGCCGACGGTGGTGGTTTGTCCGGATCAAGTAAGATCAGCCACTCAGGGAGCTGGCAGCCAATCACACGGTTGGGAGGTGGGCCTTCCGGGTGTGCAACTGGGGCATGGCGCCAGTGGCGGTGTGTGTGGACTTGGCCTTTGCATGTGCAGGACAAGAGCATGTGATAAAATTGCCGAACCACGACATTGCCATGGAACAGGTCTGTGAAAGAATTAAGTCTGTACATGTAGTGCCCAGACTCTAAATTGTGTGGAACTGCAGCAAGAAGCCGGTGTTCCGTGAGCCAACAAGGCGGGCTGAGGTCACTGTGGACACTTGGCCATAGTCGCCAGCTGTTGGGGACATTCTGGGGATTGTTGCCATCATCGGCCGGTACCTCATCAAAGAGGCGTGCGTTCTGTTGGGCGATCAACAAGATACATCTGTATGCATGGCCAGTACTGAACCACTCCCAAAAGGGGGTCCAGATGGCCCGGTTTGAATCGGCGGGGAGATAGACTTCGTCCCACGGGTGTGTTTTGGACAGCGACCTGGCTGGGATTAGGCTAGTGCTGACCGCAATTACTTCGGGTCTTTCGCACGGGTCATGTGTGTGACCTTTCTCCTCGAAATCAGAGATGTGTCGGAGATAAGTGCGAGTGCCCTGGAAGTGCACCAGTATGTTCTCGCTTGTTTCCATGTGTGTATTATAAATTGCCATGAGGACGGGGACCTCGGCAAAGAGAGATGGGAGGAGGCAGAACACGCGCTTGGCAGGAATGCCCATCTTGTTTGTAATCTCATCAATTAAAGCAATGATTGATTGTGTGTTGTTGACCTCCTGGCAGACACGTTCCCCAAGGGTGGGGATTGCGTACCATTTATTGTCTGGGATGATGAGCGTGATTCGCGCGAACATCGTGATTTGTGCCCAAGAGCGGAGCCGATATGGCAGTCCACCCTTTAGGGGGTAGTGTGTGAAGGCCAACCTTGCCACATCGAGTGGCATGTCAGCCAGTATGTGTGTGGGGGGTAGGTACAAGGGGGGTGCGCTGTGCGTGTGGTGCACACCGCTTGACCCCCCGGTCCCCACCCGGGTAGTACTTGGATGCATGGTTGGTCTCCCTGGGTGTCACAGCTGAACGACTGTGCCACAAAACAAACAAAGGGTAAGGGCTCACTGATGGAGACACACAGAGGGTGACGACAGAAGTGAACAATAGATTGCCTAGACTAGAAGGCAGAGGGTGGCAGGGGCTGTTAAGCTGCCTACAGATGATGGGAGAGTGAACAAGAGACAGAATCTAAGGTCTCTGAGCCCACACACAGCCCTTATATACTATATATGACAGGTGCACAGACTGCCTGGCATTCAGGGCAGGCTTGGGTACTGATGGCAGGTGAGCCAGTCCAAAAGGAGAACAAAGAGGTAAGCACTATTACATAACAATGATCAGTTGTCCAGTATGGAGTCTGGAAATGGGTGATCCCTGGGTTAGGGTTGGTGGCTGTGACTGCAGTACCAAATGTGGTGCAAAAAACCGTGACACTACCCCCTCCTCAAGGCTGAGCTCCAGCGAAGCGATTGTACCACACTTGACGGTTAAACTGAGCTTGTACTGGCTGTGGGTTGGTGAGGGATATTGGTTGGACAGCGTCCAGGTGTGAGGTGTGGAATTCATCAAGTAGTTCTTTGCAGTGCTTGATGTTCCGTACTGGTTCCCAAGTGGCTTCACTGATATTGTATCCAATCCATTTCACAAGGTATCAGACATATCCATAGTAGGTCTTGGAGTCGAGGATCTTCTCAACCTCAAACTTGTCATGTCCTTCTACCTCTATGGCTCAGGGCTTGGAGGGGTTACGGTTGCCGATCTCATCCTTGTAGTAAGGGATGAGCTAGGAAGCATGGAAGATGGGGTGAACCTTGTTCTTGGCTGGGAGTTGAAGATGGAAGTCAACAGGCCCCACTTGGTTGACAATTTTGTAGGGCCCATAGTTCTTTGCTGATAACTTTGCTGATGGCTGTTTGATCCTGAGGTCCCTTCCCTTGAGGAGGACTTTGTCTCCAACCTTGAATGGCACTTCACTCTTGTGCTTGTCGTAGTACCACTTCATTTGTTCTGCAGCAAGGGTTCGGGATGCTTGGGCTTGTTCCCGGGCTTCCATTCGGTACTGGAAGATGTCTTCGAGGGTTGGGAAACCTAGTTCTCCCTGTACATCTGGGACCATCTTGGGGTGGTATCCATATTCTACAAAGAAGGGTGATAAGCCGGTAGACTCATGTGCAGCATTGTTGTAGGAAAACTCCGCAGTGGATAGAAGGGAGGCCCAATCATCTGGACAGTGTTCAGTGAAGATCCGTAGGTACTGTTCCAATGACTGGTTGACTCGTTCCGTCTGACCATCAGTTTGGGGGTGATAGGCTGTCGACATAGAGGCTCGGATGCCCAACTTCCCACAAAACTCCTTGAAGAGCGCACTGGCAAACTGTGTTCCTCGATCTAAAATGATCTGTTGGGGTAGGCCATGATGTTTGAGTATGTGTTTGTAGACAAGCTCTGCCGCATCTGAGGCTGAAAAGTGATCATCGCATGTGAAGAAGTGGGCTCGCTTGGTTAGCCTGTCTGCTACTACTGCAATGGCTGTGTAGATGTTGCCGTGTCTGTCACAGGACTCAGGTAGCTGGGTGATGAGGTTGATGCTCCAGATTTCCCATGGTCCAGCTGGGACTTCATTTGGCTGTAGCAGGCCAAATGGAGGGTTTCATGAGGCCTTGTTCCATTGGCATGTATCACACCCCTTGACATACTTCTTAACATCGACTGACATTCCAGGCCACCAGTAGTTGCGGCTGATAAGTTCCTGGGTCTTCCATTGGCCAGGGTGTCCAGCGAGTGTGGTGTCATGGTGGAGTTTGAGTAACTCCAGTCGTAGTTCCTGGTCCTTTGGGACATAGACCTTTCCCCTGTAGAGCAGGAGGCCGTTCTTGAAGTTCCATTCTTGCAGTGACTTTCCAAACTCCCGAGGGCCGCTATTGAGCAGTGCCTTGTAATCTTTGGTCATTGTGTCATCCTTGAGCACCTTCTTGATCTTGTCCAGTAGTTGTTTGTCATCAACTTCAGAGGCGTGGGTGGTTTACATGGCTTTGATGGCAAAAAACTCCGGTTGCAGCAGTGTTCAACCGTCATTGTCGCTGCTTACCCCCTTCTCATGATCTGGCCTCCTGGACAGAGGGTCGGCACGACCGTTGCCAAGCTCACTGGAGTTTGTTCCTTTCCCGTTTTGACTTCAATCAATGCTTCTGAGCTTGTCGGAAGTAGGTGAGGTTGAGGTGGTCTGACCAGATTTCGACAGGTTCAGGGTGGCCTTCTAGGTAGTGGCAATATTCCTCCAAAGCATGTATGATGGCCAGTAGCTCCTTGTCATAGATCTCATAATTGCGTTCATGCTCATTCAGGGACTTGGAGTAGAATGCTACTGGGTGCCACAGTTTGTCTTCACCCAACTGTTCCAGCACTGCCCCAGTGGCGAAGTCGGATGAGTCTGTTTCCAGGCGGAAAGGTGCAGTGTCATTGGGGATTTGCAGGATTGGAGCCGTGGTGAAGGCAGTCTTGAGGTTCTGGAAGGCATTTTCCTGATCCTCTCCCCACTGCCAAGGTGCGTCCTTGCAAGTGAGCATAGTGAGCGGGCAAGCCATCTTTGAAAAGTCCTTGATGAAACACCGGTAGAAATTGGCAAGGCCGAGGAAAGCCTGTACATGCTTGACTTTGATAGGTGTCGGCCAGTTCTTCACGCCTTCCACCTTGGTTGGGTCCATGGTGATGGAATCCTTTGAGATGATCAACCCAAGGAACTCGACTGATTGTTGTTCAAACTTGCACTTTTCAGGCTTGACAAAGAGGTCATTTGCTCGTAGTTTCTGAAGTACCCGTTCTGTAAGTTGCCGGTGGAGTGTGAGGTTGTCCGTAAAGATGAGGATATTGTCAATGTAAACTACCACATGTCCCGTAGCAATCTCCTCCTTGAGGATCTCATTCATCATAGCTTGGAAGGTGCTTGGGGCATTACAGAGACCAAATGTCATCACTGTTGGCTCGTACAGACTACAGTGAGTGATAAATGCTGCCTTCTCCTCGTCTCCTTCTCGTATACGGACATTGTTGTACCCCCACCTCAGGTCCAGAGAGGTGAAGATGGATGACTGAGACAAACGATCAATAAGGTCAGGGATTCGTGGTATGGGAAACTTATCCTTCTTTGTGACGGCGTTGAGGGCCCGGTAGTCTTGTACTAAATGTAGGCTGCTGTCCTTCTTTTTGACAAAGAAGACAGGAGCTGCAGCTGGACTTTTCGACCTTCAAATGTATCCCTTGGCTTCTTGTTCGTCAATCCACCCATCCAGGGAGTTCTGCTCTTGTGGATTGAGTGGGTAGAGCTTTGCCGGCTTTGGCGGTGCAGCGCCTTCCACTAGTTTGATGGGGTGGTCATAGGGCTTGCGAGTTGGCATCTGTTCTGAAGCTGTCTTGGAAAACACATCGCCATACTGGTGGTAGTAGGCTGGTACATGTTTAGACCAGTAGTCCTTATCTTGACTCCCAGACACCGGTGTTCCTTCCTTCTTCTCCTCAATCCGTGTTTGCAGAGCGCGGGCATCAGGGTCATCAGAAAACTGTATCCAATGCACGAACTGTTCCGCACTATCCCAGGGTTCAGGATCTAGTTGGCCATAGTTGTCACATGCAAACTCCTCTAGTCGGGGTTCATCTACTGTTTGTACTTCCTCTTCCTGCACTGAAACTGACCTAGGTAGGCAAGTGTGAGGGCACCGTGTAAACTCTACTTGACCAGCCTTCTAGTCGACTTCAGGGTTGTGTTCCCGGAGGAATGTCATGCCAATGATGATGTCCCGGTTTCCTATGTCTGTGACTAGGAAGGACTGCCAACTAGTGTGTTTCTCGATTGTGATGAGGCACCGCACATAGTGAGTAATTAAGCCCTTCTTGTTCTCTGTTGCGTCGGCATTGAATACTCATATTTCTCATGAGAGGCGTCATAGTTCTAGGCCGTGTTCCTGGACAAACTGATAGTGTGCAAAACTCGAGTAGGCTCCACAGTCCATGAGCCCTTCTGACTGGATTTCATGCATACCTTGCCTGAGGGTGAGTTTCAAATTGAGTGACTGTCGCTGTCTGCGTGACAAAGCGAGATATACATAACTCAATTTGGGTACAAATGACTCCTCTAGGTGGTTTACACTACTAGTACATATGGATCAGATGTTACGGCCAGTCCCCGTTACATCTGCTGGAGAAAATCCTGCTTGTTGGTCTCGATGATCCGTGCAGCGGTCTCCTGGTGCTCTTGTTTGCCTCTGAGTTCAAACTCCTTGAGCACGTTGACTACAAACTCCATTTTGTCCTGGTCTTCAGCCTTGGCTTCTTTCTCAACAGCACGTATCTTGGTTGGTGCAACACCCTTGCCCTTGAAGTCAGGGAGCTCATAGTAGCCCTTGTATACCGGGTTACGACACTTGGTGCCAGACTTATATGGGTGTTTGCCACACCGGAAGCACATCTTCTTGGCCAACCAGTCTTCCTGTTCCTTGGAGAGCTTCTCTGGCTTGCACATTGCATCAATGTCCATAGTGTCGGGATCTCTGGCAGCTCTTGAAGAAGAGGCAGCCTTGTAGTACTTGTTTCCTCGATAGTTCATCTCAATCCCCAGTACCCAATCCAGGAAGTTCTCCCACTTTGTAGGGATTGTAAATGGTGACAAGGAGCGGTGGGTGATCATAGTGGTATGGAGATCGCCCTTGCACTGAGCATCAATACAATGAATGAGCTCCACGTCAGAGTAACCAGACTTGATGGCAAAACAGCGGAAGTTCTCCACAAACAAGGCAATGGATGAGTGGGACTTGGTGCAAAGTTCCTCCAGAGACTGCTGGGCTGACTTTTCTGGTGCCAGGTCTTAGTATCTGCTCTTGAGCCTTTCGACGAAGCTGGTCCATGATCCAAGGTGAATGTTGTCTGCGGCTTTTTGAGTGTAGTTGTCCATGTATGACTGGGCTCCTCCTTCCAAGAATAACAGGGCGGTGGTGATCTTGTCTTCGTCTGCCATGATGTTCTGGTACCGGAACCAAATGCCGAGTTTCTGGAACCATTGTTCTAGTGTAAGGTCCGGGTTCTTGCCTTTAAACCTGGGCGGGTCCACAATCCTGGGCCGGTGTGTGTTACCAGATGAAACAGTTGCTGAGGATGTGCGGGTAGGTCCTGCAGTCGGGCGGGCGATGAGGGAGTTGACTTGTGTCTTCAACTCCTTGATGACACTGACAAGCCTCATGGTGTTGCTGTTGAGAACCTCCATTTTGGTCTTGAGGACTTCCTTCTTGGCCTTGAGTGTATCATTCTCTGTTTCCAAGTCATGACAGTGGGATTCCAGGACGTCTATGGCCTCATGGAACTTTGTGTGGGTGACACATCTTTTTTGCTGGGCTTGGAGTTTGTGGATGTCGATGACCGTTGCATTCCTGTGCTCGTATACTTTGTCCCCTATCTGGTTGTAAACTCCGATGATATCCTTCCAGACCATGTCATTGATTATTGATAGGAGCCAGGCAACATATAGCTCATTGATCTTGAAGTAGACACCGGATGCTTAGATTGCCTCTTCAAGTGTGTTGTACTCCACACCTTAAAATCCCCAGATTGTTGGTGATTGCATAGGTTCCAGGGTTGGGGGTTGTTTCCATTTCTTGCGGGTTTCCTCCACTGGGTGGTGTGTTGGGTTCATTAGGCCCAAAGGCATCCGTTGAGAGAACGTCAAAGCAAGACATGATGTATTCCAAACTCCAGGGGTTGTTGTACCAAAGGGGAGACTACAAGATGATCCAGTCTAAGTATCCAAACTTATCTAACTTGACGATTGCATTGGCTACTCTGGGGAAATGCTGTCCTAAACCTGAAAACTTTATCTTTCCAAACTCCTTGCAGAACCAGTCAATGCCCTGTTGTTGACTGCGGGTCCAGTTGGGTCCGTTGTGGTTGATGTTGTCACTGATCCACTTGAGTTGGTCGCCAATGCATTGGATGGCTAGATGATGGCCGTGCAGAAGGTCGTCGAGTAGCACCTTGCGGTCAAAAGACAGCTTGGAGGCGCTTGAGGATGGCGTGGGCCTTGGTCTCGATGATAGCGAGGTTGTCATTGACGTTGGTGCGGGTGAAAGCTGGGAGTGGTGCAGCAGAGATGCGGCACGCCAGGGGGATGGGTAGTGGTAGGACAGGGGTTGGTAGCTTGTGGGCATGGGCGCCTGGACACAGGGTGCATTGGGTGAAGGTCAGGTGTAGGGGATGGATTGAGGCAGAGCCTTGCAACGAGGGACCAGAGGTGCATGCTCCCAAAGGTGGTAGCGAAGGCAATCCTCAGCAGAGTCCACAAGTACACAGGATATCTGGTCCTGGACTGGAAGATGACCGTGCCTCTTGAAGTGGCGACGGGTAAACTCCTGGAGGTCTTGCTCCTTGGAGGGAATGGGGGATGATAAACATGTATAAAACTCCTGGGGGGAAGAGAGACGGCTGGCTAGTGACTTGGGCACTGAACCAGGGGCCTAGGTGTGAGATTCTGTCTAATGTCACAGCCGAACAACTGTGCCACAAAACAAACAAAGGGTAAGGGCTCACTGATGGAGACACACAGAGGGTGACGACAGAAGTGAACAATAGATTGCCTAGACTAGAAGGCAGAGGGTGGCAGGGGCTGTTAAGCTGCCTACAGATGATGGGAGAGTGAACAAGAGACAGAATCTAAGGTCTCTGAGCCCACATCACAGCCCTTATATACTATACATGACAGGTGCACAGACTGCCTGGATTCAGGGCAGGCTTGGGTACTGATGGCAGGTGGGCCAGTCCAAAAGGAGAACAAAGAGGTAAGCACTATTATATAACAATGATCAGTTGTCCAGTATGGAGTCTAGAAACGGGTGATCCCTGGGTTAGGGTTGGTGGCTGTGACTATAGTACCAAATGTGGTGCGAAAACCGTGACACTGGGACCAGGAATGGGAAGGGGTGTAGGACCCCTGATGTACTGTACTCGCTACGTAGGTAGAGGCAGCGTAAAGGATGGAGGTGCCCACCGGATGGTGGTGGTACGAGGGAGAGAAGGGATGCCCATCGGTCAGGTCATGACCAGTCAAGCTGTGACCAGTGGTCATGACCCTTGATCAAGAGTCAGTGCTGCTCAGCATGTGGTGGGTCCAATGTTGCCGGAACCTGACTGTTTTACTCTCATTATTGACCCTCGACAATGTTGATGTCAGCCCTAGGCTAGTAGCTATCATCTGTAGCAGTATGGTAGAATTGATGGCTATGTGCTGTATTTTTCCTTCCCGTATCCTACCTGCTCATAATCTTTGACTTGCTGGTCAATGTCTCCTATAGTGACTTGCAAATCCCGGCCTCAGGCCGTCAAGCCGTCAGGCCAGGCCCTGAATAGGCTGGGCCAAGCCGGGCTTTCACCAAAGTTTGAAATGGCCCACGGGCTCAGCCTATGGTTGTGAGAAGCCAGGCCGGAAAGCTTAGGCCGCGGCTTCGTATACGGTGGTTGCATGGACAATTGGGTGACAATTGGGCGTTGAATACCACCCTATATCCCTCACTGGGTGTATTTCTTTGATATTCCATGACTTATGAAGCTCCTATGAAGTTAGGAAGTTGTCAGTCAATGTTTCGAAGGAGATTGGCAGCCGGATATAGTCCACTAAGCACCCATGCTGCGCACGCCGAGTCACTCGGATTCTGCAAACACCCTGATACCTTTGTTCCTATTGGACTTTGAGCTATTAGGGTACGGACTTATCCAGACACGAGGCTATGCGACCACATGGCGCTTAGCCAATGCTATGCATCTTACTTACCATATTTAGGTTTCTCTCTCATACTATTGTTGTAGAGGTCCAGAGACGTCTGGAATCTTCTTGGACAATCCATACTGCTCTAGAATAGTCTAGGTAGTTCTATGCTTACTCACTCTATGGTGCAATATTGCACAATCCTTTACTCATTGTCTTACTCATGCATACATGTGACTTCTTTATTGCTTACTCATGCACTCCCTACTGTAGTATATAAGGACTGCATTCTCTGCTCCTGCTCTTCAGTCGTTCACAGGCACCGAATGGAATGTTCATGACAGACGCTAAATGGAACATTCATAACACTCTTCATCTACAATCTCCAGGGTCCAAGCATCCAAGCATTCAGTGCACATCAGCAAAAGTGCAAAACCCATGGGCAAGATTGGCCCAATCGGGTCTGGGGCCTCAAATCGGGACAACGTGAGTTCAAACCCAAGCAAGTCAATTGAAGCCAATTGACGAGAATCAATTGGTTCACTTAGATGCTAACCTGCGCAAACATATTCCAGGTAGTTACACCGTTCATCAAAATTTTGCTTACTTGATGTTCTGCTACGTTCTCCTCATAGTGGGCCCAAGGTATGCCATTTATTTATTTATTTAATTTATTTACGTGGAGCGGACAGTCTCCTTATATCATCAAGACCGCGAGATTGCACTGCGAACTAGGCGGACGGTAGACAATGGATGTTAGCTACTTCTATCAGTACTATTAATATAGACAATATATCTCATTATTTTACATGCTTTTGAATGGCCAGGCACTGTGCTCAACAATATCTGCTCGAGCAAATTACCGCAACTGGCTCAATGGCGCAGGTCAATCGGCTTCAATTGGGCCAATTGGGTTTGAAGCCGATTGAATCAAACTTAAGGGGCTTACTAGTAACTACCAAGAATCGGACTAATCGGGCACATTGCATTTGAGCCCATTCAAGCCCATTCAAGCATGCACGTTCCGCACTTTTGCTGATGCACCAGTGAGTATCACTGATTCCAATTTGACTTGTTGTTGCCCGAGTGTGTTCCATTCCCTTCAAAGTGACCTTTAATCCATTCATCCCCACTCTTCTTGTTGGCCAGCGACAGCAGCGGTGGCATAGTACTAGTAGGAGACTAGTAATTTGCAAAGCCCAGCCCAGCCCAAAAGCCCTGGCTATGGCCCGGCTTTGGAGGGCTCAAGCTCATGAGGAGATGGAGCCGGGCTTTGGTCAACGGCTCAAGCCTGGCTCGGCTCGGCCCGGCTTGAAGCCCCAGCCTGCCATATGCCTCCCAAGGGAAGTGTTGATAATGAAGCTAAATTTGCAATATGTGATCCACTGAAGTTAGTAATTAGGTAGCAAACATGTTCTGCGGACTTTGGGACCTGTGGAACTGATGAACTCGAGGCAGTGAGGGCAAGGGTTCCAACTGTAAGTCAAACACAAAGAGATCTTCAGTCAGTGAGTGAACAACTATATTGTAAGTTACCAAGTACCTGTAAGTGCACAAAGACACTAAGGTAAAGTCAGTAACTACAAGTAAGAGAGAGGCAAGTATAGTACTTACTCTTCAGTCAGTGAGATACCAGCACCTTAGTTTCCTTTTCCGGATGATCTACTTCTCATGTTGTACTTGTTGTCCTCTGTTGCATTGTATCTCGTCCTTTGTTCTTTAGCACAATAGCTCCTTATTGTCCATAGTTGCTATTGTTCTGTTTCCATTGTCCTCTATATGTATATAAGGACCTGTACTTTGCTGCCTGGAGACCTCAGTTTTGACCTCTTGTCTCCAGATAAGCCTCGCTGTATTTCCCTCGCTAGTTACCTCACTCAATACACCTTGTCTCCAGCCCTGACCGTCAAGCCTTGCTCCGCTCTCGCTGCACAAGTGCTTGTTGGCGCTCCTGCTCGTCTCATACGTATCCCTGATCCTTACTCGATGCCCAGTCATAACATTAGGTCAAAACTTCTCCACAAGCACCAGTGCACTTTTCCCCCAGAGTTTACACACATTTATCATCCCCCTTTCCCCTCGTACGGTACATACTCAGACCCTCTATGTTGGTGTAGCGTAGTACGTGCTCTAGTCACACCATTGGACGTGGTCTTGATTCAACTCGAGGCTTGCCACTTTCAGTGGTACAGTGCGTGGAAAGCTCCTAACCTGAGACCCTGGCACTGACAGAAGTGGTCTGCCTCACAGCCTGGGAGGCTAGAGAAAGGCGGCGAAACAAAGCCAAGGCAGGACACCCCTGGGCTCGTGTCCCTTGAGGTTAAGACACAGCAATAGGCCGAGGAGGCTGAGCAGACCGTGTTGGATTGTGCACCTGCCGTCTCTGTTCCTTGGATAGGAAGCAAGTTTCAACAACCTGGCGAGCTGCAGTATATACGGGCACGTCTTCCACGTCATCGCGGTCGAAGACCAGCATTGGAACAAGTTAGACTCGTGGTGGTACATCTGCAAACAACAACCCTGCCCCAACCGGTCGAACACCTTTGACTGGGATGAGGAAAGCTGGTCTCAATATCCCAGTTTTGTCGCAACCGCCCCAGAGCAGAATGATCTCATCACCCAGTCATGACCCAGAGTCCTCACCAACCGCCTTCCACGAGCAGCCTCTGCCGCTGCAATCAGCCGACCAGGCAAATGTCCCCCTAGCCGTGCTCCTAGTCATATCCCCACTCCCAGCGGATCACCCTCATTGAGATCAATTCCACTTGGCCAAGCACTTGCGCTAGCCAGTGACCATATTGCACGAAAAACATCCAACCCCCCACCCACACCCTCTCTGGCAGGGACCCCTCCACAACAAACCATTGTTCTTAACACCCCAAGTAGTCCCTCACCCGTGCCAAGTCCCTCTCCACCCTCATC
This sequence comes from Polyporus tsugae, assembly GCA_024305745.1. Lineage (NCBI taxonomy): Eukaryota > Fungi > Basidiomycota > Agaricomycetes > Polyporales > Polyporaceae > Polyporus > Polyporus tsugae. The sequence goes on along the minus strand of JAHRBS010000010.1, from coordinate 704,076 downwards.
GCCTGCTTCCACCATGGCCACGCCCGCTCCCTTCGATGTTTCCAAACTCCTCTCTAAAATTGCCCCTCATGAGTACAATGGAAAACTCGCGCAGGAAGGGCTTCGCTTTGTGGCTAATGCCCGCATCTACTACGATCTTCTCGAGGCGCAAGGTGTTGCGCACGAGATCCACTGGATCACGATCCTCAACAAGTTGACCAGTGGTGCTGCTGAGTGGGCTGGTCCATACATCGTCACGGTGGCCAGTGGCAATGTTGCGTGGTCGGACTTTGCGGCCTTTGAAGGGTCATTCAAGGTGCACTTCTGCGCTGCAGACGACGAGGAAGCGGCTGTCGCAGAACTCACCAAACTCTGCAAGGCTTCCCATCAGCTTGGCACCGTCAAGGACTACACCAGCCAATTCAATGCCATTGCTGCTTGCACCAGGTTTGCTGATGCAGACAAACACGAACAGTACTGCACGGCACTCCCTTACAAGATCAAGGACACCTTTGCAACCACAGCGCACAATATCTCGGACCTGGCCAAGATCCAGAAAGTCGCGCTGCAGATGGACCAGCAACTTGCCGCATGCGAGGAGGACCGGCCAAAGCAATTTGGATGGAAGAAGAAGGGCGAAAAGGCAGCTGCCTCCAGTTTGGGCAAGAAGAAGTTCAACGGCGAGTGCTGGAACTGCGGTGAGAAAGGACATCCCATGTTCTGCTGCCCAAAGCCCAAAGTCGAGGGCCAACAGGTTGCCTCTTCTTCCTCATCCGGTGCCGATGAACTCACGACACTCAAAGCCCAGCTCAAGGCAATGGAGGAGAAGATCGCCGCCCTTACGGTGGTTGATAAGAAAGAGGGTTTTTGATTAGAACCGCATTGGACGCTGCGCGTGCTGGTTCCTGTAGTAATAGTTGATTTTCTGTACTGGGTTTGTCGTTTGTATATGAAGTAAATCACGATGGTCACCACTTTCATATACCGGTATGGTTAATCAGCAAGCAGCGACATAAGGACATTGTAGCTATGGTAGATAGTGGTGCTACTACTAAGTTCCTACATAAACGATTCGTAGAACAGAATAGGGTTACGACGAGGAAGTTGGCAAGGCCAATTCCTCTGTACAACATTGACAGTTCGGAAAACCGTGATAGTACAATCACAGAGGTTGCCATGTTGGATATGGCAATCGGAGACCACAGGGAGAAGGTGGTCTTTGTAGTGATGGATATAGGAGAAGAGGATGTCATCATCGGCCTGGACTGGCTACGCGAGCACAACCCTGAAGTAGACTGGGAACGTGGCTCGCTGTGGCTGTCGAGATGTCCAGAGACATGCCCGGCTAACCAGAGAACCTCTGAACCTGTTGAGACCAAAGCGCGTGATATGGAGGTACGGCTTACAGCGCGCTGCGGTCCTCGACGGGCAAAGAAGGTTAGGAAGGTTGGAAGGGTGCATGCGGCCATGATGACTGAGGAGAAGGAGGAGGATAGGCCCTGGCTGCCAGGATTCCTGCTGCGGTGGGATGGAACTGAGACGTCTCTTCTCAATGCATGGGAGGATGGACAACGCCTTTATGGTGCTCCGCAACTGTTTGCTTCAGCAACATACACATATTTGCAACAACTCGCTGAGCAAGAGTACCAGAAGAAGGAAGTCCGCTCCGTCGAAGAGATTGTACCCGAGCACTATCATGAATACTTGCATGTGTTCTCGAAAGAGGCGTCCGAACGTTTGCCAGAACACGGACCCTATGACCATGCGATAGAGCTCGTGCCCAATGCAAAGATGTTCCATTCCCGCGTGTACCCCCTATTGCCCAGTGAACAAGGAGAGCTTGACAAGTTTCTTGCTGAGAACTTGGCCAAAGGCTATATTCAAGAGTCAAAGTCGCTGATGTCATCGCCGTTCTTCTTTGTCAAGAAGAAGGATGGTAGCCTACGTCCAGTCCAGGACTATCAGCGACTCAACGAGATCACCATTAAGAACCGTTACCCACTACCATTGGTATCGGATCTGATAGATCGACTCAAGAAGGCCAAGTACTTCACAAAGCTCGATATTCGCTGGGGGTACAACAATGTGCGGGTTAAGGCCGGCGATGAGTGGAAGGCTGTCTTCGTGACCAATTGAGGGCTGTTTGAGCCGAACGTTATGTTCTTTGGGCTAGCCAATTCACCCAGCACATTCTCTGCACTCATGAACAACATCTTCAAGGACCTCATCATACTCAGCAAAGTCACTATCTACCTCAATGACATCCTCATATTCACTGACAGTCTTGAGGAACACTGCACACTGGTGCGCGAGGTCCTGAAATGTCTTAAGGAGAACAATCTGTTCTGCAAGCCAGAGAAGTGCAAGTTTGAACAGCCTAAGGTGGAATACCTCGGTGTACTTGTCTCGGAGAACTACGTAGAGATGGACCCAGTGAAGGTGAAGGGTATTGCAGATTGGCCTGTCCCTCAGAATGCCACGGATGTATGGAAGTTCCGCGGTTTCGCAAACTTCTATTGGCGGTTCATAAAGGACTTTAGTGCCATCTGCAAACCCTTGGATTGCCTCACGGGCAATGCGCCATGGCAATGGGGAGACAAAGAGCAGTCTGCCTTTGACGAACTCAAGCGCTGCTTCACCAGAAGCCCTGTCCTGATGATCTATGATCCAGACCGCAACACCCACATCAAAGTCGACGCATCTGGCTTCGCTACGGGCGCGGTTCTGTCTCAGGAGGGGGAAGACGGCAAATGGCACCCCATCGCTTTTCACTCCGAGTTGATGAACGATGCTGAATGCAACTATGAGATCTATGACAAGGAGATGCTCACCATCATTCATGCCCTGCAAACCTGGCATCACTATCTCGAGGGTCTCCCTAGTGTGTTCAAGATCCAGTCGGACCACAAGAACCTTGAGTATTGGCGCACAGCACAGAACCTCACACACAGGGCATGATGGGCTCTCTATCTGTCACAATTTGACTTTGTCATCTCACACAAGCCTGGGACGTCTAATGGTAGGGCCGATGCACTGTCGAGACGGCCCGACCACCAGCACAAAGATGCAGATGACAATCTCGGTCGAGTCTTGTTGCAGCCAGAACATTTCCGGGTACTGGCAGCCAAGAGAGGGCACCTATCAGTGGTTCCAGAGAAGGCACTGCTTTGATGCATCCGTGAGTGTGGAGAGCGCGAGCAGGAGGTTGTGGAGGCACTCAGTAAACTGGACAAACTTGGACCAGCGTGTCTTCAGAATGACTTGGTGGACTGGAACAGTGAGCAAGGCCGGCTACTGTACCGAGGCAAAGTCTATGTTCCCAAGGACGACGCACTGCATGCTGAGATTGTATGCATCCACCACGACCTCCCGCCCACTGGACACCCTAGGCAGTCGAAGACGTTGGAGTTGGTCACGCGAAACTACTGGTGGCCAGGCATGGCAAAGTTTATTAAGCATTACGTTGAGACCTGCGACGCCTGTCGCCGCGGCAAGGGCTCGCATGCCAAATCACACAGTCCTCTTCAACCAAACGAAATCCCTGATAGCCCGGGCCAGATTGTGATGTGCAACTTCATCACTGGACTCCCAGAGGTGGACGGATACAACGCGCTTCAGCTCATCGCTGATTGGCATGGAAAGATGATACATCTTATTCCTTGCACCGAGGAGATTGACACAGAAGGAGCTGCTGACAACTTTATCTGAGAACATTTTCTTTTTCACGGGCTGCCATGGAAGATCATCTCTGATCATGGGCCCCAGTTCTCAAGCAAGCTCTTCTGCATTGTGCTCAAGGGACTCGGCATGGGAAGTTCAATGTCCACAGCCTACCACCCTCAGACGGATGGGCAATCGGAACGATGGAACCAGGAGATAGAGGTGTACCTTTGTATGTTCTGCTCATGGCGCCGCAATGACTGGGTCAAGTGGCTGCCGATTGCAGAGTTTGCCTTTAACTCGCACCAGCACTCGTCAATGGGTTATTTGCCATTCTACCTCATGTACAGCTACGAACCCCAGTTCCACATTCTGATGTTGCCTACGGCGGTGCCTGCGGCTGATGAACGTCAAGAGGAGTTGCGACAGGCACGAGAGGATGCAACCGTGGCCTTGACTCTAGCAGCTGAGTGGATGAAGGAGTACTATGACTGGTACGTCCGCAAGGCACCAGAGTTCAAGGAAGGCCAGAAGGTTTGGCTCGACATGAGGAACTTCTGTGTTCCTGGAGTCTCTCGGAAACTGGTGGATTGGTACGCTGGCCCATATCCGGTTGTACGCAGGGTGGGCAATCTAGCTTACAAGCTCAGACTCCCCAAGGACCTTGTAATCCACCCAGTATTCCATGTTTCTCTGTTGCTTCCACACAAGGAAAGTCGACTCCCCGGTTGTCACCCAGCAGAGCCAGTGGCAATTGAGGTGGAGGGGGAGGAAGAGTATGAAGTGGAGGAAGTGTTGGAGTCATGGCGGTATGGGTGGTGGAAGAAACTGCAGTACCTCGTATACTGGAAGGGTTGGGGCCCTGAACACAACAGCTGGGAGGATGCAGTGGACCTTACAAATGTGCCGCAACTTGTGCAAAAATTCCATTCAACGCACGCAGAGGCGCCTGGTCCTCTCAAGAAGACTTAGTCGTGAAGGCACGACCCTTAGGAGGGGGGTATTGTCATGAACGTTCAATTCAGCACCTGCCACCAGCACCTTAGTTTCCTTTTCTGGACGATCTACTTCTCATGTCGTACTTATTGTTCTCCATTGCATTGTATCTCATCCTTTGTTCTCTAGCACAATAGCTCCTTATTGTCCATTGTCACTATTGTTCCGTTTCTATTGTTCACCCGTGTCCATAGTTACCTATTGTCCCCAGGTTCTCATTGTCCTCTATACGTATATAAGGACCTGTACTTTGCTGCCTGGAGACCTCAGTTTTGACCTCTTGTCTCCAGGTAAGCCTCGCTGTATTTCACTTGTAGACAACTACTTACTCAATACATCTTGTCTCCAGCCCTGATCGTTGAGCCTTGCTCCGCTCTCACTGCACAAGTGCTCGTCGACACCCTTGCTTGTCTCGTAAGTCTCCCTGGTCCTTACTCAACGGCCAGTTGTAACAAAGTGAGGCGGGATCTTTTACTTGAAGGATGGTACCATTGACCTCTCTAAGCATCCGGAGATGGCCAAGATTCTTCCATTGTTGCAGTGAGTGTATTTCAGTTTCTTTAATGTCTCCCTTCTTTATTGATATGCAAAGGCCTTTTAGCCCGGTCGAGTATGATTTTGGTGGCTATACATTCTTTACTGTCAATGTCCACAAGACTATACTTGACATTCCAAACTATAAAATGCATCCCACGTATGTCTCTGTTTAAAATTGCTTGCTAGTCAACTCTAACCGCATTTTGTAGTGGCTTGCTCTTGACTCTTAGTTTGAGCCACAACAAGGCCTGCCAGTTCGCACTCAACCCTTCTCGTGCTGATCCCGAGCTTGCCACCACCATCCAAGGCACCTCCCCCTCAGAACGTGTTCTTGCCATTCAGACGAGGACCAGTCCTCGTCGTGCAATCCTCTTCTCTCTTGGCATTGTTCTGCAGAGCAATGTTTGTTTCCCTACCCAGGTCTACGCTAGCAGCAATAGGCTCGTCAAGCAAATCATGTTTGCGCCCTTCTAGCAGGAGTGGCTATGCATGGGGGACTTCATTGGCACTGTCTTTGGGGTCAACAAGCTGAAGGCACACATCTTTGGGCCCAAGATAGGTGATGCCAGAATGAACGGTCTTGTTGTCCGGACCATGCCTATGGATGACCCAAACATGGCCGCCGCTCGTAAGTCTGCATACCTCTTCAAAAAGCCCAAACATTTATGTTCAATTTTCTTTGTAGCCCCGAGCTTCATGCTCAACGGTGCTGGTAGCAGCCAGGCAAGGGTCAACAACGACCATCCTGCACAGGGAGCTCATCCAGGCCAGAGCTTTCACGTCATGGCGTCAACAACGTCTTGGCCCACGGATACCACCAGTAAGTTGCACTAGTCTACGCTTTTTGCAACTACAAAGCTCACACATATTATTATTGTCCCCATCTGGGATGCTCAAAAGCAGTTCTGCAGGTCCAAGTTTGTTCTTGATGGTGTCTTCACCATCGAGAAGACTTATGAGCTCCCTCTGCTGAATGGTGAGTTGCGCTATGGGGACATCGTTATCGTCTATTATAGTGCGTCCACGTACAAGCTGAACAACAAGGCAAGGGGTGCCTCGACCTCAGTCTCTGAGGATGCGGGTCGGGGCTTAGGTCTTCAGCTCTATGGTGCTATTCTGTTGGGTCGTGCTGATGACCCCGAATATGCCTAGTTATACTGGGGCCACATGCATATCCTCTTCCTTTCCATGGTGCTTCTTATTTGTTACTATGATTCATCTCTCCTATCCTGCTACCCCCATTCCCCTTTTTGCATATCATTGACCTGCTCATCATCCTCTCACATCTATCTTCGTTAACGCATTTCCAGTAATCCTCCTCCCACTCTCCACTCAATCCTTACTCACTTTTTAGCTCTTTATCTATTGTTGACATGTTTTCCTACTTCTTCCTTCTTTCATCTTTTAATGTGTTTCTTGAAGAAATGTTTTACTTTCCCCCCTTGGACGTTGGGTACCACAGTGCTGATACGCAATTTATTATGTTGCTATATCATACATGTTATAGGTTTCTTGGTATATGCTCTGGTAGTATTGAATAAGATTCCTATGTTATGATATGAATACCCTTACATTGTATTGAACGAGAGGCTGCATCCTTTGCAGTGAGTATTGTTATGATTGATGAGGAACAAAATCAATTGTTTATAATGAGGTGCACTTCCCGCCAGTGCCACAACACACTTAACAATGTACGTGGGAAAAAACATTCAGACTCAGAAAGCCTTTGACTACAAAATGTTAGACGCTGGACTACAAATTTCCTTACTTCATCAGCACAGCTTTAGGGTTAGGGTCAGGATTTGTTACTGCCATTAGATCAAAATGAACAATGGCAGTGCCTGCTTTTGTTATCTTATCTTACTCAATTCTTATACCTCTCCGCATGAGCACTTCACTGCCCTCAGCTCATTCAACATAGGCACATACTTCCAGTGCTCTACCTTTGTGGCACTGCATATATCTAAGTTCAATAAATTTATAGCTCTGCTACTACTTCAACACTCTGTATTCACAGCAGCTTTTGAAGGTTTCTTGACACTTTCAATCAGGCTAAACATGGGTCCAGCTTAAGTTGCAAATAGCTTGGCCCAGAACTACAAATTTACTACATTTTGTAGATTCAGATGATGTGCATTGTATATCAGTTGAAAGAAATAGATTTATATCAAAAGATCATGGTCTATACATATCTACAATGATCTGCAAGCTAAAGCTCCAAAGTTTGACTTGTTGTCATAAGATTGTTGTATAATATCATATAATGCTTTCTAGTAGTGTATATGCTCTGGTCATATTTAATTGTTGGTGGTGATATTGATATTCTATAATAGACATATGCTACAACACCTATAGGTGGTAGAAACATCTAGGTAACTTCATAGATCTAGGCCACTTTACTAACAGATACCTCAACCTTGACCTCTGGTCTGGCCATATTACATATATGAAAGCAGATGAAAGCTTTGGACAATAAATTACCTATGAATCTTAATAGTGCTTTATTGGCTCAGATATAAGCTGAGAAAATATGCAAACCTCATTTTAGGTGCACTTATGATGAACAATGAATGCTAATTAGTATGTTATTCTAATGATGATTGCTATAAACTCATCTAGTTTTTCCTTTAATGTGTGACCTAGGACCAGCAGACAAATAAGCAACTCATACAACTATATAAATGCTTTCTATCACCCACTATTACTGTTAATCAATATACATATCAAGCAGAAAAATAGAGGCCTTTCCTGTTGAGCCAAGATTTTGATGTATATATATCACTAACAGACCTTTTTTAACTACTTTTTTTTACTAGCACTAGTTTTTGATTTATTCAACTGTGTTTAGTTGATTTATTGATTACCTGGACAACAATGTAGTGAGTCTTATAAGCTGCTTTGTATTGAGCAGTTGTGTATTTATATTACTACTATGATATTCTTCTTCTCTTGATCTACATTTACACTGTCCTAAGGCAAACAGTATAAAGACTGTTGATGTTGCATTAATAACTGCTCCCCATTATAGTGGACTACATAATAGATTATTTGAAATGTTCAAGTAATATGTATCAGGAGTTGCATTACACAAGAAGTCTTTCAAGTGCCTCACTTTGCAATCATATCAATAGATATGTAACAAACCAACTATTCTAATATGCATCTACATCAAACCAAGAAATGTTGGAGTCCATATAAGCACCAGCATAATAGCTATATTGGCCAAACTTTTCCCCCCAAACCCTGGCCTTTTCTCCCTCCATATCAATGCTCCAATTTCCTCCCTCCCTTTTCAAAATTATAGTACAAGTAGTTTCCAAGCTCTTCATCAAAGTCTTCCAAATTCTGTGCACTTGATGGAAGCAAACCCTTGGCCTTGGCCTCCTCCAAATCTTCAATATCTTCAAGCTGCTGCTGCAACACAGAATATCCTCTGATGCTGAAGAGATGGACTGAGACCGCAATAGTGGAGAGAGAACCTTGACCAATATTTTTGACCCATAGCTGAAGGGTGTCTGTAGCAGACTTCACATTAAAGGGTGGAAATGCCACATATTGCAGGAAGTGAATATGAATGGTGGGGACAGTGCTGAAAGCACTGATATGGGCTGCCCACACATCTCTCTTCCAGAAGGGTTTGTTGGGTCCACAGATATACTACAGTATATATCATTAGCCAATAGTCAATAAAATAGTGAACATAGTAGTTACAGTCTCCCAGCCTGGTAGAGGGTGGGCTTGGCACTGGAAAAAAAATCTGTTTTTCTTTATAGTATACAATAGTAAAAAAAAATACATACCTCTTCTTCTCCATAAGGACGCAAATGAAGAACTAGTAGAGATGGAGGCAGATAAGGCCCTATAGAGATATAAGGCTGGAGTGGAGCGGGTTGCCGTATGTTGTAGGCAATAGTGAGAGCCTCAAGGTGGACAAAATTAGTCCACACTGAGGCAGTCTCTGCTAGATTGATATGTTGAAGCATAGGACTAGTGAGGGTGAGGTCCAAGGTTTTGACCCAGGCAGCTCTGATAAGAGGAGGGGGAATATTGTTGATATTGAAGGAGGTGGAGGGGGACTGGGGGGCTTGATTCTAAAATGAATATATGTCTATAAAAGCAGCATGAAAAAGTAGAAATGATGAGGTATACCTGGACTCTTCAATGTTCCATAAAAGTTATAAATGCTTGTGCAGAGAAGATGCATGTGTGTTCATACACCTCTGGACCAAGGACCTTTTCAGCAGAGTATCCATATGCTGCTATCAACTGCACTTTCTTGTGTATAGTGGCCCGAAGTTCCTCGTTGGAGAAGTGATGAGTGGCAATGTCAAATGGAGTATAGTGATGTAGAGTTGGTGACAAGACAGTGAGAGGGTCTGCGGGAGCTTCATCATTGATGTCATTCTTAACCTGAGAGGATGATTTGTGTCGAGTTTATCAGGTAGGGTGAGGAGATAAATAAAGGAAAGATCTATTACCATAGTCCAAATGATCCTCCATAACTCTGCAGGACAGATGGTGGGGGGGAACACTTGAACTTTGGAAGGAAATGGCATGACTAGAGGGCCTAGGATAATGGGAGGGAGGCCTTGGGAAGGGGAGGAGATGAGGGCAAGAGGCAAGATGTGAAGTGATGAGTGCTGATGGGCAAACTGATAACAATCTTCAACAGAGATTGATGACTTTTATTCATGACTACAACAGGTAGCTTGAGACAATGGTACAAAGCTGAGGCTGTAATAGTAATACAGGGCTGAGAGTTGGGAGCAAATGGTCCAAATTTTAAATTGGAGGTGACTAAGATGTAGGGTGCAGGGCAGGACAGGGGGAGGGCTCACCAAAATGTCCAAGTCATCCTCAACCATTGGAAGCAACAGCCTCCTGGTGCCTCCATCAGCATGTGTGATCCCAGGGGAGCCAGGGGGAGCTGGAACGATGAGAATCCATGCAGAAATGGTGGAGATGTGGGGTGTTCTTGTGGGGGTGGGGGGAGGACAGGGGAGGGCTCACCAGAATGTCCAAGTCATGGCTATTCAGGGCAATGGCTTACCTGTAGTTATGCCCAAAAGCCTTCACATGTCCAGCCAGAACCATCCTCCACAGAACACAATGCCTTTGAACTGAATACAATTTGTGAAATAGAAGTTGTGGCAACGAACACCAGGGACTTCAACCTGCTCATCATGCTTGGGCACACTTATGTCAGCACCATCCCATTTAAGCTGATGAGCTGGCAACTTCTCTCTTCTTCTTGCACCACCACGTTTCTATTCACCTGAGCCTGCAGTCTGATCAACTGCTGTCAGTCTTTGATACCCAGAAGGGCTCATGACTGTACATGGAGGGACACCTCCTTGTATTTTGTCACATATGAGTCTGGGCCTGGCCTTCTTGCAGGTCAGAAAAACCCCCTTGTGCATGCCCCAGTGGCGTCGGGGTCTGTTCCATCTTCAGGGACTTGTGTGGTTGCCTGGTGGGTGTACTGGGAGCTTCATAGCATGCCTCAATGGTGTCGAGGTTTCTCTGTTCATCCACCACTCTCTACCACTTCTCTCTCCTCCTACAGCTATCCTCTCTTTTCTGGGCAGTGTTAGGTAAGCCCTATATTTAATGTTGTTTCTGTTACTAACTGTTGTGTCTGTTCTCTAGCACATCATACGCTACTCCAGGCATTATATTTGGCAAGTCTGGTTCTACAATCCCTCTGTTTTGCTAATGTCATGCTGTCCTCTAGGTTTCTGGCTTGTCATCACTCCAAGAGTGCTCAGTTCTTCTTCTATGTTCTGATTAGTTCTCTCTGGTGTGTTATTTATCCTGGTGGTATGTGTATTTCTGCTATACTTATCATTTGTAGGTCATATCCCCTCAACATAGCAAGATCCCTCAACCTAGGCTCTTGAGGCTTTGTTCTCTTCCCTCCTTCAGTACATCTTTTTTCTCTTTCCTTACTAGTCTTTGATCTGAACCTCATGTATCTCATTATAGAGTTTAGGCTCTCTATGCTCCTCTATTATTTCTATGTATTACTGCTCTGTAGCTTTGTAGCCTGTATGTTCCTGATGCAGTATGTAGTCATTGGCTGCTACCTTCTGCAGGGGTAGCATCTAATGAGTACATGCTGCAAGGGAGCAGTTAGTGTAGAGCACTTATAAGCACTTTGTATTTGTCTGCTGAACTTGGTACTTCAACTCCTTTGGGTGGTCATGTGACTCCACACATTGAGTGGCTATGACCCTAACCCTAAACCCAGAATAAGCGCCCAAAAGACGATCCCATCAGCTCTCCTTTGCTGCCACTCATCCTTATCTTCATACTATCACTCCCTCTGCTTTGCTGCCACTCATAGCTGCACCTGGCCTTCTACTGGCCTTAAATCTCTACAAGCTGCTATGACAAGGACTACTAGATCTGCTGGAAAGAGGAAGAGAAGTCACTCCAACTCTTCTGCTGAAGATGTTGATCAATCTCCAGTAAGTATAGATACCAGCACTGCTATCTTCTCTCTCTTAAGTAGTGCTGTGATATTTGTTGTGCTTACTGTCCTCCTATAATCAATCCAAGCCTGAAGCTGTGAAAAAGAGCTCTAAGAAGAAGACCAAGAGCAAGCAGAGAAAGTCCAAGCATTCAGTAAGAATATTACTCAACTTCTGTTTGCTATAAGCTATTGACATATCTCCAACATCTAGAATCTTGAGTCTGAAGCAGACTTTAGTCTGGGTAGTGAAGCTGAGGCTGAGGCTGAGGCTGAAGCAGAGAAAAGAGGGAGAGCAAAGGGGAAAAAGAAGAAGTCCAAGGCACCTGTAAGTCAAACTTACACTGTTGTATATTTTCTAATACTAATGCAATGTTTAGAAGAATCCTCCAAAGGCCAAGGCTTCTTCAGAGAGTAAGTCAGCAGAGAGTGAAACTAAAAAGAACAAGTGTCCTGTAAGTGAGATCTAACTTGTATAGAACTATTTTTCTTACACAATCTATAGACCATTTCCAAGGCAGCAAATGTTCCTCCACCTGCTCCTTCTGCTGTAAAGCCAGACCATGCATGCTCTCATCAGTCAAAAGAGATAGCTGCTGAGAAGGATGGTCAGAGAAAGGCTTTACTCTGGAGTAAATATGCTCCTGCCTTCAGGCTGGACATTTCTCTAGAAAAGCTTTTTGCTTTACGTACCAACAATCGGAAGGAGCTAGATGAGTATGCAGAGTACTGCGATGGCCCTCTTCAGTCTACCCCTGTGCTCCCCTTCTCTGCCAAGTACTATGACTCTGAAGAGAAACTTGTTGTGGCACTCTTTGCTTCTAGGCTTAATGAGCCTGAAGTAAGTATATGACTTGAATTTTCAAATGCAAATAACTTACTCTTCTATATCTAGACTATTGCCAAGTACAATGCAACCCATCCTCGCCCTCTAAGTGCCCAATATGCAGGACGCACTGAGAAGGATCTTATTATGGCTCAAGAGCGAGGTGATAAGATTTATCATGATGGCATCTCGGTATATTGTTTTAGTCAATGTTCTGATATATATATTGCTTTGGCTAACTACTTTAAACAGAGCACCTGTCTCAAAAACTACTGGAAGGACATTCAGTGGCTCTCCAGTCAGCTGCGGCCCTATGTTCCTACTCGAGACATCCGCCATGATGCTGACCGTGGCATCATTGACACATATGTTATATGCCGCGGTGACTTCATGGAGCGTATTGGTGTCCATCATCTTGTTCATGCTTGGACACAACAAGGTCATGAAAATGGTGTAAGCTGTCCACCTTAGCTATATTAAAATTCTACTCACTAGTCAATAGCCTTTAAACATCTCAGCAGATATGGTCCATGGTAGCATTGCAGCAGCAGCCATCCACAAGTACTTCCAGGCCACATGTCCACTTGCCATTTTTCTAGCCCAACTCTTCAAGCATGCTTTTCTAGAGCATTACAAGGAATACCGTGCAGCTTTTGATGCTGGAGTCTGGTACACTGAAGATCCTGGACCATGGATTGAACGTGCTATTGTCTATAAGTTGGATGTCCAGATCCATTTTGATATAAAAGATGGTGGTCCAACAGTAACCTTTCCCATGGGATGCTTTGAAGGAGGACATATGGAGATTCCTACACTTCAAGCACACTTTAGGTTTATGTTGTACTTGTTTACTTCAAGTCTAAGACTAATATTTCTTTTTTCAGATATGCTCCAGGAGATGTGCTCATCAGCTTTTCAGGAGCACTACCACATTGTGTCTCAGAGTGGAAAATACCAGAAGGCCCTCAGACCTTGGATGAGGGTTTGACTGCAGGTCGCATTTCTACTGTAATGTTCTTTCCTCAAACATCTCTACGTCTTTTGAAGGACAAGCCACTTTATTGGGGAAAGGACACAGCTTTTGGTGCTTACTATCAGCCTTAATAGTTTTATTCATCTCCAATATGTATCCTTTATGAATGTGATTTACATCATGCATATTCTTAGATGTGCAGATGCTCTTCTAAAATAGAGTGTGGTGAATGCTAAAATGAACATGAGACTAGATTAAGTGCTCATATAATGTTATATATTAGGCAAGTTTTTTTAGACTATAGATGCAAGAACACATGTCTTATATATTATATATAAAGCTAGGGTGAGGACATTATGAGGACATGCACAACTTGTAAAATGCAAGGATAAAACAGCATCAGCTGGAACTTTAGAACAGTAAGAGAAAGGGTACATATAATAAATTCCCCTCTCTTATCTCCTTGTCATAAGAGAACAAAGAAATATCTTCAGGTGCAAATCATAGTTTATCAGCTCTATCACCACAAAAGGCCAATACACTATGTAAAAAATACAGAGAGCTTGTGCAGGAAGATAAAGGGACACAACATATGAATATACATTGTATATGCAGGTTTTAATTGAAGGAACACAAAATGTCTATTGCCCATTAATTATTGCACCAGGCTCTTTGCACCCACTCTCATGCCTCTTAAGAACTATTCTGGATAGCTCTTGAAAATACTTCAATTCATCAAATTCCTTCTACCACTTGTCCATCCTAAACAACCAGTCAATTCTATACCCCTTCAGTCTCTAGTGCAAACAGATCCCGGCTGTTATCTGCTTTTCTGAGAACTGGCACTCTCTTGTCGAATCTCCAAGTCCCCTCTTCCTAGTTCCCTCCTCAACTCTCTGGCACCATTCTTGGTGGACAAATTCTTCAAGGACATCTCACACAGGATGAGCAGGTGTTGATTCAATTTGACCCAATCATAGTGGAGCATATGCTTTGCAAGTATCAGCAGTTGACGCACAATATGACAGTGGGCAAGCTGGGGGTTGAGGAGTTTCAATATCTCACACAGCAGATATATGCAGAATTGTAGTACAATCTGATGCAATATATAATAGTAGATGGTAGATAGATGACTAAGACCTAAGGTCAATTAGTACCTCTCATTTCAATGTCATTCTTGTTGTTCTCCAATAAACAGAGATGCTTCATTGCATTGCTGGGCGTCTTATCTCCACCATCTCCTCCTAAATCCGATGATGATGCTGATCTGTAACTGATCTTGCATTTCACCTTCTTCAAAGGAGACAGTTGTCCGCTAGCAAGAATGTGTATGGTAGATAGGTTGTAATCCTTGGATGAGGTAAGTCACTGATGCTAACGTGAATGCATAGGATACCACTTACTGATTCCACCATGCGATTGAACAGACATATAGCACACAGTTTGGGAATAAAAGTGTACTCTTGACGTGCAACACGTGCAATCATGAAGCTGACTTGAACTTTCACCAGACTGGTGAGGGCAAACATGAACAGTTTCACTGCATCGTAATCAAAGCTAAGTATCTGGTCCTTAGCATAGGCAACATACAATAACATAATTGATAACAGCCTACCCTTCGCTATACTTGCAACACTCCCAGTACTCCACCACATTGTCGACAGTGTGCACCTCACCACAAAGCAAGGGACAGAGAACGTTGAATGGGTCCACAACCTCGGCCAAATCAGCCAGAGGTTCTTCTCCAGCATCACAACTTGATGTGAGGTAGCAGCTAGCAAAGGTAAGTGTCAGATCCTGTTGGTCTCGACCTGGAACCCATTCTCTCAGGCGGCCTCCAGATTTGCTAACATGGTTAGCAAAGACTTGATAGATGTTCTGGACACCCCAAATGGCAGCATCAAAGTCTTCAACACCTAACCCTGTGAGGGTGACAGATTGCTTGAGGTCAATGAGACAATTACTGTTCCGTGGAATGCTATCATATGTGAGTATTGTGGCTATTATTGCAGTCATACAAATAAGACACTTACTTATACTTGCATAAGGGTGGAAGGCTTAGGTTGATGATAAATCCTTGAATGTGTAGAACGACTTCGTCAAGGGCCTTTGGGTCGATAGGCTTGTGGGCTAGGAAGGTAAGTTTGCCTGCAGACTGCTCAGCGATATATGTGGCATCCTCGACTGTTGTTGTCTCATACTGTTCAGTAGAAGATGATGTACTGATCATTTCCACTGTCTGCAGCTCTTGAAAGCCGTCCTCCTCCTTTGCCTTCTCCACAAAAACTTCCCTCAACAACATTTCTTCTTGAATGAACAAACAGCTGCAGAAGATAAATATTAGGTGTGTACTCACGATACTTGTTGCGTCCATCACGAAGCTGAGATAAAACAGCCATTGAGACTGATATGAATTTGCAGGGAATTTGCAGTGAATGAACAACAAGGGGTTATTATGAAGTAAGGGGACAGAAAGCAACAACAGAAGCGGATAATGCAGCGACAGACTTGGAGTGGATGGGACACAGGGAGGGATGGGGACTCTGAGTTGGAGAAGGAGGGGTCAGGTAGGTGCTTCGTCCAGGATCATTGGCATATGTGACAGTCTCGAATCACTGAGAAACCGTTCATGCTCATGCTTCGGAGGTGGTCGGATCACCACACCAAATGGCAGGAACGGTGAATGCCAACAGACATGTGCACCATGCATGTATAATTGGTAGAAGGTATCTTGGTGAAACTGCTTAAGTCCTCCAATCATGGCATGTGCTTAATATTTATGCCCTGTGGGTGCATAGTTGTCTGTCCACTCCTTATAAAATCTGGTAGATTGAACCTCCATTCAACTCACTTGGTACAACTCACTCCTGTCAAAATACATAATGAAAGGATTCAATAGTCATCTTGTAATAATGTACACTTTGAACAGGGTTCCACAGATACCAACTGCTTATTTGCAATGAGGCAATACCAGCTGTTTGTTCCTGAAACTAGGATGTTTGGCAACATTAGCAATCTTGAAGCCATTCTAGTTAGCCAACCAGCTATTGCCATCAGGTTGTTTCCTCCCGATGAACACGGGTGCCTTGTGTGTAATTTCAAAGACATGAATGATAAAGCAGCATGGCTGGAGCAAATGTGTGTGATTGGTCTAAAATGATATCACTGGCACCATCTAATTTGCCTGTGAGATCTGTGAGGTGTGCTAAAGATGGTCAAATGGACCAGTATCAGTAGGCAGTTTACATTTTCAACCAAAGACACCAAAGTCATACAAACAAACAAAGTGGTTCTGCAACAATATATAAACCCTCACCTGCATATCCTTCTGCTCTAGTATCCACCATCTCTCTGCAAATCTTTGCTCCCTGCCTCTATTCCTGCTCCTATCTAACCTATAGTCTCCTCAATTGCCATGTCGTCCAACAAGCCTATCCGCCGCCGTGCTGCCATGTCCACTGGAGGCAAGGTGTAAGTCTTCATGTCACCTGTCTGCAGGTCTCCTCACTGACTTGTGTTTGGCAAGTCCGAGGGGTATCATCCGCGCCGATGTGAGCGACAACGACAATGACAGCGACCCCGCTCCTACCCCCCCTGTCCGGGGCACTCGCGGCCGGGGACGGCCAAACCAGGAGCGAAGACCAGCAAGAAGAGCATCATCAAGATGGAGGAGTCCACCAATGAAGATGAGTCGTAAGTTCTGCTTATTTGGTGGCAGTCTTTAGATTGTTGGGCTAATCAGAGTATAGGGCAGCGGAGACTGTCCAAAAAACCCCCAAGAAGAAGGTCACCAAGGCAGCGGCGGAGAAGCGCACAGTCCAGTACGTCGGAACTGTTATCTAGTGCGCACTTTCACTTATGTTTCCCTGTGCTAGGACCAGCGCCAAGAGCGCAGTCCAGGCTCCAAAGTCCATTGACTCGTAAGTACCGTCTTTTCTCCCCTTGTCCCTTAATTTTTGAGTATTGCTAATACTATGCAATCTTAGGGAGGCTGATGCTCGTCGTCCCGACAGTTGCCCTACCTATATGCGGACCCCAAAGTAAGTAATTATCTACTATCCTTGATGACACATATAGTAACCGTTACCCTTATTCAGGGGGGCACGCATCTTGGAGGATGACCAAGAGCTTGAATCCCCAGAAAGCCCCTCACCGCAGTATGTTTCTTTTCATTTGCATGAACTGACTAACCAACACATTTGTTTATAGTAAGCAGCCAACCGGTCACATGCCGATGAAGTCAATGGCCAATAAGCGGCACACCGTTAGGTGAGTTCTTTCAGTCTTCTTTCTAGACGTAAACTAACTATTCTACAGTGAGACCGGTAGCGAGAACTCGGACAGCGAGTGGGAGCAGGCGTCTCCCACCAAAAAGCAGCATCAGCGGTACATCTCCTGTGGATCTGCATGTGACCACAACATTTACCAGTTTTTTGTCAGCTCTCCAGAGGTGGAGCTCATGCTGACTCCAGCTGGAAAGAAGAACAGCAAGATGGGTTTGCGGTATGTTGTAATTCTTCCATATCATTGCTCTTTTATACTTAACTAGTTTATAGTGCTGTGGCCTTTGGGAAGGTGGAGGTCATCATTACGTCCAAGCCGAAGGAAAAGGCTGTGTCTGTTGAAGTTGGTGCTGTAGTGCGCGCTGCTTTGACCGCGCCAAGTCCCACTTCGTACCATACATACCGCGTACTGTACCCTACCCTCTGGTATTTTCCACATTCCTAGATTCTGCGTTCTCATAGAGATATACCATACTCTTACTCAATGACTCGGTTTAGTGTAGATCTGATCCCCTCTCTAGAGTGGGCTCTACCCTAGGCATTTCTCGTCCTCTGGGCGCCAGAATGGTGCCAGTTAGTGTAGGGTTATGTGAGCTACCTAGCACGTGCTCAGTGCGCTGTATCCTCCCCTCTTAGACTTCTTAGAGCTCGACTTAGGTGAGTACTTTAGTTTCCTGTCAATGATAGACTTCTTAGAGCTCGACTTAGGCCATTGTGACCGCTCTGAGGTGCACTGCAGCCAACAGGTTATGAGCCCTGCGCTCTGACCGCCTCAAGACGTCCATCCCTGCCTGTCCAACTGCTCTAGAGCCTCCCCTGGCTCCCATTCCACCTCTGCACCCTCTGTGTGCCTCACTCTTTGCTCTGGGACCCCCTTTTCAACTTATGTCGCTCCTGCACTCAGTTTTTGTCCCCTCTCTTCGTCCTTTCGCCTGTACATTGCGTGCCACGTCACTACCCCTCCACCGCGACGCTGGCCGCTGCACCGCACTCCAACATCTCTAATTGCAGCAACTACCTCTCTGGTCCATCCCACTTCGCCTCCATGCTCTCCTGCACATTCTGTGGTCCCCTCAACCATTCAGGGGTCCAGTGCTTCGCTAAGCGCAATGCCAGCGCGCAGACAAAGTGCAGGGCCTCCCAGCACATTCAGCATCACCCCCATTGTTCAGAGCACCACGAGGACGCCTTTGAGGCCCCTCACATGTCCTTTGCCACCTTTGGGTCGCAGGATGAACTCCAGCAGTCTGCTGTGAGTGCCGGTTGCACCTCTGCCTTCCTCTCTGCCTCAGATCGCTCGTCCTGGCTCTCCACTTCTGCTGCTGCTAACTGGAACACTGACACAGGTGCTTCTGCACACATGACACCCCACCGCCACTGGTTTCGCTCCTACTCGCCCCACACCATCCCCATTCGACTCGCCAACTCGCATATTGTCTACTCTGCGGGTCTGGGCTCTGTGGTCTTCCAACCTGAGCAGAAGGGCGGTGTTTTACCACCTGCTGTTGTACTACATGACGTCTTGCATGTCCCTGCACTTGCCAGCAACCTGCTGTCCGTTTTCCACCTCACGCATGAGAAGGGCTACACTGTCAAGTTGCACGCGTCCTCTGCGCTGTTCTACCACCAGGGGGAGCTTTGCTTCGAGGCCCAGGTCAATGCGCACAATGTGGGCTACCTGCTTGGTCGCACTATTCCCCAATCGACGACTGCGCTCTCTGTGTTGACCACCAGCAATGAGAACCTCGCACTATGGCACCAGCGCTGCTCACACATCAATCTTGATGATCTGCGCTCTGCAATTTGCAAGGAGCTCGTCCAAGGGCTCAGAATTCGCTCCCAGCGTGCATCTGACGCGATCTGCGAGCCCTGCCTTGCTGGCAAGCTCAATCGCCATCCCATTCCTCGCTTCACCTCCAGGAGGTTTGTTCGCCTGGCCCTCATCCACACTGACCTCAAGGGCAAGCTCCTAGTGCGCACAGCTGAGGGCTACCAGTACTGGATGGTCTTTGTTGACGACTCGACGTGTTTCTGGGCCATGGCTTACCTCAGGCTCAAGAGCAACGCCTTTGCTGCATTTAAGGTGTTCAAGGCATATGCTGAGAACTGCCTAGGCCTGCGCATCAAGGCCACACACGACGACAAGGGTGGCGAGTACATGGGCCAGGAGTTTATCGACTACTGCGCAGAACATGGCATCCACAGGCAGCACACAGAACCAGACGAGCCCCATCAGAACGGCATCACAGAGCGAGCCAACAGGACAACATCTGAAGGCGCCACTGCCCTCCTCGCACAGGCAAAGCTGCCTCCTTTGTTCTGGGGCCATGCTGTCTCTACCTTTGTCCACACACGCAACCGCATGCCCACCTCTGCGCTCGATGGAGGCATCCCCTACACTGCTTGGAAGGGTGATGGGTGCAAGCCTGACGTGTCCTACTTCCGCGTCTTTGGCTGTCTGGCCTATGTCCTTATTCGCAAGAAGGACTGCAAAGTGCTGTAGCCACACACAAGGAAGTACATCTTCATTGGCTACCCAGAGGGCACAAAGGCCTGGCGATTCTGGGATTCTGCAGCAAAGAAGATCATCATCTCGTCGCATGCTGTGTTCGATGAACAGTGCTTCCCTGGCAACTCGCCCTTCATCAATGTCTTTGGCCTGCCCCTCGATGATGTGGACGTCCCTGGCCCAGATGCGGACGCACCACCTCAGGACAATGCTCCAGATGTGCCAGAGCTGCATGATCAGGGGGGAGATGATGACTGGGATGATCCTGCACCTCCTGCACCTCCTGCGCCACAAATCGCGCCTCCACCAGCTGCACCACCGTGTCAGCAGTCCCCACAGTGTCCACCATCTCCACCTGCACCTTTGCCCCCTCCTGCACAACCTCCTGCGCCTCCACAGGGTCCTCCACATGCTCCAGCGATCGCTCATGCGCCTCCATCATCGCCTCCTGCCCCTGCAGTTCGTCCTCAAGCACCATCAATTCACCAGCAGGCCCAAGGTGAGGGCGGCTTCAAGCCCTACCCTGCACTTGCTCGCAAACAACTCCCATCGCGCTCTTCTCGCTACCAGGGTTCCCTCAACAACAGAGAGCTTGAACGCCAGAACCTCGTTCCACAGCGTCTTCGCATTCACTCTGCATCCCCTGCTCCACCTGCTGCATCGCCTGAACCACCACAGTGCGACTCGTCCTCGCCAGATCCTCTCATTGATGCGCCAGTCGAGGAGCAAGTTCCTCCTCCTCATGCCAATCCTTTCACTCCTTGCTCCATGTCGCCCCCACCGAGTCCCACGTCCTCTGACGACGAACTCGACTGTCTAGGTCGCGACAATGGCAGTGACGAAGATGCACTCCATGCGATGATGGCTGGCATCAAGGATGTCTACTTTGGCCAGCACTACAACTACCTGACCTACAATGAGGCTCTCAAGGTCGCATTCAAGTCTGTGGTCGAGCATGCATCAAAGGCGAACCAGGAGCACTTGGGTGAGCCCAGGTCGATCGCAGAGGTCATGGAACTCGACGCAGATGAGCGTGCCAGGTGGCTCAAGGCTGCCCAGGATGAAATCCAGTCCCTTGTTGAGAATGGCACCTTCGAACTCGTCCTCCTCCCTCCAGGTCGCAAGGCTATTGGCTCCCGCTGGGTCTTCCACATCAAGTGCAATGCAGACGGCTCCATTGAGCAATACCAGGGTCGCCTCGTCGCAAAGGGCTTCTCCCAGTGTCCTGGCTTCGAGTACAACGAGACCTTCACCCCCACACCGAAGTGGGTGTCGATTCGAGCCATCCTCGCCCTTGCTGGGCTGGAGGACCTCGAGCTCGAGTCTGTGGACATCTCCTCTGCCTACCTCAACGGCGAGCTCAAGGAGGAGGTCTACATGCGCCAGCCTGAGGGCTTTGAGGACAAGACTCCTGAGTGGGTGTGGCGCCTTCGCAAGGCTCTCTATGGCCTCAAGCAGGCTGGCCGCTGCTGGCATGAGAAGCTCAACAAGGTCCTTGGCAAGCGTGGGTTTGAGCGACTGGTGTGCGAGCACAGTGTCTGGGTTTACCTCCGCAATGGTGTGCATCTCATCATTCCTGTGTTTGTCGACGACATCACCATTGCTGGCAAGGACAAGGCTGCGATCCAATGTGTCAAGGACGACCTGCGCAAGCACTTCAAGCTGCGTGACCTGGGGCCCAATTGATATGATTGCAAAGTGAGGCACTTGAAAGACTTCTTGTGTAATGCAACTCCTGATACATATTACTTGAACATTTCAAATAATCTATTATGTAGTCCACTATAATGGGGAGCAGTTATTAATGCAACATCAACAGTCTTTATACTGTTTGCCTTAGGACAGTGTAAATGTAGATCAAGAGAAGAAGAATATCATAGTAGTAATATAAATACACAACTGCTCAATACAAAGCAGCTTATAAGACTCACTACATTGTTGTCCAGGTAATCAATAAATCAACTAAACACAGTTGAATAAATCAAAAACTAGTGCTAGTAAAAAAAAGTAGTTAAAAAAGGTCTGTTAGTGATATATATACATCAAAATCTTGGCTCAACAGGAAAGGCCTCTATTTTTCTGCTTGATATGTATATTGATTAACAGTAATAGTGGGTGATAGAAAGCATTTATATAGTTGTATGAGTTGCTTATTTGTCTGCTGGTCCTAGGTCACACATTAAAGGAAAAACTAGATGAGTTTATAGCAATCATCATTAGAATAACATACTAATTAGCATTCATTGTTCATCATAAGTGCACCTAAAATGAGGTTTGCATATTTTCTCAGCTTATATCTGAGCCAATAAAGCACTATTAAGATTCATAGGTAATTTATTGTCCAAAGCTTTCATCTGCTTTCATATATGTAATATGGCCAGACCAGAGGTCAAGGTTGAGGTATCTGTTAGTAAAGTGGCCTAGATCTATGAAGTTACCTAGATGTTTCTACCACCTATAGGTGTTGTAGCATATGTCTATTATAGAATATCAATATCACCACCAACAATTAAATATGACCAGAGCATATACACTACTAGAAAGCATTATATGATATTATACAACAATCTTATGACAACAAGTCAAACTTTGGAGCTTTAGCTTGCAGATCATTGTAGATATGTATAGACCATGATCTTTTGATATAAATCTATTTCTTTCAACTGATATACAATGCACATCATCTGAATCTACAAAATGTAGTAAATTTGTAGTTCTGGGCCAAGCTATTTGCAACTTAAGCTGGACCCATGTTTAGCCTGATTGAAAGTGTCAAGAAACCTTCAAAAGCTGCTGTGAATACAGAGTGTTGAAGTAGTAGCAGAGCTATAAATTTATTGAACTTAGATATATGCAGTGCCACAAAGGTAGAGCACTGGAAGTATGTGCCTATGTTGAATGAGCTGAGGGCAGTGAAGTGCTCATGCGGAGAGGTATAAGAATTGAGTAAGATAAGATAACAAAAGCAGGCACTGCCATTGTTCATTTTGATCTAATGGCAGTAACAAATCCTGACCCTAACCCTAAAGCTGTGCTGATGAAGTAAGGAAATTTGTAGTCCAGCGTCTAACATTTTGTAGTCAAAGGCTTTCTGAGTCTGAATGTTTTTTCCCACGTACATTGTTAAGTGTGTTGTGGCACTGGCGGGAAGTGCACCTCATTATAAACAATTGATTTTGTTCCTCATCAATTGTAACAGAGCCTGTTCACTGTATTCCAGGTCCAGTTATGCTGCCAGACTGTGATGATATTTGTTCAACTTGTTTATGTGATCTTGCTGATAACAAGTTACCAATAGATAGTTTGGCCAATAGCCTTTGGATCAGTGAAGTACCTGACACTCTCAAGGACCTTAGTTGAACAGAAAAGTTATTGATTTCCAGGGTTTAACATAATATGTGTATAGTGAAAGTCCACATGTCTGGTATGTCAAAAATGAAAGCAAATGTTATGAGCCACTCCCTTCTGATGCCAAAGATTTATTCTGTGCTACCTCCACCCAAAGAAGATCTTGACAATGTTTTGGTGTTTATTTATATAGGACCTAATGTACCCATGGAGAAAGAGTATAGATGTACCCCTATGTTAGTAAGGTGTAACAAAGTTGCTGCTGCATTAGTGTGGCTGAAGCTCAATCATGTTGACTATGCAGACTTGCAAATTTCATATGACAATCTTACAATGCATATAAGTAGCAGTACACCAGTGCATTAGTGGGGCATTTATTACTCACATATGTAGTTGAACTTATCTCTATACAAAGGGTGGATTTACCTTTCAATTGGTTACTTATGTACATAGAAATGTCACACTTACCTCTCTTTGACTGATTACTTACTTGCATACAAAGGTCACATTTATCTGCTTTTAATCATATACTTACTTCTGTACAAAAGTCGAACTTACCCCATTGAATTGGGGGTTGTGGCCCGGAAATGTGATTTTGTGCGCAGGCAGCTAACATTGTGCAAAGGGGAGCCCTGCCAAAATGTGATATAGTGGACATCACTTTTCACACCTCATGCATATTAGGTCCTTGCACAGCCACCTAGAGTGCCCTGCCTATTTTAAGAGGAAAGGCTGAAAGGAAGTAGTGAATAGAACAGTGCAAGCTCAGTAATTTGCAATGCTCAGTAGGTCAGTAACTCTTACCTAGTGGGTCTTGAACAGGTTATAAGTCTTTAGGAGTCCACTAGGATGTGATGAAGCAATCTCAGTAAGCTGAACAGTATAACAGACTTAGTAGGTGTTAAACAGGTAGAGCACTCAGTAGTCCAGAAGAGAAAGGGGATCCCTTAGTAAGCTGAATGGTCCATGCACTCAGTAGCTGTCAAACAGGTTGATTCCTCAGTAATTCCGAATAGAACAGGGTTCCCTCAGTAAGCTAAACAGTTACTGCACCTTGCATAATTGCGTGAAGATGCCAATTTTTCTGTGGGCATCTACTATCCCTTTTTAGGCAGGTCACCATCACAGGGTGCTCCATATGTGACGAACTCTGCAGTCACACATGCCACTCTGCCGCAACAGCCGTGCTTGGATGCGCACCTGTCCACCCTTCCGACAATGACCCCCACCATCTCTGCAGACCTCAAACAACGCATGGTACAGCTCTACATCAATGAGAACTGGACTATGGAGGAAATTGCAGACAAGTTGGCAGTCTCAATAGGCCTTATCTCAAAAGTCATTAATATCTACCGCAATTACAGCACTATTATCGACCTGACCAAGGAGCGCACTGGCTGGCCACCCTATGCAGATGACAATGATTGCGCTTTTCTCCAACAAATTCTTTCTGCAAACCCTAATCTCTATCTCAATGAGATTCAGAACAGGTTGGCGAAGGTGCGCAATCTTCACGTATCAATTGCCACCATCTCTCACATGATCCGGGATCTTGGGGTGAGCTGGAAGGGGGTCATGAAAGCGGCTTTGGAGTGGGATGAGGAGTTACGGGTGTTATGGATGTTGGACATGGTGAAGTATGAGGATCCCGAGTTCTTTGTCTTTCTCAATGAAAGCGTAGTTGATAATCACACCACTGCACGCACATACAGGTGGTCCGAGACAGGAGTCCCCTGCGTCAATTGTGGCACCTTTCTTCAAGAGACCTGGTTCTCCTTGCTTCCTACCCTGAGCATTGATGGTATCATCCCTCTCAATATCTTTGAAGGCTCTGTCAATAAAGAGTGATTCATCACATTTCTGCACAAGCATGTGGTACAAGCAATCACCACACATTCTCTACAATGTCTAACCTGTGTTGTGACTCCATGCTATCTAGGCTCCCAAGCTCAACCCTTTTCCTGGAAAACACAGCATTGTTATAATTGACAACTGCACAATCCATCACGATGAAGATATCCATTACCTAGTTGAGACCAAGTGTAGTAGGCATCTATTTGCTGCACTGTCATACTACACTGACTGTTTGCGGCCCTGGTTTGGTAGGTGCAAAATTAATCTACTTACCGCCATACTCGCCTGACTTTAATCCAATTGAAGAGGCATTCTCATCTATCAAAGTGTGGCTTTGGAGGAACGAGGGATGGTACACAGGCCCTGGTCAGCTACCTTGGCTCATTGAGTGTGCAACTGCGTCAGTGACTGTGGATATATCATAATGAATGTACAATACTGTATGATATGAAATGAGTAGTGTGTGATCAAATGATTACAATGGATGTGAATGGAGCAGAGGATTTGACCCAACTACAACGAATAACGAGCATACTTGGCGCGCTTGGTCACAACTCGACCATACTAGGCACGTGCATAATTTTTTGGAGCGTAAACCTAACCCTCTTCCAAATTCGGA
This sequence comes from Polyporus tsugae, assembly GCA_024305745.1. NCBI lineage: Eukaryota > Fungi > Basidiomycota > Agaricomycetes > Polyporales > Polyporaceae > Polyporus > Polyporus tsugae. Next base: position 678,020 of record JAHRBS010000010.1, on the reverse strand, counting down.
ACAAATTGGTAAAGGTGCTCGACAGGCACCTCAGCGATAGAGTCAGGAGTGTACGACAGTGCAGCAAGTGCGCCAATCATATTATCAGAGGGAAATACCTCGCTCACGTCCAAAGCTCTCAAGGCAGCAAGTGAGCTCTTTATGAACATTGGGTGATGGTGAGGAACAGAGATGCTCAACGGTTGCATTGTCATCGGGGATGGAAGGGGATGCAGCACAAGCAATGGCGATGGATGGGATGGCAGCAGCAGAGACAGCGGCCCTGGGGACAGTGGGGATGGGGACAGCGGGCACAGGAACAGCAGGGACGGGGACAGCGGCGGGAGCTGGGCCCTGAACAGTGGTGGCTGGAGTACCACTGAGTCCACGTTCGAAAACCATAGTGAGCAGCGGCATGATAGCCACCACAACTGCTGCACCAGGATTGCCATGCAATGGGGTGGGTGCCAGAGGGACCGACGAGGACATAGGGCCTGAACGACCACAAGCCTTTGGAGTGGACAGCGGCTTACCTGTCCACTCCTGGAGAAGCTTGTCCGGAGGGGCCTCAGAGGCGACACAGGCACCCGCAGCGGCGGCCTGGGACCAGGACTTGAGCCTGATTGGCATGATCGGGATGTGCTCACCCATCGCATCAATGAAGCACGGAGTAGGGTGCTTGTTGCACTTCCAGTACCGCAAGATCTCCTGGGCTGCTTGCCCCACAGCACATTGCAGCGGGCTGTACGCATCAACATGAGGAACCTGTAGGTACTCACCTAAGTCGAGCTCTAAGAAGTCTAAGGACCACAGAGCTCGACAGAGGTGAGGTGACAGCGCACTGAGCACGTGCTAGGTAGCTTACATGATCCTACACTAACTGGCACCGCTCTGGTGCCAAAAGGACGAGAAATGCCTAAGGTAGGGCCCACTCTAGAGAGGGGATCAGGTCTACACTAAACCGAGTCATTGAGCAAGAGTATGGTATATCTCTATGAGAACGGAGAATCTAGCGATGTGGAAAATACCAGAGTATGCAGTATGTATTGTACAAAGTGGGACTTGGTGCGGTCAAAGGAGCGCGCTGTTACCACCTTGTATGCCATCTTATCTTTTCCCCTTTGATGTTCCTATCTCGCTCTCGCCCCTGCATGACTCCTGGGTTCAACCCCACTGTACTCTTACTAGGCGCGTGATCACAACATCACGTGTTAGCTATTGTCCTCGATCCGGACCATCCCGTGCTATTGTCCTTCTCAGTACAATAGGCCTCCCCTTCTCGGTTACTCCTTTGTTCTCCGTTCGCTGTAGAGTCCCGTTACCTCGGTTCCGCTATTGTTCCTGTTACCTACATAAGACAAGACCCCCATGTACTTTTCCCTAGTTTGACCTCTTGAATCTATTGAGGTTCTCACTCCCCACTGAACCCTTGAGCGACTGTCCCTTGGCCAGTCACTACTCGGAACCTCTGACACAACAAACACTGCTTAAATCCCTCACCATCCTCTGCCCACTTTGAGAGTGCGCACCTCTGACCCCACACTGAGAACCTTGTCGTAACATTAGGTCAAACTCTTTCTCCTGCCGACTTATCTAAGTCTAGGCAATAACCGTGGCTCCCCCGACACAAAGCATCAGACGTCTCCCAAGTAACTCTACTCTTGGAGAAGACGACATTTGGTACCTCTACGATCGACACATCATATTCAACGGTACTCATTGGGTCTATACTACTGGAGAAGACGGATATCCCCTTGAAAGAACCTCCAGAGTTAACCCTACAGAGTGGCCCAAGGGATCTCTAGAGAATTCCAGTCAAATCCCTGTGGCGTCCCCGAACCCCAGTCGAAACCCCACCCCCAAAGCTTCCCCCTCACTCTCAGCTATTCCCCTAGCCACTGCTCTAACCCTAGCCAGCTAAGGAATCAGTCGCCGCACACCACCTCCAGTATCCCCCATTGTTCCCCCACCCAAACTTCTGACATCAGGAAGTGGTGCCAACCCCAGACAAACAATCAACCTCAACTCACCCCCGAAACCCAAGATCCCCATGTCCAACACGCAGTCACCTCCCGTAACTGGTACCCCCACGGTACGACCCAGCGAACGAAAGATCCGCCCGCCTCCAGACTTCTCGGGAGACCGCACGCCAGCAGCTCTGTTCTTTAACACCTGCAGAACCTACCTATGCATCAATGCAGCATCCTATCCTAACGATGAAGAAAGGATCATCTTTATCTTGTCGTTCTTGGAAGGGGGCACTGCTGGACCATGGAAGGAAGTTTTGATGGGAGAAGCATATGAGACCAATGACAAGGGCACGGAAGTGGGATTTGGAACCTTCAACACCTTCAAAGCAAAGTTCTTTGCCGCCTTCCAACCCCTGTCCCCAGCTGCCGACTGCATCACCCGGATGAAAGCAATGAAACAGACGGGGTCAGCAGAAGATGATGTTGCCCAGTTCCATCGCATTGCCACCAAATCCACCGTCACAGACCTAGACATCCTCTCGGACTACTTCCTCACAGGCCTTAACTCCGGTCTGATCAAGAACATCATGACTGTCGAGAAGCTGCTGACCTCAATCGAGGGGTACTACAAACTCGCTGTACGTTTGGACATGCAATGGCGCAAGGCAAACGAGTACACCAAGCACACCAAGCCTACCCAACTGCCGTCAAACAAGACCCCGGTGTCAACTGGATCCTTCCCCGTTCGACTTGAAAAACTCACCGATGAAGAACGAGCCTACTTCAGGGAAAAAGGAATCTACTTCAGATGCCACACCGAAGGTCACATTGCCCGGGACTGCAAGGGCACCCCCTTTACCCCCTCCAATACCAAGAACCCCACACCACCCCTGCCTCGCAAGATCTGCATCATCACCACCAAGTCCGCTGAAACCCCCACCCCTGTTGAACCTCCCATTGCCCGCATTAGAGCCATCTATGCCTCTCTGTCCGATGCTGAAAAGGAAGAGGTGGTAAACATTGCGGAAGCGGAGGGTTTTTGAATGGGTCGACAGTACCGATGTCTGGATGACCCCAAATTATGGTCTCTCCTGTAATTGTAGCAGAGATATCCAACCAATCTATGCGGATTCCTGTCTCTATCACAAATGACCAAATCATCGAAACCCATGCCCTAGTTGACTCCGGAGCAGGAGGGATCTTCATTGATCACAGTTTTGCCCTTGCTCAAGGGCTCCCATGCTCCAAGCTGTTATCACCCATCCCAGTATTCAATGTCGATGGTACACCCAATCAACAGGGCTTCATAACCCACTGCGTACGAAAGGACCTGACCATTGCTGGACTCACCCAACGCACTCAATTTCTGGTAACCGCACTGGGCAACAAGCACATTATTCCCAGCCTACCCTGGCTTTGTCAAACCAATGCTAAAGTGGACTAGCAGCAGGGCCTAGTCAACTTTGCCAACCTGGAATCCCCACCTCTACCAACCCCTCACCATTCAAACCAAAGCAACCCACGGTAGAAATGGTACCAGATCAGGGAGACGAAAGACAAACTTCCCCACACTGCAAAGAGGAAGAGACCTCTCCAGAAGAAGATGAGTCACACGATCCACTCCTAGAGCTGGCCCCAGACGAACTCCTTATCTCATATATCCACGGCGAACCAGTCATCAGCATCTTCCAACCTGACGAACCTCCTGTCACACGGGACATTCCCTTTGACCTACACAACGGCCATACCGGCCCAGTTACTATTGGATGATGTACTTATTGGAAATCACTGCTAGGCCTTCCATGGTTCTCCATAGGACAACAGACTTGGGTTGTAGGCAAACTCAACCTGGTTATGGAAATGGCACAGAAACTCCATGAAGGCGAGAAAGCCTGTTCTTTTGAGGACATGGTACCCGACCTCTACCATGACTACAGAGATGTCTTTGAGAAAAAAGCGGCAGAGTGGTTCCCTGAATCCTGACCTTGTTACGACTGGGACCAGGGAGACTTACGAGATGAGCACGAGCGCCGACAAGCACTTGTGCAGCGAGAGCGGAGCAAGGCTCAACGGTCAGGGCTGGAGACAAGATGTATTGAGTAAGTAGGTGTCTACAAGCGAAATACAGCGAGGCTTACCTGGAGACAAGAGGTCAAAACTGAGGTCTCCAGGCAGCAAAGTACAGGTCCTTATATACGTATAGAGGACAATGAGAACCTGGGGACAATAGGTAACTATGGACACGGGTGAACAATAGAAACGGAACAATAGTGACAATGGACAATAAGGAGCTATTGTGCTAGAGAACAAAGGATGAGATACAATGCAATGGAGAACAATAAGTACGACATGAGAAGTAGATCGTCCAGAAAAGGAAACTAAGGTGCTGGTGGCAGGTGCTGAATTGAACGTTCATGACAATACCCCCCTCCTAAGGGTCGTGCCTTCACGACTAAGTCTTCTTGAGAGGACCAGGCGCCTCTGCGTGCGTTGAATGGAATTTTTGCACAAGTTGCGGCACATTTGTAAGGTCCACTGCATCCTCCCAGCTGTTGTGTTCAGGGCCCCAACCCTTCCAGTATACGAGGTACTGCAGTTTCTTCCACCACCCATACCGCCATGACTCCAACACTTCCTCCACTTCATACTCTTCCTCCCCCTCCACCTCAATTGCCACTGGCTCTGCTGGGTGACAACCGGGGAGTCGACTTTCCTTGTGTGGAAGCAACAGAGAAACATGGAATACTGGGTGGATTACAAGGTCCTTGGGGAGTCTGAGCTTGTAAGCTAGATTGCCCACCCTGCGTACAACCGGATATGGGCCAGCGTACCAATCCACCAGTTTCCGAGAGACTCCAGGAACACAGAAGTTCCTCATGTCGAGCCAAACCTTCTGGCCTTCCTTGAACTCTGGTGCCTTGCGGACGTACCAGTCATAGTACTCCTTCATCCACTCAGCTGCTAGAGTCAAGGCCACGGTTGCATCCTCTCGTGCCTGTCGCAACTCCTCTTGACGTTCATCAGCCGCAGGCACCGCCGTAGGCAACATCAGAATGTGGAACTGGGGTTCGTAGCTGTACATGAGGTAGAATGGCAAATAACCCATTGACGAGTGCTGGTGCGAGTTAAAGGCAAACTCTGCAATCGGCAGCCACTTGACCCAGTCATTGCGGCGCCATGAGCAGAACATACAAAGGTACACCTCTATCTCCTGGTTCCATCGTTCCGATTGCCCATCCGTCTGAGGGTGGTAGGCTGTGGACATTGAACTTCCCATGCCGAGTCCCTTGAGCACAATGCAGAAGAGCTTGCTTGAGAACTGGGGCCCATGATCAGAGATGATCTTCCATGGCAGCCCGTGAAAAAGAAAATGTTCTCAGATAAAGTTGTCAGCAGCTCCTTCTGTGTCAATCTCCTCGGTGCAAGGAATAAGATGTATCATCTTTCCATGCCAATCAGCGATGAGCTGAAGCGCGTTGTATCCGTCCACCTCTGGGAGTCCAGTGATGAAGTTGCACATCACAATCTGGCCCGGGCTATCAGGGATTTCGTTTGGTTGAAGAGGACTGTGTGATTTGGCATGCGAGCCCTTGCCGCGGCGACAGGCGTCGCAGGTCTCAACGTAATGCTTAATAAACTTTGCCATGCCTGGCCACCAGTAGTTTCGCGTGACCAACTCCAACGTCTTCGACTGCCTAGGGTGTCCAGTGGGCGGGAGGTCGTGGTGGATGCATACAATCTCAGCATGCAGTGCGTCGTCCTTGGGAACATAGACTTTGCCTCGGTACAGTAGCCGGCCTTGCTCACTGTTCCAGTCCACCAAGTCATTCTGAAGACACGCTGGTCCAAGTTTGTCCAGTTTACTGAGTGCCTCCACAACCTCCTGCTCGCGCTCTCCACACTCACGGATGCATCAAAGCAGTGCCTTCTCTGGAACCACTGATAGGTGCCCTCTCTTGGCTGCCAGTACCCGGAAATGTTCTGGCTGCAACAAGACTCGACCGAGATTGTCATCTGCATCTTTGTGCTGGTGGTCGGGCCGTCTCGACAGTGCATCGGCCCTACCATTAGACGTCCCAGGCTTGTGTGAGATGACAAAGTCAAATTGTGACAGATAGAGAGCCCATCATGCCCTGTGTGTGAGGTTCTGTGCTGTGCGCCAATACTCAAGGTTCTTGTGGTCCGACTGGATCTTGAACACACTAGGGAGACCCTCGAGATAGTGATGCCAGGTTTGCAGGGCATGAATGATGGTGAGCATCTCCTTGTCATAGATCTCATAGTTGCATTCAGCATCGTTCATCAACTCGGAGTGAAAAGCGATGGGGTGCCATTTGCCGTCTTCCCCCTCCTGAGACAGAACCGCGCCCGTAGCGAAGCCAGATGCGTCGACTTTGATGTGGGTGTTGCGGTCTGGATCATAGATCATCAGGACAGGGCTTCTGGTGAAGCAGCGCTTGAGTTCGTCAAAGGCAGACTGCTCTTTGTCTCCCCATTGCCATGGCGCATTGCCCGTGAGGCAATCCAAGGGTTTGCAGATGGCACTAAAGTCCTTTATGAACCGCCAATAGAAGTTTGCGAAACCGCGGAACTTCCATACATCCGTGGCATTCTGAGGGACAGGCCAATCTGCAATACCCTTCACCTTCACTGGGTCCATCTCTACGTAGTTCTCCGAGACAAGTACACCGAGGTATTCCACCTTAGGCTGTTCAAACTTGCACTTCTCTGGCTTGCAGAACAGATTGTTCTCCTTAAGACATTTCAGGACCTCGCGCACCAGTGTGCAGTGTTCCTCAAGACTGTCAGTGAATATGAGGATGTCATTGAGGTAGATAGTGACTTTGCTGAGTATGATGAGGTCCTTGAAGATGTTGTTCATGAGTGCAGAGAATGTGCTGGGTGAATTGGCTAGCCCAAAGAACATAACGTTCGGCTCAAACAGCCCTCAATTGGTCACGAAGACAGCCTTCCACTCATCGCCGGCCTTAACCCGCACATTGTTGTACCCCCAGCGAATATCGAGCTTTGTGAAGTACTTGGCCTTCTTGAGTCGATCTATCAGATCCGATACCAATGGTAGTGGGTAACGGTTCTTAATGGTGATCTCGTTGAGTCGCTGATAGTCCTGGACTGGACGTAGGCTACCATCCTTCTTCTTGACAAAGAAGAACGGCGATGACATCAGCGACTTTGACTCTTGAATATAGCCTTTGGCCAAGTTCTCAGCAAGAAACTTGTCAAGCTCTCCTTGTTCACTGGGCAATAGGGGGTACACGCGGGAATGGAACATCTTTGCATTGGGCACGAGCTCTATCGCATGGTCATAGGGTCCGTGTTCTGGCAAACGTTCGGACGCCTCTTTCGAGAACACATGCAAGTATTCATGATAGTGCTCGGGTACAATCTCTTCGACGGAGCGGACTTCCTTCTTCTGGTACTCTTGCTCAGCGAGTTGTTGCAAATATGTGTATGTTGCTGAAGCAAACAGTTGCGGAGCACCATAAAGGCGTTGTCCATCCTCCCATGCATTGAGAAGAGACGTCTCAGTTCCATCCCACCGCAGCAGGAATCCTGGCAGCCAGGGCCTATCCTCCTCCTTCTCCTCAGTCATAATGGCCGCATGCACCCTTCCAACCTTCCTAACCTTCTTTGCCCGTCGAGGACCGCAGCGCGCTGTAAGCCGTACCTCCATATCACGCGCTTTGGTCTCAACAGGTTCAGAGGTTCTCTGGTTAGCCGGGCATGTCTCTGGACATCTCGACAGCCACAGCGAGCCACGTTCCCAGTCTACTTCAGGGTTGTGCTCGCGTAGCCAGTCCAGGCCGATGATGACATCCTCTTCTCCTATATCCATCACTACAAAGACCACCTTCTCCCTGTGGTCTCCGATTGCCATATCCAACATGGCAACCTCTGTGATTGTACTATCACGGTTTTCCGAACTGTCAATGTTGTACAGAGGAATTGGCCTTGCCAACTTCCTCGTCGTAACCCTATTCTGTTCTACGAATCGTTTATGTAGGAACTTAGTAGTAGCACCACTATCTACCATAGCTACAATGTCCTTATGTCGCTGCTTGCTGATTAACCATACCGGTATATGAAAGTGGTGACCATCGTGATTTACTTCATATACAAACGACAAACCCAGTACAGAAAATCAACTATTACTACAGGAACCAGCACGCGCAGCGTCCAATGCGGTTCTAATCAAAAACCCTCTTTCTTATCAACCACCGTAAGGGCGGCGATCTTCTCCTCCATTGCCTTGAGCTGGGCTTTGAGTGTCGTGAGTTCATCGGCACCGGATGAGGAAGAAGAGGCAACCTGTTGGCCCTCGACTTTGGGCTTTGGGCAGCAGAACATGGGATGTCCTTTCTCACCGCAGTTCCAGCACTCGCCGTTGAACTTCTTCTTGCCCAAACTGGAGGCAGCTGCCTTTTCGCCCTTCTTCTTCCATCCAAATTGCTTTGGCCGGTCCTCCTCGCATGCGGCAAGTTGCTGGTCCATCTGCAGCGCGACTTTCTGGATCTTGGCCAGGTCCGAGATATTGTGCGCTGTGGTTGCAAAGGTGTCCTTGATCTTGTAAGGGAGTGCCGTGCAGTACTGTTCGTGTTTGTCTGCATCAGCAAACCTGGTGCAAGCAGCAATGGCATTGAATTGGCTGGTGTAGTCCTTGACGGTGCCAAGCTGATGGGAAGCCTTGCAGAGTTTGGTGAGTTCTGCGACAGCCGCTTCCTCGTCGTCTGCAGCGCAGAAGTGCACCTTGAATGACCCTTCAAAGGCCGCAAAGTCCGACCACGCAACATTGCCACTGGCCACCGTGACGATGTATGGACCAGCCCACTCAGCAGCACCACTGGTCAACTTGTTGAGGATCGTGATCCAGCGGATCTCGTGCGCAACACCTTGCGCCTCGAGAAGATCGTAGTAGATGCGGGCATTAGCCACAAAGCGAAGCCCTTCCTGCGCGAGTTTTCCATTGTACTCATGAGGGGCAATTTTAGAGAGGAGTTTGGAAACATCGAAGGGAGCGGGCGTGGCCATGGTGGAAGCAGGCGATGAGGGTGGAGAGGGACTTGGCACGGGTGAGGGACTACTTGGGGTGTTAAGAACAATGGTTTGTTGTGGAGGGGTCCCTGCCAGAGAGGGTGTGGGTGGGGGGTTGGATGTTTTTCGTGCAATATGGTCACTGGCTAGCGCAAGTGCTTGGCCAAGTGGAATTGATCTCAATGAGGGTGATCCGCTGGGAGTGGGGATATGACTAGGAGCACGGCTAGGGGGACATTTGCCTGGTCGGCTGATTGCAGCGGCAGAGGCTGCTCGTGGAAGGCGGTTGGTGAGGACTCTGGGTCATGACTGGGTGATGAGATCATTCTGCTCTGGGGCGGTTGCGACAAAACTGGGATATTGAGACCAGCTTTCCTCATCCCAGTCAAAGGTGTTCGACCGGTTGGGGCAGGGTTGTTGTTTGCAGATGTACCACCACGAGTCTAACTTGTTCCAATGCTGGTCTTCGACCGCGATGACGTGGAAGACGTGCCCGTATATACTGCAGCTCGCCAGGTTGTTGAAACTTGCTTCCTATCCAAGGAACAGAGACGGCAGGTGCACAATCCAACACGGTCTGCTCAGCCTCCTCGGCCTATTGCTGTGTCTTAACCTCAAGGGACACGAGCCCAGGGGTGTCCTGCCTTGGCTTTGTTTCGCCGCCTTTCTCTAGCCTCCCAGGCTGTGAGGCAGACCACTTCTGTCAGTGCCAGGGTCTCAGGTTAGGAGCTTTCCGCGCACTGTACCACTGAAAGTGGCAAGCCTCGAGTTGAATCAAGACCACGTCCGATGGTGTGACTAGAGCACGTACTACGCTACATCAACATAGAGGGTCTGAGTATGTACCGTACGAGGGGAAAGGGGGATGATAAATGTGTGTAAACTCTGGGGGAAAAGTGCACTGGTGCTTGTGGAGAAGTTTTGACCTAATGTTATGACTGGGCATCGAGTAAGGATCAGGGATACGTATGAGACGAGCAGGAGCGCCAACAAGCACTTGTGCAGCGAGAGCGGAGCAAGGCTTGACAGTCAGGGCTGGAGACAAGGTGTATTGAGTGAGGTAACTAGCGAGGGAAATACAGCGAGGCTTACCTGGAGACAAGAGGTCAAAACTGAGGTCTCCAGGCAGCAAAGTACAGGTCCTTATATACGTATAGAGGACAATGGAAACAGAACAATAGCAACTATGGACACGGGTGAACAATGGAAATGGAACAATAGCAATGACGGACAATAAGGAGCTATTGTGCTGAGGAACAAAGGACGAGATACAATGCAACGGAGAACAATAAGTACAACGTGAGAAGTAGATTGTCTGGAAAAGGAAACTAAGGCACTGGTGGCAGGTGCCGAATAGAACGTTCATGACAGACCTTATGACCACGCTATTGATCTCAAATCTGACTTCGTCCCCCGGAACTGCAAGGTCTATCCCCTCTCTCCAAAGGAGCAGACTGCACTTGATGAATTCATTGACGAGAACCTGCGCAAAGGCTATATCAGACCTTCGAAATCCCCCCAAGCCTCACCTTTCTTCTTCATCTCAAAGAAAGATGGATCCCTCAGACCCTGCCAAGATGACCACTATCTCAATGAAGGAACTATCAAGAATTCATACCCGTTCCCTCTAGTCCAAGAGCTCATTGACAAATTCCAAGGAGCTATAATCTTCTCAAAAATGGACTTGTGATCTGGCTACAACAATGTTCAGATCAAAGAAGGACATCAATGGAAGGCAGTGTTCAAATGCTCTAAAGGATTATTCGAACCCACCGTTATGTTCTTTGGGCTATGTAACTCCCCTCCCACATTCCAAGAGATGATGAACGACATCTTCCACGACATGATTGATGAAGGCTGGATGGTTATCTACATGGACGATATCCTTATCTTTTCGAAGGACCCCAAGACCCATGCTGCATGGACTCTTCAGGTTCTCCAACGACTCCACGACAATGACCTGTTTCTCAAGCCCGAGAAATGCTTCTTCGATGTCCAGGAGGTGGAATTCCTTGGCCTCATCATCAAACCCGGCATCATTGCCATGGACCCCACCAAACTTCAGGGAATTCAGAACTGGCCTGTCCCCACCTCCGTCAAGGGAGTGAGGTCATTCCTTGGATTTGGTAACTTCTACCGACGGTTCATCTCACATTACTCGGATCTGGCACGCCTGCTTCATGACCTCACCAAGAAGGACATGCCATGGAACTGGACTTCCGAACAACAACTCGCATTTAATGAACTCAAGTCCAAATTCATGGAGTCCCCAGTCCTTATACTTCCCGACAAGACCAAACCATTCACCATCGAGTCTGATGCCTCCAAGTTCGCGATGGGTGCAGTGTTAAGACAAGCCGATGCTAATGGAGACATGCATCCATGTGCCTACTTGTCAAAATCATTCAACGCAGCTCAATGGAATTACAAAATCTACAATTGAGAACTCCTGGGTATTGTCCGCACCTTGGAAGAATGGCGACACTATCTGGAAGGCAGTCCACACCCTATTGAAGTCCTCTTCGACCACCAGAATCTTACCTACTTCCGCACAGCACGAAAGGTCAATCGGCGACAAGTGTGATGGAGTTTATTCTTATCCCTCTTTGACCTCAAACTTCAACACATTCCTGGTATGCGAATGATACAATCAGACACCTTGTCACGTCTCCAACATCTGAATCTGGAAACAAATGACAATGACTCCACCATAATTCTACCAAACCATCTCTTTGTTGCTCCACTAGACACAGCCCTTGCTGAACGCATCCGCACTACCCAGGCAAAGGACAAGGTGGTGCTGGATGCCCTTGCCACAGTCAAAGACAGCTTGGTACTCCCTATGCGATCTACTCTGGCAGACTGGGCATTTGAAGATGGATTGGTGTTTTTCCAGCGTCGGTGCTACGTCCCTCCCGAGGAAAGTCTATGGCGGGAAATTGTCAGGCGATATCATGACCTGTGCCAATGGGCCATCCGGGACAGTTTGGAACCCTGGAACTACTATGACGTCATTACTGGTGGCCCGGCATGTCTGTCTTTGTCCGGAACTATATTCATGGCTGTGCAATCTGTCAACAAACCAAAGTCAACACACATTCAACCGTTCCACCGCTCATGCCCATCCCGGCGAAACCGGATGCCAACCCCTTCAAAACGGTGTCTATGGACTTCATCACAGACCTTCCCCTGTCCGGGGGCATTGACACCCTCATGGTTGTGGCAGACCATGACTCTACAAAGGGAATGGTTCTTATCGGGTGCACAAAGACCATTGATGCTATGGGCACCACCCTACTCTACCACCAACATGTCTACAAACGATTTGGACTCCCATTGCGCATCATATCGGATCGTGGACCTCAATTTGCAGCCAAAGTTTTCCAAGAACTTACTCACTTGGTCGGCTCCAAATCCTCCCTAAGCACAGCCTACTACCCAGAAACCGATGGAGGAACAGAGCGGATGAATCAGGAAATAGAGGCTTATCTCCGAGCATTCTGCACTAGTCACCCAGAAGACTGGGCCACCTACCTCCCCGACATTGAGTTTATGCACAACCAACCCACTGCACAAGGATGCAACGCATCTCCATTCTATGTAATGATGGGCTACAATCTCCGGGCCATTCCATCTGTCTTCCCCAAGACTCCAGTTCCCTCAGTCGAACTACGCCTTGATAATCTCTGGAAAGTCCGAGAAGAAGCCCTAGCAGCCCATGAGCTAGCACGGCAGCGCATGGCTGAACGTATCACAAGGGGCTTCACCTCGTTCAAACTAGGACAGAAGGTATGGCTCAAAGCCAAGAACTTCCAATTCACCACTGACCACAAGAAACTGGCTATGAAAAGACAAGGACCATTTGAAACCATCGAGGTCCTGGGTCCGCTGACCTATCGGCTACAGCTACCGCAGCAATGGAGGAAACATCCTGTGTTCCACGCCACCCTCCTGACCCCTTATCATGAAAACGACACACATGGTCCCAACTTCCCCCTTCCCCCTCCTGACCTAATAGAAGGGGAAGAAGAATACAAAGTAGAAGCCATTGTCGGACATCGGAAGTGCTTCAGCTAAATGGCATATCTAGTCAAGTGGGTGGGATACTCTACTGCGGAAAATTCCTGGGAACCAGAGTCCAACCTCCGGAACACTCCGGATATCCTACTGGCCTATAAAAAGACCCATCATATGTGACCGACTCTCCAGAATCCCCCCCTAGCAACTCCCAAACATGTCCTCCTCCCCTCTCAATGTCGCTTCTGTCTCCTCCCCCGTACTCCATGCCTCTATGGCCGGTCTCCTCCAGAACCTTGTCTCGCTCAGCCCTCCCGATTACCACATCCTCCTCAGACAGATCCAAGACAACGAACCCCTATCCCACACCATCGACGCCGCTTGTCAGGCGGACATTGCCCTCCGTCTTTGCAAAAAGGCCATTAACACCATTAGTTTTGCAAAGGAGGACCTCCAGGAGTGCAAGTTCCGACTGGCTAACACCCTCAAAGCCATCGTCGACGTCCTCCACCAGTCCCCGCTTGGGTCCCAGATCCCTGGCGAGTTCTACGAGCGATACGGCTATGCCCCTCCCATCGAACATACCCCCGAGGGACCCGAGCATGAGGAAGTGGAGCATGAGGACCCTCCCCCAAACTCCCCCATGCACAGCCTGGACCTACCCCCGTGGTGTCGTCACTCCCCTCGCCAATCTACCCAAACAGCAACTGCGCAGTCCAAGGCTAGCACGTCTCAGTCCTCCTCCCACCGCACTCGCCGACAGAGCACCCAGTCCTCTCCTCCTCGCCCCACGCTGCAGCAGCGTATCTCCTCCCCTACCAGATCACACCACTCTGGCGAGTCGGACTTCTCCGATGTCCCCTTCAACCACCACCGTCATTCGATGGAGGCCACGTTTGGCCGTAATGACGACAGCAAGGTCATCTATGCCTAGCTTTGGAGCAGCCAGGCCATAGACAGGGGGTAATGTTACCACCTTGTATGCCGTCTTATCTTTTCCCCTTTGACGTTCCTATCTCGCTCTCGCCCCTGCATGACTCCCGGGTTCAACCCCACTGTACTCTTACTAGGCACGTGATCACAACATCACGTGTTAGCTATTGTCCTCAATCCGGACCATCCCGCGCTATTGTCCTTCTCAGTACAATAGGCCTCCCCTTCTCGGTTACTCCTTTGTTCTCCATTCGCTGTAGGGTCCCGTTACCTCGGTTCCGCTATTGTTCCTGTTACCTACATAAGACAAGACCCCCATGTACTTTTCCCTAGTTTGACCTCTTGAATCTATTGAGGTTCTCACTCCCCACTGAACCCTTGAGCGACTGTCCCTTGGCCAGTCACTACTCGGAACCTCTGACACAACGAACACTGCTTAACTCCCTCGTCATCCTCTGCCCACTTTGAGAGTGCGCACCTCTGATCCCACACTGAGAACCTCATCGTAACACGCGTGCTACAGCACCAACTTCAACAATATAGACTGTTACAATCTGTCCACGAGTTCCCAAGATACGACAATATTCTCCTCCTTCCTCTCCCTACATTTCATTGTGCAGATCGACCCACAGGTTTTGGATCCAGCTCACCTAGTGGATCTGATCCGTACAGACCTGGATCAGACCTCCAGGAGTGCTTTGATCCACAGGTTCAGATCCAGATCATCCATGAATTGATCTGTCTTTAGCCCTAGTCTCCCTGTTCAGAGATGCAGAGACAAGTGATGGATGTGAGGGCATCAAAGATGTTGTCGTCCTAGAGGGTCAAAAGTGAGTACAATGAGCATGGCAGGTGCTACATTTGAGGACATACATCAGACAAGCCTAAGTCCTTGTCCGTGCTCTTTTCGTTGTCTGACATTGTATCACCATCCTGCACCGAGGTGTGTCCTGCAAGTCCAAGACTGTCATTATCATTGTTGTGATCTCCCTCATGTTCATCACTGTCCTCACCTTGGTATGCACGCTTGAACTTGTGGTGAAGAGCTCCTTAGCGTTGCATTGCCATTGCTCGGGCCAGCATATTCTCTTGAAATAGTCCAGCTTGTGGGATGGATGTAACACTCAAAAGAACTGATTTTGGGATAAGAAGAAAGAAGAAAAGAAGCTCACTCATAGCAATGTGGTATGTGTCTGACATATCTGTGCATGAGTAATACTTGTTGAGGGCCGTCTTTGCAAGGCTGCATGCAATGTGGATTGCCTGAGCATACTTGTTGGAGAAGGAGATGTTGGTTAGGATCTTGTTGATGTGGTCCATGGCCAGAATGACTTGTGTGAGGTTCAGGGTTGGCCGCAAGAAGAAGAGGGTGGTGTGTCTGAAGACCTATGGTTAACATGGTGGCACAGCAAGGGAGGAGAGTGCTGAGAGAGAGGCAAGATTAAACATATAGAGATGGAGGCAGATGAGCAGGCGGTGGCAAGGATGCCAGAGTTGTGGTGCAAGGGTGGAAGGAGTAGGTTAAGATTCAAATCTAGTTTTAAGGTTATTATGGGCACACAAACCTTAAGCACTTTCTCCAGCTACTGTGCCACTGCCCATTCACCTTTGGATAGTTCGTAATCATGCAGCCCATGGTCTGACTTCTCACACATCTCGTTGTACACCAGCCAATACTGAAGGACAACCTCAAGCATATTGTACATTGAGTTCCATTGAGTGCTTATGTCATGAGGAAGAAGATGCTCTGGCCAGTCATGGGACATGACGCACTCCTTCCAGGCTGGCAGGAGTATGGTGGTCAATGTGACCACTTTCAACACAAACATTAATCTGTTGGGATGCCAGGTGAGTACAGTGTATCCATGACACATCGGGACTGTACTTACCTTTGCCAGGATCAGCTTGACCAGCTTGATGTTCACAGCGAAGTTGGCCTGTTCCTCTGGAGTCAACTCACTGACTGCATCGACCTTTTCCTCATCATCCATGTCTACCTCGAAGCCATCCGAGTCCTCGCCCTCATCTCCTGCCTCTCCTTCATTGTCTGGAGGATCTCCTGCAAGCTCCATTATCTCCTTGTCATCCCCCTCATCTGCCTTATCCTTTTCCTTCTGCAAGTGTGTGTCAAAATGATTCACCAGGTTCTTTCCGGCAACGATGTTGAGTATATGCAGGAAGCAATGCACCTGCGCAGCAATACCCTCAAAGTTGGGCAGGTTCTCTAGCCCCATGAGCGCGTTGATCATTGTGTCATTATTCAATGTGTTGTTGTATATCACACCCTTGATCTGGGAAATGCAAAGGTACATTTCACCCACCTAGCACGCACGTCTGTCAAGATTACTCACCTTGTGCTCAATCCTGAACTCCTTCAGGATATTTGCAAATGTGGAAGCAAGATTCACCCCAGTGTGCGAACACGTGACCTCAACCAGGTCTAGAAGGAAGCACACAGGCTTCCCTTGGTCCTTGAAGTGGACAGTGATGGCCACAAAGGCACGGTGATTGGGCAAGGTCCACATGCCTATCGTGAAATGAAGTGCGCCCTCATATTGCTATAATAAGCAATGCATTAGCCTGGGTATACAATGTTCACTGTGAGTGTACTGACCTGTAGCATCTTAGCAATTCAGGTTCTCAAGTGCTGGAAGACCTTCTTGATGTTGCATGCAACAGTCAAAGGGGAGGGAAGGTAGTAGCCTGGACACCCGGTCTTCATCAGCACTTTGAAACCTGGACCATCGATGATGTGGAAGGCATGCAGCAACTTGCAAACCCACTTCACAATCTTCATGAGGGTCTCAGTATGTGTGTGCTGATGCGCGCTATAAGTAACCTGGCCGGCCTTGTGCTCAAAGTACGCAGTAATCGAACCTGTCTTCAAGATGCTCCCCACTATCCCCTCACAAGCCACATCCACTGTTGCAGCCTGATGTGCAGCCTCAACAGTCTCTGGTCCCCAGCACTTGATTGCATGTGTGCAAAGGTTCAATGTAGATGAGTGAGCCTTTGTGTTGAGGAAGCGACAGATGCTCACCTTGCAACCACAGCCCAGACACTTGAATAAGTGCGAGTGACATTTGTCAATGTAATCCATGGTTGGCCAAGACTTGTAGAAGGCATATATGGTACTCGTCCATCTCCCCATCATTGACTCTACCAAAACTGACTGTTAGTTATTGAGCAGCAGCCTTTCTAAATCACTGTGATGCATCAAGCTCAGCATCCAAGTCCACATCAACCATCTCCTTGTCGACATTCCCCTTTGAGCCCTTATCACCACTGTCCTCCTCCTCCTCCTAGACAAATGTGAAGCTGTCCTTCTCTCGTGCATTGGCCTCTGAGTCCGCTCCCTTCTTTACACCCTTCGTCTTCATCATACTTAGCGCCCCCTTGCCCTTCGTGCTCATCTCCTTTGCCTTCTCTGTGGTCATGTCCTTTGCCTTCTTGGTGACCCGGTCCTTCCCCTTTATTGTGGCACTGCCCTGTGTACCTGCGTGCTTGCCATGCTTGCTGCGCACAGCACATTAGATGGTCTTGCTCACTCAGGAAATGTGCAACTGGTGAACCTCTGGTGCTACCGGTTTCCTTCTGAGGGTGATTCTTCTTGGCCGGCGGGGATTGTGTTGCAGTTTGGGTACCCGCACATTTACCAGCTGCTGTGGTACTCCTAATACATTATAAACTGGTAAACCCCAGAGGGTGTTATACATTATAAACCGTCAGACTCCTAATGCATTACAAAGTCCCGAAAGAATGCCCAGAACTTCCTAAAAGGGAAGGGGGCCCTCCGGAGACCTGTGTTCAAGCCTCCGGGAGAGCACTTTTTTGCTTATCTCATTAGATAACACCTTAAGAGGGCGCTTTTTTGCTTATCTCCTTAGATAACAGATATCTATGATCTCCCATCAATCAGGGGCTCCTCCCGGCTCCTGCTACCAACCTCCTGCCCTGCCCTTCCCAATTAGGAAAGTCCCTCCTGTACCACCAGGCAGGAGATCTTCCGGGGGCCACCCTGGGCCCAATAATGATCTGTTTGCCTTCATTGTAGGTGCATTTTATTCACATTTAAAAGGCAATTCAAATGTGCATAAGTGTACAATACTATGTGAGTTACTTATTGCTATATAGGGAATATGTTTTTTGCTATAGATGGGCAGTGTTTGGCCCATATCTCAACCTTTTCTGGGACAATCTGTACACGTGATAGCTCATTCGAACTGTGTATTTTACGCGATTCGAATGAGCCCTTATGCATACAAATCCATCTAGTGGTTGTTCTGATATGGATACCCTCTCCTCCTAGGGGGCAGGTATCCATATCTTTGCAACCACTGGTCGGATTTCCTTGCTATTTTCACTGACCTGTAGTTATCTATAAGCATTCTATAGGCGACCCATTTGTTTGCACACACAGTGGGAGGCTGCTGCATGGGGGTACCATCAGTGGTCAGCCACCCACGCCCTCTACTCCCCATATCTCCACGATGCCTGTGCCAATTTTTTTTGCCCTAGGTACCACTGAAAAGCCCTTAACTAGAGCTTTATAATGAGCTATTGCACACCCTGAAAGGACCACTGGACATTCTGGGAGGTTGACTCCAGAGGAGTGACATCAAAGCCGGAACATCAGGACAATAGCCACACTGGCAGCTTAATGCCAGTTCAATAACATTTCAACCCGCTGCAATGAAAGTCAGAGGAGTGCACATGTGTGACCTGCCTGTGTGGTTCAATTGCCTTTGATTGGCTGAATTGCATCCCCACTGTGGGTCTAAGCACCCTCAACCTGGGCAAACTGCACCCATATGCAAACAGAAGTTCCGTCGACAATTGGGCAGCATGGCTGGCTTGCATGCAAGCAGGTCCGCACCCCTCCATGCACGTCCAGTATGCACTTTTGCTGATGACTATTGTTGTGGATACTAAGCAACACGCTGACCTCTCGAAACATAGACTCGACACATCCCTCTGAAGCCGTCCATCAGGCTGTGATCTGTTCCCTGACTCAGCTCGTAATTGTACTATATTGGTTTCTCTCGAAGATTCCCATTCCTACTTGTTCTAACTACGATACTCTAGAATTAGTTCATGACTAGGCAGAGTTATCGTATAAAAGGATGAGTGTTAGATCAATAGGAAGATATCTCTCTCTTGTACTCTTCTACCCACATCGTGTGACGTGTGAGCCACTGACTTCAGCCGACCGCGTTGAGCACGATTTGCACTGCTCGACCGACCTCGAATACTGAGTACGATCCGCTCTACTAGTATTCGACGTCATCGGACTCAGCAACGGACGTATCTACGTAAGGAAATAACCGCCCAGTGTCGGAAGTCTCTTCGTCTAAGCCTTCTCTCCGGGCCCTTCAGTTTGAATCCACTGCCTCACATGTGAAGACAATTCCTCTCAGAGCCTCTGGCCGCACTGCCAATTATGCATGAATGCACTCAATGATTGGCTCAACCGCGTCTGAATGTAAGTCGGCCCGATTTGGAGTCCCAGAGCCGACTGGTGCAATCGCAGGTGCGCGGGCGGCGGTATGCACTTTTGCTGATGCATGGTACTCATGCGCAAATGATACACTCGACAGAATGCGGCCTTTTCATCTGGCCGGAAATTTTAATCTAACACTTAAACACTGTACTTCATAGCCCAGGAATTGAACCAGAGCACGATGCATATTGCATAACCTATCAATACAATAAATGATCATATTGGGAACTTCGTCTGTTACAATTTGATCCCAAGGTTCACCAACATCTCCCTTCGTTCCCACTCCCCAACCCGACTTCTCTCAGCACCGGCAATGGCACGCCATACCAGGAGCCTGCTTGATAACCCATCCCAGTCTGCTACCTTGTTAGAAAGCGTCATGGAGACCCTCCAAAGTGCCTCTACACAGTTGCCCCATAGCTCGAGAGTGGCCGGAGAAGCAATGGTAAAAAGCTGTTGAGAGTGGTGCGGTAATGCGGGGAGGTGGCCTCTATGGTTAGAATCAAGAGGAAAGGAGAGACATGCTGAAATGGGAACCGCAATGTCTGCTTCCATCTCAGCGAGCCAAGTGATGCTACGTTGCAGGAGCACGGGAATCTGGGCGGGAGGCGAACCGAGGAGAGAGAGTCGAAGGATGACGGGGAATGTAACAATAAATACGGCCTGTGTGCACGCTTCATGACAGATTAACATTGGTCCCATATATTCGGATCTGGCAATTGAACACACCAGAATGATGGAGGATCATTCGAAGGCAGCGACTCAGAACAATGCGCCATTCACCATTCGTTGCGGCTTCCATCTTTTTCGGATTCACCACAGCGAGGATGTTCTCGAGAATTCGGACCCATGCGATCGCCTCTTCGCTGCGCAGAGTCTCTAGCTGCATCTCTACCCAGGTCAAGAGAGCATGCCTGAGGATCAGGGATATAGTCGCACGAGCGTTGCAAGTGATATTTGCGAGAACCTTGAGAAGCGGTCAAACGGTGAACCAATAGACAGTTGTCAGAGAAGCCATACCTCGAGTACACCCTGGCGGAGCGTCCGGTCACGCTCTTCGCTTTGGAAGAGACTTGCTAACAGATCCCAGGTGTGTCGCCGCTTCATGATTCGCCACCCTTCGTTGCCGACGATACCGTTGCTAAGGAACCTCACTATCCATGCACGTTCCTTCTTCCACTGGTCCGAGGAACTGTACAGCATACCGTACAGCATAGGCACGTCAGATGGGTCCAGCATTGGGCGCTGCAGCAGGAACCGCGCGGTGAGTGGATAGCTGAAACTCGAGGGATAAAAGATGCCCCGAAAAGCGTGAGCAAGGAGGAGGGTGGTGAATGCAGGAAGCCGGGGTGCTTCTTCACAAGACGCAGACGGTGCCAGGTCTTTGAGCAGATTGAGTATGTGAAGGACGTGCTGTTTCTCTTGCAGGTCCGCAGCCTAAGATGACTGCGTGAGAGAGTGCAAATGTACGAGGTTCACGGACATACCTCGAGTACTCTATAAAGGGAGGCTACTTGTCCCCAGGCTATCTCTCGAAGTTGAGAGTCCTTCGCCGATAGAGAGCGCAGAACAAGACTGGCAACGTTCGTGCGGAAGAACTGCACCCAGCCCAAAGCAGATGTGGGGGCTTCGTCAGTCTGCGACAGCAGCAGCAGTACGAACGCCGGATCGTACAGCAGGCCACTCGAAGGCAGAAGTTCGCTAGCGTCCGAGGAGAGCATCCTCCGATCAGGGAATTCGAGGCAGGTCTTCAGTACGCGACTAGGGTCCAAGTTCAGGAGAGCTTCCAGCGCATTATCTGACGTGACGTCCAAGCTGCACGACCATTGGCTGAGCAGCGAAGTGACAGACGTTCTACGTGTCCTCTCGAAGAGCTGGAAGATAGAAAGTATCTTCAGGTCGGAAACCCCAAGTGATCCTCCGTATATGCTCCGCAAAGGTTCGATATGGCTTGGCTGACAAGTGTTATTCGGGTGCAAGTGGAAGAGGATATGCAGGAAGCTGATGATATTGTCGCGAGAGGGTATGCCAGCTGATGACGCAGCTGCACCATAACGATAGAACTTGACGTGCTGCACTACGGTTTGAAGGAACCTGTTAACAGTGACGGGCTACATCGGAGTCAGGCACTGGGATCTTGTACCAGAAAAATAAACAAACCTTGAGAGGCGTCGACGATGCGAGTAGGCATGCGAATTGCATGGCATCGACGTTGGACAACTGGTCCTGGATGACGGCAACAATGACGGGCTCGACCAGATGGCTCTTCGGAAGGACTTTGGCTTGTGTCAATGACGCTGGAGAATCACTATCAGGGTTGGAGTTATCATCGGAATTTGGTTGAGGAAAACATACCCATACTTGACAACATGCTCTGGTCATCATCAGTTAACGATGCGCCGTCGGCGAAGCGTCGTACAGCCCATCGCAATCCAATGTCAAGCAGCCCTTCTGCCAATGGGATCGCTTCTACGTCAACAGCGGATAGCAGTGCTTTCCCAACGGACAGGGCATGTGGCGAGAGTCTGTCGACGGTCACTGATGAAAGCTCCTTGGTGAACGACCTAAGGTACTTCGACCTGCTGGAAGGAGACGATACTATAGCCGCCACGATGCAGTCCGCGGCCATCGCACAAATCCGACGAGGATGATGAGCTTCAGTGACGACTTTTGCAAGGCGGGAGAAGTGACTGTCGACGACCTCTCCTCCGGATTCGACTTGGCAAGCGGAATCATAGAACGCGAAGATGATGCGGACAAGATGGTCAGTGCTGCAAGTCTTCGATACTGGGGACGCTAGCCATTCCATCACAGCGGATTTGGCAGAACGGTCTCGGTAGAGCAAGTTCGCGACTATGTCGACGGAAGGGTCTGATAGACTTGCGCTTTCGAGCAACGGCCAGACAGGAAGCGGTGGCATCGGTTGGAGGCGAAGAGACCAGCATTTGCTGGCTGAAGATACCAGAGACGCGAGGTTCCATTCTGTGAACGGACGCTCCGGGAGGTAGCCATCGTGACAAAAGGGAATGAATCCTCGTGTTCCAGAGGCGATGAGCGATGCAAGGTGGGGTGATCGGGGCACCAGCGAATGCAGGCGACATAGAAGGGGGAGCGCCCTGGTCGTCGCGTCGAGCTCATGAATCAAAGTGTTCGCAGTGACCTCGAGGACGGACTCAATGATGCCGAGTGTCGTGGTTGAGCTGGAGTGGTCCACTCTCTCTGCAAGATATTCTAGAAGGTGCAGCGCTTCCCGACCATCCATGTATTTGAACCACAGAGAGGCTGTTGCACGCTGTATAGCAATTAAGTCGATCGCATGTAGCGATTAACAACGTACGTACCAAGTCCTCATCCATACTATCCAGTGATTCCCGAAGCGTAACCATCCATCGGCCGGTCAATGTAGCGAAGAGCTGAATGACGTCCTCCCCGCCAACCTTGAACGCCGTGTCCAAGAAACGGCTGAGGCCTAAAACATGCATTCAGATCTGTCCCCTTGAATCAGATGCATTGAAACCTTACCTTCTCTTATTTCACTCTGTAATGAGCGCGCAGAAAGTGCTTTCATGATCTCGGAGTCGAAGCAGAATGAAACGATCGTAGCAGCATCTACGACCTTGTCCGCCTTCTGCAGACGGTCAATGATCTTCGCGAGGACTAACAGGAGGCTCCGCACAGCCGGCGCAGATGCGGTAGGAGACGCGAGGTGGTGCAGAACGAGGCGGACCGCACGTTTCACGCGGGTCACTTCGACGTAACCGGTGAATACACTGTCCAAGAGGACTTCGCGGCAAGCTTCGTCCGAGAGTGAGCTATTCGCACAGTGAAGAAACAAGACCTCGAAGGGTGCCCTGAGCCAAAGTTAGCCTAAATGATAAGCAGTGAGAGGAAATGCAACGAACGTATAGGCAACACGAGTGAAGTTGGACAGTACATCGGCGCCGTCCCAGAGGGATACCGATTGCGGGTCGAGATATTGGAACAACTCTCTCAACGCCGGTTTGTGGAACCGCTCGACGGCAGCAATGAGACGGCGGAGCTCAGAGACGTGCAACGATGGTCCGATTAAGCGTAACCAGTCCACGAGCTCGTAGGCCGCGACTTGACATGAGATCCCCGAATCAGCTGGAGGAACGAAGGTTAGCATGGCCGATCAAACATCCAAGCAAAGATGCTCACGCTCAGGAAGCTGTTCGACTCGTTCCAAGAATGCTTGGACAGCGGGAGAAGTGTTTTGACATGGGGCAGCCAATGGGTTACGCAACTGACCCATCGAGGATACTAAAAGGGCAACCTCGCGGTCGATGGCTCCCTTCATAGCAGAAAACTCGGGGAAGAACTGGTCCTCTACTAACATAGCAATTTTTGCAACGAACGCCTGAGGCAAGGCCAGGTCCGCGCTCTTGCTGACGATGCGAAGCAACAGTTTCCGCATGAACGAGAAGAGCGCCAGAGCGTCCGATGGAGATAGCAGCTTCCCCTTGAGTTTCGCCCCGAGCTGCTCAACGACCGCTGCAAGCAAGGGGCTCGGGAATGTGTCGGGCCGCTGGCCGATTGACAACGACACGTCTGCTCCGGAAGGTCGAGTGGACGCATACATGGCTTGCATCTCCTCGACGTACTTGTAGGGTGTTTTCACGCAGCGCTGGACGCAGTCGTCCAGGAATGGGATGACGCTGTCGCCCTCGTCCGTCAATGGTGCACCATCCGGGGCTTGTGCTCCGACAGCGCGTTGCGTGAGTGGAAGCGAGTCCAACCAAAGAGCAATCTCATCGGCATCGTGCTGGAACAGGACGCCTGGGGCGAGGATGTGACGGAGGAGAGCGACGATCGCGGTATGGATGGCGGGGGTGGGGGTGGTGACATACGCCTTGAGCAGAATATGGAAGTTGCTGTGTTTAGAACCTGAAGACGGGGTATGATTGAGGAATAAAGTATACCAGCTAATCCAATGACGCCGTACCTAGTTTCCCGGACCAGGTGAAGTGCTCGGTTTCCCTGAGCAACCGCAGAACATGCAGTTGACGAAGCGTGTCAAGGCCACCAGTCTGGCTCACGGTGATCCCTGGAGTTAACATGTCTTCAATGGCTTGCAACAACTTCCCTGCGTCGAAGCGTGCCTCTGCGACGACGGAAGGCAGTAGTTGGTGATACAACCACAACAAGCGATGTGCGCTCTCAGACAGCAAGGATGTCCGGGTCGGATTTGGGGAGACCTGGCCAGTTGGGGGAGAGTTCACTTCGTGTGTGCGTTGCGAGAAGCCAACGATGACCTGAAACTCCGGAACGCGCTTGCGCACCTCCCGCTCGATCTCGCGTCTCCTGCGCGCCCACGATCCCTCTTCATGGTCTTCTTCGAGCGCGGTTTGCACGTCTTGAAAGGCCTGCATGACCAACTGGTACTTTAACAGGGACTTCGCGAGTGTGAGCGCGGAGGCGTGTTGAACAAGCGGAGACGAAGCTTGCAGACCGCGCGATAAGTGGGTCTTGATTTGTGTCGTAGGTATGATGTTTTCGACGATGGTAGCAAGCGGCGGAGGGGACGGCTGGTAAAGCGATGCGTTCCCGCTGCCGCTCTCTAAGAGGAAGAACGACGCGGTCGGGACAGGGAGTGACACCACGGCGCCGAAGAACGCGATGTTCGCAAGCCACTTGGATGAAAGACGCGGCTCAAGCGCAAGACCGGCCGTAGGCCAGTATCCGGCGACAAGTTCAGGACATGCGGCGAGGATCTTGAGCGCGAGTTCTTGTTGGCGGGGATCTTCGTTCACTTTGAGAGTCTTGAGGACGTTCGCGATAATCTTGTTGTATATCTTGCCTCCTTTTTGACGTGCATCGTTGTCAGCGTGCTCGTCGGTGCCTATGAGTCCACGTTGGTCTGTGTCAATCTCGCGGGGGTACCAGCCGCGGTCGTGGAAGCAGAGACCGACCCCCAGCCGGGTGCACAAGGCTAAGAGGAAGTGATGTACAACGTCCGCAGGGACAGACTCAGAGTCTGGACCTTCTGGAACGTTGCGCTCGTAGATGCGGATGAGCTAAGAAGGCAGATCCTTTAGGTAACGAAGGGAAGATATAGATGCGACGTACTCACCTGGGACAGGGTCGACTCGCTGAAGACTTGAACCTTGAGCGTACGCTTGATCTTCGGGTCTGACCAGAGGCCAGACCAAGAGACTTCGAGGACTTGCCTGATGAGCGCGTACGAGTCTTGCCAAAGGCCCTTGAAAATGGACGTAAACGCGTCACGGTGCTGCTGAAGGAAGGCAGCCTTGATAGACGAAGACGTTGTGGAGTCGATGAATGACATGACTAAAAGAATATACAGTGTCCTGATGTCTGCAGAGAAGGTCGATGAAAAAACGGTCGCAAGAGCAAAGGGGAGACAGACGCACCGGGTCGAAGGAGGATGTCTACATCTTGTGCTCCTTTGGACTTGCGCCGCATATTGAGCAACTTTGGTATGGACTATCTCGCAGGAAAATGTTATTGGTGGAAAAAAAAAAAAAGTTAGACGATGTAGGCGTACTTTAATCTCCCAAGGGAAGGCGTCCAAGACCAACTTGCGTTCGCGACCGCCGGCGAAATTGGAGATGCTGTTGAACAATTTGAGAGTGAGGAGGACAAGTTCAGTGTGTTGTCCGGAGAGGTACGTGTTTAGAGAGTGTGTCCATTGTTGTGAGAGGAGGGTGCGTAAGATTGGTTGGGCGTAGAGGTGATAAGTATAATGGGAAGAGAGGAGATTGAGGAGAGCGGACAGAACGCCGAGTGTGGCGGAGAAAAGAGACGTCTGCCTCTGGTAAGGTTATGAGACATTTATTGGTATGGATACGGTTTAACGACGTACCGGGTTCGCGTCCTGCCATGCAGCGAAGAGCTCCTGCGCTCCTGGGTCGTCCTCTAGCCATGCCCTTGCGAGTAAAAGGCGATCATCATTGACTTGGACGGGGCCCTGGTTTGAGTGGATTGTGAGCTGGTTCCTGAGAGCATTCAATCCTTCTAAGAGGCCAGTTTCGCTGTGGGCTTTGAAGACGCGTCGAATGTCTGAGGCGGAGGAGTGCTTGTAGGACTGCCGGGAGGAAGACTCGAGCTTGCGCTTCTTTTGAGGGGGGTTATCTGGCGGAGGCATAGCAGGCTCAAGTATTCAGGAGGTAGGAATGAAGCGAAGAACACAGCGGGGGACGAGGAGAGACGAGTGCATGGGAGACAGCAACAAAGTAGCTGAGCGAAGGTTAAGCGCTAAGCAGCCAATCAATTCAAGTTGGCGCGGGGTATGGGTGGCTGTGCAGGACGTAGGCAAGCGCACGCGTGAGGAGCGTCGGAAGAGGTCGGAAAGGATTGCCGGCGGGACGCGAGTGACGGCAGGGGAGAGCGACGGTGAGAGCCGGGGACAGGATATGAGTCGTCGTGTCCGGTTCTCCTCCCGACGCGTGCCGTTTTCTCTTTCACCGCCATCTCGCCTCCCCTCACTTCTCCCTCCCTCCAAGTCCCAGGGCCTTGCGCTTCCGTCGTGCTCTCCTTTTTTTTTTTTTTCCAGGCGGATAGTGGGCAGCAACGCGCTTGCATGCTCCCCCGACCATGATTCCAAAGGTTGCCAATCACCTTTTCCATCACACTCACAGGGCCGTCGTCGCCGTCCAGAACCAGACCGGTCACACCCTTCGCAATGTCCTCCAGCTCCAGTCCTCCTCCGGCTCCTCCTCCGCCGTCACTGGCTGGGGTTCCTCCGTCTCTAGCGGTCCCGGTCACTCCGGCGCTGGCCCCTCCAAGTTCCATGCAAGCGGTCGCCTCCATACCCTTCAGCCTGTCCGTATCCTTCCCTCCCTCCTCGCGCTTCCACACTACTAACCGCTCCTCCACCAGGTCACTTCCATATCCTCTTCCCAAGTCAGAGAACGCGTAGACAAATTATCCGCCTTTCGTGCCTCGTCAACACACCGCTCCCAGCATCTCGGCCCAGACGCTACTTCCGATCCCTCCCAACTCGTCCGTTCCGGCTTTGGCACCTACGCCACCCTCATCAGCACCCTCACCGACCGTGACTTCGAGAACCACGAAGCAGTCCGTCGTGCAGAGGCTCGTCTTCGTCGCCGCCGTCGCGCACTAGTCGACGAGGACCTCGAGGAGGAAGAGAAGCGCATCGGCAGTCTTCGCGGTGACTCTCATTTCAAGTCTGCCCTCGCCCTCTTCCAGACCGCTGCTGCCAATCCCAACTCCAAATTCCCCCTCCAAGTCTACAACAAGCTTCTCCGTTCTTGTGCCATCCACGCTAACGCCGACGCCGCTCTCTTCGTCTACTCTCACCTCGAGAACCGCCTCGATATCATCCCCGACGCCCAGACGTACATCAGCCTCATAGAGACTTACGCCAACCGTCATGACATGCAAGGTGCAGAGAGCACCTTCGCCAAATTCAAGGACGCGTCCAGTTCAGACCGCGTTCAGTGGTCTATCGATGTCATCGTAGGCAATTCAGCTGTTGAGGATCTCCCATACCAGCAGCGTGCCGCCCAAACGGCCGTTTGGAACGAGATGCTCGCTGCCTACTTCCGCTGCGCACAACCTACAGAGGCCATTGGGTTACTGGAACAGATGATGGACGCACCGGCTGCAGACACCTTCCTCCCAACCGCCGTTCCGCTTCCCACCTCCGCCACTTTCGCTCGTGCTATCACCGGCTTTTGCCAGGCTGGCGACGTGTCGACCGCTTTGGCTTGGTTCGAGCGTATGCTGCAGCAAGAGTCCTCTTCCAGTGATCCCCACGCAACCACCCGTGTTCCTTACCGTCCCGATGCGTCGACCTGGACGACTATGTTCGACGCTCTGGCAGATGAGGGCATGGTCGCGGAAGCCAATAGGCTCCTTGTCCGTTGGCAAGCGATTGCATCGCAGGAGGGCACCGCCGTTTGGAGCGACCATCGTGACTCCGTTCTCGCGGCTAACCTCAAGTTGATGGACACCCGTGCGGATTTGGATCAGGCAAAAGCACACGAACTCCTGGGCTTTTTGGTAGACCATGTACTTCCTTGGGACATCGAGAGCGGACACTTCACCTTCTACCGGGACACCTCCCGTTCCCTCTGTCAGAGGCTGGTCATGCAATATTGGAACCGCGGACACATGGACGAGGCACTCGACCTTGCTGCTCGGATCGCCACTCGGCAGCTTGAGGTTATCCGACATGGCCAGTCTGCGGGGAAGTTTGATTCGACTCAGTCGCAGAGGAGAATCGAGGGCACTCGTCGCTTCGCTGCTGACTTGACGTCGGGAATTCTACGCCAGATCGGTTCCAGTGCTCCGTTGTCGCATTTCCTCCGGCTCTCGGCCCTGCTCACGGACGTTGGTGCCCTGGTTCCTGCCGGGCTTTCCGAGTATTGCCTGAATGCATACGCGCTCCAGCGCGCGAGCTCTACCCTCTCCCTGAGCACGAAGGAATGGGAGGCATTATTGGACGTCATCGTCGCTAGCGATGCCGACCCCGCGGCCACACTGAACACTCTGGTTGACGATCTTCTCCTCCACTCGGTTGATATCACTGCCTTCAGCGACAATGCGAAGAACCACCTCGTTTGCAGCCTCGCTTCACACGATGTCAACTCCGCGACACTGCTCGCTCAGCTCGGTGAACCATTTACTACTCGTCTGATCGAGCTTCAACGTGCTATGCAGTCTTCGTCCCCGGTTTCAGCGCAGTCCTTTGAGGCTCAAGCCCCCGTGGAGGACATCCCTGGTACTCCTCTCATGTCCGCCTACTCCTCCGGTCGCATCGATACCGCCCACAGTCAGCATGTTGGCGAGTTCTACCCCGGCGGCAACAAAGTCTCGGTACTCACAGCGTTCAAGCGATTCAAGTCCGGCGTCGACAGGGGCATCTTCCCTCGTCCCATTGTGCTGGCTCGTCTTATCAGCGCTCTCGGCCGCCTCGGCGAGGTTGAGAAGATCCACGAGGTCTACGGTGGTGCGCAGGTCGTCCTGAACTCTCTAGAGAGCATGAAGCAGTGGCAGACGTCCGGCTGGTTCCTCCTCGAGGACCACATGATCATCGGATTGGCTCATGCCGGCGACATCGAGGGTGCTCACGCTCACCGCCACCGCATCCTCCAGCAAGGCGGCGTTCCCTCCGCGGATGCGTACGGTGCCCTTATCCTGCAAGTCAAGGACACCACCGACGACACGTCCAACGCGATGGCGCTATTCACAGAGTCCCAGACCATCGGCGTTGCTCCCAACATTTTCTTGTACAACACGGTCATCTCAAAGCTCGCGAAAGCACGCAAGGCCGACTTTGCGCTCCAGCTATTCCAGGACATGAAGACGCAGAACGTCCAGCCGACGTCCGTCACCTACGGCGCCGTCATTGCGGCGTGCTGCCGTGTCGGTGACGCTGCTTCTGCCGAACTCCTTTTCCAGGAGATGACGAGCGAGCCGACGTTCAAGCCTCGCATTCCCCCGTACAACACCATGATGCAACTCTACACCCAGACGAAGCCAGATCGCAGTCGCGTCTTGCATTACTACAACGAGCTTCTGGCTGCTAACGTCCAGCCCACGGCTCACACGTACAAGGTATGTTTAGCCTTGTCTCGGCCCGACAACGTGATGACTTACGACTTTACGTTCAGCTCCTCATCGACGCTTACGGCTCCATAGAGCCCATCGACGTCCCCGCTATGGACAAGGTCTTCAAAGATCTGCTCGCCGATCCCTCTGTCTCCGTCCAGGGTACTCACTGGGCGGCCCTTATCAATGCCTGGGGTTGCGTGCAGAAGGATATCGACAAAGCTATCGCCATCTTCGACTCTATCGCTACTCACGCTACCGTGAGCACGCACACGCCCTCCCCGATTCCTGACGCCGTCGTCTACGAGGCCATGATCAACACCCTGGTCACGCTTCGTCGCATGGACCTTGTCCCTGCGTTCCTCAAACGACTGCAGTCTAGCGGCGTCCACATGACGGCATACATCGCCAACCTCCTCATCAAGGGTTACGCCTCCGTCAACGAGATCGAGCGCTCGCGCGAGGTCTTCGAGTCCCTCCTAGATCCTCAAGAGGGCGTGGCTGCACCTCACAACCACACCCCTCACCAAAACAAGCAGTCGAATGTTCTCCCCGTACCAGCCGGAACTCCTGTGTACCGTGAGGTGAGCATCGAGGTCCTTGTAACCGTATTGAAAAGATTGACTGACGCACGACATCCGCAGCCTTCGACTTGGGAAGCCATGGTTCGTGCCGAGCTTGGCAATGGCGAACGCGATCGTGCGGTTGCCTTGTTGCAGCGGCTGCAGGCCAGGATGTTCCCTCCCGCCGTCTACCAGCGGATCAGCGGTATTATGCTCGACGACTCTGTCTCGCCCTGGTCTCAGTCGGACGCGTCGTCCTCGAGTCCCAGCTTCTCGTCGCAGTAGGTTATGACCGGCCGGCTCCGTCCGTCACGTCGTTCTTTGGGGTGCTTATTAATGGACTGTCGTACGCAGCGCTTGAGCTCATTGTACACTAGGCACGCGACATCATGCTTCAAGTAGAAATAGTGTATCAGTAGTAATATCTATATGCCTTATGTTCCGCTAGACGTAGATTACAATCCAATGACCGTCACGAGCATTTAAACGAACTACCCACAAAATTGTACATACTAGTCGAGACGGTCGCCCTTGCGCAAATATCCCCCTTCTCTCGCATCATCCGAGTCCGCAAGGATCCGCCTCAGCACGAGATACAAAACAACGACGGCGGCGATGCCAAAGAACACGGTATGCCAAGGGTTCTCGACGACGTAGCTCTCGATGGCGATCAGCTTGTTGTTCAAGTACTGTAAACAAGCAACGTCAAGACGTGCAAAACTCGACAAAATCCGCACATACCCTGGCAAGGCGCTCGACAACGTTCTCAGAATGCTTGTACGCAAGCGTACCCGTCGCAGCGCCGTTGATCGTCGGGAACAAGCTACCGGACGTGAGCGTGACCTTCTCCCCGAAAGGGTCCACGTCGTAGTAGACGAGCCGCTGCAAAGCCAATCACTATGAGCAACTTCCCCACCCAGTCGTACATCCGTCCGTCTAACGCACAGAGTGGCTGGTAACGACGGGCCTTGGTAGGTGATCCGTGGTGATGCCGTACATGCTCTTCAGCCATGTGCCCCACTTGTCCGCGTCCATCCACGTGAAGACGACGGGTGCCTGCTCCTTCGCGTCGCGCCACTTGCGCGCGAGGTCGGTGACCTCTTTGGCCATTCGCGGGAGGTCGCTCTGGGAGGTCGCGGCGATGACGACGAGCGGCTTGTGCCGCGCGTTCATGACGTCCTGGAAGTTGTCAGAGTCGAGCTCGAGGGCGCTTGGGAGACGGTTGCGGAGGAGCTAGATGGCAAGGTTACTCGTGTGAGTGCAAACTCTAGCAAGGTGGAAGAGAAGCGTACCCAGTCAACGAGCTCCTGCTGTTCCTCGTTAGTAGAGGCGGGCTTGGAAAGAGTGTACACTGCGGTGGGAGCAGTAGGATCGTGGTCCTTGAGAGCGAGGATAGCAGCCGTGCCAGGCTTGATGTTGAAGTGGTCGTAGAACGACGCGGACGTGGAGGTGTACATTGCCGGAGATCCGAACAGCACGTTCGACGCCTCGATGACTTGTTTCTATTTTTTATGTCAGACACATTCATAACCAACGGTCAAACAAACTCACGAAGACCGCCTTGTCGTCGGGAGAGTGCAGGAAGAGGTAGAGAACAGGGTGCTCCGCAATGCGGGTCTTAAGCTCGTCGTACTTGAGTTCCTGTACTCCGCTAAAATAGACACGATCAATCGTGCTGTGCCAGGTAGGGTGAACATGAGTTACTTACGGGCCAGAGACCTTCTCGGCGAAGGCTAAGAGTTGCTCCAGTTTGCGGCCGCCAGTGTACTCGGTCTTGGTGCCCTTGCCACCGTAGTAGTAAAGCATGGGATACCCACTGATGCCCTGTGACTTGCAGAGCGCGTTATGTGCCTCACAGTCGACCTCGACGATATTGAGCTTATGCTGCATTTGGCCAGCGAGCTGAGTCCAAGTCGGGGCAAGCTTCTTGCAGTGACCACACCTATTTCTTAGGCTCGAGGTGCGTTCAAACTACGAGCGGGATAGCAAAGGGACGTACCACGGAGCGAAGAACTTGACGAAAACATGGCCCTTGTCAATGATCTGCTGGAAGTTCTTCTCATCCAGCGAAAGGACGGTACCCGTGGGGTTCAGATCTTCGTGAGATGCGACCTGTTCCACGAGCTCATCCTTGTCAGGCGTGACCGGAGAAGCTGTCTCTTTACTGGATGGTTCAGGGACAGGGGGGTTGCGAGGTTCTGCATGAGCAGCAAGGTAGTTGGTGAGAATGTCGATGCTCCTAGACTGACTGAAAGTTTCGAGGTATTTTCCGTCCTTGTATAGATTCATCAGGGGGTATCCGTCGATGTTGTTCTTGCGACAGAGGTCTACCAAAGGGTGTCAGCAAGACCTGGGATGATGAGCACAGGTAGTGAGGGACGGACCACCGTGCACAGCACAGTTGACCTGAGCGAGATGAATGCCGGGATCGGGCTTCTTGTCGTTAGCTTCGACGAGCTGGGACCATGTTGGGGCGAAGGCTCTGCAGTGGTAGCAATAGGGAGAGAAGTGTTCGATGAACCTAGAGGTGGAGGAGTTATGGCACATTCTACACGAGCACAGGACGAGGGTTGGAGAGGGGGCCGGATGAGGGGTGGAGAACGCACCATACACCGTGAGCTATGGTAGAGTCGAAGTTCTGTGGAGTAAGGACCAAGAGCTCTGTTTCGGAGGACTGGACGGGGAGTGCGGCGGAGGCTAGGATGACGGAGGAGACGAGAAGAGATAATGAAAGCCTCGCAAACGCGAGCATCATGGCGACAGTGCGCGTCGGGGCCGACAGGGAGTGTGAAGATGTATAAATTAGAGTGTGTGAGGAGCGCAAGCAGGGTATGGAAGGAAGGGACACGGGGAGAGGCTGAGGAGGACGTGGACTGCTCGGTGACCAGACACGCCCAGGCGATCGCATGTGGCTGTACTACATACTACTTCCGTCGCGATCTCGGCATAAACCAACTTGACACATTTGCTTCCGTCATGCAGACATTCCGCTATCCACATTTTCCGCCAGAGCTCTCAACAGTCCACGTAGCTCTCTTCACCAATGTCTCTAATTCTGCAGACATCAGATCCCGCATCATCCGCGCGAGCCAACTCGATGGACCCCACGGACAGACCGAGCGCGATGCGCTTAACTTCGCATTTATAGATGCTCGCCTTGTACGCACCACCATCCGGAACATTCATCCAGCACCGTATATTCATGTCCACTCAAGATCTGCAGCGTCTTGCATCTCCAAACTGCCATCTACCAAGCCGTCCTTGCCCAAGCTCAGGGCTCCTTACGCACAAAAACAGTCCATTCAGAAATCCTCTGGGCCCTCAACCCCACAAACAATGCATGCCTTCTTCTTTTTCTCCTAGTACTATCTCAACTCACCGTAAAATATAACATTGCTTCTGTAGATCAGTGAAGCGATCCGACGATACGGGGTATCCGACACTACCACCTCCCTGATCGTCGTCCGCATTTCCTCCCCAGGCCTGGACAATGTCCAGCACCTCATGTCCTCTGTTATCTCCGGTGCCCTCTCATCACTCGACGGGCTGCCTGACATCACCGATTGGACTACCGTCAGGAAGGCATGTTCGCCTTCAGTTCTGCTAGCAATCCTTATCTTCTGACCGCTTCTGCAGTACCACAAGCTCAATGATGAGCCAGCACTGAAGGCTGTCGCCAAGGACGTCACACAGGAACGTAATGTTGTCAACGAAATCGTCACGAGCACTGTCGCAATGAAGAGTGTGGCATCATGACCAAAATTAACTCCAAGACCCAGTGCGCATCACCCATTCACTGCTCCCAATCTACAATCTACATCGCACCTATACCGATCCATTTAGAACTGCGGTGGGCAGTAGAGACATGAACAAGTCCTGGGATCGCAACCTTGCCGTCCGAGGAAGAATGCGACAACCCCTTCCGAGGCGTCCCGGAGAGAATCTATTGCCTGGTCCGAGTCTGTACGCTTAGAGTAGCGATGTATAAGATGCTATCATATTCTTGAGACGTTTTAGCGCTTTTCACTCTGCCCTCCCGCACCTGTCTTCTCGAGCCACCTTCGAAGGTACCGGTAAGACCCAAGGTATGTCGGTCGATCTTCAATATTGCTTGTTTCGGTAAGGGGAGTTAAAGACGAGCACGCGAAATAGGGTTAGGGTCTCAATGTCTGTATCCCGACTCTCTGCCTCTTCTTTCCGGGCACTTGCCTCCTCTTCAAGACGGGGCTTTTCAGCTCGTCATGCATTCCCCTCTGCCGTTTCACGACACGCAACACTCCCCGTGAGCAGTCGGATATGCTCGCGAAGAGCATACTCTCAAAATCCGGATCCGATGCACCAGACATCCTCCGGCACTCGGGACAAGTCAGCAGTCGGTGTACGTCCTCCTACGTCTTGCAAAGCAGAGCATTGCGCTGAGTAGATGCGGTGCTGTAGGTCTTCACTCCGAAAGCGGCTGCGCTGTTCGTCGTCACCGGTGCGGCTTTGTTTCTCTACTTCCGCAGTGAAAAGGACAAGCTGCAGGAGCAACGACGTGCGTACCATCCTATCTTGTTCTCTCCGTAATCTCAGGCGTTTTCGTTGTCACATTTGAAAATTCAGACAAAGAACGGGAGGACCAAGTAGTCGGGAGACCGCAGGTTGGCGGGCCATTCACGCTCACTACCCACAAAGGAGAGACCTTCACGGAGAAGGACTTGCTGGGCAAATGGAGTCTCATTTACTTCGGCTTCACCAACTGCCCCGACATCTGTCCCGAGGAGTTGGACAAGATGAGTGCAGCGGTTGAGAAACTCGGTACGCTTCTCATCCTCCTATGCCAACCCCACATTTCTTACGCGCCCTCCTGCACCACGCGCACACCCTCCCGACACGTCCTCCTCTCCACACAGACAAAGAGTACGGCCCCATCGTTCAGCCCGTCTTCATCTCCGTCGACCCCGCGCGCGACACTGTGCCCCAAGTCGCACGCTACGTGGCTGAGTTCCACCCCCGGCTCATCGGTCTCACCGGCGACTATGCGACGCTCAAGGCGACCTGCAAGGCGTACCGCGTGTATTTCTCCACGCCCCCTGACGCGAAAGCGGCGGACGACTACCTGGTCGACCATTCAATCTTCTTCTACTTTATGGATCCGAACGGGCAGTTCGTCGACGCGTTTGGCAAGGCCACCACGGAGACGGACGTCATCGAGCGGGTCAAGAAGGAGATCACGCGGTGGGAGGGAGAGACGGGGCGCAAGGTGTAAGGTGGCGAACCCAAGGATGCTCATAGAAAGGCGGACGACTGAAGGGATTACTTTACGTTCATGGTTGGGACGGGCGATCCCTGGTATTAATCCATCTCCACTCAGAGATCCCATAACTCTTGTGTGGCAACGCGATTACACCTCCTTGTTCGAATGCACGCCGGTTTGCGGTGACGAGAAAGCAGCGAAAGCAGATATATGATCACGGTCTAATACATCACTCCTCCGCTGCCGCGAGCTTGCGTTTGGAAAGCTCCTTCATCCGACGGAGGTAGCTGTATAATAGTCAATCCACGTCTTGAAAACAGACCAGTAATTACTCACTCTTCGTATTGGCACCTGTGAGGGAGGTCAAATATTACTTCTGCTCCCCCAGCTGACGGTGGAGGCCAAGACTCACTTCTCGTATGCATGCCTCTCATTCTCGCATTCCCATGGGAGGTAGAGCTTGTCTTTCCGGCAGACGTTCAAGGGAATAAGCAGCCTGTCCGACGTGTTTCGGTATGGCCACGGAGGAAGTCGGCAGACACCAAGTCAATCCAACGAACCAAAACGACTGGCAACAGTACGTACGCAGAGCACTGATCCCTCCAGCCAACGGGCACCTTGGCGGCCCTGAGCTCGGACTGAGATGCCGTTGTCGAGGAAGTCATGGTGGTGAGCGTCGTGGTGGCGGTCAGTGCAGTCACCGTCAACCCGTCTATCCGATAGGCGCTTATTATACATGGTAGGGTTATGGTTCGGCAAGTCTCCTCGTAACTCCGAGTGCGAGGATTCGTTCTTGCTATGTACTTCCGAATCGGCAACTGCATTTGCGGTCGACAGATACTGACAATGTAGCATCGTTCCGAAAAAACTGGATAAAATGGGGATGCTGTACATTATATTCCGACAGGAAGACGAAACTGCCATCGCACAACAAACCATGAAGACGCGAACAGAAAGAGCACCCCATACAGCTCATTTCTGCTGCTGGTTGTTCCCCTTTGCACCCGACTCAATAGCCCGCTTGATCTCGTCCTCTTCGCCCTCCTCCTCCGCCATTTCCACATCCTGTCCTTGTGACATCGCCAATGCTCGTGCTAGCATGGCTTCCTCGTCCTCCTCATCCTCGTCCGCAGCTACCGCCGTCGACGCCGCCGCAGGTTGCGCAGCCGACCCTGCTGGTGCTGACGTTTGTGGAGCAGAAGCCAAAGGTGCGGAGGTGGAAGGGCCTCCTGACGCTGGTGCGGTCGACTGCGCAGCTGCGGCTTGGCGGGCCTGCTCCTCCTCCATAGACATACGCAGCGCCTTAACATGCGCATGCATGGCATCAGTGACTCTGCTCTCCAAGCTCCAAGCACCGTACGACGTACCATTGCAAGCTCGGGATCAAGACTAGGGTCGACGCCAAACTCGAAGCTGCCTGCGCCTGCGCCCGGTGCACCGGCATCGCCCATGGCTTCTTCTGGTATACCACGATCGCCGGCGAGAATGGGAGACGCGAGGATCATGTCAGAGAGAAGATGTGCACCTGCTGGTATGGCGAGATAATGGCTATGGGGGCAGACTGGCATAAGTGATCCCGGGCATGAGTGGGATGCATGGGCGATGGGAGGACTGACCAGTTCTCGCCACTTGTTACATTGTCAACGAAGGTCTTGAGGATATTGCGCTCGCCCTCCTCGATGCCGTCGCCAAAGGCAATGAAGTCGACCGCAACGTTGTTCTTCTTGAGACGCTTGGCAAGCTTGACCATGAACTTCTCATCCGCGGCGTGGTCCTCGAGGGGCGAGCCGACGAAGACGACAACGCGCTGGCGGAGGTTCTTGTTTGATCTGTGCTTGAGGGCGAGGAGAGCTTTCTCGATAGCATTTGGGATGTTGGCGATGCCGCCGAGCATGTCCTGTGCTTCGTGAATGGCACCCAGTATGGAACCGACTTCCTTGGTGTTTGTTACAAGCACCTCTGGGCTGGGCAAGAGAAGGCCGGTAAGCGGATGAGAAGGAGTTGGAAAGAATGAGATGCGGACCCTTTTCCAGCCATGGTCATGAAGCCGACGGTGTTCTCTGGGTTGGAGTCGACCTTTGTCTGGAAGAGGGTGGTGACTGCGTCTGATTGAGCGCGGAACCTGTCTGGTGGGTAATCGCCATTGCGCATGTATTCTGAGTTGTCAACGATGATAATGGTCGCTTCGAGAGGCATGGCGGGGAGGGGTATAGCAGTGGAAGGCGTACGGTAGTCTTGCAGCCGAGTCTGAGTCTGAGTGGATCGCGGTGAGGTACGCGTCAGCGCAGACGCGTCTCGCTCCAGCGTCTGAGGTCTGGTCACGTGGACGCAGCTCAGGCTTTCTGAATCTCTGGGCTCGTTCGCTGGGCGCTGCGGACTGTCGGTGAATGTGCCAAAGCTGAATTGCGGATACTGCGTACATATGTCAAGGACGGCAATGTACGCAGCTGCAGCGGGCGCAGGCAACAGCGGAGGACAGGAACTTGAAGGCGGCGGGGGGAGCGGGGCTGCCTGCCCTGAAGCAATCGCGATAACGGGAAAGGGCGAATCAGGCATGGATCACAGCGCCCTTTGCCCAAACCCCTCTCGCCCTCATCATCGTCCTCGACCTTGCTCTCATCTCCCACATCCTCAACGTCCCAAGGTCAGTATTCCCCGCATTCCCCGCCCTCGCATACAACCTCACCCTCATTCCCCATATCGGTATTCCTACTGCGCCCCGATCCCGGTCCAATTGTCGCTGCGCGTGCACCGCCCCCACCTCATCCGCCAATATATCTCCTCGACCGCCTCTCACCAGTCCCTTCTTCACTTCTTTTCTCTTTCACGAACTAGCACGACAACATGGAGGACGAGGTAGCAGCGCTCGTACGTATCTCCCCTTCATTCCCCTCGAAATACAGACTTAGGTCGTCCAATCTAGGTTATCGACAATGGTTCCGGCATGTGCAAGGCTGGCTGTAAGTCCTCATCTATCTATCCATCGCTCCCAATCCACCTTGATCACTGACTCTTCATTTACAGTCGCTGGTAAGAATCATCCTCGACTGCCGTGTAGTTGTGCGTCTCTGAGCTTGTCATAGGTGACGATGCTCCTCGTGCCGTGTTCCCGTAAGTCCTTGTACTCCATAGCCCCACATACTGTCATGAAGCCTCCTCCCTCGCAGTTCGATTGTCGGCCGTCCCCGTCACCAGGGTGTCATGGTCGGCATGGGTCAGAAGGACTCCTACGTCGGTGACGAAGCCCAGTCTAAGCGTGGTGTCTTGACCCTCAAGTACCCCATCGAGCACGGTATCGTCACCAACTGGGATGACATGGAGAAGATCTGGCACCACACCTTCTACAACGAACTCCGTGTCGCCCCCGAAGAGCACCCCGTTCTCCTCACCGAGGCTCCCCTCAACCCCAAGGCCAACCGTGAAAAGATGACCCAGATCATGTTTGAGACCTTCAACGCCCCCGCATTCTACGTCGCCATTCAGGCCGTCCTTTCCCTCTATGCTTCAGGTCGTACCACCGGTATCGTTCTCGACTCCGGTGACGGTGTCACCCACACCGTCCCCATCTACGAGGGTTTCTCGCTCCCTCATGCCATCCTCCGTATCGATCTCGCCGGTCGTGACCTCACTGAGTTCCTGATCAAGAACTTGATGGAGCGCGGCTACCCCTTCCACACCACGGCCGAGCGTGAAATCGTTCGTGATATTAAGGAGAAGCTTTGCTACGTCGCCCTCGACTTCGAGCAGGAGCTCCAGACCGCTGCACACTCCTCCGCCCTCGAGAAGAGCTACGAGTTGCCCGACGGTCAGGTCATCACCATCGGTAACGAGCGGTATGTGTCAGATGGAAACATGGCTGTGATTTCTGCGTTCTGAGTCATTGCTCTTGTAACACAGGTTCCGTGCTCCTGAGGCCCTCTTCCAGCCCGCCTTCCTCGGTCTTGAGGCTGCTGGTATCCATGAGACGACGTACGTATTCGGACATCCCGCCAGTCGAAAGCGCAACTCGGTGATTGACGCGGGTCGAATTCAGGTACAACTCGATCTACAAGTGCGACCTTGATATCCGTCGTGACCTCTACGGCAACATCGTGCTGTCGGGTGGTACTACCATGTTCCCGGGTATTGCGGACCGTATGCAGAAGGAGCTCACCGCTCTTGCGCCCTCAAGTATGAAGGTGCGTTCATTTCCTCCGAGCAAGCATCATCCAGATCGATCGCTAATCGGTGGACCTTGACACGATTAGGTCAAGATCGTCGCTCCTCCTGAGCGGAAGTACTCCGTCTGGATCGGTGGTTCGATTCTTGCGTCGCTCTCCACCTTCCAGAACCTCTGGTGCTCAAAGCAGGAGTACGACGAGTCGGGCCCTGGCATCGTTCACCGCAAGTGCTTCTAAGCATCCTGGGTCAAAACGAAGGTGTGCGAGGCACTGTCGGATGTAGTAGATAAGCCCCCTACCATACGCTACCAGCCCTTTGTTTTCCCGCTTTCATGACTGCACTCCGCCATTTGCTGCTCGGCGGGGACGTTTTCTTTCGCTGTGGCGGTGGTGGGGTGTACTTGTATTATGTTGATGTTGGGACGTGAATGACAACTGAATGACCTCTTCGAATGACTCTTATGATGGTGTCGGGCAAGAAAATAGCTGCGTAAGATGGAGAAGCGAGAAAGGAAGGCTTAGTACGCCGATTGTTCTATATGGTATACGTACAGTCGGTGTACATACAAGTAGAGTACGTTCACGCGTCGTAATCACGCCGATTCATCTACGCCTAGGCCAGACGAAGGGAATCGAGCATCTGGAATTTGTCCCCTCCCGAGAAAGTCGTTGTCACGATGCTACTACAAGGCCAGCCTTTGTCGCTCCCACCTCACTGTCCGCAACCCCCACGACCGCCGCACACCCTTCACATCTACGCCGAAGGATTCCAGGGACCGGCGTCGCTGAGAGAGCACCCGCCCGCGCACTGGCACGTACCGCCAAACTCCTTGGGGAGGCTTTCTGGGGGGATCTGGGCGAGGAGCTTGTCCTTGTAGCCGCCGCCGAGGATGTCGATCTTGGCGACGGTGGCCTCGTCGAGCCAGGGCTTGATGAACGTCCAGACGGTGGAGAACGTCCAAGGGGCGTTGATGATGTAGAACTTGCCCATCGTCTCGGGGTAGCGGTCCTGGCCGATGGAGGAGGCCTGCATGACGTAGTCCTTGACGCGGTAGAAGTTGCTGAGCGAGACGTTGCTCAGGTCGAGGATCGTGCACGACGTCTCGACCGGGTGCCCGACCGACTTGGAGCACGCCGGCAGGCGCTCGGTAAGGAACTTCTCGTACTCGTATACGAGCCGCTTGAGCTGCCGCTCCTGGGACGTGACCGCGTAGAGGGCTTTGATATCGAGCAGCCCGAGCCGCTCGATGTAGACCGGGCGGCCCTCCTGCAGGCGCGGCGGCGGTGCACGGCGCACGATGCAAGATGCAGCAGCACAGGTGCGGTACGGCGCGGCGCCAAGGGCAGGAAAGAAACGAACAAATATGGTGCGTGAGCAGGGGCGACAGCGACAAGGTAGCGATGCGACAAGGTACGGACCTTGTCGGTCTTGTGGTAGTACTGGGGGTAGTACTTGTCCACCTCTTCCTTCTCCTTGAAGTCGAAGTTTCTGCAAAAACAATCCCACCCGCGCAATCAGCCCCCCTCCCGCTTGTATATGTGTGCAGATGCATCGCAAGACAAGACAGCGACTCACATCATGATGTCCTCGACGCCGAAGTCCTTCCTCCATTGCTCACACGCCACGATCATCTCCTTCGCCTTCGGTACGTCGAATTTTCGTGCCCTCAAGAACCTGTCCGATGGCCACATGCCCGCCAAGTCAACGCACGTCAGCGTCCCTCGTCCCACCCGACATCAACCACAACACCGACAGCCTACGAGTCCACCGTGCACAGTCGCAACACAACGGGGACTGTGGACCACACGGCACCGGACGAGCACCGGACTCACCTGAGGAGGGTCGTATCGTCATGACGGTCAGCGACGAAGATGCCATCGTCTTGGAGCTCCTTCTTCAGCTTCTCGAGTGCGTGCTGCTGGGGTACCGTGAGGTTGCCCAGCCGACCGGGGAGCGGCTTGTAGTTGGGGTCCGTCACGCCGTCGGGCATCGGGCTCGCGCTTGCCTGTTCGGTGCTCATCGTCGGTGTCGTTTGTGTTTGTGTGCGTATCTTGGGCTCCTGTGCGCGGTCTAGCGAGGTGGTTGTCTAACGGGGGGCGCGTTGGGGTATCGAGGGGGCGTGTGGATCGTGTTGGGGAGGATGGGGGTGAGATATAGAGTAGGTGGAGGAGGGTGATGGAGGCGGAGAGGATCTCAATAAGGAAATGATCATCTACAGCCTCTTCAGACGCCCTGCCACACTTGCCCATGGCCATGTCACATCCACACTCCCTTCCCCGTCCCTTCCGCGCGCACGTCAACAATAGTCAGGCACACCCCGTCCGATATGCGTCTGAAGGGTAGCGGCGGTGGTAAATTAAAACCGCGTGACAGACCGGAGCACACGACGAGATGAGGTTGAGATTGTACTGCTACAAACACATTTTGATTACTGATGTACAGAGCCCGGGATCGCAAGTTGAGTCGCGACATGCACCGGGCCCATCTACTCGTATACACTAGAGGTGCAATAGCCGGCATAGCAGGCGCGCAGGGGTAATGTACTATGAGGATCGGCGCGCCGAAAGGGTGTCGCCAGCTAGTGGAGTCGTGCGCGGTTGAGCGTGAGGGGAGAGGGGAGGGGGGAGGGGTAATTTTGACTGTTGAAGTGGGGGACAATGTTGGGGGTTGGGGGATGGGGTAAATGCAGGAGGAGAATGCGTGCAGGTTGAAGTGCAATAGTTGGGAGCAGCGAAAGAGCGACAGAAAATGGGATGCACATACAAACAACTGATAATCCAACAAAGTAACGTCAATATCATGAGTGAAAGGTGGACGTGAGCAAAAGCAACGATATGGCAGATGGAGCAATCGGCAGGACCAGATGGTTTCAAACAATGTCCCAAAGGTCCTCCAGCGCGCAACAGAACTACACAGTTCGTTAGCATCCTACCGCACACCCCCAATGGACTCCCGCTTACCTTTCCGCAAGCAACTGATGCGCTCAGTGGGTACTCGCTTATTCCAATCTTCTCGTCTACGATGCCGTCCGCGAAGTCATCCTTGCCGCGGGCCATCGCACCCACGAACACGGCGATGTTGTGCGTCTCTGGCAGCGTGGGCAGATACCTCGTCAATTTTACCACCGGCGCATCTCCGGACAACGCTGTAGATCGCGCTCATGTCAAAAAAATGGGAATGAACATGCATATCGCGAGTACGTACTGAGCTTGATCGTATTCGCCGGGAGATGGTCTGTCACCGGGTTCTAAGACGTACGTGATGTAAGATATCCGCGATCAAGCACGACAAGGACACGCTGCAAAACACACACCTTGATGACTTTGAGAAGCTTTTCGGGCCCATTAACACCACGGATCGATAGCTTGTGCAAGAGTTGCACTAAGAAGATGCCAGTTAAAACCCCTCGAAAAATGCGCAAGCCATGCGGATGGACGGACCCATCAAACCACTGAACCGCTTGAACGTCCGGGGGATGCGTACGTGAGGGTTAACCTCGATGAGGACGCCCTTGGCGGTGTGGATGTACACTTGCAGCAAGCCCGCTTTGTTGAGAGGCGAATCAAGCAGCGTCAATAGACACTGTTCCCCAAGTCACGCATGCTCAGACAACCCATCGCAGCATACAAAAAACATATCGATGACGCACCTGATGAGTGATATCCGGCCTCGCGTCTGCGATGTCTCTGCCAGTCTTGGCCAGGATGCCCTGATGATCGTCGCAGTTCAACAGGGCATATTTGACATCTCCCTCCCTCCCGTTCTTGGACCTGGTTGCGGTCGTGACCCGATACGCCTCCAAACACGCCTGCTCCAGGACGACAAAGAGCTTCCTCTGTGTCGAGGCCGGGCCGGACTTGGAGACGTGCGCCTGGACGGGGAGCATGAGGGGGTTGGCCTGCTGCAAGAGGGGGTTGTTGCTCGTCTGCTGCATTTTTCGCGCTTTGGAGGAGGGCAAGGGGCGTGTGGGTCGCTCGTTGGTTTTTGAGTTTACAAGCACTGCAGCGGCGACAGCGGCGGAGGTGATGGTGGTAGCAGAGTGAGGGGCAGATGCAGAGGAATGGTCGATCTGCATGGCATCTGGGCCGGTAGGCCCGTCCGCTTCCTTTTCGGACTCCTCCCCGCTGGAATCCGACGAGGACTCGTCCTCTGCTGGACGCTTCTCGCGGTGGCGGCGCTCATTAGGGGGCGTAGACTTGGGACGAGTGGGAACGTCGATGTCGAGGGATGATGCGGGGTGGCCGACAGGGGAGAGCGCGGGGCGAGTGATGTTGCCGGAGTGACGGCGGCGGCGGACGGCAGCGGGCGACATCGCAGACGACGTCGTAGGCAAAGCGGGGAAGAAGGGAATGGGAAGGAAAGGAAGGACGGAAACCGAGGCAGGAGCAAGGACACGGGCGGTATAGAGACTGAGAGAGACGGTGGGCAAGAGACGAGTGCGACAATGACTGGGACTGCTCACGCTCACGCTCGCGCTCGTTCTCGTCCGAAAGTCCACCGGCTTGGACACGGCAAGTCGCGCATGCAGTGATATTCCCCTCCTCGCTCGTACGTCTCAAGTACTCGTTTCTACCGGGCCCGGCACGCGTTGTCCACGAGCTTCGCTGCCATCGCTTGAATGCCGCCCCCTGAGCTCATGTACAACGCAACGTAGGTATCCTCACCCCCGGTCACTGGACCGGTCATGTTTTCACACTCGCCCGTCCACTCGGCCATGGCCACTCAATACGTACGTACTTCGTTGGCCCACGTACGCACTGCAACAACATTCCAACGCTCCTGCATATTCTTGGAGGCTCAAGTCGGCCGGCTGCTGGCCAGGCAACTCCCGCAACACGTACGCTATCGTACATGCCTTCCATACCAT
Organism: Polyporus tsugae; assembly: GCA_024305745.1. Taxonomy (NCBI): domain Eukaryota; kingdom Fungi; phylum Basidiomycota; class Agaricomycetes; order Polyporales; family Polyporaceae; genus Polyporus; species Polyporus tsugae. The sequence continues at coordinate 633,184 of JAHRBS010000010.1, read as the reverse complement.
GTCCATCCGCCCAAGAGGCTTCTGTCAACTCGACTTCCTCGGCTCCTCTGGACCTCGATGCCCTTCTTCGGCGCGTCCTGCAGCCATGCGCACCACCTTGTCGTTCATCCATTATGAGCAGTATCTACCAGAGCACAATCGTGAGCTCAGCCATCATAGCTACCGGTCTGGATGTGTCCAACGTACCTCCGCTCCCCAAAGTCACCCAGCCCGGGGATGATATACGCCTTCTCGTTCAGCCCCTGGTCGATCCATCCAGTGATCTTCACCCACGTCCTCTCAGCATTGGCAGATAACGTGATACGGATTTCTGGGGACTTACCACTCTCGTTAGCGGGTATTTGCAACAGAACTTCATCAGTCCCTCCGGCGACGAAATCTGCAAGCCGTCAGCCAGGCTCGTCCTTCCCCTTCCCCCAAGCGAACATGCGGCAGTCGCCCCATACCCCTCTCTTGAGGAATGGAATGGAGGCTGGACACTTTATCGCCACACGTACCAAGTTGATGAAGATTATGCGGTCCTCCGGGACGTTGTGCTCCTTAAGCACCTCCACGGCCTTAATTGCAGAGCCCCCAGTCGCTGATGTGAGAACGGTCAGTCAGGATACCCATATCAAATGCCGCGCCGCTCCGGCGCGCATATCGAAGCACCAACCAAGCATGGGATCGAGAAGTAGGACGTATCGCTTCTCGATGTCTGGGGGCAGCTATCCAAATATCAGCGGCGCCATACATCCACCACTCCGAGATGCTCACCTTTGAGTAAAACAGCTTCGCCTGCGCCGTCTCCTCGTCCTACATATCCAGGTCGCGTGAGTAGCGAGATTGACAGAATGCAAGAGACGTACGCGTTGGATGAGGATCTTCCCGATCCGGACGCTCCTGCACACCTCCCTCAGGCCGGCCTCCATCGCCTACAGTGCACACGAGCATAAGTCATCGCGAGCCCTCCCCCGAAGCCGCTCGCGCTCCCACGTACCTCTCCCGCGCGCAGAATGGAGACCCCGCAGATCTTGCCCTCGAAGCCGACGCCCTCATATGTCGCACCCTGTTGTCGGACGCAGTTGAGCACTCGCGCACTCACGTCTACAACCCCAACCGCACGCTCTCCGGGCACTGTCGCGCCGAGAACACGCCAACCTGAGGCACGCACCGTGGGTGTGACGACGGTCTTGTGGAGGACGGGGAGGTGGTTGAGTCCCTCTTCGACGAGGAGCCTGATGATTCGGTCCGAGTAGAAGAGGAAGTCGCCGCGGCTTGTGTCCTTGTCGCGGATGATGGTGTAGAGGGCCTCGAGCTGGGCCGTCTGTGGGAGGGTGTACACTGAGGGCGGGAGAGGGTCGGGCATCTTGTGTTGTGGATTTCAATCCAACTTTGAATTGAGCGTTGGGCGCGCCGGGGGGGGGGGGGGGGGGGGTTGATGGCTAAAGTGTGGGGTTTCTTCGGAGTTGGAGAGAAAATCAGAGGGACCAAGGAAGGCTATCGATACAACAAGTGGGAATAGATGGGAGGCGGGGGCGACCCGGGACAAGAGGGACGTGAAGGTGAGGCGGCGGTGGTGGTCGATCTTATAGACGATATGCCACAGCTAGCCGCGCGCCGATCGTAGAGATCCAGCGTACGAAATCACTGGCACTGGCACATGCGCCGCCCGCACTTGAGTGCGGCGTGCGGCGTGGGGAGTGCGTGTCCCTTGGAAGCAAGATGCAGTATGTAACGATGCTTGCTTTCATGCCGTAACCGATGGTGTATGCGATAGAGGTAGACTCTAGAGAGCGCTAGCTAGAGGTTGTGTAACGACACGCAACTCGCGTGCCTGCGGCGAATAAAGGGTGTAGCAGCATCTTGTTTGAGCCCACTGGGAGAAGCGTGTGAGGGATCATTGGTGCCGTCTCAACTCGGGGAGTCATATTCACGTTATCGAGGGACCTGTATGCGCAGCTCACTTTCGGATGGGAGGATAAGTACTCGGGAATGCTGGGAAGTTGTGTATCTAAGATAACAAGCGCTGAAGCGTGGGATGCATGACATCAGACTCCGGGAAATACGGAATGGCTGTCCATTCGCGAGTGGGAGTGGTCTCCGTGCTTGCCCTCTCCGTTCACCATCTCGTACAGTATTTCTCATTCTCATTCCCCTCCTCTGCCATGTCGCGCCATTCCCCAAGCCGTGCTTCCTTAGGGGAACACCTTCGCATCCATGTCAATCTTGATAATTGTAATTGCGAAGTTGCAGGAACGCAAACTTACCGGTTTAAGATGCTTCCAAACCCTCTGATGCCTCGCTGCCACTGTGATCTCGAACGGTCCACCACCGACTACTCGCCGTACCTGACGTTCTCTCCAGAGCTCATGAACGCGTCAGAGAAGCAACTCTGGTGCGTTACTCCCCGCACTCATACCGCATCGCAACCGAACCCGAGGCAACGAAGTAACCCTCTCCTCCCCTCATAGGCCAGGCCATATACTATCGCCAATCTCCTCCCCCACATTCTTATCTCTCCTCTCCCCACCTGCTATCATTAGTCGCTTTGGCCGACCAGGAGCCGCCCCTCTTCTCCGTTTGTTTTTCAGTTCACCATGTCCATCCGCCCTCGTCCTCTCGTCCCCCACGCGCCCTTGCATTTCTCGTCCACGTTAGCCCCCCGCCCGTTCAGCGACAATGTCCTCTAGCCCCCGCAAAGACGTCCCTACCGCCTCTCTTTTCGATCATCTCTCTCACCCCACCGATACCTCCCCACCCCCGACAACCGCCCATGGCCACTTCGAAACACCTCCCAGTTCGCCCCGACTTGACCCCCAATCCGATCAGCTAGAAAATCCCATCCCTCCTGCCACCCGTCCGGATGCGTCCCATCTCTTTGCCCCATATACCCATTCCCCCGCCACCCCCACCGACAACGATGCCCGCAATTCGTACCCCGTTTCCTCCGCCTCCCCCGCCTCCTCACGGCCCATGCTCTCCGATACAAAGCCTCTCGAGAACAACGCACATGACGGGGAGGGTACCTCTCTTGCCACCCATTCCGACAAGGAGGCCAACCCCCGTCCAAAGTCAAGGCGCAGACGTCTGTACATCTGGTTGGCCCTCGGTCTGCTCGCGATCATCGTCATTGTCCTTGCCATCGTCCTTCCGATTGTCCTGACAAGCAAAGGTCATTCTGGATCAAGCTCTAACTCTAACTCTAGCCACAGTAGCGGACCTGGGGATCGTGGCGGCTCGCCGGCCAACCCCGAGTCTCCTACTGGTGCCGTTACGGGTGTAGACGGTTCTACCGTTGTCATGTCCGACGGCACCTCGTTCACGTACACCAACAAATTCGGCGGATTCTGTAAGTCCCAGCATATTTTCACGCTCCGCTTCTCACACCACAGATGCGCTGACATCATACCTTACGCTTCCCTTTTTTCTGCAGGGGTGGACGACCCGGCCAACCCGTTCAACAACAGCGCACGTGCCCAGTCGTTTACCAAATCGCTCGACGAGCCGTGGGACTACTCAACGGACCAGATCCGAGGCGTAAATCTCGGCGGGTGGCTCGTCCTCGAGCCCTTCATCGTCCCCGCTCTCTTCGAGAAGTACCAAAACGTCCCGCCGAGCGAAGCCCTCCCCGGCGGGGACGTGCACGATGAGTGGAGTTTGAGCGTCGCGATGCTCAACGACACCAGCGAAGGCGGTGGCATCGGTCAGCTCGAGAACCATTATAAGACGTTCATCGTGAGTCCGTTTCCATCGCACTCTCGCCTTCTCCCTCTCCCTCCTCCCGCCGTTGATGTGGTTCGTTCTCATCATGTCACCCTACAGACCGAACAGGACTTCGCTCAGATCGCAGGCGCAGGCCTCAACTGGATTCGTCTTCCCGTCCCGTACTGGGCGGTCGAGACCTGGCCGGGCGAGCCGTTCCTTGCCAAGAAAGCGTGGGACTACGTCCTCCTCGCGTTCAAGTGGGCGCGCAAGTACGGCCTGCGCGTGTTCCTCGAGCTGCACACCGTGCCCGGATCGCAGAACGGCTACAACCACTCGGGCCGCATGGGCACCATCAACTTCCTCAACGGGTACATGGGCATGGCGAATGCGCAGCGGACGATGGACTACATCCGCTTCATTACCGAGTTCATCAGCCAGGAAGGTTACACCGACGTCGTCCAGATGTTTGGGTCCATCAACGAGCCGCTCTTGGGCATCATCGGGCGTGACCAGTTGACGCGATTGTATGCGCTTCCTCTCGTTATAGGGGGCAGATGTACCTGACTTGGTGCGACCTCTAGCTATTTGCAAGCGCACAATATGATTCGGAACATCACAGGCATCGGTAAAGGCCCGTACATCGTCATCCATGACGGCTTCCAAGCGGATTCCTCGTGGAAGGATTTCCTTCCTGGCTCCGACGTAAGACCATTCTAGTCCATGCACTCTTCCGTGCGATTGACGCCTCCGCAGCGCATCGTGCTCGATACCCACCCATACGTCGCGTTCGGAGGTGACTTTAATCACCCCCTCTCGTACTGGCCGCAAGCCGGCTGCATCGCCTACGGCAACAACCAGTCCCAGATGGACTTCGGCATCACCATCTCGGGCGAGTGGAGCGGGGCGATCAACAACTGCGGCAAGTGGGTCCTCAGCGTTGGCCAGAACTCGACGTATCCAGACTGCCCGATGTGGAACGACTGGACAAATTGGACGGCAGACATGAAGACCGGTATCAAGAACTTCATTATGTCCCAGATGGACGCCATGGCCCTCCCGGGTTATTTCTTCTGGACGTGGAAGGTCGGTAACTCCTCCGTGAGCGGTAAGGTCGAAGCCCCGTTCTGGTCTTACAAGCTCGGTCTCGACAACGGTATGTCCTCCTCCTCGCAACGCTTTCGACATGCATTCTCACCCGTGCGCGCGTCTCACCCAGGCTGGGTCCCCAGCGACCCCCGCCAGGCGCTCGGCCTATGTCAGTCGCTTGGCTTCCTTCGTAACCTCCCATGGGATGGGAACTACCAATCCTGGCAGACCGGGGGGTCCGGCGCGGGGACGATCGCCCCGACCGCCGTCGCATCGTACTCGCAGTACCCCCCGCCAGCCCTGTCCAACGTCAACGGCGCGAACCCAGCCCAGCTCCCGATGTACACCGCGACGGCCGCGCCGATCACCCTGCCCCCGCCGCAACTCACGGGTGCGACGGTCAGCGTGGGCAACGGCTGGGCGGACGCGCGGGACACGAGTTCCAAGATGGCGCCGATCGCGGGCTGCGTGTACCCGAACGCGTGGGGACCCGCGCCTGGGTCGTCCGAGCTTGTGTGCGATGGTGCGACGGTCGCTATACCCGCGGGTGCCACGGCAGCTGCTACGACTACTGCTCCTCCTGCCCCGACTACTACTTGAGGGGGTTGGGGGACGTGCTCCACCGCGTTTTCTCGTTCTTATACACCTTGAATGGAGTGACTTTTTTTTTTTTACAAACCTTATAACATGTCGGATATGTAGACAAATTATGCGACACGGACCTGGACACGACAGTCTAGTCACGACTTGATACGAACTTGATCGGATACCTCACGCTATCCGCTCGCTCCTCAGCTTACCTGCGTCATTCCTTGGATATCTGCCCTCTCTAGTCCTCCATGTATGGCATCCTGGATGTACCGTACGCGTATGTCAACATGCATGTCGAGGACGCTGACACTGAGAAGTTTTGTTTTGTCCGCTGGCAGTGTAGATTTAGAATAGTCTATTGGAGCCGCGTTGTTCCGACAGACAGCGCAGGTGTGCATATGCCCTCACAGAACGCATGCGTTGGGTTGTGCCAGTGAGCTCGAGGTACGTAGGACCGTTGACATGGGCCCCGAGATCCTCGCCTAATTCCCACGATCTAACCTCATGCACCGTGCTGGCACAGCAAAGTACGTTCGATGCATCCGACCTGGGGACTCCACCCTCATGATGTTCCCGAGTTTTCACTATCCCTTGTCCCGTCCGACTTCACCGTTCGTTCTGTCTGGAGTACTCTGTGAAATACTAATGGCGGCACTACAATCAACTCTAGGTGGCTGTTTGAATCCGGACCGCGTGGCGCGCCCGCCGCTAAGTATCCGTGTTGCTATCGTGTCGCCGGTTCGTTCTGCCTAGTATGCGCCCTGTCACTGGTCACCCCCGCCGACCTAGTTTGATCCGTAGGGTACTTTAAATAACTCTTTAACTTGTTTGCCTTCCTGAGGAGCCGGTAACGTATTATTGCATCATGATGTCTCCGTATGTCGCATTCGTTCCTACTCCCTTCAACACACATTGACGTTCACCTCCCCGCTGCTCCTAGTTTCCATGTCGTTGACGTCTACCACGGTGCTGCAACGAGGTCAATTCACTGGCATGTACCTTGCTGGGAAAATGGTCAGGACCCATCAGCCGGATGTCGTTGTAGGCGGCGATGATCATGTCCACGGTGTAATTTTGCTGCGGGAAGACGCGTGGAAGGTAAAAACGTAGGCGAGAAGTGGTCTTCATGCGGCAGTCCAGCCCACTGACGCTGGTGCTGGGCCACAGGATGAACCAGTATCTGCCTTTTCTGACGATTCCGCGTTGCCTATGTTCAAGCGGGTCAACCGGAACCACGCTTTGCAGCTTCCCGTCCGCCCTCATGACCCGCCCTCGCCTTCAACAGATGCGCTGATAGACGATGCGTCTGACCATACTTACCTTACAGTAAACATACCCTCAATGCCTGTCGACGTTCGTTTCTCGGACCGCCGCCGATGCAGGCCACATGAAAGATCATCACCGTCGCAGGACATCGTTGGTTATGGTTGTTCAAACAACAGATCCACCTGCACATGCACATGGCTTTGGGTTCTTTTCATTCACATCTGATTTCGTCGCAGTCGGACTGACATGTCTTTCCAGATGGTTGTCTATGCGGTGGCGTGGATGAAGTTGTGCCATCCTACTCCAGACTCGGAGTCGACGAGCATCGCGCTCCGAGGTGCATACCCAGCCCCACGGCCCAACGGCCTCACCACCAAATCCACATGTATCACGACCCATGGTGGAGCGCAGTAGACAGGTCTTGTCTTCTTCGCTTAATGACCATGTAGGTACCTCCGGTTGGCATTCTGGCGGAGCCGCGTGGTGTCCAACCGCTATTCCTGCGTCCCTCATGGTTCCTGGAGATAGAACAACCTTTGGGGGCCTCTCCGAGTATAAAGACCTTCGAGAACGGCAAAAATCAAAACCCCAAGGCAGGCCCTCGGCACTTCGCACCCCTCTTCAAGACATTCGACCTTCTTCAGCACGCCACGATGTTCTCCCTGTCTTTCCTATTCATTTTCGCAACGCTTCTCTTCTCCAGCGCGCTCTCAGTCCCCACTCCGGAAGTCGAGATTGAGTCCCGTTCCGCCAAGACCGGGCCCCGCTTCGTCGTCTACAGCGACAAGTGGGTGTCTGGTGAGACCGGTCCCCCGAAGGCTTCCACCCTCAAGGTATTCGTTTTCATTTTCAAATAAAGCACTTCACGATACTCACCCCAGCTTTCAGGGCTACAACGTCTTGTGAGTCAAGCAGCGACCCATTAACGCCCGCCAAGGAGGTTGCTGACCGGTGTGCAGTATCCTCTCGTTCCTGTTGTCGACTGGACCCGCGGACCAGGCCACTGAGTGGCAGTCGCTCACCGCTGCCCAGCGCTCCTCCCACAAGTCCGCCTACAAGAAGGCTGGCATCTCGCTCATGGTCGCGGCCTTCGGTTCTACCGAGTCGCCCACAACGGCCCACCGCAACGCTGTCTCGACTGCCAACACCATGGGGACCTGGGTGAAGAAGTACGACCTGGATGGCCTCGATGTTGACTACGAGGTGCGACTGCGCGACTTGGGCTCTGGAAGCCGGTGGGAACGGGAACTGACCGCCTCCGGCTCGGGTGCAGGACTTCACCGCCATGGACAAGGGTGACGGCAGCGCTGAGAAGTGGCTCATCGAGTTCACCAAGCAGATCCGCACGCACCTCCCGAAGGGCAGGTACATCCTTACCCACGCCCCAGTGGCTCCTTGGTACGTCGAGCGTCGGACACCGTATGTTGATATGATCACGGTTGACCACTATTACATAGGTTCTCCGTCAACAAGGCCTTCAAGGCTGGTGCCTACTTGAAGGTCAACAAGAACGTTGGCAGCCATATCGATTGGGTGAGTACCTTATGTCAACATTCAGAAGTTGGGCGGAAGTTAATGAGCAAGGATAGTACAACATTCAGGTACGGAATCTATAAAAATATATCCGCGCACCCATTTGGTCACGAATAACGGAGCTGCTCCCGTCGTGTCTAGTTCTACAACCGTGGGTGCTATTTTTGCAATCGTCTGATAACTGCGAACTGACCGGTAGTGGTGCAGAGGGCGCCTCCATGTACACGAACTGCAAAACCTTGCTCACCAAGTCTGGCGGGTCGTGGCCGAAGTCGTCCGTCTTTGAGATCCACGCCTCCGGTGTTGACCTGAACAAGCTCGTGATCGGCAAGCCCGCCCTGCCGACTGGCGACGCCGAAAATGGCTATATTCGGCCTTCGACTCTCGCGACCTGCCTGGCCACGGCCAAGAAGCGCGGTTGGCGTACGTTCTCCTCCCAGCTTTGTGTCGTCCATCCATCAGCTTACTGATGCACCTCCCTTCTTCGCAGACGCGGGGGTTATGGCCTGGCAGGTGCGTCCTTTCCGCTCTGAACGCGCCGTGTCCCTGGGGGATCCATTACTGATGCTTCTCCGGTTGGCTTCACAGTTCCCCGACGCCGCCACGTCCTGGATCAAGACTGTCCGGTCCAAGGCTTTCCCTGAATGAGCGTATTTCATGACAAGGCTCTCTGATGCGTATTATGCCGTGAATGAAGGATTCCACTCGGATTTCGGGACGAGATAGATGACATGATGATACCAGCTCGAGTGCACTTATTTATTCGTGTCAATATGACATCATGATACCGCACTTATTTATTCATATCAATATGATGTTATTTGCTTCGCGAAGTCACAATGTAATCCATGCAATCGGTTGCGCGTCGGAAGTGCTAGTGAGGTTCGATGCCTCAGCCCAAAATCGTGCATCTTCGTCATTGCACCTTGGGGCGAGAATGCGGCCTCGGTGCCGTTTCTGTCAACGCCGGGCCGGTACCTGCCTGCCTCTACTTGGGCGCCCGATGTTGGCACTGCCATCGATGGCGCCCTATCGACTCGCTGCCAACTCAACTTCAGCTTCAATGCCAACTTTACTTACATGTAACACAGACTCCCGCGGCGCTCTGCTGAACGACGTCAACGTCGACAACCACAGACGCGACGCGAACGCCCCTCGCCCCTCGTCCCAACTGAGAGGTGCCTGCTTCGCAATGGTGGCCAGCAATGGCTAGCGATATGGTCCGTGATAGCCGCCATATCGAGCGCATGGACGTCTCGCTCACATGGGCCGATGAACTCGAAGCTAATGCGGATAGCTCGTATTCGTATGTCGTCAGGTGAGAACACTTCTTTTGCTTCCGAATCTCGCGAGCTTATCAAGCCTTGGATCCAGTGGGTTATTACAACCGTGCACTTCTGTCACTTTGGGTGAAGTCGCGGCACCTTGCTCTCCCCACTTCACCAACACGTTCAGACCGTTGGCGCGAGACAGACATACCAGGTCGCAAGAGCACTTGACCCGATCGGGTTCGCCGAACCTAATCCTCCCGGGCCATGATACGCCCACACCTCCTGATAGCTCTATCTCCAGGTGCTTCTGATTTCTCGGGATGCTCGCAGGAAGGCGTGCAAGCAGTAGAAGGACAAGATGTGCCTCGGATAAGGCGCTTCCGGCACCAGGTGACGCCTCACATCGACGACAGCCTTTGTCTCTGTCGAGCGGACTGCGGACCCGTTCGCATTCAGGGCCACAAGGTCCCTTTGAGCAACGCATGGCTCGCAACACTTTGTCCGCTCATCTGTTCATGGCAACGCTATTCGGGGACCACTTATGACTCGACTTTATCCTTAGCTTCCCGCAGGTGGCTCACGCGATGCGCGGAACATATGTTGGTCTGCGAACTTGGCGCCATGGCGGGATGCACGCGGGCACCGACTCTTGCAGGGTGGCACTGGGAACAAGCTGCGCTTTCGCCTGATGCTGTCTGGATATGGTCCTTGCTTTCCTTTATCCAGCCACAGATTGGCCATCGACGGAGGAACACCCCGGGAACACCAGTGTCTGGTCAACTGCTTCGGCCAACATGCGGCTCACGACCATATGGGATACACTTGGGCGACATATGGGTCACCTCCGGAACATTTCGTAACCCCTCCGCTCTCTTTAGCTATAAATTCCTCTCGCCGGTCCAAGGTCATTTCTCGGAGAGAACTCGCGACACGCAGTGCTCCTCTTCTGCACACACGGACTCGCGCTTGAACATGGTTGCCTCTGTCCTCCGCCGTCTTTCAGCCTTCGTGGCGGTCTACCTCGCTCTCCATTTCGCCACTGTCCTCGCTGTACCGGTGGAGGAGCGCGCCCTTCAAGCCCGTGCAGCTCCGTCCGCACCTCACTTCGTCGTCTATGCAGATGCCTACCAGCCGGGCGTGACTGGGCCCCCGGCAGTCTCGGCAGTGACCGTACGTCGCCTCAGTCACATTTCATGTCGTCTCATTCGCTTACAACTTACATTCCATGTAGGGCTTCAACGTCTTGTGAGCTTTATTCGAACTTTCATTGGGGTGTCAACTCGGGATCTGATCACGATGCACAGCATTCTGTCGTTCTGGTTGCTCGCTGGTCCGTGGGACAAGGCATACGAGTGGACCACATTCTCTGCTAGCGACCGAGCCTCCATCAAGTCGCAATACAACGCGGCTGGTATCAAGCTTATGGTCGCCGCGTTCGGTTCAAGTGACGTCCCGACGAGTTCCAACGCAGATCCGACCACAACTGCGAACAACCTCGCTAGCTTCGTCAAGACGTATGGGTTGGATGGTGTTGACGTAGACTACGAGGTTGGTCGATATTATCTATTTTAGTGTTGGGTTGCAACAGACTAATGCTTTGATGTGCAGGACTTTAACGCCATGGATGCCGGCACTGCTGAGGCCTGGCTCATTACGTTCACTACGCAGCTTCGCGCTCAGCTGCCTGCCAGTGACTACATCATCACGCATGCTCGTTCGTCCCCTGGCATAGTTTTCTCATATCGCCATCGGTGCTGACGTCAAATTTGTGCTCCAGCGGTTGCTCCCTGGTATGCCGTCTGCGCGAGTTCGTGTGCCAGCTTAGACGGTTGATCTTGATTGATCGACAGGTTCTCGCCTACGCAATACGCCGCCGGAGGATACCTCAAGGTACACCAACAAGTCGGAAGCTTAATCGACTGGGTAAGCGTTCTCTCATCCCATCCTCCCGGTGCCAATTCGCTGACGATCTCGTATGCAGTACAACGTCCAGTTCTACAACCGTGAGAGAACCTTCTCTCAGGATCTGTAAGACATGCATGACTAATTATGAATGGGACACGATGCATACAGAGGGCGCATCGGAGTACACGACCTGCTCGGGCCTGCTCACCGCCTCGTCCTCGACCTGGGCCGACACTGCACTGTTTCAGATCATTGCGTCTGGCGTCCCGGCCAGCAAGCTGGTCATCGGCAAGCCCGCGACCAGTGCCGACTCGACCAACGGATACGTCGACCCGTCGACGCTCGCGAGCTGCATCAGCCAAGCGAAGAACCAAGGGTGGAGTAAGTTCGACTTCCTTTCTCGGCGGCCTCGGACTCGTTACTGATGGATCTTTTGGAAAAACCCACAGATGGCGGCGTCATGAGTTGGCAGGTTGGTTCTTCCCCAGAGATTAAATGCACGGAACGGGTCGACTGACGTCTTATGCTTTGCGGCACAGTACCCACATGCCGACGCTGCCTGGATCAGCACTGTCCGCTCGGAGTCCTGGCCCGTTTAATGGGCAAGTTCCCTAAGAGGAGGCGTTGCCACCGGAGAGGAATTTGGGTTATCAATGAGTTCGGAACGTTCTGGGTTTGTTCGCTATCTATCTCACGCTTTGTCACGACTCTGGATTTCTCGGGGTGGATTTCGTACGCAAGCGCTTTAACGATACTCTCATGACTGTATCATCATGTACTAGTTAGACGCGATTCAACAATTGTATGATTAGCATATCTGTTCAAGTTCTATTCACAAGTTAGTAAACGGAACTGAATATGACGTAATGAACCGACGAGTAATACTTTTACGTATTGCAATCAGCCCCGGGCCGCGGCCGCGAGGCTCGTCCAGTCCAACTTGCGTCCGACTGCCACTTGAACTTGCTCTCCCCCACGCTCCAAGGAAACTCGAGTCATCCTTGCTGCGTCTCTCATATGCTCTTACGTGGCGGCCGATGAATGGACAACAATCTGCTCGTCAGTGATCCCATGCGCGTGTACCGCGCCAAACGCGACGCTGCTCGCAAACGGGTAACCGACAAGTACGCCATCCTCGGCTTCATCTCGTCCGGAACGTATGGCAGGGTCTACAAGGCCCAAAGCAAGGATGTGGATGGCCGGATACACGCCATCAAGAAGTTCAAGCCCGACAAGGAGGGAGACGTCATCACCTACACGGGCATAAGCCAGAGTGCCATCCGTGAGATCGCCGTTCGTCTTCTTCCTTGTTCCACCATCGTCCTCCCAGCTCCCTGCGTTTACAATATGTCTGTATCTGGCAGTTGAACAGGGAAATCACCCACGAGAACATAGTCGCGCTCAAGGAGGTCATTCTCGAAGACAAGTCCATATACATGGTCTTCGAGTACGCCGAACATGACTTCTTGGTACGTCGCTCTTGCACACATCCTCCAGAGGTATGTGCTGAGGTCGAGGCCCAGCAAGTGATCCACCACCACTCCCAAACGCTGCGGTCACAGATATCGCTCGCGGTGCTCAAGTCCTTGACGTACCAATTGCTGAACGGCCTCCTGTATCTGCACGACGCGCACATCATTCACCGCGACCTGAAGCCGGCGAACATCCTGATCACCTCTTCCGGAGTGGTCAAGATCGGAGACCTTGGACTGGCGCGCCTGACGCACCAGCCTTTACAGCCTCTGTTTGCAGGCGACAAGGTGGTGGTGACGATTTGGTATCGCGCGCCGGAGCTGTTGCTCGGCGCGAAACACTACAACAAGGCGATCGATATCTGGGCCGTGGGATGCGTCATGGCGGAGCTGGCCAGCCTCCGGCCGATCTTCAAGGGAGAGGAGGCGAAGCTGGACTCGAAGAAGAACGTGCCCTTCCAGAAGGACCAGCTGCTGAAGATCTTTGAGGTGCTTGGGACTCCGTCAGGTACGTGCTGAAGCCGAGTGCGGTTGGTGAGGTGAGGGGTAGATAAGTTCTTTGACGACGGGGACCGTTATGCAGAACGGGAGTGGCCGAAGATCAAGGACCTGCCGGAATACCAATGCATGAGACGGTTGGACCAGTACGCACGCTGTTGATGTCGATGGGTTGCTGGTGAAAGGACTGACAATGTTTATGTTTGACAGCTACAGCAACCGGCTACAAGAATGGTCGCAGTCCCGGGTGCGATCAATCGAGGGGGCGAACTTGCTGAAGGAGCTGTTTGCGTACGATCCAGACAAGCGACTTACCGCGGGGGAGGCGCTCCAGCACAAGTGGTTTGCGGAGGAACCGCTTCCGAGTCGAAAGTAGGTGGCTGAAGGTTATAGTTAAGATGTGGATTTTGATGTTGACGGGGATGCGGATAGTGCGTTCGAGTCGTTGTCGACTCAACAGGTTCCTCCACATCGGCGAATTACGCAAGACGATGCGCCATCGATGATGCCTGTGGCGGCGGCGGGATCGCAGGTGGTCTCGCACATGCAGGCAACGGGGCAAGCGCATCTGTCGCAACAGCTATCGCACTCCCATTCGAACCATTCCGGCAAGGCTGGGAGCGCCGCGAGTTTCGCGAGTGTGAGCGGCGGCGGCGGCGGGCCGTCGCGCAAGAAGGCGAGGCTGGGATAGCACGGTTGCGACGCTTGTGACTCTGGTGTCTCCTTGCTCGAGATACTGTATGTCCGTACTTCTTCTATATCCGCTAAACAGCGTACTACTAATCCTAATGTTGTAGCAAGTGTCATCAAATGCCTGTTTCTTGTCACACTTGCACCTGCGATCTTCCCGTCCACCGCTGGGAGAAAGGTCACGGACCCCAGTGTCTTCCCCAGTCCCTCCTCCAATCTCGCATTGGCTACGTGTACCCTGCATGGTCGTACATGTTCGCCGTTAAAGTTCTGAATGTTGAATCCAGGCCTGGGAAAGCGACAGATTGAAAGGTGGTTTCGGACAGGTATGAATGAAATACATATGTCTCTCTCCTTGACAATTGGAGCAATGACTCATTTGTGCTCAGATTTCTAATAGATCCCTATGCTGTACCCTGATTCCCACAGCTTGTCGAATGCCTCGGACTGCTCCAAGCTTCTGTGACGGAACTTTAGTTGGCGAGGCATGCCGGCGCGCTAAATGCCTTTCACCCTTGTACCGTACGTCCAAAATGGACGATGCGCTGGTGCCCAAGTTTGCGCGTTGGAACGATCGTCTCTCTCCGCATCTCGTACCACAAGGTCATGGATCTGGCGGGCAGCTGGAAGAGGGGGCTGGACACCGGAAAATTTGCGACTCAGAGCCCGAAAGGCATCAGCAGCAGTCATGATGTATGAATAGCCTGGCGGCCTCTACCAGTCATGGGCTGGAAGGAAGGTGACAAAGGCTCCAATTGCTAAGGTGACAAGTTCATTTCCTTGGCGATGCCTTATGATCCAATATCATCCTACCTACACGACGGACAATCCTCGTAGCGACCGGACCGTCACGAAACAGTGAGTGCGGAGAGACCTTCAAGTTCTAAACTTTGGTCATGTTGGGCGCCCGTATCGGTGTCGTAGCTATGGCAAGCGGACAACGTCAATAATCTGTCATAGACCGCAGGATGCAGACTCACAAGGACGGTGTACCCGCTGGCATTCTGACAGATTGCGAATACGTGCTGGACGTCGGGAAAGCTGGGCCCAAAATAATACGCTCGAGGGCGTGTCGTTTTCAGGAGCGAGGGCAGGCCGGCGGGCTCTTTTCTCGACACATGCCAGCGCGTCCCGCCTGGTGCAGCCGGGATGAGGCGCGTGCAGATTGGACAAGGGTTTGACCTGGGTTGACGTCGATCGTGACGAGCGGGTGAAGAAGGTGAGGCGAGAACCAAGAGGGAAGATGTATTTGGTCGGCTGCTAGTGGTGCCTCCGTAATGGTGACTCTCAGTCCTCGAACTTCTCGTCGAGTCTGATGGGGGTGAGCAGAGTAGATAGTGGTTGGTTGAGAACGTGCCCTCGAAAGCGTTGTATCTATGAATCTGATCATGCTTGTTGTTGCTCGAGAGTAGTGGGAGTTCTACTATATCCAGATACTGACTACGCAGTGCAGTCTACATTATGCTTGTACACTTAATGCTAAATGTTCCAGAGATCGCTTCGGGGGTGGTGTAAGTATGTAAACAGACGACGCGTGATGTACAGTACTTAGTACGCATGAAGAACTCGCGAGACGCGTCCAAACCCGACACGGCGACCAACGTCCAACCTCACGGAATCATATCCGCCTTCGCCTCCGAGATGGCCAACGACACCTGCTTCGCCGGCGAGTGATCGAGCTCAGTGAACGACGCCAACACCGCCCGCTTCAGTATCCGTTCCAGGGGAATGACCCCAAACGCCTTGTTCTCCTCCACGGGCTGCAGCCCGATGAGCTCCAGCGGGGTCGGCAGCCCGTGCGGGGCGAACAGTGCCGGGTCCGGGATGTACGGGAGCTGCTGCAAAACGTCCTGAGGATCGCTCCCGAAGATGGAGCCGGCGTGCGCGGTGTCGCGCTCGGATCCGGGGCTGTAGTCGGGTGAGGGGATGTAGTGGAGGTTCAGGCGCGAGTACGAGCCGGCGTAGAGGATGCGGTGGACGACGC
The DNA here is from genome assembly GCA_024305745.1 of Polyporus tsugae. NCBI lineage: Eukaryota > Fungi > Basidiomycota > Agaricomycetes > Polyporales > Polyporaceae > Polyporus > Polyporus tsugae. The sequence goes on along the minus strand of JAHRBS010000010.1, from coordinate 617,201 downwards.
CGAGGTCGAACGGGAGCTTCGTGCGGAGGTGGTGGGACAGTTCCCCGAGGCCGAGGAAGCGATACGTCCACACGTACTGGGGGTCACGCCGGATTGTGAGTAGCGGGAGGTGCACCTTTATGCGGGCTGCGAGCGAGTTGACGACGAGTCGGTAAGTCGCGAGCGTCGGGGCACCGACGAGGGTGGGGTAGAGACGGAAAAGGCGTATGGTGTTGTAGGCGGCGGCGTAGTCGTACTGGCCCATGAAGGTGCGCAGGGCTTTCTGCAGCGCAGTGGCATCAAGCGCGGGCTCGGGGGGAGTTGGCGGCCTGTGCTCTGAGGTGGAAATCTCGCGTGTTTGCTCGGTAAGGCAGGTGAGCATGTCCTTGTACACCGCGCGGGGGCTGGGGACGTCCTTGGGTGTCTTCATGCTCCGCACGCGGCGGGAGCGGCCCGAGTACTTGCACGTAGTGTGGTGGATGGCGCGGAAGATGGTGGAGAACGTGTACGCATCGGGTTTGGTGGTAGGCGTGCGGTAGTCCATGATGCGGGCGTACATGGAGAAGACGGCTTCATAGTTGCAGCGGCCGATCTCGTGCGCAAGGAGGGCGTTGAAAAAGGGGAGGTCAGGGACGAGATCCGGGTTTTCGGCTTGCATCTGGTTGAGGGACCATTCGTAGACTGAATAGGATGGGTTGGCGCGGGCGAGGTCGCGGAGGAGGGTGGTATATGGGGATGGGCCGGAGGGCTCAGCAGAGGGGGCCAGAGGGAGGGAGGGAAGGCGCTCAGCGGACCAGCGGGCTGCGCCTGCAGTGTCCCCCGCGCGGGTGTAGACACGTACAACGTAGCTGACTATATGCGGGGAAAGCTGGTAGTCTGGGTCGCGTTTGGAGAGGAAGGTACAGATGACGCGGTCGATGAAGGACGGGGCGGCCTGCATACCGTCTCCGAGTATTTGGAGCAGTTCGCCAAGGGCCTCCTGGCTGAATGATTTGTTTTCGAACGCATCCTCCATGATTTTCATGAGCCGGTCGACTGAGGGGAAGGACTCGGCTTCTTTAACGACGCGCATTTGGGTGCGGAGGGAGAGGGGAGGGACGTAGCCTTCGCGTACCAAACGAGCATAGAGGAGAGAAGCTTTCATCACCTCGCCATGGCGGAGGAAGAAGGAAATGGAGTATTGGTAGAGTTGAAATCGAGAAGGATTGTCAAGGTCGCCTTCTAGGGCCTGGTAGACGACAGCAGAGGCGGGCGACGGACCACCTTTCTCGTAGTTTATGGAGAGAGAGCCGCATATAGGGTCGATTTTGGTGCGGCTCTTGCGGAGGTTCTTTGGAGGAGAAGAGGTGGACTTGCATCGGACGCTCAACGGAAACAGGGTCCTGGTGGCATTGAGGCGTAATGTGCGGCGGGGTAGGGAGAGGCGGAGGGCCGGGACCGCTATGTTGGCAAACTGTCACGGAAGGAGTTATAACTTTGGGCGTTTGGAGGCAGAAGATGGGAGCGTACTGGAGCGTGATATAGTATATTCAGGCCGTAAGTCGTGACAGGCCAGAGCCTCAGGTATGCGAGGACGATGAGCGACACCGCGACGATGAACGCGTGAGTCTGTGAGCACCATCCACGAGTCGGCGCCTAGGGGCATCGCCGGTTGGACGGACCGGGTCGATTCCAGCTTCACTTTGACGCTGAAGCTTGAGATGCCGCTGGTCGCAACATGTTCGTGGAATCACCTTGGTGTCTTGCATGGCAGCCTGCAAGGCGCTCGAGCCCACTTCGCTCTCTGTGCATGCCACAACGGACTCTATGTAAGTAGGTTCGGAACAAGCCGCCTTCTCCGCTCTTAATTTTTTCTGGCGAAGGTGCGCTGCCAAGCGCCGGAGCAGGGGGCTTGCTCCGAACCTACACGAGTAAGTTATTCCACGAACATATCACGACCTGCGGAATGTTGGGGTACACGCCGTACGACGTACGTTACAACGCGACCGTAGCCGAGCTAACTAGCCTTGATCGATCAAGACTAGTTAGTTCGGCTAAGGTCGCGTTGTAACTCATCCTGCGTGGGGGATGTCAAGTGAGCACTTGGATTCCTTAGCGAAATCATGGCGCAGTTCCTCGCAATCTGATTTCTTCTGTCCAGTACTGTATCCTCCTTCCGGATCCGCACCTGCCGCGCACACAGCTTCGTTAACTTGCGGCAGATCGACATCCACGGATCGCTTCTGTGCCATGGTGTCTTTACTGTAAGGTGAGCATATAGCCCATTCCTCGCCTTTGTAAGGCTATTTCGCAAACATCCCTCTTACAAGCAGTAAATGTGAGCTCTCATCGACATCCTTGAGAGAACGACAAGCTCCTTCGGAAAATCTAATCGGGGCGGCGGACTGACGTCTGCCTGTAGCCAGCATTAGGACATACAATCACGAGGCATCCGTGATGGGTGTGCCACAAGATCATCGCAACCCCTACTAAGTCCAGGGTTTCAAAGCACAACTGTTCAAACTAAGAAAGTCCTCGTCGGTAATATTTGTGTTCACACTTATGGCGCAATCTCGCCATACTCGATATTGGATGGTACATCCACTGAGAGTGTAGGCAGTCGTCCTCAGAGAACAAGCCTCAGTTGCATCACCTCCCAGAGCTCAAACCAGGCTCAAACCAAGGCTCCGGCTCTGTGTCTCTAATTAGCTGTCGGGCCTCGGCCATCTGCTTCTAGCTTCTCTTTTGCGAGTGTCGATTGATGGCTGGGATACATGCGTTTTAGAGTTGGTAACCGAACAGCAGGTATCATGGCGACTCCACCCCCCGTTTTGATCTAGCACACTCTAAGGTGAGCTCTCTCCATGTGTCTTTGGATGCTGTGTACGGTAACACCATGCCAGCCTCCAGGTGTCCAATCCAAGATTTCCGCACGTCTTGGGTATAAAAGGCCTGCATGATCCACTTGAGATCTCCAGCTCGTCTTCGCTTTCCCCTCGGGCCATCTACCTTCCTTCTCTTCAAACTCCCTTCAGCTGGTACGTTCAAACGATATGCCCCATCGTCAACTTGCCACCGTCATGCTAACCCACCTCCTCCAGCTGTGCGGCTTTCCATTACGAAACTTTTTTCAATCACCAACTCGATCAATCATGCCGTCTTTCCAAGGCCTTCTCGTTCTCTCCGTTCTCGCTCTTTCCCTCTCGGTCCAGTCCGCCCCCGTCGGGACTGTCGAAAGCCGTGACCTCGGTCATGTACGCGGCACCACCTTTCCCCTGCGCTTTCCCGTCCTTACTGATCGTTTGTAAATTCTAGGTGAGCCGCTCCGCCGAGGCCGATGTCGTGCCCTTCGACGAGCTCGAGGCCCGGGAGTTCGACGAGGAGGAGGACACCACCCTGGAGGCCCGCGCCAAGAAGCACCACAAGGCGCACCACAAGTCGACCAAGCCCAAGAGCACGGGCCACAAGGGCCACAAGAGCCACAAGGGCAAGGGTGGCGGGATAGTCAGCGGTATCCTCGGCGACCTCGGTGTGCACGGCGACGGGCACATCGGTGTCGAGGTCCGCGAGTTCGATGACGAGGACGACGAAGACCTCGAGGCCCGTGAGTTCGACGACGACGAGGACAACAGCCTCGAGGCCCGCGCCAAGAAGCACCACAAGGCCCACCACAAGGCCACCAAGCCCAAGCCCAAGGGTCACAAGGGCCACACGAGCCACAAGAGCCACAAGGGCAAGGGTGGCGGCATCGTGAGCGGTATCCTCGGCGACCTTGGTGTGCACGGCGACGCGGGCCTCAACGTCGAGGTCCGCGAGTTCGACGAGGACGAAGACAACGAGGAGGAGGACACCACCCTGGAGGCCCGCGCCAAGAAGCACCACAAGGCGCACCACAAGTCCACCAAGCCCAAGAGCACGGGTCACAAGGGCCACAAGAGCCACAAGGGCAAGGGCGGCGGCATCGTGAGCGGTATACTTGGCGACCTCGGCGTGCACGGCGAGGGGCACATCGGCGTCGAGGTCCGCGAGTTCGATGACGAGGACGACGAAGACCTCGAGGCCCGTGAGTTCGACGACGACGAGGAGAACAGCCTCGAGGCCCGCGCCAAGAAGCACCACAAGGCCCACCACAAGGCCACCAAGCCCAAGCCCAAGGGTCACAAGGGCCACACGAGCCACAAGAGCCACAAGGGCAAGGGCGGCGGCATCGTGAGCGGTATACTCGGCGACCTCGGCGTGCACGGCGACGCGGGCCTCAACGTCGAGGTCCGCGAGTTCGACGAGGACGAAGACAACGAGGACGAGGACAACACCCTTGAGGCCCGCGCCAAGAAGCACCACAAGGTGCACCACAAGTCCACCAAGGGCAAGGGTCACAAGGGCCACAAGGGCCACGGGGGCAAGGGCGACGAGGGCAAGGGGGGCAGCATAGTCGGCGGCTTGCTCGGCGACATCGGTTTGCGCTCGCTCGCCGACATCGATGAGTAGGCCGTCAATCAGCCCGCCTGCATCGTCTCCCTACTTCTCTCCCCATTCCCCGCCCTTCGTCACCTCCCCGTTCCTTCCCCCACCGGCTCTCCGCGCAAGACATCGCTTTGGGCTAGAGCACATACGGTTTGTACATACTGTTGTGCCGAGCATGCCGTACCCGTAGATCTCGTCTTGTATCAGGTATATCTCACCGCGGCATTCGAGTTGGCATTATATTATACTTTCTTCCCGCTCACCTGTCCGCGCGCGCGTGCCATGGGATGCCTTCCGTGGGACTTCGACTGGATCCCCTCTCAATCTGCCAGGCCACTCCGTCTTCTCGCCCATCGCCATATCGCACGTGCGCTGAGATTGCTCCCAGTCCGCGAAGGCGCGCCTCCGGAACTTGTGATGCAAAACTTGAAGCTTGACTATTTACTCTAGCCACTGCTGGTCACTCTCCGTTCCCCTTCACCGTTATGCTCCCCAGACTCAACAGCTCGCATCTGGCGAATATACTCCGAGGGATGTTATGGGTCTATTAACGGCAAAGATATAGCAAGGGCAGTCCGGTGAGTAGAAGACGACGGTGAAGTCGGTGGATGTCGATTGTGATTCGCACCGAGCTTGGGCCGGATCCTTCCTGCCAGTGCGGGAGTCCGTCGCTGACTGCCTGACGTGCTTTACAGTGCTGAGTTGTATTATACATTTGTCTTTTCTCTACTGACGCACTGGGAAGTTATCTAGGTCTCCTGCGCTCGTCGTCTGCTCCTAGTATACGTACACGAATTTCAAGAAGGTGTTTGCCACGGCAGTGTAGGAGATAACCATCATCATGTTTAAAGTTCGAGTTCAAGTCGTACATGATACTACGTGCACAAATAGATACAAACTCGGTGGCACCGGCGCTCTTGTAGTACGCTGCCACCCGCACCAGTACCACACAGATCCTGGTCTCCACACTCATTCTTCCGCACGGCGTCCACCTCGCGCCAGCCCACCCAGCCCTTTCCAAATATCTCACACATCGCGTTCGCACGCATCCGAAGGCGCTTTGCCATCGGCAACGCGATCCCAACCCTGACTCGGTCTTGCCTCGTCCGACCATGGCATATTACCGTCCATCATCTCTCACAACCTATTCGCCCTGCCCTAGCCACCCAGCTGCCGATCACTTGGTCCTTAGACCTCTAAGCTAGAGTCCGGGGCTAGTTGAACATATCGCGCGCCGCAGACAAGAAATCGGTCGGGTTCGTCCTCGCAAGTATCGCAGGCGTTGCAATGGAAATAAATGGTCAGTTTCCCCTCTTTGTCTCGTCTCCTCCCTTAAACCGCCGTACCCTTCTCTTTGCTGATAACCCATGCATATTATCCTGCTCCTCACCGTATGTCGACGTGGTCCCTCCAACCTCGCCTTCCGACCCTCTGCCGCTACACGCCCCGAACGGTATTTATTCGTGATTGCACGCATATATATACCTGCGCTCGCCAGCCATTCGTTACCATCAATCTTTGAATGCAGCCGTCACACTCAGGACGTGCATCTCGGGTGGTGAGTCTGCGTTATCCATGCCCTCTCATCCCGTTTGCCTGGCCCCCTGCCCCCTTGCTTGTCGCATCACCTGCGTTCATTCCTTGAAATGATGTTCTGCAATCCCCATGCTACCTCACCATCTCCATGTGCGCATACACCCGTTCAGAACCTTCCCTGGTGAAAGTAGAATGGATGCTTGCGGCTCGCCTGCTGGTCCTTTGACTTATGTCCACATCCACTACATGATCGGCGTTCGTTTCATGCCATTCCGTTGTGATCTCATGCTCTCCAAGTCTGCTCCCTGGCACCGGAGCTCCTTGGAGTTGTAGACCAAAGGCGTCGAGTAGCCGGCTTATCGTGGCGTATGCTCGGTTTTGCTCTGAAAGCTGGCGAGCGACTGTTGTGTTCTCATAGAGGACACGTCATATCACTCTCTGTTACCATCGCCGTGCACCTGCTTAGCGCAACGCTGGATCCTTTGGCGCATACACTCATCCGCCTGTTTCTGGACACCGTTGCTCCAGAATGCCGGGATTTGCGATTGCGACGTCCGTCTGCGCTATATGGGAACTGATACGCTGGTGGCCATTTGTTGAGTGTTCCCATTTCTTGGAACCCTTACACACTCTACATGGTTTCTCGTCACGTCAGGCACCCCCGCTGACATTGCCCTCTCGCACCACAGACAACCGTCCATGGGGTTCATCGTGAGGATCATAGGGTGCGCTCGTGGAGGACTAGAGATGGGTCGTCCGTAGGCACGTTCTCCCGGCACCGGACCTCGGTCGGCCATATCGTTTTCTCATTAGATGGGAAAGTACTCTTATTTGGAGGAGGTTGGCGGAGCAGTCACCATAGGGCATATATGCGATATCGTTCGAACAAACGGACGACGAGAACCGTGGCAGGGGGTACGACCTTGCTTTTGTTCGTCCGAGTGGATATATCAGGACTCTGCCGCGTTGTGCGCTCTTGGACTCAAGTTCCCAGTGTACGCGCCCTTTTTACCGTGACTCTGTTTGCTCGTTCTACGACAACCTCTCATTTTCTTTGACTCTGACCAATGCTAGGTTATTTTCACTGAAGTGGACTCCAGAGTAGCCTGTACGAATCAATTCGTTTGGCGTTGAGTATCCTTTGCTCAAGCAACCGTTCGTATAAGTAGTCTACTCGATACCTATGTCGCCCAAACTCGCCCTCGTCTTCATCCTCACTCTCGCCCCGGTCCATTCCATCGCCATCGCCATCGCCATTTCTCACCCTCTCGCTCGAAAGCCTCCACATTCCGGCGACCAGCCTGCATCGCGTTCAGCAGCCCCACGACGACCGCCCACCCCGTCTCCTCGCACGTCTCCCCTGATCAGCGGAAGCGCCATGAACGAGCACAGCCTGTCGAACATCACTGTCGCGCGCATGCACGCGTGCCTGTCGGCGCACCGCGACGCCAACTTGAAGTCGAACGTGCGGAGCGGGTGCCCAAGCGGCGGCGGCAGCGCGTCCAGCGCTATCGCCAGCGTCGCGGCGAGGTCGACCTCGGGCAGCTGGAGGATGTGCAGGTGCGGGCAGCGTGTGGCGATCATGGGGAGAATGTGCGCGGTGGGACGGGAGCCGGGGGGGGGGCGCCTCACGGGGGAGGGGGGGGAATGCGGGGTGGTAGTCGTTCTCGATGCGGAGGGCGGTCAATGCGGGCCACGCGGACTCGGAGAGCATGGTGGAGATGTCGGCGTCGCTGATGGACCGGAGGGGCTTGAACCTGAACCTGAAGGTGAAGCGGGTGAGTGTGCGGAGGGCGAGCGCGGGCTGGATGATGTCCATGGCGGAGGCGATGGTGGGGCTAAAGATCAGCCTGGATTCGAGCAAAAGCGCGGAAAGGGTGGGTGGAACGGTGGTGCGCGGACACGCATTGTGCGAGGAGCTCGGTGCTGGGGTCGTGCATGAAGAACAGGCCGAGAGGGGGCGGGAACGTCGCATCTTCGACGATCCCCACCCACACTATCTCTCCGAAACCTTCCCGAACCGCCTTCATCTCGGGACTCATGCCTGAGGCATCGTGTCGATAACCTTTTTCGCTCCATTTCATTAGAGTCCATACTAAACTACTATATTAAAATATGCTGATGTACAGGAGTAATACAATCGTGCAAGTCTAGCAGGTGTAGCGTATCCATATCCCAGTAAGCAGTACTTCGTGTTCGAAATCAATCCGAGTCCTCGTGTCGTGCCGGTGCGGCCTTCTTGCGTTGTGCTGACGAGAGCGCGCGTCAGCGATCCGCGAACGACGGTTGGTCGACGGGAAAAGAAAAACCGTACTTCGTCTCGCGGCCCGCTTCTTGGCGGCGGCCTTCCCTTTCTCGACGCGTTTCTCGAACTCTTGGTCATCAGCACCTTGGCGGCGATTCTCGTCGAGGACCTACAAACAAGGACGGATGAGCGAGGGCGCAACAGGCAGCGTAGAACAGGAACTTGAACGTACCGCCTCAAAGTCGTTGAGCTCCGCATCAGGCTTGTTCGCGGACTTGTTTTGTCGCGCCTGCGTGGCGACAATTAGGGGCAGCCCTGCACAGAGGCCAAGTTCAGGACGTACCTTGACAAGAATCTCTTGGAAGCGTGCGAACACAGTCTCCTCGTGCAGCTTGTCACGGTAGAACTGCAAGCCCTCGATGAGCTTCTTGACCGAGCGGTCAGACTTGAAGGGCAGCAACGACAAGCAGAACGCAATGTCGCGCCACTGTCGAGGGTCTTCCGAAAGCCGGAAACGTTGACAGAGCTTTTCCACGATGTTTTCCGCTTGTTTTTCCTGCAGGAACGGCGTCTGATAAGTCAATAGAACGCGCTCGCCATGATGTGCGAACGTACCTTCTCGATATATTTGAAGATGAACTTCATCGTGGCCTGGAACTTCTCCTCATCGATCGCATGCGCCCCGACAGACAAGTGACTAATAACTGAACGCGGGGAAATAAGCAAGTCGCATCGGGTGTGCGGCCATAATGAGTCTTACCATCCGGCAAGTTGTTGTAGATAACATTGTCCTTCGACGACAGCTCATCGAAGAAGAGCTTGGCGAGGTTCGATATCCGCTCGTCCTCGTTCTCGACACACTTCGCCATCTCGCCCATCTGCCCCTTGACCTTGACCATACCGTTCAAGATTAGGTGCGTTAGAACCATGAGGGTGTTCTTCTTGACCACCATGTCCGAGTCGCCGAGACCCTTGTACAGCTCGTCGTTGCTCTCGTCGATGATGCTGCTATACGAGACAGCAATGTCCCCGAGCGCGATGACGATGTTGCTACGGATGCCCGCGTCCGACGATGTCTCGAGGACCTTGAACAGGAGCCGATGGTTCTTGTCGCAAAACTCTGAGCTGACGCACAAGAACTTGCTGAATGCGAGCGTGGCGGTTGCACGAAGTAGCTTGTTCTATGCGAGACAAGTCAGCCAAGGGAGGTGGTGGTACCCACCGCGCAACGGACTAACCTTGAACTTGCGCGGGGTGCCAACAATGTGCACAAGGATTGGGCCGAAAATCGCGAGAAGAGACCGCGGACCGTGGAGCAGCTCTTGCTCCCGCATGCTCAAGATCCGCTCACCAATCTCGTCCTCAGCATTGCCGGCGACCTGGTCGAGCTCTTCCTGATCTTTCGACTTAGTCGCCGCTCCGCCACCGATATTCTCGGCTGTGCGAAGGAGGTCAGTTAGTGCATAAACTAGGGCCCGCTAGCACCGAGGCTCTGTGGACCACGTACCCATCTCTTTCTCGTGCTTCTGCCGTTTCCATTCACGCTCAACAAGTTCCAAGAAGACAATCTGCTTGATCGCGACGTGGCCGATAACGAAGAGCAGCTGACTGAGCTCAAAGACGTCGCCGGTGTCCTTATCCTCCTCGGCTTGCGTTTGTGTACTGGGGCCGGCGTGGTCCTCATCCTGCTCCATCGCGTCCGGGTCCTTCTGTTGTTGCGACGCTTTGTTGGGCTTATGGCCGAAGACGCGCCGCGTAAGATTCTTGATGAGACTGCCACAAAGAATGTCGGGGCGCTCGCCGAGAGCGTACACGGTGTTGATGGCCTGTTCAGCCATGGGGAACCATTCCTTGGATCTGCACGGACGCTCAAGTGCATCCTGGAGCTTCCGGAAGAGCGCATTCTCCATGTCCAGTCGGAGGGTCTTGTCGAGGAGCGAGCCTAGGTATCGAAGCGTGAGGAAAACAACGAGCACGAGGTGACAAGTAGGGCCGCACCTTTCACCTTCTTTGCACTGCCGTTGAGTCGTTGAAGGGCGACGCAGGTGTAGCGAGCTAGTGTTAAATCGTTCTACGATTGCACGTTAGAGGACCAACAGAGGGAGTAGAACTTTAGCTCACCTTGCCGCGATCTCCAAGTCCGACCTTCACCAATGTCTCAACGCGATCGGCTACGACCTGCCGCTTCGCAAGGGCAAGCATACCCAAGACGATGACTGCGCCTCTTCGTTGAGGCCTAGGCAACGGCCGGTCGGAACCTAGATGCGAGTGTGAGTAACAGTAAGAAACCACGATTGGAGACTGGAGTCCCATACTCACTGTAAACCATCCATAGCTTGGACACGACTTCATCAGGGATACTCCCCTCCTCCATGTATTGGCGCATCATCTCCTCAAGACTAATTAGCTCCGCCAAGGTCGCGTTGTAAGTCATCCTGCGTGGGAGATGTCAAATGAGCATTTGAATGAGCCAAATCATGACGCACTCGATCATGTTCTTCGCAATCTGATTCGTCTGCCGCTTCGGGTCCATGTTGTCGCCCGGCTCGAAGTACATGTTGCGGTAGCACTCAAGCAAACGGGAGCGGACGCTCTTGCCAGTAAGCTCCTTCCCATCCTCGTTCGTGGAATTGTTGTCTTTCGCCCAGATGAGGTGCATCATCTTCTTGAGGCCCGCTTCGGACGCATCGAACTTGTACTCGTACGTGACGCGGAAGAACTCCAACGCCTCGAGCTGCTCGGGCTTGTTGTTCGACGCAAGCAGACGCTCGACGGTCTTCATGCCGTCCTCGACCACGCGGATGAACTCGAGCGCGTCGAGGCAGTACTTCTTGCGGAGTTTCTGCTCGAGGTGCTGGTTCTCGTTGAGAGCGCCGAGGGCGGCAGCTTCATTCTCCAGCGCATTGAGGTCGAGCTCAGACTTGCGCGGCCTCTTCTTGCCCTTCTTCTTCTTCTTACGGGGTTTGGGGGCGTCGGATTCGGCGTCGGACCCGTCGCGCATCTGGACATCCTCGTCTTCGTTGTCGGCGTCGTCCTCTTCCTCCTCCTCTTCCCCATCGACCTCCATGGAGCCGTCGCCCTTACGCTTCCTGCAGAGGGCGTCAGTGTCGATCTGTTTCCTACATCACTGCATTGCTCACGGCTTTCGCTTCTTCTTCCGCTGTTCTCCCTCTTCCCCGCCCCCGCTGTCTCCCTCTCCCTCCTCTTCATCGTCGTCGGCCTCTCCTTCCTGACTTCCCTCCCGATCATTGTGCTCGACCGCCTTCCCCAAATCGCCTTCCATCTTCTCAAGCATATCCGCCACCTCCTTGTACTTGACCCTCCACTCCTCCTCGCTCAGGTATCCGCCGTACATACCATACGGGTGCGTCAGGATCAACTTGACCAACAAGCTGACAGCACTCTTCCGGACACTACTGGTCTTGTCCTCGAGGGCCTCTACCGCGGCGCGCGTCATGGCGAGACGCTGCTGTGGAAACTTGGAGCCCCCATCGCAGAGCTTGGAAAGGGTGGAGAGGACCTTGACACGAACGTAGGACGAGACGTCGAGCATGCGCTCGAGGAGAAGGTCGTAAAGCCCGTTGATCTGCTTCAAATGCTTCGCCTTCTGAGACCCGTCGGACGCGTCGTCTGGTGCCTCGGAAAGCTCGTGGATGATGGAGCCAAGGATTTCTACGAGAGCAAGGCGCATCGGGTAAGCCTGCACGGAAACGTTAGCGTTAAAGGCGACGAGCGTCAAGCGAACGGGCTACAGACCTCCGAGTCGAGTTGGGACTGGAGTGAGCTGAGCTGCTTGAACACCTGGCGAGGTGCGAGCTCCCCGAAGCGGATGAGGAAGCGCGAGAACGCGCGGGGGCCCTTGTTGTCCTGGGTGCTGAAGTTCATGCCCGCGATCTCGCGGAGGATCTCGTCTCCAAGCTGGGAGTGGTCGAACTCGCGCGCGAGGATGTCAAGACAGTCCGCCATGTACTCCGAGGTGTGCTCGTAGTACTGCAATAACTGCATGATCGATATCTGCATCGCAAGCCCGTGGGCGTGGTGCTTCACAGCGAGGCAGATGGCCTTGTAGACACCAAATCGGATTTGCTGCTGTTTCATGTACTGCTCGTTCTCAGCGATGTGGCGCACGGGACGGAGGACGCAGCTGTAAACGCGTTAGTAAGGGGCATAGAGGGCGAGACACTGCATGTAATGTATGCGAGTTCAGGACAAGAAATGAAACGCCACTAGCAGTCCATTAACCCAACAAGCACTTCGTCGTCCGCACACACTCATATGGACACACCATGGTATATGTGTGGTGGGATGTCGAAGATTGAACTAATATAGAATGCGAAGAGGTCGGCGGAGGAGGAAAGCAACGACCCCACGCACCGGATGGCGCGCAGAAACATCCCTCTTCCCTAACCGGCACGGAATGCAAGAAGCGAGATAAATAAAAAGGCTTACCCGATGAAGAACTCTCGCTCTCCACTCGTCTGCCAAATCTTCTGTGTCTTCAATTTAAGGACCTTGGTAATAAGGGCGAGCGTGGCGGGTATGTGGCCGCTCCAAGACCACTCCTCAGAAACGTGTTTGCGCGCTGTCGAGCGGGATGCAGCTGCCTTGCCACCGCGTCCTCGTTTGGGTTTGGCAGTGGGAGGCGGAGCGTCATCGTCGCCAGAAGTCTTGACCTTCTCGGCGGCATTGACGAACCAACTAAGAAGAAAGGCGTACATCTCTAGGGGAGTCTTGTGTGCCATGAATGTCTGTTGGTCTTCTGAGTCGACGTCGCGCGAGGTGGCCTCGACCTCCGCCTGGTACGCGGAGGATATGGAGTCGAGAATCTTGATCATGTGCGTGCCCTGGAGGGCAGCAGCATGTTTGAGGAGTGAGCGGTAGGCATCAAAGACGGCGGGGTAGGTGATGGAGTCTGAAGAGTTTGCGAGGGCGTCGACGGCAGGTTCAAGGAGCTGGGGGATGCCACTGCGGTCGAGGGAGGGGACGTCGGTCTCGTTGTCGAACGTATAGTTGTCAAGGTCCTGGATGCCTTCGAGTTCTTTGTTGAGGTCAAAGGAATCCATCGCCTGGGACGGCGTGCGGGGTGTGTTGACGTCGGCGAAGAGAGCCTCACGACGGTGGGGCGGGCGGCGGTGGACGGCGAGGGCAACGGACAAGTCGGACGCGTTCCGAACTCGCGGACGCGTCTGTCACACCGCGTGCGTCACGTGCCGTCACACACCCTTGAGAAACTGAGAGCAGCGGCGGGCGTCTGTCAGCGTTGTTGGCTGCGACGGCGATGGTGAGCAACTCGTCCTCGACGTCCCCGGACTGTGCTCACACTCTGTCTGGGACCTTGCTCTATAGATCATTCCTGTGCGCTGCTTTTCGTGCGGGAAGGTGGTCGGGGACAAGTGGAATGCCTACCTCGACCTGCTCGCCAAGGACATTAGCGAAGGGTGGGTCCAACACTGTTTCCCTATTCCTTTTCTCGCCTGAATCGGTCTACCCTCAGCGATGCGCTCGACCAGCTTCAGCTCAAGCGCTATTGCTGCCGCCGCATGGTCTTGACTCACGTCGACCTCATTGAAAAGCTCCTCCACTACAACCGTACGTCGTGCTTCTTGCCCCCCCCCTTCCAACCACACTGATTTACTCCACCAGCAAACGAGAGGAAACCGGACAGAGACAAGATTTAGTTTTCCCTTTACACTGTTGTACTCGTATCCCGCTTCGCATACACCCTTTGCTTCGTCCCCCCACGGGTTGTGTCACGCACGTCTTGAGGTACGTTCTTGACCCACATCTTCCTTCTACGCCCACCACCTCCAGACACCAGGCCAATCGTCTTAATGACGAAACACTTTCACTCTGTCCTTCCCGGTGGCCTGCGGCTCCCTCACCATCTGAGACGAATCATTAAGTATGTTTTCATATAAGACTTGCACCGCGTGAGTAACTGAAGGGATACACTCACTACGCGAACCGGCACAGGAGGCCCATCCCAAGCTGGATTACTCATCCCAATCCATCTTTCCCTTATCTTCCTGTACCCCACGGCCTCGTAAAACCCAACCGCGTCCGTCGTAACGAGCCAAACAGCTCGACCCTGTTCATCCGCCTGCAGGTCGAAGGGTCATTAGGCACGTCTCCGATAGAGACACTCGTCGACACGGAAGACCACCTACAATCGCGTGGACGGCGTCCACCAGCGCAGTGCCATAGCCCCGTCTTTGTCTCTTCGTAGACACGGCGAGACCCCGAATCTCGATCATGTCGTCCGTTTGCTCACCAAATGCTGACTTGGCCAAGCTCTGAGCGGTTTCGCTAAACTCGGTCATCCTCTGAGTGGAAGTGTAATAATCTATGTCAATTTATTGGAATACAAGTGTAGCTGGAGGGGCGAGGGATCCCGTACCTTGGCGAGCTCTGCTGGCTGCGTCCATCTCAATGCCTTCTTCACCCAAGATGCCAGTCGTCCCTCGTTAAGTTTCTCCCCAGCTAAGCTACTGTGATCAGTCAGTATCTGGAGCTTAAAAGGTCGAAGACCTGTCAACCCACTAGTAACAGATAGCATAGCCCTGGTCAACAGTCAATATTCTTCGTCGGCGGATCGCATCTGAGAAGGTCACATCCATCTGCAGCTTTTCGCGGATCGAGAAGAACGGCCCCGGCGTGTGGTTTCCACCCTGTTCAAATTGCAAAGCTTAGACATAGGTCTTGCGACGTCATTGATTCCCTCCGACATACCCGGAAATAGCGATACAGAGAGTCCGAGTAGATCGCGTTCAATCCCTCCCGTGCAGCCTTGGGGACTTCAGCTGGAACAACAGACCTAGGTGACTAGAATACCCAAACTCGAAGTACGAACCCACTCACCGTAACGCAGAGGCTCGATCTTGACCTTCCCCTTCTCCATCTTCTTTGCCGTACCATACTGAGCCTGCCCGCGTCTGCCCGCAAGAAGGGGTGCCTCCTCGTTCTGTTGCGCTATTGGGGCCGACATGTTGCCTACTGCCAAGCCTACAAGAGGTGAGTGTCAGGTTTAAAGCGAGCCCTGTCGCCTCTGCATGTCCGCATGTCAGACGCTGTTTCATCCGCAGTTCGGACCGCTTGTCAATGCCATTGAGACCTTGGGAAGAGCGGCTGCGCGCCCGAACATAGGTTGATAACGAGACCACCGGAGATAGGCTCGACGCGACGTCGAACCTGCGCATCAAAGTGGACCAGTAATATGCACTTCTTCGCTCTCGGATGGGGCTGCTGCGGTCTCGGATACGATGGAAGCACCCCGTAGTCACAAGACGAGAGGTGGTGAGGGCGTCGCGCCTGACCAGTGACCAGTGAGCTGCGGCCTGCGCGGGCTCCGAAGAACCCGAGTTCTTGAAACACTGCGCACAATGAGACATACCGGGGCTGAGAACGTTGAGCTCCTTGCGGCACGAACCACGGAAACTGGGAAGGCTCAATGGGAAATTTGGACGACATGGTATCATGATCATGGATCATTGCGTGCGCGGGCGTAACTAGATACAACTTGGAGAGACATGTGGAGTCTGCGATGTGAGCGAGAAACAAAAACATCATGACACGAAAACATTACGAGCGTATGGGGAGGGTGAAAGTCGATGAAAACCGTTTCATGATGTCAAGAGCGGCTGGACAGGGAAGATGAGCACAAGTCTCGTCACCTCGAGACGCAGACTGCGGGTCTCACGGTTTGGTCTTCTTCCTCGGCGGTGCACTCCCTTCCGCCGGCACCTCAGCGGTATCCAAGGGCGGCCTAAACGACAAGGCCAGATCCAGAGGTTCATCCGTTTTCTCAACCTTCTCCTGCTCCTTCTCCCCGTCCTTCTCACGTTCGCGCTTCTTCCCTTTCTTCCCCGGGCTCTTCTTGGGGTTGAACTCCGGCGGGACGTCCGTGAACTGGTTGTCCCCGATGAGCGGGACAAACACCCCACTAGCATGGCGGGATAGAGAGCGGGTGTGCGCACGAGACGTGGTCCGTGGTTGCTGGGCAGTTGACTTGGGCGTCGACGGGACGTCAGCGGGGGGTGTGACGGGGTGGACAGGCTCCTCGAGGTCTACTTCCTCTTCTGCCGGGTTCGCGGAATGCTTTGAGAAGAGCCCATCGCCCACTGCGCCGCGGCCCTGCAAACTCTTGAGGATTTCACGATACCCACGCTGAGCGATGCCGAAGAACCTGGGGGAGGGTTGACATCAATATCAGCCTGTTCCGGCCCCCCAGGAGGGGTAGGCATCTGACTAAATGCTTACCTTGCGTCACGAGTATAAACCCTCAGCTGAAGCTCGCCGAAAGCCCGCGGCAACGTGACAGAAATGTCGTCCTCGTTAGCGTGAATGCCCCCTACATGAGAAAATATCAGATACAATCGCATAGGCAGGACGTGCAGTCTACACACGGTCGGGATGTCGCTTAGAGTAGAATTTCATGAACTCCAGGGGATTCTCGTTCTTCATGCCGTGGTGACGCTCGGTTATGTCGATGATGACGTGATCGGGGCTGAACTCCTTCGCCAACGCATCCACATCCGTTTTGTGCAGAGTAGGGTCCTCAGCATATCCGGTATTGAATGCTTGGACAACCGATTCAGGAGTGAATATTGCCTTCAATTCCGCTCTCTGGTCCCAAGAGAAAACCTTGAAGTCGACGGGTTTATACAAATCGCGAGTGTGAATGCGATGCAGAATCGCCTGCGCTTCCTTGAGTTTCTGCCATCACCATGGATTAGAAATGGTGAACTGATACAGAACGCATCACCTACAGGGTCCTCAGATGCTTCGATCTCGCTTTGAATGCGGTCAGTCAGGTGGAGGTACTTCTTCGGATCCTCCAAACGACGCGCGATGTTCATCACAGGCTCTGCAAGCTTGAGAGCATCTACTATCATGAACTCGATAGCCTTCGCTATATATTCAATGTTAGCCATCCGTAGGTTTCCAGTCTTGCATACCACTCACCAGTCTTGTGGGTATAGATCCGTTTATGCAGCGACATCCTTGTGTGGCACAGTTCAAATATCTGGTTGGCGTCTTTGATATCGTAGCAAATGTCGTCGTCGATGACCCTAGACGAGTTGATAAGCCTGGTGAACGAAAGGCTGCCCTTCTGGTCGATGGCAAGCGAATCTCGCGCTATATAGTCGAACCTATGCGGTATTAGAACCCATTAAGGGGAAGCGGCATTCGATAATGTCGACTTACTTGTCCACATCAAGACCGTTAGTCTTGTTCGCTACAATCTGGAAGAGGTACGGCTTCTCCTTCTTCCTACAGATTCGCTGGCGGTCAGTATTCCTTTCGACACAGTGTATCTAAAACCTCGACTTACTTGCACATGTCCGGGCTGCCCATGATCATAGCTTTCACGAAAAGAGCGTCGTCCTCGTCAAGTCCCCACGGAATCTCTTCCAAGAGTGCATCGAACATCATCAGCGAAGCGTCTTCGTGACACCACTTCTTGTCCGGACTACGGAACGCGTGAGAAGGCACGACATATAAGAATGAAGGAACAGCAGCTCACAGAATGCTTGGGATAAACATGCTGTCCCAAACATGGCTCCAGGGACCGTGTCCCAAATCGTGGCAGAGGCCAGCGATGGTGACACACAGAACGTCTCGCCGTGTGATGCCCAGGGAGGGTTGCGACGTCTTCAGATGCATTGCTGAAGTTTGTGCCAAGTATGCTACGCCTGAACAACGTACAAAGATCGCGGTCAGCAAATGCACCTTCAGGATGTTTCCCTGCCGCTCCAACGCTCCGTCCGCCAGCTCTGATCCTTCTCCGAGCCTCGAGAGAACAAGAGGAAAGACATACCTAGGCAATGTTCGAACCGATTGTGCGACGCGCCAGGCCACACATAGTACGACGTCCCCAGCTGCTTAATTTCCCTAAGGCGCTGGAACTGCGGGCTGGATGAAGCCAGGGAGGGAGCCGAAGAAGAACGGAGTCGCGGGTCAGCGTCACACATCCCACCCTCCAAAACGCAACACGTACGTGTCTATGACCGCGCATACAACAGGTCCGAAGTACACTATGAAGGGTAAGATAAGCACGAGGCGTCAGGGAGTCCGAGAGGAAGAGGGAGGGACGCACAGTAGTCATGAATCGGATCTTTGAACTTTCTAACGGGGTCATCGTCGAGGTCAAAAAGCATCTTCTTGGTTGTGCCCGGCGAGGGCATCTCCCTGGGTTCCTCGTCCATATATAAGGTCGAGCAGTGCGACAAACTCAAAGTGCAGAAGTAGGAACACGAGGAGTTAAGTCCCGAGTAGAGGTACAGACGATCGTCAAGAAGCTGGCAACGCGGCAGAGGCGTGGTGGTCGTGGTGGGAGAAAGAGAGGAAGGAGTGGCATGGACAGCCATAAGGGCTGGTTTTCGTAGATTCCCAGATGAGGCAAACGTACCCGTGCGCGTAGCCGATACGCGTCCCACCCCAGAAGTTTCGAAGGGCCCAGCATTGGCTACGCAATCCATGCATGCATAAGTGTTGGCCAGCCGGTGAGCCTACGACGGAAGAGTAAAGAAACCAGAAGCAGTGAGCACGATCGGATTCATGGGAACAGGAGAGCAAGGCAATTGAGCGCTGCCGCAGCTGCCTTCGGGACGTCATTGTGTGCACAGGGTGCACACATGAGCCGCCGCGGAGTTCCCAACTGTCGGATTCAGCCCACGACCTCGGCAACCCCCCCACGTCCAGACTCAGCTCTGCCGTATTCTCAAGAGTCAAGACTATGTTATATTATCCGTGGATAAACTAGTATGCTACGTGGTATACAACAGTACCGTAAAACGAGAGGCAAGACGAATGTCGGATTTTATGTGATGCTAAAGTGCGTGGTCATGACCAGGACTATGTATATACGTATGTAAATGCTAAATGAACCGTCCATGTCCGGATAATACGTGCGATCTAGCGAATCGACGAAATGCATCCAAGCAGCCACCCGTACTGCAACCAAGTCCATCGTCTCGCCTTCTCCCAACACAGTACCACCAGTGCTCAGATCATCAGCTGGTCGATGTAATACTGCATCGCCGCCGTCAACAGCTCCGTCTCCGCCTCCTTCCACTGCGCCTCCACCTCCCCCTTCACCCGCGCCCTCAATTCGTGGTTCACCGACTTCACCCTGATCCTGAACCCCGCCGAGATGGGTCGGTGGTCCGACACGTTCGCCTCCCACCGCCTGTAGTGCAGCTGCTCCACCCGCTCGGGCACCATCGACCGCCAGAGCACGCGATCGCACCACGCCGGGGTCCGCGCCTTCTCTGACGAGTCGAACTCGTCCGACCGCCGGTCGTACTTGTATGTAGGGATGAAGTCTAACGGGCCTTCGAAGAACGTGCGGAGGCGGAACCCGCGGTTGAACTTCATCTCCTTCCGAAGTTGGTCATGGATGACAAGTTGCTGGAGGTCGCCTGCCTTGATGGCTGCTGCGACCGCTTCGCGTCGTTGGTCAATACGGTAGTTCATGTCGCCATTCATCTACAGTGCAAAAATATTAGGAAAGAGCGTACATTCGTGGAGTGGACGGGATAACTCACGAAGACAAGCTCATGGTCCAAAACCATGGACCCATCGCCCCCGTTGACATACGCCACCGCCTCCTCTTGCGGTCCAGCGTCGGGAAGCAAAGACTTGTCCTCCACAATGGCAGCGGCGTCGGCGTTCCGCTGGCGAACATGGTGCTGCCCGGCGGCAAGGTGACAATTGATGAAGCAAATCGAGGTATCATCCACGACAAACCGGGAGATGATCGCGCCCTGCGCCACACCTCATCGTCAGCACCAGCGTCCGTCTGCCGGAGCATCTCATAAAGCCCCGTTCACAGCGAGAGGACTACACACCTTGTTCCCATACCTGCCCCCCATCCCCCGCTTGACCGTCGTAAGCGCAACGTGCTTCAACGCGACTCGCTCCGCGTTCCTCACAAAGATGCACGTGAACAGGCCGACCAAGTTCTCGGTATGTATCACCGTATACGGCTCGTCTGCCGGCATTGCCAGGCGCACCGCGAGCACCAAGCGGTCGTACCACTTCTTGTACGACGTGGTCACTTTCTGGCTGATCGACCCGTCCGCGGCCTTGTTCTTCCCGCCCAGCAGCACCGTCTTCGCCGCCATCTTCCGGCTCTCGAGGTCGATCAGCTCCTGCATCCCGAACGCGATGATGTCCGGCGGGTCCATCGACCGTAGCACGTCATGCAGGAAGTTCACGTTCTCCGCCGGGCCGGTGAGCGTGTCTGGCTTCGCCGAGTCGACGTTCCACGACACGATCAGGGCGGTCATGTCCCGGAACGTGCTGAACTCCGTCTCGCGCTTGAGAAGTTCTTGCTCTGCGCTCCGTCAGCCATTAATTTCGCGGCAAACCAGAGAGCTGAACTCACCAATCCAGTCGACACCCAACAGCCCGTCCCAGAACCTCAACTTCTCGTCCCGCCCCACGCTGAACACCATCAACCGGTCCAACTTCTCCATGCTCCACGTATCGACCGCGACCCTCAGGACCGGCAGCTGCTGGTGCGCCACCCACGAGTTCGTCACCGTCCAGGGCTTCGATGTCACGTCATACGCCGAGATCGCACCCTTCCGGCCCCCCGCCCACAGCCTATCGTTCACGCCCTCCAAGCTCAAAATGTCCGACGACGACACCTTGACGACCTCCACGCACTGCGGCGCGTCCCCGTTCGCGGTCGACCAAATGCTGATATGCCCGCCCTCGTGCGCGAGATACACTTGCCCGGGGTCGCTCGGCAGGAGCGTCGCCGCCGTGACGGCGCCAAGATGCTCCGTCGGGAGCAGCGACCTGCCAACGCTGCCGTGCGCATAGACGTCATACACACGGATATACGGCCCCTTCGACGCCCCAGGCACGCTGCCGCCGCCACTCGGGTCCCGCGTCGACGTCCACAGCTGGCCGCCGAGCATCTTCGCGAACTCCTGCTTCTCCGCGATGCGCACCACGCGCGGTATCTGCGAGCCGAGATCCAGGTCGACGTTGTCCGGAGGGATCCACACGAGCACCTTCCCCGTATCATCGAGCGTGACCATCGACAGGCCGTGTCGGAACATGTGCGTGACCGTGTGTGCGTGCACAGCTGGCCGAAATGCGGTGACTTTGCCAGTGCGTACGTCGAGCTCGATCAGGTGCCCATCCTTGGTCCCGATCCACAGGAACGCGCCCCGGCCCTCCAAAGACGTCGTGGGACGGAACTCGACGCTGGTCATCTTGAAGTCCTTAGTCTTGATGTTGAAATCGTTGGTCTTCGAGTCGAGGTTCCATATTGGAGAGTCCGATCTCGAGAGGTCGTATATGCGGAGATGGTGATGGGTCGCAACGGCCACGGCGTGTCCAGACACCGCGACCGAGCCAGTGTATGCGGGTATAAGGATATTGAACTCGGAGTAGTTGTGGCACTTGACAACAGGTGGCCGGCGTGAAGCACGGCTGGCGTCAGGCAGAAGGTCGACTTTCAGCTTCACGTCTTCGTCATCCTCCTCACTACTTGATGAACCATCAGTAGGACGCCGAGGCGGTGGCAACTTATCTCCCAGCCCAATAGTTCGGGCAGGCGGTGGTAAATGTGCACCAAATTGCTTCCGCTCCGGAAGGGAGGCATTCGCCTGTGGCGAAAAGTCCGTATCGTTCATAGTGTGCTGGCGAGGAGGGGGAGGGGGAGGAGAGCAATGGTCATCGCCTGGCGTTCCTACACCTTTTCGTGCGGGCAGGGGAGGCGGCGTCATAGACGTAGCGCTTAGAGAGGAGGTGGACGAGGAGGAAGGGATGCTAGACGTTTGCACTGTGATCTTGTTCCGGGGTGGTGGTCGTGGTGGAGGTGGCAACGGAGGACGTGGAGAGGACGGGGGACGGGGCGATGACGGTACGGTTGGCTTGACGGTGATGTCGTCATTTGAAGTGCGACTACTGGAGTCCGAGGACGACATCAGGCTATCTGAAGAAGATTCCGTAGTATGGCTAGCGAAACTGCCATTTCTGCGCGGAAGGGGTGGAGGAGCGGGAGGCTGAGGGGACTCGGTATCAGAATGTATGTCGTCAAACGGATCGAATCCATCGGAGGGTGAGGAGGAGTTCACGGAGAGGAGCGAGTTCGTCGAGCTGGAGTGAGGTACAAAGTCAGGCGGGAATGACTGACGAGGTCGTCGGGCGTATGGTGGTTGAGGCGGCTCTGGCGTTGGGAGACCGCTTATGAGAAGTTGAGAGTTTGGTCTAGTTGAAGTGGGAGGCCTCGGTGGGGTGATTGCGGGTGGGGGAGTACCATTTCTATGAACAAGTTGTTAGTAACGACGTGAGCGAACATGATGCAGCCTGGAAAGTGGATAGAATATAAGAGTAAAACGGTTCACATCGAGTCTGACGGAGCATTCAAGTCGTAAGCTTCAACCTCAATTCGGGAAATAAGTCAGGCAGGCTCACGTCCGGAGTTCATCACCAGATGTAGACTCATAACCAGACATCATAGGATGCGCATCGTTTTTGTGACACGCCTATTTCGGTGCTGGCTTCGCACCGATACATGCGCGCGCACTGACCGGGACACCCATAACGTAGAGATATTGCTTTCCGATGGGCGAGTCTCCCTATCCAGGGAGTGGCGTTGGATTGGCTGTATGTGAACACCAGAGAACGCGCGGCGGACACTGCGCATGATACTTAGGAGCCTTCCAAATTTCACACGCGGGGGGTGGACGGCGGATTGCACGTCCGCCTCACCCCGCCTTCAGGTAGCGCGCACGTCCCCGCGTTCGTAGAATGAGGCCAGAGACTTTGTTCGGCTTCGGAATGATGGGAGACGCGTCTTGTAGTACATAGTCGGGCTGCGAGAGGGGAAGTGGACGAAGGGAAGCCACCCGTCCGTACCAACGCCAGCCGTTAAGGGAGGTCTCTGTATGGTCTCTCTCACCGCTTCCGCTTCCCAGTTCAGACCATGCTCATGAGGCTTTCCCTTGATGTCTGGAATGAGACTAATCGCCGAGGTTTCGATTCGCCGCAATGTGCACCATGAACCATCGAATTGGATCACGTATACGGGTGCAGATGGGAAGAAAGGAGATGATTCGGTGGAGATGGCGGTGGTGCAACTCCACCGGATACCGGGGATGTGGTGGGAAACGACGGTCCAGATAAAGGAAAGCAAGAAGGCAAAAGAACGCACCCAAACTGCTTGATGAAGGATGAAAGCGGGGACGAGCGGTTTGCGAGATGGTCCTGAGAAGGGGGAGGGGGGGGAGGACGACGGGCAAGAGCGGCGGCTTTGGCAGCGACGGACAAACACTCTGGCGGCACATCTGGATCTATTATAGCGGGAGATATGGGGCGGAGGAGAGGGCTGCGGATAGGAGCTGGAGAAGGTGTTCTAGATGATGGACGGAGAGGCGGAGGCGGAGGCGGAGGAGGTCGCTTCCCGAGCGTCCTGAGGTCGGAGGAAGAGGATGAAGGATGGAGAAAGTGGGTATTTTGTTCGGAGAGATCACGGTCATGTTCCGGGGTAGGCGTTGGCCTTAGTCGTGGGCTAGAGGGGATGGGGGTGGGAGCAAGAAAGGAATGGGTGGGGGCCGGGGAGTGTTTGAGTGAGGGGTTGGAGGAAGGCGAGGAATCTGCAGCGAGTTTCTCGAAACGTGAACGGAGAGAACTGACGGCAGGAGGAGGAACGGCCTCGATGCCTTCCGAGGGTGGTGGAGGGGTCATGCGGCGGCTGTGAGGGGAGAGGGAGGTGAAGGAGTGGCCTGCCAGATGGAGATTAATGCGCCGGTGTCAAGCGAGCGAAATAGAGGTAGATCAGCGAGCGCGGGGAACGAGCGAGAGGACGGAGAGGCGAGATGGTTGGAGGCGGACGCGAGCTTTGCGAGGGGTCGCCGTCGAACGACTTTCCGCCCCGGACCACGAGCAGCTGCCTCGACCGCGCCCTGTCACGCTGTCACCATGCCCCGGTCCGCTCAGCCGGTGGTGCTTCTTGAGCTTGAATTCCCAGTCGAATTACCTTGTGTGGTCCTTGACGTCGACCGAGTTCATCGTTCGGCGTGGCTCATCGATCGAGGTCCTCACTGCACTCCAGCCGTGGCGTATCTCGACGGATATCAGCTGAATTCGGCACGCTACAGCTAGCCCGTGACTTGTACTATCTGCAAACACAAAGTTGGCAAGTTACTGCGTGTGACCAACATGCATAGTCCTCCATCTCTCCCTGCGCATCCCGTCTCGAGGTCATCACGTCCATGCTCCCGCTCAATGTGCGACCCGAGCAGACCGGTTTTCTTCCAAACAATCCCAGCACGGTCCGAGCCGGAGGCGTAGCAACATCCACCCTACCCCGAAATCCGCGAGGAAGGCGGTCCGTCGCTCGCCACCGCTGCGGGCGATAAGGCCCTCAAAGGCGACTTCGAGGACCATCAATGTTCCCTGCACTGGATGCGCACCGCGGCCTCGCGTCTCATCACTGCCGCAATGTCGCCGTACGGGCTAGTCTCATACCAAGACCGTCCACGCTGACACGTGGACGGTCTTGTCTCAAAGTACCACTTTGTGAAGGGGTCTGGGGGATGGCTCTTTCATTAGATCGAATAACAAACTCGTTGTAATGTACTTCTAGCACCACTTACAAAAGTAATTAGCTCACTTATAATCGAATGAAAGACACGAGCGCCCAAGCGCACTGCCACCAGCTGCCATGTATGGCCATCGGCGGCCGCGCACCGTCCAGTTCAAGTTCTCCCGCAGCTGGCGAGGTTATGTACTAATAGTAATGAAGTGACAATAACTATCTGCTGTATAGCGCATATCTCGACGAGCACATTCAGGGGGATGAGAATACCCGTGGTGGGGGATCTGACCGGGAACTTATCCCCCCTCCCGTGTCTGGGTCCAGGACATCGGCGCAGGTGTACTTAGCGACAGGGGCGCAAGAATATCTGGGAGTATTCAACCCGGTTGAAGTGCCCAAGCGGACAATCATCTCACCCGCTGCCCAGCAGGAAGATGAGGGCTGCCGGAGGAACAAGTTAGGGTGTTGCGGCCTCCAAGAGCCCCGACAGATCGCCCAAAGGCCATCGTGAAGCCCTTGGAAATGATAACATGGGGGGTGCATACGCCAGGAATGCCACTATGTTGCGAAGGCAAATTCCAGGTCATCATTGCTCTCATGGTAAGAGCGGAGGAGGAGGAAGAGGCTTCGGAAGGCCACTCCCGGAGAGCGCCTGAGTTGACAGCTTTATCCTCGAGATTGATCCGATAATCAGATCCACTAATGACGGTTTCTTATCCAGTAACAATTTTTTCTAATGAATCGCCATCCCCCAGACCCCTTCAACATGTGGTACTTTGATCCAAACCCCTCTCCCGTTCGGGAGAGGGCGTTTGTGTCGAACCTACCGTACGGGCAACGCAAGCTGCAGCGTCGATGCGTCCTAAGTTAGCAGGTACCTTGCACCGGGGCGCGCGTGCCGGACCCCTCGTGTTAAGTACATATGCGCCGGTGGTCTCATGCCGATTTTCGTCCTGCAAGGTGTTCGATTTGCCCTCGTCTTCAACACCTTCAAGTTGTTTAGACTTCTATTGACATTGTTACTTATACATACGCGAAACCAAGAAATACAATAAAAACTCGAGAGCATTAGAACGCATCATAAATAAAATAGCATAATGCGCCAAACGAAAGGACGAACGAACGGACCGAGTCAGCGAGTGCGTAAGCGAGCAGGCGCCCAAGCAACGAAGTCAACCGACGAGAGAAATCCAAGAAACAGTCCATATATTCCGAAACCACGCCTCTGCATGTACGCAGCGCCTCATCTCCTATACCGCCTCGCTCATCTCCACAGGCAACTGACTGTAGCCAGACACGTCTCTCCTTCCGCGCACCAAGCCCCGTACGCTGTTCCACGCGTCGCCCACCGCAATCCTCGCGCTGTCGAAGATCGTCTCCTGCTGAATAACCTCCCCCGGCATCACGCTCGACGCGGGGCGCACCCACCACCTGAGGAACAGCGAGCTCGACACCACGCTCACCGACGAAAATGCCATCGCGCCGGCCGCGGTCATCGGCGGCATGTTCAGGCCCCACGGCAGGAACAGGCCCATCGCGAGGGGAATACTCAGCACGTTGTACAGGCACGCCCAGGCGAGGTTCCGGCGGATCGTGCCGAAGATCGCGCGCGAGAGGTGCAGCGCCGCGACGACGTCCAGCAGGTCCGAGCGCATCAGCACGATGTCCGCCGCCTCAATCGCCACGGACGTGCCCGACGAGAGCGCGATGCCCACCGACGCCGCGACGAGCGAAGGTGAGTCGTTGATCCCGTCCCCGACCTACACCGGGCGATCACCCTGTCAGCAACGCAAACCATGAAGAGCGGGGAAGGGGAGGAGGACGTACCATAGCGACACCGCCACCGTGCTTCTCCATGAGCTCCGTCACTACGGCAGCCTTGCCCTTCGGGCTCATGTGCGCCCAGACGTGCTCCGGCCTGATCCCGACCTGCTTCGCGACCGCGAGCGCCGTCGTCTTCGCGTCACCCGTCAGCATGTTCACCTCGATGCCCATGTCCTGCATTGCGCGGATCGCGTGCACGGACGACGGGCGGGGCTGGTCCGAGAGCGCAATGGCGAGGACAGGGGAGGGGGCCTTGCCCACCGCAGCGAGCGACACGAAGATCGATGTCCTGCCCTGGTTGGATTCCTCTGAGTCGAACGCGGCGAGAGTGGTGGGAAGGGTCGCGCTGTCAGACTGGAGGATGAACCGCGCGTTCCCGACGTAGATCGTGTGCTTGCCCTTGCTACCAGGAAGCGAGAGGACCGCCTTCACGCCCGCCCCAGTGACGCTCTCGAATGTGTCAATCGTGACCTCGGGGACGGGGACCATGGACTTGTTGAGCAGGTCCTTGCCGTACACCGCGACCGCCTTTGCCAGAGGGTGCTCGGAACGCGCCTCGGTCGCCGCGACCATGGCAATGACGTCAGCGCGGGAAGCACCGCCAGCCACCTTCGTCGAAAGCGAAGAGTCGTCGGCGTGGAGGTCGCTGTGGTCGCTCGACGGCGCCCAGATGATGGAAGCGACTGTAAGCTTGCCCTCGGTGACGGTGCCGGTCTTGTCCAGGCAGATGCGCTTGATGAACCGGCTGGCTTCGAGCGGGCGCCCGCCCTTGATCAGGATACCGTTCTTCGCCCCCATACCCGTGCCCACCATGATTGCGGTGGGCGTGCTCAGCCCAAGCGCACACGGGCACGCCACGACGACGACAGAGATACACAGCTGGAGACAGACCGCGAGCTTCGACGCGCCGTGTGCATGGAAGAGCGCAGGGAGCGAGCTGTCGCTCACGGCGTGCGAGATGACCATCCAGCCGATGAATGTGAGGATTGAGAACGAGATGACCGCCGGCACGAAGTAGCCCGCGACCTTGTCCGTGAACGCCTGGATCGGCGCCTTGGACGTCTGTGCCTCCTCGACGAGCTTGACAATCTGCGCAAGTGCCGTGTCCTTCCCGGCGCGCGTAACCGTCATATCGAACGTGCCCAGTCCGTTGAGCGTGCCGCCGATGACAGAGTCTCCCACCTGCTTCAGCACTGGCACGGGTTCACCCGTGACGGCGCTCTCGTCGATGGAAGACGTGCCGCGCAGGACGGTGCCGTCGGCCGGGATCTTCTCACCAGGTACGAGCTTGACGATGTCGCCGATCTGGAGGAGCTCCGTGGGGATCTTCTTCTCCTGCGTGCACGCGGGTGGGTCGGTGTAGATGGTGGCCATGGACGGCGCAAGTGCCATGAGATCCGTGAGTGCAGCGCTCGTCTTCCCCTTCGCCCGATTCTCGAGATACCGGCCGAGCGAGACGAACATGATCAGCATCGTGCTCGTGTCAAAGAAGACCATGGGGTGGTACCCGAGGTCTTTGCTGAGACCCATGAAACACATCGCGCCCACGGAGTAGAAATACGCCGCGGCCGAACCGATGGAGATGAGGACGTCCATCGTCGCGCTGCCGTGCTTGAGCGCCTTGTACGCGTTCTTGAAGAACCGCTGGCCGACCCAGAATATCGCGGGTGTGGCGAGTGCGAGTGCGATGGTGTCGCCGACGTAGATGCCTCGACACAGCTGATGCTCGACGATGGGTTCCAAGAACGAAATCTTCGGGGCGAGCATCGCGACAAAGAAGACGGGGATAGCAAAGATGAGACTCCACTTGAACCGCATCCACCATTCCTGAATCTCCTTTGTGCGAGCGAGCGACTGCATCTGTGTCGAGTCTTCCTGGTCCGAGAGCATAGCGTCGAAGCCCATATCCTCTATTCGCTGCACCAGTTCTCGCGGTCCGACCATTGTCCTGTCAAAAGTGACCTGGCATAGTTCTGTGGCCAATGCGACGGAAACACTTGAGACACCAGGCACCGCGCCTAGCTCCTTCTCTACGGTGGATGTACACGACGAGCATGTCATGCCATATATGTGAAGTTGGATGGTATCCGCGCTCGACGGGGGAATGAGGGTGGCGTCGAAACCGATGTCGGATATTTCCTAGAACTGGGTTAGTTGCCTGACTCAACAAGCGATTGTCATGTGAACCCTCCGACAGAATATTCTGAGCGTGGGTTAACTACAGTCCTCATTCTAGTGATCCCCTGTTTAGCTAATCGATGTTCCCCGTCGCAGCGGTTGTCAAGGTTGAAAACGTGAAGCAGGGTAAATATCTCGACTTCTTCTGTGGAATTATACGCACGGGATGTGTCTCGTGACCATTCCGCCAGAATGGTTCCAGAGCGGTGAGGCAATATCGCGGGCACAATTGTCTCTCGGTGAGACGTGGCAGACCAGCGTGACAACACAGAGGTACGGTACAACTGGCTGTGGGGGCGCCAGGTCGCCACCCAGGAGCGGAACACTCAGACGCTACCCGGCATGGTGACTAATGCCACCCAATGCGTGGAAGTGCGGTGCATATACTGAGACCACAGCGCAGATACAAGATAGCCAGAGGATTCCAATGCAAAGCGGGAAAGCAAGAAAAGTACAGACTCACGCTAATGATCTTGTCTGCATCCCAGACATTGGGGTCGTACTCGACGACTCCCCGTTCTGCAAGCAGAGCAACCTTGATCGAATGGATGCCCGGGCTGGGACCGGAGCATTCCTTCTATTGACTATCCGGCACTCGTCTGAGGAGAAACATTGTGGTAGAATATGAATGTTACGCACTTCGACACAAGCTCTACAGGTCATCCCTTCTATCCTGAGCTCGCACTTCTCCGACACCAACCCATCCCCTCCAACGAGCGACTCGTCCTCTCCTTGTGGTAGCTCTACTCCACCCGAAACCGAGGTCCGAGGAGTACTCCGGAACATGCTGAGGGCGGCGTTGAGGCCGGCCATGACGGGGGTTCTTGGTGTCCTCGGGGCATCGAGACGAGCAGTATCAAATGAAGGAACGGAACGGAACGTTCCTTCGACCGCTACCACCTCGGCGACTTTCCCACGCTCGTTAGGCAATAGGAGCGGGCAACGTCGTGCGGACTCTCCTCTCTGGGGCGGCGTACTTTCCTTCTGACGAGCTTTATACGTACATACACTACTCTACTGGGAGCGCGAGGTGGAAGCCGTGCGGAAGAATGAGTGTGGATTATCAGTGACTCGGAAGTATGTGTATGGTGCTGGTGTGGTACCGGTGTACTACGTACTACTACTACTAGCTAGTACAAGAGCGCCGGTGCCACCGAGTTTGTATCTATTTGTGCACGTAGCGACTTGAACTTGAACTTTAAACATGATGGTTATCTCCTACACTGCCGTGGCAAACACCTTCTCGAAATTCGTGTACGTATACTAGAAGCAGACGACGAGCGCAGGAGACCTAGATAGCTTCCCAGTGCGTCAGTAGAGAAAAGACAAATGTATAATACAACTCAGCACTGTAAAACACATCAGGCAGTCAGCGACGGACCGCAGGAATATCACGATCGACATCCACCGACTTTACCGTCGTCTTCTACTCCCCGGACTGCTGTTGATATCTTTGCCGTTAATAGGCCCATGCCATTCCTCGGAGTATATTTGCCAGATACGAGCTGTTGAGCCTGGGGAGCATAACGGTGAACGGGAACGGAGGGTGAGCAGCAGTGCGGAGAGTAAACACTCAAGCTTCAAGTTTCGCCGCTCAAGTTCAGGAGGCGCGCCTTCGCGGACCGGGAGAAATCTCAGTGCACATGCGATATGGCGATGCGCGAGAAGACAGAGTGGCCTGGCAGATTGAGAGGGGATCCAGTCGAAGTCCCACGGTCGACTCGGAAGCCATCGCACACGCACGCGGGGACAGTTGAGCGGGAAGAAAGTGTGATAATGCCAACTCGAATGCCGCGGTGAGATATACGTGATACAAGACAAGATGTACGGGTACGGCATGCTCGGGACAACGGTATGTACAAACCGTATGTACTCTCACCCAAAGCGATGTCTTGCGCGGAGAGCCGGTGGGGGAAGGAACGGGGAGGTGACGAAGGGAGGGGAATGGGGAGAGGAGTAGGGAGACGATGCAGGCGGGCTGATTGACGGCCTACTCATCAATGTCCGCGAGCGAGCGCAAACCGATGTCGCCGAGCAACCCGCCGACGAGGCTGCCGCCCGTGCTCTTGTGGCCCTTGTGACCCTTGCCCTTAGGCTTGGTCGATTTGTGGTGGGCCTTGTGGTGCTTCTTGGCGCGGGCCTCGAGGGTGGTGTCCTCGTCCTCGTCGAACTCGCGGACCTCGACGCCGATGTGCCCATCGCCGTGCACACCGAGGTCGCCAAGTATACCGCTGACGATGCCGCCACCCTTGCCCTTGTGGCTCTTGTGGCCCTTGTGACCCGTGCTCTTGGGCTTGGTCGATTTGTGGTGGGCCTTGTGGTGCTTCTTGGCGCGGGCCTCCAGGGTGTTGTCCTCGTCCTCGTCGAACTCGCGGACCTCGACGCCGATGTGCCCGTCGCCGTGCACACCGAGGTCGCCAAGTATACCGCTGACGATGCCGCCGCCCTTGCCCTTGTGGCTCTTGTGGCCCTTGTGACCCGTGCTCTTGGGCTTGGTCGACTTGTGGTGCGCCTTGTGGTGCTTCTTGGCGCGGGCCTCGAGGCTGTTGTCCTCCTCCTCGTCAAACTCGCGGGCCTCGAGTTCCTCGTCGTCCTCGTCATCGAACTCGCGGACCTCGACGCCGATGTGCCCGTCGCCGTGCACACCGAGGTCGCCAAGTATACCGCTGACGATGCCGCCGCCCTTGCCCTTGTGGCTCTTGTGACCCTTGTGACCCGTGCTCTTGGGCTTGGTCGACTTGTGGTGCGCCTTGTGGTGCTTCTTGGCGCGGGCCTCGAGGCTGTTGTCCTCCTCCTCGTCAAACTCGCGGGCCTCGAGTTCCTCGTCGTCCTCGTCATCGAACTCGCGGACCTCGACGTTGAGACCCGCGTCGCCGTGCACACCGAGGTCGCCAAGTATACCGCTAACGATGCCGCCGCCCTTGCCCTTGTGGCTCTTGTGACCCTTGTGACCCGTGCTCTTGGGCTTGGTCGACTTGTGGTGGGCCTTGTGGTGCTTCTTGGCGCGGGCCTCGAGGGTGGTGTCCTCGTCCTCGTCGAACTCGCGGACTTCGACATTGAGGCCCGCGTCGCCGTGCACACCGAGGTCGCCGAGGATACCGCTGACTATCCCGCCACCCTTGCCCTTGTGGCTCTTGTGGCCCTTGTGGCCCGTGCTCTTGGGCTTGGTCGACTTGTGGTGGGCCTTGTGGTGCTTCTTGGCGCGGGCCTCCAGGGTGGTGTCCTCCTCCTCGTCGAACTCCCGGGCCTCGAGCTCGTCGAAGGGCACGACATCGGCCTCGGCGGAGCGGCTCACCTAGAATTTACAAACGATCAGTAAGGACGGGAAAGCGCAGGGGAAAGGTGGTGCGGCGTACATGACCCAGGTCACGGCTTTCGACAGTCCCGACGGGGGCGGACTGGACGGAGAGGGAAAGAGCGAGAACGGAGAGCACGAGAAGGTGCTGGAAAGACGGCATGATTGATCGAGTTGGTGATTGAAAGAAAGTTTCGTAATGGAAAGCCGCACAGCTGGAGGAGGTAGGTTAGCATAACGGTGGCAAGTTGATGATGGGGCACATCGTTGGAACTTACCAGCTGAAGGGGGTTTGAAGAGAAAGAAGGTAGATGGCCCGAGGGGAAAGCGAAGACGAGCTGGAGATCTCAAGTGGATCATGCTGGCCTTTAATACCCAAGACGTGCGGAAATATTCGATTGGACAACTGGAGGCTGGCATGGTCTGGCATGGTGTTACCGTACACCGCATCCAAAGACACATGGAGAGGGCTCATTTTAGAATGTGCTAGATCAAAACGGGGTGTGAGTCGCCATGATACCTGCTGTTCAGTTACCAACTCTAAAACGCATGTATCCCAGCCATCAATCGACACTCGCAAAAGAGAAGCTAGAAGCAGATGGCCGAGGCCCGACAGCTAATTAGAGACACAGAGCCGGAGCCTTGGTTTGAGCCTGGTTTGAGCTCTGGGAGGTGATGCAACTGAGGCTTGTTCTCTGTAGACGACTGCCTACACTCTCAGTAGATGTACAAGTTTCCAATATCGATTATGGCGAGATTGCGCCATAAGTGTGAACACAAATATTACCGACGAGGACTTTCTTAGTTTGAACAGTTGTGCTTTGAAATCCTGGATTAGTAATAGTAGCGGTTGCATCTAGTGGCACACTCATCACGGAGTCCGACACCTCGTGATTGTATGTCCTAATGCTGGCAGACGTCAGTCCGCCGCCCCGATTAGATTTTCCGAAGGAGGCTGTCGTTCTCTCAAGGATGAGAGCTCCTATTTGCTGCTTGTAAGAGGGATTTTTGTGAAATAGCCTTACAAAAGCGAACAATGGGCTATATTCTCACCTTACAGTACAGACACCATGGCACCGAAGCGATCCGTGGATGTCGATCTGCCGCAACGAAGCTGTGTGCGCGGCAGGCGTGATGGAGGACACTGGACAGAAGAAATCAGATTGCGAAGAACACCATTGAGTGGATCATGATTTCGCTACTGTATTTGACCTCCCCCACGCAGGATGACTTACAACGCGAGCTTAGCCGAGCTAACTAGTCTTTCGATCACGTGACACAGGCTCGTCTTCGTCTAAGACTAGTTAGCTCGGCTAAGCTCGCGTTGTAACGTACGGCGTGCACCCCAACATTCCGTAGGTCGTTACATGTTGGTGGAATAGTACTCGTGGAGTCCAAAGAGCGAAGCGCGCTTGAGCGGCGCCCTGAGCCTGCAGGCAGCCATGCAAGACACCAAGGTGATTCCACGAACAATGACAAATGTCGCCGTGTCGCGACCAGCGGCATCTCAGGATGCACGCCATGTGAGGAGATGATGCGTCAATACATGCCGCAGTGGAGCGTCGCTGATGAAGTCGTATGGAAGCTATGGATGGTTTACAGTACTAGGATACTGGAGAAATACTTGAATCGCCGAAGTTCGCGAACCGACGACGGACGTAGATACACGTCGATTTGGCGGCGCCAAGTCGGTCTAGCGCACGCGAGGGCACATGTGACATAGGCTGCACTTGCAAAGGCACTCTACCACGGGCCACATCACTTCGATCGCACACCTTGCTCTCTTCCACTCCCTTGTCTCGCCCCCCCAGCTTCAGTGTCTACCGGGATATAAACTGGTCCGATGGCAACCGAGATCGCAACACAACTCTCTTCGCATCCTCGATGTTCACGCATTCCACTTGCTGCCCTGCACCTGCAGAACTTCTCGTCGTGTGGCGGCTTTGCCTCTTTCTCGGCCCCAGTTGGGGTCCCTGTGCGCCTTTGTACCCTCCATGGCTTCGCTTGCGGGTGCATCCTCGGCTTTATGGACCGGATGGTGGACGTAGGAGGAGACGGCGCTCGGGACATCGGTTGCAGTGACATCAGTGAGTTTACTACGCCCCGTCACGGACCTCCAACCAAGAGTCCCAGTTCTCGAAGTAACTTGGGGGAGGATCAAGACGGACAACGTAATGACTCTCGAGTTAAGGTTCACAGCTCACCAGTGAGTCACTATCCTCAGCCTGTTCGTAGACACGTTGTTTCAATCTGTTTCATGTAACCTACGTACTAGGTCATCTCATGAATGTTACTACTGTTAGCAATCTGCTTGTGCTCGAACCAACAGTGTAAGGCCGGAGGATATTCCTGGGATATCATTCCGACCATCGGATGCGTCGAATTTTCTGGACAGGCCGCGACCGCTTGATCGTGTCGCCGAATATTCGCGACACCATTGCCCAGGTTGACCGACTTCAGCTCGCCAACGTAGACAACCCTTGTTTACTCGCAATTGCCTGGCCCTCTACGACATTTGGCCCCGTGCCCACTGGCACGAAGACCCCGTAGCCCAAAGAGCGATTTTGCCTAGCCGCTCTGAATTGACTCTTCGCGTATTCGACATCGCCAGGGGAGTCGCATGGGTTGTCTACTTTGGGGCTCACCCAGTGTATGGGACTCAACCTGGCTTCAAGTTGTTGCTGTTACTCACACTCGCATCTAGGCTCAGACCGGCCGTTGCCTAGGGCTCAACGAAGAGGCGCAGTAATCATCTTGAGTATGCTCGCCCTTGCGAAGCGGCAGGTCGTAGCCGATCGCGTTGAGACATTGGTGAAGGTCGGACTTGGAGATCGTGGCAAGGTGAGCTCGAGTTTCACCCCCTCTGTTCGCCCTCTCACGTAGGATAGGAGATCGATTTGACGCTGGCTCGGTACACCTGCGTCGCTCTGCAACGACTCAACGGCAGTGCAAAGAAGGTGCAAGGTAGGGACTTAACTCGCTATCTCGCGTTTGTTGTTTCAATGTTCACGGTTCGATGCTTAGGCTCGCTTCTCGACAAGACCCTCGGCTGGACATGGAGAATGCGCTCTTCCGGACGCCCCAAGACGCACTTGAGCGTCCGTGCAGGTTCAAGAAGTGATTCGTCATCGCTGAGCAGGCCGTCAACACCGTGTACGCTCTCGGCGAGCGCCCCGACATTCTCTGCGGCAGTCTCATCAAGAATCTTACGCGCCGCGTCTTCGGCCATAAGCCCAACAAAGCGTCGCAGAAGGACCCGGACGCGATGGACCAGGACGAGGACCAGGCCGGCCCCAGTACACAAACGCAAGCCGAGGCTAAGGACACCGGTGACGCCTTTGAGCTCAGCCAGCTGGTCTTCATTATCGGCCACGTCGCGATCAAGCAGATTGTCTTCTTGGAACTTGTTGAGCGTGAATGGAAGCGGCAGAAGCACGAGAAAGAGATGGGTACGTGGTCCACAGAGCCTCGGTGGGCCCTAGTTTGTGCACTAACTGACCTCCTTCGCACAGCCGAGAATATCGGTAGCGGAGCGGCGACTAAGTCGTAAGATCATGAAGAGCTCGACCAGGTCGCCGGAAATGCTGAGGACGAGATTGGTGAGTGGATCTTGAGCATGAGGGAGCTTGCCGGATGGTAAGACTCATTATGGCCGCACACCCGATGCGACTTGCTTATTTTCCCCCGTTCAGTTATTAGCCACTTGTCTGTCGGCGCGCATGCGATCGATGAGGAGAAGAGTTCCAGGCCACGATGAAGTTCATCTTCAAATATATCGAGAAGGTACGTTCGCACATCATGGCGAGCGCGTTCTATTGACTTATCAGACGCCGTTCCTGCAGGAAAAACAAGCGGAAAACATCGTGGAAAAGCTCTGTCAACGTTTCCGGCTTTCGGAAGACCCTCGACAGTGGCGCGACATTGCGTTCTGCTTGTCGTTGCTGCCCTTCAAGTCTGACCGCTCGGTCAAGAAGCTCATAGAGGGCTTGCAGTTCTACCGTGACAAGCTGCACGAGGAGACTGTGTTCGCACGCTTCCAAGAGATTCTTGTCAAGGTACGTCCTGAACTTGGCCTCTGTGCAGGGCTGTCTCTAATCGTCGCCACGCAGGCGCGACAAAACAAGTCGGCGAACAAGCCTGATGCGGAGCTCAACGACTTTGAAGCGGTACGTTCCTGTTCTACGGTGTCTGTTGCGCCCTCGCTCATCTGTCGTTGTAGGTCCTCGACGAGAATCGCCGCCAAGGTGCTGATGACCAAGAGTTCGAGAAACGCGTCGAGAAAGGGAAGGCCGCTGCCAAGAAGCGGGCCGCGAGACGAAGTACGGTTTTTCTTTTCCCGTCGACCAACCGTCGTTCGCGGATCGCTGACGCGCGCTCTTGATCATCAGCACAACGGAAGAAGGCCGAAACCTCGCCGAGGTCCGGGATCGAGCTTGGACCTCCGACGGCAGTACTCACTCATTAATGCTTCACATTCTTCTGCTACACTACGCAGAGAAAGAAAAAGTTTTAGTAAAACTTGTGGGCGTTTCGTGACAAACCGGACGACACAGTCGAGATACGAAGTCTACGACGACGACCGTTGCGCGGCACGCGCAGTTGAATGCCGCCCACCTGTTGATATATACGCGTCAAGGAAGGCGGTCCGAACCTCCGGGTGTTCAAGTTGACTCGGATGAGAGACGTGAGCGCAGCGCCGCAGCAGCAAGACCTCTCGACTTCCTACCGCACTGTTCTTCAAGTAGTGGCGAAGAAATGGCACTTCTGGACGGTGTTGTTCCAGAGACAAAGCCACTTTTGGCAATAGACATCGATGTCCGAGTCCGACCTCTGCGATACTGTGAGTAGGCCATACTACTTGCTTGACACAACTTCCGAGACTGAAGCTATATATTTCTCCAGCAGAATTACCGCGAGCCGTCAAGTGCTCGCGAGATGCGATGGCTTCTGACTCGTTAACTCGTTATCTCGCTGTCAGTTACCGGCCGTACTAGTATGTTGCTTCTGCAAGCGGTGGCAAAGCTAACCGGTCCCCCACTGGCAGGGAGGCGACCATTCACCTGGGGTGTACAAACTTCGGGAAACCGTTCTTACGACACTGAGTTTCGCAACGTCAATCCGTAACCGGAGGATCCTGACCATCGACCACGGAGACGCTATTTGCGGCTAGTAAGCGTAATCTTCAAGTTCTGGTCGTTCAGTGCTCCCGGAATTAATCACTCTCAATGCAGTCGTCTCCCCGAGGACAAGCCTCTTAGCAAGCTGCTCTTGCTACTACTACGCCTGTCGAAAGTGATGGGGGCCAAGGAGTACGCCAAGGTCAGAGCGTTTTTTCCACCGCTGGCATCATATCCACTGCCCCAACTGAAATAGAATTCGAATATAAAAACCTATCAACGCGCAGAGGTCTACGGAAGTTGGCGACGCAATCAGAGAGCTATTGAAGACCTCTTTGGGAGATAGGATCGCAGATATGATTGAGATTGAGAGCCTTGCTACCTCCCCCAAACAGCAGGGCCGTGGATACGGCACCGCTCTGGTTGGAACGATCGCCAGCCTGGTGAGTGATGATTTACCCTTTACCCGAGGTTCCATTGAAGTCGAACCTGTAGTGTTGATTTCGGTTGTTGTCAATGTCATTGCATGACGTCCTTCTTAGGCGGACGAACAAGGTCGCGCTGTCTTCCTGGTGACGACCGACGCCTACCAGTTCTACGAATTTGTGGGCTTCAAGCTGGTCGGAGAGCGGCAGGTCGGGGTGGATAACCCGACATGGGATGGTGCGCCCGTCACCATCCGCGTTGTGCGTAACGTTGGTTGTTGTACCACCTTGGTTCGGAGAGTACTGAGACGGTTCGTACAGATGTTGAAGGAGCCGCATGCTAAGGGTGGAGAAAAGAAACGGTGAAGACTCGGTAACATCAGGGTGTCTCAAAGCGAGCCTGCTCTGCTCTATGTACGTGTAGAGATTATACGGTAAGATGATACATACGAGATTAGCACCTCACCTCACCACCTAGGCCACCAAGCCATGCAAATCCAGTGCCGCCGTCGATCGATTTTACCGCGTACAAGTAGTCCATGCTGACATTACCCATGGGGACGTATATACATAATTCAGCAGTACGAGAAGAACTCAGTTCAAAGAAATCTCCTCCGTTTCTCCAACGTCGTCGTCGATATCATTCACGCTCCCCAATGGTCGCTCCTTCTCCACAGGCGGCGGCGGCGGAACCTCCACGTTAGACGGTGCAACGACTTCAACAGTGGTCATGTCGGAATCCGCATCCTTAGCCTCGCCCTCGCCCTCGGCTTTCGAATCGGATGCAACCTCCTCATCTGCAGGCGTAACGGACTCTGTTGGCGGCAGTGATGGGACAGGAGGCGGGGGTTGCGTGGGATTGGGGGGAGGGAAGCGGAAGTTCTTGCTCATCGTGCCTTTGCGTTTGCGGCCTGGCTGATCTTCGCCGTCGTCGTCATCGTCCCCAGGCCCAGGCTCGATCTCCTCGGGAATCTTCCGTGCGCTCGGGGGCGCTGATGCAGGCGGGGAGGCCGCAGATACGCGCTGAGCCGGCATGGACTGACGGTTGATAGCGTGTTTCTGTTGCGTCGGGGAGGAGTTCGCGCTGCGCTGCGTCGGCGAGGAGAGGTTTGCCTGGGACATGGACTGCGGACGGAAGTGGGAAGGCGATGAGGGGTTCTCGCCCAGGTAGAAGGGCCGAATGGGCATCATCCTGGGGCACCTCGATCAGCGCAAGTTAGCGGGGACAAAGACTGGGCGCTCACTTCTTTTCGGTATGACAAGCGAGGATCCATTGTGGCTGAACCACGGGAATGCTGAGCTGGAGAGCCTTTTGGTACTCGACTCCAGGACCAGTGACAATGCTGTTTGTGGCGCTCGCGCCGCCAGGAGTCGCAGCGGGAGTGGTGCAGACAAAGTGGGTGGTGTCGATCTGAATCTTGTCGCTCCATTTCGCACCCATCTCCTCAAGAGCCACCTTGGAGTTCTCGAGTAGCACGTCGTCTTCGATCGTTCCGAAACAGACGGAGATGCCAGAAGTGTCGGTCATGGTGTGCGTGCGCACGCGGAGCAGGTTTGAAGGGTAGACGCCAGAGGTAGTGCGTAAGACCAGCTGGAACGTGTATTCTGTATCGAGCTGCAGGCCAGAGACTTTAGTGGAAGTGTTGTTGAGGGGCGAAGGGATGGCCGCGACGCGTTGGCGGTCGCGGTATAGGTCCAATGAGCGAAGCTTGGAAGTGGCAAGCTCAAGGCGGGGCCACTCGAGGGTGACGGAGGTTTGGGTGATATTGCGAAGCTGAAGATGCACGAAGGATGAGGGGAGGACGATGCGTCCCAGGACATGGTGGACATACCTCAAGCTGAGGATTGGCTGGAGTGTCGGTCCCATATGCATCTAGGATGTCATTCTGCAGCCCCCAAAACTCGTTTTCCCTCTTCTTCTCTTCCGTGACGTTCCTTTGGACAGATATGTTGACAATGGAGCCGGTCGAGACACCGGGTGGGAGCAGTAATGATGGAAACTCGATGAGGTGTGCGCGTTCTCCGAGCAGGATCTAACGTGGTATCTTCAGAACGTGCTAGACGACGGCAATAAGGTCAAAGGACTTGCGTACCGCCATGCCGGCATCTGGATTGGAACCACTGAGCACCTATCACTGCAATGCGGCATGGGGAAGGGAGGACTCACCAAGCTTGCCGACGGTGAACATGAAGCTATCTTGCGAGACCGCCATGGTGGTAGACAGTGGTGGAGGCGGTCGAAAGGGCGGGGAGAGTAGCCGAGAGCAAGAGCGGAGGAAGGGAAGGGGAAGGTGAGGGTCTCTCTGGGGTCTCTGAGAGCGAAACTACGTGGACGGGCGTTTCGCCCGACGCTGCTCCCGCGCACGACGAGGACGACAACCGGCGCGGCCACCGCCACCACCGCCTGTCCTACTATTATCCTCTCTATATTCCTCAACCAGTACTCCTCCACCCTTGACGAAACCTCTCGATTGCTTGTTCTTAATACGGCATACTCCTCAGTCTCCCATTCGATAGTACTTCTTGCAATATTAGCATTAGTATACACAAGCACAACATACACTAGTTAGTAACTGGCTATACGAAAGCACGAGGTATCCTCCTCCTTACAGCGGCACAGAAAGCATAAGCATAACGACGACAAGCATGAGACCATAGATACAATCCAAATCCAGTCCGTCATCCACATCGTACAATGAACGCAAAGTGGGCCTGAAGGAATCAGAATCGGTCACCAAAGCTGTATGGCCTTACCATAGGCGGCCTCAACGATGCCATCGGCTCCTCCAGTCTCACACCCAACCCCTGCGCAGGCTGGATCCTCATCCCCAACCCCGTCCCAGGCCCCGACCTCGTCCCTGCGTTCAGATGCAGAACACCCCCTTGCGGCGACCCAAACGCCGCGGCGGTATGCGCAACTGCACCCCCACCACCACTCATCCCCATCCCCATCCCCGGCACCGGCGCGCCCCTCTTCAGGTCCTTCCCCTCGACCGCCCTGACAAACTCGCTCCACAGTGCGCCGTCCTCGCGCCCCCGCGCGCGCCACTCGGCGAGCATGTCCTGCGGTGCGCTCTTCCACACCTTCTTGTGGCTGCACACGGTCGACTTCTTGTGCGGCACCCCAAACGCGCGCCGGAACGCGTCGGGCTGCTTCAGCGCGGGCTCGCGCGCCATCACCGCCTCCATCGCGGTGAACCCCACGTCGATCTCGTACACGTACTTGCCGTGCGGCCACGCCTTCGCTGGCCCGCTCCCCTGCGTTGTGGCGGACGTCGGCTCGCGGTCGTCGTTGGGGGCGAGGAGGCTGGAGGTGGACGGGAGAGGCGTGGACGCGGGCGTGGGCGACGGAGTGGGGTTCGGGTTCGCGTGTGTTTTGGGGCTCGGAAGCGGAAGCGGAAGCGCGGATTGCGGCGCGTGCGTCGGGGACTCGGACGCAGGCGATCGCTGGAGAGACAAAGTGTGCGTCGGCGGTGTGACCGCCATGGCGAGCGACGACTCGGACGAGATGGTGGGCCGTGGTAAGGGCAAGCTCAGGATGGAGCCGCTTGTTCTTGGAGAGATGGCGACCATGGGGGCGATTCTGGAACTAGGGTAGTGCACAGGACTGATGGGTGTGTGAGGCGTGTAGTGGGATTCCTGCCTGGGCTGGAGATTGGTCGTAGATGTTGTCCTAGCGGGAAGAGGAGGCGTAAAGCTGACAGAGGGTGAAGAGATAGGAGAGACGCAAGCAGGCTGCGCTGCAGGTGGTTCGATGAGGTCCTCAGACGGAGAGCTCTCGAACTCATTTACAGCCATATGCGTCGAAACGGGGCTCTGAGCAGAACACGACCGATGGTACTTGCTTGCTGGTTGTGTCAATAGCTCGTCCGCCAAACGTTTCCTCGGACTCGTCGTGTCCACAGGGTGGTAAATCAGTGGTACAGCAGAGGTACAACTCGACTCCTCCTGTAGTCTGATTTCCGCGTCCAGCCCTGGGCATTCTGAATCTTCCAGGCTGTGGATGATGCTGTGGCAAACGCGAAAAAGCACCCTCTGCTGGCTCTCCACTGAGCGCACAGCACAGACTTGCTCTTTCTCCCATGCACGCGCATCAGGGTTGTAAACCTCGATGTAGGAGTTCGCAAGGAGGCGGAAGGCGGCCATGATAGGCTCAACTTCTGAGAGACGCAGGAGTGGAAATGTCGAAATTTCCCGCCGCAATCGGAACGGCTGCATGTTAGCCTGGGAAGATTTGTGGTGAGTTCGTATTCAACAAGGTTTAAGACCACGCCACTAGAATGAACTACCCATTCGACTGGCGGGTCACCATGGGCTAAGGCCTAAGGACTTGCTCCAAGTAGCATACGAGTGGCGGCGTTTCATGTCGCCGACAACGCAATGACACGTCGTCTTCGAGAGTCCAGTGTATGTGGCGGAAGTAGCCTGATCGAACGCACAAATGATCATCCTCACCTTGTGCCAGAACACAATCGTGACGCTCCTCTTCAGCGACTCTGCCAGTTCGCTATGTCTCTCTGATAGTTCTTTATGGCTTCTATCCGGCGAGTCTCCCGGGAAATGGCTGTGGGCCCCGTAGTACGCAACGCCGCCATAGGATGACCTCCGCAGCTGGATGGTGGAAATGGGAAGGGGCGAGTTGAGCGTACTAGACGGAGTGGAAGAGGGTGACCGGGTGAGAGCTGGGGATGCGAGAGGTAGGGTGAATGTTGTGCCAGGACCAGTGTGGGTCACGACGGATTCCAATGCCATACACGATGGGATGGCTGCGGTCGTGCACTAGAAAGCCACGACAAGCTGTGGAGGCCATTTACTAGAGTTCATCGGGATTTTTGAGGGTGTATGCTCACAAGTAAAGGGTATCTTGGCGACCAATCCTCCGTCCTTGTTCCCCGAAAGGCCCGCTCGTGTTAGGCGGTGTGTATGTATTGTATATAGATCTGGACAGACCCGACTCTGTCGATCGCCGATCTTGCTCTGATACGGGGTATGTTGAAGAGCCTGGAGTTGTAAGACCCAATCGACGTTGTTTGGATAAACGGTCGTTAGATCGAGTGTCCTAGGGTAGACCTGGAGGACGGAGGAGGGTGGAGGGAGAGTCAGTAGGCCCGAGTCCGCGTGGCTTGCGGCAGCGCTTGGCCATCGACATCTCGCACGACTTGGCTCCCACCACGATGGGCTCCATGTGCGTTTCATGTCCAAACACTCAGCACCTCTTCCCCACTACCCTCAACAGTCTCTCCATCGATTCCAGTTTTGACTCCGTCTTCTGCAACAGCCCCGAGTGTCATCCCACACCGGCCTGAATTCCTCCGGACTTGTTCCCGACGTGTCAGCCCTTCCAGCCACATGCACACCTACGTCTCCAGGAGCGCAAGATGGAATACTCACGTTCCCTTGGGTTGAGCCCGGCATGCCGTTCCTGCACCATCTCGAAATGCTGTCAAACTCGACTTGCTCTGAACTCTGCTTCTCCGACTCGTCACAAAGCTCTGATACCTGCTCTTTAAGCTCTTCGCCTTCCGACCTCGCCTTCGACACCGTCTCACAACCCCCTTCTGATGCCCTCTTGGCTGCTGATGCTCCGACGGTTGCCACCGTTGCTCTGCCCCGAGAGGATCCGCGCGTGGTTTCGACGCCAGTCTCTGCCCCAGCGGCAGGGATATCAATCGCCTCAGACGGACACGAGGAGGTGCGTACTTCTTCCGGTCTCTCAACATTTAATTGCTATGCTCATCTCTTCTCCGTAATCACTAGCCCCAAACCATACGCAAGCTCGTCCTCCGCAAACGCACGACCTCTCCGTACCAGATCAAGCTCCCCCTGATGACGGATCGGCTTCGCGTGCGGAATGGGAAGCTCGTCATCCACGCATACTCCGAGAAGGATACGGAACACCCGTCCAAAGCGACTCTCTCAACCAACAATGGCCCGAAGGTGCCTCTCTACGATTCAGCCGTCAAGACCTCGCTTCTTCCGGAGGGTGTATTCAGCATCCATGCTCCGGTCCCTGTCTGCCCTCCACACCGCGGCGTGCTCGATCCAGATGCTGTTCCCGCAGGCAAAGCCCAGCACGATCATCCGCTGACCATCCGCATCTTGCCTCCTCGTGGATCCGCTATACCCGCTGCAGACACCTGGACGGAGATCTGTGAGGACCTATGCCGTGCGAGGGAGGTCCTCTCTGTGCTTTCAGATCTGGACACCGGTTCGCTGGACCCCTCTCCGTCGACGACAAATCTACAGTCGTCACAGTCACAGTCTTGCTCTTTCGTCCTTTGTCTTGGACCTGGGGATATCTGGAACTCGTATGTCTTTCCCCGTCTCGTTTTATAGGAAGGCTGTCCCCTCGTTTGTTGTCGACAAGGACTCGTTGTCTGTGCTTTCCCGACGTGTTGGAGGTTCTGCTTCTGTTGCTGTATCATCGCATATATCCTCTGGACAATGCATCCCAGTGCTATCATCTGTCCCAAGCGTGGAGGTATCGACATACTAGCTAGCCCCGTTCTTATGATAGATACTGGGCGTAGTATCCTGCTAGTCTCCCCTGCCAACTCTTCACCGAGACCCTTTGACGTGCCAACTGTGGTGTCGATTCCCCGTGGGCCATCTCATCGAGCTGACTCACCGTTCCAGTTCCATTTCCTCGTGGAACACGTAGGAAAGTTGCAAAGATAGCACAGGCTTTGACGTCTCTGATGCTTGCACTTGACGCAGCGCGCTGCGGAGTCGGTCGCCATGCATATTCGCTCAGTGTGGTGCTGAATATTTTGTTCCGACAGCTACGACGTATGGGACGTGACTTCGAATTTGTTCGTATTGTGGATAGATCCTGATGCCGCACTCCACCTCGGGCAAGCTGTCCTCAGGCCTCAGCTCCGCTCCGAGGGCAGCTTGAAGTATGGTGACGGAACCTTACTAGCGAGGCGATCAGGAGGCGATGCCGGGGATGAAGCTTTGAAGGCTTTCTGCCCAGCACTAGCACTAGTGCAAGGGCTTGGAGACGGCGTTGAAAGACCCAGGGAGGCTTCTCGATATCCATATGCAGCTTTAAGGATGACATTCAGGTAAGTGTTGTGTGATCGGACTTCGTTTCCCTAGCCGCTAGCCACCTCTGACTGAGACCCACCGGAACGCAGTGCACACCTGCCCAACTGCGCTGCAAAGTAAGTTTGTTCCTCTCAGTCCTATCAGTCAAGGCCTTGATACACTGCAAGTTCTGACGGAGCCCTGTGTCGACATTCGTGGTATATAAAGACACTGCTCGCTTCTCATGAAA
The DNA here is from genome assembly GCA_024305745.1 of Polyporus tsugae. Taxonomy (NCBI): domain Eukaryota; kingdom Fungi; phylum Basidiomycota; class Agaricomycetes; order Polyporales; family Polyporaceae; genus Polyporus; species Polyporus tsugae. Next base: position 572,319 of record JAHRBS010000010.1, on the reverse strand, counting down.
GACACCAAGCGTCCGGTGGTTCTGCGTCCGTTCAACGAACCTCGTTGCTCCTAAACCTCCTGCTTCGTCGTCAGCCCTCATGATGAATTCCACCTCGGGATTGAAGAGTTTGTCTCCCGACGAATTGTCGACGTGGTTGCCCCTCGACAAAACGTTCGGCGCATACCTTCTAGGAACTTTCCTCGGACTCGTGTACGTACGACCGTCCGTCCGAGTACCGATATGTGGCCTGACTTCGAGTCATGTAGCCTATACGGCCTGATTGTGCACCAAGCGTACAGATATTACCATCTCTTCCGTTCGGACGACTCGTTCATCCGACTGTTGGTGCGTGTGTGTGTCAGTTCTCGCTCCAAGACGTGCTTGACTCGAATGCGTTCATAGGTTGGTGTCGTCCTGGCTTTGGAGACCCTTCATACCGCCTTGACGATGTATCTTTGGTACTTTTCTATTCAGTTTGGATTTGGATGGGGAGTTACTGAAAGATGTCGTAACTACAATGTCCTCGTCACATATTATGGGAATCTCGGCTCCGCCCTTGCTTCAGGCGGTCCTTGGTGAGACATTTCCTGAGAGACTGCCATGCCGATAGCTGACACCAGAACGTGTAGGTCTCTGAACGTGAGTCCTATTCAAGACTATGACGTATGATACAATCGTGACTTAGAAGCCCCCCTTCGCAGATACAACCTGTGCTCAATGTTCGTATGCTCATTATGACGAATCCATGCGTGTGCCAGTGCGGTTGTCTGACGAGTTACAGAGTATCACGGCTCTATCAGCAGAGCTGTGAATACCCATCCACTTCCCTGATTCTACTACGAAGACTAATATTAATATAGATTCTTCGCCCGACGGGTCTATGAAAGTATGTGTTTATATCTTCGGGAGCTCTGGGCCGTTGTTGACGGTCTCGCAGTGGGCTCGCGGTTCCGCATTGCGGCATTGTCTGCGGTACGCTGTGCCCGATCCATGTTACATTTCAATGAGGCTCAGATTCAAGTGTAGATGCTCCTACTCGCTGTAGGCTTGGGTAAGTCGGATTTACGAACTTCTGGTCCCACGTTGAAACCGCGCTTCACCTCTGGTTGCAGGATTTGCGATAGGTAAGCCAGTACTTGGCACCTGTTGTCTCCTTAGTCAATATTCAGACGATCAAAATCACAAGCTACAGCATATCAATCGTGAGTTCATCGGATATCGCCTCACTACCAAGTGACAAAACCGTGTATCTTCAGCTTTGCCACGATCTCCACCCTTTCAACCTCCGGTATTGGGGTACCTCTGCCACTTGCCGTTCCTCTCTCGAATGCTGATACTGTCATATCACCGTAGTGGCTTATCTCAGCTCCTGTAGGAGTGTCTTTCCTGGCGGACCTCATCCTCACGACAACCCTGACAAGTGTTTTGTGGCATAGCCGTTCTGGGCTTAAACAGTGAGCGGAAACTTCCTTCCGGCTTCGAGCTCTGGTACTCATTGTGAACACCAGCAACAACACGCTCCTAGACCATATAGTGATATATGTGGTGAACACAGGTATGTATCCTTAGGCATTATTGTGATTACGGTGCTGAGGAGCTGCGCAGGGTTACTTCACTGGTAATGTAGTTTCCCGAAGAGATCGAGTCGGTTTCTGAAACATTAGCTGGCTTCTGCACCTAGCATACTCAATGCGCTTGGTCTTGCTTTCGTGAGTCCTCGACACCTTTGGATCTCATGTCCCTGTACCCATGAACGGAAAAGACCATAGGCGATTATAACCGGAGTACGTTGTTGGTCCTGTTCTTTGGAACAATCTCCACACGAGGTACGCAAGCCGGCGGCAGCGTTCAGTCAATTAGCGGTACACTAACTTCGGCCCAACAGTATACGCAAACTCCTTCTTATCTGTGTACGCACTATCCCTTCTCCATTGATGCCCGCCGTGCCTCATGTGTCAATGCCAAATGCAGACTCAACTCGAGAAACGCTCTTGCCAAACGCGGACTGGAGGTTGTCAGCGATGGCTCATATGCCGGGTTGGGCCTAATCGCACGCGCGCACCGTCAAGCCGCTGCTGAGACCTGGAACGTACCACAGGTGGGCGTTCATAAACATACACGCAGAAACAACGTGCGCTCAGCACTAACGGGACCTGCAGGTACCGGAGCCCGAGCGGACGATCAACGTCCAAATTTCAACTGAACATGAGGAGTGGGAGAAACGCAATCAGGGGAGCGTGTCCGTGTAACGGACCTGAGAATTATGTACCGTTTACTTATCCAGCAAAGTGCCCAGAGGATCGAACATGACAATTTGTAGCGGAGACTCCGACAGCTGTCTAATACGCGTACAGTAGCACAAGTTCAAGTTCTGGGGAATACTTACTGTATGCTTTCTTGGTAGCTACGTCTGGAACCTGAATTAAGGGGTGGCTGGTCGATGGAACTCCCTAGAAAATAGCAGAAAAGTATGGAACTCCAAAGTCACAAATAAATTCTCGCTGAGTGCGCACGCGTACACGGCCGGCCAGACACGGGCCCCGCCGGGCGCCGGTGAGAGGCGATGTTCTGTCAAAGACATGATGTCAGACGCCCAAACAACACCAAGAACCTCCCAGGAACGACCTTGATCGCTCTTCTCAATCTCACATCAAAATCTTCTCCTCCAGATATTAACCAGTACCATCGATATTGTACAGCACCTTCGGAATGTCACGATGACTGTTAACTCCTTGCGTTCAACAATTCGCTTCTTGCTGAGTACTCTCGTCGGACCGACAATATAACCCTCCCAAATTTGCTTCCAACACGTCGACGTCCCCATCCGTCCAGCATTCACATGCTGCGTTGACCGCTTCCCCAGGAACTCCGAACCCATGCGCACCTGTCAAGCATGTCAATTCCCATAACATACGCCACGACTTCTTCTGCTCTCCCATCTTGCTCTTAAGCTCAAGGCTCGACTTCCGGGCAATCGCCCCCACCTCTCGCCCCGCGCCATGATCATCCCAACAGACATCATACGGTCCTTCCCGCTCTGGCAGGTCGTCGCCGTCCTCGTCACCGTCCACTTCGCCCACAGGTTCGTCCGCGCCCGCCGCAAGGCTTCCCGCGAAACACCTCTCGCCTGCCCCCAGAGGCAAAGCTGGCTCTTCGGCATCCGCAACCTTATCGCCAACAACCCCGAATCCGGCTCCATCTACGAAGCGTGGATCGAGGAGTATGGGTCCGTCTATCGCGTCCCCGCGCCGCTTGGGTCCACCCGGGTCATTCTCACCGATCCCAAGGCGATCGCGCATTTCTACTCGGTCGAAACGTGGACATACGTCCAGACGAAGTTGTCGAGGGTCGCAATTGAGGGTCTGGTACGTCGCCTTGAGTACTCCTTGCTCCAGAATATCGGATTCTCCGCCTGGCTGGCTACGACTACAGCCATGGCGGCGCAAATTGTTTCTCGGCGTTCCCGCGAGAGTCCCTTTTCGGTAGCCGACTCCGACTCCCATAGCGTCTTTCGCTTGCCCTTCTCAGTCTCAGCAGCTATTTCCTCTCAAATCCCCCTTGCTCCCTAAGCTTCAGCGATAAAATGATGGAGTATGTGAGCAGGAGAGTATGTGAGCAGGAAATTTCCCGGAACTTTCAGTAGGCTCAGTTCAGGAGGGAGGGTTTTGGGTCCACCGTCGGGTACCAGGCGTTCAGTGGTGGTGTTCCGCCACTGGGTCAAGGCCGCCTCACCGTTCTCTCACTTTTCTCGGTCGGCGACGAAGCGGGGTCCAAGCGGAGTCCAAGCGACCATCATAGACGGCTATGGCTATGGCCGTAGTCGGTCAGGCGCGGAATCCTACGTTCTCTCTTGCTCGCTTCTAAAGGATTGGGAATTCATGTTCGAGGATTGGACTTAATGGTACTGTAGTTGGGCCGTGGGCTACTTTGGGCGGAAGGGGAGTCCCACAAACGGTACGTTGTGTGCCTTTCCCATTCTGTGGTCACAGCTCACCCATTGCTTCGCCATTAGGCAGCGCAAGGCTATCTCCCCCGCCTTCAGCAATATCGCCATTCGCGGACTCATGTCGGTCTTCTACGACTCCGTCTACAAGGTACGAGGTCCCTTGTTGCGTCGTGCTGCTCCACCTTTCTGGGTGATTGAACTGCTTGCCGTCTGTAGCTCAAGACCAATTGGGACAACCAACTAGCTGCTGTCGATTCTGCCACGATAGATGTGCAGAAATGGTGCGTTGACTATGGACACTAGCGGAGAGCATTCGTAGACTGATCTGTGTGCGCATATATCCAGGATGAACCACGTCTCGTAAGCACAAACCACTTCTCTTAAGAGGCATTCGTGAACCTTCTCCCAGCCTTGACAGCATCGGCATCGCGGGCTTCTCTCACGACTTTGGTTCTCTCGAGGGCAAGCACTCTGCCGTCGCCGAAGTCTTTGACGCCATGGGTCACGTCAAGCCCAGCATCATCACCGCCATGGCCCTCTTCTTCGGCAACGTCTTCCCCTTCCTCTGGCGGCTCCCTACCGAAACTCGCCGTCTGCAGCTGAAGCTCAACCAGTGTATGGAGGAGATCGCCGTCCCCCTGCTCGAGAATACGCGCAGGGAGATGAAGGGTCTTGGCGAGAAGGGCAAGGAGGAGAAGAGTATCATCGGCCTGTTGAGTGCGTCATCTGCACCGCATGAAAATAGCACGTACGAAGCACAAGCTAACAAATTTGCCACAGTTAAGGCAGAGGATGCCAATTCGAGCCTGCAGATGTCTCAGGAGGAGATCATGGCCCAGGTTAGCCCCATGCAGTTTCCCCAGTAAGCGAATGAGGCTGATCTTTCGTCGCAGATGAAGGTGCTAATCCTGGCAGGATACGAAACTACGTCAAGTACGTGGATTCTATTTTGAGCATTTGTGTGTCTTCTGAGCCCTGTCGATCGTCTTGCGTTTCAGTCAGTCTTACTGTAAGTGTCATATCCGTATATTCAATTTTCGCAAGTCGCTCACCGTCGACACGCCAGTGGGCCCTCATCGAGTTGTCCCGCAAGCCGGAGACGCAGGAACGCCTTCGCGAGGAGCTGAAAGAAGAGTTCCCGAACGCGGATCCGACCTGGGAACAGCTCACCAACGGCTCTGGTCTGCACTACCTCGATGCCGTCGTTCACGAGATCCTCCGTCTCCACGCTCCGCTCAACGTCACCACTCGCGTTGTACGTCTTGTCCTTGCTTGTCTTGTGTCACCGTCCGCTGACCGCACGCATCTGTCTAACCTGAACAGGCCGCAAAAGATGACGTCATCCCGCTCTCCGCGCCCCTCCGCCTCCCGACCGGCGAGCTCGTCGACCACGTCGCCATCACCGAGGGCCAAGAGGTCACAGTGCCCATCAGCTGCATGAACACCGCCGTCGCATATTGGGGCCCCGACGCGCACGAGTTCTGCCCCGAGCGCTGGCTGAGCAAAGACGGCCTCCCGAAGAAGGCGCAGGAGGTCCAGGGCCACCGTCACCTGCTCACCTTTATCGACGGGCAACGCATGTGTCTCGGGCGCGGCTTCGCGCTGGCCGAATTCAAGGTGCGTCGCCCTCCCAGACCACGTCCATTTCTTCGCCTTCTCAATCTGACTATCTTCATCCTCATCTTTCTTCCGGCGCGCTTTTGTTCGGGTCCTGATCGTCTACCCGGTGCTCACCCGCTCTCTACCGTCCACAGGCCGTGCTCGGGGTGCTCATCAAGCACTACCGCTTCGAGCTGCCCGACGGGCCAGAGACGAAGATCGAATACTGCCGCGGCGTGCTCCCGCGCCCGCGCGTCGTCGGCGAGAAGGGCGCGAACCTCCCGATGCGGGTGCGCCGCGTGGACTGATCAATGCACGGTATACGTATTTTTCTCCATCACAGATCTATAGAATATCTATATTGTTATGTTAATTGATATACGGTTTTGGAATACGCGGAGCGCTTCGCAATCGTCGCACTGATCATGACTACTCTGCAGGACTCGGAGGACGATCGCGGTCAACGTCTGTCTGTCGGCCGTCGCTCCGCACTGTCCATCTGCCGGAGTGTCTGGCATGTCGCTGGCAAGGCGCTCTGTCGGGCTTCTCGGGCATGGTGCCAGCGGTCCGCGCGTGGTCCCGTTTCACACTCCCGTCCCCACGCCTTCCTGCGCGTTGGCTGAAACGCATTACTACATACCCCGCCTGCGGCGCCGCAAACATATCCGCACCTCCGTTGAGTTTTCGCCTTGGTAACGTTACGGTCAGCCCGTGCGAGCCACTGATTGCCTTTCGGCAGAAGAGCGACTAGTACATATCCACAGAAGAATCAATTGCAAGTTGGTGACATATCCGCGAGCCCGCACCATCATGGAACTCCCGCGCATCCCGGTGCGCGCACAACCAACAACCAAACGTGGGAGGCGTTGACCAGTGTACGTAGTACTTACGCGCTTACCGCATCCTAGGATATGTACTTAGCCTAGCTCGGCGGGCGGGCACTCGCCTGTCTTCCAACGGGCGCGGCCGCCCTCAACGTGAACTTAACGCAAACTTCTTTTCCGCGCAGGCAGGGACCCGGAGGCTGTGCTCATCCGTCCGGCCGTGGCTATGGTCAGTACTAGTTCGGCATCTTGTGTTGACAACATATACTCGAGCAGTGGCGTAAGCTCGTGAAGTGCTGTCACGATACATATGCATGATCCATCTCAAGGGCAACAGCAGGAGGATCAGGATCATCATGGCGTCGCGTTATGCAACTTGTTGTTCCTGGGCAGTGGGGTGGGTCCGACTCGGATTCGAACCGCACGCACTGGTCGCGAACTCCGAGCTGTTGGAATGTCGAACGTCGAGGGCAATCGACATGTCTCGGCGAGATGCGCGCTATTCGGATGCCCTTCCTGCGAGAGTGTCAGTATAGTGCGTGCACCGGCTCGAGTCTCGCACTGAAGCCTGCGGTGGCACGAGGTGGCTTTTACTATGGCATGCCACACATACAATACCATTACATGCGGCGCGGCGGATCCGGAGGTGCCACCCACGATGCACATGTACATGTGCATGTACAGTTCTCGAGTAAGTAGTAGAAGCGTTGAACGCAGCCTGCCTGCCTGCCACAGGCTGCAGTAGCCAGCAGCAGCAATAATGTGACACTCCCGAACACCGGTGACCATCTCCGGCCCATGCCCATCTTCACGTAAGTTCGCAACTTGAGAAGAAGAAAAGAAGCTCGATTCATAAGTTAGTTGCAAACCTTCAACGAGCCTTCGAGCTCCAATCTGTCACTACGGCCCCCGTCACACAGCCTAGCCTAGAACAGCTTCCACTCACGACGCGTACGCCTCGGGCAGGCTTCCCGGCTACGGATCCGGACAGCTTCCGGAGGCGTCCTCACGCCAGTCGCAAAGCGGGGAACGAGGCAACCATCACCGAGGACGTCCCCCTTCTCCTGCTTCTTCCCTCAGTGTCCGTTCTGCTGGGCCAGCACATCCTCATGCAGGCCCGGAGAGCGGGACTCGAGGCCCAAAATAAGCGTCTACTTACCGGGGCAGGGTGGTTTCACCGCACTGCCCGTGCGCACAGTGAGGCAGATCAGCGGCAAAAATGGCTCAATCGCCGTTCAGTGCCAACACACCTTCGAAGCACGCTCAATAGAGTTCAGGCCTAGGTTACCGTCCTTCCACCGGTCGGTTCCAAGGCGGCGTAATATGTTGCAAGCGCAAGCGCAGCCAGAAAAGAAGCACGGATAGCATGAGAATCCAAAGGCCTGTTCGTTGACGTTCAATTTCCCCTCTCTACGGGCACCCGATCATGACCACGACGTCGGCATGACATGACAGGACGTAGTCCAACTAGATGGCCAGGAGCACTCGAGGCTCGACAACATTGCGTATCGTAAAGGGGTCCCCAGACCAGGTATACCAGTACGCGAAGCAAGAATGCAAATACAGTACTGTACTTCCACACCAACCAACGAACCCGAACAGAACACCCGCCCAAATTAAACATCTGTCATGCCGCCGTCATTGTCCCGTCATTTTGGATCACATCACCACGCCCCCCATCGATCACCCCGGACGGCGAACGACTGGGAAAAATCCGCTCAGAGAAGAGCAACCCCGAACGCCGCAGCGACGGCAGCAACGAAGCCGCCGCTGACACCCTTCACGCCGGCGGGCGCCGCGTTCGAGGCCGAGGTCGAGGTCGACTTCGCGGACGACGTACCGGTGCCGGAGCCGGAGCTGGAGCCGCTGCCAGACACGGCGGGCGCAGTGGCCGAGGCCGTCGCGAACGCGCCGACACCCGTGAGGGCAGGCGTGGGCTGGACGATCGACGACGCGACCGTGGCGAGGGCCACGAACGCGCTCAAGTCGTTGGTCGCGCCCGAGGCGGGCGGGTTGATGGCACTGCAACGCATCCACGGAACGCGTGTCAACGATGTTCTTCGACAGAGCGGGAGAAGGGGGAGAGAAGAGGGCTGCTCACCCGACCATGCCTGCAGTGCAGTGAGTGTGGTTGGGCTGGGCGCAGTAAAACCAGATGGCTGGAGGGCAGCAGCGATTAGACGAGTCTAGGGCTGGGATAGTGTGTGCGACAACTCACGCTTGGAGGTGTCGGAGACGGTCAGGGTGAAGTTGGCGGCAGAACTGCCGGAGACACCGGGGATGTAGCCTGAGGCGAAGCCGCCCGCTACGGGCTCGCACGGCTTCGCGAATGACGACTGGGCGACGGTGTGGTTCGTGCTGGGCGTGTCGAAGACGAAGGTGACGGTGTCGTTGACGTTGGCGGTCACGGACGAAGGGGTGAAGAAGAGGCCAGTCTTGCCATTGCCGTCGTTGCCGACGTGGACCTGCGAGAGGCAAGCCAGAAGTGAGGACTAGTGGGCAGGACGCTGGGACTTGGCACTTACGACGGTGTCCGCAGCGAAGGCGGCCGAGGCGAGGGCGAGAGCAGAGATGGAGGTGGCAAAACGCATTATGAATGGAGGCGTCAACGCAGGAGGATCGAGACAAGGGACGAAGGGGGGCAGGTACGAAGGGGTCGAAGAGGCGAACGAGGTGAGGAAGCGGGTCTGAGCAGGCAGGGAGGATTATATAGGACGGGCGAGTGTGAAATGTAAGTGCGCGTATGTGTCATTGCCTAATCAGCGAGTTGACAGGGCGAGACAAGACGGATGGGTGTTGGACGAGCGGTGGCGAGCGGTGGTCTCAAGGCGGGCGGACGCCGACCTGAAACGGCGGTAACCCGATCATGAGGAAGCCCGCGACTGTGAGCAAATTTGGGAGCCAATGGCAGCCCGACTCTGGGTCAGGGGCCAAAGGAAGGCCGTGGTCGAGATGGAAATTGGAATGGAAACCCATTCCTTCGGGGCTGCCCTCCCACGACTCCCAACTACATTTGGAATTCGGTCAGCTACTTATTCGAACAACAGCAGGTGACCGTGGCCATGGACGCGTACCGGCTTCCAATTACACCCATTGCTGGCCCACGGTCAGAGACGCGTCCAAGTTGCAACCATCCTTCCTCCGTCTCTTCGGCTGATGCAGATACATCACCGAACCCCTTGAGGGCGGCACTCACCTCTGTTGTGGTTGAAGGCCGAGCATTGTCGATGGACCCCTGGCTGGGCGCTGCTCTATATCACGTTGGATGCCATTCGTTGGGTAGGGCTTCTTCCTGGCCGGATCCGATATCAGAGGAAGGTCAAGGTGATGGTCGAAGGCGTGAAGGTGCTGGAAAGTCGTGGCGGCCGCCGAGATTGCATAGGCCCTCATTAGGCAAATGGCTCCCACGATAAATGCCTCACACCTTACGTAATAAAACTCTTGAGCCGCGGGAGGCGATGCGTCGGACTTGCGCAGTTGGACGAGCCTCCTGCGCATGTCATCTTGAACCTCTATGTAGTTTAACTTACCTCCCGGAAACCCGTATTATCCGCCCTTGGTCTCTCGGGCATCTCATCATGTCCGAGTCGCGTCTGATAACTCGCAGCATACACGTACTGTGCCGCACCTTCTCCGTTTAACTGCTTGTGGTGAGTAACAATGGACTCGGACTCCTCCGACATAATGCTTCGTGTTGAGCACGCAGGAACCTGTCACCTCCCACAGATATCGTGATGACCGACATACACAGGACATGGCCTTCTCGGGAGCTGTCTCTGGCGCTTGGTAGAGCTCTCCCGTGGGCCGTACAACAGCGATCACTCTACACTTGTCGGAATGGTGCTCGCCACAAGAAGCTGTTCTCGGAGCATGGCCCCCAGTGAGTGGCTGTACCACGTCTCAAAGCCCGCGCGGGTTTGTAACTCGAGATGAATTTCACGATGCCTACATGCACATGAGATAGTATTTTGCAACCGTATGCGCCTGGCACGATACCATGACGCATGCCCCTTAGTAGTACGGGCCAATGACATTGATAGGCACCGCTTTCTTCCATTACGAAAAAGAAAAAGCAGAGCGGTGCCCTTCCATGTCCGAGAGCAGTGCGGGATTACCCACATACGACTGTGGATGCGCAGAGCGCAGGCGGTGGTCAGGTTCGGTCGGCCGATCCTCCTCCACTACCCCATCCCGATCAACCTACTCTCCGAGCACTTGATCGAGACCGACCTTCTCCGGATGGAATGTCGCAGTTGGTGGCCGATGTCGTCTCACAGATGCCCCTCCCTTGGTTGTTTGATACGATGAGACCAACCCGTATCCCGAGAAGCCCTGCCGCTGGTCGTCGAGCGCTTGAGGCCTTGAATTCACTGCAGACGAACCAAACGAACACGATGATGTATATCTTCGTAGGGTTCTCTCACGCCGGCGGACGGTCGCGCGCGCAATACGGGCCCTGAGCGTGAGGGATACGGCCCATAAGCAGCGGATTGGGTGTCGAGTCGCCGCGCGCCCGCAATGGTGCCACCAGTACGCCTTCCTCTTGTCCATCCATCCAAATAGTGGATGGCAGGCTCAGTTCTCCTGGATGCTGGACGCAATTGGAGTTGATCGATGGGAGTGGGAATTCATGACGGGCTATTAGTCCACATCCACTGGACCTTCCTTGCCGCGACGTCCCCACCCCTTTTGCAGAACCTCGGCCTGTTCTTCATGCACGACCCCAGCACCGAGCTCCTCGCACAATGCGTGTCCGCGGTGTCCACCACCGTTCCACCCACCCTTTCCTGCTCGAATCTATGTAGGCTGACCTTTAACCCCACCATCGCCTCCGCCATGGACGTCATCCAGCCCGCGCTCGCCCTCCGCACACTCACCCGCTTCACCTTCAGGTTCAAGCCCCTCCCCTTCATCAGTTCTCAGCGACGCCGACATCTCCACCATGCTCTCCGAGTCCGCGTGGCCTGCACTGACCGCCCTCCGCATCGAGAACGACTACCACCCCGCATTCCCCCCCCTCCCCCGTGAGGCGCCCCCCCCCCGGCTCCCGTCCCACCGCGCACATTCTCCCCATGATCGCCACATGCTGCCCGCACCTGCACGTCCTCGAGCTGCCCGAGGTCGACCTCGCCGCGACGCTGGCGATAGCGCTGGACGCGCTGCCGCCGCCGCTTGGGCACCCGCTCCGCACGTTCGACTTCAAGTTGGCGTCGCGGTGCGTCGACAGGCACGCGTGCATGCGTGCGACAGTGATGTTCGACAGGCTGTTCCCGTTCATGGCGCTTTCGCTGATCAGGGGAGACGTGCGAGGAGACGGGGTGGGCGGTCGTCGTGGGGCTACTGAACGCGATGCAGGCTGGTCGCCGGAATGTGGAGGCTTTCGAGCGAGAGGGTGAGAAATGGCGAGGGCGAGGGCGAGGGCGTGGAGGGCGAGAATGAGGATGAAGACGAGGGCGAGGGCGAGGACGTGGATGTGGACGTGGGTATCGAGTAGACTACTGATATGAACGGTTGCTCGAGCAAATGATACTCAACGGCAAACGAATTGATTCTTACAGGCTACTCTGGAGTCCACTTCAGTTAAAAATAACCTAGCATTGGTCAGAGTCAAAGAAAATGAGAGACTATCGTACAACGAGCAAACAGAGTCACGGTAAAAAGGGCGCGTACACTGGGAACTTGAGTCCAAGAGCGCACAACGCGGCAGAGTCCTGATATATCCACTCGGACGAACAAAAGCAAGGTCGTACCCCCTGCCACGGTTCTCGTCGTCCGTTTGTTCGAACGATATCGCATATATGCCCTATGGTGACTGCTCCGCCAACCTCCTCCAAATAAGAGTACTTTCCCATCTAATGAGAAAACGATATGGCCGACCGAGGTCCGGTGCCGGGAGAACGTGCCTACGGACGACCCATCTCTAGTCCTCCACAAGCGCACCTTGTGATGCTCACGATGAACCCCGTGGACGGTTCTCTGTGGTGCGAGAGGGCAATGTCAGTGGGGGGTGCCTGACGCGACGAGAAACCATGTAGAGTGTGTAACGGTTCTAAGAAATGCGAACATTCAACAAATGGCCACCGGTGTATCAGTTCCCATATAACGCAGACGGGAAGTCGCAACCCCAAGTCCCGGCTTTCTGGAGCAACGGTGTCCAGAAACAGGCGGATGCGGAGTGTATGCGCCAAAGGATCCAGCGTTGCGCTAAGCAGGTGCACGGCGATGGTAACGGAAAGTGACATGAGGTGTCCTGTATGAGGACACAACAGTCGCTCGCTAGCTTTCAGAGCAAAACCGAGAATCGCCACGATAAGCCCGCTACTCGACGCCTTTGGTCTACAACTCCAAGGAGCTCCGGTGCCAGGGAGCAAACTTGGAGAGCATGAGATCCCAATGGAATGACATGGAACGAACACCGACCATGCAGTAGATGTGGACATAAGTCAAAGGACCAGTAGGCGAGCCGCAAGCATCCATTCTACCTTCACCGGGGAAGGTTCTGAACGGGTGTATGCGCACATGGAGATGGTGAGGTAGCATGGGGATTGCAGAAAAGCATATCAAGGAATGAACGCAGGTGATGCGACAAGCAAGGGGGCAGGGGGCCAGGCAAACGGGATGAGAGGGCATGGATAACGCAGACTCACCACCCGAGATGCACGTCCTGAGTGTGACGGCTGCATTCAAACATTGATGGTAACGAATGGCTGGCGAGCGCAGGTATATATATGCGTGCAATCACGAATAAATACCGTTCGGGGCGTGTAGCGGCAGAGGGTCGGAAGGCGAGATTGGAGGGACCACGTCGACATACGGTGAGGAACAGGATAATATGCATGGGTTATCGGCAAAGAGAAGGGTACGGCGGTTTAAGGGAGGAGACGAGACAAAGAGGGGAAACTGACCATTTATTTCCATTGCAACGCCTGCGATACTTGCGAGGACGAACCCGGCCGATTTCTTGTCTGCGGCGCGCGATATGTTCAACTAGCCCCGGACTCTAGCTTAAAGGTCTAAGGACCAAGTGATACGCAGCTGGGTGGCTAGGGTAGGGCGAATAGGTTGCGAGAGATGATGGACGGTAATATGCCATGGTCGGACGAGGCAAGACACGGGTCAGCGTTGGGATCGCGTTGCCGATGGGAAGGCGCCTTCACGGATGCGTGCGAACGCGATGTGTGAGATAGTTGGAAAGGGCTGGGTGGGCTGGCGCGAGGTGGACGCGGTGCGGAAGAATGAGTGTGGAGACCAGGATCTGTGTGGTACTGGTGCGGGTGGCAGCGTACTACAAGAGCGCCGGTGCCACCGAGTTTGTATCTATTTGTGCACGTAGTATCATGTACGACTTGAACTTGAACTTTAAACATGATGGTTATCTCCTCACTGCCGTGGCAAACACCTTCTCGAAATTCGTGTACGTATACTAGGAGCAGACGACGAGCGCAGGAGACCTAGATAACTTCCCAGTGCGTCAGTAGAGAAAGGACAAATGTATAATACCACTCAGCACTGTAAAGCACATCAGGCAGTGAGCGATGGACCGCAGGAGGGATCCGGATGCTCCGGTGTGAATCACGATCGACATCCACCGATGTCTTTACCGTTGTCTTCTACTCCCCGGAGTGCTGTTGCTATATCTTCGCCATTAATAGACCCATACCATTCCTCGGAGTATATTCGCCAGATGCGAGCTGTTGAGTCTGGGGAGCATAACGATGAAGGGGAACGGAGGGTGACCAGCAGTGGGTAGAGTAAACACTCAAGCTTCAAGTTTCGCAGCTCAAGTTCAGGAGGCGCGCCTTCGCGGACGGGTACAAACCTCAGTGCACGTGCGATATGGCAGGTATGGCGATGCGCGAGAAGACGGAGTGGCCTGGCAGACTGAGAGGGGATCCAGTCGAAGGCATCATACACGCGCGCGGGACAGTATACCGGGACGAAACTGTAGTATAATGCCAACAATGCCGCGGTGAGATGTCATTGTACGCGATACAATGACAAGATATAAGGGTACGGCATGCTCAGGACGACGGTATGTACAAACGGTATGTGCTCTAACCCAAAGCGATGTCTTGCACGGAGAGCTGGTGGATGAGGGAACGGGGAGGTGACGAAGGGAGAGGAATGGGGAGAGGAATAGGGAGACGATGGAGGCGGGGCGATTGACGGCCTACTCATCGATGTCGGCGAGCGAACGCTTGCCCTTGCCCTTGCCGTGACCCTTCTTCTCCTCCTTGCGGTGCGCTTGGTGGTGCTTGGTTTCGCGGGCCTCGAGGGTGTCGTCCTCGTCGTCGGACTCGGACGAACGCTTGCCCTTGCCCTTGCCGTGGCCCTTCTTCTCCTCCTTGCGGTGGGCCTGGTGGTGCTTGGTCTCGCGGGCCTCGAGGGTATCGTCCTCGTCGTCGGACTCGGACGAACGCTTGCCCTTGCCCTTGCCATGACCCTTCTTCTCCTCCTTGCGGTGGGCCTGGTGGTGCTTGGTCTCGCGGGCCTCGAGGGTATCGTCCTCGTCGTCGGACTCGGACGAACGCTTGCCCTTGCCCTTGCCGTGGCCCTTCTTCTCCTCCTTGCGGTGGGCCTGGTGGTGCTTGGTCTCGCGGGCCTCGAGGGTATCGTCCTCGTCGTCGGACTCGGACGAACGCTTGCCCTTGCCCTTGCCGTGGCCCTTCTTCTCCTCCTTGCGATGCGCCTGGTGGTGCTTGGTCTCGCGGGCCTCGAGGGTATCGTCCTCGTCGTCGGACTCGGACGAACGCTTGCCCTTGCCCTTGCCATGACCCTTCTTCTCCTCCTTGCGGTGGGCCTGGTGGTGCTTGGTCTCGCGGGCCTCGAGGGTGTCGTCCTCGTCGTCGGACTCGAGCGAACGCTTGCCCTTGCCCTTGCCGTGGCCCTTCTTCTCCTCCTTGCGGTGCGCTTGGTGGTGCTTGGTTTCGCGGGCCTCGAGGGTGTCGTCCTCGTCGTCGTCGAACTCGCGGGCCTCGACGTCGTCGAAGGGCACGATGGCGGGCTCGGCGAAGCGGCTTACCTAGAATTTGCAAACAATCAGTAAGGACGGGACAGCGCAGGGGGAAGGTGGTGCGGCGTACATGACGGAGGCCCCGGGTTTCAACAGTCTTGACGGGGGCGGACTGGACGGAAAGGGAAAGAGCGAGAACGGAGAGAACGAGGAGGTGCTGGAAAGACGGCATGATGTCGAGTTGGTGATTGAAAGAAAGTTTCGTAATGAAAAGCCGCACAGCTAGAGGAGGTAGGTTAGCATGACGGTGGCAAGCTGACGATGGGGCATATCGTTGGAACTTACCAGCTGAAGGGGGTTTGAAGAAAAGGAAGGTAGATGGCCCGCGGGGAAGTGGAGACGAGCTGGAGATCTCAAGTGGATCATACTGGCCTTTAATACCCAAGACGTGCGGAAATTTTCGATTGGACACCTGGAGGCTGGCATGGCGTTATCGTACATCCAAAGACAGGGCTCACCTTAGAGTGGCTAGATCAAAACGGGGTGTGGAGTGGCCGTGATGCCTGCTGTTCAGTTACCAACTCTCAAACGCATGCATCCCAGCCATCAATCGATCGACACAGATCGACACAGATCGACACTCACAAAAAGAGAGAAGCATCCGCGTTGGCCGAGGGCCGAGGCCCTGACAGCTAAGACACAGAGCCGGAGTCAGTCCGAAGCCGTAGTTTGAGCTTTGGGAGGTGATGCAACTGAGGGTTGTTCTCTGTGGACGACCCGCGGGTGTTTGTCTACACTCTTAGTACTTAGATGTACAAGTTTCCAATATCGAGTATGGCGCGATTGCGCCATAAATGTGAACACAAATATTACCGACGAGGAGTTTCTTTAGTTCGAACAGTTGCTTTGAAACCCTGGATGAGGGGTTGCATCTTGTGGCACACCCATCACGGACGCCTCGCGATCGTATGTCCTGTTGCTGGGCATTGTTGGCCATATAGGAATAGATCGACTGTCATCCATACCAGGATATGGTCGGCTACGGAGACTAATTGCTGGCTGGACAGACGTCAGTCCGCCGCCCCGATTAGATTTTCCGAAGGAGGTTGTCGTTCTCTCAAGGATGAGAGCTCCTATTTGTAAGAGGAATGTTTGGGAAATAGCCTTACAAAAGCGGGGAATGGGCTATATTCTCACCTTACAGTAAAGACACCATGGGAAAGAAGAGGTCGATCCGTGGATGTGAATCTGCCGCAACGAAGCCTAACGAAGCTGTGTACGCAGCAGGCACGGACGGATCCGAGGACACTGGACAGAAGAAACCCAGCCAGAAACGGCCTCGTTGATCATTTGACATCCCCCACGCACGCAGGATGTCTCATAGACTCGAGCGGGACACGTCAGCGGAGAGTGAAAAGAGAGACGTTGCCCTCTGCGGAGTCTGAACCCCAACGGCTGCACTCACAACGCGACCTTAGCCGAGCTACTAGTGTCGATCGATTCGCATTGTAATTAAGTACACCGCGTGCACCCCAGCATTCCGCATGTCGTTATGTGCGGCTTGGCCTCAAGCCGGGACCTGCAAGTCACTAGTCGTGACATGTTCGTGGAATACTCGTGGAGTCCGTTGTGGCATGCGGCACAAAGAGCGAAGCGCGCTCGAGCACCCTGCCATGCAAGTGATTCCATGAACATGTCGCGACCAGCGGCATCTCACTGGGATGCACCCCGTGTGAGGAGATGATCCGTCAATACATGCCGCGGTGGAGGGAGGGGGGGGGGCATCCCTGATAAGTCGTATCGAAGCTATGGATGGCTTACAGTGAGTATGGGACTCCAGGAGTCTCCAATCCTGGCTTCTTACTATCTAGGTTCCGACCGTTGCCTAGGCCTCAACGAAGAGGCACAGTAATCGTCTTGGGAATGCTCGCCCTTGCCAAGCGGCAGGCCGTAGCCGATCGCGTTGAGACATTGGTGAAGGTCGGACTTGGAGAACGTGGCAAGGTGAGCTCAAGTTTCGCCCCCTCTGTTGGCCCTCTCACGTAGGATCGGAGATCGATTCGACGCTGGCTCGGTACACCTGCGTCGCTCTGCAACGACTCAACGGCAGTGCAAAGAAAGTCAAAGGTGGGGACTCCCCTCGTCATCTCGCCGTTGTTGTTTGTTTTGTTCACGGTTCGATGCTTAGGCTCGCTTCTCGACAAGACCCTCGGCTGGACAGGGAGAATGCACTCTTCCGGAAGCTCCAGGACGCACTTGGGCGTCCGTGCAGGTCCAAGAAGTGGTTCCTCATGGCTGAGTAGGCCGTCAACACCCGGGTGTACGCTCTCGGCAAGCGCCGCCCCGACGTTCTCTGCGGCAGTCTCATCAAGAACCTTACGCGCCGGGTCTTCGGCCATAAGCCCAACAAACCGTCGCCATAACAGAAGGACCCAGACGCGATAGATCGGGATGAGGACCACGCCGGCCCCAGTATACAAACGCAAGCCGAAGAGGATAAGGACACCGGTGACGTCTTTGAGCTCAGCCAGCTGCTCTTCGTTATCGGCCACGTCACGATCAAGCAGATTGTCTTCTTGGAACTTGTTGAGCGTGAGTGGAAGCGACAGAAGCACGAGAAAGAGATGGGTACGTGGTCCACAGAGCCTCGGTGAGCCCTAGTTTGTGCACTAGCTGACCTCCTTCGCACAGCCGAGAATATCGGTGGCGGAGCGGCGACTAAGTGGAAAGATCAGGAAGAGCTCGACCAGGTCGCCAGCAATGCTGAGGACGAGATTGGTGAGTGGATCTTGAGCATGCGGGAGCTGGCCGGATGGTAAGACTCATTATGGCCGCAGGGCCCTTCATTACTTCGATAAGTATTCACGCACGAGTTCGCGTTCTGATATAATGTTTCCATACAGTTCAGATGTTGTAATATTTGCATTATGTATTGAGTCGCAAACATGTATCCACAACGGTAGCAATCAAGCCAGTATCGCTATAGACTTGTGGAAGACGTCGACCTTGGACACGGGGTTCGATGTCTCCGTTCGACAGAAACAGACGGCGAATGGGAAGTCGGGGTAATGATGCAGAGATCTGCGTCGAGGGAGCCTTGTCATCACTACCTTAAGAGTCGACTACTCGTGGGAGGCACAAGTCAGAGGAGAACGTAACAGGACGCGTCACAGACGGTCATGAACAAGTCCGGACTCCGGATCCAAACCAATGGTGCAGGACGGCGACGATGTTTAGTGATCACCGTCCTTGCCATCCTCTCCGTCCTTTCCGTCCTTGCCATCCTTGTCATCCTTGTCCTTGCAGCACTGCTGGCCGTCCTTGCCGTCCTTGCCATCCTTACAATCCTCCTCGCAATCCTTATGCTTGTCATCTTTGACAATCTTGAACTTGTCGCTACAGCTTTCCAGCTCGGGCTTGTCGTCCCTCGCCGACACTGTGATACGCCGCGGCGGTTCAGTAAGTAATCTGCATCTTCCACCGTGCAGGACGAAAGCTGACTTACGAGTAACGCGGTAGTCCTCCCCGTTGATGACGTTCGGGACGGCGACCTCGACAAAGCCAGCTTTCACATCGAAGTCCTCGGCAAGGATGACTATACGATGCGTCACGTCGGTCAATCTCCCCTCTCGTCCATGGTTAGACTGAGAAGACGCGACTTACCGAAAGGCCGAGCTTCGCCCTTGCGTAGCAATAGCCGAGACTTGCAAGGACGCCTCTTACCGTCCTTGCCATCGTCCCAGTCCGAGTCCTTGCCATCCTTGCCGTCTTTACCACTGTCGTCCTTGCCGTCGTTCCAGTCCTTGCCGTCGGAGTCATTGCTATGCTTCTTGGGCTCGTCGTGCTTCCAGTCGTCCCCCTTCTTCTCCCTGCAAGCGCGTCACGAGTCAGCAAATCTCACTTCAGTCCGAGACAAACATGGCGCGGGACACGTACCAGACGACCTTCCGACGCTCGCCGACGTGCCACACCGTGTCCTTGCACGGCTTGGTGATCTCGGGGACGTGGTCCTTGTCCCAGGGGCACTCGCACTCTGTCTTGTTCGACCAGTTGCCACCGCTCGGAGGCGTGGCGTCGCCGCGCACCTGGAGCTGAGCAGCGGGGGTAGCGGACGCGACGTCGGAGAGGACGGTCGCCGCTGCGAGAGGGACGAGGGCGAACTGGAAAAGCGTGGTCTTGGTGAACATAATGGAGAGCTGATGAAGGTATTGGTTGGATGGTGAAGATATGAGGTTGTTGGCTGGGGGATAAGTGCGCTCGACGGGGCCCTTTTATATCCGAGGACCCACCGTATACGACAGAGCCGGGCTCGATTGGGCCGTCTGCACAATACGATGCCATCCCTATGTGGAACAGGTTTTTTTCGTCAAAGTCCACGCATCCGTTCTTGGGCAGCCATAACAAGGAGTCGCATTCTGGTTTCGCTCAGCGGATTCCAAGACGGGTCGGCGCAGTTACTCCGAACGATGGTCCTTTGCAGGCACTCACCTTCCGCTCCTCGCCTCCCCGCGCCCGAACTTCCTGACAGAGTATTGCCCCAGTCTGGCTCCCACGCTCGGATACCACGGGTGTAGTCGTGCGTTTTGAGGACAGGACGAAGAATTGTGGTTCCGCCCACACATACGGAACGGCTACGAGATTTGACCAGCGCTTTCCGCCCGGGCATCTTATGAAGCATCCTGAAGAAACTTGGCGGCTCGGGCTGTTGAGCGGGTGTCGGCCGAGCAGACGTACTAGTACCACATTCAATCAAATCGATCACTCGACCACAGCATTATGGAGCTCACCCAAGATGTAAATGTCACCGTTTCTTCCAGTGATGCAACAACCTCACGCGCTTCACACGGAAGTAGTTTGCATAGCACCAACGGAAACATCCCCATTTTGACGAGCAAGGGAAAGTGAAGGCGTATACCCCCACAGAGACCAGGTACATGGGAAACAGAGTCCGCGAATTGGCCTGCAAACTCCTCCCCAGCGCGTGCACGAAACCCTCCCGAAGCTTCTTCCCCGTCTTCCTCACACTTCGCACCCGGCCAATCCACGTCGATGCTTGGGGTTTGTCGTCCACTCCACTCAAGGGATAGAGAAACGCAGACTCGCGCCGACGGTCGCTGGGGTTCTGCGAGACGAGGGCTCGGAAGATACAGCCACAGTCTGGGCCCGACACATTGCCGTCGTCGCCAACGACACCCGACGTGCCCGTCTGCAAGGGGGCCTGTAAAACAGCGACACCGGCTCCGGATCAGCGCCATCCGCTGCCGGCCAGCCAGCCAGTACTGGTCCTCATCGATATCCGAGAAGGAACATGCAGAGGGAGGCCCCGGATTTCGAGGCTGTGGAGACGGAGCGAGACACATCCTAGTCGCTCAACACGGCATGGGGACTCGGGGAGGAGATGAATTTGAAGAGTGCATGGATCGCCCCACTCACCATGGTCGTACCTGTAACTTGTCCGTGTCCGGCAGAACCCACCCAGTCGCTCTCTGGTGCGCGTCCTGCTGCAATCGGACCTGGCGGTCGAGGGTGAGGAAGCTCGGTTGAGTGTCGGTCGAGACCAGATCGCTATTCCCTTGAAGCAGGACACCGGGACATGGGGGTAGCGAGAGTGCCCACTGGCGCTGGTCAGCCCATCGCAGGGCCGGCTTTCAATGGGGGGTTCCCGGGCCGCCAACAACCGGGCCGCCTTCCGCAGCCTTCATTGCGAGGAGTCCATGTCGCCGCTACGCCGTTACTAGCAGCAGTACTGTGGCACATTAATCGGATCAACCATACCCACAGCACATAGAACGGGTCAGAGGGAGAACCCGAAGCGATTTCGTGTGCGCCGAGCAACCAGCCCCAGAACTTAGAAGACACGGACTCGGACTCGATGCGCTCGAGCCTGGTTAACTTGGTCACACCGTCACTCTTGCGCCAGCCAAGGCTCGTACAAGGCTTCCGTATGTGTTCACGGCGTGTTTTAAAGGTAAATACGGGCTCTGGAGGCCTTATGTGAGCGAATTCGGCCCCACTGGCAGAAGGCCAGATCCAGAGTCCGGACGAATTTGAACGAAAAATCCGAGGCCTAGTGGTCAAATCCAGACGGTTGCGGCCTCGAAACAGGCCTGATCCATCGGACAAATTAGGCCAATTTTTGGGAAATCGGATCATACATTTGCGTGAACAGCAGGGGGTCCTGTGCCTGACTGATATCGATGACTGGCATGCGAATGAGGAGCAAACAACACTGGCATCGGGGTATTCGGCCAAACGTGATTTAAGTACAACGATACAAGTAAATAAAACAATCAAAAACAATCGCCACTTCTGATTTCCAACCCATGTTTTTGCGGCCAACAAAAATCGGGCGTTCCCGTTCCCCCATAGACGCATAACACAACATCCGAAGCCGCTACTTACTTGCCAGTGTAGATGACGGTGACAGAATCGGCACCGGTCGTGACCTGGGTGACGGGCCTCTTGTTTACGACGATATCCAGCCGCTGCGCGTTCGCGGGGCCGACAGTCTTGCCTGCCAGAGTGTGTGCGGTCGCGTGGGTGAAGTCGACTTTGGTGAAGTTGGCCAACGGCGTGACGGAGCTGTTCCCCAATTCCTGGACAATCCAATCGGCGTCGTACTGGCAGAGCGCGGACTGGCCGGTGAAATTGTGTGAGACGCGCTTGCCCGTCGTGTGGTTCTTGATCCACGCCGTGCCGTTCGTGCTCGACGTCGCCTCGACGGTGACGGTGACGATGTCGCCCGCCTTCAAGGCGATGTCGGAGAAGTCAGCACCGTTAGGGTCCCAATTGTACCATGCTAAAGTGCAGAGCGGGCGATCAGCGGGCAGACAGGGAATGAGGGGGCTTACGATACTCACCGTGGTAGCTGACGCTGCTCCCGTTGACAGCGAAGTCGATGCCGGCCTCGAAGAGGGTGTAGGCGCAGGTGGGGCCGTCAATGCCAACCCAGGCAGCCGCCTGGTACGCGCCGGAGCCACCGGAGGGGACCTTGGGCGTGGGGAGGAGGAAGGTGCCAGTAACCTCCTTGTAGGTAGCCTAACGGTGATGAAAACGCAACGGCCGATCAGCCGACTGTGGATCATCGGGGCTAATGGGGGGCGACGTACCGTATTCGTATTCTCAGAGACGAACGCACCGGCCTAGTTGAAACTGTACGCGACAGGGGGCTGCGTGGCGTTGTCGAGCCCGTTGACCTCAGACACGACGGGCTGCGACAGCGACTGGCGGATAAGGCCGGCTGCGCGACGGGCGGCACGGCGGGCAAGGCGCTCGTTGGCGGTGGGGATGGCGAAGGCCGCGGTGGCGAGGATAACCTGGCAGAGAAGAGCAGCAGCGAACATGGCGAGGCGAAAAGAAGGGAAGGGAGAGTCTAAACGAATGTGCTGGAAAATCTGGGTGGTTCGAGTTGGGTTCGAGTGTAGCCCTGGTGCAACCGTTGTCGTCTCTCAGCTTTTATAAGGCCCCGATGCATCCGAGGTTCGAGATCGTCATCAGGTGGAGGCGCGCTGAACTTGGTGCACCGAGGCGGCGACAATATATTGCCGTGATATCGATCCTCGCAATCGCGCTAATAATGTTGCACGAACACTTAAGGGTAAATCGCCGAGGCACTCCAAGGCACATTTCGAAAACACGCCAGCCAATCGATTCTGGCATGAGTGGATGGAGAGAGCGCTTCACCGGGAGTGGCCAGGCGGAGAGGAAGGGAGATACGCGAGGGAGTGCTGGGCGCCTCTGCTACCGGTTTCGAACGCGTTGTGGCAGTGTTGTGGCAGGCACATGACTGGAACCGATTGTATAAAGTATTTTGTGCCTGGAAATGAGCCCTCCAAACTGGTTCTTTCCAGCTCCGAGTGCTTTCGCGGTCACTCTTCAACGACACGGGCCACCCAAGCGCGGACCAACCAGGACTTACCCCGAGTCCCCGACCTGTTGGATCCCCACTTGGAATGACGTACCTCCCCCGTACTCATATACTAATAGATCTACTGTCATCTATATCAGGTATATGGTCGACAATTGAGACTACCCCCGTACTAGCTCGCATATTCACACCTGGGTAGTTACATGTACTGTACAGCTTCGTATTGCCTTCCGTATGTGTTCACAGCGTGTTTTGAATGCCGTGCAGTAAAAATACGGGCTCTGTAGATTTGGATGCCTGATCTGAGCGAATCCGGACATTTGTTCGGCCCCAGAAGGCCAGATCCAGACTAGTCTCATACCAAGACCGTCCACGTGTCAGCGTGGACGGTCTTGTCTCAAAGTACCACTTTGTGAAGGGGTCTGGGGGATGGCTCTTTCATTAGATCGAATAACAAACTCGTTGTAATGTACTTCTAGCACCACTTACAGAAGTAATTAGCTCACTTATAATCGAATGAAAGACACGAGCGCCCAAGCGCACTGCCACCAGCTGCCATGTATGGCAATCGGCGGCCGCGCACCGTCCAGTTCAAGTTCTCCCGCAGCTGGCGAGGTTATGTACTAATGGAGTGACAATAACTATCCGCTGGATAGGGCATCTCGACGAGCACATTCAGGGGGATGAGAATACCCGGGGTGGGGGATCTGACCGGGAACTTATCCGCCCTCCCGTGTCTGGGTCCAGGACACCGGCGCAGGTGTACTTAGCGACAGGGGCGCAAGAATATCTGGGAGTATTCAACCCGGTTGAAGTGCCCAAGTGTACAATCATCTCACCCGCTGCCCAGCAGGAAGATGAGGGCTGCCGGAGGAACAAGTTAGGGTGTTGAGGCCTCCAAGAGCCCCGACAGATCGCCCAAAGGCCATCGTGGAGGCCTTGGAAATAATAACATGGGGAGTGCATACGCCAGGAATGCCACTATGTTGCGAAGGCAAATTCCCTGTCGTCATTGCTCTCATGGTAAGAGTAGAGGAGGAGGAAGAGGCTTCGGAAGACCACTCCCGGAGAGCGCCTGAGTTGACAGCTTTATCCTCGAGATTGATCCGATAATCAGATCGACTAATGACGTTTTCTTATCCAGTAACAATTTTTTTCTAATGAATGGCCATCCCCCAGACCCCTTCAACATGTGGTACTTTGATCCAAACCCCTCTCCCGTTCGGGAGAGGGCGTTTGTGTCGAACCTAAGATCCAGACGAATTTGAGCAGAAAATCCGGAGACCTGGTCAAATCTGGACAGTTTCGGCCTCGAAACAGGCCTGATCCATCGGACAAATTGGGCCGAATTTTGGGAAATCAAATCATACGTTTGTGTGCCCGACTGATATCGATGACTGGCATGCGAATGAGGCGCAAACAACACTGGCATCGGGGTATTCGGCAAAACGTGATTAAGTACAACGATACAAGTAAATAAAACGATCAAAAACAATCGCCACTTCTGGGTTCCAACCCATGTTTTTGCGGTCGACAAACATCGGGCGGTCCTGTTCCCCCATAGACGCGTAACACAACATCCAAAGACGCTACTTACTGGCCGGTGTAGGTGATGGTGACAGAATCGGCACCGGTCGTGACCTTGGTGATGGCCTTGTTGCTCTTGACAATGTCCATCTGCTCCGCGTTCGCGGGGCCGACAGGCTTGCCTGCCAGGGTGTGTGCGGTCGCGTGGGTGAAGATGACTTTGCCGAAGTTGGCCAACGGCACGAGGGTGCTGGCAGTGTTCCCCAAGTCCTCGATAACCCACTCGGCGTCGTGTTGGCAGAGCGCGGGCTGGCCGGTGAAATTGTGTGAGACGCGCTTGCCCGTCGTGTGGTTCTTGATCCACGCCGTGCCGTTCGTCTTGGACGTCGCCTCGACGGTGAGGGTGACGATGTCGCCCGCCTTGAGGGTGAGGTCGTCGAAGTCGTAAGCACCGTTAGGGTACCAATGGTACCATGCTGAAGTGCAGAGCGGGCGATCAGCGGGCAGACAGGGCATGAGGAGGCTTACGATACTCACCGTGGTAGCTGACGCTGCTCCCGTTGAGAGTGAAGTCGAGGCCGGTCTGGAGCATGGTGTCGCCGCAGGTGGGGCCGTCAATGCCAACCCAGACAGCCCCCGTGTAGTACGCGCCGGAGCCCCCGGAGGGCACCTTGGGCGTGGGGAGGAGGAAGGTGCCAGTAACCTCCTTGTAGGTAGCCTAACGGTGATGAAAACGCAACGGCCGATCAGCCGACTGTGGATCAATGGGGCTAAATGGGGCGACGTACCGTCTTCTCAGACAAGAACGCACCGGCCCAGTTGTCGCTGTACACGATAGCAGCCTGTGAGGCGTTGTCGAGTCCGTTGACCTCAGAGGCGACGGTGTTCTCCGAGAACTTGGTGGGCTGGTGCGGCAGCGACTGACGGGTAAGGCCGGCTGCGCGACGGGCGGCACGGTGGGCAAGGCGCTCGTTGGCGGTGGGGATGGCGAAGGCCGCGGTGGCGAGGATTGCCTGGCAGAGAAGAGCAGCAACGAACATGGCGAGGCGAAAAGAAGGCAAGGGAGAGTCCAAACGAATGTGCTGGAAAACAAACCTGAGTGGTTCGAGTGTAGACGTTGTCGTCTCCGAGCTTTTATAGGCCACCGATGCATGCCAGGTTCGAGATTGTCATCAGATGCAGGCGCACTGAACTTGGTGTAATGAGGCGGTGACGATATATTGCCGTGATCCTCTCCGAGATGTGTCGTTTGCACTATGATAGTACTGTTGCGATAGCCCGGACACCAAAAAGTGTGGCGGCGTGCCATGTGCCAGAAGTTGTACTTACCGGAGACGAGGAGCAAGACGGGATGCGACCGCACGGACACACTGACTTACTGAGAACTTGGACAGGCCCCAAGCCGACTCGTAGCTGCGGCCGATGCGAGATGGACGGGGACGATCGACTGGTGTGGCCGGACCGAGATCTGATGAATCTGATTGGCTGGTCCAACCCCCTCGAACAGGCGCTCATCGTCGCTCATCCTGTTGTAAGGTGGAATCAGGGTGACGGTCAGCTGCAGCTTGCCCTCTTCCTCTGTTCGTTCCCGCCACAAGTTTGCCCATAGGAGTGTACAACTGCACTCGGGCAACTCGTCTCCGCTCTCTGTCAAACGCTCAGCACGCGTCCTATCGTCCTTCGTCCGGTGCGATATCTCCCCTCCAGTTGGCTCCAGCACTCGAGCCCGGGCCGCCCCTGCACGCCTCCAGGAACTCTGAACCCATGCGCACCTGTCAAGTGTCAATTCTCATAACATACGCCACGACTTCTTCCGCTCTCCCATCTTGCTCTTAAGTAAGCTCGTCCTACAGTATGTTAAGATGTCTCAGCGTAACCGAATGCCTCCATGCAGATCTCGCGCACACCGGCGTGATCTCTCCGACGGCCGACGGGAGTCCCGCCATTGAGTAGAGGTACCGCCTTCAAAGTGTCCCATATCCTTCCACTCGCTAGCACGTCCGCTTGTGGCGTATTTCTCCACGTTATATGATCATGACCCATTGTCTGCTGGGAGATCAATCCCCGAAGGTCTGGGCCGAGCGCACGAGCCCAAACCCTCAGGTCAGTCTCCGCGCCTTCATACTCGTCTCCCGACGCGCTCACGCCGTTTCAAACATCTTTTCGTGCAGCTTTGATGCTCAGCCAATGTCGGGTACGGCCCACCCGGCGACGTGCTTCGTGCGGCTCGCTCACAGTCGCCCGCCTCCTGCCCAGACGGCCGACCGCGTTCCACCCTCTTTCTCCACCACCCATCTGGCGCAACACATTCCAGGCTGAGCCAGCCATGTCAAAGCTGTGCTAGAAGCGTCTCTCGACAGCTCGCAATACGCCAATTCTGCGAACCAGCGGGAGAAGGTCCCAGCAAGCCCCACGTCGTTCCCGCCACAGGCGGCGGCGGCCCACTGCCAGCCCTCTCCGCACGTAAACACCATCAACCGGGCCTGCGTCGACCTTACATGCCAGAACGAATCGTTTGGAACCGTCCGAACGGCATGGACACGCCGTCCCGCCCGTGCAGCATGCGGTTTTCGCGTTCTCGGGTGCGGGGTAAGTGCACGGCCTCTTCCCCCTCTCTTCCTATCTCACACCATCCTGTTGGGCAATTCTGGTACCCACGGTGTCTCTGCGACGTTTGCCGTGGCGGACGCGATAGGCACGGGAGGACGTACGCGAGAAATCGCGTCTGAACACTCCACGGCCACCGGCGATGACGATGCCTCCAAACACATCAAGCGAGCGAGGAGGCGGGCCATACCTCTCGGGTAACGTTTAGACGAGCACCCGGTGACGTAGGTGCGGAAGGAACGGGCGACCGGGCAAGCGGAAGCCTCAACGTCGACGCCCCAGAGCGCAGGTGAGTCTAGCGCCGTATTTCGTCTCTGCCCGTGAACCCTTCACTGATGTTACTGATGTTACGGCTGTGATAGCCACTTACGATCCACCCGCAACGTTCGCCGTCATGTACGTGCGTGATCCGGTCTACAAGGGACATACGCGAGAAAACGCGTCTCAAGTCGCGCCGGCCGCCCACCACACGTCCGGCTTCGAAACACCCCCAGCCCCGCCAGCTACCTACTGAACGCAACTCATAGAAGCCCTGGGTGACGTATACGCAGACGGAACGCGCGTGCGCGTGTGCGAGAGGCTCGTCGTCGCGTCTCCCAGTGCAGGTAAGCCCTACGGGCTATATCTCCTCTCCCCGCCAACGGCGCGCTGAGCCACCGCGTACACGATCGCGCCTACTGAGAGCCTTGTGCGTGAAACGCCCCGCAAGCCCGGGGCAACGGTCGACCGTCTTTGCCCGCCTCGACGCGTCGTGTTGACGTTCGGGGTACGGCAAGGCTGTGCCTTCGGCGTCCACGAAGGTCTCGGAA
Source organism: Polyporus tsugae (assembly GCA_024305745.1). Taxonomy (NCBI): domain Eukaryota; kingdom Fungi; phylum Basidiomycota; class Agaricomycetes; order Polyporales; family Polyporaceae; genus Polyporus; species Polyporus tsugae. The sequence continues at coordinate 544,205 of JAHRBS010000010.1, read as the reverse complement.
CATGCGAAGATGGAGAGCAGGCGGGGAATGGGGAAGAGGACGGCGGACAGCGCGGCGAGGAACCTTGAGTCTTGCTCTCGCCAGCGCTACATAGCTCAAACACGAGGAAGGAGACCCTACGGCGATGGGAAAGGCAAGGGAGAGACGTGGAGTGTGGTTCGTTTAACGAGAACAGGTGAGTGATCTGGCCATAATCCGTGAACCCGGCGTCATAATGCCGTGTTGACTGGTGTGTTAGTTAGTCGGACATCTCCCGCACCACGCGGACACATCAATACGAAGGCGGCCCAAGGGGCGAAAATGATGTCACATCGTCTCTGACAGAACATCACAGAGATCCACGGCTCTATCTATGGCGCGGCGGAGCCGGGATCTTCGACGGGAGGCGGACCATCACCCGCCGGCTTGCGCGCCACCCACAAAATGGACGACTCGCTCGAACGCACCACGTCTCACAGCCGGTGCGCGCGGTGTGTGAGCCATCCACGAACACCTGCAAGACCTGCCTGCACCATTCCCCGCCACCTGTATGAGTTTCGAAAATCGACTCACAACGTCGATTTCATTGCGTTTGCGGCCACATCACCACTCGCCTCGTCGACAAGCGTAGCGCTAGTCACCGCATCGCTGGGCCGGCTTTCAAACATTCCCGGGCCGCCTTCCGCAGCCTCCACTGCAAGTCGCGATGTCGCCGCTAGTTTTCATGATCACCCAAGCTCTCAAGATCTCACCACGGTCCATCACATACCCACACAGAACCCAGAGGGAGAACCCGAAGTGATTTCGTTTGCGCCGAGCAACCAGTCCCAAAACTTAGAAGACCCAGACTCGGACTCGGACTCGATGCGCTCGAGCCCGGTTAAAGGTCACACCGTCACTTGCGCGAGCCACTCGTACACATGCTTTCACAGTAACAGAAACATTCATGCCACACCTGGATAGTGGACAAACAATGTTAATAAATAGGTAATAGGTGTTTCCGAGTTCCAACCCGGCATCTGCGGTCCACAGACGCTTTTCCCGCTCCGCAAAACACACCCCAAAGACTTGGATGTCGCGGTGACGGTAACGTGGTTGCCAGCCTTGAAACTCATGCCGGAAGTCGTGCGCAGGGGCGGCGAACCATTCGTACCACGGTGGGGGGAGCGATCAGATAGTATCTGCTCAGGCTGTGGGTTGCGTCCCGTCAAAGATTTGCTCGTTGCATGTATAGGGTTCATAATAGAGCAGTAGAATCGTACCATCAATACGGATGCACTCTTGGATATTCCCTCGTCGTCCTTCTCCTCCGAGTCTCAACGAGTGCACGGCCTGTCGACAATGTTCTCGTCAAGTACGATCTCGTGCACGATGCCAGACCTCCGGTGGTCGCTCCATCCCTTCGCGGTCGTGCCACAGACTACGGTATTAGGAGGGAGAAGGCCGAAAGCCAAGTTAGCCACTTGGAGGATGTATGATCTCGGAGGTGAACAAAGTCGAAGTTGAATGATTTGAGGCGAAGAAAGGCCGAAAGCCAGCTGTGTAGGTCTGAGGGCGATGATACGGTGGTGACACCGTCAAACTCGAGGATTTCCACGGATTGGAGGTTCGGAGGAGGGGCAAACACGGTTACGAACCGAAGCCGAAGGGTGTGGAGCTTCGTCGCTCCTGTCGGGGTATCGCAGAACCGGTTGTGGTCCTTGCGTGTGAGAAACGGACATGTCGGATTCCAGTTACTTACCGTTCGGAACGGCGCAACGGACGAAGATCCGTTGAATATACGATCCGATCTCGGGGCGATGGATTATAACGTACCATGGAATTTCGACAGCTGGCGGCAGGAGACAGTCACGTATACGTAGCGAAAGAAATCGTATCGCGCAGACGGAAGCTAGGTTGAGCAAACCAAAGCACAGGCGGAAAGTGAGTCGGGATCATCGTAGAGATGGTCGATGATCCCGTCTATTAACTTGGGAGGTAGGGGAAGGTTGGGGGAAGGCAACATGGTCGTGCATGATGAAGGTGAGGTAGGCGTTCCGTTGACTACACAGTTGGATTGAGGACGGGGGAGCGATTGATCTGGGCAGGGGCCCTAGTGACTAGAGGCGATCTCGGCAGTTGCTGGTATAATCTGTTCTGGATGTGCGCTCGAACTATGGAACGCACACCGACAGTCGATTGACTTCGAGTCGTCGGAAAACACACCACACCATCTGAAGGCGCGGTCTCCTTCATATGATACCTGGTAAGCAAAACGAAGGACGTTAGCAGCGATCAATCACCAAAAACATTGCCCCGGGAAGAACGGTACTGGCACCACTGTCTCCATATCCGAAGGCAGGCACAAACGCAGCAGCAAACACTTCCCATATCTGACTTCGAAGACCAGCCTCAGGGGTCTGCGACCGAACATTGATTTCACTGGGCTTGCCACTTGCCAGTGCGTCATGGTGCCGCTACTATGCACATGCACAGGCGGCTCGAACAACTGTTGCCCCAGTAGTTACGATTCGTCGTGTATCGTAACGACTAGAAGGTATTCCAAAGTTCCACCACACGTGCAGTACAGCCCACTGCAGTAGACGCAGTCCATCGTTCGTCGTTCATCCAAGACCCCACAGTACCGGGTACGGCTCAACCGACGTAAGAGACGGTGACAGAGTTGGACTTAGTCGAGACGGAGGTGAGGACCTTGTTGTTCTGCTCGATGGCCACGAGGGACGCGCCCGACGGGCCGACGCTCGAGCCGCTGAGGGTGCCCGCCTTCGCGCCGTGGAAGGTGACCCTGCCGAAGTCGGCGAACGGCACGTGGTGGCCGGGGTTGCCCAAGTCCTCGACGATCCACTCCGCGTCGTACTGGCAGAGCGCATGCTGGTTGGAGAACGAGTGCGAGACGGTCTTTTTCGACGACTTGTTCGTGATCGTCGCCTTACCGGACGTCTTCGACGTCGCGACCACGGTGAGCTCCACCGTATCGCCCGCCTTGAAGCTGATGCCCTTGAAGTAGGACATGTTGTTGGGCCACCACTCGTACCATGCTGTAGTGTGGAGGAGGCGATCAGCGCTTTGTAGGGAAGAGGTCGATCGCGGGGATAAAGGTGCTCACCATTGTAGCTGACGGTGCTGCCGTCGACGTTGAAGTTGACGCCGGTCTGGAGGATGGCGTTGCCGCAAGTCTTACCGTCAATGCCAACCCAGGCCGCCGCAATGTGCGTGCCGGATGCCCCGGAGGGCTCCCTAGGTAAGGGGATGACGAAGGTGCCAGTGACGGACTTGTAGGTAGCCTAATGAGGATGAAGCGATGGCAGATCAGCGGGCCGCGTATGGTAGGGGCAAATGCGACGACATACTTTGCTCTTCGACAAGGCCGCGCCGGCCCAGTTGGGGGTGTACTCGATGTGTGGGGCGTTGCTGCTGTGGGCATTGACCTCAACCATATGAGCAGCCTCGATGATCTGCTTCGGCTGCGACTGGTGGGTGACACCAGCAGCGCGATGCGCAACGCGCTGAGCAAAGCGCTCCTTGGAGGCGAAGGCCGCGGTGGCGAGGAGCACCTGGCAGAGGAGCGTAGCAGCGAACATGGCGTCAAGCAAGGGAGGCGAGTGACGGTCGACTTGGAGGGGCTGTCAGAACTGGGTGTCCCGGGCTTGGTCGTATACGTTTCAAGGCATTTATACCCTTCCCAGGCCGCGTCCAAGCTCGATATGGTCATAATGAGTTGGCCTGGTGTATTCATCACGATGAGGTGGGGACGGGTGGTGTGCTTTGGCAAGATGTGTTGATTGCACTTACCGACCCGCACGGGACCCGCATGGGACAGCCTGTGACATACATGCCTGCGACCCCCTTGCGACCCTCCTGCATCGACATCACTGGGAGGGACTGCGAGGGACATCGCCACATGCTTCGCCAGGCCGTTAAAGGCAACACGGGAGTTAAATGATGGATTAACGATGTTACAAGCTAAGCCCACATACACAAGTATGATCAGACTGCGACTTGGCAACGAAGTGGGGTCTCCATGTCGAGCCCTAGGACCTAGGCTCGCTGGTTACAAAAATCAACCGAGGACCCGCATGATAAGTGTTGTACTGAACGACAAGTGCCAAGCATGACCGGACGCACCATCATAAGCGTAATCTCGGGGGTGCTAATACTCTTTCACCGACCTCGTTTGCCCGCAGTGTCTGTGTAGTACGTGCCGCTATACTGCCGTGATATCATACAGCACTGTAAATACTTACTGCGTAGTGCAACGATCTTGGGGGTTGAACGTTGAACGTTGATCGTTGCTAGTCGTTGCCAGAGAAGGCGCTGGCAGCCTACAGGCGCTTGATGGGGACCCAAAGTGGAAGTCTAAGCGCCGTAAGATGACCTGCGACTGCCACTCACTGTCAGGACTCGGAGAGGCTCGATCACTTTCGTCTCGCCAAATTTCTCTCATGCTTGCCTCACTATGCCTCCGAGACTAAACAAACGCCAGCTCCGTGTCCAGGAAGAGCTGCAAGCTCTTCAAGACTCTGCCAATGATGCCCCTGAGGATCAGTCCGAGGCCGAATCTGCCGTCACGACTCCCTCAAAACCTCCCCTGGGAGGCTTCGCTGCTGTGAGGTTTACACCTTGTGATCAACGTCTTAACCGACTCATAAAGACTGAAAGCTGATGGTAAACCACGATAATGATGACTCGGAAGACGAGAGTGGGGAGGAGAAGGAGGAAGAGGAGGACACACACGCTCGTGCATCCAAGTCAAAGAAGGTTCGTGAGCCCTATCTCTTGTTGCATCTAGCTGTCTAGTTCTGAAGCGACACAGTAGAAGAAGAAGAAAAAGAAGACTGGTATCACGACTGCAGCGACATCTTCCCCACTCCCTGAAAGCCGCACTCCCGAACCCTCGCACGATTTGGACGACTCCACACCTTCCACGCCCGCTGGCCCATCCAAGAAGGAGCGCAAAGCGCTCAAGAAGCAAAAGGCAAAGCAGAAGCAGAAGGAGGAGGAGGAACTGGACGATGTCGACAAGGCGTTGGCGGAACTCTCCCTCAAGTACCCTGACCTGAAGCCCCAACTGGCGTCCTCGAGTGGTCCGGTGTCATCCCCTGCGACGGCGCGCTCGTTAGCAGCGCTCCTGTCCGTTTCGGTCCAGCACCTCGATAGCGAGGCCGAGCTTCGCAAATTCTTCGGCTCCAAAGTCATTTCTGCCGCCAAAGGCAGCTCATCGTCCGCCTCGACTCGCCAATCCCTCGCGCAACGCTCCAACCTCACGCGACCACAGGCGTCATGGTGGCCAGCCCAGTTCCGCGAGGGCCTATCGGTCAGACAGTTGACGGAAGAGGAGGTGGAGGATGGGTTGCATCGACACCTGCGTCAACCGCTACATGGAGAGAAGCTTTGGACGGTGGAGTACAGCAAAAAGTATCGTGCAGTGACATTTGACTTCATGCGTACTGTGTTGTCTGGAGGTTCGTACCTCGCTTTTCGTTCATATCATCACCTCAACCCGTCCCAGACCCGGAGGGTTTCTGGCAAGTCCTTCGGATCTTACCGTATCACGCCGATACTCTCCTCCAGCTATCCGAGGTGTATCATCATCGAGAAGGTCAGTCGTTCCCAACGGCACCGTCTTTCATCCCCTCAATCCAAATTGTACAGAGCACAGTACCGCAGCGGACTATGTCGACCGTTCGCTGTTCACGTACGAACGGGCCTTCTTCGGTGCCTTCAATTACACGAGCGGGGCTAACCGCTTGGATTTCGACCACGTCGAGAACCGGCCATTTTTCCTTGCTTTGCACCGGCAAATCACGTACGCATACGCGCATTGTGCTAGTGGTCAAGCACTGACATTCACTTCCCAGCGATCTGCAACGGCGCGGATGTGTGCGGACATCGTTCGAGTTCGCGCGATTACTTTATGCGCTGGACCCGTGGACAGACCCACATGGATCTCTCCTTCACCTTGACTATCTCGCCATCAAGGCGGGGATGACCCAGTGGCTGATTGACCTCTGGGACCTCTTCGAGCCTGAGCTTGCTAAAGAAACCATCGACAGCAAGTCGCCATACATGCGGCGTATCGTGCCGAATATTCTTCCCGGATTTGCATATGCTCGTGCCCTTGCGATGTTCATCCGCGAAGAACGATCCGACGACAGGGTAAGCTAAAGTGGGTCTTCACCGTTTGCCGAAGCTGATCTCCACCAGTTACACGAGCAGAGTACACCTGCACTGGAGGACGCCATTCGCCGCTTCCCTTCCGTCGTTCCTGTACTGGCTGACAAGGCAGACATATCTCTCAGCGGAAACACACGGAGCCACCCTGCCTTCCGTATACAGACAGACAACAGGTAACGCCTCACATGTCCGACACAAGTACGCGTTGCTAATTCCACATATGCAGCATGCTTCTCTCTGACAGCCACGCGATCCTGCATCTCCTCTCGCACCTGTATGCTCAGCGCTCCGCGTCCTTATGGAAGTCGTCCGCCCGGTCGGCATGGTTCGCCAAGGCCGTCTCGACAGTGCTCCCCTCCCTCACAACCTCCTCCCCCGCCCCACCCAAAGCGTTCTCAGCCCGGTTCGACTCGCCCTCGCTCACCTGCTCAATCTACCGGCATATCCTCGTGAACGAGCCGACCTGCCGCTCGCTCTTCCCTTTCCTCCCGCGGGCGGTGCTCGACGCGCGGCACCTCGCGTGCGACCCGCTCCCGCCGCCGACGCGCGCGAACGAGTACGACGCCGAGTTCTTCCGCGGGGTCGAGGACGTGCTCGCCGCGCGCCCGCGGTCGCGCCGCCAGGAGGCGCGCCTGCTCGAGCGGCTCATGCCCGACGCCGCCTTCCGCGCGCAGCTCGCCGGCTTCTGGGAGGCGCACCCCGTCATCCGGCAGCGCTTCCCCGGGGGGCTCGTGCAGTTCGCGCAGTGGGCGGGGGAGATGCCCGAGGACGTGCTCGAGGACCTGTTCCTCGCTGTCGGCGCGGCGGGGGAGCAGCCGCTGCGCGACGGGGAGATGCCGGGCGGGATGCCGGGGGGCGAGATCATGGTCGACTTTGTGGACCCGGAGGACGAGGACGACGTCGAGGACCATCACCAAGCTCCTGCTGTCCCCGCCCGTCCTGTGGTGCAGGCGGAGGATGAAGATGAAGACGAGGACGACGATGAAGAGCAAGAAGTCGCGGTAAGTGGTTGCTAAAGGAGGTTCCCAGAGAATACGATCGTTGACTTGTATGCCTTCACCAGCCGCTACCCGTACGCTTCCTGCGCTCGGTGATCAACCGTTTCTGGGGAGGCGGAAATGTCGGTGATGCAGATGACTCAGACGAGGACGAGAATCAGCTCCGCGACACTGGGGGTGTCGATTAGTTAAATATTTGAGGGATATTCGAGGTGGGAGCAATATCTCGGGTGACGACTAGAAGATGTATTCCGGAGCATGGCATAATTTACACGTATCGTACAGCTTCTACATCGAACACACACTACGTCTAAGCACGGAGATGGGAAGCATATACAAGAAAGCGAAGAACAACAGAGAGAGAGAGCACAAGTCTAGCCACCTCCCTCAGATATCGTATGCCACGCGCGCGCCGACCCACGGGTACGGGTAGTTGTGCTGGTAGAAGTTGCGCACCGTGCGCCGGTCGCCCAGACGGGGGATTGTCGCGTACGATGCCCCGAGCACGACCTGGTGCTTCCCGTCGAAGAAGTCCGACGAATACCTGCACACACACACACCGTAGTGGTTAGTAACTGCTTTGTGGGCAAACCACAAAAACACACACGCACCCTGGGAAGATCCCCGTGCCCTCGAAGCCGGGGTGCGTATCGAGCGCAGTGGCCGTCCACTCCCACACGCCTCCGTTCGACCCGCGGCCCCCAAGTTCGGTACCGGTCTCAACCCCGGCCGTCGCGGGGAGCGGGTGCCAGTGCCTGAAGCCCGTGTTCGCGCCCTCCTCGTAGCCGACCTGGTACGTGTCCAAGAAGAGCCTGAGCTCCGCCTCGGTCGGGATGCGCCCGCCCTTGTGCTTCGCGTACGCCGCGAGGTCGTCGTACGCCGTCAGGACCGGCCAGTGGCGCGCATACTCCATCGGCACGGGCCCGTACAGCGTGCGCACCTTCACCCCGCCCTCGTCCTCGTCCTCGTCCTCGACCCAGCTCGCGGGCATGTCGACGACGCCGTGGCCCGCGCCGCGCCAGAACGCCTCGAAATCCCCATTCGTGACCGGCCGCCAGTCGATGCGGAACGCGCCGACCTCGACGGCCCGCGCGGGGCTCTCGTTGTCCCACCCGAACTCGTGCGCCGCGACGACGTCGTGCTCGGTGACTGTGGGCAGAAGAAGGTCGTCCGGCTCCTGGTCGTCGTGGCCGAGCGTGAGCGTGCACGGGCCGAGCGTGACTGTCGGCGTGTCGGGGGCTGGGGCGGCGTCCCACTGTGCGGCGAGCGCAGCCCAGGGAGGAGGGGCGAACCCGGGAGGGGGGAGCATGCCCGTGCCGGCGCGCTGGATGAGCATGTAGAGGAGCGTCTGCGGATAGGGGAGGAGGGTCGGTCAGCACGGTGTTCCGACTCAGGGAGATATTCATGATATGCATGAACTGAACAGTGGTGGGAGGGGCACCTCACCTCGATGTGGAATCCGTCGTGCTCGTGCACCATCATGAGCGTCCTCGCGAGGCGCCGCGTGAGCGTGCGCTCGCCGCTCTCGAGCTCGGCCAAGATGCGCTTGATGACCCCCGCCCGCACCTCGTCCCTGTACGCGAGCACGTCCTCGATGACCGGCCAGTCCTCGTCCTTCTCCGGGACCTCCGAGTGGTTGTGGCAATGCTCCGGATCGTCGACGATCGGGTCAATCCCGCGCTCGAATGTCGTCAGGTAGCTCCGCGGGCCGACGGGCGTCGCCTTGATCAGGCGGGACAGGAGGATGTTCGCGAAGGTTGGCAGGTGGCCGATGTAGAACAGCGGCTTGTGGCGGAGGTCGATGGGCTTCGAGTGCAGGAGCTCCTCGGGGATCATGTTGAGTGTGATGAGGTCCCAGATCGCCCACCCACGCTCGAACTCGGCGAGCGAGGGGAGCGTGTACGGGTTCGCGGTGGGGTTGATGGACGAAAGGGGCGTGGAGGAGAGGAGGGGGAAAGTGAGTGCGGGGCGCTCGAGGACGTACAGGGAGGCAGCGGGAGAGGGGAAGGCGACGACAGAGCGGAGGCCAGCCTCGCAGAAGAGGTTGAGCATCGCCGCATGGGGTGTCTACAGAGGGGCGGATCAGGGTTTGTCACCCGCTTGAGAGCTGGTGTACTCACTGGCGTCGAATCGCATGAGATCTCGTCCAAAACGACGTTGGGCTTTTCGTCGACAGAAGAGATGGACTCCTTGCTCTTGTAGTACATGACTTCGGAGTCCTTGTCTTTGGCGACAACACGCTCCCAGCGGGCATCGTCGAGGATAACCTTCTCTCCGAGAAGGTCTGCGGCAGCGCCAAGCAGAGGCTTCACAGCGCCAGCCCCTTGGCAGAGCAAGACACGGTCGTTGCCCGCCTTGGCGGTAGGGAGACTCTCCAAGAACGTCGCTGTAGTATCATGGAGGATAAGGAAGTATGAGCCTGCCAGCTCAGAAGGGGGAGTGGAAGGTGCAGTGGATGCGGCGGGGCTGTAGGAGTCAGAGGAGGACGTGGGGGATGAAGAGCGCATGTTGATGATAGCGGAAGAGAGAGGAGGGATGATTTCTGTGAATTCGCGGTGAACTGCAGAACGTGTAGGGCGAACGGAAGTTTTTATACGCTGGAGAGCAATCTATGTACATGCAAGGAACCCGGACACCGCGGAGGTGTTAATAGCTAAAGATGACCGGACGTACGTGTACCGACACCCCATACCGTCGGGGCTCCAAACGACGGGTAAGGCGAGCGAATGGAGCGTCCGCTTTCACGCGCCCCAACTCCGTCTTGGGACGTCACGAAGGAATCGACGGCGCCCCACTGGTTGTTGCGACGATATACGCGCCTCGCTCGTTTCGCTTCCTGGATAGGAGCTGCAACGCAATTCTTTGTCAGATCAAAACAAGGTGCCCAGCTGATCGACTGGGGAAGTCGTGATTGAAGGCGCCGCCTAGCAAGCGGTGAGGGCCCGCCGGATTACGATGATAAGGAGCGGGATAGGCCGCATGGGGCTGCAGACGTGAGAAACAGCAGCAAAGCAGCCGCCCCGTGCACGGCCGACCGTCGACGGAAGCTCCCAGAGCAGAAGCAGCGAGGACTTCTAAGGCCCAACGATGGCTAGGGGAAAGCAAATGGCCTGTTGATCAGTGGCAAGAACTGTCACGGGTTGTACGATGTTCCGGTTCGTGATCAACTCCTGCGATCGGGGAAGGCGGCCCAGACTTGACGGTGAGATCCGGCAATGGAGAGGGAACCGCGACTAGGACACGAGGTCGGACAAGGCAAGGACCCCGAGGAGCGTAGGGACACTAAAGTTGCGATGGCCCGGTGAGCGAGTACTTGGTCGGTGACGTCGGAGGCCTGCGGCGACAACACAAGGGACATAGCATGAGATGCATGGGCGAATCAGCTGAAAAATGGGGGAACGTACTGAGCAGACGGGCACGAGTCATGGGGAGCGCAGCGGGTAGAGGTGGGGAGGATGCGCCAATGATCGGCCGCAGGGACTGTAATGGATGGGATGCAGAGAACAGCAGGGGCGTGTGTAGACGGGGGGGGGGGAAGAGCTTCAACCACGCTCGCCAAGGTAAATGCCTCACATGGCCTCACCAATCCATCAACCCGAATTTGACTCGTGTGGTAAGCTAATCCAGCTCATCTCGTCCGGAGATGGGACGAGAAGGATAGCAGATGGGCAGTTGGAGGGATGCGAGGGGCCAGACGAAGACGAGGAGGGGACGATGAGGGAAGAAGAACAAGGAGCGACGCCTCAGATTCTTCAGCCCGACGCGAGACGATGGCGTTCAGATGGCGTGCTCATGACGCGACTCAGTCACGTGCCACCCACAACGCGTTCGAAATCGGTAGCAGAGGCGCCCAGCCGCAAGGGAGGTCTAGTAAGTACTTATATCATAGTCAATCATTGGTGCCCGGACCTCGAGTTTTACCTGTTACTGTAGTCCGCCGTACTGCTTTATTACTACCACCCCTTACAATGATGTCATGGTCAAGGGCACCCCATCATGGAGCACATCTACATCCACCTCACGAGTCGGGCCTGTCCAAGTTCTAAGTTGCGTCCGTGCGCATCGTGCTCCTTGTCTCCTGTAAGTACAACATCTGGTTAGTACATGGCACGCCGGTTGATATTCGTAAGTGATAACCAGCCCCCAGCTGAAGCCTCCGTCACCGCCTGGTTACAATTGGGGCATAGTTCCACATCGTAAGTTCATCATCAAACGTCCCCTGTTACCTCTGAACACCTGACGAACCACGGGCTGCTACCCTCGTAGTGATGAAGAACCGTCGTAGCCACACGTTTTGGGCTGGTTTTGGGTGTCCTGACTATCGCAACAGCAAACGACACATCTCGTACTGTAGAGGATCACGATATCGTCACCGCCTCATTGCATCAAGTTTAGCGCGCCTACACCTGATGACGATCTCGAACATGGGATGCATCGGGGGCCAATAAAAGCTCAGAGTCAGAGACGACAACGGCTACACTCTAGCCACCCAGATTTTCCAGCACATTCGCTTCGACTCTCCATTGCCTTCTTTTCTTGTCGCCATGTTCGTTGCTGCTCTTCTCTGCCAGGCAATCCTCGCCACCGCGGCCTTCGCCGTCCCCACCGCCAACGAGCGCCTCGCCCACCGTGTCGCCCGTCGTGCAGCCGGCCTTACCCGCCAGTCGCTGCCACAGCAGTCCGCCCAGTTCTCAGAGAACGCCGTCGTGTCTGAGTTCAACAAGCTCAACAACGTCACGCACGCCCCTGTCTTGTACAGCAACAACTGGGCCGGTGCGACCTTGTCTGAGAAGACGGTACGTCGCCCCATTAAGTACCCCCGATGATCCACAATCGGCTGATCGGCCGTTGCGTTTTCATCACTAGGCTACCTACAAGGAGGTTACTGGTACCTTCGTCGTCCCCAGGCCCAAGGAGCCCTCCGGGGCCTCCGGCGCGCACTATACGGCGGCCTGGGTTGGCATCGACGGCAACACCTGCTCCTCCACCATCCTCCAGACCGGCGTCGACTTCGTCATCAACGGGAGCAGCGTCACCTACTACGGTGAGTATCATCGTGTAAGCCTCCTCATGCCCCCTCTGCCCGCTGATCGCCTGCTCTGCACTTTGCACTTCAGCATGGTACGAGTGGCTCCCTGCCCGTACCTCCTACTTCGACGACATCACCTTCAAGCCGGGCGACACCGTCACCCTCACCGTCGAGGCGACGTCCAAGACGAGCGGCACGGCGTCGATCAAGAACCACAGGACGGGCAAGCGCGTCACCCACCATTTCTCCGGTCAGCCCGCGCTCTGCCAGCACGACGCCGAGTGGATCGTCGAGGACATCGTCTTGAGTGGGAAGGGGCCCGCGCCGTTCGCTAACTTTGGCAAAGTCGCCTTCACCGACGCGACCGCACGCACCCTGGCAGGCAAGGCTGTCGGCCCCGCGAACGCGAAGCGGTGGGATATCCTCAAGAACAAGAAGGTTATCACCAAGGTCACGACCGGTGCCGATTCTGTCACCGTCACCTACACCGGCCGGTAAGCGTCTTCGGATGTTGTGTTACGCGTCTATGGGGGAATAGGATCGCCTGATGTTTGTTGGCCGCAAACCTGGGTTGGAACTTAGAAGTGGCGATTGTTTTTGATCGTTTTGTTTATTATTATCGTTGTAATGACGTTTAGCGGAATACCCCAATGCCAGTATGTATTGTTTGCTCCTCATTCGCATGGTCGTCGACATCAGTCAGGCACAGTAGTAGTATTGGGCCATATAGTTGAAGGTAAAGACTCGAACCAGTCGTTCGGGCCACATCTCATAATGTGACTTCCGAATCAACATTTCCAACGCATACAGTGAACCCCATAAGGTGCTGATTGACTAAATCCAACTCGTAAGTTCAACGTTGTACAGATGAAACCCTCTTAACCTATACCCCTCGGTATAGCCTATAATGTATGGGTTTTCGGGGGTTATGGGCTACCTAAGTATGGACGCCCTATTGACGCGCAGGAAAACTGCGGGCCGCCGGCGCCAGTCGGGCGCTGTACATGGGCAGTGCCGCAGTGGGCAGCATGCCGGGCATACTCGACTCCCTTGACCGTCGGTAACACATTCATAAAAACACCTACGGTATCCATGGTGGAATTTGTATCGAAAAGTACCAGCTGATGGCTCTTCAACTGGGCGCCTCCCCATACATTATGGGGTTTGCAGGCCCCACGGAGGTATGGCTTATAGGGTATGGGGGGATTATGGCTTATGTGGGCGCTTCCCCCCTATACCAACTCGGTGAACTCGAAATCCTATGGGATATCGGAGTTTATGGGTTATAAGGGGTATGGGTTAAGAGGGTTTCATCTGTACTACGTAGCCAGCGAGATGACAGGCTGCAGCGCAGGTCTGGATCAGTCCGAGGCGTCCATGTGGACAATTACTGTATGTGGCGAAGCCCTTCCGGGACTCACCAGCCATCGCCCGAGGCTCGTCTGACCTCGGTTGGGGTGCCTTGAATGACGGCCCCTTGATCCCCGGCGAGACGCGGAGGGATCGACGTTTTGAGTCGATTTTCGAAACTTATACAGGCGGCAGGAAATGGTGCGGGCAGGTCCTGTGGGTGTTCGTGGATGCTCGCACGTCACGTACGCCAGCTGTGAGACGTGGTGCGTTCGAGATATGGTGGTACTCGGCCTCCCGTCGAAGATCCGTCTTCACACTGGTGCCCGTACGTTGTGCGTTAGGTCTCCGGCTAGCTAACGCACCAGTCAGCACGGCGTTCCAACGCGTGGTTCGCGGATTATGGCCAGATCACTCACCAGCGCGCGGCGCGGGCATCACCTCGTCCTCCCGCCGCGCATTCACCGGTTCTTGTTAAACAAACCACGCTCCACGTCTCTCCCTTGCCTTTCCCATCGCCGTAGGGTCTCCTTTCCCGTGCTTGAGCCATGCAGCGTTGGCTCGAGCGAGACTTGAGATTCCTCGCCGCGCTGTCCACCGTCCTCTTCCCCATTCCCCGCCTGCTCTCCATGACTCCATCTTCGCATGTTCCGAGACCTTCATAGACGCCGATGGCACAGCTTTGCCGTGCCCCGAACGTCAACACGACGCGTCGAGGCGGGCAAAGACGGTCGACCGTTGCCCCGGGCTTGCGGGGCGTTTCACGCACAAGGCTCTCAGTAGGCGCGATCGTGTACGCGATGGCGGACGGTCCTCAGGCATCCGGGCTACCAGTTCCAGCCGGTGGCTCAGCGCGCCGTTGGCGGGGAGAGGAGATATAGCCCGTAGGGCTTACCTGCACTGGGAGACGCGACGACGAGCCTCTCGCGCACGCGCACGCGCATTCCGTCTGCACCTACGTCACCAGGGGCTTCTATGAGTTGCGTTCCGCAGGTAGCTGGCGGGGCTGAGGGTGTTTCGAAGCCGGACGTGTGGTGGGCGGCCTGCGCGGCTTGAGACGCGTTTTCTCGCGTATGTCCCCCTTGTGGACCGGATCGCGTACATGGCGGCGAACGTTGCGAGTGGATCGTAAGTGTCTGTCACAGCCGTAACATCAGTGAACGGTTCACGGGAAGAGACGAAATACGGCGCTAGGCTCACCTGCGCTCTGGGGCGGCGACGTCGAGGCTTCCGCTTCCCCGGTCGCCCGTTCCTTCCGCACCTACGTCACCGGGTGCTCGTCTAACCGCTACCCGAGAGGTGTGGCCCGCCTCCCCGCTCGCTTGATGTGTTTGGAAGCATCGTCGAAGCTGGGGATATCGCCGGTGGCCGTGGATTGTTCAGACGCCATTTCTCGCGTACGTCCTCCCGTGCTAATCGCGTACGCCACGGCGAGTGTCGCAGGGCCACGTGGGTGCCTGGAATACCGAACAGGACGGCGTGAGATGCGAAAAGTGAGGAGATATAAAGGGCGCACTTACCCCGCACCCGAGGACGCGAGAACCGCGTCCTGCGCGGGCGAGACCGTGTGTCCATGCCGTTCGGACGGTTTCGAACTACTCGTGCCGGCACGTACGATCGACGAAGACCCGGGTGATGGCGCTTTCCGTGTGGAGAGGACTGGCGGGGGGTGGCCGCTGCCCGTGGCGGGAACGACGTCGGGGTTGCGGGGACATTCTCCTGCCGGTTCGCAAAGTTGGCGCATTGCGAACTGTGGAGAGGCACCGCTTTGACGTGGCTGGAATGTGTTGCACCACAAGGGTGGTGGAGAAAGACGGTGGAACGCGGTCGGCCGTCTGGGCAGGAGGCGGGCGACTGTGAGCGAGCCGCACCAAGCACGTCGCCGGGTAGGCCGTACCCGACATTGGCTGAGCATCAAAGCTGCACGAAAAGATGTTTGAAACGGCGTGAGCGCGTCGGGAGACGAGTATGAAGGCGCGGAGACTGACCTGGGGGTGCGCTCGGCCCAGACGTTCGGGGATTGAAATATTGATCTTCCAGCCGACAACGGGTGACGAAACGTGGAGAAATACGGCACAAGTGGACGTGCTAGCGAGTGGAGGGATATGGGACGCGTTGAAGGCGGTCTCATGGCGGGACTCCCGTCGGCCGTCGGAGAGATCACGCCGGTGTGCGCGAGATCTGCATGGAGGCATTCGGTTACGCTGAGACATCTTAACATACTGTAGGACGAGCTTACTTAAGAGCAAGATGGGAGAGCGGAAGAAGTCGTGGCGTATGTTATGAGAATTGACACTTGACAGGTGCGCATGGGTTCAGAGTTCCTGGAGGCGTGCAGGGGCGGCGCGGGCTCGAGTGCTGGAGCCAGCTGGAGGGGAGATGTCGGACCGGGCGAAGGACGATAGGACGCGTGCTGAGCGTTTGACAGAGAGCGGAGACGAGTTGCCCGAGTGCAGTTGTACACTCCTATGGGCAAACTTGTGGCAGGAACGAACAGAGGAAGAGGGCAAGCTGCAGCTGACCGTCACCCTGATTCCACCTTACAACAGGATGAGCGACGATGAGCGCCTGTTCGAGGGGGTTGGACCAGCCAATCAGATTAATCAGATCTCGGTCCGGCCACACCAGTCGATCGTCCCCGTCCATCTCGCATCGGCCGCAGCTACGAGTCGGCTTGGGGCCTGTCCAAGTTCTCAGTAAGTCAGTGTGTCCGTGCGGTCGCATCCCGTCTTGCTCCTCGTCTCCGGTAAGTACAACTTCTGGCACATGGCACGCCGCCACACTTTTTGGTGTCCGGGCTATCGCAACAGTACTATCATAGTGCAAACGACACATCTCGGAGAGGATCACGGCAATATATCGTCACCGCCTCATTACACCAAGTTCAGTGCGCCTGCATCTGATGACAATCTCGAACCTGGCATGCATCGGTGGCCTATAAAAGCTCGGAGACGACAACGTCTACACTCGAACCACTCAGGTTTGTTTTCCAGCACATTCGTTTGGACTCTCCCTTGCCTTCTTTTCGCCTCGCCATGTTCGTTGCTGCTCTTCTCTGCCAGGCAATCCTCGCCACCGCGGCCTTCGCCATCCCCACCGCCAACGAGCGCCTTGCCCACCGTGCCGCCCGTCGCGCAGCCGGCCTTACCCGTCAGTCGCTGCCGCACCAGCCCACCAAGTTCTCGGAGAACACCGTCGCCTCTGAGGTCAACGGACTCGACAACGCCTCACAGGCTGCTATCGTGTACAGCGACAACTGGGCCGGTGCGTTCTTGTCTGAGAAGACGGTACGTCGCCCCATTTAGCCCCATTGATCCACAGTCGGCTGATCGGCCGTTGCGTTTTCATCACCGTTAGGCTACCTACAAGGAGGTTACTGGCACCTTCCTCCTCCCCACGCCCAAGGTGCCCTCCGGGGGCTCCGGCGCGTACTACACGGGGGCTGTCTGGGTTGGCATTGACGGCCCCACCTGCGGCGACACCATGCTCCAGACCGGCCTCGACTTCACTCTCAACGGGAGCAGCGTCAGCTACCACGGTGAGTATCGTAAGCCTCCTCATTCCCTGTCTGCCCGCTGATCGCCCGCTCTGCACTTCAGCATGGTACCATTGGTACCCTAACGGTGCTTACGACTTCGACGACCTCACCCTCAAGGCGGGCGACATCGTCACCCTCACCGTCGAGGCGACGTCCAAGACGAACGGCACGGCGTGGATCAAGAACCACACGACGGGCAAGCGCGTCTCACACAATTTCACCGGCCAGCCCTCGCTCTGCCAGCACGACGCCGAGTGGGTTATCGAGGAGTTGGGGAGCACTCCCAGCACCCTCGCGCCGTTGGCCAACTTCACCAAAGTCATCTTCACCCACGCGACCGCATACACCCTGGAAGGCAAGCCTGTCAGCCTCGCGAACGCGGAGCAGATGGATATTCTCAAGAGCAACAAGGCCATCACCAAGGTCACGACCGGTGCCGATTCTGTCACCATCACCTACACCGGCCAGTAGGTAGCGTCTTCGGATGTCGTGTTACGCGTCTATGGGGGCACAGGAACGCCCGATGTTTGTTGGCCGCAAAGACATGGGTTGGAAATTGGTTTTGATCGTTTTATTTACTTGTATGATTGTATCGTTGTACTTAAATCACGTTTGGCCGAATACCCCGATGCCAGTGTTGTTTGCGCCTCATTCGCATGCCTGCAATTCACCCAAATGTATGATCCGATTTCCCAAAATTTGGCCCAATTTGTCCGATGGATCAGGCCTGTTTCGAAACCGTCCGGATTTGACTAGGCCTCTGGATTTTTCGCTCAAATTCGTCCGGACTCTAGATCTACTAGCCTTCTAGGGCCGAACAAATGTCTAGATTCGCTCAGATCAGGCCTCCAGGTCTACAGACCCCGTATTTTTACTGCAGGGCTTTCAAAACACGCCGTGAACACATACGGAAGTCAATACGAAGCTGTACGTACATGTAACTACCCAGGTGTGAATATGCGAGCTAGTACGGGGGTAGTCTCAATTGTCGACCATATCTGATATAGATGACAGTAGATCTATGAGTACGGGGGAGGTACGCCGTTCCAAGTGAGGATCCAATAGGTCGGGGTTAGTCCTGGTTGGTCCGCGCGACCAATTGGGTGGCCCGTGTCGCTGAAGAGCGACCGCGAAAGCACTCCGAGCTCGATAGAACCAGTTTGGAGGTTCGCAATGACTCATTCCCCGGCACAAAATACATGTTATACAATCACGGAGTACAGTTCCAGTCATGTGCCAGCCACGACGCGTTCGAAACCGGTAGTAGAGGCGCCCAGCACTCCCTCGCGTATCTCCCTTCCTCTCCGCCTGGCCACTCCCGGTGAAGCGCTCTCTCCATCCGCTCATGCCAGATTCCAATTCCATTGGTTGGCTTGTTTTCGAAATGTGCCTTGGAGTGCCTCGGCGATTTACCCTTAAGTGTTCGTGCAACATTATTAGCGCGATTGCGAGGATCGATATCACGGCAATATATTGTCGCCGCCTCGGTGCACCAAGTTCAGCGCGCCTCCACCTGATGACGATCTCGAACCTCGGACGCATCTGTGGCCTATAAAAGCTGAGAGATGACAACGGTTACACCAGGGCTACACTCGAACCACCCAGATTTCCCAGCACATTCGTTTGGACTCTCCTTTCCCTTCTTTTCGCCTCGCCATGTTCGTTGCTGCTCTTCTCTGCCAGGTTATCCTCGCCACCGCGGCCTTCGCCGTCCCCACAGCTAAGGAGCGCCTTGCCCGCCGTGCCGCTCGTCGCGCAGCCGGCCTTATCCGCCAGTCGCTGCCGCAGCCCGTCGTGTCTGAGGCCAACGGGCTCGACAACGCCACACAGCCTCCTGTCGCGTACAGTACTAACTGGGCCGGTGCGTTCTTGTCTGAGAATAAGGTACGCCGCGCCATTAGCCCCATTGATCCACAGTCGCCTGATCGGCTGTTGCGTTTTCATCACCGTTAGGCTACCTACAAGGAGGTTACTGGCACCTTCCTCCTCCCCACGCCCAAGGTGCCCTCCGGGGGCTCCGGCGCGTACCAGGCGGCTGCCTGGGTTGGCATTGACGGCGCCACCTGCGCCTACACCCTCTTCGAGGCCGGCATCGACTTCACTGTCAACGGGAGCAGCGTCAGCTACCACGGTGAGTATCGTAAGCCTCCTCATTCCCTGTCTGCCCGCTGATCGCCCGCTCTGCACTTCAGCATGGTACAATTGGGACCCTAACGGTGCTGACTTCTCTGACATCGCCTTGAAGGCGGGCGACATCGTCACCATCACCGTCGAGGCGACGTCGAGGACGAACGGCACGGCGTGGATCAAGAACCACACGACGGGCAAGCGCGTCTCACACAATTTCACCGGCCAGCCCGCGCTCTGCCAGTACGACGCCGAGTGGATTGTCCAGGACTTGGGGAACAGCTCCGTCACGCCATTGGCCAACTTCACCAAAGTCGCCTTCACCCACGCGACCGCACACACTCTGGCGGGCAAGACTGTCGGCCCCGCGAACGCGCAGCGGCTGGATCTCGTCGTAAACACGAAGCCCGTCACCCAGGTCACGACCGGTGCCGATTCTGTCACCGTCATCTATACCGGCAAGTAAGTAGCGTCTTCGGATGTTGTGTTACGCGTCTATGGGGGAACAGGAACGCCCGATGTTTGTCGGCCGCAAAAACATGGGTTGGAAATCAGAAGTGGCGATTGTTTTTGATCGGTTTATTTACTTGTATCGTTGTACTTAAATCACGTTTGGCCGAATACCCCGATGCCAGTGTTGTTTGCTCCTCATTCGCATGCCAGTCATCGATATCAGTCAGGCACAGGCCCCCGGGCAATTCACCCACATGTATGATCCGATTTCCCAATATTTGTCCGAAGGAACAGGTGTTTTGAGGCCGAAACCGTCCCCATTTGACCAGGCCTCGGATTTTTCGCTCAAATTCGTCCGGACTCTATATCTGGCCTTCTGCCAGTGCGGCCGAATTCGCTCATATCCGGCCTCCAGAGCCGCGTCGCGATTGGTCTGCGCGAAGAATTGGGTGTCGCTGAAGAGCGACCGCGAAAGCACTCGGAGCTCGATAAGTAGAACCAGGTTGGAGGCTCGCGATGATTCATTCCCAGCCTACTTACTTCGTACCGTAACAGCCACGTGCCAGCCACAACACGTTCGAAACCGGTAGCAGAGGCGCCCAGCAAGGGACCCTCGTATCTCCCTTCAAGTTTCAACCTCACCGCCTTGCCGCTCCCTGTCAAGCGCTCTCTCCATCCCCTCATGCCAGAGTGTATTGGCTGGCGTGTTTCCGAAATGTGCCTTGGAGTGCCTCGGCAATTTACCCTTATCCGTGCAACATTATTAGCGTGTCGTATGTCTCGATTGCGAGGATCGATATCACGGCAGTATATTGTCACCGCCTCGGTGCACCAAGTTCAGCGCGTCTACATCTGATGACGATCTCGAACCTGGGATGTATTGGGGGCCTATAAAAGCTGAGAGAGGACAACGGCTACACTCTAACCACTCAGGTTTTCCAGCACATTCGTTTGGACTCTCCCTTGCCTTCTTTTCGCCTCGCCATGTTCGTTGCTGCTCTTCTCTGCCAGGTTATCCTCGCCACCGCGGCCTTCGCCATCCCCACCGCCAACGAGCGCCGTGCCCACCGTGTCGCCCGTCGCGCAGCCGGCCTCACCCGCCAGTCGCTGCCGCAGCAGCGCGCCGAGTTCTCGGAGAACACCCGCGTGTCTGAGGTCAACAGGCGCGATAACGCCACGCCGGCCGCTGTCGTGTACAGCACCGACTGGGCCGGTGCGTTCTTGTCTGAGAAGACGGTACGTCGCTGCATTAGCCCCGATGATCCACAGTCGGCTGATCGGCCGTTGCGTTTTCATCACTAGGCTACCTACAAGGAGGTTACTGGCACTTTCGTCGTCCCCACGCCCAAGGTGCCCTCCGGGGGCTCCGGCGCGTACCAGGCGGCTGCCATGGTTGGCATTGACGGCGCCACCTGCACCAGCACCCTCCTCGAGGCCGGCGTCGACTTCAATGTCAACGGGAGCAGCGTCAGCTACCACGGTGAGTATCGTAAGCCTCCTCATTCCCTGTCTTCCCGCTGATCGCCTGCTCTGCACTTCAGCATGGTACGAGTGGTACCCTGGCGTCCTACTTCTCCGAAGACATCACCTTCAAGGCAGGCGACACCGTCACCGTCACCGTCGAGGCGACGTCCAAGACGAGCGGCACGGCGTCGGTCCAGAATCACAGGACGGGCAAGCGCGTCTCGCAAAATTTCACCGGCCAGCCCGCGCTCTGCCAGTATGACGCCGAGTGGATTGTCGAGGACTTGAGCGGCACCATCACGCCGTTCGCCAACTTCGGCAAACTCGCCTTCCACAACGCGACCGCACACACTCTGGCAGGCAAGGCTGTCGGCCCCGCGAACGCGCAGCGGCTGGATCTCATCGTAAACACGAAGCCCGTCACCCAGGTCACGACCGGTGCCGATTCTGTCACCATCATCTACACTGGCCAGTAAGTAACGTCTTCGGATGTTGTGTTACGCGTCTATGGGGGAACAGGACCGCTTGATGTTTGTCGGCCGCAAACATGGGTTGGAATTCATAAGTGGCGGATGTTTTTTTTAATCGTTATATCGTTATAATGACGTTTGGCGGAATACCCCAATGCCAGCATATATTAGCCCCCCTCAATTCTCCATTTTATTTTTCTCTCCCCCGCGCTTAAGGCTTTGATGTGGCCGATTTCTGAGCGAGGGAGTGGTCACGACGTCGCATCAAAGCGTCAAGCGCCAAGAAGAGAGAAATAAAGTAGAGAATTGAGGGGAGCTATTGTTTGCTCCGAGTCCTCATTCGCATGGTAATCGACATCAGTTGGCAGGCACAGTAGCCAGCGAGATGACAGGCTGCAGCGTGCTGCAGCGCGAGTGTGGATCAGTCCGAGGCATCCATGCGGACAATCATATGAGAGCAAGACCCTGGCAATACCAAACTAACACCGTTCCGATCAACCATCACGGTCCATTCACCTCGGCCATCCAATCAAATCCACGATCAACAGTGCGGTGCATCGCTCAGTCACCCCACATCCGCAAAGCAAGTGACACTGGCATCATCCACTAAGTAGTGATTCTGGGCTCCAACAAATGGGACGAACGAATCATCTTGACACGGTCGTGGAACACGCGTCGCCGCTTGGCACTGGCAGGGTATCTATGGGCGCTTCCGTTGCCTTCTTTGGGGCTGACGTCAGATGCCACCGTCACGCAGTGCCTCGTCTCTCTTGGGCTTCAACAGGGCTTCAACTTCACGTTCATCTGAACACTTACAAGTCATCCATCTCCCTGTCTCCTGATGCTTATAGAACGCACCGGCTGGACCCCGTTTCGCTATCTCGTCGCCTTCACGATGTACAGAGTCGACGCAAAGTTGACCACCTTCAAGTCGGATTCAGGCTCAGTAGGTCTATCGCCGATACGTGCAATGAGAAATCATATCACTTCACAGGACGCGACACACAGGTACTTGATGGACTGCAATTCTGGTCGTTGCAAGTCATACGGCCTAAGGACTTACACAACCCATTGCTTCAAGCTAACGTTAACGAACGCCTTTCCAGAGTCCGTCTCCATCAATGGCCGGACTCCCTCTAAGTAGTTGCTCAAACAACGCTGATGCGCTAGGTTCGTCTCCTCCCCTCCCATGTGTCCACGCTGACAGGCGGACGGTCTTAGCTGATCCGCAGTAAACCTCCGCCTTCCGCCTATCTGCTCTCATCACCATGTTCATGGTCAATCTCGTGGCTTGCCGCGGAGCCGCGACACTCTCCATGCCATTGGCCATCTCTTCTCGGCCGAACGGCGCGGTGCACAAGTGACTATGCAGTGTTGCAACCTTGAAGGTAAGTACGTTGCCTCGTGGTTGAGACTGTCATTGTTTTCTATCTCCTCTGTGATATTTCCGCTGTTTGCTACACAGTGAAGCACCGAAAGGTGTGAGTTATTTTGAAGCCGTACGGCGCGCGATCGCGATCAAAATGACGAAATGCGCTGCATAGTGCCCGTCAAACCGCACCGTTGCATAGCGCCTGCATGCACTGTGTGTGGCCATATGTCAGTCATTTGTCTCTCCCACGAGTTCGTGTGCTCGTACAGCACCTACAATGTGGCTTCACAGTCATGTCTCTCGAAAGCACGATGGTGATCGAGTGTTGAGACAACTCCAACACTCACCCAGTCGTTGATACCCCTGGAAGTATTTCCACCGGGTGTATAGGTCCAGGTTTGAGGCGCCCGGCCGACAGCTGAATGCCAAGTTCTTGGGGATGCTGAGGGATCCTGGGGAAAATGGTTAGACCGTGGCATTAGGGCGTAAAACCTCACCCATAATCTATGTTTTCAGAGGGCTGAGTGTCCCCCTGGTGTTCCCCGAGCCTCCGGCTGAACAGCGGTTGTCCACTGGGCTGAACGGGATGGAACAGCGCTGTTCAAGATTGATCTGGCGGTTCCGTAATCATGGGGAGGGATTCAGTCGCTCAGACGCTCCAACCCGCGTAGTATCCGGGAGCGCATGGAACAAACGCTCGTTCCTGATGTAGTCCCCACATGCTATGATAGTCTTGAAATTGGATGCACCCAGGGTACATAAAGGCTTCTAGGCGGCTTTCCCCACGGGAGTTGCGCGACACTGTCCTGCTGGTTCAGGAAGCTCTTCTCGTTCCTTCAGACGCCTAATTCTTACTCAACCCACTACTATCCTTCCCGACACCTAATTCTAATTCAACCCTTCAGACACCTAATTCTCACTCAACCCACTCCCACTCGCCACCTTTGCATATCGCCATGTTCGCTACCGCTCTCCTCTGCCAGGTGCTCCTCGCCACCGCCGCCCTCGCCATCCCGAGCTCCAGGGAACGTCTTGCCGAGCGGGTCGCACGTCGTGCTGCTGGTTTCACCCACCAGTCGCAGCCGAACCAGCCCGTCGAGTACAGTTCCGTGGCTAAGGTTAACGAGACCAACGCTCTCACCAACTTGAAGGCCCGGAAGGCCCAAGTGTCCACCAGCGGCAATTGGGCAGGTGCAGTGTTGTCTGCCAAACAGGTATGTTTCGCCGTTCGCATCGGCCATATGCATAAACTCGAAAGCTCGGCTGATCCACCGTTCTTCATTCCCTCCTATTAGGGTACTTACAAGACCGTCACGGGCACCTTCGTCGTCCCGCATCCCAAGGAGCCCGCCGGCGGGACAGGCAAGCACTCTGCGGCCGCCTGGGTCGGAATCGACGGTGCCTCCTGCCACAGCACGATCCTCCAGTCCGGGGTCGACTTCACTGTCGACGGGAACAGCATCAGCTACTCCGGTGAGCACCGCTATCCCCGTGATCAAGTCCTTCACTGCCGATCGCTCACCCCACACCTTAGCGTGGTATGAGTGGTACCCCGCCCCCGCGCACGACTTCTCCGGCATCAGCTTCAAGGCGGGCGACCACGTCACCATCACCGTGACCGCGACGTCGAAGACGTCCGGCAAGGTGACGATCACGAACAAGTCGACGCGCAAGTCCGTCTCACACTCGTTCAAGGGCCAGAAGGCGCTCTGCCAGGCGGACGCGGATTGGATCGTCGAGGACTTCGGCGTCGGGAACCAGCTCGTGTCGTTATCCAACTTCGGGAAGGTCGCCTTCAAGGGCGCGGCCGCGCACACGGTCGCGGGCAAGACCGTCGGCCCGGCGAGGGCGTCGCTCATCGATATGGTGCATGACAAGGCGGTCGTCGCCAGGGCTTCTACCGGGAAGCGCTCTGTCACCGTCTCTTACGTCGGTCACTGAACGTTACCCCGGGGTGTCCCTGTGGTGGGGGTTTTCGTGTCTGGGATGAAGGAATGGCCGACGTTTGTGGTCTGCTGGCAGATGTCTAGACGCCAGGTTGGACCTCTGAAACGCCTCTCACGTCGTTATTGATATGTCTACTTCCCAGATGTCGCACAGATATTATTGATATTTATTGTAACAGCACCTGTTCACTGAGTGCCCCGCGAAACAATGTGCTTTTCGTGTACAGACGGTCTGCTCGGCATTCGCACAGTGGTCACCAGTGCGACAGCCCCGCCCACGCCGCACGGACACACACTCAAACAAGTATTTTTGTTTTTGTTTCGCACGCAGAGAACTAAATTGATAATCAGGAAGGTGCAGCTAAGAACACCATGATGCAAGTTCACAAGCAAACACAGGGAGTGGGAAGCGCAGAAGGCTGCACGCAAACCACCATCTACTCGTGCGCCCGGCGTCGGACGTAGATCTTCCCTAACGAACGCCGGCATTGTTAGAGGATATCCCCCGCATGGGCGATCGGGAGGAAAGTTCAGGGGCAGTTCCCCTCGCCGCTACTCGAACACTCCGTCGAGGCTCCGGGTTCGAGAGTCCTTGGGGCTCGGATCGCTCCCGCGCGTGGATGCTTTGCCGTCCTCTCGGGCTCGAGCTCAGACTCGGGGCCGAATGCACCGAGTTCCGAGGCTGCTCGTTTGCGCCAAAATATCGCCCCAAGTCGAATCTAGGTTTGTCACCTGGCGTGCGTGATGGCGTATGACGAACGGACAGTGATGCGCGGTCCTGTCTCCGGGTTCGAACGTCCATGTGCGCATGAGATCGGTCCAGAACGCTTCAAGCTGGTCGGCGGACTATGGAGTCTTGTCCCTGGTGAGCCAAGGCGGATGTACTGTATATCGACGGGTACGTGGTGGTCCATGACCGTGTCCAGCCACTTGTGGAGCAGGGGTGTGAATTTCGCCCTCCGGATGAACATACGCGCGATGGCGTTAGCGAACTTGCAATCCCCTCCGGCGGCATATGCGTTACCTGAGTATGGGCATTCAGCGCGCTCGAATATTTGGCTAACCGTCATCTTGAGGTCCTCGTCAGCGCAGTACAGCACGGAGTAGAGAAAGGTACCAATATAGTCCTGTATGGCGTGTTTCCCATCGAAGCCCCCAAAACGAGACCGGCCGGTGCGACCTGTTCGAGGATGGTTAGACTCATAGTAAGATACGGACATACACAAGGATAGCTCTCACAGCACGTCTGATCTCGGTTGCATTCCCAGAGTCATCGACCTTACAGGGAGCATCTTATTCAATAAGACGTCCCCTCAATGCTAGCCCTGGCTCCCGCGTGAGGATGATATTCCCGATGGTGGTGAGAGACAAGCCTGAGGCCGCCAGAGACGATGTAGAGGCCGCCAGCGGCCCGGGTAGTGGCCCGGTTATCCCGCCCTGATGGCGCGTGCGAGTCCGACTTGGAGTTGGACTTGCTGAACCACCGCCACGTACTGTGCAGCTTGGACTCTACTTCGTCAACCCTAGCTGGTCTCCGTTCCCTCTAAATGCCGCATATGGTGTCCATATCATGAAGCTCTAGCGTCAGTTGGCCGCCCGGTTCGTTTCCGTGGGTTTGGATGCAACTTGCCCTTTGGCGTCTTCTGTACGTCTCTCACCCACATCCTTAGCTGAAATGTGCAGGACTTTGACTGGACACGATGTGCAGGTACTAGGTGTGCCGCATATACCGCTTGTTTTGACAGTTACAAGCTATGAGGAGGTGAGCACCTGGTCCTCATTCAATTTCTCATGCTTCCTCAGTCGGCCAAGCTTCGTACACCCTCAGCAGGACTCTCACAACTTCGCGCCTACCCTGTCACTTGCTCAACTGCTGGACAGTCACGCGTGTCTGTTTGTATATTTGCTCAGGTCACCACGTCTAACCTCGTTCCCTCCGAACCTCACTCCCGATCTCTCTGGTCGCCAGACCCGCAACCCAGCTAAGCTGCCTTCCCGCTACCCCTACATCCCCTCGTACTCCTCCTCCCCCACTGGCCAGAGGAATGGGATGCTTCAAGGGAATAGCGAGCCGGCCTCGACCGACACTCAACCGAACTTCCAACTCCATCTCCGGGTGCGATGATAGCAAAAGGCGGAGCGCAGCAGCATCGAGAGTGGGTAGGTCTGCCGGACGCGGACAAATACGGCCATGGTGAGTGTGGATTGAGCGCATCGGCGGCGGGCGGGGATGGAGAATGTGGCGACTCTCCAGAGCGCCCTTTTCGACCACGCATTACCCATCGTTGGAGGCTGCGTCAAGGACCCTCCTCGCTATGTCTCTGCAGCGTCGAAAGACGCTGGCTCCGGGTCTGCTTCTGCCTGCTAGTTCTCCCATGGGGCTGGCTGGCAGGGGGGCGCTGATCCTGATCCTCGTCTTGCAAATTCCCTGCGATCATTGGGCGCGTCGTCATTGCGCCTCCCACTCTCCCCCCGTATGTTTAGGACGATCAAGCGCCAACGTGGATTAGCCGGCGGCGGATGAAAGGTCCAGAAGGTTGGCAAGACGCTCCCGAGGGGTTTCGCGAACGCGCTCGGGAGGATATTGCAAGCGCATAGGTAGTCATGCGCCCTGCGATTTCCGCGCGTCGCAATGATAGCGTCCTGCACCCTTGCTCTCCAAACCCCTGATGTGTCGCCTGAGGCCTGAGGCGCTCATAATACCAGGGGAGTTGGCACTTGGGAGTGCAAGCGTCGACACGCTGCGGAGCTGACAGAAATGACCTGCCAAGTCTGCCTGTCGGCCTCTCGCTCCTAAGTTCAGGAGGTGAAATGTATATGTACATATATGTGTTGGTTTGGTGTACGCTGACAGGCAGCCATGGGAGCTGGCCGGCACGCGGCCCCATCGAGCATGCGACTTCACGCATCATGGTCATCCCGGTCCGAGAGACGGCGCTTAGGTTTCCGGTTTCGTCCTTCCATTCAACTTCTATCGGCCATCAACTCAAAGTGTCGGTCGGCCGGAATGCTCACTAGCATGACCGCCGAGTGCCATCCGTGTCCTTGGGTTGTTTACCCTCATATCTCCTGTTGTTTTTCAAACGTCCGGATTCCTTAGGCTGCAAGTCCAACTGCTTCCATTGGGTTCGGTTCGGTTCTCTTATCGCTATCGCTTGTATGGTCCCGATGTGGCAACCAACCCACTCGTAACGAACAGCGGTCCCGAAGGCATTCATCAAACCCACCTTCGCTGAGCGGCATAGCATGTGAATCTGCGGGCGACCATATGATACCATATGTCACGGACACCGTATGTTTCTCTCACGATTCAATGGTTCCCGGTTTCTAGATTGCGGTTGTGGTGGTCCGTCTGATCGTGCTTGTTCTTCAGTACAGCACTTATCGGAACTTATCATGTGGGTCCTCGGGGTATTTTTGTAGCCAGAACGGCGACGGATAATCTCCAAGTCCTCTATCCTGTCCGCAAGTCACGATTTGGTCATGGGCTTGGGTTTTCACACTGTCAGTCCCTCATTCAACTCCCATGTTACCATTGAAGGCCTGACGAGGCACGATTTGCTGTCTACGCAGTGATGAAGAAGCAGAGTACCCATGCGTTCCCTCTGTCCGAAGTGACCCGACAATGGAATCGACACACCTCGTCAAAGCACACCACCTCATCGCGAAGAGTTCGCCGGGCCAGCATATTATGACGAAATCGAACTGAATTCACCGAGGGCGTATAAAAGCTTCGAGACACAGACGACTTGCTCCCCAGCTCAGGACACCCTCAGTTCTGACAACCCATTCGAGTCGACTCCCACTCGCCTCCTTTGCTCGTCGTCATGTTCGCTGCTACGCTCCTCTGCCAGGTGCTCCTCGCCACCGCGGCCTTCGCCGTCCCGACCTCAAAGGAACGCTTCGCTCAGCGTGTCGCTCGTCGTGCCGCTGGGCTCCCGCGTCAGACGCTGCCGAAGCAGCTCGTCGCGACCGAGACCACCGCCCTTGCCGGCAACGTTTCGCACGTCGAGTACAGCAGCAACTGGGCTGGCGCGGTTTTGTCTGAGAGCACGGTATGTCATCATCATCTCCAGCCCGGTCATACCCACGGGGCGGTCGGCTGATCTACCGCTGCCTATTCCCCGTTAGGCTACTTGGAAGACTGTCACTGGTACCTTCGTCGTCCCCACGCCCAAGGAGCCCTCTGGGGCCTCCGGCGCGCACTATGCGTCGGCCTGGGTTGGCATTGACGGCGACACCTGCGGCACCGCCATCCTCCAGACCGGCGTCGACTTCAACGTCAACGGCAACAGCGTCAGCTACGATGGTGAGCGCTCTTATCCCCGTGACCGCCTTCTTCCTCCGCTGATCGCCCACTCCTCCCCACCACAGCGTGGTACGAGTGGTACCCTGACTACGCCTACGACTTCTCCGGCATCAGCTTCTCCGCGGGCGACTCGGTGACGGTCACTGTCACCGCATCGTCGAAGACGGGCGGCACGGCGACGATCACGAACAAGTCGACAGGCAAGACCGTCTCGCACACGTTCTCCGGCCAGCCGTCGCTCTGCGAGTTCGACGCGGAGTGGATCGTCGAGGACTTCAGCTCCGGCGGCGGCCTCGTGCCGTTCGCCAACTTCGGCGCCGTCACCTTCACCGGCGCGTCCGCGGGCACCACCAGCGGCTCGAGCGTCGGCCCCTCCGGCGCGACGCTCATCGACATTGAGCAGAACAGCAACGTCCTCACCTCCGTATCGACCGGGTCCAGCTCTGTCACCGTCTCTTACGTCTGAGCGATCGTACCGAGGCAGATATACCTGGATTTTGGGTTTGGATCTTGGAAACGGTAATGGACTACGCCTGTGGGCTGCAGGCGTGGAGTTGGAATTCGGAAATACTTCTCGTGTGTATACCATCTGTACCATCATGCATATGTATGACACAGGACCGTGACGAATCGTAACGACCAGTGGAACAACACCCTACGGAGTTCAAGTTCTGCGAGTGCCTCCGCGGTGCAGGCGTCCGCATTGACGCCACCACCATTTGTACCGCCTTCAAGCTTCATTAGCGGCGCGCAGTGGCAAAAAAACCTTCTAACGAGTACTCACGAACAGTAAACAATGGAGGAAGCGCCACCCCGGTGGTTCAAACCGAGACCTGAACAATTGTGGCCTGACCTGGGAGTCCTATGAGTGCTCCCATTGCCTTCCTCTGAGTCTGAAAGGATAAGAAGCATGATGAGAGTGGGATTCGAACCCACGCCCACCTTCGTAGTTGAAGCCCATGAGAGTGCCGGCGGCATTGATGGTGCCCCATCGGGAATATCATCCTCGTGCGGGAGCCAGAGCTAAGTAGCATTGATCCGGAAGGGGTGTTATTGAATCAGATGCTTCCTGTAAGGTCGATGACTCTGGGGCAACTACGGAGGCGATATTTTGGCGCCGACGAGCACTGGCCTCCGAACTCGGTGCCGAGTCTGGGCTCGAGAGGACGGCAAAGTGTCCGCGCGCAGGCCCAGCGATCCGAGCCCCAAGGACTCTCGAACCCGGAACATCGACGGAGTGTTCGAGTAGCGGCGAGGGGAACTGCCCCTGAACTTTCCTCCCGATCGCCTATGCGGGGGGATATCCTCTAACAATGTCGGCGTTCGTCGGGGAAGACGTCCGGCGCACGACGCGGAGTAGATGGTGGTTCGCGTGCAGCCTTCTGCGCTCTCGCACTCCCTGTGTTTGCTTGTGAACTTGCATCATGGTTTTTCTTCGCTGCACCTTCCTGATTATCAATTTGGTTCTCCGCGTCGTGCGAAAACAAAGTGCTTTTTTGATTGTGTGCCCGTGGGCTGGGGCTGTCGGACCACTGTGCGAATGCCGCCGAGCAAACCGTCTGTACACGAAAGGCACACTGTTTCGCGGGGCACTCAGTGAACAGGTGCTGTTGCAATAAATAATATCAGTGCGACATCTAGGAAGTACGCATACTTATCAATAAATACGTGAGACGTGTTTCAGAGGTCCAACCTGGCGTTTAGACGTCTGCCAGCAGACCACAAACGCAAGCCATTCCTTCATCCCAGACAAGAAACCCCCCACCACAGCGACACCCCGGGGTAACGTTCACTGACCGACGTAAGAGACGGTGACAGAGCGCTTCCCGGTGGAAGCCCTGGTGATGAGCGTCCTGTTATGCACCATATCGATGAGCGTCGACCCCGCCGGGCCGACGGTCTTGCCCGCGACCGTGTGCGCGGCCGCGTCCTTGAAGGCGACCTTCCCGAAGTTAGATAACGGCACGAGCTTGCCCCCGACGCTGAAGTCCTCGAGGATCCACTCCGCGTCCGTCTGGCAGAGCGCCTTCTGGGCCGTGAACGAGTTTGAGACCGTCTTGCGCGTCGACTTGTTCGTGATCGTCACCTTGCCGGACGTCTTCGACGTCGCGGTCACGGTGATGGTGACGTGGTCGCCCGCCTTGAAGCTGATGTCGGAAAAGTCGTGCGCGGGGGCGGGGCACCACTCGTACCACGCTGAGATATGGGGGGTGAGCGATCGGCAGTGAAGGACTTGATCACGGGGATAGCGGTGCTCACCGGTGTAGCTGACACTGCTCCCGTTGACAGTGAAGTCAACCCCGCTCTGGAGGATCGTGCTGTGGCAGGAGGCACCGTCGATTCCGACCCAGGCGGCCGCAGAGTGCTTGCCTGTCCCGCCGGCGGGCTCCTTGGGATGCGGGACGACGAAGGTGCCCGTGACGGTCTTGTAAGTAGCCTAATAGCGGGGAATGAAGAACGGTGGATCAGCCGAGCTTTCGAGTTTATGCATATGGCCGATGCGAACGCCTCGGAAACATACATTCTTGGCAGACAACACTGCACCTGCCCAATTGCCGCTGTAGGACACTTTGGCCTTCGTGGCTTTCAAGTTGGTCTCGTTGACATCAGCCACGGAACTGTACTCGACGGGCTGGTTCGGCTGTGACTGGTGGGTGAAACCAGCAGCACGACGTGCGACCCGTTCGGCAAGACGCTCCCTGGAGCTCGGGATGGCGAGGGCGGCGGTGGCGAGGAGCACCTGGCAGAGGAGAGTGGTAGCGAGCATGGCGGTATGCAAAGGTGGCGAGTGGGAGTCGACTCGAGTGGGTTGAGTTAGAATTAGGTGTCTGAAGGACAGTGGTCTTCGCCTAGAAGCCTATATATGTCCTGGGTGCATCCAATTTCAAGACCATCATATACCGCTAAACAATGCGTGGGGGGAATTCAGAGGGGAGCAGACGTGGAAAGTGATGGAAAGGTCGGGTGGTCGCCAGGTGTCGAGGTGTTGGATTCCACCGGCTGAGGACCACGGTGGCATCCAGTGCACGGCAATGTGGACTCCAGCGAATGGGCCGGGGGACAACATCAGGAATGAGCGTTTGTTCCATGCGTTCCCGGATACTGCGCGGGATGGAGCGCCTGAGCGACTAAATCCCCCATGCATGATGGAACCGCCGGATCAACCTTGAACAGGGCTGTTCCATCCGGTTCAGCCTGGACAACCGCTATTCAGTCGGAAGCTCGGAGGACACCAGGGGGACACTCAGCCCTCTGGAAACATAGATTATGGGTGTGGTTTTGCGCCCTAATGCCACGGTCTAACCATTCATCCCCAAGAACTTGACATTCAGCTCTCGGCCGGGCGCCTCAAACCTGGACCAAGAGAGATTCAGTAAATATATGGCTACGACTCGTTCACCCCATCGCGCGGGTGAGAAAAGCGATTTACGAGCCAGTCGGGGGCATTTTCGAAGGACATCTGCAATGTAACCGACCTCGGAGTCTCCACCAAGCGCGGCTAAGCGTACCCGGGGTTCAACGGCATCGGAGAACTTAGACATCGAGAGCCCATCGCGCCACAAACATTCAGCATGCATAATAGGTGCCACTCGCTGTATATCACCTAGCACAAAGTATTATATTCAACCTATGTGTCTCACTGAGACCCACAAACGGGGACCTCCGTTAGGAATTTGCGAGCAGCGGCGACGTCGTCAACCTGCGCCATCAGGTGGGAATACTTCCTGGCGTATAAACTACGGGTAAAGTGTTAGAGTTGTCTCAACACTCGATCACCATCGTATTTTCGAGAGACATGACTGTGGAGCCACGTTGTAGGTGCCGTACTGGACGACAAACGCGATCAGGCGCAGTCATACGAGCACACTCTCGAGCTTAGAGCACACGAATTCGTGGGAGAGGCATGTCTTTGCGCACAGTGTTTCACTGTGAAGCAAATGGCGGTGCCGAGGGCGAGAACATTGCAGAGCAACGCTTCATCGAAGCCAGGATTGGCTGTAGAGTCGCATGGAAGACCGTAGGTGGACGAGAAATATCACAGAGGAGATTGAAAACAATGGAAGTCTCAACCACGAGGCAACGTACCTTCAAGGTTGCAACACTGCATAGTCATTTGTGCACCGCGCCGTTCGGCCGAGAAGAGATGGCCACAGGCATGGAGAGTGTCGCGCGCCGCGGCAAGCCACGAGATTGACCATGAACATGGTGATTAGAGCGGATAGGCGTCGGAAGGCGGAGGTTTACTGCGCATCAACTAAGACCGTCCGCGTGTCAGCGTGGACACGTGGGAGGGGATTGGACGAACCTAGCGCATCAGCGTCGTTTGAGCAACTACTTAGAGGGAATCCGGCCATTGATGGAGACGGACTCTGGAAAGGCGTTAGTTAACGTTGGAAGCAGTGGGTTGTATAAGTCCTTATGACTTGCAACGACCAGAATTGCAGTCCATCAAGTACCAGCGTGTCGCGTCCTGTGAAGTGATATGATTTCTCATTGCACGGAGTATTGGCGATACATAGACCTACTGAGCCTGAATCCGACTTGAAGATGGTCGACTTTGACTTTAGGTCGACTCTAAGTTACACCGTGAAGCCGACGAGATAGCGAAACGGGGTCCCGCCGGTGCGTTAAGGCATCAGGGGAAAGGTAGATGGAAGACTTGTCCTACTTAAGTGTTCAGATGAACGTGTTGAAGCGGCAATGACAACTTCGAAGCCAAGCTTGAAGAGAGACGAGGTGGCACTGCGTGACGGTGCCTGGGCCCTGAACATGAGGCATCTGACGTCAGCCCCAAAGAAGGCAACGGAAACGCCCATACTTACATACCCACTGAGCGGCGACGCGTGTTCCGTCAAGATCGTTCGTTCGTCCGGTGCCTGAGTACAATCTCGGCTCCAGCCTCCTGTTCTGGTTCTATTTTATTTTTGTGCTTTTTTTTTTGGGGGGGGGGGCCAGACTCACTAATTGATGAACTGCCAGTGCCACAAGTTGCGCTGCGGATGTGGGGTTCGGACTGAGCGATACACCGTACCGTGACTTTTGATCGTAGATTTGATTCAATGGTCACTTGCCATCGAGGTGAATAGACCATGATGATTGATCGGAACAGTGTTAAGTAGTTTGGTATTGCCAGGGTCTTGCTCTCATATTATCCATATGGATGCCTCGGACTGATCCAGACTCGCGCTGCAGCCTGTCATCTCGCTGGCTACAACGTTGAACTTACGAGTTGGATTTAGTGACTGGAATCCGTACACTATGAGGGTTCACTGTATCTGTATGCGTTGGAAATGGTGATT
Source organism: Polyporus tsugae (assembly GCA_024305745.1). Classification (NCBI taxonomy): domain Eukaryota; kingdom Fungi; phylum Basidiomycota; class Agaricomycetes; order Polyporales; family Polyporaceae; genus Polyporus; species Polyporus tsugae. The sequence continues at coordinate 509,696 of JAHRBS010000010.1, read as the reverse complement.
CGGAAGTCGCATTATGAGTGTGTCGAGTTCCTTCCAGTTCGTTAATAGCTGATGCCTGTGGTGCTTACAGTAGCGTTCAAGTACTTGTGGTTCACATACGTTTGGAGACAGTCTGGCAGTGAGTTAAGGTCCCTAAATGATGATGGCGTCTGTGCCATGATGCATGATGAGCTAGACTTGTAAAAAGTCTCCACGATGCACCATGGTGCACGATGCGTGCGTCGTGTGTCATCCGAGAGGCGGCGGACAGGTCTTTTGGGCGGATGGTGTGGTGTAGGTGATACGGTGTCGATATTGTCCTCATGGTACCAACCGGGGGGCCGTTGCCAGCCTCGTCTACTTAACGCCTTCAACTATGTATGGCCCCAGTACTGTGCCTGACGGATGTCGATGACCATGCGAATGAGGAGCAAACAATACAGGCATCGGCGTATTCGGCCAAATGTCATTACAACGATATAACGATCAAATACAATCGCCACTTCTGAGTCCCAACCCAGGTTTGCGGCCAACAAACATCGGGCGTTCCTGTTCCCCCATAGACGCGTAACACAACATCCGAAGACGCTGCTTACTGGCCGGTGTAGGTGATGATGACAGAATCGGCACCGGTTGTGACCTTGGTGACGGGCTTCGTGTTGACGATGAGATCCAGCCGCTGCGCGTTCGCGGGGCCGACAGCCTTGCCTGCCAGGGTGTGTGCGGTCGCGTGGGTGAAGGCGACTTTGCCGAAGTTGGCCCACGGCGTGAGGGAGCTGTTCAAGTCCTCAACAACCCACTCGGCGTCGTGCTGGCAGAGCGCGGGCTGGTCGGTGAAATTGTGTGAGACGCGCTTGCCCGTCCTGTGGTTCTGGACCGACGCCGTGCCGCTCGTCTTGGACGTCGCCTCGACGGTGATGGTGACGGCGTCGCCCGCCTTGAAGGTGATGTCTTCAGAGAAGTAGGACGCACCGGCAGGGTACCACTCGTACCATGCTGAAGTGCAGAACAGGCAATCAGCGGGAAGACAGGGCATGAGGAGGCTTACGATACTCACCGTAGTAGGTGACGCTGCTCCCGTTGACAGCGAAGTTGACGCCGGCCTCGAGGAGGGTGTCGCCGCAGGCTGAGGTGGCGCCGTCAATGCCAACCATGGCAGCCGCCTGGTACGCGCCGGAGCCCCCGGAGGGCTTCTTGGGCGTGGGGACGAGGAAGGTGCCAGTAACCTTCTTGTAGGTAGCCTAGTGATGAAAACGCAATGGCCGATCAGCCGATTGTGGATCATCGGGGCTAATTGGGCGACGTACCGTCTTCTCAGACAAGAACGCACCGGCCCAGTTGGTACTGTACGCGACAGGAGGCTGTGAGGCGTTGTCGAGCCCGTTGGCCTCAGACACGACGGGCTGCGGCAGCGACTGGCGGATAAGGCCGGCTGCGCGACGGGCGGCACGGTGGGCAAGGCGCTCGTTGGCGGTGGGGATGGCGAAGGCCGCGGTGGCGATGATAACCTGGCAGAGAAGAGCAGCAACGAACATGGCGAGGAGAAAAGAAGGCAAAGGAGAGTCCAAACGAATGTGCTGGAAAACCTGAGTGGTTCGAGTGTAGCCATTGTGGTCTCTCAGCTTTTAGAGGCCCTCAATACATCCCAGGTTCGAGATCGTCATCAGGTGCAGGCGCGCTGAACTTGGTGCACCGAGGCGGTGACAATATATTGCCGTGATGTTGATCCTCGCAATCGAGTCATACGACACGCTAATAATGTTGCACGAATAAGGGCAAATCGCCGAGGCACTCCAAGGCACATTTCGCAAAGACCCCAGCCAATACTGAGATTCTGACATGAGCGGATGGAGAGAGCACTTGACGGGGAGTGGCAAGGCGGAGAGGAAGGGAGATACGATCGCGAGAGTCCCTCGCCAGTGCTGGGCGCCTCTGCTACCGGTTTCGAACGCGGCTAGGCTGTTATTACTGTTTTCAAAATGATACGGAATCGCATTTCTCGCGCACCGCCTGGGCGCTCGTTCCAACGGTCGGGCCGGGCAGTGCGATCGGCGCTTAAGCGCACTGGTCGTTCCGAGTCGTCGATTCCCTCGTCCCTCCCTCTGGATTCGCAATGGCTCGCAGGAAGGTATCAACTGATCTCAAAGCCCGCATACCCGTCTTGTTTCTTGACCAGAGGCGCTCTGTTGCGGAAATCTGCGAGATTCTGGGTGTTGCAAAGAGTATGGTGTACCAGACTCTAGCGTACATTCGGCAATATGGGACGCCTCAAAACCCCCTCGCGAGACAAGCTGGCCGCCCCTGTGTCCTTACGGGGGAACATATCCAATTCATCCGCACCCTCCTTGATGAGAAGCCTACCCTCTACCTCGATGAAATCCAGGACCACCTTACTCGCACGTTTGGCATCCGTGTCTCCCTCGCCACACTTGTCCGCACCCTCCGTCGCATCCGCTACTCATCAAAGGCTGTTGTGAAGGGGGCAGCTGAGCGAGATGACCTTCTGTGCGCTGCTTTCATGAACCACATCGCATTGGAGGTCCCTGACCCATCTATGCTCATGTTTGGTGATGAAAGTGCAGTCGATCAACGGGCAGCAATCCGCAAACGTGGATGGGCACCCCTGGCTTCACGCTGCGTTCAAAGATCCTGCTTTGTCCGAGGACAGCAATATTCATTGCTCCCCATCCTCACAATTGATGGCCTCGTGACCTTCAAAGTGTTCGAGGGTTCCGTCACAAGCGAGCGGTTTGTGGAATTTCTCCGCGAATTTGTGGTATGCTCCATGTATATGTCTGAATTATGCACATCATGCTAACTCTTTCATAGATTCCACTCACCACACCATATCCTGGCCCACAAAGTGTGTTGATTTTGGACAACTGTAGTATTCATCACGCAGAAGCCGTGCGGGCACTGGTTGAAGATGAGGCTTGTGAGTTATAAGGTGTCAATGATTTTGTTACTAATGCTCACAGTCACTTTGTAGTGTGCAAGCTTATCTTCCTGCCACCGTACTCCCCCGACAGAAATCCTATTGAACTCGCTTTCAGGTTTATCAAATCACAGCTCCGCCGAGCGAACCACGAGCTAGTTGTCTCGGACATTAGCGAGGCGTGCTACAAGGTCACACTGGAGATGGCGAGAGGATGGTTTAGATGTGCGGGGTATATGTAACTGATGAAACAACGCATCTACCGTACATAAGCTAGCAATGTAACCCACCCGTCGTCGAGTCGGACGTCTCACCGGGACTGAGCGCCCACGGAGAAAGGACATAGGCGCCCTCGCCTCAACCGGACCTGGGCGGCTAGGGCGCGATGGCGAAAACGCGATTCCGTATCAATATGAAAACAGTTATAATATTTTGTGCCTGGGAATGTCATGATCGCGAGCAAATCGCGAGCCTCCAAACTAGTTCTATGATTTTATCGACCTCCGAGTGCTTTCGTGGTCGCTCTTCAGCGAATAGTCTCCGTAGCCGACCATATTAATATTCAGCGACACGGGCCACCCAATTGGTCGCGCGGACCTATTTGGTCCCCACTTGGAATGGCGTACCTCCCCCGTAGCTCGCATGCTCAGAACACCTTGGTAGTTACTCTCGTGTTTTGAAGGCTCTGCAGTCAAAATACGGGCTCTGGACGCGCCTGATCTGAGCGAATCCGGACATTTGTTCGGCTCCACTGGCAGAAGGCCAGATCCCGAGTCCGGACGAATTTGAGCGAAAAATCCGAGGCCGGGCCAAATCCGGACGGTTTCTTCGGCCTCGAAACAGGCCTGATCCATCGGACAAATTGGGCGATATTGGGAAATCGGATCGTACATTTGGGTGAATTGCGCCGCGGTGGGTCCTGTGCCTGACGGATGTCGATGACCATGCGAACGAAGAGCAAACAATACTAGTACTGGCATTGGGGTATTCCGCCAAACGTCATTACAATGATACTTAAGTATAACGATCAAAAACAATCGCCACTTCTGTTTTCCAACCCAGGGTTGCGGCCGACAAACATCAGGCGTTCCTGTTCCCCCATAGACGTAACACAACATGCGAAGACGCTGCTTACTGGCCGGTGTAGGTGATGGTGACAGAATTGGCACCGGTCGTGACCTTGCTGATGGCCTTGTTGTCTTTGATGAGATCTAGCTGCTCCGCGTTCGCGGGGCCGACAGTCTTGCCTGACAGAGTGTGTGCGGTCGCGTTGGTGAAGGTGACTGTGCCGAAGTTGGCGAACGACGTGATGGAGCTGTCCCCTAAGTCCCCGACGACCCACTCGGCGTCGTACTTGCAGAGCGGGGCCTGGCCGGTGAAATTGTGCAAAACGCGCTTGCCCGTCCTGTGGTTCTTGATCGACACCGTGCCGGTCGTCTTCGTCATCGCGGCGACGGTGACGGTGACGGTGTCGCCCGCCTCGAAGGTGATGTCTTCGAAGTAGGAGGCACCGGCAGGGTACCACTGGTACCATGCTGAAGTGCAGAGCAGGCGATCAGCGGGCGGACAGGGCATGAGGGGGCTTACGATACTCACCGAAGTGGCTGACGCTGCTCCCGTTGACAATGGAGTCGACGCCGGTCTGGAGGAGGGTGGTGGTGCAGGTGGCGCCGTCAATGCCAACCCAGGCAGCCGCCTCGTGACTACCGGAGGCCCCAGAGGCCGCCTTGAGTGTGGGGATGACGAAGGTGCCAGTAACCCCATTGTAGGTAGCCTAGTGATGAAAACGCAACGGCCGATCAGCCGACTGTGGATCATCGGGGATAATGAGGCGACGTACCGTCTTCTCAGACAAGAACGCACCGGTCCAGTCGTTACTGTACACGACAGTGGCGGGCGTGGCGTTGTTGAGCCCTTTGACCTCAGACACGCTGGTGTTCTCCGAGAACTGGCGGGTAAGGCCTGCTGCACGACGGGCGACGCGGTGGGCAAGGCGCTCCTTGGCGGTGGGGATGGCGAAGGCCGCGGTGGCGAGGATAACCTGGCAGAGAAGAGCAGCAACGAACATGGCGAGGAGAAAAGAAGGCAAAGGAGAGTCCAAACGAATGTGCTGGAAAATCTGGGTGGTTCGAGTGTAGCCGTTGTCGTCTCTGAGCTTTTGTAGGCCCCCGATGTGTGCTAGGTTTGAGATCGTCATCAGTCGTAGGCGCGCTGAACTTGGTGCAACAAGACTGCAACAAGGCGGTGACAATATATTGCTGTGATCCTCTACGAGATGTGTCATTTGCACTGTTGCAATAGTCCGGACACCAAAAACGTGTGGCTACGACAGTTCGCTACAGTTCTTCATCTCTGTGGGGGTAGCAGCGCGTGGTTCATCAGGTGTTCAAAGGTAACAGGGGACTTTTGATGACGAACTTACGAGGTGAATTAAATGCCACGCCTATGCCCCAATTGTAACCAGGGGTGACACAGGGCTTCGGCTGGGGGCTGGTTATGAATACCAACCGGCGTGCCATGTACCAGATGTTGTACTTACCGGAGACGAGGAGCACGATGGGGTGCGACCGCAGCGACGCCCTAAGTTAGAACTTGGACAGGCCCGACTCGTGAGAGAGATGTACATGGAAGTGCTCCACGATGGCGGTTTGATGCGTGGTAAGGGGGATCAGCGGTGGCTGACACTTGGTTGGGACTGTAAGTGCCACGTGGCTTCCCCGGTCTGGCGCCTTAGACCACTCAGCCATCTCACCACGGAGAACTCACCAATTGAACATGTGGCGGCAGTAGTACCTGAGGAGCTTCCAGGCTTCCTTCCAATTCCTTCCCAGCTCTTTCACCCCTTCATATGTTCGTTGAATGGTGGATGCTCTGTTATCAAGCCCATGACCCTCCTACTGCTTCTCCACAAGATACGGTATGACTATCGGCTTAAATATATTGTGGGTGGTCTGCACAAGTGTCCCCAGACTCCTCGCGATCGATAGTGGACAGCTGCAGTGGTCGACTGCTGGTGCACAAGCAGTCCCCACAATGGTCTACGACTCTAGTTACCTTGCAATGCTTCTCATCATTTTCCTCTTCCATGGCTTCGCCGCTGCGTTGTGGCCCATCGCAAGGTCGGATTTCAGCGGCACTACACCAATCAAATTGTCTCCGGAATTCGACATTCATCTCGATATCCTCAACCCGCCAAGCGATCTAGTCTCGGCCGTCTCTCGTACCATCTCCAGGACTATCACGGACAGTTTTCAGCGGCTTGTCGATGGGAGAAGTGCTGCAGATGCGAGGGCGGTGGAATCAGCTCATACACTGACGTCGTTGGTCTTGTCCCTTCATCCAGGCTCCCCAGTCCGGAGCATCGTGGACGAAACCAACCAACCGGTCACGTCAAAAATCGAGGGATATTCCCTATCGATCTCCCATAACGCACCATCGGCCACATTGGTAGCCCAGTCGACTCTCGGGTTGCTCAGAGGCCTTGCGACCTTCGAGCAGTTATGGTACGATCACAACAGAACGAAGTACTTGCTCGACGGTGGAACAGAGATAGTGGATCAACCTGCCTTCGTACGTCCCATGACCCTTCCAGATGTCGGACCGGCCCAAGTAGATGCGCCCAAATTAGCCTTATCGTGGGTTCTCCTTCGATACCTCCCGGAACTTGTGAGTTTTCAAAGATGAGCTGTTCGTGTGCAACGCTAATTCGTTCTAAATTAGCTATCCCGTGGCCGATATTCTTCGCACTATAGATGCGATGTCTTGGGTGAAGGTTCGTGGAGTTTATACCCAACGAGATAGACACTCCGACGTGAAACATTCTCATAGCTCAACGTCTTGTACTGGCACGTCATCGACAGTCAGAGCTTCCCCCTTGACGTCGGAGCATTTCCTGAACTCGCAGAGGCGGGAGCATACTCGTCGAACGAGATCTATACTCAAAAGGATATCCAGATGGTTGTTCAGTACGCGAACGAAGTCAGTCGCACATCCCCTCCGATTTCTCGACTACTGACCCTCAGATGATGTAGCGTGGCGTCGACGTTGTGATGGTTGGTCCACCTTCGCTGCCCCTTCAGATGATCTTTGTAAGTTGACGCCTATTGAAAGGAACTCGACTCTCCAGGCCACACAACCGCTATCGGCGCCGCACACCCCGAACACATCGCATGTGCCTCCAAGTCTCCATGGTCAAAATATGCCTCCGAACCTCCCGCTGGTCAGCTGCGCATCGCATCGCCCGCAACTGTGTCGTTTGCGGAGACGCTGTTCGACTCGGTCGCATCTATGCTGCCCAGCAAAATGATGAGCTCTGGAGGCGACGAGGTCAACCTCCCGTGTTGGGAGGAGGACGAGCAAACACAAGCTGATTTGGCGCAGAGGAACATCACTATTGCGGAGGCTCTGAATGGATTTGTTCAAGCGGTGCAAGGCGTTATCACGTCACACGGGAAGACACCATTCATCAAGAGCGGTGAGTTCGCTCTTTGCTATAGCACGACGCGAACTCGGTGCTCATTTACCCAACACGCTGTCAGACATGGTTCTGACCCATAACGTCCCCGTCGTAAACGATACCGTGGTGGTGTAAGTGCACACTCCTCTGCCCGTGAATATGGTACTCATAGTTCAAGTTGCATCCGTGAATAGAGTGTGGCAAACGTCCCAGGATGCAGCGTCCGTTGCTGAGAGAAACCTCCGCTTCATTCATCAGCCGTCGAATTATTTCTACCTGGTACGTATGCTCTAAGCTCTGAGATCATCGCTATGAATCCACGTGCAATTCCTGTAGGATTGCGGCGCCGGTGAATGGTTAGGCAACGATATCCTCGGGTGCGTTCTTCATAGCTCGCTCCTGTTTCCTCTATCGACGCGCTTCTTGAACAGAAACAGCTGGTGCGACCCTTTCAAGACTTGGCAGAGGGTACGTGTCATAATCCTCCTCGTTGTCCACGCCTGAACGAGCTCCCGTCAGGCTTATTCGTTCGACCCTTTTGCGAACCTCACTCAAGAGCAACGCCATCTCGTCCTTGGAGGTTCGTATTTCGTTGTATTTACAGCAGTCCTCAAAACCGAGTTCACAACGCATATATAGGCCAAATGCCTCTCTGGAGCGAACAATCTTCGCCGGAGAACCTAGACTCGATCGTATAGCCGCGACTCGCGGTCGCCGCGGAGGTATTCTGGACAGGTGAAACATTGCCCGATGGAACTTCCCGCTTGGGTGCGGACCCGTCGCTTGCATCAGTTTGGATCGCGGTCACTCACCTTGACACGACAATGCACAGGACCGAACGTGACGAGTGGCAGAAACGCGCTTGCGCGCCTCAATGAACTGCGATACAGGCTCGTCGACCGCGGCGTGAACGCCATCGCTCTCCAACCCAAATGGTGTGCGTTGCGGCCTGGTAAATGCGACCTCGACTCGTGAAACGGAGAAAAGGAAGCGGTTTGCGTCTGCACCTCGGGAGAATCCGCTCCGGTTGTGCTGGATGTTTACTGGGCAGCTAGGTTGGATACAAGAAACGAGGTTGCTTGTTTACGGGAGAAGTTGGTATCAAATAAAATGCAGCTTCCATCGAGCAGCAAGACATCTCGTCCATCGTGAACTCCCGAAATGAGATCCCACACCCATTTCGCAAGGGCGTACTACGGTTTGGTAGAAGTGGTATCTCGATTGGCGCTTGCCAGACGAATTAGGCAGGCAAAGTAATTAGTATTCGGGTTAGGCTGAGGCTGTTAGCCCAGCCAGGCAGCAATAGGACAGGTATCCTACCGCTCCAGGCCAGGCTCTACGTTCGCAATAAACTCTCTCAACTGCCTTGTTGCGACACGGGTCTCGTGCGGAGGCCGATTTCCGGGTATCCATAGGGTACGTGCCGAGCACAAAAATACCGGCGAAAGATTGGAGCTCCGAAGAGTCCGTCAAGAATCCGTGCTGAGAACCTGATCAACGCTTTCAATGTGGATTTCTGGCTTTCCAACCGCACAACGCATCGCTGGCCGTCGCAGCGCACCACGCAGTCAGAGTTCCTCGTCGTTAACATGATGCATGCTGAGATGCGACCTTGTATACAAGGTCCGCCGTAACACATGCATAGGGTTTACTCACTCCGTGAACAGCTTACAGAATGAGAGAGATCATACCGTGGCAGCTCCTCGGGCTCAAACATTGACGTATCGTCGGCAGCAAGCAAGGCACATTGTCCGCCGGCCATTGCAAACCAGGTCACAGAGCTGATCCATCCGAATTCTGAGAACACACACTGGGCATTCAGCAAGGTAATCGGCGGTCAATACGTTGGGGAAGGAGGTGGTGGAGGGGAAAGAACAAGCTCGAAGCCAGATTTGGCACAACGATCGCCCCAGATTGTACCGTGGGACCACAGTAAGCGCGCATGCGTTGTTGACGAGAAAGGCAATCTCCTTCATGCTTTCCCTTTCTCCGGACCACTTTTCGACTGTCCGAGTACAAGGCCTCCAAGGCACATTCGCGCGAATGGTGAGTTCGTCATGCATCTTTGACTGTTTGTCGAGGTGCTTATACGTTTCCCCCTTTGGTCTAGCCTTAGTACTTACTCGCGCGTGAAGCCCGCAAGCCGCCCTCCGTGCGGCATTGACTACCACAAGGCCGCTGCCATTCCAGATGGACAGAATACACACGCGATAGTTGCTATAAGGATGTGCGGTCACTCGTTGCTACTGCAACAAGTGTGCCCACTGCGCCTGTCTTTCGACACGCCCACACAGGAGTTGCTTCCCTCCAAACCCTGTTCAATTCGCAGTCTACTTAGGCTCGCGTCCGCTCGTTGCACCTCCCTAAGCTATTCGTATTATTCGCCTCTCCTGTAACCCAGCCTTCGCTCTCCCTCAACCTTCCAACCAACCCTTAGCACAATGTTCCTCTTCCGTGCCGTTTTCATCATCGCGACTGTCTTCGTCGCCTTCGTTGTCCAAGGTATGTATCGCATTGCCTTGACTCTCGAACTCAGCAGCTTATCATAATCGATTGACAGTGAGCGCTATCCCGCCTCTCACTCGGTTCATGCTGGACGCCATCCCCGAGGGATCTGAGGATGGCACGGATCCCAACGTACTACCCTCCGCGGCGGACCCATCCACGTCCGTGTCTGCCGATCCGGACGTTCCAGTCGCCTCCGAAAGCTCGCCCGTGCAGGAGGACCCCGCCGTGGAATCCCCGTCTGTGACCTCCAATGCGAACCCGAACGCTGCCGATCTATCCGTCTCATCTGCTGTCTCCGTCCCGGTATGTCCACTCTGATACGTCCCCAAATGCGGAAGTACTTACATACCCTTAGTCGTCCCCTGCCAACTCCCCCATCTCCCAGAACAACGCCGCTGGTCATATCGGTGTGGTGGGCAGTACGACCGTCCTCGTTGGCTCCATCATCGTTGGCATAGCCTTCGCGATCTGAGTAGCATCCTACCTATTCCTTCGACCCCCCCACCCCCCCAACATCGTCCACTGGATCCGTGTACGCTAGACGTATCGTTACCCTCGCCTCTTACCGGACCGTGATCTATTTTCTCGTCCCGTAATCGTCGACCGGCTGCGCTGCAAGTCTCGGCTAGCATGCGCTTTCTTCTGACATTATTACCTTACGGAATTCCTGCTCTCCGATGCTCTCGGGTGTCTCCGTAGTCCTGTCGCTTTGTTGCATCCATTGCCTGGCTTGTCCTGTATCGCTGTCGTGTAGCCTTAGCTCTCCGTTCATCGACCATAAACATTCTCTACAAGTAGAAACTGCTGTCAGGAACACGACGCCGCTGCGCATCATTGCTTGCGCTTCCCACGAGAGAGTTACATAACTCTCTCAGCAGAATGATAGGGGACCGTGCCGACGGTCCGGAGATTCCGGTATCTAATCGCAGCGAGCGCTTCAGGCGGCGCGGTGAGGAGAGTGTTGAGGGAGGCGAGCAACGTGGTTGAACATTCCCCACCACCTTCTCTCCTTCGGGACACGCACAAGCCTCGCGGTGAATGTCGTCCTGATCCCTCCTTCAGACCTACAGCAACCAGAACCCAATAGAATTAGCGGCAGGATCCCTGTCTCAGGCCTCATGCACACCAGTCACACCCACGCGAACCATCCTCCTCTCTTCAGCCTAGTCCGGATCACAAGCTTCCTCACCTGCATCCTTGTCGCGCTCGCGTCCGGAACCAATTATGTGGGTCGTATTTAACCTCAAGAACCACTGACTGGCGTTAACGCTGTATGTCCACAGGTGTTCTCAGGTGCGTTCGGACTGCCTTCCCTTGACGCTCCATCTGCTGCGGACAACGTCGTGGCTTGGCTTCCGCTTGGCCAGGTATGCTTCCAATTATGGAAGCCCCGTTAGCATACGAGCGAACCCGAAAGGGCGCGTGCGCATATATAAGGTCCTTGTGGCGTGCACTTGGTCCTGCACAGATCGGCGACACGTATGCTTTACAGCCTCGTAGCATCGCCAGGGTTGCCAGTATTAGTGCTGCGGCGCTGCTAGGTGCTGCCGTCATCACCCAATTCTGATATTCGGCGAACGTTGTCGGTGCATTGCCAGAGTACCGCAATGTCGAAAGATCCGTGGTCCCACAGAGCCTTTCCCCCCGAATCCCCCCCTGACTTGACCTGAACTAAACTTGCCTCTTTCTAGCGTACGGGCCCCAACTCGGCGCTCGTTTAAATCTCACCCACACCCAGATTAACATCGTAGGTCTAGCCGGAAACAGTACGTGGGCGTTTCGTCGTAATCCTCTTGTATCTAATGTTGCTTGGAACCAGTCGGTGTCTATGGAACTGCACCAATATGGGGTGGAGTCGTCGACCGGAAAGGACCCCGCATAATGATGGTCATAGGCTTCTTCGCACTTCTCTCAGGGTACCTGGGCATTCGCTCCTTCTACGACTCGGGCCTTCCTGACGGCGAGACTATCAACCTGATCCCCTTTTGCGTCCTGTTCTTCTTTGGCTTCCTCACCGGCGTCGGCGGCAATGGCGGGCTCGTGGGTGCTATGAACGCTACCGCGAAGAGCTGGCCCGACAGTAGAGTGAGACGGTCCCTTCCATTCATTCCCATACCACACTAACAGTAGACTCGTCGCTTGCATTTCCAGAGAGCGACAGCCAACGGGATCGTCATCTCTGGCTTCGGCTTGTCGGCGTTCCTTTTCTCGACCATCGCACACACCCTTTTCCCGGGCAACACCTCCGAGTTCCTTATCGTCCTCGCGATCGGCACCGCCCTCCCGATGATCCTCGGCTTCTTCTTCGTACACCCCATCCCACTACCTCTGCCCGACCCCTCAAACCAACTCGAAAGTGCGATTGACGACGACTCCGACGACAGCTACGGCGCAGAGGACGGCCTCGATTCGCGCTCGCCCACGACATACTCCCGCGCGAACACCAGCCACACACATCTGCTCGCAAGCGACGCAGATGACGACGACGAGGACCCGAACGGGCGGCCAATCGAGCTTGAGGAAGAGGAGCCTCTCGTCCCGACCCCGTCCACTCACACGCAAGTCGCCTCCGATTACGTTGTGGAATCCTCGTCCGCTGACGCCCTCATGCTTAGTCCCACCCACGCCGGGTTCACGCGCCATCGTACCGGCAGCGGGCGATCGTCGTCGACGAGGAGGAGCGCGCGGAGTCAGCTAGACAAGACACCCGACAGCACGCTGAATATCCATGGCAAGCGGCTGTTCACGACTGGGAACTTCTGGCTGCTGTTTACCATCTCTTCGCTATGTGAGATTGCTTCTGTCCGTTCAATGTTACCACGCGGCTGACTATCCTCTCCTTGACAGTAAGTGGGACTGGGCTGATGTGTGGGTGTCATGCGTCCGGTCCATATATGCGCCACATCTGACTAGCGGGCCGTTAGATATCAACAACGTCGGCGCGATCTCGCAAGCACTCTTCGCCCACAATAACCCCGACTACGACGAGGTGAAGGCGGCGCAATGGCAAGCGACCCAGGTGTCCACAGTGAGCATCATGAACTGTCTCGGACGCGTCACTATAGGTCTGCACCCTCTCTCTCTCCACCTCCGATACATTTTTTCTCACGAGGCATGTGTACAGGGATCATCGCAGACTTCACAAAGGGCAAGCTCGGGCTCCCGCGCTCTTTCTGCATTATCCTCGTCGCGACCATGTTTATCGTCTCCCAAGCGACATGCTACTCCATCGTCGACATCGAGCACCTATGGAAGGCTAGTGCGCTCCTCGGCCTCGCCTACGGGGGCCTCTTCGGCCTCTTCCCCACCCTCGTCATCGAGTGGTTCGGTCTCGGTGCGTCCTTCCGCTTCTCGTTCGAACGTCGTACGCCGTCCTGACAGCGCATATACCCACCTTCCCCACACATAGCGCACTTCTCTGAGAACTGGGGCTTCGTCTCCCTCTCTCCCATGCTCGGCGGCAACATCTTCTCCATCGCCTTCGGCCGCAACCTCGACGCACATACCGACGACGACCCTGCCGCCAACCGCACCGTCCCCTCCCTCTCTTCCACGCTCGTCTCCCCCTCAACCGTCACTACGTCACCCCTCTCGACGCTGCCGATTGGCGCCCGGGCAGGGATCCCGGACCCGCACCACTGCATCGTCGGGCGTGAGTGCTACGCCGACAGCCTCAAGATGACGATCGCCGCGTGCTGCGTCGCGCTCGCGCTTGGCGTCTACGCCGGCTGGAAGGACTACAGGCGGCAGAAGCGGTGGGGTGCGAGGGGGCGCGCGGACGATGGCGGGCCTGCGATCGTCATCTGGGACAGCGAGGAGTGATATGCTCGGTGATTGCAGGCCGAGTGAGGGTCGACGGGCGTGATAGAAGTAGTGATACACGATTTACGTGAGTCTTAATGTATTTATCCATTATTCTTGGGCACACTGGCATACTGGGATCCTCATACGTGCCTTGCGTGCTGTTCTCTGCGTTACAGCCGGCCTCCACCTTCATGCCTTCGGAGAAGCATGTTGAACGCAAAGCCACCACCCAGCAGCACTGCAGATCTGCAAAAAAAGAAATCATAATATGTCTGCTGAGCATCACTGCGATATTTACACCGCGGGAAGCTCGATGCCAATCTCGTTCAGAATACGTTCTGTCGTATCCCACAACTCCGCGGCGAGCTCCCTCCTCTCCGCTAGCTCGCTGCATCTCGACAGCTTTCCGGGCGGGTCGAGATAGGCCCCGCGATACAACGTTGGCTGCGCGCGCGGTATCGGAGAGGCTGCGCAGAAGAGCGGCCCGAGCGCACCGTTCGCGGGCGAGGTGAACGTGAGGTACGCGATCGCTCTGTAGAGCGGTCCGAGGACGGGGCCGACGGACTCGGTATATGCGTGCACGCCCTCTGAAGAAGCAATATGTGTGAGTACGCCAGCGGGAAGGGAAGCGGCTTTGACACATATACCGGTGTTGACTTCGCCCGGGTCCACGGCCATGCAAAGGATGGGGACGCCTTCGTCGTCCAGTCGCCGTTGGAGGTCCTTCATGAACATGAGTTGCATGGTCTTCGTCATCGCTGCGTCCGGATGCCAAGTCAATAACCGCCGACGCTGCGCTCCGAGGCATTGGAATCACCGTATCGCAGGAGCTGGGGGAACATGGTGTCCTCGAAGTCTCGATTGAAATCCTCGATATCCCGGAAACGAACGTCGGCTGGGCAGGAATGGTGTCTAGCTGAGTTGACCTGAAGTGACCATGGTAAGCGTCTGTTTTTTGTTTCCGCGAGTTGGGCGGCGTACCGAGACGATTCGGACGTCGCTGTTGGGTTCTTGCGCGGTGCGTTTGAGGAGAGGCAAGAGTGCTCGAGTCAAAAGATAAGGCCCGATGTAACTAGAGGGCAGTCTGGTGAATACCAACCCCGGCGAGAAGGAGAGCGCGAGGAGATATACTTGGTCATCACGATATTCTGGATGTTATCGCAGTCCTTGGCGAATGGCACTAGCAATCTAGCGTTGTCCGCCTAAGTTGAAACTCTCGGTGTGGACGAGTGGGGGTGTACTCACACCGCGGCATTGTTGACTGCAAGGATGGTTCCTCAGCAGGCGGGTCGAAACATGTGGTGCAGGGTTGAAACTCTTACTCAGGACATCCAGCCGTTCCTCTCGTTGCATCACTTCTTCTGCCGCGTTCTGTATCTTCCGCGGATCGCTGAGGTCAAGGTCGAGCCATACGAGCTGCCCGTTGTCGGAACCAATGCCGCTGGCGTGCAATCGCTCGATTGCCGCTCTTGCCTTCTCTTGGTTACGCGCCCCCATGTAAACCTTTGCGCCATGGCGGACGAGCTGTTGGATGACAGCGAAGCCGATCCCAGCGCTGCCTCGGGGGAGACGTGTCAACGCATTCGAAAATTACATCGTAAGGCGAAAACTTACTTGCCTCCAGTGACAAGAATGACCTTGCCACTTAGGTCTGGGATATCGGCGTCTGGGTTAAACCTGAGAGAAAAGGACGCTCCCATGAGCTACTGTATGTAGGGGGTCGCTGCTGGAAGTTGAACGAGGTCGAGTGCAGCACTCCCGAGGCTTAAAAGACCGACCTCGCGATGAAATTAGCTTGATCAGGTGGGTTTCAGAGGCCTGGACATTTTCTGGTGACCTGGGGCAGAATCTAGGCATGCGGATCGTTAGCAACGTCCACGGAGTAACGACGATGACGAAACTTTCGGCGGCAACGCCGTTAAATGTACCTCTACCGTGAACGCGCAGGCAGGATAACACGATGCGATACTCACAACATTATGCCAGTTGGCGTGCTCGATGAACGCTGACTGTCCGTGCCCACTGCCAACGGGAGACCTAATTGCGGGGTGTTGTAGCAAAGGTGGAGGCTGAAAAGTAATTGAAGAAGACCGAACTCAGACTAGGTACCCCATCCGGGACTCGAACCCGGGCCGCCACTGGGGGTGGTGTCGGGCGCTTAGGAAGCTACGCTGTAACCGTCGCATACTACGCCAACACCACCACCAACCACCACTTCCACCATGCTAGCACTCCTACTCCTACTTCTTCGACGCGATGGCGTGCCGCTCTGTCACTCATCCCTTCACATTCTAAGAACAAACCGCCGCGCCCCCGCCATATATAAACCGGCCCATCCGACCTTCAACGTCAAATCCTTCTCTCTCCTTCCCCCATACTTACTCCTCCCCACGCATACACCCACCCATGCAGACCAATCTCCCGTTCCCCTTAGCGCATCTTAACAGTAGCACTACCCACGACGCCCCCAACACCAATCCTTATATCGTCTCGTTTGCTGCCATCTCCTCGGCGCCTGGCGCTGGCGTCGGTGCTGCCATGCCACCCTCGGGCCCTCTCAAACGCAAGTTGGATGTAAGTCGTTCCTTTTCCTTCCTTCTTTCCTTCCTTCTCACAGTTCTCACTCATCTTGTCTTACAGGAGCTCGATGACCCTTCTCTGCCGCCTCTACAGCCTCCCGCGACGATCAATGCTCAGCAACAGCAGCAGACCACGACTATTTCTTCGGTCGTTGGCCGCAAGAAGAAGCTCCTGGCTCCTCTTGGACCACCTACTGCAGTCGAGAAGGGTGTCCGCAGCGCTGCCCACGTACGTGTTGTTATCTCACTTATGATTGTTCATTCGTCTCATTTCTCAGTAGCCCGTCCAAAACGCCGGGATGCTCCCCGGCCCGCTCCCCAACCCACGCACCGTGACGCCAGTCGATGACTACGACACTGTCCTTCGCAGTCTTCGAGTCGGCGCAATGCTCGCCCAGTCTCGCACCAGAACCGGCCACCTTGCGCTCGGCATGTGTCGTCTCCAGGTGGAACACAAGGCTGCTACTAGCGAGGAGCTGTTTCCTCAAGAACACTTCGACGCATACCTCGATTCGATTGATCGATGCATATTTCCTTCGTTCGGCCAGGTGAACGGCGTTGTCGACGGCGACGTACCGACTGGAGCCCTTCTTGGGTACATCTATGGTATGGACTTTCCTTCCTCGTCGTCTTGACCACCCACATGTGCTCTTGGTAGCTGCAACGCTGGGGACTGTTGGCGATCTCTCTGGAACCTCCTCCACCAGTGAGCTAGGTGCTCGTTCCGCTCGTGGCAACACCGAAGCGCGGGCGGACGCCTTAATCGACCAGCAGGATGAGGACGAAGACGTGGATGAAGACATGGACGAAGACGAAGACGAAGACGTGGGCGCAGACGCAGACGTGGACGAAGACGAGGACGAGGACGAAGATGAGGACAACGACGAAGACGAAGACGAGGACAACGATGAATGAGAAGGTCAAGCCAGAGCTAACTGCGGCCAATGCGGCCCAGGTAATCACCATCGACGGCTGAGCCTATACCGTCCAACAGAACTGGCGACGTGGATTGTCTGAGCGTGTTTTGTTAGCGAAGCGTCGTGCTCGTGATTAATATGTTGGCTGCAAAATGTTGTGCCCGTGAACGTTGTCTGCGACGTGCACGTCGTGCCCGTGAGTGTCGTCTCGTGTATAATTAGCATATCGTGTGTATCAATACAGATGTCCGTCCTTGTCTTTTGCGACGGACTGCAACGGTCAATAAAATGCATATATCGCATGCCAAAATCTTCAATGACCGAACTTGTTCCCAGCTGTGTGTATCACGCTGACAATAACGCTGACATGGCGCTTGGCATGTCCCTTCGTTTACGTCCTCGAACGACGCGTTCCCTGGCCTTCTTCAAGATCTCGAGCTCTCCCGGCCGTCCCATCATGCCCCCCAACCGTGGGGCTTCTCTCACCTCCCAAAAGTGCTGTGCCCACTACGACGCTCGATGGGTCGTCGTCGTTGAATCTGCGGTGGCCCAGGAGCTCGCGGAATTCATGCGGGCAACTTCGTCAAGTGCGTGAACGTCACCAAGTAACGACGGGCACAGGTATTTATTCAGATGTATACGAGCAGTATTAAGAATCGGAGTTTTCATATGATGAGCTTTCGGGTGCGTTCTTGGCATCCACCTGCAGCATATGCCCTCCAATGTCTGATGCGGAGTACAGAATATGTCAGAGAGGGCTTGCAATTGATTCTAGAGTGTTGCGAAGAAAATGGACGCTAAAATGCAAAATATAACCAACTACCCCCTGCGGGACTCGAACCCGCAACCTCCAGATGCCCCGGCCACATGACTGAAGAAGTCACGTGCATAGAAGTCTGACGTCATAGCCATTAGACAAAGGGGGCTTCCGAGAGAAAGCGCTAGAGACCATGATAACCCCAGGCAACGGAGCCTAGCAAATCAGACTTCTACCGTGCGGGGCTTATTCCAGCTGCAGTCCGGTCGGATTCAACACCTACAGACATCATCGATGAGATGAAGGGTCGTCATAGCCATGTTGCTCACCTGGGGTCCATCTTGGTCCTCGGATGTGAGGTAGCCCACTTGGAGTGCCAATAGTGGCGTATAAGTATTTACGATGCCTGTGAGATATGGTGCCTGGAAGAACCTAAGTGTTCTTAGAGGTATGAATATTAATTTGCTTGGGAGGGAAACATACCGACGTGCGGCAAGTGTCCGGGGGTGAAGGAAAGGATCGTGAGGGAAAGGACAGTGGGACTCGGAACAGTCGATTGTCGAGCAGATGGTGGTAGTACTAAGAGGCCCAGTCAAGGGAGGTTGGGGGAGGGTGACAGATGTTACCACGGTTCGACCCCGACGACTTCGCTATTGAAAAGCCGCCTACAGTAATACAAGATGGAAGTGATTAGCCAACGACGAATCAGTCGGATAATGCGATAACCGAAGTCAAAGTTGAACTGACCATGAAATGCTCTCAGGGCGACAGTACTGCTCGTGTCGGGTCCAGTCTGCATCCTACAATGGATTGAGTACGATGTCGTCGGTATACCTATCAAAGATGCTCACCCTGCACGAATCAGAGCAGTACAACGGCACCTGCATCTGTAACGTTCAAGGTCCAAGTTTTGCCCACAGGTGTAATGTTGAACAGACACGGTACCTACCTAAGACTTTGCGCGTGCTGCACGTTTGAGAACTTGAATACTGAAAGCAATCATTGATCAGCACCTAGGGGGCAATAGGACGGAGGGCGCTCACGCCGCTATGGTTGTTGTAAGCCGCATTGTCTGGACCGCCCAGACGACGAATGTCGGCCGCCACCTAGAGGTCGCCCTTCATGGTGGTTTTCGATAGAAGGGAACCTTGTAGAGACGGAGGGAATGTCGGGAAAGCACTTGTCGTGATCTGCTGACAACATCGCAGCCATCAGCGGGGAGACGAGAGGTCGTCGGAAGGCAAAGGACACACTGGGAAGTAGTCATGACGCTCACTTCGTTGTGGGGCCCAGTGATCCGCGGGCAGTTGGTTGGGCTCGCACCAACACCGTCGTGACTCGGAGCGATGCCTGTGAGAACTCTATTTTTGAGGTACGTCGACTTGATATGCTTGCTTCAGCAGCGGGAGACGTACCAACGTGCTCCAAGTCTCCGATGGTCGGTTGACCCGCTTGTAGAAAGTCTGGTGCGGAGGACGACAGCGGGGGGAGGGACGCTGGAGTGTCGAGCATATGGTGGTAAGAGGTCAAGGAAGGTTGGGGGAGGGTGATGGACGATGCAGCGGTTTGACCCCAACGACTTCGGTGACTTGGCCTGTGTTTGCAAGGTCTTGCGTCATCGTTCCCGATCGTTTGACACACGTCAATAGTGAGGTGGACGAATCGAATCGCCATGTCCAAAACGGCACGTCGGCGCCAGCACCCGATTAGAAGCCCGGTAGATATGTTTGGCACGGCCAAATCCGACTCGGAAACGTCAGCCACTAGACTAATACTATATAGTGGGTGGCCGCGTGTGCCCAAAGAGAAGGAATCGGTGTAGCAAGTTACACGAGAGAAAATATGACGACGATACTTATAACCTACTATATGGAAACACCGTGCCGTGGACACCAAACCAAAAACTACACAACGAGCTTCGCGATAGCGTCCAGCCCCACGCACTCTGCCGGCTGCATCACGCTCCCCTCCTCTTACCGCGTACCATATCCGCCTTCATCACTTCTTTCCCTTCTTCCGCTCCCTCCGCTCCCTCCGCTTGAGAGCCCTATTGCACTTCTCTTGAGTATCATGCCGCGACGAGAAGTTGTCCTCGCGGACGCTCCACCCGCACCGCAGGCACTTGCGCCGCAAGTCCATATGTTCCGCGCCCATAACGTGCGACTTGACAGCCCCAGCCTTCTTGAACTCCCTCCTACAGTCGTCATACTCGCAACGGAGGATCTTATCCCAATGGACTTTGTGCGTGCTGGTGAGGTAGCTGAAGATCTTCTCGACCGCCATCGGGGGGATAGGGTTCCCGGCCCACGTCGGTGGTCGCGACCAGTCGATATGCTTGTGGGTGATCTCAGTGGATGACAACGGCGAGTCTGCGGGGTGGTTCGAGTCCTTGTCCGCCTCGGTGTGTTCTTGCTGGGAGGGACTGGATTCGGAGGAGAGTTTGGCGGCTTTAGCCTTCGGAGAACTCGAAGTCGAGCAAGTCGAGCGTGCTTTGCGTTTCCTCGGCCTTGAAGACGATGCCAATGGTCCTACGATCTCGCCATTACGGTGCGTGATGCCGTCGCGTGGAGAAAAGATCTCTTCACGGGCATTCAGGGTCGACGGATACCCATGGTTGATGAAAGCCGACGGCGAGTCCGGTAGGGAGGCGGGGGACATAGAAGTCGCAAGGTTGCCAAAAGCGAAGGGAACGGACACGGTGCGCGGAGCAGGGACCCAGGCACTGGCAGTGGGGGAGGGGTCTGAAGAGGAGCCCTGTACGAACTCCTGCCAGGGAGCAGCGTACTGTCCATCGAATGACGCAAAGGCGGGGGGAGGCACCACCTGAGGGTTAGGGAAGGAAGAGAATGGGTGGAACGATTGGCCACTGCAGGAGGGGTCAGTCAGGAGGCGTAAAGAGGGATGGGGACGGGCGCACTTTGGAATATGAAAAGTGAACTCATAACCAGAGACGTCGACCCGTTCCTTGCCGAAGCCGAGCTCGAACGCATGGCCGCTAGCCGCAGGTAAATTGTCGCAGTAGAGACCAGCAAGTGCACCAGACAGCTCGCCATTGAATAGTCTCGGGTCGACAGTGGCGGACACTCCGGGCACCGAGGGAGGGCCGAAGGTGGTATTCGGAAGCGCAGCGCCATCCCACCAAGTAGGCGCACCACCGTAGACCTCGGGTGGAGTCGAAGTGAATGGTGAATTGTGGGAGAGCGCAGGGGAAAGGCCGTACAAGGTCGAAGATCGAAGGGCGCTGTGAAGGCGTTCGGAAATGTAAGTAAAACGGGACTCAAACCAGCGAGAGACAACGCACTTCTCCTTCTCAGACGCATTGAACGCCAAGCCCACATGTCCCTCTTCCGAACCACCGCAGGGTGCAGGTCCTCTGCCAAAAGTGGCATAGTTGCTCACGCTGACCTCCGTCGAGAAGTAGGTCGCAACACTTGCAAAACGAATGAGGGTTGGTACAATCCAATTAAACAGAACTGTAAGGGCGGCCGCAGGCGCCCTTAGCACAGACCCGGATGTGCACATATACCCGCCGGTAGCTGAGGAGGTAGCTTCTCATTTACTCTGCCTTTTGGCGTAGTGGCTTCGGCGGGCGTGTCCGAGCCAGTTTACAAGAACGAGGCAAGGTGACGCACCCGCGGTCCGAAACAGCCTGACTCGGAGGCTGAGGAACGACGCCGTGGCCGGCGAAGTTCGAAAGTTCTTGAAAGAATTGCCCGAAGTCTAAGCCGTCAATGATGCGCCGTTCTTCAGAGGGGCTGACGAAAAGTTAGATCACGCGCATGCAGCCCAGGTTGAAGAGGAGACTCACAGGATACCAAAATCGGCGGACATCTCGTGGGAAGGATACGTGGGTATCACAAGACCGAAGTGAACACGTCCCCGGGGACAAGACACAGCGGCGAGACAGAGGCGCAAAGCCGACGAGAGTCAACCTGCGAGACCAGGGAGTGCTTTTATTCACTGCCTTCCCGCGCGACCCATGGCCCCCGCCTCGCACACCAAGCCAAAGGAACTCAGAATCCATTGTGCGCATTAGCGCTATCGCTAGTAGTGTGCAAAGCGCAAAAGCTAAGCGAGTCCGGGGGAGAGCACTGCGGGATCTGGCCTGGAAGTCAGGTATCACCAGATTCGGATAGGGAACGCCACAAATAACGGGGAATAAGCCCCTATTCCGAGACAACGCTGACCTCGTTTACGTCACGCTCTGTCTTCTGTGGGGAATCAGCTACGCGAGGCCAAAGCAATCCGGGGTACGCAGCCTTTGTTGACAGGAAATGAGGTGGTGTCCGCCAGTGGGAATGCCACGAACCTGGTGCGCACGCGGCACCGTGGGGAGCGGATCAGCAATCGCACAAAGCTGGCCATGACATCCAGACCCTGGCTGCACGAAACACGTTTCATGGCACTGGAGAGAGAATGTCAACATAACGAAGGTGTGATCAGACCAACGCTCACCAAGAGATACGCCGAGACAACTGCAGGTTACCCGCCACTGGGGTCAGATCTCTGGAAACCGTCAATCCACAACGTAACTTCCCGGCTCCGACACAACAGACATGCCCTGAGAAGGTCACGGAGATCTTCTGTGGAGTCGGTGAGATGAGCCTTGCGGCGGCTCGCGTAAACTTCGTCGGATCGACGCCGAGGCCATGAGCATATCTGAGAAGACAGGAGACTGCGCATCGAGCAGTCCACAATACACGTACAACGCTGTGTCGTGCACGGTGAAGATGTCAAGCCAGAACTCCTCGTCTCGTTTGAAATTGCTGCAAGTCGACGACTCACCTGCCGTTCCGTGAGAACCAAGAGGATCCTCGTCAGAGACACGCGCACGCATTGACAATTGAGGATCGCCCGCATATATGGACTAGGGGAAGGATATTGAAAAGGCACGAGCGATACAGAGGTGGGGCCCAGCAGTTGTCGTCGACAGGTGCTGGAAGGGTCGGTACACTCCCGGGCCGGTCCGTTGAACTTTAATACCATAGCCAAATCTGCTGTCCCGCTCCCCGTCTTTCGTGCGACCATACTTCCGCATACCTACCTGCCTTGCATCAAGATGGTCAGAAATACAGTACACATAGGACGATAAAAAAAGGCACCGATGTTAAGCCTGCAACAATAATCACTGCACTTCCGCCAGCCATCCCTGTACCTCAAGGCCAAAGAAGGCAGGTAGGTTGCGCCAGAGCTTGCGCATCACCGCGTCCTGATTCTCTTGAACTTGCTCTAAACACGTGGTGCAAAGCAAGGATATCTCCTCCAAGTCCCAAGGCTCGAAGATCGCCGCCGGTTCGGACGACATACCGCCTAAATCCATCCCTTGTAGCAGTATCTCATGCAACCGATTCTGACATGCTTCCGGTTTTGCACAGGACACGCTCGGCGCGCCGCCGAAGATTTCCTTGAGGCCGTAGAAGGACTCTTTGATGAGCGCGTCGCGGGCGCCCAGAGCCCGCTTGATGTCTGTGGGACTCAGATGTTCGACTGAGCCATCTTCCCGCATCCACCCATCGAGGAGATTCGGCCCGAGCGAGGCGCAATGGAATAGTGCGGAGGGGATAATCATCGATGTGTCGGTGAGCACGGCCAAGTTGACAGCCCCAATTGCGTGAGTTGTTGTGAAGGGAAGGGTTTTTTCCATGCAATCAGGACGGGTGGTGTAATACTTCTTGAGGAGGGACATGGCTTGTTGGAAGATGTCGTCGATCTGGTACTTGTGGGAAAGGCGAACTACGGCAAAGATCTGCTCGAAGGACACGTCTAGTTGAGAGCCGTCGCTCACAAAGCTATCCTGGGGTCAAAGCAATGATCTGACTGCCGACATATGGAAACACGTACATTCTGTGCGACTTTGGTATCAGAATGCGGAGTAAATGCCGCAAGTCCTCTGGGGATTCCGAGAGGTGGATGACCGGACAACCTTGGTAGGTTTCGTCTTCCTTTGAGGACGCGGCGGTGAACATGTCGGCGAAGACTGACGACTGCGCAGCGAGAAGACCACGGTATATGCGGAAGGAGGTGTTGCGAGAAATAAGGACGATGTTTCCATCCTCGAGCCAGAACTCTTCGTCGTGTTTGAGGTTGCCCGGCGAACCAGGTTGTCCATCTGTCGCACTATCTTCCGGAAGGGACCGTGTCCGCTTCGAAGGACGTGATACTTCTGACATCTCGCAGGAGGCTGGGTGGTTGTTCGTGTACCTTGCCGCGAATGTAAGAGATGATCCCCAAGGCGCAATGAACGGAGAAAAGAGACGTCCGCAAGACTTTGATATAGGAGTAAGTACTTTCGCCAGTCGCATGTAGACACCTGAAGTTCACGACGCAGTCGGCATACTCCGAGCTTCCGAGTCCTTCCGAGCGACTCCACCACTGAACAACGGAGTGCCCACCATCTACGTCTCGTCCAACAAACACCGCATGTGGTAGCCTGACCTGCGCGAACGTGAATCGATACTTTCAATTACATAAGTACTAGCGTGAATCTGTCGCGACTGGCACTTGAAGATGCGGCTGCCTTCCCAACTTCGAGTCTCAGTCAGAGATTCACGGTCCTAAGACAGTCGTGGACGACCACAACGTCTGGTCCGACACGTACTCCATCGACTCTGACTCGCACATCGACGGCGTACTCGACGTGATCGTAGGCAGTCGGGTCCTGGAACGATTTCCGCCGGCGTTCAAGTTGTGGCATGCTCAGTCCGCCTTTAGAACCATTCCGAGACAGATTCCACAAATTCAAGGGTCTCAACCTGCGGCCGAGCGACTTGATCCTGAGGACCAACTGCGGAGTAACTGCGGACAGGAGGGATTAGAGGGGTTCCGAATTTGTGACGCAGGCAGATGAATGCAGACCTACTCTTCACCGAGCCAGCCTATACTTAGAGAGTTGGAGCATTCCAGGACAGTTGAATATCCGTGCGGCAATGTGTATCCTGTACTAGTTGCTAGTCCTCATGCAAACACAGTGCATCATCCCACTGGCACCGCCCTGCTAAGTTTTCAATGAAGGGATGGAACGCACATAATGTCATCGTAGGTCGAGGGTTTCGAAATTCATTGCATCCTGCAGCATTGCCAAATATTCGGTCAGGCTACTGAAATATGTCGGAGGGATGAAATCACACACATAATTGCTGCTGCGCACCCAATGTCAATGACATCGCCATATCATTCCCAGATCTCGAACCGGATGCCGTCAATGTTTCGTGCTCGGAAGACATCACCACCACTGGGAGACCGGTGGCGTCTCGGGATGCGGAACCATCACGTTCAGGTTGGGACCTCGGTCCGCCCACCGCTTGTAGTTTCTCCCTGCATACGAAGTCGGAAGATGTGGACACACTGGAACAGCTGGCTAAGACGAGCCCCCCTCCAATGGCATGCCAATGGAAACGGAGCTAACCATGCCAGCCACCCAGTGAGTATCGACCAACCAGCGTCGGAAGGTACACTCACTGCATAGCCCCTGTTCGGGGCACCAAATTTAGAGCGGTGCCGGAACCACTCATTATGGTTGTACGGAGATGGATGCGGCACGGACTTGGTCGACGAACTCCTCCTCCTCCGTCTCTCGGCATTACACTAGCCTCCTAGTGACGGGTCAATATGTGCCCCTTCACTCGTCCGCCGATACCAGTATAAAACACCCACCTTCTGCGCACCACCCATGCTCCATCCCACCGGCTACCCATCTCTATAACCCACACACTCGCACCAGATCTTCACCATGTTCTCCAAAACCGCCTTCGTTAAGCTCGCCCTCGTGCCCCTCGCGGTCCTTGCGGTCCTCTCTCAGTTCGCCTCCGCCTCCCCCGCTCCTGCTCTCGAGGTCCGCGGTGACTCCTCGCCGATGGCGAGGCGCGACTGGTACGTACCCCACGCTATACTCGTCTTGATGGGATCGGGACTGAGGACACTTGCAGGGACGGCTCCGACGGGAAGCCCAAGAATGGCGAGGACTGGGACGAGGACTGGGACGACAAGAAGAAACACGGGAAGGGGAAGAACGGTGACTACTGTAAGTGGTTTCAGCCCCTTGTTATGAGAAGGTGATGTACACTGTAGGACTCACGAACGGCACGTCGCAGTGGCGAAGAGGGGCGGAGAGAAGGAGAAGCACGACAAGGAGGGTGGCAAGAAGCACGGGAAGAAGGAGTTTTATGAGGACTACGACTGTAAGTTGTTTCAGCACTCATCGCAAGGCGAGGTGTTGGACATATCACACCGCACATTACAGTGGCAGCCCGGGATGACAAACACGGGAAGGATGGGAAGGGGAAGGATGAGAAGGGGAAAGATGGAAATGGGATGGACGGCAAGGGTCACAAGGCTGGGAAGGATGGCAAGGACAAGAAGAGTGGAAAGAACTAGGATTGAGAATATGGCAATGATGGCTACTAAAGCCAAGTCTCTCGTGCGGTTACCCACATCTTCTTGATCCCCTTCCCAGGACGCTTTACCCGTTCACCAGTACCAATAGGACGCATCATTTCATATCGCCTGTAACACATAACACAACGCGTTGATGGGACATACCACGATGATACCGGTGTCTGTACCTTTAGAACCCGTGGAAGGCTGGAAACGAGACGGTTCGGCTGAGGGTATGCACGGAGAGCATTCCTTACCATCCTACAAGCTAAAGTCAACGATGGATATACAATTTTAAATCAAAACGTACTCACTGTCGAGTAACATGTTCTAGGGCATTTGCTCTGTACCGCGTAACAGTATCGCTCTAGAACAAGTCTGTGCAAGGTTTGCTCCTGACGAGTAGCATCCAGTGTCGCGTACAATGCTCGGTACATTTCACAACGCCAAGTCGCGCGAAGAACTGGTCTCCCAGGCTGTGATGGGCGTCGTAATCCAACTTCGGTCTATGGCTCGGACAGATTGGAATGACGTGAATGATGGGTATTTGTTGAGCCAGCCTCTCCTTGAAGCCGGGGTATTTGGGCGAATAACGTATCGGACTGGCGCCACCCATGGCCTGTGCTGTTCGTGAAGTCAGCATTCTGGGCATGGAGTCGGCGGATCTGATCGTATGCGCTCTTACCGACAGTTCACATAGCCGCCTATATCAAGCAGTACTAGCTAGTCTCGACAGGCCATGACGAGAACGCGGCACAGATGAGCTGCGAGGTAGATTGTCCCATCAACATACCATTACCCTGTGAGGCGTACAGTACGGTGAAACCGCCGCGTGCGTGCACTCTCTCTTCATTTGGGGTTCGAAAGAGATAATACGCGGACCTAAACGTAGGTTGGTCAATCAATGCCGCACTGTCATAGTCATCGACCCACCTGTACTCCTGACCGTATGACGTCCGATGTTTGCGGGACGGTCAGGTAGGGTAGTCGCCGCGAGGTGCACGCTCGTCTCCCGACTTGCTCCCCGTCGGCGATGGACAAATGCAGACACCGTGCGGAAACGGCGCTAACGGAACAGGGGACGGGCACCGCCACGCTGGACGGGAGCAAAACATTTAGTATTGGCCGTTCAGCGGAAGGTGGCTGCGTACAGGCCCCAGTTCAAGTTGGGGCCATTCTGATCGGTACCAGAACCTGCTTGTTATGGTCGGGAAGAGGCGGATGTGTGGACTCGGTCAGCGAACGAGCCTCTCGCAACAGGCAGATGGGACTCACTTTCGACAAGGGTCAGATCGAGCACCACTTTGTTCGTCCACTGCAGATCACGTATAAAAGGACCCGCGTTGCACGCACCCATGTTCCAACTCAATAGCTTTACACCTCCCATTATCTCCACCACTCAACCAACACACACGTACTTGCTTTCAATTATGTTCACCAAGATGAGTTGCATCAAGTTTGCCCTCGTGCCCCTCGCTCTCTCGACCGTCTTCTCCGACATCGCCTCCGCCACCCCCGCGCTCGCGCTCCAGGTCCGCGACAACACCCCGTCGACCACGAGCAGCGGCTCATGGCCCAAGAAGACCGACTGTGGTTGCGAATGGGCTTGGGACAAGGACCACGTCCCGAAGGTCACCCAGCCGAACAAGGACACGGTCTGGAAGGTCGGCGACAGCCAGAAGGTCACCTGGTAAGCATTCGTGTCCCCGTCCGGTGGGAATGACGGCGTTGCTGACGGCGGGCTTGCAGGGAGAAGAAGTGGGATGACAAGAAGAACGGGAGTTCCGACGGCAAGGACGGGAAGAATTGGGGCGATGGAAAGGATGGAAAGGATGGCAAGTGCAAGGGCTGGGACGATGGCAAGGACGGCAAGAAGAGCGGTTGCAAGACCAGGCTCTTCCTCCGCAAGGGCGACGACCTGCCTTTCCGTAAGCAGTCTTGTTCCATGCGCTCGACATGTACACTAACCTTTGGTGCGCAGTCATCCTCGCTGAGGGTTTCGACATCAACGCAGGCTCTGTCGATGTCACCGTGCCGAACGTCTTCGATGGGAGTGACTACCGCGTCACCTGTAAGTCACTTTTAGCATCCGGGCATGTGAGGACATGTAAAACTTACCGGGTCATGCATTGCCTAGTGTCAATCCGGGATGATAAGCCCGAGCTGCAGAGCAACAGCGACAAGTTCAAGATCACCAATGATCACAAGGATCACAAGGTGTGCAAGGACGGGAAGGATAAGGATGGCAAGGATTGCAAGGACGGTGGCTACTAAATCTGTAGTACGTACTAATCCTGCATCATTCACCATCTTGACCCCGTCTCTCCGCTCCATACCCTCATATAGTCATACCCATTGATATTCCGATGTGGCCGATAGTTCGATTGCGCTATACTCCTGTTACACTATCCATACAATGTGTTGTGTTCATACAAATATGCACTTGTTCTGTCCATTATGCGTGTGTCCCTACAAACAACCTCAACATTCGTCGTCTGACACGTTGCACAGAATTTGTACATTCACACTCACCAATCGTTCACCAATCCGCAAAGCCCACGATCTTCCCATCCCACACCCACCAAATCTCCTCATCTTCCTCATCTTCCTTTTTTCCTTCCTCCTCAGCACCACTGACTTCAATGTTGTTAGCAGGCGGAAATTGTCCCTTCGCTGTCGCAGTATATGCTGACCCGCCCTTGCAACCGATCCAAACGCCCTCGGTGCACACGCCCTTCGCCTTGGCCTTCGCCTTCCCGAATGCAGCAGAAGTCGCACCCGCGCCCCCGTCTTGGAGAAAGTTCTCAAGCGCACCGTCCAAGGTTCTGGTCAAGTTCTGTCGCGCTGCCCATGCCGGATGTAAGTACCCCCGCGGCGCGCGCAAGTACAGGTGTGTCTGCGTTGGCGCTGCAACAAAGGCGAAAAGCATTCATCAGTCGAATCGTAGGCCGGGGTCGTGAAAGTACACGACTCACCTAGCTCACTGGTCATGTCGCCTTCGCCGTCCACCCAGGCTTTCATGAGAGTGCGCGAGAGAAGGCGCTCGGCGGCGCGCAGGGCCGTCTGCTCCTCCGCGTAGGTCAGTTCGGGAGACAGTTCGCGATGACTTGGGGGCACAGATGCCCGAGCGTTGTATTTGGACGAGACTTGCGAAGAGTCGGGGGGCTTGGGGGTGGTTTGGGGTTCCGGTGCGTCCACGGCGTCCACCAAGGAAGATGGGAGCGGATGGATAAAGGTGAACGGCGTGGGTTTCACAGGAAGCGGGGTGGCAGGGATAAAAGGCGAGGGTAAAGATTCGGGTGAAGGAGCAAGAGACCGCTTCGGAGGCGATGGTGAAGAAGACCGAGAGAATGGTGAAGGGGAGCGAGAGGATGGCGGACCTGAACGAGGATCAGAGTAGTCGTCGTCGTCGTCGTCGCCCACATCGTCTTCTTCGCTTGCGTCGTCTTCCGAATCGCTTCCTTCATCTTCGCCTCCGCTGTCCTCCCCTTCGCAGCACTCTTCAAATTCCTCGCTACCCTCCTCGCTGCTAGCTCCCCCTTCCGAGTCGTCCTCGGCCTCGTCCTGGGTCGAGACTTCGCAGGGTCGGGTGCCCCAGACCTTGATATCTAGACCATCGATCGTGAGCACGATCCGAGCGCGCGCAGTGTTCGCGCTCTGTCCAAGGACGAACATCAGGTGCACCGTCCTTCGACTGGGTCCCGTCACGCTGCTCGGCTGCCCATCGGCGTGTCCGTTCTCGTCGCTCGTCGCAGTCTCTGGCCTCGCCTTCGCAGACTTGCACTTGGCATATGCGGTGGATAGCGCCACAAAGGTAGTTTGGAGATGGGACGAGAGGGTGTCAAACGTGGCGAGGAGCTCGTCGCGCTTCTTCGCGACTTTTGGGTTGCTCTTGCCGCCAGGCATGCGAGAGAGCTGGGCGACAGGACTAAGAAATGAAACCACGTATGAGCTCTTGAATCATGAATGACTATTCCGTACTCACAATGGTACCTGGCTCTTCAGGAAGAGGGTATGCCCCAAGAGGGACAGGGAGAGGGCTGCGGCCATGGTATGCGATATGGACGGAGTCTCGAGGATAACTGTCGGTACCTTGAGCCGCTCAAAGAACTCCTCATGACCCATCCCATTCTCCTCTCCTTTGACCGAAGATGGCGATCCGGTGTCCAGATGAGTGTCGTGTGGTGGATGGATAGTTGGTCGATTGTGGTTGGGGATCGCTCGGACAGCGTGAACAGGCTCATCAAGGGTTGAGCACACTGGCAGTGGTGGGGGTGAAGTCGCAGGGGCCAGGATCATCATTCACCGTAGCCCAGGTGGGCTGTGAGCGCAGGAATCTAGGACAAGACGGTAGAAGACGTCGAGGTGGTCGTGAAGGTGGTCGTCGGGGTGATCGTCGAGGTGGTCGTGGTCGTGGTTCAAGCCCAGTGCGAGCAGCAGAACGTGCAGGCGAGTCGCGTCCGCTTGCGCGTGTTTGTCACGTGACGTTGCTTCAGGGCCGGCTTGGGCGCGCACGCAGAAAACTGGCGGCTCGCGAGATTTTCAGGCTGTCCGTCTCCCCTCCATCTTATACAACACGGTTTCCATATCTTCCTGCGCTTTCCCGCTCCCGGGTCTGGCAGCCGTTTCGCACCAGTCGCAGCCTTGGCAACATCTTGCATGTACTTCATTACCCACTCGCTCATGCCTAGGGACACGGCTTTCTGTGCCTTCGTCTCCTTTACTAGTGATGTGGAAGATTGACGATGCTCTCTCCACGCTTGGACGTTCGGACTGCGTGTCGTATCCCGTGGACGATCGAGCACTAAGAAGAGCATACATCTCGCGCTGGAGTGCCCATAGGGTATGTTACCGTTCAAGTTTTGATATGATTCCCGCTCTGTAGTTGTTATATGCAATGAGCCGTTGTTCTCTACATGTCATTTAAATTCCCAGTCAATCTTAATACAGCCCCTTTATGCTCTGTCCCAGTGGACTTAGTAAGTTAGTTGTCTCTGATCCTGATCAGACAGCGTGACTTGTCGGTGCTTCAGCCCACTGTCGTACACGTTGGATCGTGTCCGAGTCACTGGGTTGTCAAGTGGAATGGATAATGCACATGTTACAGTTCCCTCCTGGAAATGGCCCTCCAATGTTTCTGTTCCACGCATTACCCATTGGTACTGTACACAGTACGACGACGAACCCTGCAGGACCTTTGACATGATGAGTACCAGAGCTGTAGTTATGGTGTTTCTCGTTCGGGTCGTCCCAAACGTCGGTGCAGCTGGCGGCCATGATATCGATATTCATGTTCTTTCCCTCCGCTACAGCCCCGTCGTCGAACTCTCTCGATCCTAGACCCTTTGTTCCCTTCTACCACGCCCTACGAATGCATTACTACAGGCAGTTCGTTGAACGTACTTATGATACTCACCAAATAAGTGAGTTGTACGTCGCAGTCCTGTCCCTGAACAATGCAATCCTCGTGGAGACACTGTGACGCTGTAGCAAGTAAGTAAGCACTCAGCTGGGTCTCTCCAACTGATTAGCGTTCAAAATTAGCACGATAAGGCGAAGGCTGCCTGAGATTTGGCGCACCGTCTCAGCCTCAGAACACCATCATCCGATTCATGATCCTTCTATCATCCCGCCTGGCCACATGGCGACGGAGCACTGCCCATGCTCATCATCTCCTTCGAAGTCTACAGTAAGCGGGCCACGGTTCCATCTCATCATGGTTCGGACGCTGACCCGTTGTTTCGCCGTTCCTCAGTTCCGTGCCAGCCGACAGAAGTATAAAACGCATAGCAAGTTCTCCAGACCACCTGCGGCTACCCTCGCCTCCTCGCCCCCTCCCCACATCGGACTAACCCCGTCGTCACGGCACAGTGAGAACGGACATGTTCGGCAAGGCCCTCCTTCCTCTCCTCACGGGCATCGCGGCGATCGCGTCAGTCCACGCCCGGATGATGTCCAAGGCCCAGTTGCACGCGAAACAGGCTGAGGCTGCAGCACGCATCCGCGCGAACATGCCCCGTGCGACCAGCCCCGGAGTGAAGAACATCACCTTCAGCAATCCGCGCGCGTCCGGTACGTCCCCTCAGCCCCTCAGCCCCTCGCGTGCCGCCGCCGCATCCTCCGCTCACCAAGAATCCCGTGTCCCGTGTCCCAATCTTCACAGAATTCTACGTCGACGGAGCGACCATTCCTGACGTCGATTGGGACGTCGGGCCCAGCTGGTCCGGACTTCTCCCTATCAGCAGCGACCCGAACGAGACCCGCAAGGTGAGGGCTATGTACCATCTTCCCAACTTCGCGCCCACGCCACCATGCGGCTAATGTTCTGTCCGGTAACTAACTACCCACGCCGCATCGCGCGTCGTGCGCGTTCTATAGCTCTTCTTCTGGTTCTTCCCACCCGGGCCGCAGGGCTCCCTGGACGACCTCATCTTCTGGTACGTCTGCCTCCCCCGCAAACCCCGACAGCCGTCATGCTTTGGCTGCGTCGCGCTCCGCTCTCGCGGCGGGCGCGCGCCCGGTTGGAGCATAGGACATCATCTGACGTTCTGTGCGAATATCCCCGTGTAGGACCAACGGTGGCCCTGGATGTTCTTCGCTCGAGGGATTGCTGCAGGAGAATGGGGTGCGTGTCACGTCACTTCTCCAGGCATCCAGCTGAAGCCCTGACTTCTTTTTCGGTTCTGCGGGCAGCCGTTCCAATGGTCGTATGGCCAGGCACACCCGACGCAAAACGAGTTCAGCTGGACGAACCTGTCGAGCATTCTCTTTCTCGAGCAGCCCGTCGGCACTGGTTTCTCTCAGGGCAAGCCGAACGCTACGGTGCGTTTCCCAGAGACATGTGGAAGGTATTTCTGTGTACTGACCGGATGGCTGTAGAACGAGAACGATGTCGCTGCTCAGATTGTCGGCTTCTTCCAGCAGTTCCTCGATGTCTTCTCTGAGTTGAAGGGCAAGAACTTGTATCTGTCTGGCGAGAGTTACGCAGGGATGTATGTTCCTTGTAAGTGAAACCGCTGGGTTAGTAGCTGCGGATCGCTGATATCGGTGATAGACCTCGCAAACTTCATCTACGAGCATCCCACGGACTTGGACCTCACGCTGAATGGTTTCTTCGTTGGGGACCGTACGTCATTTCTTGTCAAGTTTTATTTTTTTTTGCCTGACATAGCCTCGTAAAGCCGTCCTTGGTTGGGATGTTGTACAGGAACAAATCCCGGCAGTGGATTTCGTGCACAAGTACGAAGGCGTCTTCTCGTTCAAGTACGTCCCTCTCCATCCCTGTCCTCATCGCTCACCCTCACGGTCCATCGCAGTCAGACCTTCCTCGCGCATCTCGACTCCGTCGCCGAGACCTGCAACTACGCAGGGTACGTCGAGAAGCACGTCACCTTCCCACCCAAGGGCATCCTCCCCCTGCCTGGCAGGAGCGTCGAGGCCGACCGCGGCTGCGACGTCTGGGACCTGATCTTCGACGCCGCGCTGCTCGTCAACCCCGCGTTCAACATCTACCGCATCTTCGACACCTGGCCCATCCTGTGGGACGTCCTCGGCTTCCCCGGATCGTTCTTCCAGCAGCAGTCGCCCATCTACTTCGACCGTCCCGAGGTCAAGGCCGCGATCCACGCGCCGAACATCACGTGGGCCGAGTGCTCCGACATCGACGTGTTCCCACATGGGGACGCGTCGCTCCCGCCATCGTTCACGGTGCTCCCGAACGCGATCGAGAAGAGCAAGCGCGTGGTCGTCGTGCACGGGCTCGCGGACTTCATCCTCATCGCGGAGGGCACGCGGATCGTCCTCCAGAACATGACTTGTGAGGCCCCTTCTTGCGTTTGATCATCGAAACGCGCGCGCGCGCGTCTGTGTTACTTACATATGTTTCTTTTCGACAGGGAACGGCCTTCAGGGCTTCCAGACTCCGATCCAAAACGACAGCTTCGTTGTTGAGGGCATGGGCGCTCTCGGGAACGTGCACACTGAGCGCGGCTTGACCTACTACGAGGTCGCCCTGAGCGGACACATGTACGTACTCCGCCTTGTTTGGCGTTGAACCGCTCACCTAACGGGGTATGTATGAATACAGGGTCCCCCAGTTCTCGCCGAGGGTACGTTTGAGCTTATCGTGGAAAAGACTCAAGTTCTGTCGCTGACTGACCTTTACTCCCCAGGCTGCGTTCCAGATCATGTCGTACCTCATGGGCTTCCGCGATACCCCGTAGACACACGAGACGTGAACTGTACACGGCAGTGAAGACAACTGACAATGTTACAGCAAAGAGCGAATTGATACGGAAACGCAAAACGCAAAACGCAGGGCGCTTGTTGAAGCGCGCGCGTGTGTGCCGCCGCGATGCCTCGCGCGCCATGTACTGTCACTGTGAAATATCCTCCCTGCTTCATGCCTCGACGCTCTGTCTCTCGCGACATCAAGGATCGTATCCCTGTGCTATGCTTCGAGCAGGGACGCTCTGTGGAGGAGATATGTTCAGTACTGGGCATCAAGAAGAGCCTCGTCTACGCTACCCTCGAATATCACCGCAAATACGGGGTTTCGTACAATCCCCTCGCGCGCAAGCCTGGTAGACATCGCCGCGTGTCTGGAATCATCATCCCTCACATCCGAGCTCTCCTCGAAGAACGACCGACCATCTATGCTGACGAGATCCAGGAGTACCTGGCGAAAGAGTTCCTCCTTCACATATCCATCCGCACCGTTCTTCGCACCCTCCGAGCTATGCATTGGTCCTCAAAGGTCGTCACCAAGATTGCCAAGGAGAGGAATGATGAAGTACGGGCAGAATTTGTGGCTTACATGGCCCAACTAGTCACCGACCCCGCTCAGCTCATGTTCGGAGATGAGAGTGCGGTGGACGCACGCACATCAACTCGTCGTCGAGGCTGGGCTCCCATTGGGATGCGCTGCGTACAACGGGCTTGCTTTGTGCGCGGAAAGCGGTACTCCCTCCTCCCAATCCTGACGCTGGATGGACTTATCACTTGGAAGATCTTCGAGGGGTCAGTAACTTCAGATATGTTTGTTGATTTCCTCCGCAAGTTTGTGGTATATTGTGACAACACATGATCCCCTTGTCCTATTCATTGACTACTGGACAGATACCATATACATCGCCCTATCCAGGTCCTAGGAGCATACTTGTGCTGGACAATTGCAACATTCATCACTCGGAAGCTGTCCGTGAGCTTGTCGAAGACCAGGCTTGTGAGTACTAACATATGATACTCGTCGCCATCACAATGACAGTATTTTTCAGGGTGCAAGCTTGTATTCTTGCCTCCATACTCACCCGACTTCAATCCGATCGAGATGGCTTTCGCGAAAGTCAAATCAGTACTCAGACGTCGTTGGAACGGAGAACCACATGGTGTGTCGGACATTAGCGATGCATGCCACACTATCACCCCGGAGGATGCTGCAGGGTACTTCAGGGCTTCAGGTTACATGTAGGGAGTGTTGTATTGTACAAGAAACGAGCCAAAAAAGAGGCTGTCTGCGTTTGCGTTCAAGGCCGCGCGACGCGCGAGTTAGGCGCACGGGCGCGCAAGTATCGCGCGTCATCGCGGGCGGGCTTGCGACTCAGGCGCCTTCATGAGCGCCGAGGAAATCAAAAATCAGCTTTCCGTATCAATTCGCTCTTTGCTGTAATGGTTTACGATCCCAGCTTCGGGGCGGAGGGAGCCGGCGAGCCGGGCGGCGGGCCCGCCGCATCGCCACACCCCGCAGCGCTCGTCCGCCAACAATTGTTCCGATGTTCCAAGTCCGAACCATTTCGCGCGACATAATCTCAATCCCAAGAGCGACAGGTATCCGTTCTTGTTTCATTTGGTTCCTTATAATGACTATGATACTAGCGTTTCAAAGACCGAGTCGACGCAAGAAGTGAGCCAGGAGGCTGTATCACGACCCCCAGTCTCGTCCGTTTGAGAACGCTGTCCGCATCAGTTGCCCGGCAAGGGCTCGGTGCAATGCACATCTGGCCAGTTTCCAGGACAACAATTTTAAGAGCATGTCTTACCCTTGCCCTGCGGATTCACGTTGGCGGCAGCGCTTGGGCCAGCGCACTCGGCGCGGGATGTCGGTGACCGAAAAAAAAACCCCCAAAAAAGCCCATGTAAAGCGTTGATTGTCCCGCCGCTTTGCTGTGGCCGGGCGCGTCACTGCTGCCCGCCACCCAATCCCGATCGTCCGTGGATAGGGGCTCCTCCCAAACCCGGTAGCGAAGACCTTCCAGCGGCACGCTCTTTAGGTCGGAGCATGGCTTGTGCACAAAGGATGCTTTTTGACCATGTCAGGTGAAGTTGTGGACTCGCTCGGCGCGCAATTGTGTTGCGGTCATCCAGGGTCATCCGCCCTATAAATGCGTAGTTTGAGGGGAGGGTGGCCAGCAGAGTCTGTCCTCGCGCTTCCTTTCCCTCCGCCGTGCCTCCTGCCGCTTTTCCCTCTCAATTAGATCTCCCTGCACGTCGCGTTCGCGGGCAAGATACCCTCCGGCCAATACCCAGTGACGATGAACTTCGCGGTCCGGGAGCCGGCTCCAGTGTGAGTACCATTGTATCTCCATCCCTCGACCCCTCAACCGACCGCATGATCCGGATTCAGATACCTCGCACCTGAAGGATGCACGAGTCTCTCGGAGGTCCTCGTAGACTTCGAGGCATATCTCCTCGACGAGTCCGGAGAGCAGACGAAGTATGCCTGCGCGCAGGAGCTGGCGGAACTGCAGCGGGACGCGAAGCTGGTAGAGCAGACGCGCCTCCAGGTCGAAGCGGCACTCGCGGAGGAGATACGTCGCCAGGAAGGAACCGCGCTCGCGGCAGCGATGATGCAGGTCCAGGACAAGGTGGAGAGGGTGCGCAGCGGGTGGCTCTCCGAGTCTGAGGAAGAATCGGAGCTGGACTCCGACGAGTGAGTACTCGCGCCTGTTCTCCATCCTAGCTCCGTTCTCATGCACCGCAGATCTTCTTCCTCTTCTTTTTCAGAGTATAGCTCTGAGTCGGAGTCGGAGGTATCGCCATTCCGCTCCACGCCGGCGAGGGCGAACAACTCGACGACCAAACTGCGAAAGAAATCGAAGCCGTACAACAGGCCGACCATCGCCGAGGCGCCGCGCCCAGAGTTCGTCGAGTTCTTCACGCAGAACAAGGCCGGCACGAAGCACGGCCTGGGCGAGAACGAGTACTGGGTGCATTCCATCGACTGGGTCAACGCCCCCTTAACATGGAACGGCGAGCTGATCCGGCCCATGCCCGCCGACGAGGTCGTGCCCTACCTCAAGAGCAAGTATGGTATCTTCCAGGAGGGGAAGTGCAAGCTCGACTCGTGTGGGGACGCACAGCCCGCTGTGTCGAACCTGAAGAACCACCTTCTGTCGTCTGCGCACATCAACCTCCGGCGCAAGTGCCAGACCTGCCGCTTCGCGACCCGGGCTGACATGTTCAATGTGCGACACAACTGCAGGGCGCAGAAGGGGAAGAATGCTGAGGACATTCGGAGGTCCCCTGGCTGGCCGGTGGCGTCGTACACCTGGCGTCCCTCGAAATGATCGCCGCGGCAGCAAGACGGGGACGCGCTTTGTCTCTCGGGCTGGAGTCTGGACCACTCACTCCACGCTCATTTTCTACATGCACATACGTGCTTCATCGTTATACCGTTTCACATATTATACCCCAATGTTGGACTCTACCTGTATTATAGTACTTCTCCCTCTGGTACATTTTCGTAATCACCGGTTTTACCCTTACTAATGCATATTTACATTATCAACAACTCCGGTCGATCGACTGGATCCTTTCTCTGGGTGGACATCTCGAAAGCAGCTGTACATGCATTGCACTTTTGAGACATTGGTACACTGAGGACACTGAGGAAAATCAGAGTTAAATAGATCTTATATGGTGGTTGAAGTTGAAGTGGCGGTTAAACCGTCGGCGCTTGTTAGGGCGCTAACCGGCTTGGGAGTAAGCCACCGCCTGGATATGGTAAAGGGTTAGCCTGACCGGTTGGCAAGGTTACACCTGCTATGCAACGAAGACAAGGCGATCCGCCGTCTAGATCGCGTGCTGAGTACCGCAGCAACTTCAAGTTCTTGGAACATCGACCTACACTGACATGTATGTTGCTCGAAGTTATCGCTGTCAGCGGTGGGACGATGCTTCCGAAGCTCGGATGATGAGTGGCCGTGGCTGCCTCGCGCAGCAGGCGCTCGAGCCTCGAGGTCTCAATTTCACCATCGAACCACCACGATTCATCATCGATGCATCATGGCTACTACACCTGCACGCATGGAACCTGAACAAATGCGCATAGTACCGTCCCTTGATCAAGATATGGGTCAATAAGCGCACAAGGTCGGTACATATCCGTTCCCTACATCTCGCCTCATGAACCTCAAGCTTACTCTGAGTTTCCAGGGCTGTTAGGACATTGACAGTCGTTGTTGCAACAAAGTATGTCTATATCGCGGAAAGTCGAAGGTTGAAGCTGAAGGTTCAGCACGGGTGGCGTTCGGGTTACAAAGCCGGGTACTACCCAAGCGAGAACCCATACTCCTTCCTGCAGAAGACTGATCATCGAACCGATGCATAGGACAGTTCCCATTCTCGGACGACGTTCGTTAAAACGAGCGAGTACTGCACGTAAGTTGTGTCATGAGACTCTGCTTCACGACCTCATGACGGTTTCCTCCCCTAGATAAGCACATCAGGTTCAACGAAACCATGTGAGCACCCCATTACCTCCTGTATGCATCTCATTTTCTGACCGGAACCAGTAGTCTCAACCTAGCTATCAAAAGTCCACTACCAGCTACAACAGCCCCCACGAAACCTCAAGATGTCTCCAGACAACTTCGCACCCCATCGTCGCGTGATACCCCGACTGCCGGAGGGTCCATGGGGCTGCCTAACGTAAATGGAGCAAGGAAGGCGACCCTTGGACTTGCCTCGCTCCGGGACGACTTATCGATCACGTTTGTACCTTGCGGTTACCTGCGCTGCACGAGTTCCCCGCTCTTGGGAACGAGACCATTGCAAGGCCTAGGCCCAACGGCTTCGGATCTCAATTGACTGCCTCAGATGCCACCGCCAGCGACGTGTCTTCAGACGACTCAGACGAGGAGAGCGATTACGACAACTTTGCAACCGCCGAAAACTCGCACGAACTTGACAGCGATGGCTCGGAGTTTTCCGGTCTTGCGGGCAACGGGACTCCGTGCATCGGCAAGGTGGTTCAAGGAAATCTGATTGGCGCCGACAGCAATCGAGGGCACCATGAGGTCGATGGCATGCGTCTGTGACGATGAAGGTGGTTCCGACTCGGACACCCTCAACGACGAGGGCACGCCGTCTTCCAGCAGGGACGAGTATGTTCCGCCACAAGCAGCCACAAAACGCAAGGCGAGGACTGGAGCCCCAGCGCCATCGGGGGAGCGCGCGGGAAAGCGCCGCTGACACAGAACGCCCCTCGGCGCCACTATCCGCGCCAGGATCATCGTGGTGGTCAAATCAACGTGATGCAGAGGTGGTTCGCCGTGGGGAAGATCCTGGTGGCTATTTACAAAGACCCTGTCTAGCCTCGGCCTCGATAAGATCTTTTGGAGTACGATCCTTCCTCTGTCTTGTAGCCACCGTCTGCCTCATGCTGTACTGTATTTGCGGGAGACCCTTGGAATGCGACAAGAGTGCCGTTGAGGGATGTTTCAGGGCGTTGTCTTAAGCCGCAGGGTCGCAGGGCCCAGGCGGTCGTTAACCCCCCTTCTCACATCGCGTCATCATCACTAGTGATGGCCGTGCAAAAAAGATTCTATCTCCGATGCCTCGTTGCAGCGGCGAGGTTGTTACCACACTTGCCTTATATGGAAATGGCGTAAGGCCCAACGTGACCATAATGTTCTTTTCCAACAAACCAACACCACCGACTCGTCCGTGTCTCCCGCTCCTCCCTTCATCCCTTCAGAGCAGCCTTATTCTGACATACACCGTCAACTGTAGGTCGGCGCGGGCCGTTTCGGAGGTAAATCGCCACGCCAGCGCGTGACACATCGATAACCACCGCAGACGCCCGGCAAGGTGCGTTTGCTTTGTGTTTTGCGCTGGCAACGTGGAGTGCGCGTTTCATGCTCCACCCGGCCCTTCATCCTCTCGGTTCACAACTAACAATGACTTTCGGCAGCCTGGGTGCGCATCAGCCCATCGGAGTGATCCGGGTGCGAGAGGCTATATAAACGGGGCTGCTTAACCACCAAGGCGGCTCTCCCTCTCTCCCTTGCTCACCCACCTAGAACTCACCATGCGTAGCGGTAAAGGCATATCCCGCGGCAAACACGATGCTGGGATGCGCAACGGGGGCCCGGATGTGGACAAAGGCTTCGCTGCGCCTGGCCGGCGAGGCGATCGGTCGTCTTCGGACTCTGACGATGCTAACGTGATGCGCCAGCTCCTTTCCCCGTAAGTCTTGCTCTGAGTGAAGGGGTTTGGTGGCGTGAATCGGTATTTAACGTCGTCTGCAGGGAAAATCGCCAGCGGGTGGCGGCGGCGGCTCGGGGACGGGTGGCTAGTCGGCGGGACGTCGATTCCGACGGCCCGGCGAGTGACACCGATGACCGTGCTTCGGCAATGTCTGAGGACGAGGTCTCCCGCCACGCAAGGTGAGTGCGGCGTGGCGTGGACGTGTAAATTGAGGTTAACTCGTTTCCTAATAGGCTTTCGCGAAGTGGCCACGCCGTCGGCACGGAATCGCCGGTTACTACTCCCGTGGGGTCGCCAAGCCAGACGCCGGTACCCAACAGTTCTTCTTCCGGCGGCAGGTCGCGCGACAACGATAAAATGGACGTGGACGATGTCGGGTGCGACACACTTCGCCTTTGTTCTTCGTTGTTTCTTTTTCTCAACGTTTACACAGTGGTGATGCCCCTCGGCGCACCTCCGGCGACCGAACACGGCGCGACGGTAATGCGCCTCCCCCGCAGGAAGATACTGCGCAGGTCAATACACCACCGATTGCGTACGTGGCGTGCCACACGTGGCCGCCGTGTGCGGTTTGCGCGCGCATAACCGGGACCTCGTTGAAGCACATTCCAAGCATCACTGCGCAAGCCCGCAAGCGCATTGCTCAGACGATGCCGCCTGCGACCGACATACCCCCACCGATAACCGGACCTCAAGATATCCCTCGGTTGCCTATCGTCCCGCCACCTCCGGTCAACGCTGTGCCACCTCCCACCCCGCCGTTGGATCCCACATCTCAGTTCCCGCCACAACTTCCTATGGACCCTGCGTCGCCGCCGTTCTCATTATCGCCCTCGAATATGCCTCGTTCTCCGAATGGGCCAAACGCGCCCCCCAACACGTACCCGCCGAGGTCCGACTACCCCATGGAGCCCTTGTTCATGTCGGCCTTGAACGCTCCCGGCGCGCATCGCCAGACACAGTTCAAAATTCTCCCTCCGGGGGCGGACGGCAGGCGTACGCTGCAGAACAACATGCTGAACAGCATGAACGGCGGGAACCGGCCCGGGGGCTTCTACAACCGAACGCAGTCGCGGAACGCGCAACCGTCGTCCTCGTCGACGCGCCTCGAGGACATGGACGGCACCCTGGACGATGGCAGCGGCATGGGCATGGGCGAGGCCCCGAAGCCCCGCGGGCGCGGCAAGGGCCGCATCCCGGGGCGCAAGCCACGCGCGAAGCGGTACAACCGGAAGAAGCATGAGGAGTGGCCGCCCGAGGGGTGGAACCCGATCTGGGAGCAGGAGCGGCCGCGGACGTGGGGCAACTACCTGATCCCGGACGACGTGGCGGCGGACAAGGTGTACGACCACCTAAAGAAGATCTTCGACCTGAAGAGCGCGGGGCTGTGCCACTGGCAGGGGTGCAAGCCGCAGAGCCCGGGGCAGGGCAACCCGGACTACAAGATGCTGAAGCGGCACGTCGAGACGGTGCACCTCGGGCTGAAGCTCGTGTGCAAGCTGTGCGGGGTGCGGAAGCGCGCGGACAACAGGCGCAAGGCGACGCACAAGCGCGGGTGCCCGGAGCGCGAGAACGAGCCCGCGACGGCGACGAAGACGACGGGGGCGGGCAAGGGGAAGGCGGGGGCTGGGGCCACGGGCGAGACGCAGCCCGCGGAGGAGGACGAGCTGATGGAGGACGATATTGGGTCGGATTTGGGGACGGGCGAGGAAGGCTCTATCGAGGACGACGAGGAGATCGACCAGCTCGAGGACTACGGGTCTGAGGAGGACCAGCTCGAGGACGACCAACAGGATGAGGGCCAGGACCAGCGGATGGAGTCGGAGTTCGAGTCCGAGGACGATTAGACGGACGGTCGTTGAATAATCACGAAGGCACTGCGCGTGCTGCTATCAAGTTTTTGCTTTGCCACAATATCTCTGCCGCCTTGTTTGTAACACCTTGTACAGCTCTCATCTATGGACAACTTTCATCCCTTGGGTATTTATCTCCGAGCCACCTTGTGGGACAAAAAAGGGCGGTAGTAGTAGTACTAGTGGTAGTAGTAGTTAGTTCTTGTTTTTTTTTGTTTCATAGGATGCATATTTCTCTTCAATTAGAGCGTGAAAGCTCAGATTCAATGCCGACTTTCGTGTGGGCCTCCGACTCTCCGAGCCCGCCGCTGTCAAGATATCCCTCGCCCGCCGAGAAAACCCCGCGCGTTTGCATGAATTTTTCTGTGACGTGGAACGCACGTGAAGGTGACGAGTGGCGTGTCTAGCGCGTTGATGCGTCGTTCCGGCCTCCTCAGGACTGTTTTAGACATCGCGCTACACTTGTGAGTAACGCGCTTCTCCTGCAGTCTCTCGAGCGCGCCAATCCCATGCGAGCGCCGCCCGCGCGTCCTTCCCATTGTCAGGCCCGAAAGTGCACATGGGCAGCTTTGGAAGTTCCTCGTCGAAACACTCCTTGTCGAAACGCTCCTCGCCGCCGTCCAAGGCATTGGTTGTGGAGCCCAGCAACGTTCTGCGGGGAGTGTGGTGCGTTCCGGGAGTTAAGTATGGCCATTCGACCTGAGATATTAGTGAACGATGTCAGGCGGAGTAGTAGAGTACTGTGGCCCGAGATTCGGATTAAGAAATCATCAGTCTCAGGCTGTAGACTCGCCATTTGCCATTCAGCACCTAGTTGGGATTGACCCTCAGCGCTCAGGCCTCCGGTCTAGTCACGTCATGAGCAACTCCAACTGTCTTCCAAGACTGTATTGGAATGACTGGAAGGTGGTGGTAGTAAGTATCAAGTTGCCAGTCACGGTAACGGCGGTCCAGACCTGGCTCGGATTATGCCGAACCGGCGTTAAACTTGAACGAAGCTTAGCGGGTTTCGGCGTTTTTGCCTTGAACATCGATACCCCCACTCAGATCAAGGCAGTCACAAGACTCACAACTTTGACTGCTGATTTAACCGGATGCTAGAAGTAGTATCACGTCCTTCAAAGCGCGCGCGGATCTCGTCAGGAGGAGATGAAGCGGCGGATGGACCGCCTGCTCCGCTGGACGACCTCAAGCACGATGAAGAGTTCTGGCTTGAGGACGGAAACATCGTCCTTATAGCTCGCAACACTGCTTTCCGCATATACCGCGGTCTTCTCGCCGCCCAGTCATCGATCTTCGCCGACAT
Source organism: Polyporus tsugae (assembly GCA_024305745.1). Classification (NCBI taxonomy): domain Eukaryota; kingdom Fungi; phylum Basidiomycota; class Agaricomycetes; order Polyporales; family Polyporaceae; genus Polyporus; species Polyporus tsugae. The sequence goes on along the minus strand of JAHRBS010000010.1, from coordinate 465,742 downwards.
GTTCACGGCCGCATCTTCAAAGGCAGGCGAAACCTACGAAGGATGCCCGGTTGTCCACCTCTCCGAATCCCCGGAGGACCTGCGGCACATTCTCCGCGTCCTTTTACCCAAGTCTCGCAGAACGTACGTGTTGCCATCTAGCCGTTTTGAACATTGCTTTGACCCCACGGTAGCTTCGGCTGCGATGACCCTCAAACGAAGGTGTCCTTGGACCAGCTCTTTGCCGTCACTCGCCTTTCCCACAAGTACCAGGTCGACGACATACTCCAGCAAGCAATATCCCTTCTCAGGACATATTACACCACCCGTCCTGATTGCTCGACCAGAACCCGCACACCCTGCGACGCCTTCACGGCAACTCAAGCGATTGGTGCTGTCAACCTCGCTCTGGTTACCGAAACACCAGTGATTCTTCCCCGCGCTCTATTCCATTGCGCCTCGATCGGGCCATTGATTCTCGCTGGGTGGACGCGGGAAGACGGCACGGTGGAACACTTGAACCCCGCAGACGTCACGCGGGCTCTGAACGGTCGCGACCTCCTCATCAAAGAAGCCTTCTATGGCCTCAGGCGCATCTTCGGCCACCCCCCAAGCAAATCCTGCGTCGAAGTCGCATCCTGCCAGAACAAGATCCATGGACTGTTGGTGAGAGGAATGGACGCAGGCAATTGGTCGTTCGAACCGTCGGAGATCTTCGAGCCGTGGAAAGCGCTCATCGAGGACGCAGAGGACTTCGAATGTCCTTGCGGCGCTTGCTTGAAGGACATTCAGACGAAACAGGAGACGGTGGTGCACGACCTCTGGCGAGATCTCCCTAATTTCTTTGATGTCGAGCTGAAGGGTTGGCCCCCGGAGGTGTTGTGAATTGGTAATAATGGTACCGTGCTCTCATCATCAACGTGTACGCGCTGTGTTTCTGATTACCTTGATGTACAGGGCGTAGCAGGAGTGCGAGAACACGGTCGTGCGAAAGATGGGGAGAGAGGCGGCAGGTTTGGCCATGTCGTCAAGGTTCAACGAATCGAAATGCGCCGAGGCTTCCGGTATGCTTGACGACGATAGCTATTTCATTTTCCCCCGTCTCCTGGCCTATATATCCACAACTGTCAAAGCGTGCGCGTCTCACTAGTGTGAGTACATGCAGTTCGTGGACAAACCGGTCGCTCATCGACTGAGCTTCAAGCCGGGCAACCATTTCTGGCTCGATGAAGGCAATATGATGGTGTCCACCGCGCGCAACACGTTATTTTGCGTGTAACCCGGATTGCTCACGACGCATCCACCCGTTGTAGGCCAATGGCTTGTACGCGGCGAGCTGGATGGTGAGCGCTAAGGGAGTACATGCAGGGTGCACACTTGAGGCGCATGCTGGAACTTGTACTTGACAAATTCTTCGAAGACGCGGACGCGATCCCATCTGCTATGAGTTCGTCTGGGAAGGGGACGGCGAGGACCAAGTTCAACGGCGGTAGCACCGAAGACGCACCAAAGACACTTTGATCGGTACCAAGGGCGGTATACTCAAGGCGACGAGGTAGCCACCGCCTTCCGCTCAACTTGGCTATGACGATGCTGAAGAAGCGTGTGCGTTGGCAGACGAAGAGAAGGTAGTGAATTGGTAGATTTGCGATGGGAATGTAGTCGATTTTGCGGATTGGGAAATTTATTGGTGGGAATTTTCGAGAAGACTCAGCACGGTGTGACAAACACGAACTGTTTTAACGTACAGTTTTCCTTGCAGGGATAGACGTACCATGGACGGAATAAGTGCGTATATTTATGGCCCAAACGATCATGTTTGAAGAGGAAAACGGCAAATACGACTCAAAAAATTGTATCGCTATGTGCGGGTATGAAGCGAAACAGCAGACCTATCCGGGCACGGGAAAGGAAGGCCAAGAACTGGACGGGTCAAGAGCGAGTTGGTGGTACACATTTAGTATCCACCGTTCTTCCCGTCCTTACCATCTTCCCAGTCCTTGCATTCCTTCCCATCCTTATCCTTCCCGTCCTTGCATTCCTTGTGGTCCTTGTGATCCTTGGTGATCTTGAACTTGTCGCTGTTGCTCTGCAGCTCAGGCTTGTCGTCCCGGTTTGACACTGCAATGCACGACCCGTTGAGTTTTGCATGTCCTCGCACGCCCGAATACTAAAAGTGACTTACAGGTGACGCGGTAGTCGCTCCCATCGAAGACGTTCGGCACGATGACATCGACAAAGCCTGCCTTGATGTCGAAACCCTCAGCGAGGATGACTGCGCACCAAAGGTTAGTGAGTCTGTCGAGCGCATGGAACAGGACTGCTTACAGAAAGGCAGGGCATCGCCCTTGCGGAGGAAGAGCCTGGTCTTACAACCACCCTTCTTGCCATCCTTGCCATCGTCCTTCTTGCCGTCCTTGCCATCGCCCCAGTCCTTGCACTTGCCGTCCTTTCCATCCTTTCCATCGTCCCAATTCTTCCCGTCCTTGCCGTCGGAACTCCCATTCTTCTTGTCGTCCCACTTCTTCTCCCTGCAAGCCCGCCGTCAGCAACGCCGTCATTCCCACGGACGGGGACACGAATGCTTACCAAGTGACTTTCTGGCTGTCGCCGACCTTCCAGACCGTGTCCTTGTTCGGCTGGGTGACCTTCGGGATGTGGTCCTTGTCCCAGGCCCAATCGCAATCACAGTCGGTCTTCTTGGGCCAGGAGCCGCTGCTCGTGGTCGACGGGGTGTAGTCGCGGACCTGGAGCGCAGGCGCGGGGGTGGCGGAGGCGACGTTGGGGAGGACTGCCGCCGCGGCGAGGGGCACGAGGGCGCACTTGACGAAGGTGGTCTTGGTGAACATGATGAGAAGTTTGTGTGTGCGTTGATTGGATGAAGGAGGTGTGAAGCTGTTGAGTTGGAGGATGGATGCGTGCGACGCGGGTCCTTTTATACCTGCAGGCAGTAGTAGGCGGGCGAGTGGTGCTCCATCCGGCCCTTGTCGTATTTCTTCAACGAAAGTGAGTCCCATCCACCTGTTCGAAGAACCTCGTTCGCTGACGAAGTTACACATCCGCTTCTCGGTAACCGTAACGAGCAGGTCCTGGTATCGATTCGAATGCGGATGGCTTGCAACAGGGGCTGCGCAGCCACCTTCCGCCCAACGGTGGTTACCAAACGCTTTGCTTCCATCCAGTGTGGCGGTGCCCGGCCCCTGTTTGGCTTGGTTCATCCCGGTTCAGTGCATGGCCGACGCGGAAAACATGTCGTGGGGGGCGGGCGGCGTCTCGACGCAAATCACCGCTCGGCGGCGATTGCCCTACCTGGCAATTCCTCAAACCCTGAACGTCATGATTGCCTCAATCTGTGCCGTAGAGCCATGTGTAACGCGGTCCACACGTCATACAAGCGGACCACACCACTCGTCCTGCTGAGGTCGGAACGGATGCTACGATGGCCGTACATGGGTGGCGAATCCATCCTTCGATATATCCTTGGTCTGACCGCACGCTTGGCATCGTAGCGGGACGCAGGAAGGGCTGCGCTTGCTCGATGCCTTGGTAGGACTAGCTAATACAGGGTCGAGGTGGCTACATGGGTGAACTATCTACAAGTAAGAGTCCATGCACTAAGGTTCATGTCCAGAGCACAGTACTAATCAAGATGCCGGCTCTACTAACGGACTGGCTCAACAAATGGTAGGTCGCCATCCCACCACCCGCGTCACCGAATCCTACCAATCTACCAATCCATCGCGCCTACAGGACGAAGTAGGCTGAGGAAACGCGACCAGAGGCTCGGGGACTCTTCTGCCCGTTCAACCTGGCATTGTAGACTATGGTGAGTATCGGACACGTGCACAAATGGTTCTGAAGTGGCTGACCTTGCGACGATGCTGGCGGGTGTGGTCCCAGAACACTGAACCGGTCGCGTCGGCGATGTCGATGACCACGAATCCGTCGACCACGTAGCCGATGTCCGAGTCCGAGTCGATGGAGTACGTGTCGGGCCACAAACAGTCGTCGTCGCTCTCGGTCGACGCGGCTGTCGCTTCGCCGACCCTCACCTCGTCTCCAGGACTATCGACGTCAGATACGGAGTGTGTGGAGTAGCCAACCCCACCCACAACGAACCCGACGTCCACGATCCGTTCGGCGGTAAGTGTATCGACTGGCACACCGTTTCCTGCAAGAACGCTTTGCCGAAGAAGGGCTGCGTACGATCTGTTCTCGGGGAGCTCACCGGTTCGCTGGAGCTTCTCCCAAGCCACGATCTCCTCCTGCATCCTCGCTTTCAGCGGTCGTTTAAACAACCCACTGGCGTCGATTTCGGGGTCCGTGTATAGTTGGAAGAAGGGTGTGCCGAAAGGAGTACGTGCGAAGGCGCCAGGCCGGAGAATGGGAGACTCGGGGTCCGACATGCTGAAGAACGAAGATGATGCAGGGCACTGCCCGTCAACGAAGAAAAGAGTATGAAGAGAGGGTTCGCTGTAGAAGATGGTGATACGGGTCCAAGGGAGGTGGGGTGCCAGCCGCCACTTGGAGCCTATCTTGTACCCTCGGGCTCGATTCGTACGGTCTTACTACGTGAGTATTCGCTTGGTGACATATGATGCAATTGTTTGTTCAGGTCAACAGTTTAATCGCTGCAAGGCGCAAGATGGTAGACATCTGTGTCTAACGCAGATCTCTGCTGAAGCGCTGAAGGCCAACCTGGAATCCGACTCGGACCTCAGATTAAGAGACAGTGAATTAACCCTGTGACGTGGCATCTTTTCAGCGGAAGTCAGACCTAATAGTATCCGATGTACTTACTTGTACAACTGTTCCGACTTGGAGTCGTCGATGTGCCAGTGCCCATGGCCCATGGCATCAGTGGCAGTCCCAAGAGGCGCCGGGTCGAAGAAGGGCGCTTAGCCCCACGCATGGGCGCTTACACCCGCTCCGCTCGACCAAGTAACCCATCCCTTCCACTCGTCCCCCGGTTCTGTCGCCTCTATCTTTGACCCCGGTCGCGCACACGGCTATGGAAAACAGACCGAAGAACTCACCGCTTTGGGAGGGGTCCCAATACTTGCTGGAGATGGAGCCCAGTATCGACACCGCCAAGCCCCGTTATCGGTACACCGAGGCAGCGGCGTTGGCTCAGATCAGGGTGAGGTCACAGCGTTCTGGCTGTCCATGAATTCTTTCTCTCATTGCCATCCACAGTAGAAGTGGAAGCGGCTCATGCGTAACCGCAGACCTGAAGGGACTATCCCTCCCGAGATGCTCGCCATTGGCAAGAACTCCCCTCCTGTTCTCCTCCACGGTTAGCCTTTCAAAGACGACTAGTACCTCGTCGAGTACGCGAAGCACCGCCGTCTCTCGTTTGAACCTACCCCGAAGCATCGGGATTGGCTCGGCTGCACCACTCCCAAGTTCAACTTCGCAGACGTCACCAAGGACCACCACCGACGGAAGAACATTGTCAACTACCTGTGCATCATGACTCGCATGGTCGTTGTCCTCAAGCTTATACGTACGACTGGGCAGAGGCTCGAGGTTGGTCGGCCGTTCTCGTTCAAATAGCCCCAAGATTCTATACACGTGGACGAACTACAACATGGACGAAGAGTACGACGATCTCGGGCAGCCGGACAGATATGATAAAGTCGTCGAGTTTTTGCATACAGCGATGACCGAGTGCTTGCCGGAAGGCAAGAAGACCGAGTTGAAATGGTGGTGGTCTTGGGATGACAACGACGTGGTACGTGGTTCGCTTCGCATTCGAAGTTGACGGCAATGCTGAAACGTGTTCCACAATGTCCTGCAACACATGGACTAGCTCTGCCAATCATGATCCTTACTTCCTTCTTGATGGTTCGTCCCTAGTTATCGCTTTCGTTCCTCTTTGTTACGTTGTCCGCTGTGCTATTTACTGTGCATGCATAGCACCCAATGCGAAGTGATTGATGATTACTCTTGGCATGGCCACCGGCGATGTTGTCTGATCCACAGCTCTCGAGTTTAATTGATTTAGTATGTGACTGTCGTTAACACCTGTGACCTCTACAACCCCCTGAGGAGGAAGTGTCGCATGTTCAACTTCAGGTTCCCTTTGCGTGCTCTGCAGGACCGTCCATCCCTGGCGCCGGCAGGCCGCGACTCCTGGAGGATCGATATCGCGTTTGCGGTAAGCATATAGCTCACGCGCTAGGCCATTGGTCGGTTCCCAGTGCGGCGAGTCGCGACGACCCCTCGCCCCTACCTATATTGGCGTTAGTGTAGTCGGGCGAGCCGGGAGGTCAGACCTTTGCGTTATGTTTCGGCCGAGGATATATCCGCAAAGCGCGCTTTGGATATTTGAGGTAGACATCAATACTTGTACTGTTCTGAAGCTGAACTGAGGACTTCTTCGCAGATCTGCTACTCTCTCTCGAAACCTACGAATCGATTATGCCCAACAAGTCAGCCCGACGCGCAAATTCGCTTCCTTCAAGTCTAGACTCATTCCGATCGCAGGAGGCGAACCCCGAGGCGAGCAGAAGCGGCAATGCGATGCCCCCAATCTGCCGCTCAGCCAGAGAGGTTGACCAGCCAGCCACCCGCTGAACGGTGTATAAAAAAAACCCGCCGCGACGAACGATCTTCCTCCTCAAAGACCACCATCGCCAGTTGCATGCAGCACTATCTCTACCACCCCACTCGACCACCAGACCTTGCAGCCTTCTCGGTACCTCCACCATGACTGTGCGGAGGTACCTGTTCCATTCCACTCGTCCTCCTGATCTTTCTCTCCTCTCTCGGGGGACTCGTCGACTGTGGATCCAGACGCCGTCACGGTCGCACGCCGTCCCCAGCGCCGGCCTTCATCCTCGCCCTTCCCTCGACTCGCTCTCCGCTTCGGCCCAAGGCGGTCTCAGGCATGCACGGCAACCTCGCGTCTTCAACCTACCCTCATACGATATCTGAAGCTCCTCCCTCGTGGGCTCGCGCAAGCATTCCCTTCCTCGTGACCACATGCGGGGAGAGGAACTCGGTGCGTGCGGCTCCTTCTGTGCTCATTCCCTACAACTGAAAAATATTAATATTGACATGCAGAACGCGGACGAACGAGCGTACGACAGCGAACTTGCCCGTGACGCGTGCTTCTCGCACAGGGTATGTTCCGACCTCTCGTTCATGCTTTGCACAAGGTTGAAGTACTCACTAAAGTAGCCTTGGTTACTAGATGCGGGTCTGCCTCAAGTGCGTTCCTCTTCAAATCGGCCGCTTGGGTGTTGGGCTATTGGACGTTGGTCGGGCGATCACATATTCAAAGCCTAGGACGGGGCGCACGCTTCGAGCAGTGCACCTGGGCTTGTGCATCAAAAACATCGTATAATCGTATAAAACCTGAATGCAGCATCACGTTTCGGAAAGTATTCGGCCGATGTTTCTATCGTCTAAATTGATGACTTGAACTTTGGGGATGACATATGAGCGGACCACGTCTTACTCCGAACTGCCGTAAGATACAAATTACAAATTACAATATTACTAGGATCCTAACTGCGCATATGATACCATCGAGCCTGGCGAGTCCGACTGGCTGTATTGTAAATATTATGGACTCTGTTCACCACTTGTTCAGAGTACCTAAAACCGTGACTGGTAGTATTAATTAATGCGTGAAACGTGAGACTGAGGCTTGTTCATGGTATACTAAGGACTTGGGGTGCTCGGCCACGAAGCTCCAAGACCCTGCCTGCATAAGACGTTTTCACGTAATACGCAGTCGTAATAAATAAGCGAAGCTACTGCTTCGGGTCTTGCAGCGTGTGATCCGAGTGCCGCGAGCTCGTCGACCGGAAGCTCCCCTTCCTCGCCGGCACTGTGTGCCCATGCGGGCAACCCGACTCCGACTCCTCGGACCAACTGCCCACCTCCTCCGGGTCCACGCGGGTCCCGAGCGAGATCGTCGACAGCACAGGGCACGAGGACACCGGCTCAGAGTCGAGCTGCGTCGCGCTCGCGAAGCGCACGGTCGAGTGACAGTTGGTGCGCGCGGTCGAGATCGGGAGGGAACCCAAGCCGGTGTTCGCGCCGAGGCGGATGCTCTGGCCGGGGGTACGCTTCGCGAGCTGCGACTTGTTGAGCGCGACGAGGACGACGATCGTCATCGGGTAGATCGCCTGGGGGGAGGGGAGGGGGTGTGCGATCGGATCAGCGAGGTTAGCATTGCAGGGAGGGCGGAAGCAGACGCACGATCGCGGGAGCGAGAGCCGCTGCGTGGATGTAAGACACCGCGCGCCAGAAGGGTCCCTGTGGGCTGTCCACAGTGTCGCATATGTGGTAGGCCAGCACAAGCAACTAGGTGTTGTTTTGGACTGGGTGTAAGCAATCATTCGCAGCGACTCCACGGTCGAAGAACGTACCCAGATGAGGCAGTACACCATACCCGACTCCACGAGGAGCGCGAGCATTTTCACTACGCTGGTTGAGTTTCGTGTGCCAGCGCCCAAATGCGCACGCAAGAACGCTCTGTGCTGCCTGTAACGATGGAAACGGTCAGCGGTTGATGATGAGGCGCGCACGGTGATAGAACGCGATGCAGAGACGACATACCATGCCTTATAGCCGATGAGCGACGTTGAGAACATGTTGGTAGCGAGAGAGAATGCGACGGCGGCGACGCCCCATTGGTCCCCGGTGTAGACGATGGGAAAGGACGCGCCGGTATCCTTGGCTGCTATGCGGACGGAGGACGCTGTTGATATGATGCCAAGCACTAGTCCATAGCGTGCAGAGCGTCAGTCTACAGGAACACAGTCGGCTTCAAAGTGCGACACACACCGAAAGTGCTGGAAAAGAGCAAGCAACAGATGCGTCGAATCGTCCTATTGTCGGGGTAGAGGACACGAGCGCGCCACCAGACGATGCTGTCTCCGATACAGATCTACAAGGAGCATTCCAAAGAACCCTCGTCAGCGCGCGCGCAGTGTATGGACAAGCAGAAACGTGACCTTACATTGATGGTGAACGCGGCCGACATGATACAGGACCATGTCCGTACTCCTGGGATGTGTCCCTGGGGGTCTCCCGAGTAGGATGACGAGAATAGTCCGCCGACTGCGTTGGAAAGGACCTTATTAGAGTTGACAACGAAACCGATGCTTGCTGCCCAGTACAGGACAGATGACGCGTAGAGCAATAAAGTCCCGAGAAGTAGTAGTCGGTGTCCGATCCGTGTCACCCCTTGAGAGCTGTTAAGAGGCACGCGTATCAGTGTCTTGAACTAGGGATAAAGCAAAAGAAAACGTGCATGAGGATGTACGTGGACGTTGCGACCAGAAGACTGAGAACTCCTATGGCATTTGTCAACACCGAGGCGAAATCGCGTGGGATGACACGCACCGTATAGAAAGGTAGAAAGAATGACAATGACCAGTTGGTCACCCAGGGTTGGGACTAGCATTTGGACAGCGGCTGTCGCGTCGGCGTTGACATGGTTCAACGTGTCGGACATAATTGACCGGATACTAAGCAGCTGTGAGCGGATGGTGTAGGGTCAAATAAGACACCCGAAATCTCACCCAGGGAGGGGCATCAGCTGCGCGATACCGGGGCTGCTGCAGTTTAACAAAAGGCGATGGCATCGGTTGGCGACCAGAGAGGGATTTCCATCCGGAATTATGATCGAAGAAAAAGTACGTTAGTGGGTCAGATACCAAGAACACAGTAGAGGACACCGCCAGACCTTCCGGGCGCTCTAGGTAGAGCGAGTGCAGTGTGCAGCAGCGGGAAGCCAACGACGTGGCAGTGGACTGCGGAGTCGGGTCGAACTTGCCTGATTAAGTGCAGCTGTCACAACCCTGGACAGCAGAATGCGATACAGTAGGGCTGTCGGTCGACATACTTTTAACATCTACGAGGCTTGGACTCACCAAGTACAAGGGGGCAGAACCAGCTGCGTTGTGATTTCGGAGGGTCGTATCTTTATGGAGCACCGCTAGCAGTCCCACGGTGATACCGCGAGAATTGCGTTCAACACTGCCCTGCGGCGATCCATAAGTCTCGATCAACTTGTCGTATTTACGCCTCGGACAGGATTGGACGAACCAGGTGACGAACCTCACTGCACACTAAGTCAGCCATGAGGCACAGAGGCCGAGAACGGTAAGCATGTCAACTTGGTATGATGAAGATATCGAAGCCGCTCACGACCAACTCACGACATCAATCTCGACCAGTCTACCCGGCAGACGTCGATATGAATGATGGTGAATGGTGCCGCGAGTCACGCGCTAGTCACGCGTCGGACGGCGGGACAACGTTCAAGACCTTCACCAACGTCGTTGAGCGAGCGTAAGTGGCGTACGCGTCCTACCTAATAGTAGTAACCCCCGCCACTATCCCGCCACTCCTGATTATCCCTGACACCGGCGCTCTTGATTAGTACACATTCAGGACGATGTATCAGAGTGTTTGAAGACTTATCTAGCTACATCATACACGCCACGGTTTGCACCGAGCAAATCGCTCTTTCTCCTCGTTCAACGTTCAGGCTTTCAAGCGAGGTCGAGCGCCGTTGGTGAGGTCGAAGAGGTATTAATCAATCGCTAAGTAAGTAGACCTAGAGTCATCAAAGCTACCCATGGTCTCAAAAGTTGGCGCATGGTGTGGAAGTCTAGAGAGATGATAAGTAGTCTGATCAAAGCCAATTATAGTCTCGTTCCCATCCGTCTAGATCTAGCGCTAAAGGCTGATCGTACCGCTAGGGGCAAACCCAATAAGGGGAGCCGAGTCTGGAGCCGAGAGAGGCCGAGAGTCTGTTCCGGATCCCGTTCCGAAGGCGCCCGTACCCTCCCACCGAGCAAACATGTGACTTGTGTACGTCTTTAGCTTTAGTTACAACTTCCTTCTCCTTCACCGTTTCGTGCTTCCCGCGGTTTAAGAAACAACCCAAATTTCGTGTCGGTACTTAATTCTTACTAGAAAGACCAGCACACAACAAGGACATCCGGAAGCCCTTCAACATCCCGTACTTACAGCTCGCCAACACACCGTACTGTCATCCTGTCAGCATGATCATCAATCAACCATCATCAGGCCGGCAAATATTGAAAGGGGAGTATGACGATATCGGAAGTTGAGCACACTCACATTGGTACTTTGTTACATCTCTCTGTTGCTATACCAGCTCTGTGTCCTTGACCTTCTCCCTGCTGTTCTGCGTCCTTATCAAACATACTAGCACTGCGACTTGGTGGCCTGCCCCTTGGCCCGTCGTGTTGCCCACCTACTGGTAGGCCACCTTCGATGCTCGAGGCATCCGAGGAGGAACTATAGCCAGTGGTTCCGGGATGGTGGAACACGACGGTACTCGTCATCACGCCGGCGACCCGCTGGGTTCCGAGTCGGGACGAGGCTGCGGGCTGCGAGAACCCGCTGTCGATCGGCGACTGATTGAGAGCGATGAGAGCGATGATCAGGACCGGATAGATCGCCTACAGGTAATATAAGGAGTGCGAGGTATGTAAGTGCCCTTGTGCGAGGGAGAAAGGGAATATTGGAAGGGTACTGACAACGATGGGCACGAAGCAGTCGTAGGTGTAGTCCCGCTCGATCGCCTGGAACGGGCCCATGGATGACGCAGTTCTCGACGTCCCGTTGACGATTTGGTCCACTATCACGGCAGCCTACGGCGATGCGTTAGGCGGTTGGCCAAAGGAGTGATTCGTGAAATGGAAACGTTCTTACCAGCAGCACGCAGTAGATTGCGCCGGACTCCACCAGAAGTGCGAGCACCCGTAGTACCCGCACCTGACGCTGACCCTCGCAGAGATGCTTGCGCAATAGCTGCCTGTGCTCCCTAGGAAGACGAGGGTAATGAAAGAGTAGTATTTAGCATCATGAACCTCGTGTCAGGCAAGACATGTACTCACCACGCCTTGTACCCAATTAGCGACGTCGCGAGCACATTTGTGGCGAAAGAGAGCACGGTGGAGGCTGTTGCAAACCTATTCCCCCGAAAGATGAAGACCGCGTTCATGCTTGACGAGTGGGGCGTGAAGTAGATCCCGAGCGACCCGCAGACTATGTTGGCCCGAGTCCCCGTTCATTTCACAAACGCGGGGTAAGAAGATTGCGGGCACGCACCGACGGTGACGGAAAGAAGAATCGCTCCGAGACAGTAGACGAACCTATGTCTCCAAACGACGCAAGCGCGCCACCAGACGATTGTGTCTCCCAGGACGACCTGTCCACAACTGGGTGTTAGCCGGGAATGCCGAGGTGCATTGGGGGCCGCGATCGGACTCACGTTGATGCCAAGTGCAACCGTGAACATCCAGGACTGCTTCTCTACGTCCCGCTCAAAGGTGTGGTGACCTTCTTGCCCGTATGACGCGACGAACAGTCCGCGGTTGGCTCCAGATACGTAGGCATCGATGCTGGAGATGTGCCAGATCTTGGCGGCCATGTACAAGGCGGTAGATAGATACAGAAGCAGAGTACTGGGGAGCAATACCCGCATGGCTGTCGGCCGCGCCCGGCTGCATATGGAGCATGTAAGCTCGGGGTCTGTACGCCAACTTGAGATGTTCACCCACATGAGGAAGAATAGCGCGACGGCCGCCAAGGAGGTGAGCATGCCTGGCATCCCGTGAGCATCTCGCGGTTTCGAGGATGTGCTGGCACCTCAGAGGTCACGCACCGAACAATGCGCTCGACAGACCAATTTGGAGCATGGAATGCGTCAGATTCCCTGCGGACCATTGTACGACGCCGAGCGCAAGGTCATTGACTTGCATGCTCCGGAGAGTTGGACCGTGACGTCCAGAGCCAGGAGCAACCATGGTTCGGTGAAGCAAGCGGGGACGGGGATGGGGGACGCGAATACAAGGCAGCACCGTGACGTGTGCGAAAGGCACCTCCCAGGCGCGCGTTTAGAGGATCTGCATGAGGACGTGCGACGAGCTCCGTGCACAGGTCGAACAAGCGCGACGCTGTCATCCCCCTGCCCGGAACCTATCAAAAATAGGGTTAAGTTCGACGGGAAAGTAAACGAAGGTACGGAGATAGTACCTCACCACCCCAATGCAGCTCTATCTTGACAAACGCTGCCGTTCCTCTTCAGAACCCATCTTCAGGTGTAGCGAGGCTGTTGCGGTGCGAGACAGTTAGAGCGCCTTCGGGATGGGCGTCGGCTGGAAACGAAGAGGAGGTTGCCGAGGAAAGACTTCTTGACGCAGTTCGGTCCCTACTAAGGATATGCCGCAGTTCCGATGACCATGGCTTCGTCTCGCACCCCCGGTGTGCGTGGACTGAGTGCATCCACTGTGAACTTTTGAAGCGACGGGCGGTCCGCCAGCACGCAAGAAAGGTCAGAGCTCTTTTCAGCTACGAGCGGTCGCCGATCTACCACTGCCAAGAAGTGCAGTAAGAAATCGTTGTTTCTCACTTCCAGAATGCGAGTCACACCTTGTGTACCGGCAAAACTAGATCCTCATCCATGGCATCGTCGTTTCATCCCCCATCTTCGGTAAGCCCTGTCTCCTCTTGAAGATCCCCTACGACGTCGTGAACTTTGAGGTCGTTTGGGAACTCGAAGTTACGAATAGCGAAGTGGAAAATACGACGGAGGTCGGCTGCCAGTTCCAGTTCAAGTTCTAGCGACGAGAGCACCGCAGGCCGCCTTCGTAGGCATTGTTCGAAAGGCTAAAGCTGGAGCAGAGAGCAAACCTAGTGTTAGTTGAAAGACCGGTCGTACGGAGGCTAAAAACCACCTACAAACCGCTCGGCACGGCCATCCCTTTTGTCTAATCCTTGCCACTTGTGTAAGGGAGGCAACATAGGCCTGATTTGGATGTATGCGCGCTGTCTGAGATACTTATAAGTAGGAATGGAAAGTCAACACGAGGGGTGAATAGACTCAATCGCACGCTATCATCTGGCGACCCAGCTCGTGCAAAAACTCCACAGGACATCCACGCGGGGTGCGACTTCCAAGGATACGTTCGTATATCAGTATACTAGCAGCACTTTCGACTGCAAGTGAAGTTGGGCTGAATGAAGTACTAGTACCACCAAAATGAATGATTCAATGAAGTTGTTCGTTGTTACCGCGGAAAGAATCGGAGGAGGGGTGTTCATGCTTAAATTACGTAATAGTTCATGTACCCACGCCTTCCGAGGAACCCGTGAGTACCCGATGCAGCCCCATGATCATTGAATTTATTTCCCCGCCTTTTTTGTATCCATCCATCCATCATGTATCCCGGATGTATCCCCTCTCACCGACCTTCAGCGAGGCGTATGTGGGCAGAAAGTCCTGGAAGCCCTTAACAATCAAGTTTGTTCTGTCCGTCATTGCTCTTTTACAAGTACTCATTCTTCCAGAGTCTCAGGAAACGGCGGCGTGACGCCGACCCGGCCTCCGATGCTCTCTACTTATCACGTTCATGCATGTGAGCGCCGCATATATACGACTCTGGCAACGCCGCCGTGGCGACGGAGGATAACGTGCTCCCAATTCTAATGTGAGCGCACATATGTTCCCGCAACTCGCAGTATCCACGGCTCGTGCCGTTCCGGGAACCCGCTACCCGCCCATTCTCGTTTGGCTTGGGAAGTGCTTCTTCCCCGGCCGTGAACGGATGGAGGGACACATGACCGTGGTTTTGCCCCTACCCGTGCTCCCATCCCTTCGCGCATTCTCGGAGTTATCTATGATCCATGGCGGGGTCTAATGTTGCGCCCTGCGTTCCGCTCCACAGAAGCCGTGTCCTTGTGAGAGAGCATGTATATAAGCTCTCTCATTCTGGACGATGTGACCTCAACAGCCAGCCCTTTCCCTCCCATTTCCTCCCTGCTTTCCTCCACATAGTACCCTCGACGCCTGCTTATCACCACGATGTCCTTGCTTGGCGCATCAACTGCCGCTCTCAAGCGCGGTCTTGCTTCCTCCGTACCTAGGACTTCCAGCCGCGGCTTGAAGGTGATTTGAGTTCATGTTTTGTGCCGCATACACTCACTGGGTTGGTGCCAGGTTCTCGCTGTCCTTTACCAGGGCGGTGAGGCGGCGAAGCAGGAGCCACGCCTCCTCGGTACGACCGAGAACCAGGTGAGCACTCTATCTCATCGGCCTTGTATAGCAATCAGGCGTAGAATCAGCCGGCGCACGCTCGCAGATGGGTATGATGGGAGTCTTGTTACCGGACGTTGAGGCAGGGTCTGCGTGTGTGGAATGAGGGAGAGAGAGAAGACCTGGGACCACATGGGTGCTACAAGTTACGTCCCCGAACCATCCTATCGGCGCGAAGTCGAGCGTGGCGACTGGCTGGATCGTACGAGAACGGTGGCATGCGCGAACCTACCCTGGCCCCGTTCGGGGTGGACGTGCAATCCGCGATGCGCGTCCCGCGTGTGTTTGGGGGCTATCGCCTTACGTGGTACATGCGCCGTTTATCCGAACCTGGTTTCTCAATAGGGCCTGGATTGATTCACTTCCCACTTACTGACTGACCCTCCTCTTCAGCTTGGTCTCCGTAGCTGGCTGGAATCTCAAGGGCACGAGTTCATTGTGCGTACATCTTCATTTGTCTTGGCGCGAGTCGACACTAAAGCGTCTTCTGGTGTAGGTCACGGACGACAAGGAGGGCCCGAACAGCGTCTTCCAGCAACACCTCAAGGACGCCGAGATCCTAATCACAACCCCCTTCCATCCTGGCTATCTCACCCGCGATCTGGTTGCGAAGGTACGTCCCCCGGTCCTCGCCAAGTGAAAGTGCCCTCTTGCGAACTGCGGCCCCCTCCCCTCCAGGCCCAGAACCTCCAGCTCTGCGTGACCGCGGGCGTCGGCTCGGACCACATCGACCTGAACGCGGCCGTCGAGAAGAAGATCCAGGTGCTCGAGGTGACGGGCTCGAACGTCGTGTCCGTCGCGGAGCACGTCGTGATGAGCATCCTCCTCCTCGTCCGCAACTTCGTCCCCGCGCACGAGATGATCGAGCGCGGCGACTGGCAGGTGTCCGACATCGCGCGCAACGCGTTCGACCTCGAGGGCAAGGTCATCGGCACGATCGGCGCGGGCCGCATCGGCTACCGCGTGCTCGAGCGGCTCGTACCGTTCAACCCCAAGGAGCTGCTGTACTACGACTACAACGCCCTGCCTGCTGGTGCGTGTGCGGCTCTTCAATCGCCCTCTTGTCCAGTGTCTGAGATTCATGCCTCCCTCCCGCAGAGGGAGCGGCGAAGGTTGGCGTGCGCCGCGTCGAGGACCTCAAGGACTTCGTCTCGCAGGTACGTCCCCGTTGATCACGATCAGCACCCGGCGTATAAACGCTGAAGCTCCGGTCCAGTGCGATGTCATCACCGTCAACGCGCCCCTGCACGAAGGCACCCGGAACCTGATCAACGCCGACCTCCTCTCGCACTTCAAGAAGGGCGCCTGGCTCGTCAACACAGCGCGCGGCGCGATCTGCAACGCCGAGGACGTCGCCGCCGCGCTCAAGTCCGGGCAGCTCGCCGGCTACGCGGGCGACGTGTGGAACGTCCAGCCCGCGCCGCGCGACCACCCCTGGCGGTACGCGAAGAACCCGCTCGGCGGCGGGAACGGCATGACGCCGCACTACTCGGGCACGACGCTCGACGCGCAGGCGCGCTATGCCGCGGGGACGAGGCAGATCATCGAGAACTACCTCGCAGGGAAGCCGCAGAATCCGGCGAACGTCATCATCGGCGTCGGTGCGTACTTTTATTGTTATGTCTCGTTGTTCGCGGCGCTGATGTCGGGTCGGCTGTTGTTTCAGGCAAGTACGAGACCAGGTCGTATGGTCAGCGGTAGAGAGGTTTTTATATCTGAGATCCTTGAGATGGTTGGTGGCATATGTACGCCGGCGAGCTGTGTCTTTTACGCAATGTACTTGTAAGCGGAACATCCATGGTTTCTTCTCCCTAAGTTTGGTTTCGCGCGACCACCGCCCTCGTTATTGTTTGCAAACGAATGGCTTTGAGGGTCAATGGCAGTGCGGTGTCGATACGTACACATACGCAGACGGGATTCTTGTTTATGGCATGATCCTAGGTATGTCCTTCAAGCGCGCTGGGGAGGGGTCGAGAGGGAGCAAGAAACACCTATATTCAGCCGTCATGGAGCAATATGACTGGAGCAATATGACAGGACAGACAGCATTACGACTTGAGAGTAATGAGCGTAGCAGGCATTTGTTTCGAAAGAGTACCCCGGTCATGCTTCTCTACGGCGGTCGCGAGAGTGCCGCACACCTGTTGATTTACGTTCACCCAGTCTTCGTTCGCACGGAGGACGTTCCTCCCGACGGTGGCATACTCGGCTTCGAGGTCGACTAGCCTATTAAAATGCGTAACACTGCCAATACAAAACGTTATCGGGAAGCACAAGAAGCTAAGCGTGGGTCACAATCACCTTTGCGCGTGAAGAGTGTGAAGGTCAGCAGCGGCATAGCGCAACAGTTCGTCTCGACCGGCACGAGCTTCCTGTCGAATGCCCTCGAACTTGTTTGCGATGCTATCTACGATGACCTTGCAGAATAGTGTCAGTCACAAGTTCGCAAGGCGTAATGGGGTATACAGACTTGATGAAGCTTGTTCAACACGTCCACGATAGCGTCCAGGCCAGGATCGCCGCTACCACAATCAATGTCGACCAAAGTGTCGTCTCCTTCGGCCTCTGTGAATCCCGCACGCTTCCCCTCTGAATGAATGCCGGCGCGGGACAGTTGCAATCAGCTCTGAAACAGAGGCACGAATGGTTTGTACTTGCCTTGTTTGAATGCATCCACCTGATGGAACTGCCGCTGATCCCTGGATCGCTCTTGTCCGTACGGAGCGTGCATCGACGGCAGCTCGGTTGGGGACATGAATCTGACCGTATTGGAATGTTGTACAGGTTGGGGAAGGCGTTCCTTTGCGCTATGAGCGTGTTGTCCTTGCTGATCTGGCGCATCTTCGAGCACAACCGACCCCGCGATGTCAACCTTTTCATCAGGTGGGTGGACGGGCGCCACTTTTGGCAGAGAAGGCATCCGAACAGGCTTCGGAGGAGAGTCCAGAGTAAGGTCGATTACGACAGGCTTCTGTCCGACCTGTAACGTTGGAGACTTCGCGGTGCTGGTGGTCTGTTCGTGGGTTAACAGTCAGAGGTGGAGAGGACAGTGGAAGACGGCGACAGACCTGTACTGCAGCCTCCGTCCTGCCTGGACGCGCGCCGACCGTCGATTCAACACCATTTGTGCTACATTCTCCTGCTAAAGAATTAATGGACGCAGTGGCACCAAGTGCCGGAGCATTTGCGTGACTCTCGGACAAAACAGTGACAGGTTCAGCAACAGGGTGCGAGTCCAACGGAGGATGATGAATACGTTGCAATTGAGCCATTGCGTCCCATGGCGTCTTTGCCGACCTCGGTTTGGCAGGTTTGGGATTCGGCGCAGCGGACTAGTATGGCACTTGTGAGTACATGGTCTACGTGACAAAATTCGTAACTACCTTAGATGACGAGGAGTGAGCATCGTCGGTGAAGTTGACAACAATAGATGGATCGGAGAACATCATTTCTGGTTGCGGTGGCTGGTCGAGAAACTAAAGGTGTCTTAAGCTACGGCACCTTTGACTGGGCTGGGGCAACTCACCGATAAATGGACAATATCGGAACTCGTAGCATCATCACCGACGACAATAGCGATATCTGCGGTGTCAAGAGCGTCGGCGGCGGCCTTGCTGGTATTCCTCTCGTCGGTCCGGACCGTCGTACGCGTTCTCTCCGCGGCTGGGGAAACTGCGACCAGCTCCGGTTCCGCGCCGTTGGCGATCGCGGGTTTGGTGCTGTCTACTTCCTTAGCCTTCGTCGCGCTTCCTCCTGCTCGACGAGGCCGAGGAGGTACTCGGGGAGCTCCCTTTGCGGCGACTTCGCCCTTAGCATCGTTCGCGTTTGCAACTTTGTCCGCCTTGGTCGAGTTATCTGGCTTACGTGCGATTGCCTTCGTTGTCGTCGATATCCCAGACGTCGTGTCATCCTTCTGAACTGTGATCCCGGCTCGCGACTTCTCAGACTTCGAGGGCTGGTCGACATTTTCGGGTGAGGTTTTGGCGGCGTCTCCCTTGACGGTCTTCTCCGTCTTTGTCGGCTTGACCGCTTTCTCAGCCTTGACCGTGTTTCCCGGATTCCCCGTCTTCTTCTCACCCGCCTGCTTCGTGGTCTTCTCGGTCTTCTCGACTCTCTCGCCTTCAGCCAAGTCCTTCGCCTTCGCAGCCTTCTTCACATGCTCCTGCTTAGTCTTCGGAGTAGGTGAATACGACTTCCTAGCAGCGCCAGCAGCAGCAGAGGGCCTAGGAGGACTAGTAGGCAGCTCATCGTAATTGACGTCGATAAAATTCCCTTTCGGTCCAGAACTGTCGCCAGTAGCAGCCTGCGGAGACGACGCTCGGCCTTTCCGAGCATGGTACCTCCTACGCGCCTGCATAGGTGGCCGCAGAGCCGGCGACTCCTCGTCAGAGCGCTTCTTCGGGGGCGACGCGTTCGCCTTCGGAGCAGGCCTTGCCTTAGGAGCCACAGTACTGTCGCCAGGACCAGAACGAGCACGCTTAGCCGGCCGAGCGGCAGCATCCTTGCGGGACACGAGCGGAACGTCTTCATCATCGTCAGAATCCACGACAGCGACAGCCTTCCTCTTGACGCGTTGAACGAGAGGAGCGTTCGCGATAGGTTCATTCTTGTGCAGACCGACCTTGACAGATTTCTTCGCGCCGGGAGTGGGAGAACTCGAAGCAGAGACTACAGATATCATCAGGCACACGCGACTTGGAGTGACGACTGGTAACTTACCTAGGTCGTCAAGAACATCGTTGATTTTCGCGGCAGCAGGCTTCTCAGATAAGGCAGGTTTGGCAGCAGTAGCAGCAGCAGAGGCACAAGTAGGAGAATTCTGCAAAATAGCAGATTGAGCCTTCGGTGGCTTCTTGACGAGGGCACTCTTGAGAACGGACGTAGGCACAGTAGGCGGAGACGACAGAGCAGCATTGAAGTCGGGAGCAGGTATGTGAACGTCAGAGAAACGCAGAATCTTGCCAGTGGTAGAACGTCGGCCAGACGTTGTCGCTGGGACGAGAACTTTGCCCTTCGTCTCCGAGCACGGAGTAGAAACTTCGGATGTAGTCGTAGCTTCAAGGCCAGGTAAAAGCGCAGCACGACCCTCGGTGGCTACGGTATCCGTTGTCGGTACGCGAATCAGAGCTCTCTTCGCATTTCGAGACTGTTTCAGGACCGGCGCTGTAGGTGCTTCATCGTCGGAGTCCAAAACCACCTTCCCAATTCCTCCGCGGGCGAGACGAGCGGGAAGAACAGCTCTACTGGAAGCCGGTTCGAACGAGATCCGGCCAGGGATGCTCGCCGTCGTACTAGTTCGCCTGAGATTCTTGGATCTAGGCAGAGGGCTTTCCTCATCGGTGAATTCGGAGAGGTCGTCGTCGCTTGTGCCGAAAGCTGCGTCGAACAACAGCTTGCTGTCAGTCGATGCGAGGTTTGGCGCACCGGACCTAGGAGGGGCATTCGTAGATGAAATCGAGCGTTCAGCCTGGTCGCGTTCCGTGCCTTCCTCCCTGTGACCGGAACGAGGGACAACAACGTTCGCAGCGGCAACCGACGATGAAGTAATCTCAATGGGGCAAAAGGCTTCCGAATCTCCGGCAGAGAGAATATCATCGCTCTTCTCATCCGTCCTATAGACTGGGTTATGACGCGTTTAGTGTAGATTCTCTATGACCGCTAGAAGCGGAAGCACGTACATTGTGAGAGGTTCTCGATGCGCTACCTAGTGTCAGCATATGGCAGGATGGCCAAGTCAAATCACACACCTCGTTCTGGGTGGGCTCCTTGACAAGCCTTCCCGTACTGTCGATTTCAAGTTTGGCCGGTTCCGTCGCAATAGATAGCTTCTGAATCATCGGAGACTCGGTCGTAACCATTCTATCCTGCATGCATTTATGGCGAGCTCGTCAAGAGGATGGACGGTAGTTAGACAAGCAAACCCTTACCAGTCCCCTGCTCTTGAGGGCTTCTAACAACCGACTCTCATCTTCGACGGACAACGAAAACCCGGCAACGGCTCCAACACTGATCTCCAAGAAGTTCTTCCCAAGTCTGGGGGGAGAGGTGAGAGACAAGATGACGTGCATGCGACCTGCCGAACTCCGACTGAGACGGATTTTGGACATTGCCGTATAAGAAATTTCCAGCGACTCGTACTGATCTTCCTGCTAATGTAATGGAGACGAAGTATTAGAGCGAATTGGTGTCTCGCACGCCTCTGAAGACATACTTCAAGGACGACGTTGATGAGAAACGTCTTATCGTCCGCATATAGCCGATCGCTTGGGTAGATTGTCCCGCTGACGACGACTTCGTTGACATCGAACGGTTGGGGACTGAATGGTGCTTATAAGACATTGAAGCTTTGAGCAAACTGCGAACGTACTAGATGATACTGCCTCTGGCCATTGTATCGACAATTTTCAGGGATGTCTCGTCCCAATCACTAGACGAAACACGCTCAAGGAGATCGGCAATTTCCTTTGCAGCTGTAGTGGACTCAGGTGGAGCGGTCCGCAAAAAGACGGATTGGACGAAGGCTGTGCGCCGCACACGACCAAAAGCAGAACCATTGGTGGATGGGAGAATTCGAGCGAAGAGACTCAGGAGGCCTTCCAGAGCGAGATAGTCTGATCCCGGACGCCATCAGCCAACAGTAACTTTGACCATAACATGTCTCGCGAACCTTTCGTCCTCCATAT
The DNA here is from genome assembly GCA_024305745.1 of Polyporus tsugae. Classification (NCBI taxonomy): domain Eukaryota; kingdom Fungi; phylum Basidiomycota; class Agaricomycetes; order Polyporales; family Polyporaceae; genus Polyporus; species Polyporus tsugae. The sequence continues at coordinate 443,986 of JAHRBS010000010.1, read as the reverse complement.
ACATGATCCAAGTCGCTCTCCCCCTAAGATTTTGGAGTTGCGCAATTTGTGTTGGTTCTCTTGATGGGAGGCTGAGGAATCGATGAGGATATTGTACCCCTTGAATTGACCCGCATATATTCAACCACTAGTCATAATCAATTGAACAGGGAACATACCGTACACCTGAGATCTACGCTCGTCCTTGGGGCTGAAAGAGAAAAGCAAATGTCGCCTAGCGTGGAGAGCAATGCGTCTCCAATCGCATCCTTCGTCTCCGTTGTATGATTGTCATCGAGGAAGTCCTACGAAACGGTGAAGCAGGGGAAACAGAGAGTCGAAAATGACTGACCAGGACACCACCAAGTAGTGCGTACAAAACAGACTCCCAACGACCCTTCTGCTCTTCCTGTCCGCTCCCCATGGCTGATAATATGCGCTCATGATAAACCGACTCAAAGATGGCGGATACCAATCGCAGTGTCGGAATGGTCAACCCCGCATACAGTGTGAGAAACGACGTGCGGAGGAAGTTGGATAGCTTCTCTGTGACTTGCTCAGATATCGAGGAGAGTTTCTGCGCGCAAGATCATGTAATCTGTCTTCATCATTTAATGGTGGAGATGTACCAGTAGTACGAGGTGGGTTGAAGCCTGTCCCGCCATCTCCGCAAGGAGCTTCTTCTCTTTGGCTCTGCTCTTCGAGGCCGCTGTATTCAGCGCTCTGAGCGCCACATCCACAGCGTCCATCGCTAAGAATTTCGAACGGGGTTGACGCAGATGACAATAGAGGAGAAACAAGGTGGGGAACCTAGTAGGCCCGGGAATAATCTCTGGAGGACGCTTGACAGCGCTTGACGCGGACGGTTGGGACGCTCATCAAAACAAGGACAAATACCGTTTGCAGGGCTGTTTCAATTTGTTGTTGACGGCTCGTCCAAAGCTTGTCCTTGTCGATAACGTTCCCCCCTTGACCTTGACCCTCTACCATGTCTGAGCCTCCTCCACCTGAAGCTATGACCGAGAGTACTATGGAAGACAACATACAACCTCCGGAAGAGAAGTCTCAGCTATCCGAGGGCATCCTCAGCGCCTTGCGACAACTTCAAGAGTCCTCCATGCCCCCTGCTGTAGCTTCCACACCCACACCAACGTCAACCCAACCAAATAGTCAAGATCCACCACGACCAGCAAGCGTTCCAGCATCGGAGCCAACTCCGCCACCACAATCCGAATGGGATCAGCTGCGTGCACAACTGCGTGACAAACCTGTCGATGCCGACGGGTGGCAGAGACTCGTCGACCTTGCAGAGGATTCTGGAGACATCGAGAAGATCAAGGAGACCTACGAAGGCATGCTCGAGACGTATCCCAACACCGTCAGAACAACCCGTGTGCTCCTCTCTCGTGCGAATACTGTCGTCTGACCTGAATGCGCAGCCCTCCGTTCAAATCGCCTACCTCCGGCATTTTCTGGACGACCCGTCCCACTTCGGCTACGCTGAACAGCTTTTCAAGAAGTTTTTGCTGAAAACCTCGCCTTCTGTAGACCTCCTCAAGTTCTACCTCACGTACATCAGGTGCGACGCTCAACGCTCGACGGCCCTCACCCGCTAACACTACACCTAGACGAATCACGACTGGTCCGAACGCGCGTGATGTGGTTCGCAAGTGTTACGATTTTGCGCTGGGACACGCAGGTCAAGACAAGGACAGTTATGAGATTTGGCAGGATTACATCAACTTCCTCAAGGCTGGCGAGGTACGTGTCCCGTGCTGAAGTGTTTCCATATCTATCCTCGGACGTGTCTCGTATGTTCGCCCTCTTGCATGCATTTGTGAGTTATGCAACCACCCGTCGTCACACTGCCGGCTGCGCTTCTGTCACCCCGTCAACCCTGCCCGTCCTCGATGTTTGGGTTATGGTGGGGGTTAGCTGCTTGCCGCAACCGCAAGCTGCCGTATTTTTGTGCGCGAAGGCTGTTCGAATACAGCTGTTATGGCGGACTTGGAGATGTACCGGGGGTGCATGGTTTTGTTCGAAACGAAGCCGTACGTCTAGCAACTCCGTGCCGCCATCACATGCGCGCTCCCTGTCCCCAGTTCCAGTTCTTGTCTTTATGGTTTCCTTTTCGCCTTCTTCTCGTCACTTCGATGGACTCGGTTTTGTCGCTCCAACCGTTGTACCATTTCGTAGTATATTATGGATCGCGACCTCATCCCTTCCTGTTCAAGTCCACCGTGTGTTCGACATTTTGTGGTGACCAGCGAGACCCGTCTTTCGGTAGATAGCGTGGGACGTGTGACACTAACTGACGAGATGTGCCATTAGACAAGTACCACATGGGAAGAGCAGCAAAAGATGGACGCCGTCCGGAGAGCTTACCAGCAGGCAGTTCAGATCCCAATGGAGAACGTCAAGAGGCTGTGGGAAGAGTACCAGGACTTCGAGAACAACTTGAACAAGATTACCGTGAGTTGTGCTTGCTCTGCAACCCCTCTGTGCGTCCTCACCTCGATTCGTTTTGTAGGCCAAGAAGTTCATTTCAGACCTGCAAGAAAACCACATGCAAGCGCGCACGGTCCTCAATCAGCTGCAAGAGCACCTGACGGTCCTATTCCCGCCTCTTCCCGCTGGAAAAGATAAGCGTCCGTCCATCTGGCTGCCCCGTGCGCCGACGTTCAACCACGGCGACAAGGCCCTCGTCGCACGCTGGCGGCTCTACCTTAAGTGGGAAGAGGGAAATCCCCTTGAGATCGAAGAGAGTAACCGGAGTGCGTTCCTCCAGCGTGTGCAGAGTGTGTACAAGAAGGCGATCGTGCGCATGCGATTCTACTCTGAGATCTGGTACGTTTCTGTCTCCTTTCGAGTCCTCGCATGGCTAACTTGTCCTCGCGACTTCAGGTACATGGCATATGCGTGGACGAACAGCGTCGGTAAGACTGACGAAGCGTTGGCACTCCTGAAGGCCGGCATCGACGCCAACCCTGCCAGGTGAGACGATCCAAAATTGGCGTTCTCTCGTACTGAACCGTAACTTTTGCAGTTTCGTGCTGAACTTCGCGTACGCCGAGGCACTTGAGCTGCAAGGTAACTTCACGGAAGTGCATGCCACGTTTGACAAGTTCCTCGAAACGCTGCGCAAAGACCTCGAGTCACTCGAGAGCAGGGTGAATCCGTCGAACTCATCCAACGGCAGTATCGGCTCCCAGCAGCAGAGTCAGTCGCAAAATAACGGCACATCAGATACAGTCGCCTCGCATCAAGGCCCGACGTCGAATCACTCGTCATTCAACACACAGTCTTCAGACGAGAAGCCACCGAAGAACAAGGAACTGTGTGACAAGCGGACCGACTATGGCATTGCGTGGATCGTGTACATCAGGTTCGCGCGGCGTGCTGAGGGTCTGAGGTCTGCTCGCAACGTCTTCGGTAAGGCCCGCAGAGATCGCTGGACGCCTTGGGAGGTTCATGAAGCCGAAGGTGCGATGCCACCCTCATGCGTTTCATCCGTTCAGTCGCTCACGTGGACTTGTCCAGCACTCATGGAGTACCACTGCGGCAACAAGGACATCCCGTTAGCTAGCAGAATATTTGAGAAGGCGATGGAGTTATATGGTGATGAAGTCGAGTTCGTGCTGCGCTACCTCAACTTCCTCATCTCCGTCAACGATGAGAACAGTGCGTCCACTTTCCGCGCACTATTGCATCCCGCTGACCTGCTGCATTCTCGCCTGCAGACGCAAGAGCATTGTTTGAACGTGTGATCGGGACGTTCTCGCCTGACAAAGCACGCCCCCTATGGGAGCGCTGGTCCAAGTATGAGTACCAGTACGGGGATCTCGCGGCTGCACTGAAGCTGGAGAAGCGCATGGCAGAGGTCTACCCGAATGGTACGCCGTGAATCCTGTGTTTTACTCGATCCATCCGTTGACACAGGCTACTGCACTTGTAGACCCTCCCATCAAGCGTTTCGCAGAACGCCACAAATACAGTCATGTCGACTCGATCGCGACGCGCGACCTCGGCTTCGTGCTCAGTAGGTCGGGCAGTGGCGGCCCACGCACCAACGGCAGCAGCGGTCTCCTCGGCCGCTCCGACACCCTCCAGTCCATCGTCTCCGACACCGCCGCCAAGTCGGCTACACCCACCCAGGGCTCGTCCTCCTCCAAGCGGGCGTCCTCACCCGACCACCGGCGCCGCGACGAGTCCCGCGACTACCCATCGAAGCGGGCGCGGCCGAGCAGCCCAGGGTCGGGTAGGGGCCGTGACCGGGACAGGTGGGACGGGCCGCCGCACAGGCGGCACGGGTCGCCGATGTGGGAGCGGGAACGGGAGCGAGACGCGCCGCCGCCGCCGCCGCCCCCGCGAGGGCGGTTCAAGGAGGAGAAGGAGGAGGACAAGGGCGTGCAGCTGCCGAACGTGCTCACTTGGTTTATCGGCACCTTGCCTTCTCCGGATAGCTTCGACGGTTCGTCGCTCTTCCAACGCCACTCTTATGGGGGGTTAGTGCTGATTACTTTCATGGACTTGCAGGCCCTGTGTTCCGCACCGACGATCTCATGCAAGTGTTCAGGAATGCTGTCATCCCTTCGTCAACCCTATCTGGGAAACCACGTTCTCCTCCTCCGCCTGCTCCTCGCAGTGGTAAGTTACTTTTCATTTATCAGTTTGGGGCCGTGTGCTGATGTCTATTCGCAGGTGGTGGTGGACGACCGCCTCCGGATTACGGGCCTTACCAAGGGCCTGGAAGCAGTACTGGGCGTCGCGGACGCTGGTAGTTTCTCCGTAGTATAGACATTTATCTCTATTAATGCTACGCTTGTCATGCTCTCAGCTGTCTTTCATGTTGGAGTGTATATGCACAACTTTGAAGCCTCAAGTCCGTGGGCGTCTAACTAACCCTGCGGGTGTTGCCGGGGGGCTGCGCATGCGAACTTGTGTTGGAAATCGATATTTGTACACCATCTCTCTCTACTAACCACTCCATTCATAAGTTCTCCTCCATAGAGAATGCCCATTCGAGGCAAGGATCACTCGTCGCTTGTCTCGGAAGATACGCCATTCTTCCGATCTCTCGCTGATCTCGATCAATGGGCGAAGAGCCCAGGTGCGGCCGTCCACAAACACTCGGACGGCATACTACCTTACGCCTCACGAAGCAAAATTGAAGGCGTCTTGAACTCATCAACAACGAGAGGAAAGTTACTGGTAAATGCCTGCTGTCATCCCGCTAGGCGATTGGTTGACTCAGTGCCTTATAGGTTTGCCATGACTACAAGGTTGGGCATCCGGCCTTCCTCAGCTCGAGCCTATTGGGAGTGCTCAATTGTCGTGACCACTAGCTACTGGTTGTCTCGTACCCATCCGTCTTAACTCGTACCCCAGCGTTGCGGAAAGAACAATTAGGGCGGGTGGGTATGAGACAGTCTCCGTTGCTGACATCACCTCCCATCAATTGCCTCTGAACGTCTCTGACACTGGGGAGAAATCAACTTTTCCACATAAAGTCGATGGATAGCCTTCTGGATTGACCCTTTCCATCAAAATTTCACCGTAACGGAAAGGCTTTGGAAAGGCGCCAATCTAGAGCCCAGAAAGGCTCATGGGTGTATTGTGCCCGAAGAAAGGCGCTTTTGCAAAGACTATCCCTCATGGTGAAAGATCTGGGAAATGTTCATCATTTCCATAGGCTTTCCTCGCTGCAGAAAAGTTCCTTTCTTTGCAGTGTGAACGAGGCCAGCGGCCACAATAATTGAGCACCACGATTTCCACGCATGCACTAATTGATCCATCAACCCAGGGAGGCTACACGGAGTCACCAACGGCTCCCTCATACACGTTCAACTTCTGGCCGTACTGCGACACATTCATCTAGTATGGGTATCTCGCTCCGACACCGTTGGCAAGGGCAGTGCGCTAATTATTTCATCAGCTTCTCACACCACAGGGTGACGATCCCACCACCTGGATGGTCAACGGCCGCTCACAGGCATGGGGTGAAGATGCTCGGTGTTTTGTATGTCCCACATCATCATCATGCATCAGCAAAAGTACATTTTTCCTGGCCGGACCCTGAGCTTCCTGGACTTCCTGGGTAAGCGTGACAGGTCGCCCCAGTCGCTCTCAGGTTCTCAGGCATCGGATGCCTTAGAGCCTGAGGCTCCTGAGGGCTCCTTAGACTGCTTCCCCAGGCACTCGGAGGTGTTCAACAGAGTTCAGGAAGGTGTAATTTTGCTGATGATAGCGTCCGCCTCGGCTCGCCACTGATCTTTCATATAGGATATTCGAGGGTGCTGAGTCGCAGGAAGAATGCTTGCAGCTGCTCGTCGGCCCTCTTCCTAAGCCGACATACGGCCCTGCCAAGCCAGACTCTAACGCAACGCTCCCGGTATCCCCTCACTACGCCCGCTTGCTTGCGGAGCTTGCCTATCAGAGAGGTTTTGACGGATACCTTCTGAATTTTGAGTATCCACTCCTCGGCGGCGTCCAACAAGCTCGGGCTCTAACGATGTGGATTGCTCTTCTCGAGCACGAGCTCAAGCGCAAGATTGGCCCACATGCGGAGGCGATGTGGTAGGTTCCGTGCACCCTGAACCTGCGCTGACATCCCGAGCTGACCGTGCTGCAGGTATGATAGCATCGTCGTTAACGGCCAGCTACGATGGCAAGACAGGCTCAACAGCGTCAACTTGCCGTTCTTCCTGCCGTCTACATCATTTTTTACCAACTATACTGTACGTACCATCTCCCTTCTTTATTCTGTGTACGTAGAAATAATAGAGCCGCGAACGCCAACAGTGGCCCCACCCATACCCTTCCATGACCGCACAATACCTCCTCTCGTTAGATCAATCCACCCTACCCCGGCCCAAGCTCCTCTCCGACATCTACATCGGCGTCGACGTCTGGGGCCGCGGGTCGCACGGGGGAGGCGGCTTCGGGTGCTACAAGGCCATCTCGCACATCGACCCCGAGTTCCTGGGGCTCAGCGTCGCCCTCTTCGGCCAGGCCTGGACCTGGGAGAGCGAGCAAGACACAACCGGGTGGTCGTGGGCTGCTTGGTGGGCGTGCGAGCGCAAGCTCTGGCTTGGCCCGCCAACAGCGGGCGAGCACGTCGAGGTTCCGCCGCACGGGCGGAAGGAGGGCGAGCCCGCGTGCGAGCACAGCCCATTCCAGCCAGTCGCGGAGTTCTTCCCGAGGCTGCCGCCCCCGAATCCGGCGATGCTCCCATTCTTCACGATGTTCTCGCCGGGTGTGGGTTGGGCTTGGTTCATCCGCGGGAAAAAGGTGTTCAGCAGTGAAACGGGATGGACGGATGTCGACAAGTCGACCTCGATTGGAGACCTGGTCTTCCCACGTCCAACGCTTGCATGGGAGAACGGGGACCGCGACGAGACCGTCCCAGCGGCATCTGCGGACATATCTATGGACGACGCCTGGCTCGGTGGAAGCTCCCTGGTAGTTTCCTTTTCTGCCGCAGGGTCCGACTCCGAAGACGCGTTCTTCCGCTGCGTCTGGCTTCCCATCCAGTCGCTCGCCATAACCCCGCGCAAGTCCTACCGTCTGTCCATCGTCTACAAACTCTCCGGCCCCATCGACGCCGACGTCGGCGCGTCCGTGAAATCCCTCGCCCAAGGTTTCGACGCCGAGTTTGACGTGACCTTCGTCCCGTCGCCCTCCGACACGCCCCTTCCGGGAGGATGGACGGAGCTCCTCGTCGACGTCACGCTCGCGCGTGCGCGTGATGACCCAGCCGACGCGGACGTTCTCTCAGCCGCTGGGCTCGTGATCGGCTTCACGTGCGAAGACCCCTCGCAGCCCGTCGACTTCTCGCTCTCGATCGGCGCGCTCAGCGTGTACGCCAACCCCCCTTCCCCGCGCCACACCGCGCTGAGTCCCAAGATCATCTGGGCGCGCTTCGCAGCTGATCGGGAGATGCACGCCGCCGTGATCCCGGGCCCGGCCCCGTTCGCGGGTGTTCTCGCATGGGGCACCGGGATCTCGATGGGGCCTGTGCCGGCGCTCACGCTCAAGTCCCCAGAAGACCCGGAAGCGGCGTGGGTGCTGGACCACCCCGCGCCCGGCTTCGCGTTCTTCAACGTGTACGTACAGGGCTATCCCGGACCGGGGGGCGCGCACGCACCGGAAGCGGCGACGTTCGTTGGGACGACGGGGCTCGACGGGAGGGCGAACCGGTTCTATGTCGATGCTGCGTGTTTGCCTCCAGATCTCAAGGGCGCGAGTGCGGCGAGGTTTTACGTGCAGGGCGTGACGGACAGAGGGCGTGTGGTGGACTGGGAGGACTGCGCATTCGTCGACGTGAACGCGTGCGCGTGAGATCTCATCTGCCGAGGCCCGGGGGATGGCTGTGCGGCGTCTCGTAGCCTCGTGTGCGCGGGGGCGTCGTGCGGCAGAGTCGATTTCCTGCCTCATCGATAGACACAGACTCAGGGAGACTTGTGTGTTTGTAGAGCGCTGAGCGGGCACAGTCGTGGAGTACAGGGTTGTCGGATTTTTGCAGACAGGGAGAACTGAGTCGAGCATATTGTGGCAGACGAGCGCCGCACACAGGGCGTCTATTCCGGGAACTTGTCTCCCTTCCGGTTCGCTCTCGTCTCTCGTGATCATGTTCCACGTTCGATGTGTTCTGCTACACTACTGCTACACTTCTGTCCCATGTACACTTGCACTACAGACCTTGGGATCCAGCACAGCAGCGCCCTCACGCTGAATATGTCAGTGTGCCCGGAGTGCAGTTGGACCCGGAGCCGTGATGGGAAATATGTTAGGGCGGAATTGATTGGGGCGCTCACATCCGGATCCGAAGGTACGTCTTCCGCCTCCTTCGTCCTCTCGCCCAAGAACAACTCCCACCGCGAGTCTCCTTCTCGCAACAACTCTGTGCGTCCCTCCCGGTCAGCAACTGCGTCCCGCGAGGAGTTCATGTATGCAGCCCGCCACTTCCAGCTTGCATGCACCCAAGTCAGGTATCTCTTCCACCTCCCGCTCCACTCATCCACCGCAAGACTCGTTCCCGCTGCACGTCAGTCCCCTCGCACCTCTCCTGCCCTCGCACCTTGCCAGCCATGGCATCCCGCGAGGACTCGCTGCACGTATACATGCAGCCCACAACCTCCAGCCTCTTGCGTTCACGCGAGACAGAGAAGGTGCATACCAAGTGTGCTCCGATTCCAGGCGAGCAGTCGCCAGCCACGGAGGACCGGAGCGCGAGGTCCGAGTCCGCCAACCGCGTCACCTGTCTCACTGTGGGCGCCGCAACCACGGCACTGACACGTTCAGGTTCCCGAGATCGTCGCGTTGCACACGAGGTGCGGGCTGCCGGCAAACACAGTTGTGTTCGTCCCCAAAACGACTCTGGCCCAGGCACGCTGTCCGCCGTCGCTGACTTCACGTGGGCGCCCAGAGTGTCGAGGCAGTGACGGGCCGGGGAATACTGTAGCACGAACTGCGAGGAGGAGTCCCAGATGGTGACCAGCCCCGAGGACCCGGGGAGCGCGGTGACGCCCGCCGCGGAGGAGTTGCACATGCCGGCGCCCGTCAGGGGATTGGTTCGCGTCGCCAGACAGGAACTCAACTTGTTAATGTGTGACCGCGACCTTCGTCCTCTTACGCCCGTTGCCCCGCCTATCCGGCACACATCAGAAATTCAGAATGACCTCATAAGCTAAAGGTGAGTCGACATACCATTTGAGATGTGCGCCCGCAATCTTGGTTTTCGCCATCCATGACTCTGCCGCCCCCCGTGCTTCCCGTATTTTGTCCCGCCCGCCGGAGATATCTTGCTGCCTCATGTCATAGGCAGTGTCACAGAGGTGAGCCATGCAGGAGAATACTAAGCTTACACACCTCGTAATGAGCTTCCAAGCATGCTGTCCAACGGGACTTCCCCTCGAGGATGCAGCCTGTTTAAGTCTCCGGCAGGCCGAGAGCGTCCGACACCCAGCCCGCATCATGCGTGCACAGCATACAAGATGTATCGAGGAGCGTGCGAGCACCAAATCTGCAAGACAATCCAAGTTGATCTGAATGTCCGAAATGGTAGGCACAATACGACTCACTGTGAGTGTTGAAGGGATCATCCGAACAACCAACGTAAGCTCCTTGTCGTGCCCGGGAGCTGCTGAACCCATGTGTTTGCGCAAATATGCTGGACCACCTGTTGCTTCGCCGAATACGCACTCTTGTGCTTGGTATCGCAGGTCGACATCAGGGACTTGCCAAGTCGTTGACGTGCAAGCGTATTCCATGCACAATGATGTGCTATGGACGTGGGTAAGCCAGATTCAAGCTGTCGCGATGGGGACTATGACGGAGCTCGGACTTACCTGCACATCTGACACATATTGATCCTACAGCCTTGACATGGAACTCCATACCAGCGAGTCATGATGAGTGTGCAGCAAAGGCTCGGAGTGATGGAATGGCGGTAGATGTCAAGCTCGGTGGAGGGATATGGTGAATGCAGGTTAGAAAAATGTCTCAGCGGGGAAGGGAAAGCGTGATTACATTCCGTTGCACACTATTATATCCTGCTGGCAATTCTAGAGCGGTTCGAGGGCCCAGAGTCTGGCCACCGCATAGCGTGAAGGCTTTCGGCTAATCATAACCACCTGTCTCAATCACCGCGCACCTAGACCCAGGCTCGTGTTTGCGCCGGCCGGCCGACCATTCATCAATTTAATTGCCACACCTACACTTCTCATCTCTCCTGCAACTATCTGGCACGGGCACCACCGCAACCCCGAAGGTATGAGCCAAGTAAAAGAGTGAATGTCGCACTCCGAAGACAACCTGTAACCTGTGTGCGGCTTGGTAGACTGGGCTACCCTACCGGACCTTGAGTCGTAGCCGATCACCCGTCCCAATGCCGCTTCCGCTTGATTTGTTATGCACCCAATTTCCGCTGTAAAATTAGACCGGTGACAGTCTTTCCGTCGTCCGAGCATGCCGAGAGAACACCGTCATGATCGCTTGCAAGCTAGCCTGAGATATTTCCTGCAAGTCGCCGGAAGTCCTGGCAATCCCGAACACTGACCAGACATTCTCATCCTCCGCCGAGATGTAACACACGCAGTGGCCATACCACTAGTACCGACCACTTGAACCACTGTACAGACAGCTCAGGCCAGGCTTCAAAACAATGGTTCAGAAATCGAATCTTGTGTGCACCTTGCTGCACAGTGGGGCCTCGAGACCCCCAACATATTGCACGTTACATTAGTCAACAAAAGCTGCCAGTATACTATCTCGCCGTATCCCACGGCGGCGCCGGCAAGTGTCCGTCGGAAAGCAACAAACCTTAGGCTCTCCTATGCCGAAGGCCCAGCTTTGGAATGAGCGTCGGCGCCGCCATCCTCGTGCCATTTGGATAATCCATCCAACGGAAACATACTCCGCATTCGGATCGAGTGGGAAAACACACAGTTCGCCATGCAGCCGTGGATCCGCCTGTTGACTTGAAGTCAGTGCCGCCAGTCGTAATCCCAGCCACAATACCCGCTGCATTTATCCCATGCCAGTACCATTCATTCCAGTTCCGATTGGCATGGCCGCAAGTCGTGGTGGGACATGCCGTAGTATGCTAGTGTGCCCCCACAACTCCAACCGTCGGTCCTACAATTCACGTACGGCCGGATACCGCGGAATTGTGAAACAGCCCCGGAATGCTATTGTTACGTCCATAGGGTTGCAACAATGAGCGGCGTGAAAATGCGATCAGCCGAAAGGCGCGCCCGCTCAGCGAAGCGAGGACAGCGCGGGGCTCGATGCTTCGGGTCCCTTCCTCGGAAGTGGCTAAAGCCATTTCCTCCGTCTGGGCATTCCACAGGATGAATCCCAGCCTGCCCATTCGCCGTCAACGCCGTCTTGCTGGCGGCGCACATCTCCCGTCCGGCTCGCTCGTGTGCATGATGTGAGTCTGTGAGCCTGGCCATTCGGCCATCGTAAGATCGGAACATCGTGCGCCGAGACCGTGCGCACAATGTCCCGCGCACGGGCCCCATCCTCCCCCTACAAGAACCCCAGGATCGTCGGCCATGACACAGCACTCACCTGACTGCACTCTTCCCTTGCACGCCGCGTACTTCTTAACCCTCGCACACTGGCCACTTCCCGAGTGCTGCATCCTGTCTCCGAGTTCATGAACTTTCTACTTTGTCGCCCGGGAGCCTGGTTTGATCGCCGGTCCTGTTCTCCATTGGTGAGTGGGTACCCGTCGTGCCAACGACGATTCCCCGCTCTGTGCCTAGATCTAATCTTGGTTTTCATGAATCATCGAGACCGAGAGACTCTGGCGAAGATCGACCAGTCTCTCACCTGTCCATGCAAGTCAGCGTCCATGATCGACCTTCACGCGACGCCAAGTTCAATTATCAATCTGGCTTACCGCTGCACTTTGTAAGTCTGCTGTTGCGCTCGTCGATCAAGCGCACGGGTAACAACCTCTGTACCTAGGTCCTGTCCCGGCTGGAGTACGCTCGCACCGAAGATCCGCCACCGACCGTTCCACACCGCGCCGTCGCTCCGACCGCAATCTCCCGCTCCTTCAGCACCAACTACCCACTCTAGCCGACCGCGTGCGTGAGCCCGAACCGCACCGTTCAAGCACGCAGAAGGCGCACACACCGGTTCAACAGCCCGCCTGACCAGGTACGCGTTCTCCTGGCACCAGGACCGCCTTCTAACTCCCCCGGGAACAGCTCCCGACAGTAGGCCGTCCGCTTTCTACTCCAGCCGTATCGAACACCTCGACTCTCGCCTATCCTTGTGGGGGCCCGCAGGCCTGGGGGCACGCGGACGCGATCTGGGGCGCACAAAATATATTCCCGTCAGCGTTGTTACATGTGTCGTACGTACGGACCCCAGCGCGCCGTTCCGGACGCCGCGCGCGTCGTGCTCGAGTCGTTGCGACGACACGCCGCGCATGCCCGTCCTTCAGTGCGAGTCCGTCCAGCGGACGCTCGGGCTCGGGCTGGTGATTCCAGCCGACTCTGGCGTGGATGTACCGGGTGAGGGGCTCGTCGCCACGCTGCGCCCTTGCCCAGCTCGCCATCGCGTTGATTCCAGCCGACTCCGGTCCGCAATGGCGGCCATCCATGGCGCACTCGTGCTTGCCGCTGTTGTGAATTCTGCGCCGGCCTTGAGTTCCGTCGGGGTGCTCGCTGGACTTCGCGGGTTGTCATCTCGGCGGGTGCCAGATTCGAGGCATGCGCCGCGTACCATCTCTTTGCCCAGATATTCGCAGTGGCACCATCAATCCCGTTTGGCACAAGTCCGAGCCTTCCCGTAAGCTTTTTGAGGCACCCGGAAACCTGCGCCAGTGTTGATTAGCCGTGCGCTTGCGGGGTTTCGGGCGGCAGACTCACCAGGACGGCGGACGCGCACCCGAGCGTCGCAAACGAGTGGCGCGCCTTACCGCGCACAGGCCCATGCTAGGGGGTGGCCGGGACGTCGTCTGCGGTCCTCCGTCCGATGGGATCTTGAGAATTTCGTGCCTGGGAACAAGTCGCCCCCGTACCCGCCGGCACCGAGCCTTCTATTCTCCCATTCGGACGCTCTAGAAGCTTTGAACAGGCTCAATTAGGTCCCCTTGAGCGATCCAGAGGGACACCGAATGGCGGTGGTCGGCCGTCGAGCCCGTTGTCCGACTCGCGTCCGGGGCACGCGTCTTCGACCCGCCCAAAAGTGCATTTTAGAGACTTGTTTCTGGTCGCCGAGAGCTGTTCGTACGTGGTCCTTGTGACCCACAGACACGCCGTAAAGTGGCCGCCGCGTCGTGCGAGGCGACCGGCGGGAGAGAATGCGCGCGCAGTGCCGGCGGGAATTGGAACGCCATGAAATCGCGTTTTCGACCGATTTTTAAAAGTCGTCCGATCGCCGTGAAACCGGCCGCGTTCGACGCTGGGCGATGCATAGGCCCTGTAAATCATTGTTAGCACGCGAGAAGACTCAGGTGGCGCGAGTGAGTGGCCGGTTTCTCCGTCTCCTCGCACAGATCTATGGCCTGCGCCGTAGCGGCGTCCTTCCGGGACTCACCGGTCGTCGTTCTGGGCTCGTCTGACCTCGGTTGGAGTGCCTTGGATGACGGCTGGTTGATCCCCGGCGGGACGTGGATGCGACGAGGCGGGTTGCAATGAAATCGACGTTTTACGTCGATTTTTGAATCTCGCGCAGGCGGCGAAAAATGGCACCGGCGGGTCTCGTGGATCTTCGTGGACGTCTGTACCTCACTTGCGCCGGAGGGGAGACATGGTGCGGTCGCGATATCGTGCATTTTGTCGGCGCGGCACACACCTGGGGTTGGTGTTCCGCCTCCCGTCCAACATCCCCGCGTCGATCAAGCTGTGGATCTCTGGAACGTTCTGTCAGCGTCGATCTGGTGTTGTTCTGATGGGCGCTGACCTACGGTTTACGTTCCATGACGAGGGTGTGGGCTGGCGTAACTTCGCGCCGCTCTCCTCTATTTTGGCCCCTTGGGTCGACTTTGTCCTAGTGTCCTGGTGTCCGTGCGTTGTGCGGGAGGCCTTCGGCTACCGAACGCACCAGTCAGGACGGCGTTACGACGCCCGGTTCGCGACTTGTGGCTCGATCACTCACCTGCGCGCCGCGCCGGCGTCATCTCGTCCTCCCGATGTGCACTCGCCTGTTCCCTCTGAACCAACCACAGCATGTGTCTCTCCCTGACCTTTCCCACCACAGGAATAGCCCATGTCGTTTACTTGAGCCGTGCAGTATCGATGCCGGCAGGACTTGACGTTCCTCGCTGCGGTGTCCTCTACGCTTTTTGGACATCCTGGCTGTCTGTTCCAGCCGGCGGGTCAGCGCACCGTTCGCGGGACGAACAGATACGGCCCCTCGGGCTCACCTGGTACGCGGAGAGGCGTGACGTTGAGCCTTTCGCGCGAGCGCACGCCCGTTCCTTCCTACGTCCCCGGGTGCTCGTCTGAGCCCTTCCGACCCATTTCCTCGTCCGCTTGATCCGTTTGGAGGCGTTGTCGAACCTGGCGGTATGGCTGGCGGGTGCGGAGTGTTCAGACGCGATTGCTCGCGCATGTTCCCGTCAGTCCAGTCGTGGACGCAGTAGTGGATCGTTGTGGGGGCGCCCTAGGTGCCTGATGACACAACCGGGCGGCGTGGGATGCGCAGAGAGGAACGATACAGAGCGTGCACTTACCCCGCGCCGGGGGACGTAAGAGCTTGCACTGCGCGGACGAGACCGCGTGTCCATGCTGTTCCAACGGTTCCGAGCGACCCGTGCCGACGTGTACGATCGAGGGAGCCTCGGTTGAGGGGGTCTGATGTGTGGAGAGGGCTCGCGGTGGGCGGAGGCCGGCGGTCGTAGTGTGCGGACGTTCTCCAGCCGGTTCGCACAGCTGGCGTGTTGCGAGCTGTCGGGAGACGACCACACCACAGCTTTCACATGTGTGGAACGCGGCACATCGTACAGGTGGTGCGCAAAGTGCGTCGGCTGCGGTTGGCCGTCTGGGCAGGAGGAGGGCCGCCGTGAGCGAGCTCCACGAAGCTGGTTAGCGGGCGGGCCTTATCCGATGTTCGATGGGCACTACAGCTACGCGATAAGCTGTTCAAAGCGGGGTGAGCATGTCAGGAACGAGTACGATGGCTTGGAGACGAACCTGAGCGTTTGGGCGGGCGCGCTCTGTCCAGACGTCCAGGGATCGATCTCCCGGCCGGGAACTTGAGACGAATTGTTGAGGAACGATCCACGGAGCGATGTGCGACCGATTTGAGGAATACAGGAGGCATGGAAGGCCGGTGAATGTCGGATTACTCGCCGGCCAGAGGAGAGATGGCGGCAATGTGGACGACATGATGCACAGAGGCCGGGGGCTCGGCTGAGAGTTGTTGAGATGAGGTTGCAGAGTACATGGTGAGCGCAAAGCCGAGGTATTTGGGGATCAGACCGGAGGGCTGGAGGCGATGTACTGTTCCGGGCGAGGGACGAAAGGACGCGAGCCGAGATTGGAACAGAGGGGAGAGTCGAGATGCCCGAGGAGAACGGCGCCGTGTTCTGGACAGATTCGTGTCTGGAACGGGGAGGGGAAGTCGTAGAAAGGGGAGGACGAGCGAGCGAGAGAGGGCGAGCGCCTATTCACGGCGAAACTGCGATCGAGAAGGGTCGGGGAGCCAATGAGAACGCGTGAAAGTCGTGGCACCCACGCCACAGTCGCGTCGTTGAGTCGGACGAGAGTCGTGAGTGGTTCACAGAGCAACCTGAGGGTTGGAAGGATATTTGTACACCATCTCTCTCTACTAACCACTCCATTCACAAGTTCTCCTCCATAGAGAATGCCCATTCGAGGCAGGCATCACTCGTCGCTTGTCTCGCAAGATACGCCATTCTTCCGATCTCTCGCTGATCTCGATCAATGGGCGAAGAGCCCAGGTGCGGCCGTCCACAAATATTCGGACGGCATACTACCTTACGCCTCACGAAGCAAGATTGAAGGCGTCTTGAGCTCATCGACAACGAGAGGAAAGTTACTGGTAAATGCCTGCTGTCATCCCGCTAGGCGATTGGTTCACTCAGTGCCTTATAGGTTTGCCATGACTACAAGGTTGGGCATCCGGCCTTCCTCAGCTCGAGCCTATTGGGAGTGCTCAATTGTCGTGACCACTAGCTACTGGTTGTCTCGTACCCATCCGTCTTAACTCGCACCCCACCGCTGCGGAAAGAACAATTAGGACGGGTGGGTATGAGACAGTCTCCGTTGCTGACCTCACCTCCCATCAATTGCCTCTGAACGTCTCTGACACTGGGGAGAAATCAACTGTTCCACATAAAGTCGATGGATGGCCTTCTGGATTGGACCCTTTCCATCAAAATTTCACCGTAACGGAAAGGCTTTGGAAAGGCGCCAATCTAGAGCCCGGAAAGGCTCATGGCCCATGGGCGTATGGTGCCCGAAGA
The DNA here is from genome assembly GCA_024305745.1 of Polyporus tsugae. NCBI lineage: Eukaryota > Fungi > Basidiomycota > Agaricomycetes > Polyporales > Polyporaceae > Polyporus > Polyporus tsugae. The sequence continues at coordinate 427,056 of JAHRBS010000010.1, read as the reverse complement.
AAGGCGCTTTTGCAAAGACTGTCCGTCCCGGTGAAAGATTTAGGAAATTTTCATCATTTCCATAGGCTTTCCTCGCTGCAGAAAAGTTACTTTCTTTGCAGTGTGAACGAGGCTAGCGGCCATAATAATTGAGCACCACGATTTCCACGCATGCACTAATTGATCCATCAACCCAGGGAGGCTACACGGAGTCGCCGACAGCTCCGTCGTACACGTTCAACTTCTGGCCGTACTGCGACACATTCATCTAGTATGGGTATCTCGCTCCGACACCGTTGGCAAGGGCAGTGCGCTAATTATTTCATCAGCTTCTCACACCACAGGGTGACGATCCCACCACCTGGATGGTCAACGGCCGCTCACAGGCATGGGGTGAAGATGCTCGGTGTTTTGTATGTCCCACATCATCATCATGCATCAGCAAAAGTACATTTTTCCTGGCCGGACCCTGAGCTTCCTGGACTTCCTGGGTAAGCGTGACAGGTCGCCCCAGTCGCTCTCAGGTTCTCAGGCATCGGATGCCTTAGAGCCTGAGGCTCCTGAGGGTTCCTTAGACTGCTTCCCCAGGCACTCGGAGTTGTTCAACAGAGTTCAGGAAGGTGTAATTTTGCTGATGATAGCGTCCGCCTCGGCTCGCCACTGATCTTTCATATAGGATATTCGAGGGTGCTGAGTCGCAGGAAGAATGCTTGCAGCTGCTCGTCGGCCCTCTTCCTAAGCCGACATACGGCCCTGCCAAGCCAGACTCTAACGCAACGCTCCCGGTATCCCCTCACTACGCCCGTTTGCTTGCGGAGCTTGCCTATCAGAGAGGTTTTGACGGATACCTTCTGAATTTTGAGTATCCACTCCTCGGCGGCGTCCAACAAGCTCGGGCTCTAACGATGTGGATTGCCCTTCTCGAGCAAGAGCTCAAGTGCAAGATTGGCCCTCATGCGGAGGCGATGTGGTAGGTTCCATGCACCCTGAACCCGCGCTGACATCCTGAGCTGACCGTGCTGCAGGTATGATAGCATCGTCGTTAACGGCCAGCTAAGATGGCAAGACAGGCTCAACAGCGTCAACTTGCCGTTCTTCCTGCCGTCTACATCATTTTTTACCAACTATACTGTACGTACCATCTCCCTTCTTTATTCTGTGTACGTAGAAATAATAGAGCCGCGAACGCCAACAGTGGCCCCACCCATACCCTTCCATGACGGCACAATACCTCCTCTCGTTAGATCAATCCACCCTACCCCGCCCCAAGCTCCTCTCCGACATCTACATCGGCGTCGACGTCTGGGGCCGCGGGTCGCACGGGGGAGGCGGCTTCGGGTGCTACAAGGCCATCTCGCACATCGACCCCGAGTTCCTGGGGCTCAGCGTCGCCCTCTTCGGCCAGGCCTGGACCTGGGAGAGCGAGCAAGACACAACCGGGTGGTCCTGGGCTGCTTGGTGGGCGTACGAACGCAAGCTCTGGCTCGGCCCGCCGACAGTCGGCGAGCACGTCGAGGTTCCGCCGCATGGGCGGAAGGAGGGCGAGCCCGCGTGCGAACACAGCCCTTTCCAGCCAGTCGCGGAGTTCTTCCCGAGGCTCCCGCCCCCAAATCCGGCGGTGCTCCCATTCTTCACGACGTTCTCGCCGGGTGTGGGTTGTGCTTGGTTCGTCCGCGGGGAAAGGGTGTTCAGCAGTGAAACGGGATGGACGGATGTCGACAAGTCGACCTCGATTGGAGACCTGGTCTTCCCACGTCCAACGCTTGCATGGGAGAACGGGGACCGCGACGAGACCGTCCCAGCGGCGTCTGCGGACATATCTATGGACGACGCCTGGCTCGGTGGAAGCTCCCTGGTCGTTTCCTTTTCTGCCGCAGGGTCCGACTCCGAAGACGCGTTCTTCCGCTGCGTCTGGCTTCCCATCCAGTCGCTCGCCATAACCCCGCGCAAGTCCTACCGCCTGTCCATCGTGTACAAGCTCTCTGGCCCCGTCGATGCCGACGTCGGCGCGTCCGTGAAATCCCTCGCACAAGGTTTTGACGCCGAGTTTGGCGTGACCTTCGTCCCGTCGCCCTCCGACACACCGCTTCCAGGAGGGTGGACCGAGCTCCTCGTCGACGTCACGCTCGCGTGTGCTGACCCAGCCGACGCGGACGTTCTCTCAGCCGCTGGGCTCGTGATCGGCTTCACGTGCGAAGACCCCTCGCAGCCCGTCGACTTCTCGCTCTCGATCGGCGCGCTCAGCGTGTACGCCAACCCCCCTTCCCCGCGCCACACCGCGCTGAGTCCCAAGATCATCTGGGCGCGCTTCGCAGCTGATCGGGAGATGCACGCCGCCGTGATCCCGGGCCCGGCCCCGTTCGCGGGTGTTCTCGCATGGGGCACCGGGATCTCGATGGGGCCTGTGCCGGCGCTCACGCTCAAGTCCCCAGAAGACCCGGAAGCGGCGTGGGTGCTGGACCACCCCGCGCCCGGCTTCGCGTTCTTCAACGTGTACGTACAGGGCTATCCCGGACCGGGGGGCGCGCACGCACCGGAAGCGGCGACGTTCGTTGGGACGACGGGGCTCGACGGGAGGGCGAACCGGTTCTATGTCGATGCTGCGTGTTTGCCTCCAGATCTCAAGGGGGCGAGTGCGGCGAGGTTTTACGTGCAGGGCGTGACGGACAGAGGGCGTGTGGTGGACTGGGAGGACTGCGCATTCGTCGACGTGAACGCGTGCGCGTGAGATCTCATCTGCCGAGGCCCGGGGGATGGCTGTGCGGCGTCTCGTAGCCTCGTGTGCGCGGGGGCGTCGTGCGGCAGAGTCGATTTCCTGCCTCATCGATAGACACAGACTCAGGGAGACTTGTGTGTTTGTAGAGCGCTGAGCGGGCACAGTCGTGGAGTACAGGGTTGTCGGATTTTTGCAGACAGGGAGAACTGAGTCGAGCATATTGTGGCAGACGAGCGCCGCACACAGGGCGTCTATTCCGGGAACTTGTCTCCCTTCCGGTTCGCTCTCGTCTCTCGTGATCATGTTCCACGTTCGATGTGTTCTGCTACACTACTGCTACACTTCTGTCCCATGTACACTTGCACTACAGACCTTGGGATCCAGCACAGCAGCGCCCTCACGCTGAATATGTCAGTGTGCCCGGAGTGCAGTTGGACCCGGAGCCGTGATGGGAAATATGTTAGGGCGGAATTGATTGGGGCGCTCACATCCGGATCCGAAGGTACGTCTTCCGCCTCCTTCGTCCTCTCGCCCAAGAACAACTCCCACCGCGAGTCTCCTTCTCGCAACAACTCTGTGCGTCCCTCCCGGTCAGCAACTGCGTCCCGCGAGGAGTTCATGTATGCAGCCCGCCACTTCCAGCTTGCATGCACCCAAGTCAGGTATCTCTTCCACCTCCCGCTCCACTCATCCACCGCAAGACTCGTTCCCGCTGCACGTCAGTCCCCTCGCACCTCTCCTGCCCTCGCACCTTGCCAGCCATGGCATCCCGCGAGGACTCGCTGCACGTATACATGCAGCCCACAACCTCCAGCCTCTTGCGTTCACGCGAGACAGAGAAGGTGCATACCAAGTGTGCTCCGATTCCAGGCGAGCAGTCGCCAGCCACGGAGGACCGGAGCGCGAGGTCCGAGTCCGCCAACCGCGTCACCTGTCTCACTGTGGGCGCCGCAACCACGGCACTGACACGTTCAGGTTCCCGAGATCGTCGCGTTGCACACGAGGTGCGGGCTGCCGGCAAACACAGTTGTGTTCGTCCCCAAAACGACTCTGGCCCAGGCACGCTGTCCGCCGTCGCTGACTTCACGTGGGCGCCCAGAGTGTCGAGGCAGTGACGGGCCGGGGAATACTGTAGCACGAACTGCGAGGAGGAGTCCCAGATGGTGACCAGCCCCGAGGACCCGGGGAGCGCGGTGACGCCCGCCGCGGAGGAGTTGCACATGCCGGCGCCCGTCAGGGGATTGGTTCGCGTCGCCAGACAGGAACTCAACTTGTTAATGTGTGACCGCGACCTTCGTCCTCTTACGCCCGTTGCCCCGCCTATCCGGCACACATCAGAAATTCAGAATGACCTCATAAGCTAAAGGTGAGTCGACATACCATTTGAGATGTGCGCCCGCAATCTTGGTTTTCGCCATCCATGACTCTGCCGCCCCCCGTGCTTCCCGTATTTTGTCCCGCCCGCCGGAGATATCTTGCTGCCTCATGTCATAGGCAGTGTCACAGAGGTGAGCCATGCAGGAGAATACTAAGCTTACACACCTCGTAATGAGCTTCCAAGCATGCTGTCCAACGGGACTTCCCCTCGAGGATGCAGCCTGTTTAAGTCTCCGGCAGGCCGAGAGCGTCCGACACCCAGCCCGCATCATGCGTGCACAGCATACAAGATGTATCGAGGAGCGTGCGAGCACCAAATCTGCAAGACAATCCAAGTTGATCTGAATGTCCGAAATGGTAGGCACAATACGACTCACTGTGAGTGTTGAAGGGATCATCCGAACAACCAACGTAAGCTCCTTGTCGTGCCCGGGAGCTGCTGAACCCATGTGTTTGCGCAAATATGCTGGACCACCTGTTGCTTCGCCGAATACGCACTCTTGTGCTTGGTATCGCAGGTCGACATCAGGGACTTGCCAAGTCGTTGACGTGCAAGCGTATTCCATGCACAATGATGTGCTATGGACGTGGGTAAGCCAGATTCAAGCTGTCGCGATGGGGACTATGACGGAGCTCGGACTTACCTGCACATCTGACACATATTGATCCTACAGCCTTGACATGGAACTCCATACCAGCGAGTCATGATGAGTGTGCAGCAAAGGCTCGGAGTGATGGAATGGCGGTAGATGTCAAGCTCGGTGGAGGGATATGGTGAATGCAGGTTAGAAAAATGTCTCAGCGGGGAAGGGAAAGCGTGATTACATTCCGTTGCACACTATTATATCCTGCTGGCAATTCTAGAGCGGTTCGAGGGCCCAGAGTCTGGCCACCGCATAGCGTGAAGGCTTTCGGCTAATCATAACCACCTGTCTCAATCACCGCGCACCTAGACCCAGGCTCGTGTTTGCGCCGGCCGGCCGACCATTCATCAATTTAATTGCCACACCTACACTTCTCATCTCTCCTGCAACTATCTGGCACGGGCACCACCGCAACCCCGAAGGTATGAGCCAAGTAAAAGAGTGAATGTCGCACTCCGAAGACAACCTGTAACCTGTGTGCGGCTTGGTAGACTGGGCTACCCTACCGGACCTTGAGTCGTAGCCGATCACCCGTCCCAATGCCGCTTCCGCTTGATTTGTTATGCACCCAATTTCCGCTGTAAAATTAGACCGGTGACAGTCTTTCCGTCGTCCGAGCATGCCGAGAGAACACCGTCATGATCGCTTGCAAGCTAGCCTGAGATATTTCCTGCAAGTCGCCGGAAGTCCTGGCAATCCCGAACACTGACCAGACATTCTCATCCTCCGCCGAGATGTAACACACGCAGTGGCCATACCACTAGTACCGACCACTTGAACCACTGTACAGACAGCTCAGGCCAGGCTTCAAAACAATGGTTCAGAAATCGAATCTTGTGTGCACCTTGCTGCACAGTGGGGCCTCGAGACCCCCAACATATTGCACGTTACATTAGTCAACAAAAGCTGCCAGTATACTATCTCGCCGTATCCCACGGCGGCGCCGGACAAGTGTCCGTCGGAAAGCAACAAACCTTAGGCTCTCCTATGCCGAAGGCCCAGCTTTGGAATGAGCGTCGGCGCCGCCATCCTCGTGCCATTTGGATAATCCATCCAACGGAAACATACTCCGCATTCGGATCGAGTGGGAAAACACACAGTTCGCCATGCAGCCGTGGATCCGCCTGTTGACTTGAAGTCAGTGCCGCCAGTCGTAATCCCAGCCACAATACCCGCTGCATTTATCCCATGCCAGTACCATTCATTCCAGTTCCGATTGGCATGGCCGCAAGTCGTGGTGGGACATGCCGTAGTATGCTAGTGTGCCCCCACAACTCCAACCGTCGGTCCTACAATTCACGTACGGCCGGATACCGCGGAATTGTGAAACAGCCCCGGAATGCTATTGTTACGTCCATAGGGTTGCAACAATGAGCGGCGTGAAAATGCGATCAGCCGAAAGGCGCGCCCGCTCAGCGAAGCGAGGACAGCGCGGGGCTCGATGCTTCGGGTCCCTTCCTCGGAAGTGGCTAAAGCCATTTCCTCCGTCTGGGCATTCCACAGGATGAATCCCAGCCTGCCCATTCGCCGTCAACGCCGTCTTGCTGGCGGCGCACATCTCCCGTCCGGCTCGCTCGTGTGCATGATGTGAGTCTGTGAGCCTGGCCATTCGGCCATCGTAAGATCGGAACATCGTGCGCCGAGACCGTGCGCACAATGTCCCGCGCACGGGCCCCATCCTCCCCCTACAAGAACCCCAGGATCGTCGGCCATGACACAGCACTCACCTGACTGCACTCTTCCCTTGCACGCCGCGTACTTCTTAACCCTCGCACACTGGCCACTTCCCGAGTGCTGCATCCTGTCTCCGAGTTCATGAACTTTCTACTTTGTCGCCCGGGAGCCTGGTTTGATCGCCGGTCCTGTTCTCCATTGGTGAGTGGGTACCCGTCGTGCCAACGACGATTCCCCGCTCTGTGCCTAGATCTAATCTTGGTTTTCATGAATCATCGAGACCGAGAGACTCTGGCGAAGATCGACCAGTCTCTCACCTGTCCATGCAAGTCAGCGTCCATGATCGACCTTCACGCGACGCCAAGTTCAATTATCAATCTGGCTTACCGCTGCACTTTGTAAGTCTGCTGTTGCGCTCGTCGATCAAGCGCACGGGTAACAACCTCTGTACCTAGGTCCTGTCCCGGCTGGAGTACGCTCGCACCGAAGATCCGCCACCGACCGTTCCACACCGCGCCGTCGCTCCGACCGCAATCTCCCGCTCCTTCAGCACCAACTACCCACTCTAGCCGACCGCGTGCGTGAGCCCGAACCGCACCGTTCAAGCACGCAGAAGGCGCACACACCGGTTCAACAGCCCGCCTGACCAGGTACGCGTTCTCCTGGCACCAGGACCGCCTTCTAACTCCCCCGGGAACAGCTCCCGACAGTAGGCCGTCCGCTTTCTACTCCAGCCGTATCGAACACCTCGACTCTCGCCTATCCTTGTGGGGGCCCGCAGGCCTGGGGGCACGCGGACGCGATCTGGGGCGCACAAAATATATTCCCGTCAGCGTTGTTACATGTGTCGTACGTACGGACCCCAGCGCGCCGTTCCGGACGCCGCGCGCGTCGTGCTCGAGTCGTTGCGACGACACGCCGCGCATGCCCGTCCTTCAGTGCGAGTCCGTCCAGCGGACGCTCGGGCTCGGGCTGGTGATTCCAGCCGACTCTGGCGTGGATGTACCGGGTGAGGGGCTCGTCGCCACGCTGCGCCCTTGCCCAGCTCGCCATCGCGTTGATTCCAGCCGACTCCGGTCCGCAATGGCGGCCATCCATGGCGCACTCGTGCTTGCCGCTGTTGTGAATTCTGCGCCGGCCTTGAGTTCCGTCGGGGTGCTCGCTGGACTTCGCGGGTTGTCATCTCGGCGGGTGCCAGATTCGAGGCATGCGCCGCGTACCATCTCTTTGCCCAGATATTCGCAGTGGCACCATCAATCCCGTTTGGCACAAGTCCGAGCCTTCCCGTAAGCTTTTTGAGGCACCCGGAAACCTGCGCCAGTGTTGATTAGCCGTGCGCTTGCGGGGTTTCGGGCGGCAGACTCACCAGGACGGCGGACGCGCACCCGAGCGTCGCAAACGAGTGGCGCGCCTTACCGCGCACAGGCCCATGCTAGGGGGTGGCCGGGACGTCGTCTGCGGTCCTCCGTCCGATGGGATCTTGAGAATTTCGTGCCTGGGAACAAGTCGCCCCCGTACCCGCCGGCACCGAGCCTTCTATTCTCCCATTCGGACGCTCTAGAAGCTTTGAACAGGCTCAATTAGGTCCCCTTGAGCGATCCAGAGGGACACCGAATGGCGGTGGTCGGCCGTCGAGCCCGTTGTCCGACTCGCGTCCGGGGCACGCGTCTTCGACCCGCCCAAAAGTGCATTTTAGAGACTTGTTTCTGGTCGCCGAGAGCTGTTCGTACGTGGTCCTTGTGACCCACAGACACGCCGTAAAGTGGCCGCCGCGTCGTGCGAGGCGACCGGCGGGAGAGAATGCGCGCGCAGTGCCGGCGGGAATTGGAACGCCATGAAATCGCGTTTTCGACCGATTTTTAAAAGTCGTCCGATCGCCGTGAAACCGGCCGCGTTCGACGCTGGGCGATGCATAGGCCCTGTAAATCATTGTTAGCACGCGAGAAGACTCAGGTGGCGCGAGTGAGTGGCCGGTTTCTCCGTCTCCTCGCACAGATCTATGGCCTGCGCCGTAGCGGCGTCCTTCCGGGACTCACCGGTCGTCGTTCTGGGCTCGTCTGACCTCGGTTGGAGTGCCTTGGATGACGGCTGGTTGATCCCCGGCGGGACGTGGATGCGACGAGGCGGGTTGCAATGAAATCGACGTTTTACGTCGATTTTTGAATCTCGCGCAGGCGGCGAAAAATGGCACCGGCGGGTCTCGTGGATCTTCGTGGACGTCTGTACCTCACTTGCGCCGGAGGGGAGACATGGTGCGGTCGCGATATCGTGCATTTTGTCGGCGCGGCACACACCTGGGGTTGGTGTTCCGCCTCCCGTCCAACATCCCCGCGTCGATCAAGCTGTGGATCTCTGGAACGTTCTGTCAGCGTCGATCTGGTGTTGTTCTGATGGGCGCTGACCTACGGTTTACGTTCCATGACGAGGGTGTGGGCTGGCGTAACTTCGCGCCGCTCTCCTCTATTTTGGCCCCTTGGGTCGACTTTGTCCTAGTGTCCTGGTGTCCGTGCGTTGTGCGGGAGGCCTTCGGCTACCGAACGCACCAGTCAGGACGGCGTTACGACGCCCGGTTCGCGACTTGTGGCTCGATCACTCACCTGCGCGCCGCGCCGGCGTCATCTCGTCCTCCCGATGTGCACTCGCCTGTTCCCTCTGAACCAACCACAGCATGTGTCTCTCCCTGACCTTTCCCACCACAGGAATAGCCCATGTCGTTTACTTGAGCCGTGCAGTATCGATGCCGGCAGGACTTGACGTTCCTCGCTGCGGTGTCCTCTACGCTTTTTGGACATCCTGGCTGTCTGTTCCAGCCGGCGGGTCAGCGCACCGTTCGCGGGACGAACAGATACGGCCCCTCGGGCTCACCTGGTACGCGGAGAGGCGTGACGTTGAGCCTTTCGCGCGAGCGCACGCCCGTTCCTTCCTACGTCCCCGGGTGCTCGTCTGAGCCCTTCCGACCCATTTCCTCGTCCGCTTGATCCGTTTGGAGGCGTTGTCGAACCTGGCGGTATGGCTGGCGGGTGCGGAGTGTTCAGACGCGATTGCTCGCGCATGTTCCCGTCAGTCCAGTCGTGGACGCAGTAGTGGATCGTTGTGGGGGCGCCCTAGGTGCCTGATGACACAACCGGGCGGCGTGGGATGCGCAGAGAGGAACGATACAGAGCGTGCACTTACCCCGCGCCGGGGGACGTAAGAGCTTGCACTGCGCGGACGAGACCGCGTGTCCATGCTGTTCCAACGGTTCCGAGCGACCCGTGCCGACGTGTACGATCGAGGGAGCCTCGGTTGAGGGGGTCTGATGTGTGGAGAGGGCTCGCGGTGGGCGGAGGCCGGCGGTCGTAGTGTGCGGACGTTCTCCAGCCGGTTCGCACAGCTGGCGTGTTGCGAGCTGTCGGGAGACGACCACACCACAGCTTTCACATGTGTGGAACGCGGCACATCGTACAGGTGGTGCGCAAAGTGCGTCGGCTGCGGTTGGCCGTCTGGGCAGGAGGAGGGCCGCCGTGAGCGAGCTCCACGAAGCTGGTTAGCGGGCGGGCCTTATCCGATGTTCGATGGGCACTACAGCTACGCGATAAGCTGTTCAAAGCGGGGTGAGCATGTCAGGAACGAGTACGATGGCTTGGAGACGAACCTGAGCGTTTGGGCGGGCGCGCTCTGTCCAGACGTCCAGGGATCGATCTCCCGGCCGGGAACTTGAGACGAATTGTTGAGGAACGATCCACGGAGCGATGTGCGACCGATTTGAGGAATACAGGAGGCATGGAAGGCCGGTGAATGTCGGATTACTCGCCGGCCAGAGGAGAGATGGCGGCAATGTGGACGACATGATGCACAGAGGCCGGGGGCTCGGCTGAGAGTTGTTGAGATGAGGTTGCAGAGTACATGGTGAGCGCAAAGCCGAGGTATTTGGGGATCAGACCGGAGGGCTGGAGGCGATGTACTGTTCCGGGCGAGGGACGAAAGGACGCGAGCCGAGATTGGAACAGAGGGGAGAGTCGAGATGCCCGAGGAGAACGGCGCCGTGTTCTGGACAGATTCGTGTCTGGAACGGGGAGGGGAAGTCGTAGAAAGGGGAGGACGAGCGAGCGAGAGAGGGCGAGCGCCTATTCACGGCGAAACTGCGATCGAGAAGGGTCGGGGAGCCAATGAGAACGCGTGAAAGTCGTGGCACCCACGCCACAGTCGCGTCGTTGAGTCGGACGAGAGTCGTGAGTGGTTCACAGAGCAACCTGAGGGTTGGAAGGATATTTGTACACCATCTCTCTCTACTAACCACTCCATTCACAAGTTCTCCTCCATAGAGAATGCCCATTCGAGGCAGGCATCACTCGTCGCTTGTCTCGCAAGATACGCCATTCTTCCGATCTCTCGCTGATCTCGATCAATGGGCGAAGAGCCCAGGTGCGGCCGTCCACAAATATTCGGACGGCATACTACCTTACGCCTCACGAAGCAAGATTGAAGGCGTCTTGAGCTCATCGACAACGAGAGGAAAGTTACTGGTAAATGCCTGCTGTCATCCCGCTAGGCGATTGGTTCACTCAGTGCCTTATAGGTTTGCCATGACTACAAGGTTGGGCATCCGGCCTTCCTCAGCTCGAGCCTATTGGGAGTGCTCAATTGTCGTGACCACTAGCTACTGGTTGTCTCGTACCCATCCGTCTTAACTCGCACCCCACCGCTGCGGAAAGAACAATTAGGACGGGTGGGTATGAGACAGTCTCCGTTGCTGACCTCACCTCCCATCAATTGCCTCTGAACGTCTCTGACACTGGGGAGAAATCAACTGTTCCACATAAAGTCGATGGATGGCCTTCTGGATTGGACCCTTTCCATCAAAATTTCACCGTAACGGAAAGGCTTTGGAAAGGCGCCAATCTAGAGCCCGGAAAGGCTCATGGCCCATGGGCGTATGGTGCCCGAAGAAAGGCGCTTTTGCAAAGACTGTCCGTCCCGGTGAAAGATTTAGGAAATTTTCATCATTTCCATAGGCTTTCCTCGCTGCAGAAAAGTTACTTTCTTTGCAGTGTGAACGAGGCTAGCGGCCATAATAATTGAGCACCACGATTTCCACGCATGCACTAATTGATCCATCAACCCAGGGAGGCTACACGGAGTCGCCGACAGCTCCGTCGTACACGTTCAACTTCTGGCCGTACTGCGACACATTCATCTAGTATGGGTATCTCGCTCCGACACCGTTGGCAAGGGCAGTGCGCTAATTATTTCATCAGCTTCTCACACCACAGGGTGACGATCCCACCACCTGGATGGTCAACGGCCGCTCACAGGCATGGGGTGAAGATGCTCGGTGTTTTGTATGTCCCACATCATCATCATGCATCAGCAAAAGTACATTTTTCCTGGCCGGACCCTGAGCTTCCTGGACTTCCTGGGTAAGCGTGACAGGTCGCCCCAGTCGCTCTCAGGTTCTCAGGCATCGGATGCCTTAGAGCCTGAGGCTCCTGAGGGTTCCTTAGACTGCTTCCCCAGGCACTCGGAGTTGTTCAACAGAGTTCAGGAAGGTGTAATTTTGCTGATGATAGCGTCCGCCTCGGCTCGCCACTGATCTTTCATATAGGATATTCGAGGGTGCTGAGTCGCAGGAAGAATGCTTGCAGCTGCTCGTCGGCCCTCTTCCTAAGCCGACATACGGCCCTGCCAAGCCAGACTCTAACGCAACGCTCCCGGTATCCCCTCACTACGCCCGTTTGCTTGCGGAGCTTGCCTATCAGAGAGGTTTTGACGGATACCTTCTGAATTTTGAGTATCCACTCCTCGGCGGCGTCCAACAAGCTCGGGCTCTAACGATGTGGATTGCCCTTCTCGAGCAAGAGCTCAAGTGCAAGATTGGCCCTCATGCGGAGGCGATGTGGTAGGTTCCATGCACCCTGAACCCGCGCTGACATCCTGAGCTGACCGTGCTGCAGGTATGATAGCATCGTCGTTAACGGCCAGCTAAGATGGCAAGACAGGCTCAACAGCGTCAACTTGCCGTTCTTCCTGCCGTCTACATCATTTTTTACCAACTATACTGTACGTACCATCTCCCTTCTTTATTCTGTGTACGTAGAAATAATAGAGCCGCGAACGCCAACAGTGGCCCCACCCATACCCTTCCATGACGGCACAATACCTCCTCTCGTTAGATCAATCCACCCTACCCCGCCCCAAGCTCCTCTCCGACATCTACATCGGCGTCGACGTCTGGGGCCGCGGGTCGCACGGGGGAGGCGGCTTCGGGTGCTACAAGGCCATCTCGCACATCGACCCCGAGTTCCTGGGGCTCAGCGTCGCCCTCTTCGGCCAGGCCTGGACCTGGGAGAGCGAGCAAGACACAACCGGGTGGTCCTGGGCTGCTTGGTGGGCGTACGAACGCAAGCTCTGGCTCGGCCCGCCGACAGTCGGCGAGCACGTCGAGGTTCCGCCGCATGGGCGGAAGGAGGGCGAGCCCGCGTGCGAACACAGCCCTTTCCAGCCAGTCGCGGAGTTCTTCCCGAGGCTCCCGCCCCCAAATCCGGCGGTGCTCCCATTCTTCACGACGTTCTCGCCGGGTGTGGGTTGTGCTTGGTTCGTCCGCGGGGAAAGGGTGTTCAGCAGTGAAACGGGATGGACGGATGTCGACAAGTCGACCTCGATTGGAGACCTGGTCTTCCCACGTCCAACGCTTGCATGGGAGAACGGGGACCGCGACGAGACCGTCCCAGCGGCGTCTGCGGACATATCTATGGACGACGCCTGGCTCGGTGGAAGCTCCCTGGTCGTTTCCTTTTCTGCCGCAGGGTCCGACTCCGAAGACGCGTTCTTCCGCTGCGTCTGGCTTCCCATCCAGTCGCTCGCCATAACCCCGCGCAAGTCCTACCGCCTGTCCATCGTGTACAAGCTCTCTGGCCCCGTCGATGCCGACGTCGGCGCGTCCGTGAAATCCCTCGCACAAGGTTTTGACGCCGAGTTTGGCGTGACCTTCGTCCCGTCGCCCTCCGACACACCGCTTCCAGGAGGGTGGACCGAGCTCCTCGTCGACGTCACGCTCGCGTGTGCTGACCCAGCCGACGCGGACGTTCTCTCAGCCGCTGGGCTCGTGATCGGCTTCACGTGCGAAGACCCCTCGCAGCCCGTCGACTTCTCGCTCTCGATCGGCGCGCTCAGCGTGTACGCCAACCCCCCTTCCCCGCGCCACACCGCGCTGAGTCCCAAGATCATCTGGGCGCGCTTCGCAGCTGATCGGGAGATGCACGCCGCCGTGATCCCGGGCCCGGCCCCGTTCGCGGGTGTTCTCGCATGGGGCACCGGGATCTCGATGGGGCCTGTGCCGGCGCTCACGCTCAAGTCCCCAGAAGACCCGGAAGCGGCGTGGGTGCTGGACCACCCCGCGCCCGGCTTCGCGTTCTTCAACGTGTACGTACAGGGCTATCCCGGACCGGGGGGCGCGCACGCACCGGAAGCGGCGACGTTCGTTGGGACGACGGGGCTCGACGGGAGGGCGAACCGGTTCTATGTCGATGCTGCGTGTTTGCCTCCAGATCTCAAGGGGGCGAGTGCGGCGAGGTTTTACGTGCAGGGCGTGACGGACAGAGGGCGTGTGGTGGACTGGGAGGACTGCGCATTCGTCGACGTGAACGCGTGCGCGTGAGATCTCGTCTGCCGAGGCCCGGGGGATGGCTGTGCGGCGTCTCGTAGCCTCGTGTGCGCGGGGGCGTCGTGCGGCAGAGTCGATTTCCTGCCTCATCGATAGACACAGACCTAGGGAGACTTGTGTGTTTCTAGAGCGCTGAGCGGGCATAGTCGTGGAGTACAGGGTTGTCGGATTTTTGCAGACAGGGAGAACTGAGTCGAGCATATTGTGGCAGACGAGCGCCGCACACAGGGCGTCTATTCCGGGAACTTGTCTCCCTTCCGGTTCGCTCTCGTCTCTCGTGATCATGTTCCACGTTCGATGTGTTCTGCTACACTACTGCTACACTTCTGTCCCATGTACACTTGCACTACAGACCTTGGGATCCAGCACAGCAGCGCCCTCACGCTGAATATGTCAGTGTGCCCGGAGTGCAGTTGGACCCGGAGCCGTGATGGGAAATATGTTAGGGCGGAATTGATTGGGGCGCTCACATCCGGATCCGAAGGTACGTCTTCCGCCTCCTTCGTCCTCTCGCCCAAGAACAACTCCCACCGCGAGTCTCCTTCTCGCAACAACTCTGTGCGTCCCTCCCGGTCAGCAACTGCGTCCCGCGAGGAGTTCATGTATGCAGCCCGCCACTTCCAGCTTGCATGCACCCAAGTCAGGTATCTCTTCCACCTCCCGCTCCACTCATCCACCGCAAGACTCGTTCCCGCTGCACGTCAGTCCCCTCGCACCTCTCCTGCCCTCGCACCTTGCCAGCCATGGCATCCCGCGAGGACTCGCTGCACGTATACATGCAGCCCACAACCTCCAGCCTCTTGCGTTCACGCGAGACAGAGAAGGTGCATACCAAGTGTGCTCCGATTCCAGGCGAGCAGTCGCCAGCCACGGAGGACCGGAGCGCGAGGTCCGAGTCCGCCAACCGCGTCACCTGTCTCACTGTGGGCGCCGCAACCACGGCACTGACACGTTCAGGTTCCCGAGATCGTCGCGTTGCACACGAGGTGCGGGCTGCCGGCAAACACAGTTGTGTTCGTCCCCAAAACGACTCTGGCCCAGGCACGCTGTCCGCCGTCGCTGACTTCACGTGGGCGCCCAGAGTGTCGAGGCAGTGACGGGCCGGGGAATACTGTAGCACGAACTGCGAGGAGGAGTCCCAGATGGTGACCAGCCCCGAGGACCCGGGGAGCGCGGTGACGCCCGCCGCGGAGGAGTTGCACATGCCGGCGCCCGTCAGGGGATTGGTTCGCGTCGCCAGACAGGAACTCAACTTGTTAATGTGTGACCGCGACCTTCGTCCTCTTACGCCCGTTGCCCCGCCTATCCGGCACACATCAGAAATTCAGAATGACCTCATAAGCTAAAGGTGAGTCGACATACCATTTGAGATGTGCGCCCGCAATCTTGGTTTTCGCCATCCATGACTCTGCCGCCCCCCGTGCTTCCCGTATTTTGTCCCGCCCGCCGGAGATATCTTGCTGCCTCATGTCATAGGCAGTGTCACAGAGGTGAGCCATGCAGGAGAATACTAAGCTTACACACCTCGTAATGAGCTTCCAAGCATGCTGTCCAACGGGACTTCCCCTCGAGGATGCAGCCTGTTTAAGTCTCCGGCAGGCCGAGAGCGTCCGACACCCAGCCCGCATCATGCGTGCACAGCATACAAGATGTATCGAGGAGCGTGCGAGCACCAAATCTGCAAGACAATCCAAGTTGATCTGAATGTCCGAAATGGTAGGCACAATACGACTCACTGTGAGTGTTGAAGGGATCATCCGAACAACCAACGTAAGCTCCTTGTCGTGCCCGGGAGCTGCTGAACCCATGTGTTTGCGCAAATATGCTGGACCACCTGTTGCTTCGCCGAATACGCACTCTTGTGCTTGGTATCGCAGGTCGACATCAGGGACTTGCCAAGTCGTTGACGTGCAAGCGTATTCCATGCACAATGATGTGCTATGGACGTGGGTAAGCCAGATTCAAGCTGTCGCGATGGGGACTATGACGGAGCTCGGACTTACCTGCACATCTGACACATATTGATCCTACAGCCTTGACATGGAACTCCATACCAGCGAGTCATGATGAGTGTGCAGCAAAGGCTCGGAGTGATGGAATGGCGGTAGATGTCAAGCTCGGTGGAGGGATATGGTGAATGCAGGTTAGAAAAATGTCTCAGCGGGGAAGGGAAAGCGTGATTACATTCCGTTGCACACTATTATATCCTGCTGGCAATTCTAGAGCGGTTCGAGGGCCCAGAGTCTGGCCACCGCATAGCGTGAAGGCTTTCGGCTAATCATAACCACCTGTCTCAATCACCGCGCACCTAGACCCAGGCTCGTGTTTGCGCCGGCCGGCCGACCATTCATCAATTTAATTGCCACACCTACACTTCTCATCTCTCCTGCAACTATCTGGCACGGGCACCACCGCAACCCCGAAGGTATGAGCCAAGTAAAAGAGTGAATGTCGCACTCCGAAGACAACCTGTAACCTGTGTGCGGCTTGGTAGACTGGGCTACCCTACCGGACCTTGAGTCGTAGCCGATCACCCGTCCCAATGCCGCTTCCGCTTGATTTGTTATGCACCCAATTTCCGCTGTAAAATTAGACCGGTGACAGTCTTTCCGTCGTCCGAGCATGCCGAGAGAACACCGTCATGATCGCTTGCAAGCTAGCCTGAGATATTTCCTGCAAGTCGCCGGAAGTCCTGGCAATCCCGAACACTGACCAGACATTCTCATCCTCCGCCGAGATGTAACACACGCAGTGGCCATACCACTAGTACCGACCACTTGAACCACTGTACAGACAGCTCAGGCCAGGCTTCAAAACAATGGTTCAGAAATCGAATCTTGTGTGCACCTTGCTGCACAGTGGGGCCTCGAGACCCCCAACATATTGCACGTTACATTAGTCAACAAAAGCTGCCAGTATACTATCTCGCCGTATCCCACGGCGGCGCCGGCAAGTGTCCGTCGGAAAGCAACAAACCTTAGGCTCTCCTATGCCGAAGGCCCAGCTTTGGAATGAGCGTCGGCGCCGCCATCCTCGTGCCATTTGGATAATCCATCCAACGGAAACATACTCCGCATTCGGATCGAGTGGGAAAACACACAGTTCGCCATGCAGCCGTGGATCCGCCTGTTGACTTGAAGTCAGTGCCGCCAGTCGTAATCCCAGCCACAATACCCGCTGCATTTATCCCATGCCAGTACCATTCATTCCAGTTCCGATTGGCATGGCCGCAAGTCGTGGTGGGACATGCCGTAGTATGCTAGTGTGCCCCCACAACTCCAACCGTCGGTCCTACAATTCACGTACGGCCGGATACCGCGGAATTGTGAAACAGCCCCGGAATGCTATTGTTACGTCCATAGGGTTGCAACAATGAGCGGCGTGAAAATGCGATCAGCCGAAAGGCGCGCCCGCTCAGCGAAGCGAGGACAGCGCGGGGCTCGATGCTTCGGGTCCCTTCCTCGGAAGTGGCTAAAGCCATTTCCTCCGTCTGGGCATTCCACAGGATGAATCCCAGCCTGCCCATTCGCCGTCAACGCCGTCTTGCTGGCGGCGCACATCTCCCGTCCGGCTCGCTCGTGTGCATGATGTGAGTCTGTGAGCCTGGCCATTCGGCCATCGTAAGATCGGAACATCGTGCGCCGAGACCGTGCGCACAATGTCCCGCGCACGGGCCCCATCCTCCCCCTACAAGAACCCCAGGATCGTCGGCCATGACACAGCACTCACCTGACTGCACTCTTCCCTTGCACGCCGCGTACTTCTTAACCCTCGCACACTGGCCACTTCCCGAGTGCTGCATCCTGTCTCCGAGTTCATGAACTTTCTACTTTGTCGCCCGGGAGCCTGGTTTGATCGCCGGTCCTGTTCTCCATTGGTGAGTGGGTACCCGTCGTGCCAACGACGATTCCCCGCTCTGTGCCTAGATCTAATCTTGGTTTTCATGAATCATCGAGACCGAGAGACTCTGGCGAAGATCGACCAGTCTCTCACCTGTCCATGCAAGTCAGCGTCCATGATCGACCTTCACGCGACGCCAAGTTCAATTATCAATCTGGCTTACCGCTGCACTTTGTAAGTCTGCTGTTGCGCTCGTCGATCAAGCGCACGGGTAACAACCTCTGTACCTAGGTCCTGTCCCGGCTGGAGTACGCTCGCACCGAAGATCCGCCACCGACCGTTCCACACCGCGCCGTCGCTCCGACCGCAATCTCCCGCTCCTTCAGCACCAACTACCCACTCTAGCCGACCGCGTGCGTGAGCCCGAACCGCACCGTTCAAGCACGCAGAAGGCGCACACACCGGTTCAACAGCCCGCCTGACCAGGTACGCGTTCTCCTGGCACCAGGACCGCCTTCTAACTCCCCCGGGAACAGCTCCCGACAGTAGGCCGTCCGCTTTCTACTCCAGCCGTATCGAACACCTCGACTCTCGCCTATCCTTGTGGGGGCCCGCAGGCCTGGGGGCACGCGGACGCGATCTGGGGCGCACAAAATATATTCCCGTCAGCGTTGTTACATGTGTCGTACGTACGGACCCCAGCGCGCCGTTCCGGACGCCGCGCGCGTCGTGCTCGAGTCGTTGCGACGACACGCCGCGCATGCCCGTCCTTCAGTGCGAGTCCGTCCAGCGGACGCTCGGGCTCGGGCTGGTGATTCCAGCCGACTCTGGCGTGGATGTACCGGGTGAGGGGCTCGTCGCCACGCTGCGCCCTTGCCCAGCTCGCCATCGCGTTGATTCCAGCCGACTCCGGTCCGCAATGGCGGCCATCCATGGCGCACTCGTGCTTGCCGCTGTTGTGAATTCTGCGCCGGCCTTGAGTTCCGTCGGGGTGCTCGCTGGACTTCGCGGGTTGTCATCTCGGCGGGTGCCAGATTCGAGGCATGCGCCGCGTACCATCTCTTTGCCCAGATATTCGCAGTGGCACCATCAATCCCGTTTGGCACAAGTCCGAGCCTTCCCGTAAGCTTTTTGAGGCACCCGGAAACCTGCGCCAGTGTTGATTAGCCGTGCGCTTGCGGGGTTTCGGGCGGCAGACTCACCAGGACGGCGGACGCGCACCCGAGCGTCGCAAACGAGTGGCGCGCCTTACCGCGCACAGGCCCATGCTAGGGGGTGGCCGGGACGTCGTCTGCGGTCCTCCGTCCGATGGGATCTTGAGAATTTCGTGCCTGGGAACAAGTCGCCCCCGTACCCGCCGGCACCGAGCCTTCTATTCTCCCATTCGGACGCTCTAGAAGCTTTGAACAGGCTCAATTAGGTCCCCTTGAGCGATCCAGAGGGACACCGAATGGCGGTGGTCGGCCGTCGAGCCCGTTGTCCGACTCGCGTCCGGGGCACGCGTCTTCGACCCGCCCAAAAGTGCATTTTAGAGACTTGTTTCTGGTCGCCGAGAGCTGTTCGTACGTGGTCCTTGTGACCCACAGACACGCCGTAAAGTGGCCGCCGCGTCGTGCGAGGCGACCGGCGGGAGAGAATGCGCGCGCAGTGCCGGCGGGAATTGGAACGCCATGAAATCGCGTTTTCGACCGATTTTTAAAAGTCGTCCGATCGCCGTGAAACCGGCCGCGTTCGACGCTGGGCGATGCATAGGCCCTGTAAATCATTGTTAGCACGCGAGAAGACTCAGGTGGCGCGAGTGAGTGGCCGGTTTCTCCGTCTCCTCGCACAGATCTATGGCCTGCGCCGTAGCGGCGTCCTTCCGGGACTCACCGGTCGTCGTTCTGGGCTCGTCTGACCTCGGTTGGAGTGCCTTGGATGACGGCTGGTTGATCCCCGGCGGGACGTGGATGCGACGAGGCGGGTTGCAATGAAATCGACGTTTTACGTCGATTTTTGAATCTCGCGCAGGCGGCGAAAAATGGCACCGGCGGGTCTCGTGGATCTTCGTGGACGTCTGTACCTCACTTGCGCCGGAGGGGAGACATGGTGCGGTCGCGATATCGTGCATTTTGTCGGCGCGGCACACACCTGGGGTTGGTGTTCCGCCTCCCGTCCAACATCCCCGCGTCGATCAAGCTGTGGATCTCTGGAACGTTCTGTCAGCGTCGATCTGGTGTTGTTCTGATGGGCGCTGACCTACGGTTTACGTTCCATGACGAGGGTGTGGGCTGGCGTAACTTCGCGCCGCTCTCCTCTATTTTGGCCCCTTGGGTCGACTTTGTCCTAGTGTCCTGGTGTCCGTGCGTTGTGCGGGAGGCCTTCGGCTACCGAACGCACCAGTCAGGACGGCGTTACGACGCCCGGTTCGCGACTTGTGGCTCGATCACTCACCTGCGCGCCGCGCCGGCGTCATCTCGTCCTCCCGATGTGCACTCGCCTGTTCCCTCTGAACCAACCACAGCATGTGTCTCTCCCTGACCTTTCCCACCACAGGAATAGCCCATGTCGTTTACTTGAGCCGTGCAGTATCGATGCCGGCAGGACTTGACGTTCCTCGCTGCGGTGTCCTCTACGCTTTTTGGACATCCTGGCTGTCTGTTCCAGCCGGCGGGTCAGCGCACCGTTCGCGGGACGAACAGATACGGCCCCTCGGGCTCACCTGGTACGCGGAGAGGCGTGACGTTGAGCCTTTCGCGCGAGCGCACGCCCGTTCCTTCCTACGTCCCCGGGTGCTCGTCTGAGCCCTTCCGACCCATTTCCTCGTCCGCTTGATCCGTTTGGAGGCGTTGTCGAACCTGGCGGTATGGCTGGCGGGTGCGGAGTGTTCAGACGCGATTGCTCGCGCATGTTCCCGTCAGTCCAGTCGTGGACGCAGTAGTGGATCGTTGTGGGGGCGCCCTAGGTGCCTGATGACACAACCGGGCGGCGTGGGATGCGCAGAGAGGAACGATACAGAGCGTGCACTTACCCCGCGCCGGGGGACGTAAGAGCTTGCACTGCGCGGACGAGACCGCGTGTCCATGCTGTTCCAACGGTTCCGAGCGACCCGTGCCGACGTGTACGATCGAGGGAGCCTCGGTTGAGGGGGTCTGATGTGTGGAGAGGGCTCGCGGTGGGCGGAGGCCGGCGGTCGTAGTGTGCGGACGTTCTCCAGCCGGTTCGCACAGCTGGCGTGTTGCGAGCTGTCGGGAGACGACCACACCACAGCTTTCACATGTGTGGAACGCGGCACATCGTACAGGTGGTGCGCAAAGTGCGTCGGCTGCGGTTGGCCGTCTGGGCAGGAGGAGGGCCGCCGTGAGCGAGCTCCACGAAGCTGGTTAGCGGGCGGGCCTTATCCGATGTTCGATGGGCACTACAGCTACGCGATAAGCTGTTCAAAGCGGGGTGAGCATGTCAGGAACGAGTACGATGGCTTGGAGACGAACCTGAGCGTTTGGGCGGGCGCGCTCTGTCCAGACGTCCAGGGATCGATCTCCCGGCCGGGAACTTGAGACGAATTGTTGAGGAACGATCCACGGAGCGATGTGCGACCGATTTGAGGAATACAGGAGGCATGGAAGGCCGGTGAATGTCGGATTACTCGCCGGCCAGAGGAGAGATGGCGGCAATGTGGACGACATGATGCACAGAGGCCGGGGGCTCGGCTGAGAGTTGTTGAGATGAGGTTGCAGAGTACATGGTGAGCGCAAAGCCGAGGTATTTGGGGATCAGACCGGAGGGCTGGAGGCGATGTACTGTTCCGGGCGAGGGACGAAAGGACGCGAGCCGAGATTGGAACAGAGGGGAGAGTCGAGATGCCCGAGGAGAACGGCGCCGTGTTCTGGACAGATTCGTGTCTGGAACGGGGAGGGGAAGTCGTAGAAAGGGGAGGACGAGCGAGCGAGAGAGGGCGAGCGCCTATTCACGGCGAAACTGCGATCGAGAAGGGTCGGGGAGCCAATGAGAACGCGTGAAAGTCGTGGCACCCACGCCACAGTCGCGTCGTTGAGTCGGACGAGAGTCGTGAGTGGTTCACAGAGCAACCTGAGGGTTGGAAGGATATTTGTACACCATCTCTCTCTACTAACCACTCCATTCACAAGTTCTCCTCCATAGAGAATGCCCATTCGAGGCAGGCATCACTCGTCGCTTGTCTCGCAAGATACGCCATTCTTCCGATCTCTCGCTGATCTCGATCAATGGGCGAAGAGCCCAGGTGCGGCCGTCCACAAATATTCGGACGGCATACTACCTTACGCCTCACGAAGCAAGATTGAAGGCGTCTTGAGCTCATCGACAACGAGAGGAAAGTTACTGGTAAATGCCTGCTGTCATCCCGCTAGGCGATTGGTTCACTCAGTGCCTTATAGGTTTGCCATGACTACAAGGTTGGGCATCCGGCCTTCCTCAGCTCGAGCCTATTGGGAGTGCTCAATTGTCGTGACCACTAGCTACTGGTTGTCTCGTACCCATCCGTCTTAACTCGCACCCCACCGCTGCGGAAAGAACAATTAGGACGGGTGGGTATGAGACAGTCTCCGTTGCTGACCTCACCTCCCATCAATTGCCTCTGAACGTCTCTGACACTGGGGAGAAATCAACTGTTCCACATAAAGTCGATGGATGGCCTTCTGGATTGGACCCTTTCCATCAAAATTTCACCGTAACGGAAAGGCTTTGGAAAGGCGCCAATCTAGAGCCCGGAAAGGCTCATGGCCCATGGGCGTATGGTGCCCGAAGAAAGGCGCTTTTGCAAAGACTGTCCGTCCCGGTGAAAGATTTAGGAAATTTTCATCATTTCCATAGGCTTTCCTCGCTGCAGAAAAGTTACTTTCTTTGCAGTGTGAACGAGGCTAGCGGCCATAATAATTGAGCACCACGATTTCCACGCATGCACTAATTGATCCATCAACCCAGGGAGGCTACACGGAGTCGCCGACAGCTCCGTCGTACACGTTCAACTTCTGGCCGTACTGCGACACATTCATCTAGTATGGGTATCTCGCTCCGACACCGTTGGCAAGGGCAGTGCGCTAATTATTTCATCAGCTTCTCACACCACAGGGTGACGATCCCACCACCTGGATGGTCAACGGCCGCTCACAGGCATGGGGTGAAGATGCTCGGTGTTTTGTATGTCCCACATCATCATCATGCATCAGCAAAAGTACATTTTTCCTGGCCGGACCCTGAGCTTCCTGGACTTCCTGGGTAAGCGTGACAGGTCGCCCCAGTCGCTCTCAGGTTCTCAGGCATCGGATGCCTTAGAGCCTGAGGCTCCTGAGGGCTCCTTAGACTGCTTCCCCAGGCACTCGGAGGTGTTCAACAGAGTTCAGGAAGGTGTAATTTTGCTGATGATAGCGTCCGCCTCGGCTCGCCACTGATCTTTCATATAGGATATTCGAGGGTGCTGAGTCGCAGGAAGAATGCTTGCAGCTGCTCGTCGGCCCTCTTCCTAAGCCGACATACGGCCCTGCCAAGCCAGACTCTAACGCAACGCTCCCGGTATCCCCTCACTACGCCCGTTTGCTTGCGGAGCTTGCCTATCAGAGAGGTTTTGACGGATACCTTCTGAATTTTGAGTATCCACTCCTCGGCGGCGTCCAACAAGCTCGGGCTCTAACGATGTGGATTGCCCTTCTCGAGCAAGAGCTCAAGTGCAAGATTGGCCCTCATGCGGAGGCGATGTGGTAGGTTCCATGCACCCTGAACCCGCGCTGACATCCTGAGCTGACCGTGCTGCAGGTATGATAGCATCGTCGTTAACGGCCAGCTAAGATGGCAAGACAGGCTCAACAGCGTCAACTTGCCGTTCTTCCTGCCGTCTACATCATTTTTTACCAACTATACTGTACGTACCATCTCCCTTCTTTATTCTGTGTACGTAGAAATAATAGAGCCGCGAACGCCAACAGTGGCCCCACCCATACCCTTCCATGACGGCACAATACCTCCTCTCGTTAGATCAATCCACCCTACCCCGCCCCAAGCTCCTCTCCGACATCTACATCGGCGTCGACGTCTGGGGCCGCGGGTCGCACGGGGGAGGCGGCTTCGGGTGCTACAAGGCCATCTCGCACATCGACCCCGAGTTCCTGGGGCTCAGCGTCGCCCTCTTCGGCCAGGCCTGGACCTGGGAGAGCGAGCAAGACACAACCGGGTGGTCCTGGGCTGCTTGGTGGGCGTACGAACGCAAGCTCTGGCTCGGCCCGCCGACAGTCGGCGAGCACGTCGAGGTTCCGCCGCATGGGCGGAAGGAGGGCGAGCCCGCGTGCGAACACAGCCCTTTCCAGCCAGTCGCGGAGTTCTTCCCGAGGCTCCCGCCCCCAAATCCGGCGGTGCTCCCATTCTTCACGACGTTCTCGCCGGGTGTGGGTTGTGCTTGGTTCGTCCGCGGGGAAAGGGTGTTCAGCAGTGAAACGGGATGGACGGATGTCGACAAGTCGACCTCGATTGGAGACCTGGTCTTCCCACGTCCAACGCTTGCATGGGAGAACGGGGACCGCGACGAGACCGTCCCAGCGGCGTCTGCGGACATATCTATGGACGACGCCTGGCTCGGTGGAAGCTCCCTGGTCGTTTCCTTTTCTGCCGCAGGGTCCGACTCCGAAGACGCGTTCTTCCGCTGCGTCTGGCTTCCCATCCAGTCGCTCGCCATAACCCCGCGCAAGTCCTACCGCCTGTCCATCGTGTACAAGCTCTCTGGCCCCGTCGATGCCGACGTCGGCGCGTCCGTGAAATCCCTCGCACAAGGTTTTGACGCCGAGTTTGGCGTGACCTTCGTCCCGTCGCCCTCCGACACACCGCTTCCAGGAGGGTGGACCGAGCTCCTCGTCGACGTCACGCTCGCGTGTGCTGACCCAGCCGACGCGGACGTTCTCTCAGCCGCTGGGCTCGTGATCGGCTTCACGTGCGAAGACCCCTCGCAGCCCGTCGACTTCTCGCTCTCGATCGGCGCGCTCAGCGTGTACGCCAACCCCCCTTCCCCGCGCCACACCGCGCTGAGTCCCAAGATCATCTGGGCGCGCTTCGCAGCTGATCGGGAGATGCACGCCGCCGTGATCCCGGGCCCGGCCCCGTTCGCGGGTGTTCTCGCATGGGGCACCGGGATCTCGATGGGGCCTGTGCCGGCGCTCACGCTCAAGTCCCCAGAAGACCCGGAAGCGGCGTGGGTGCTGGACCACCCCGCGCCCGGCTTCGCGTTCTTCAACGTGTACGTACAGGGCTATCCCGGACCGGGGGGCGCG
The DNA here is from genome assembly GCA_024305745.1 of Polyporus tsugae. NCBI lineage: Eukaryota > Fungi > Basidiomycota > Agaricomycetes > Polyporales > Polyporaceae > Polyporus > Polyporus tsugae. Next base: position 401,913 of record JAHRBS010000010.1, on the reverse strand, counting down.
CACGCACCGGAAGCGGCGACGTTCGTTGGGACGACGGGGCTCGACGGGAGGGCGAACCGGTTCTATGTCGATGCTGCGTGTTTGCCTCCAGATCTCAAGGGGGCGAGTGCGGCGAGGTTTTACGTGCAGGGCGTGACGGACAGAGGGCGTGTGGTGGACTGGGAGGACTGCGCATTCGTCGACGTGAACGCGTGCGCGTGAGATCTCGTCTGCCGAGGCCCGGGGGATGGCTGTGCGGCGTCTCGTAGCCTCGTGTGCGCGGGGGCGTCGTGCGGCAGAGTCGATTTCCTGCCTCATCGATAGACACAGACCTAGGGAGACTTGTGTGTTTCTAGAGCGCTGAGCGGGCATAGTCGTGGAGTACAGGGTTGTCGGATTTTTGCAGACAGGGAGAACTGAGTCGAGCATATTGTGGCAGACGAGCGCCGCACACAGGGCGTCTATTCCGGGAACTTGTCTCCCTTCCGGTTCGCTGTCGTCTCTCATGATCATGTTCCACGTTCGATGTGTTCTGCTACACTACTGCTACACTTCTGTCCCATGTACACTTGCACTACAGACCTTGGGATCCAGCACAGCAGCGCCCTCACGCTGAATATGTCAGTGTGCCCGGAGTGCAGTTGGACCCGGAGCCGTGATGGGAAATATGTTAGGGCGGAATTGATTGGGGCGCTCACATCCGGATCCGAAGGTACGTCTTCCGCCTCCTTCGTCCTCTCGCCCAAGAACGACTCCCACCGCGAGTCTCCTTCTCGCAACAACTCTGTGCGCCCCTCCCGGTCAGCAACTGCGTCCTGCGAGGAGTCTATGTATGCAGCCCGCCACTTCCAGCTTGCATGCACCCAAGTCAGGTATCTCTTCCACCTCCCGCTCCACTCATCCACCGCAAGACTCGTTCCCGCTGCACGTCAGTCCCCTCGCACCTCTCCTGCCCTCGCACCTTGCCAGCCATGGCATCCCGCGAGGACTCGCTGCACGTATACATGCAGCCCGCAACCTCCAGCCTCTTGCGTTCACGCGAGACAGAGAAGGTGCATACCAAGTGTGCTCCGATTCCAGGCGAGCAGTCGCCAGCCACGGAGGACCGGAGCGCGAGGTCCGAGTCCGCCAACCGCGTCACCTGTCTCACTGTGGGCGCCGCAACCACGGCACTGACACGTTCAGGTTCCCGAGATCGTCGCGTTGCACACGAGGTGCGGGCTGCCGGCGAACACAGTTGTGTTCGTCCCCAAAACGACTCCGGCCCAGGCACGCTGTCCGCCGTCGCTGACTTCACGTGGGCGCCCAGAGTGTCGAGGCAGCGACGGGTCGGGGAATACTGTAGCACGAACTGCGAGGAGGAGTCCCAGATGGTGACCAGCCCCGAGGACCCGGGGAGCGCGGTGACGCCCGCCGCGGAGGAGTTGCACATGCCGGCGCCGGTCGGGGATTGGTTCGCGTCGCCAGACAGGGACTCAACTTGTTAATGTGTGACCGCGACCTTCGTCCTCTTACGCCCGTTGCCCCGCCTATCCGGCACGCATCAGAAATTCAGAATGACCTCATAAGCTAAAGGTGAGTCGACATACCATTTGAGATGTGCGCCCGCAATCTCGGTTTTCGCCATCCATGACTCTGCCGCCGCCCGTGCTTCCCGTATTTTGTCCCGCCCGCCGGAGATATCTTGCTGCCTCATGTCATAGGCAGTGTCACAGAGGTGAGCCATGCACGAGAATACTAAGCTTACACACCTCGTAATGAGCTTCCAAGCATGCTGTCCAACGGGACTTCCCCTCGAGGATGCAGCCTGTTTAAGTCTCCGGCAGGCCGAGAGCGTCCGACACCCAGCCCGCATCATGCGTGCACAGCATACAAGATGTATCGAGGAGCGTGCGAGCACCAAATCTGCAAGACAATCCAAGTTGATCTGAATGTCCGAAATGGTAGGCACAATACGACTCACTGTGAGTGTTGAAGGGATCATCCGAACAACCAACGTAAGCTCCTTGTCGTGCCCGGGAGCTGCTGAACCCATGTGTTTGCGCAAATATGCTGGACCACCTGTTGCTTCGCCGAATACGCACTCTTGTGCTTGGTATCGCAGGTCGACATCAGGGACTTGCCAAGTCGTTGACGTGCAAGCGTATTCCATGCACAATGATGTGCTATGGACGTGGGTAAGCCAGATTCAAGCTGTCGCGATGGGGACTATGACGGAGCTCGGACTTACCTGCACATCTGACACATATTGATCCTACAGCCTTGACATGGAACTCCATACCAGCGAGTCATGATGAGTGTGCAGCAAAGGCTCGGAGTGATGGAATGGCGGTAGATGTCAAGCTCGGTGGAGGGATATGGTGAATGCAGGTTAGAAAAATGTCTCAGCGGGGAAGGGAAAGCGTGATTACATTCCGTTGCATACTATTATATCCTGCTGGCAATTCCAGAGCGGTTCGAGGGCCCAGAGTCTGGCCACCGCATAGCGTGAAGGCTTTCGGCTAATCATAACCACCTGTCTCAATCACCGCGCACCTAGACCCAGGCTCGTGTTTGCGCCGGCCGGCCGACCATTCATCAATTTAATTGCCACACCTACACTTCTCATCTCTCCTGCAACTATCTGGCACGAGCACCACCACAACCCCGAAGGTATGAGCCAAGTAAAAGAGTGAATGTCGCACTCCGAAGACAACCTGTAACCTGTGTGCGGCTTGGTAGACTGGGCTACCCTACCGGACCTTGAGTCGTAGCCGATCACCCGTCCCAATGCCGCTTCCGCTTGATTTGTTATGCACCCAATTTCCGCTGTAAAATTAGACCGGTGACAGTCTTTCCGTCGTCCGAGCATGCCGAGAGAACACCGTCATGATCGCTTGCAAGCTAGCCTGAGATATTTCCTGCAAGTCGCCGGAAGTCCTGGCAATCCCGAACACTGACCAGACATTCTCATCCTCCGCCGAGATGTGACACACGCAGTGGCCATACCACTAGTACCGACCACTTGAACCACTGTACAGACAGCTCAGGCCAGGCTTCAAAACAATGGTTCAGAAATCGAATCTTGTGTGCACCTTGCTGCACAGTGGGGCCTCGAGACCCCCAACATATTGCACGTTACATTAGTCAACAAAAGCTGCCAGTATACTATCTCGCCGTATCCCACGGCGGCGCCGGCAAGTGTCCGTCGGAAAGCAACAAACCTTAGGCTCTCCTATGCCGAAGGCCCAGCTTTGGAATGAGCTTCGGCGCCGCCATCCTCGTGCCATTTGGATAATCCATCCAACGGAAACATACTCCGCATTCGGATCGAGTGGGAAAACACACAGTTCGCCATGCAGCCGTGGATCCGCCTGTTGACTTGAAGTCAGTGCCGCCAGTCGTAATCCCAGCCACAATACCCGCTGCATTTATCCCATGCCAGTACCATTCATTCCAGTTCCGATTGGCATGGCCGCCAGTCGTGGTGGGACATGCCGTAGTATGCTAGTGTGCCCCCACAACTCCAACCGTCGGTCCTACAATTCACGTACGGCCGGATACCGCGGAATTGTGAAACAGCCCCGGAATGCTATTGTTACGTCCATAGGGTTGCAACAATGAGCGGCGTGAAAATGCGATCAGCCGAAAGGCGCGCCCGCTCAGCGAAGCGAGGACAGCGCGGGGCTCGATGCTTCGGGTCCCTTCCTCGGAAGTGGCTAAAGCCATTTCCTCCGTCTGGGCATTCCACAGGATGAATCCCAGCCTGCCCATTCGCCGTCAACGCCGTCTTGCTGGCGGCGCACATCTCCCGTCCGGCTCGCTCGTGTGCATGATGTGAGTCTGTGAGCCTGGCCATTCGGCCATCGTAAGATCGGAACATCGTGCGCCGAGACCGTGCGCACAATGTCCCGCGCACGGGCCCCATCCTCCCCCTACAAGAACCCCAGGATCGTCGGCCATGACACAGCACTCACCTGAGTGCACTCTTCCCTTGCACGCCGCGTACTTCTTAACCCTCGCACACTGGCCACTTCCCGAGTGCTGCATCCTGTCTCCGAGTTCATGAACTTTCTACTTTGTCGCCCGAGAGCCTGGTTTGATCGCCGGTCCTGTTCTCCATTGGTGAGTGGGTACCCGTCGTGCCAACGACGATTCCCCGCTCTGTGCCTAGATCTAATCTTGGTTTTCATGAATCATCGAGACCGAGAGACTCTGGCGAAGATCGACCAGTCTCTCACCTATCCATGCAAGTCAGCGTCCATGATCGACCTTCACGCGACGCCAAGTTCAATTATCAATCTGGCTTACCGCTGCACTTTGTAAGTCTGCTGTTGCGCTTGTCGATCAAGCGAACGGGTAACAACCTCTGTACCTAGGTCCTGTCCCGGCTGGAGTACGCTCGCACCGAAGATCCGCCACCGACCGTTCCACACCGCGCCGTCGCTCCGACCGCAATCTCCCGCTCCTTCAGCACCAACTACCCACTCTAGCCGACCGCGTGCGTGAGCCCGAACCGCACCGTTCAAGCACGCAGAAGGCGCACACACCGGTTCAACAGCCCGCCTGACCAGGTACGCGTTCTCCTGGCACCAGGACCGCCTTCTAACTCCCCCAGGAACAGCTCCCGACAGTAGGCCGTCCGCTTTCTACTCCAGCCGTCCCGAACACCTCGACTCTCGCCTATCCTTGTGGGGGCCCGCAGGCCTGGGGGCACGCGGACGCGATCTGGGGCGCACAAAATATATTCCCGTCAGCGTTGTTACATGTGTCGTACGTACGGACCCCAGCGCGCCGTTCCGGACCCCCGTCCTTCAGTGCGAGTCCGTCCAGCGGACGCTCGGGCTCGGGCTGGTGATTCCAGCCGACTCTGGCGTGGATGTACCGGGTGAGGGGCTCGTCGCCACGCTGCGCCCTTGCCCAGCTCGCCATCGCGTTGATTCCAGCCGACTCCGGTCCGCAATGGCGGCCATCCATGGCGCACTCGTGCTTGCCGCTGTTGTGAATTCTGCGCCGGCCTTGAGTTCCGTCGGGGTGCTCGCTGGACTTCGCGGGTTGTCATCTCGGCGGGTGCCAGATTCGAGGTATGCGCCGCGTACCATCTCTTTGCCCAGATATTCGCAGTGGCACCATCAATCCCGTTTGGCACAAGTCCGAGCCTTCCCGTAAGCTTTTTGAGGCACCCGGAAACCTGCGCCAGTGTTGATTAGCCGTGCGCTTGCGGGGTTTCGGGCGGCAGACTCACCAGGACGGCGGACGCGCACCCGAGCGTCGCAAACGAGTGGCGCGCCTTACCGCGCACAGGCCCATGCTAGGGGGTGGCCGGGACGTCGTCTGCGGTCCTCCGTCCGATAGGATCTTGAGGATTTCGTGCCTGGGGACAAGTCGCCCCCGTACCCGCCGGCACCGAGCCTTCTATTCTCCCATTCAGACGCTCTAGAAGCTTTGAACAGGCTCAATTAGGTCCCCTTGAGCGATCCAGAGGGACACCGAATGGCGGTGGTCGGCCGTCGAGCCCGTTGTCCGACTCGCGTCCGGGGCACGCGTCTTCGACCCGCCCAAAAGTGCATTTTAGAGACTTGTTTCTGGTCGCCGAGAGCTGTTCGTACGTGGTCCTTGTGACCCACAGACACGCCGTAAAGTGGCCGCCGCGTCGTGCGAGGCGACCGGCGGGAGAGAATGCGCGCGCAGTGCCGGCGGGAATTGGAACGCCATGAAATCGCGTTTTCGACCGATTTTTAAAAGTCGTCCGATCGCCGTGAAACCGGCCGCGTTCGACGCTGGGCGATGCATAGGCCCTGTAAATCATTGTTAGCACGCGAGAAGACTCAGGTGGCGCGAGTGAGTGGCCGGTTTCTCCGTCTCCTCGCACAGATCTATGGCCTGCGCCGTAGCGGCGTCCTTCCGGGACTCACCGGTCGTCGTTCTGGGCTCGTCTGACCTCGGTTGGAGTGCCTTGGATGACGGCCGGTTGATCCCCGGCGGGACGTGGATGCGACGAGGCGGGTTGCAATGAAATCGACGTTTTACGTCGATTTTTGAATCTGGCCCAGGCGGCGAAAAACGGCACCGGCGGGTCTCGTGGATGTTCGTGGACGTCTGTACGTCACTTGCGCCGGCGGGGAGATGCGGTGCGGTCGCGATACCGTGCATTTTGTGGGCGCGGCACACACCCGGGGTCGCTGTTCCGCCTCCCGTCCAACATCCCGGCGTCGAACAAGCTGTAGATCTCTGGAACGTTCTGTCAGCGTCGATGTAGCGTTGTTCTGATGTGCGCTGACCTACGGTTTGAATTCCATGACGAGGGTGCGGGCCGGTGCAACTTCGCGCCGCTCTCCTGCATTGGCCCCTTGGGTCGACTTCGTCCTGGTCTCCGTGCATTGTGCAGGAGGCCTCCGGCTATCGAACGCACCAGTCAGGACGGCGTTACGCCGCCCGGTTCACGACTTACGGCTGGATCACTCACCTGTACACAGCGCCGGCATCATCTCGTCCTCCCGACGCGCATTCGACTGTTCCTGCCCAATCACCTCCACCCCACGTCCCCTCTCGGCCCTTCCCACAGTGTTGACACCTCCCGTTGCGTGCGTTTGGCGCGTAGCGTTGGCGGGAGCGGCACTTGAGGTTCCTCGCTGCGGTCTCCTGTGTTCTCTTCCCCATTCCCCGCCCGCTCTCCGTCTTCGCATCTCCCGAGTCGTTTGTAGACGCCAACGGCACAGCTTTGTGGTGCGTTGAACGTCAACGGAACGTGTCTGGTCTGGTGGAGGTGGTCAGCAGGTGCACGACTTGAGACGCGATTTCCCCCTGCGAGTCTGATCGCGTACGCCGCGGCGAGCGTCACAGGTGCACAGTAAAATGCCTGCATTACCCAACAGGACGGCGTAAGATGCGAGGAGCGGGGAGCGGGGAGAGATGGAGCGTGCACTTACCTCGCTGCCGTGAGAACCGCATTCTGCGCGGACGAGACCGAATGTCCGTGCCTGTCAGAGAGTTCCGAGCGGCTCGTACTGGCGTGTACGATCGAGGGAGCCTCGGTTGAGGGGGTCTGATGTGTGGAGAGGGCTCGCGGTGGGCGGAGGCCGGCGGTCGTAGTGTGCGGACGTTCTCCAGCCGGTTCGCACAGCTGGCGTGTTGCGAGCTGTCGGGAGACGACCACACCACAGCTTTCACATGTGTGGAACGCGGCACATCGTACAGGTGGTGCGCAAAGTGCGTCGGCTGCGGTTGGCCGTCTGGGCAGGAGGAGGGCCGCCGTGAGCGAGCTCCACGAAGCTGATTAGCGGGCGGGCCTTATCCGATGTTCGATGGGCACTACAGCTACGCAATAAGCTGTTCAAAGCGGGGTGAGCATGTCAGGAACGAGTACGATGGCTTGGAGACGAACCTGAGCGTTTGGGCGGGCGCGCTCTGTCCAGACGTCCAGGGATCGATCTCCCGACCGGGAACTTGAGACGAATTGTTGAGGAACGATCCACGGAGCGATGTGCGACCGATTTGAGGAATACAGGAGGCATGGAAGGCCGGTGAATGTCGGATTACTCGCCGGCCAGAGGAGAGATGGCGGCAATGTGGACGACATGATGCACAGAGGCCGGGGGCTCGGCTGAGAGTTGTTGATATGAGGTTGCAGAGTACATGGTGAGCGCAAAGCCGAGGTATTTGGGGATCAGACTGGAGGGCTGGAGGCGATGTACTGTTCCGGGCGAGGGACGAAAGGACGCGAGCCGAGATTGGAACAGAGGGGAGAGTCGAGATGCCCGAGGAGAACGGCGCCGTGTTCTGGACAGATTCGTGTCTGGAACGGGGAGGGGAAGTCGTAGAAATGGTAGGACGAGCGAGCGAGAGAGGACGGAGTGCTGCGAAAGAGCGTGCAAGAGCGAGAGAGGGCGAGCGCCTATTCACGGCGAAACTGCGCTCGAGAAGGGTCAGGGAGCCAATGAGAACGCGTGAAAGTCGTGGCACCCACGCCACAGTCGCGTCGTTGAGTCGGACGAGAGTCGTGAGTGGTTCACAGAGCAACCTGAGGGTTGGAAGGATATTTGTACACCATCTCTCTCTACTAACCACTCCATTCACAACTTCTCCTCCATAGAGAATGCCCATTCGAGGCAGGCATCACTCGTCGCTTGTCTCGCAAGATACGCCATTCTTCCGATCTCTCGCTGATCTCGATCAATGGGCGAAGAGCCCGGGCCCAGGTGCGGCCGTCCACAAACACTCGGACGGCATACTACCTTACGCCTCACGAAGCAAGATTGAAGGCGTCTTGAACTCATCGACAACGAGAGGAAAGTTACTGGTAAATGCCTGCTGTCATCCCGCTAGGCGATTGGTTGACTCAGTGCCTTATAGGTTTGCCATGACTACAAGGTTGGGCATCCGGCCTTCCTCAGCTCGAGCCTATTGGGAGTGCTCAATTGTCGTGACCACTAGCTACTGGTTGTCTCGTACCCATCCGTCTTAACTCGCACCCCACCGCTGCGGAAAGAACAATTAGGACGGGTGGGTATGAGACAGTCTCCGTTGCTGACCTCACCTCCCATCAATTGCCTCTGAACGTCTCTGACACTGGGGAGAAATCAACTGTTCCACATAAAGTCGATGGATAGCCTTCTGGATTGACCCTTTCCATCAAAATTTCACCGTAACGGAAAGGCTTTGGAAAGGCGCCAATCTAGAGCCCAGAAAGGCTCATGGGTGTATTGTGCCCGAAGAAAGGCGCTTTTGCAAAGACTATCCCTCATGGTGAAAGATCTGGGAAATGTTCATCATTTCCATAGGCTTTCCTCGCTGCAGAAAAGTTCCTTTCTTTGCAGCGTGAACGAGGCCAGCGGCCACAATAATTGAGTACCACGATTTCCACGCATGCACTAATTGATCCATCAACCCAGGGAGGCTACACGGAGTCACCAACAGCCCCTTCCTACACGTTCAACTTCTGGCCGTACTGCGACACATTCATCTAGTACGGGTATCTATTTGGGAAGGGCAGTACGCTCATCCTTTGATTTTTCAGCTTCTCGCACCATCGGGTGACGATCCCGCCGCCGGGATGGACCACCGCCGCTCACCGGCATGGGGTGAAGATGCTCGGTGTTTTGTATGTCCCACGTCGTCATCATGCATCAGCGAAAGTACATTTTTCCTGGCCTGACCCTGAGCTTCCTGGACTTCCTGGGTAAGCGTGACAGGTCGCCTTAGTCGCTCTCAGGTTCTCAGGCATCCGATGCCTTAGAGCCTGAGGCTCCTGAGGGTTCCTTAGACTGCTTCCCCAGGCACTCGGAGTTGTTCAACAGAGTTCAGGAAGGTGTAATTTTGCTGATGATAGCGTCCGCCTCGGCTCGCCACTGATCTTTCATATAGGATATTCGAGGGTGCTGAGTCCCAGGAAGAATGCTTGCAGCTGCTCGTCGGCCCTCTTCCTAAGCCGACATACGGCCCTGCCAAGCCAGACTCTAACGCAACGCTCCCGGTATCCCCTCACTACGCCCGTTTGCTTGCGGAGCTTGCCTATCAGAGAGGTTTTGACGGATACCTTCTGAATTTTGAGTATCCACTCCTCGGCGGCGTCCAACAAGCTCGGGCTCTAACGATGTGGATTGCCCTTCTCGAGCAAGAGCTCAAGTGCAAGATTGGCCCTCATGCGGAGGCGATGTGGTAGGTTCCATGAACCCTGAACCCGCGCTGACATCCTGAGCTGACCGTGCTGCAGGTATGATAGCGTCGTCGTTAACGGCCAGCTACGATGGCAAGACAGGCTCAACAGCGTCAACTTGCCGTTCTTCCTGCCGTCTACATCATTTTTTACCAACTATACTGTACGTACCATCTCCCTTCTTTATTCTGTGTACGTAGAAATAATAGAGCCGCGAACGCCAACAGTGGCCCCACCCATACCCTTCCATGACCGCACAATACCTCCTCTCGTTAGATCAATCCACCCTACCCCGTCCCAAGCTCCTCTCCGACATCTACATCGGCGTCGACGTCTGGGGCCGCGGGTCGCACGGGGGAGGCGGCTTCGGGTGCTACAAGGCCATCTCGCACATCGACCCCGAGTTCCTGGGGCTCAGCGTCGCCCTCTTCGGCCAGGCCTGGACCTGGGAGAGCGAGCAAGACACACCCGGGTGGTCCTGGGCTGCTTGGTGGGCGTGCGAGCGCAAGCTCTGGCTTGGCCCGCCAACAGCGGGCGACCACGTCGAGGTTCCGCCGCACGGGCGGAAGGAGGGCGAGCCCGCGTGCGAGCACAGCCCATTCCAGCCAGTCGCGGAGTTCTTCCCGAGGCTGCCGCCCCCGAATCCGGCGGTGCTCCCATTCTTCACGATGTTCTCGCCGGGTGTGGGTTGGGCTTGGTTCATCCGCGGGAAAAAGGTGTTCAGCAGTGAAACGGGATGGACGGATGTCGACAAGTCGACCTCGATTGGAGACCTGGTCTTCCCACGTCCAACGCTTGCATGGGAGAACGGGGACCGCGACGAGACCGTCCCAGCGGCATCTGCGGACATATCTATGGACGACGCCTGGCTCGGTGGAAGCTCCCTGGTAGTTTCCTTTTCTGCCGCAGGGTCCGACTCCGAAGACGCGTTCTTCCGCTGCGTCTGGCTTCCCATCCAGTCGCTCGCCATAACCCCGCGCAAGTCCTACCGTCTGTCCATCGTCTACAAACTCTCCGGCCCCATCGACGCCGACGTCGGCGCGTCCGTGAAATCCCTCTCCCAAGGTTTCGACGCCGAGTTTGACGTGACCTTCGTCCCGTCGCCCTCCGACACACCGCTTCCGGGAGGATGGACGGAGCTCCTCGTCGACGTCACGCTCGCGCGTGCGCGTGATGACCCAGCCGACGCGGACGTTCTCTCAGCCGCTGGGCTCGTGATCGGCTTCACGTGCGAAGACCCCTCGCAGCCCGTCGACTTCTCGCTCTCGATCGGCGCGCTCAGCGTGTACGCCAACCCCCCTTCCCCGCGCCACACCGCGCTGAGTCCCAAGATCATCTGGGCGCGCTTCGCAGCTGATCGGGAGATGCACGCCGCCGTGATCCCGGGCCCGGCCCCGTTCGCGGGTGTTCTCGCATGGGGCACCGGGATCTCGATGGGGCCCGTGCCGGCGCTCACGCTCAAGTCCCCAGAAGACCCGGAAGCGGCGTGGGTGCTGGACCACCCCGCGCCCGGCTTCGCGTTCTTCAACGTGTACGTACAGGGCTATCCCGGACCGGGGGGCGCGCACGCACCGGAAGCGGCGACGTTCGTTGGGACGACGGGGCTCGACGGGAGGGCGAACCGGTTCTATGTCGATGCTGCGTGTTTGCCTCCAGATCTCAAGGGCGCGAGTGCGGCGAGGTTTTACGTGCAGGGCGTGACGGACAGAGGGCGTGTGGTGGACTGGGAGGACTGCGCGTTCGTCGACGTGAACCCGTGAGAGACGAGGAGGCGTGGTGTGTATCTCTACTCATGTGGCTTGGGATGTAGGATAGAAGGTAAGGCGACATAGACACTGCTGGGCATTAGAATCGCTGACGATGGTTCATTCAGGAACACATGTACATTTCTTACGTTGCCCTTGAGTTGTTACTACATTAGCCGGCCATTGGGCACGGTTGGATATCCTGCCGATGCAAGGCCTAATGCGAAGAAGATGAGTGTGTGAGAACCACCCTTGCGTCGATGCATTGCGGCTGCGAACCGCCTATCATCGCTCGACCGTTAGGTGGCGTTGCAAGTTGCACCAATGATTGGAAACACCATGTCAGGCGGATGGTTGGCCAAAGTGGAGGCAGCAGTGGATTCTCTCCGAACTCCAAGGTTCTCCTTGATGGCACTGACTTTAGGTCGTCGGACTGGACTGCGTGTATGTAGCACTGCCACCGACGATCCTAGTAGACTTGAGCATATAAGTAGAATCGAGCAGAATTCATTGTCGCTTCGCCCGTCTCGAATCGCCCCCCGCAGCGTTTCCTCGAGGTGTACTTACTACTTAGACTCGAACTAGTCGCGGAGAGTGGAGAGACGGTTTGGGTACCCTGTGCGGAGTCTGAACCCGAACGGCTGGATCGAGGCTACGTGCCTCTCGCGGCAGGGTGTAGTAAGCGGTGTTAAGCACCACAGTGCTGAGCGCTGAACCCCCATCAATCAACACATCAAACCACCACCATCAAGACCTCCCGTCTGTCGCTGCGCCCTCGTTGGTCGCCAAGTGTTCAGCCTGCCTGGCGTAGCGTCATGCTTAGAGCCCGTGGCGCGAAAGAGCATGCCATCCCAGTTGGGAGTCAACTCCGTTGTCAACTTGTTGTCAACGACGGGACGCTTGGCACATGGAACCAGGTGGGCTATCTCGCATTCTTGATGCTACGAGCCCAAGTCATGATGATGCGTATGGAGTTCTCCGTAGAACAGGTTGACCAGCGAGGCAGGGTCTCAGAACCACCCCAACCAAGATCACATTTGCCCAGATATCATTGCTTGCCCAGGACCCAGGTCATGAGCTGCAAAAATGAGGGCGATGTTTGCCTCGTTGCACCGCATGCTGCATTAGTGTGGCGTCGGTATGCTCACGACCAGGCTGTGCACCCCTGGTGAGTCCACATCTCCTTGGCCGTCACGTATGGACATTCCCCGCTATGGAAAAAGTATAAAGGAGGGGGGAGAGGCATCGAGGAACCCCAGCTCCCGCTCCCTTACGATCTTTCGCCTTCACATTTCTCAAGTCCGCTAGTCGGCTTTTTTTCTTTCTTCCTCCACACTCTCTGTTATTTTTTTTCTTACCTTTCTTCACGTCCTAGAGATGTTCTCCTTCGCTCGCATGGTCACTTCCCTCCTTGCCGCTCTGACGCTGGCGTCCGTGAGCAGCATCGTCGTTGCTGCTCCGGCCCCCGCCAACGGCGACGTCTCTTGGTTGGCGGCGCGTGCTGCCCCTAGTTCTCACGCCCACGCCCACGCCCACGCCCACCCGAAAGCCAAAGGCCACCCGAAAGCCAAAGGTCACCCGAAAGCCAAAGGTCACCCGAAAGCCAAAGGCCACTCCAAGTCTCACAAGTCCCACAAGTCCCACAAGTCCCACCCCAAATCTCACAAACATGGACACTCTGGCGCCTCCCACTCGCGATTCGTCATCTACTCAGACAACTTCGTTTCGGGCGCCCTTCCCCCGGCCTCCACGCTCAAGGTGAGCGTCGTGCTCGTGTCCACTCTGATCAGGCTAGCCACCTTTGCTGACATGTGCTCTTTCCTAGGGCTACAACGTCGTTGCGCTGTCGTTCCTGACCTGCAAGGGCGCGGTCGACCAGGCGGCCAACTACGCCGGCCTCTCGGCCTCCGCGAAGAAGGCCAAGAGCTCCGAGTACCACAAGGCCGGCATCAAGATCATGGTGTCCGCCTTCGGCCAGACCGACACCCCCACGACCGCCGGCGCAAACGCGGTCGACACGGCGAACACCATGGCCAAGTTTGTGAAGAGCAACGGACTCGACGGGATCGACGTCGACTACGAGGACTTGGCGGCGATGAACAAGGGCGACGGGAAGGCTGAGGAGTGGTTGACGAGCTTCACCCAGACGCTGCGCAAGACGCTCCCCAAGGGCCACTACCTCCTCTCACACGCGCCGCTCGCGCCCTGGCTCGCTCCTAACCACCAGTTCGCTGCCGGTGCATACGTCAAGGTCAACAAGAACGTCGGTCATCTCATCGACTGGGTATGTCGCCGTATTCCCCGTGTTCTGTGTTGGTCGACGACCGGCTCTGACCGTCGCGCCTCGCGCCCTCCCTTGTCCACAGTACAACGTGCAGTTCTACAACCAGAACCTGTACTCGGACTGCGAGAGCCTGATCTCCAAGTCGGGTGGTGCATTCCCCGGCACGGCGCTCCTCGAGATCCCGAAGCACGGCATCTCCCTCAACAAGCTCGTCATCGGCAAGCCTGCGACGGCTGCAGATGCGTCCAACGGCTACATGTCCCCCGCTCAGCTCGGGTCGTGCGTCAAGCAGGCCCACGCCAAGGGCTGGAAGGGCGGTGTCATGGTCTGGCAGGTGCGTCGTCTTCTCCCGTCTGTCCCACACCAGCTTCGGCATCTCGAGCTCATCTCGTTTCTTTGCAGTACCCCCACGCCAACGCCGAGTGGATCAGGGCGGCGAAGGGCAGCCTCTAAGCGCTCTGGCACGACTGTTCGCTGTGATGTCCCCGTTGACCGGGTGGCAAGGATTCACGACCATCATGATCATGCGCGAATAAGAACTTCTCTATACCACTACTTTACCTTTCATGATGTGTTGCGATCGTAGTAAAGGATTTTTTTGCGGGACCGAAACGCTTTCCTGTGTGCGACGCGATTCCCATCTGACTCGATCTGATCAAGCATGAAGCAGCCGCGAGCAGGGAAAGTCTCCGCAGCATCTGCACGTCCCCGATTGGTCCCCAATAGCACATCTCTTGTCTTTTTGCCACTATTGTTGAAGGTGCATGGGTTGTCGTACATCGCAGCGCGCCATCCCCTTCTAGTTCTCCGTAAATATACGACGACGGGATTGCACATTGCCACATTGAAGTGGTAGTCTAGTTTAAGTATGCGATGAGACATTGTTTTTGAGGCGAGCAGGGACATGTGCACTGCTCAAAGTGTGCGCCACGCTCTGTGCCTTCAATATAATCGCCTGACTATTATGTAACGTCCAATCGCCCAAAAGGAACCCGACCCAGAAGCAATGCGCGACTAGGCGCGGCGCCCAACGACAGGCCTGCAGATGATGCATGCGTACTGGAACTTGCGCGGGCACAATCATGGAGGGCCGTAACGCACTCTGTAAGTACGAGAAGTCTCATTGCACGCGCGTCGACCAGATTTCGCCCGCATTCTGCATGGCAATAATTTCAGATATAGAGAGTGCTGATCCGGAAATGACGGAGTCACCGTACGCACCGAGTTCCCGTACTTATAGCAGTGGTGCTAATGTCGGCCAAGTGCGGTGGATAGGAGCAACCATTTGAGTAAGCCAGCGAAGGGACAGGTTGAGGCAGCAGTCAAGGGTAGGTTGAGATTGCGAGGGTGCCGTGCTGCGCGAGTTCACCTTGAACTGAGGTGATGAGAGGGAAGGACGAGGACGAATGCGGGCGCTAGGGACACCATGCGATCGTGACGGCGTCTTCGCCGATGAGTCCCCTCTAAGAAAGGAGAGAAAAAGATTCAAGAGGACGAGTGGGATGGAACAAGTACCTCCGCACACTCATGGTGGAGGTACCGAGAGGTCTGCAAAGTCTGGCGGTCGAGTGGGGTGGTAGAGGTAACGTTGCATGCAACTGGAGATGATGGTGTAGATCTGTGGTGGGCAAGAGCATCGTCGTGCACAGAGTCTTATACATCTTTCGGCGGGTGGCTGCCTCTCGCTGACATCAGGATTTGGGCCCCGCGTCGCCGCTTCTGTTTGCAGAAACCGAACAGAAGAGAGCCTAGACACCAAGGGTCGTAATGCATGGGAATTTGTGAACTGAGCTAACCATCGCAGAAGTTCGCCACTGCATTATGGACTTGAACCGAATAAGGGCCGTCTGTGCGAACGTGTCGTCGCACTTCCGCGTCCGCATTCACCCAATTTGATCCTTGTACATGTCGGGTATATCAGCTGAATAGATAATTCATAGTACAAGAGAACGACAAGAGAATACTCACGTGTTCACCATACTGATCGAGCCCAGAGGTACACGACAGCCCCCAAGTCGCGGCTGGCATCTCACCTACCTTGTGTCCATACCACCATCTACTCGCAACCTTTCGCTGCTAGGCAGTGCTCTTCACGGTCTTCCTCGCCATCATGTTGTGCACCAACTCCCCAACCCTCCGCCAACTCGACACCACCACCTTCTTCCTCCCTGACGCCTTCTCTCGCACTCCTTTCGGTACCCGCTTCTTCAAACCCATCACCAACCCCGACACCGACACCAGCACGTTCGTCAAGCGACGGCTGAACGCGAGGATGTGGGAGGAGATCAGGGCCTGGGAGAAGCTCCAGCGAACGGGTAAGCTCCCCGAGAACAGATCGTATGCAGCCGTACTTCAGAGAAACCGCTCTCCAGGGAACGATGCATCCGGCCTTCCGACCGTCGAACGGCTCGCCAGCGCTGGGTTAGCAGTGGCCGGGGCTGGCTACCCCAGCCACTTCAGGCCTGACTTCGACGGTCCTGCGGATGGCGAAGCAACGGTTGCGTTGGCTGAAGATGACGCCGACCACAACCGCCTCTGGCCAGACAGGTACTCGGTCGCCTCCGACTCGGACATCGACTACGTGCTCGACGGCTTCGTGATCATCGACATGGCCGACGCGACCGGTTCGGTCTTCTGGAACCACTCCCGCCGGCGTCGCCGCAAGGTCAGTTCGCCCTCAGCCCGAGAGACGTCCCGGGACCGATCTGATACTCCCTATAACACACAATGCCAGATTGCGCGAGCGGAAGGGTCTCCGAGCCTCTGGTCGCGCTTCCTTAGCCGACTTCGTCCTACGGGCGCGACGGATGATTAGACGGACTCGGTGACGCGAGTGGTGGGATGGCGACCTACCATTTGCTGAGCCAATCTGTCGCTCGAGCTGGGGTATTTTTAGGAGGACTGGGGCATCGGACTGGCGGTCCTGAGTCGTTCTGGGCTATCCATGTAGTTAGCGTTCTGGGCATGGACCCTATTACAGTTTACTGTAGTATATGCGCTCTTACCGGTAGTTAGGTCACACATGTAGCCATTCATAATCCTGTACAAGTAGGTAGTCCTGGGAGGCCGTCATGGCAACTGGGGGTAGGGTTTGAACCCCCAGCCGCCAAGCCTACGGAATATGCTTATTTATTGGGAAGCTGGAGACACGCACGCAATGTCATCGATGCCAGTGTTGCGACTCGTTGTAAATGAAGAAGGCGAGGAACAGTCATGCTGGTCCATTTTCTTCTCAAATCCTTGATTTGTTGCAAAGGACGCAAATGCGTGAGCCACAGTCATAACAAAAGCAGAGAACGTACATTGAGGTAGGAGGGCGCGAGAAAGAGCAGATGATGGCGGAATATTTTGGGCGCTTCAGTTCGGGTCTTCGGAGCACACTACGCCCTCCTGGATAATAACGTATCGAATCGCATTTGTCGAGTTAGAGATGGCTACACAAGCAGTACTAATGGCAGGTAATAATCTACAGAGGGGGGATGTTGCAGGCCGAGACTCATGAAACCATTCGCAGGAACGGGAGCACGATTGAAAAACAAAACAGAAACGAAGACGACAGTCCGAAGTTTCGAACGACCCCGACCTCATCACTCACAATCATGGAGAAGCCGCGTCCGCGTCGTCTAACAGCACCTCCCTTACGAATTCCTCCGCCTCCTCCTTGAGCTCCCGCACCAGGCCCGTCCGGTCCCAGTCCTGCCGATGCTGCCAGACCAGGCCGAGACACGTCGCGCGCAGCTGCTCGAGCTGCTCGACGTTGAGTGATCCGGTAGCGTCGCGCAGGAACACCTTGAGGTCCCCGAGCGCGTCTTGGTCAAGATGGAAGTCGGGCAGAGGCGTCGGCGAGCGCTCGACCTCCATGGGCACCTCAGGCTGGGGTTCGGGTTGCGGCGCCACCTCCGGCGCAGATACTTTTGCCGGAGGGGTTGGCTCCATCGGATGGTCGCCTTCATCGTCAAGGATGGCTGGGGCGTCTGCAGGTAAGCCGTTCAAGCTGATGATTCCATTGGGTTGTGGTACTGGCTCGGGCGGTGGGATGGCAGTCCCAGAGGAGTTGGACACGGCGGAGAAGGGATTATCGGGAGGATCAGTAGGTATACCCATCTGGGCGTCAACCGGAGACATCGGGTTGAGCAGTGAGGGATCAAAGCCAGACCGACGAGAAGTCTCCTGAGATTCGGCATCGACCTCCCCAAGGGCAAGAGGCGCACCGCTACCTGATGGCGAACCAGGTCCAAGATCAACCTCGTCCGCGAAGCGTACGCTCAATGAGCGCCCAACAGTAGTCGGAGTCTGAGGTGGCTCTCCAGACGTCCAGACGTCCTCGTCATCGGTCCGCGACTTCTTCGCCACGCGCTCGCCGTTCTCGTCCTCCGAAGGAGTCGCTTCACCGCCGTTTGAACGTTGCCTCTTTAGCTTACGTTCGAGCTGCACGGGGTCCGTGATCGCGATCTCGGGCTCCTGGCCGTTATGACGGGCACTCCGTCGTGTACCAGGCGCGTACTCCCCGTTCTGCGCAGGCTGTTCAGCGGCCTTCTCCTTCCCCTTGGTCTTCCTAAACTCCTCGCGCCGCTGGCGTTCGCGGACGGCCATCCGCTGGCACTCGAGCCTAAATTGCGGGTCGAAATCTTGGCAGCTGACCTCGGCCGCAGTCAGCATCGCCTGCGCTCTGAACAGCCGCTCTGGGTCCTCGTTGATCCTAACGCCGGCGTTGTGGACGATCTTCCGGATGTCGTCGAGGAAGTCCTCCAGCGTGAGGTACCGACCTTTATACAACTCGACGTTCATGCGCTCGAGGTCCATGTCGAAGAGCGGCGGTTCTTGGATAAACTGCTCTTGGGCTTGGTTGAACACTGCGACTTCAATAGCTGGCTGCTGGGGTTGACTATCCTCGACGATCTCGATAACGCCGTTAGCCTGTGTATGTGTGTGCACCTCGACAGAAGAAGCGACCAATTGAACTTGAGGCGGTGGTGGAGGCGCATTGAAATCGTAGTTGTACTCCTCCTGCATCGAAATATGAGCGACGCTCCGCATCATAGACGGTAAATACTCACCGCAGCACGCTTCGTGAACCGCTTGAACTTCCTCTTGAGCTCGCTGAGAATGGGTCCAAGGCGGTACTTGAGCAACGTGACGATGCGCTGGTCGTTCTCCTGCTGCACCGCAAGCTCCGCCGCTGTGGGCTGCCGTGGCTCCAAAGGTGGCGCGATCGGCAGCTCCTCCAGCACACGCTTCTTTCGCTTCATGCCGTCAGGGAACTCATTCGGCGGGCGCCTGATGTCCTTGAACAGCCCTTCGAAGAACGCTTCCCGTTGCGATGCGCTCGGCGTCACGAGTGCGACGCGGTTCTCGCGAATAGGCCCGAACCATTGCCGCACGTCGCGCGGCAATTCACTGAAGGCCCCATCCACAACAGCAAGGAGGAGCACCGGATCTGTTGGCGAGAGGGTGTCGAGCATGGCGCGGACGGTCGTCCGGGCAGTCTCCGTCACGGCGGCACACCACCCGACCAGCGATGGGATATACACCACAGATGGCTGATGCCGCTTAGCTTCTACAAAGAGTTGAACAATCGCGGCCTCGGGTGTCTGTTGCAGGACGTCAGACATATGTCACGCAGAACACACCAGGATCCACATACCCTTGTCGAGTCAGCCAACAGCGATCCGAGGTCGAGACTCTGTACGTGGTATCCCTCGAGATGATGGAGCGCGGCGGCAGCGATGTATGCTTGACCCATCCCGACTGGCCCGTGCAGTGCCACCCTCGGGCGGTATACACGCAATGTCTCCATCGACTGCATCATGAGCTCGCGCTCAAGTGCACCCTCGGAGCCGCCGACATCCTCCCATTCCGCTTCTTCCAGCGCAGATCGTTTCTTGCTCAGAGGGAGAACCTTGCCGATGACCTCCTTGATCTTATCAAGTGGTTCTTGTAACAACGGCACGAGCTGAGTGGGGAGCGTGGACGCCGCTGAGGATACTGAACGGGCCGAAGAAGGCACCAGCTCTGCATAGCGATAAAGTAAGCACCGTCATAGCACAGCAGATCAGGATGATCAGGCACGCACTCTTGACCGAGATCATGAAATCGCGGAGCTCGACCTCGATCGAGTCCGGTTGCAGCAGCAGCCGATCGTTCGACTTGTAGATCTGCGGGTATCGGCGTTGGACAGCGTTGAGCGCCGCTTCCGTACACAGAGCCTGTAACACTCCAGCATTAACGCCAACATTTCGCGTGTATATTTCAAGTGGGAACGAACCCGCAAGTCGGCACCTCCATAGCCCTTCGTGAGTTTGGCCAACCCCTTTGCATTCTCGGCGCCTTTCTCGCCGTCCCAACCTGCCCACTTCTTCGTCATGATGCCCAGGATCTTCTCGCGCGCCTCCAATGTTGGCAATGAGAAGTAGAACTCCCTGTCGAAGCGACCGGGTCGCCGTAGCGCTGGGTCGACGGCGTCCGGACGATTTGTGGCGCCGATGACAACGACCTGACCACGGCCGTCCATGCCGTCCATGAGGGCAAGCAGCGTCGAGACGATCGACGCATGAATCTGATCTTGCTTAGACGAACGCACGGGCGCGAGGCCATCAATCTCGTCGAAGAAGATGATACTCGGTTGCTGATTGCGGGCCTCTTCGAAGAGTAGTCGTAGTTGGCGCTCTGCCTCACCAACCCACTTGGACAAGCAATCCGCACCCTTCCGCATGAAAAACGCTACCAGGATCCATGAGAATGACAACGATGAAGAACCGTCACAACGGGCATTGGTCAATGTCCCCTAGAACCTGCTTGTTAACGGTGTTTAGATTGGTCTCCTGTCGTGGTCACGTCGACAGGCCTGTCCAGGATGTGAACCTCGGATGGGCTCATCGGACCAGCCTTGTGACCAGGAGACCCAACGCGGTCACAATGACAAGCTTGTTCGGGGGCGGGGACATGGACCATTGCCTGTTATGCGAGAGTGAAAAGACTCACAAATGCCTTTGCCATTGGATCGACAACTCGCTGCCAGTGCCCGCGCAAGCAACGTCTTGCCAGTCCCGGGTGGCCCATGGAAGAGCACACCACGAGGAGGGGTAAGGTTGAACCGCTGGAAGACCTCGGGGTACAGGAGCGGAAGAAGGGTCATCTCCTTCAAGGAGTTGATGTCTTGAGACACCGCAGTGAACAAAGGGAGAAAAATAGTCATCGAAGGTGAAACTTACGTTCATCCAGACCTCCCACTTCATCGAACGTCACGTTCTGGTTCACTCCAAGAGGATCGGCGTCGGCGAGAGCTGTATGCGCGTATTAAATGACTGTTCGGGGGTTGTTATATGAAAGAACTTACCCGCATCGCTGACCTTGCCAAGGTTGGACGGCGTTCCTGCTGCCGCTGCTAGATCACCAGGGAGGAACCCACCACCACCAGCCCCACCAGCAGCAAATATCCCTCCGGAGCCGCCAGCTCCCGCGATACCACCAAACGGTTTTCGAGGGGTACGAGTGGCATGGTCAGAGTCCTAAGCCACAGTTAGAGAATGAAGTAAATCATTGCGAAAGCATACGCACCGAATCGTCTCCACCGCCACCCATCCACCTGCTAAGCTCCGCGCCGGTCGCGCTCCAGCCAGGTGCCTTTGGCCGATTAGGGTTGCGATGCGACCTGCTGCCACCGGGACGGGGTTTGGGGGGTGGGCGCATCTCCTCGAGAGGCGGAGGAATCGCGTAGTTGATCTTGGCTCGTTGACGCAGGGAATATGGCTTGCCGTCTTGCTCCGGTTCCTGATCCACGTCGCCTTCCGCATCAGCCTCGCCGTCCGCGTCTGCGTCGGGTTCGGGCTCGGGAGACGTAACGGGGGCCTCATCAATGGAACCTTCGCCGTCGGCCGTACCGGACGAGGGCTCGTCCACGTAGCCGTCCTCGTCCTCGTCGTTTGGGACGCTGGAGCGGGTACGACGCTTGGACAAACGCGTTGACCGCGAAGATGACGCTTGGGGCCGAGTGCGTCCATTCGAGCGTCGCGTGAGACGGCCTCCGCCCCCGCCGTTCGACTGACCATTGCCGTTCTTCGTTCTGTTGCGCGTTGCATACCGAGCGACCTTCGCCTCTCCGTCTTCTTCGTCGCTTTCGATGATCGAACGACTGGGCCGGTTACGAAGGGCGTAACGACTACCGACGGGCTCCTCGTCGTCTTCTTCTCCTTCATCGTGGTCAGGGACGATATGCTTGCCCTTTCCTTTCTGCGAGAGAGTGTCGAGTGGGTCGTCCTCGCTTGCAGACTCGTGATACGACTTCTTTGCGACGCGTCTCCCGCGTGAGGAAACGCCGTACTCGACAGGTTCTTCCTGCTCTTCCTCTTCAGGCTGTGGATCCTCGGCTTCCATCGACGCATTGCTTTCGTGGTACTCGGAGCCGGAAGCGACGGGGCTGCTGGGTTGCTGGCGAGAAGCGCCACGAGTAGTGGGAGCCATCGAGTTCAAGGGGGGTAATTTGATGCGGAAGCCGGTCGACGGGGAGAAGACTGCTTGAGGGACGGGCTGGAGTGGCGGCTGAGATGCGAGCGCAGGGTCGATGGGGTAGTCGTAAATGGGCTGAGGCCGATAGGGTGGGAGCGGGGCTGAGGACTGTTCACCGTACTGGGGCTCCGGGGCGGAAGGCAGGATGAAAGTAGGAGAGAAGTCGTAGCTGTCGCCCGGAAAGTTGTAGGATGGGTTCATGGAAGATTACCGACCTTGAAGTTGTGTTGTCACAACTTCCACGCAGACTCAATGATCCTCCCTCTCAATGCTTGGGCCTCCTCATGCACCGGTCGTCCAGGCTGGCTGGCTGGCTGTTCGTGGAGGTGGGGGTGGAGGTGGAAGGTCGGTTGGAGAGGCAGAGGACAAGGATGGACGTTTGTCTCGCAGAGTGTTAGGCGCCCATACAACGTATATTTGCCTTTGTTTGGCCCCGATGTCGGATCGGGACAAAGCGCGTGGCCCTGCAGTTCCACGCCGTTATGCACGTCCCCCTGCAACGAAAGTGCGTTCGACGATGACCATCGCAAACTGGGAGAATACTCACCTCGCACGACGTACAACGGCGGTTCCAAACGTAGGAAGCGCCTATGGTTACCACCGGCGACGTTCAACATCGGCCGCTTATCGCCAACCACCTTTCCTCTCATCTCCTCCTCCTCCCCGCCATATTCATCGATCCTCCTCACCCCCAAATATGCGCACATATCGAGTCCTGGTTGTGGGATGAAAGACGTTGGGTGGATGTTTTCGCTGAAATTTCCCCAGTGAGGACGTTGGAAGACAGGAGTTCGAGGATCAGTAAGTCCCAGGGCGCGTCGTGTGAGGTCCATGTGGAAGTACGAAGGCAAAAACGTTCGCAACGTCTCGCTCATCGACGGACTCGACGCTGAAGGTTCAGCGGCATTACCGGACTCTGTCCCAGTCTGACTTCCATATCAGGAATATTCTCACGCCAAAAATGGGATGCGGCGCTCACTGTCACACGCAACAGCAGCGATATCATTAGCGCGCACAGGCTAGTCATTACGGCCCTTATTTCTCTCGACTGTCGACTCGTCGAAGAAATGGAAATGTCGAGGGGCTGCTAGAGTAGCATATGCACACCTTGTCTTGTCTTTGGTCAAACCCAGCGGATTGGTTGGGTAGTTTGATTAGATGGGAAATATGACACCCTCCGAGTCCAGCGACGTCTCCAGCACAAGATAGTGAAGGCGTTCTTGCGCTCAAACCGATAGAATGGGTTACATTGCATAACACAGGAGGTTGAGGAACGAGACGCACGACGACTTGGAAGGTGAGGTATGTCCGATAACTATAACTTGTTGGAGGTTTAAGTTGGGCGCCTGACACTACTTACGCACTGCCAGACGCAATTCCTCGATGGGTTCTCCAGAGTTTTTATATATCTTTTGATCCAACACCAGTCTACTGTTGATATTAAACATGACGAGAGTCTCATCCTTCAAGTTCGCGGTAGCAGGTGGTTCATACTGCTAGTACTAGCCACTGGCAGGTAGCAAGCGCATCACACACAGGAAAGCGTTTTGGTCCCGCAAAAAAAATCCTTTACTACGATCGCAAACACATTACAGAATGTAAGGTAGTGGTGTAGAGTAGTTCGTATTCGCGCATGATCATGATGGTCGTGAATCCTTGCCACCCGGTCAACGGGGACATCACAGCGAACAGTCGTGCCAGAACGCTTAGAGGCTGCCCTTCGCCGCCTTGATCCAGGCAGCGTTGGCGTGGGGGTACTGCAAAGAAACGTGATGAGCCGCTGAAGATGGTGTGGGACAGACCGAAGAAGACGACGCACCTGCCAGGCCATGACACCGCCCTTCCAGCCCTTGGCATGCGCCTGCTTGACGCACTTGCCCAGCTGGGCGGGGGAGATGTAGCCGTTGGACGCATCTGCAGCCGTCGCAGGCTTGCCGATGACCAGCTTGTTGAGAGGGATACCGTGCTTGGGGATCTCGAGGAGCGCCGTGCCGGGGAACGCGCCACCCGACTTGGAGATCAGGCTCTCGCAGTCCGAGTACAGGTTCTGGTTGTAGAACTGCACGTTGTACTGTGGACGAGGGCGCAATGGTCAGAGCCGGTCGTCAACGAAGACAGAACACGGGGAATACGACAACATACCCAGTCGATGAGATGGCCGACGTTCTTGTTGACCTTGACGTATGCACCGGCAGCGAACTGGTGGTTGGGAGCGAGCCACGGTGCGAGCGGCGCGTGTGAGAGGAGGTAATGGCCCTTGGGGAGCGTCTTGCGCAGCGTCTGCGTGAAGCTCGTCAGCCACTCTTCAGCCTTCCCGTCGCCCTTGTTCATCGCCGCCAAGTCCTCGTAGTCGACGTCGATCCCGTCGAGTCCGTGGCTCTTGACGAACTTGGCCATGGTGTTGGCCGTGCCGACCGCGTTTGCGTTCGAGGTTGTGGGGGTGTCGGTCGAGCCGAACGCGGACACCATGATCTTGATGCCGGCCTTGTGGTACGCGGAGCTCTTCGCCTTCTTCTCGGAGGCCGAGAGGCCGGCCCAATTGGCGGCCTGGTCGACCGCGCCCTTGACCGTCAGGAACGACAGCGCAACGACGTTGTAGCCCTAAGAAAAAGACGTTAATCACGGTTGTTAAAGGGGGGACCAGAACGAGAAGGAGGCTCACCTTGAGCGTGGAGGCCGGGGGAAGGACGCCCGAAACGAAGTTGTCCGAGTAGATGACGAATCGCGAGTGGGAGGCGCCAGAATGAGAAGGAGTTTTGGAATGAGTTTTGGCATGAGTTTTGGCGTGAGATTTGGCGTGAGTCTTGGCGTGGGTTTTGGCGCGAGTCTTGGCGTGGGTCTTGGCGTGGGTCTTGGAGTGCGTTTTGGAGTGAGTTTTCGAATGAGTTTTCGAATGAGCTTTCGAATGGCCTTTCGAAGGAGCATGGGAATGCGCAGGAGAATGAGCAGAGCCAGAACGCGCCGCCAACAAAGAGAGGTCGCCGTCGGCGGGGGCCGGAGCAGCGACGACGATGCTGCTCACGGACGCCAGCGTCAGAGCGGCAAGGAGGGAAGTGACCATGCGAGCGAAGGAGAACATCTCTAGGACGTGAATGAAAGTAACAAAAAATAACAGGGTGTGAAGGAAGAAGAAAAAAAGCCGACCAGCGGATTTGAGAAATGTGAAGGCGAAAGATAGTAAGGGAGCGGGAGCTGAGGTTCCTCGGTCCCTCTCCCCCCTCTTTTATACGGGTTCAGCACAGCGGTAAGTATGCGCGCCGGTACTGGCCAAGAAATGTGGGCTCACCAGGTCGCATTGCCCACCACAGTGAGCATGCTGTCGCTCCGTGGGTGTTCGTGAGATCAAGCATGCGGAACGGCGACGACATCGTACTCGGCACTGCGAGTCATGACCTGGATGAGCCTGAATGCCTGGGCAAATGTGTCCATTGTTGGGGTGTTTCCCAGACTCGGCCCCGCTGGTCGGGTTGCTCTATGAGGAACCCCATATGCATCAGCATTGCCCGGCCGCGAGTAACACCAGAAAGTGAAACCACCGACCTGCCATTTTTGGTTGCCGGAAACCCCTGTTTGATTGCAAGTACGACTGCGAACTAGGTGAGCACACTATTCCCAGCAACAAACTCTGGGCACGACGCCATACCAGGTGGACCGAACGCTCGCCGACTGGCGGCCATCGGAATATTTTGCAGCGGAAGTAGGAGGCCTTGATGGTATCTTTGAAGACCGTAGTTGCTGTGTTGCTGTGTTGATTGATGGTGTTTGGCGCCGTGGTTCGGCGGCAGCGGGACACCACGTTAGCCACAATGTACATTGGAAGCGGCGTACCGTCTGAAGGCCTCAAATACTTTGCATCATTCAACTTCAAGTCTCTCAATAACAATAACAATGTTCAGTTCATGGGAAAATGAGTGAGGTAGCCCGTAAAATCATCTTTTTATATTGTATAGGCCTACTACTAGGGCCCGCTGAGCTGCCAGTGATTGGAATGGTCGTCTGAACCGCCTGCCAGTCTGCAGCTACATTGCCAACGCATTTACTACAACATCGCGTTCTCAAGTCCTCCTGAGCGCCTCCGAAGTCTCGTCAAAGCTGTATATTCAGGCGTAGGACAGCCCGGCTGCTTGAACTCGTGATAGGGAAATGGGGCTTTTAGTACTATGGCTCTCGTGCTGCCAGTAGCCAGAAACTTCAAGCTTCAAGTTTGATCGATGATTGTCAGTGAAGTCGACAGCTAGCTTACAGAGTCCGGACGACGAAGTCCCTCATGAGTGGTGGGTAAGCCATACTTTCTTCGAGTACGTGGAACACACCGAAAGACTCGCTCATAACCTTAACATAGACATTACTCAAACAACAGTCCATAGCGTACCGACCGAACTACAAACTAAATTAAAGACACCAGTCCTGGACGACGTCGGACGCCCCGCACCTCACCGCGCGTACGGGTGGTAGCTGTGCTGCCCCCTCTGTCCCGCCCGCTGCGGCCCAACCCCACCACTCGGGCCCGTCGGCGCGTTCCGCGGCCCCCGGGGGACGTTAGGTCCCAACGAGCCCGGCCCGCTCTGCATGCCCATCCCCCCACCCATCCCACCGCCGCGGCCCATGCCCATGCCCATGCCTGGGCCACCCATCATCGGCCCGCTGCGCATACCCATCCCGCCCATGCCCTGCCCGCCGTACTGCCCGCCCATCATCGCGGGGTTCATGCTGCCCATCATCGCGGCGGGGTTCATGCCTCCGATCTGGGAGATCATGCGTGTGTAGAGCTGTGCGAGTGCCTGCGGGTCGAACGACGCGCTCCCGCCTTGGCCGCCGGTCTGCGCCCCGCTTTGACCTTGACCGCCGATGCTTTGGCCGCTGTAATTTTGGCTACCGTATGCGGCCGCGCCGCCGGAACCATATTGGGCGCGTCCGCCCTGTCCACCGCCCTGTCCACCGCCCTCGGCGAACCCTTCGCGCTGCGAGCGGGGCTGGGCGAGCTTGACGTCGATCTGGAACAATCGCATTGGTACTCCAAGTAGGAGATAGACCATGCGGATAAAGCTACGCACCAACTTCCCATCGATTTGCAGGTTCCCAAAGCCGAGCATCGGCTCGACGTTCGCGTTCTCAAACGAGACGAAGCCGAAGCCCTTGCTCCGCCCCGTCTCGCGGTCCAGCATGACGGTCGCGTCGACGACCTTGCCGAACTGCGAGAAGTACTCGCGCATCGACTCCGACGTGACGGACCCAGGCAGGCCACCGATGAAGAGCTTGGTCGCACGCTGGTGCTCCTGCCGGGGAATCGCGCGCTTAGGGTCGATCTGGACAGATTGAGAAGCACGAGTCAGTGATCACGGTACGACAGGAACCATTACGGCACAGGGACATACAATCTTGCCGTCGAGGAAGTGCTCGCGGACCATGACGGCGTTGACGGACGCGGGGTCCTCGAAGGTGAGGAACGCGAAGCACCGGGAGCGACCCGCCGCGTCGCGCATGATCGTGCACGCCTCGACCTTGCCAAATTGTGTAAAGTACTTTCTCAACGATTCTGCAGCAACCACCGTTTAGCACTACTACACGTGGAAGAGTAAACCATCATGACGTATGTACCATCTGTTGTATCCCAATTCAACCCGCCGATAAACATTTTGCTATATAACAACCGCCAGTTGCAAGCACGCGGGACGAGATGCGGGAGGGGGGGAACATGGAAAGAAAGCGCTGTTATTAGCATGCGTTACCTAGAACAAAAGACAGTCATGACAAGGAGGAGAGAGTGGACGACTCTACTGTGCGCAACGTGCTAGCCTAGACCTAGGAAAGTCGGAAGTGCTAGGGCATGCTAGTGCTAGCTAGGTGAAGGCGAGGTTGCTACCGCACGGGCATTGCCATCGTCTCGCGTATCCATCACCGACCACCCAACCCAGTCGAGCCACACAGCGAGCGCCGGCAGGAAGTTGAGGGCTGGGAGGGTTAGTTGTACAAGGGAACGGGGTACTCACCCTTCCTCTTTCATCTCCGAGGGTCGTACCGGCCGATCTACTCCTGGCGTGCCCTGATAGCTGTCGTGTCTTGGTGCTGAGGCTTCACGGTACTCGTTTGTTCGGTCTTCGTAAGTGGCGATCTGTTGGGTAGGGGGTGAGGAGTAAGAAGGAATCGCACTTGCTCCGGACTGGTCAGACGGGGCGATATAGGTCTTGACTTCTTCGAGAGGCGATGATGCCGGAGGTTTTGGTTGTGGAGGTTGTGCCGGTTCTTGCTTGACGGCGATTTTCACCTCCTCCTTGGGAGGCTCATGACTCTCGGTCTTGACCTGGCGCTCAGGGTCGTGGATAGGGACCGCATATTCATTTTCTTCATTGGCGTAGAGATCTATCATTGAAGCCTGTTAGCATGCAAACCTTCCGGTCCGTCTCCCGAGACTGAACAAAGAGGGAAGAGCATACACGGCTCGAGAATACACCAGAACTGTGGAAATGGAACTCGTGCGGAATTTTGCAATCAACTGGCTGAGTTCCAATCCCACTGTCGCGGGTGTGATACCCCGTCTCGCCAATACACCCCAGAGCCATAACGTCATTCGGCTCTTGGCCGGACGGTCGAGGCTAGGGCCATGAAACACTCCGCCATGTTCTCCTCTCCATCGGACTATCCCATCGGCGGCTGATTCAGTTTCTCTGAGGTCTCCCCCTTCCAACGACCCACAGCCAACGCCAATTGCGCATATATGCTGCGCCCCTGACATCGACTTGGTGCTTCAAGAGTTGCATGGGTATCAAACCGTACGCGGTGCCCTCTTCAACCAAGCCTGGTCATTGGCACGGGTGCGGTATGGGAAATGGGGACGGACGAAAAGAGCTGGGTCACATTCAAAACACTCACCACCGTACAAATCAGCGTCGAGGTCGGACATCTTGAACGAGACGAATGCGAAGGCTGTACCAGAACAGAACGAGGAAGGACGGAGGAAGCCTGAAGGCGGCCACAGGAGGTGGTGATGGTAGGGGACAAGTTGAAGGAAGACGCCAGGCTCCGAGGTGCTGACTGAGCGCCACGTTTAATCGGAGCTGATGCTGTGCATAAGGCGTCATCAATTTTCTGTATTCCCGGCCATCGGAGCCTCAAACTCTGTTATCCCGGGTTTACACGAAGTGTCGCCAAGTCTTTTTCCGGCATTCTGCAGTTGCGGTGGCCCGAGCCCTCATATATACCCTCGCAAAATCACCCTGAAGGGGCCCTGGGGTTCGAGTCTGTGAAGACGACGCACCTGCGACGCACTACGCCTAATTTGCCAGAAATCGCCACAGAAATCGCCACCCAAAACCTGACAGGCGCACCGAGTCGACTTAGCCACATCGGACGAGCCCCCTCTGGAATGCAGCAGCCCTCAAGCGACCATGTCACCATTGGTATCCTAGGTACGCACCCTCGATCAATTTGAGAAGACGCAGACTGACCAGGACTGACCCTCGGATCCCACAGCCCTCCAGGGCGCCTTCGCCGAGCATCAGGTGATGCTGCAGAAACTCTCCCTCAAAAGGCGAGTCGTCATCGTGCTTGTCCGCCAGCAAGATGACCTCGACAAGTGTGATGCACTCATCATACCCGGCGGAGGTGAGCACCACTACTAGTCGAAGTATGCTGCGCGATGAATCATCACTCACGCGGGGCGATCATGCATGTAGAGTCGACTACCATCGCCCTGCTGGCCCGCCTCGCCGGGCTCCTGGAGCCCATGCGCGAGTTCCTCAAAACCAAGCCCGTCTGGGGCACCTGCGCCGGCGCGATCCTGCTCGCGCGCTGGATCGAGAACGCGAAGAAGGGCGGCCAAGAGCTCCTCGGCGGCATCTCCGTGACCGTCGCCCGCAACGGCTTCGGCTCGCAGGTCGAGTCCTTCGAGGCGCCCCTCGAGGTCGACGGCCTCCGCGAGTCCAACCGCCCCTTCCACGGCATCTTCATCCGCGCGCCCGTCATCCTCGCGCTCAAGCCTGCCCCCGCCGACCCGCCGATCCAGATCATCTCCCGCGTGTCCGCCTCGCTCCTCCCCGCCGGCCAGACCGCCGTCTCTCTGGATGAAGACGACACGGACCCCCGTGACCCGCGCACGATTGTCGCGCTGCGCCAGGGCTTGCACCTCCTGACGACGTTCCACCCCGAGCTGACGAAGGACGACCGCTTCCACGAGTACTTTGTCCGGGAGTGCGTCCTCCCGACGCTGGGCTCGCGATCGTCTTCTCCAGCATGATTCAGGTTGTCTATTTGATGTACTTACTAGGGTTACTGCACGGTGTCATAGAGATAGATACCCTGTTGTATAACGTCGCTATGCTGTGTATTCGTGTTGTGTTATAATCTACCCTCATGTTGTGCAGTATTTCAGCCATTGCTCCCCATACCTATAACATTACAGCATAATGTCGGGACTGAGGACACCATGATTCTCAAAGGGTAGTTCAGCTCTACACCATGACTCACTTACGATAACAAGCTCCGTAGAATAGCCAAACACGAGGTTTGCATTGAAGGCCATAAAACATTCGATCGCTACATGTATGTGTATCAGTGCATGCCAGTGGGGGACGCATGCCTCATGGCTTAGGGGAAAGACGGAGGTCTTCTCGAGTTCCTTGTAGGGTACATATAAATACGATGCTACATCATAAATACTAATGGGAATAGGTGCAAACACAAGAAACCGATTTGTCTCGGACAAAGAGATACACTAATAAGTTAACAGGAAACACGGAAGACGACTACGGAGACAGCGATGCGGCTTTCGACAACAAGAAAGAGGAAGGTTACACGACGTAGGATACATGATAAGGATAATGAAGGAAAACAGGAGGGTCAGTACAGCGGAGCGTGTCCGCGAGATAGCCACGGGGGAGATGGGGTATTCAACGTGATGCTAGTATATGCATGCTATACGCAAAAGTATTCGCCCTCAGGACGGATGGTGAACGTCGATGCGAGCGGCGACCCCAACGCCGAACCCGGCCCAGAAAACGGCGACAGCAGAGGCGAGGCCGCGCGTTCCGAAGCATTGCGCAAGCCAATTGTCTGCGAGACATTGCGCGCGAGAGCGGGTCGGGACAGGCGGAGGAGCGCGGCGCGCGTTAGGTAGGACGACGCGCTCGTCCGCGCCAAGACGGGTTTCGTGCCCTCGAGCGTCGGAGAGTGCCCCCCGTGGAATTGACCTCTGCCAATGTCGAACGGGGAGAGCGTCTGCGGAGATGGGGTGAGATGGGCACTGAGATGGGCTCCGAGAAGCCCAGGCTCTGTGGCGGCATTGGGGATCTGAAGACGGCCGAGGATAGGCTTGCCGGCGACCATTGGGCGAAGCGAGTGCAGGGCAAGAGGGAGGGTGTAGGCTTCGATTGGCGAAAGCCCATCCTTCCGTGCTTGCACATTCAGGCGCGACCAAGTGCCAGGTGCAGGAGGGACCAAGCGAGGAAGCTTCGGAGGAGTTAGGGGCGGGCGAGCTATCTGGTCGACGGGCGTGATGGATTGACTGGTGTGACTTCCGGAAGAGTGCAAGCGGCAAATGAAAGGGGCTGAGGTAAACGTGTACGTTGGGCTCAAGCCACAAGGAGAGCTCAAGGGCGACGTGGATGTGGATGGAACCCGGGAGGGAGGCAAGGGAAGCTGGGACTGCAGAGGGGGGCTGTTGAAAGCGATACGGTGACGGGACATGGAAGAGTCAATGACAGACGTGACAGAGGTGGGTATTGTGGAGGTAATAACAATGGCGACTGAGCGAAGCGTTGGAGATCGCGGGGTGTTAACGGGGCTTGTAGGGTTGTCTGACAACCAATTCAGTCAGCCTAATCGACGCAATAGATTCAAGTGTTGCCAAATGGCAGAAATTTATCTCAGTGGCCATTATGATAGGCGTTATATATGCATCCGCATGAGTATGGGCACGACCAGGACAAGTCACCAGTACACCAGGGTCCAGCCCGAGATCTTACCCTGAATATATGCGCTCGTAAACGTTCCAAAAATCGAGATACTTACCCGAAGGGTCAGAAGGCAGGTCTTGAATGGATGATATGACTTGACCAAGAGGACAATAACGGCCTGTCGCTCGCCGAATCTCTGCTTGAACTCGGCGGGCTACCGCATGAAAATCGAACGCGTCGGAGGACCTCCTGATTCTGGGATGGATCGCATCCGGGGCAATATTGCGTCCAAAAGCTGCACGGGGGTATGTAAATACAGGAATTAAGAGTTCAAGTCATGAAGGTACCTTCTAGGAACACGGTGCGCAAGTTTGTTGACAAGAGTGATGTCCTGCGTGTAATCTGAAGGCGGGGCATGTTGATAAGAATTATAAAGCGAGTGTCGAGTAACGTCAAGGTCGTCGGAGAGGATAACGAGTGTGAGGTCGGGACCGGGCAGAGAACGCAGCGAGGACGACGGTGGTCCGGGAGCAAGTTGAAGTTGGTTTCGGGGAGACGCGTCGTGAGGAACCGCAGGATCGCGCCTGACTATGATGATCATGACATCCAACGTGTCTCACTCTGCTTTGCCAGTTGCCATCACCTCCTCGACCGTCCTTGTGCTCGACGTCGTCAACAAACCTTGCAGCCTCATTCAAATTGAGCATCATACATGCGCCTTCCAACGCTTTATCGTCTGATGAATTCGCGCTGCGGCGGGTCCCCTCTGGCGGCACGACGTTACTCGGCGTTGACCTCGCATTGGGACGAACCTTTGGCTGTTTCGGACCAGGTCACCCAACAGAAGTCTACTTTCCAAGCCTACGCAACGAGATTCCGTGTTCAGGCCGATGGCCTGGCCAACACCTCGAGTCTCATGAAGACGACAGTAGTCTCAGAGCTCCTTACCCACATCCATGGGATCGAGCCCCGCACTCGACGCGCCTCCCATGCCATGTATGCGTGGAGAGTGCGCCCGACATCCCGGGGATCGACCAGCGCTGGTGCTTCTCCGAACATGGTCCTCTTTGGTTCCTCCAACGGTGGCGAGGCCGGAGCGGGGGAACGTCTCGAGCGTTTGCTCGAGCTGGGGAGTTGCGAAGACGTGATCCTCGTGGTCTTCCGGTGGCATGGGGGGGCCAAGCTTGGCTCTGATCGGTGGAGGTGCATTTCATCCGTGGCTAAAGAGGCCCTCGACCGCGGTGGCTTTCTTTCTCGGCGCGAAGGAGAGAGCGATCAGGGTGGCGGTAGCAGTCGCAGCAGAAAAAGAGGGAGGTGACCAGCTTCTTATGGTGAATACACACTCCGCAGTGTCAGTTCATGATGGCCCTTCCCCTCACCGTGTGCTGACAATCTCGTTTGCTTTGACCGCAGTTTGATTTGAGACACAATGTCACCTTGATATTTGCAATGAGCGTCGATGTTCGCTCACTTTTTCTCGCAGAGAAGTCCGCCCAGTAAGTGCGTACAAAAGAGACCATCTTCCTCCTGCATGGTATGCCATAGCCCCGAAGGACCCCGGTAACTTACGGACATGTAGAACATCACCACCAACTCCACGAGACCGAACGCGTAGCTTGCGGGGCCCAAGGCGGGGAAATGGAGAGGAGGGCTGAAGGGGATGGCCCAGGCGAGGGCTGTTGCGTCGGCAGAACGCGCAGTCGGAGGCAGGGAAGAAATCAAGCTCGAGGTGGTGGCCATGGTGTGAGTTGTGTCTCCACAAATCATATCCAGGACATTCATGCACAACGCATGGCATCTAGAATGCATACCTCATACAAGTCTACTAATCCCTGTTACGCACCACATTTCTACACCAATTTTTACCGCGCTTCAGTTTACATCGGCACCGTGAAGCTCTCTCCGTTGTACGCGACGTTCCATCCTTTCCCTGCTGCTACCTCGGATGCCACGATGCTCTTGTACTCCTCCAACTCGGCTAGCGAGATCTTGAACCCGCCGCACACGATGAAAACGACGGTCGTCGGCTGGTTGGTTTGGGGGACCACCTTGCGGAAGAGTGCTGGGGTGTAAGCCGGGGAGAGGGTTGCGGCGCAGGCCAGTTCCACCAAAATCTTGTGATCCTCTGCCATTTGAATCCAATATCAGAAGAAGACCAGTCGTCAGAGGTACGATGTCTCCGCTAATGCTATCCGCTGGTGCTCACCTGCGAAGGACAGTGTCGCTTGCATTGCCAGCTCGTCAGAAATGCATATACTTTTCACGCCTCCGCTTCTATCAAGCGCCTTCTTGACGATTGAGCCGGAGGGTGAAGATGCCCCCAAAGAGGTGGCACGAGAGTTGAGTTTCGACAGGTGAGCAAGCGTTATGTTATGTTCCTCGCAGTGTTCAGCGGTCGTCCCGTCTGGTAGAGGCCTTGATGATACGCTGCCAGAGAATGGCCCCTCGTTTAGGGACAGGGACTGGTAGAAGCAATTGGATCCGTGCGTCTCCACAGTCACCAGAGGGACTGCGCACAAAGATAAGGCGGAGACTCCCTCGAAAGCTTCTGGCAAGACTCACCATCATCCCATCCGACTGCTTTGCAGCCTTCCATGACTCCGCCGGCAAGGCCGCCTCCGCCCACGCTGCAGAAAATAGCATCGGGTTTCACGCCTTCAGGAAGCTGACTTCGGACCTCGTGCACCATGCTCGCATGTCCCTCCCACAAAAGAGGATCGTCATACGCAGGAACCATCACGCTGCGCCACGTCGTTGGTGAGCTCCAATCACAACAAATAAACCCTGCTGTCCGTCACTCACGCCTTCGTTTCCGACGCGACAGCGGCCTGCGCACGCTGCAAGGCCTGCAGATAGCAGTCTCCTCCGATCACAACCTCCGCGCCCTCCTTGCGCATGAAGTCGATCGTCGACTGACTTACGCCTTGGGGTAGGAACACGGTGCATTTGAGCTTCAGGACGCTGGCTGCACAGGCTGCGGCAAGGCCCGCATTCCCGCCGGACGCGATGATCAGGTGTGTGTCGGAGCCGTGGGTCCGGAGGGCGTGCTGTGCAAAATGGGAGATTCCTCTGTACTTGAACGATTGGGGCGGGTGGAGATTCTGCAATAATTGGCATCGGTGGAGAGTGCATAAGATGTAGGGTTAGGTATGTACTTGAAGAACTACGGAGAAACGAGGGTGTGCCTTACTTCTAATTTGAGGTATGCATCGCATCCGAGAAGCGTGGAGATGTGGACGGAGCGGACAAGGGGAGTCTCCTGCCAGAGTTTGTCGAGATATGCCATCTCTGCTTACCGCCAGGCTACGAGCTCGAGATGTGTTTTGGATGCCTCCGATGAAGGTCGTACAGGCCAGAACAGTCGTTTACTTCCTGTACGTAGTGATCTATATAAGTAGGCCTTCGTGTCGGCTTAATCAGCGACAGATGGTGACGCTTGGAATTTGTATTCGGAAGGCCCAGGGCGGATATCTGCGAGCGTATCGCCGACGAATAACTCGGCGGAATTTTTGGATACTAGCATGATTGTTACTTGTTACTTGCTCTCTTAATCCGTTAATAAATCGTCAGAAAGGGGAAGGGTCGCCGCATCAACAATGTGATTAACAAAGTTTGTTGTTTAGCGCCTACAGCAAATAACAGTCCTCTCAAGAATAAACCACCACTGTTGTACCGTGACATCCTCTTCAACTTACTTGAGTATCTTCCCCGTATAGCTACCTCGTTTTGCCAAACGAGGTTCATGGACGACCTCCGATTGTTCAAGGTCAAGTCAAGAGCGGAATCAAGCCTTAGCACGGTCTCCGAGTCGTCCATCATACCAGTGCGCATATGGTCTCACCGCCAGGACGTCGCTGCGGGCATTGCATGAGCGTACAATATTCGAAGAATGGGAATTTGTCCGGTGGGGTCGGATTAGCACGGGATTGAGGTAACTAGCAGGAACGGTCGACTGCCGTCTACTCCTCCCGACCTACGGCAATATTTTCGTTACCGTGACGGTGCGTTTCAATGGCATGGGGATGTTGCGGGAGATGATATCTTGGTATGTCACGCCTGGTCAAGTCTCTTGAAACGTTTACAGGAACTTACTGAAATGCATCTCCTTTCGACTCCTAAGTCCTCTAGCATCATATCCACGGCCTACACTGAGAAACGCGTCGCAAACCGGTGGACGGCGCGTCTCTCAGGCATCGTGAATCAGTGTGCGGTAGGTCACGGTTCACACCTTGCGAGCTTCGCCATGCCGTGGTGTGTATATTTATCCACAGTGGCCAGTATGGTTCAACTTATGACCATTCAGCCGCAGGCTAACGAGCGATCCGGGCGACTCGTGGCGCAAGCCTACAGCAGAGTCGGAGTCGTGGGCAGCGCGATTCCACTGGTCCGGGCCATGACCGGACTGAAACTCGGACTTTTGATGTGCGTGTGATAATCTATAATGTTATTTCAGGGCATGTGTGTTTCCGCCGTCTGGTGCTACTCTGAGCGCGAGCGTGGCGTGCAAGATCGTCAAGACGGAGACGGTGGTTGAAAGGGTCGATGCGCGCGCGGCTGATCGTGGAGTTGCAACTCTGCATGGGTGAGTGATTCTTGCGCTCTGTCGTCCCTGTGGTTACGCGGAATACAAGGTGTTCATTGCTATGCGCTGATAGGATCATTCCTAGAATGGGATGTGAAGCCACACACGGGGGCGAGCCATGTGGCTGCTCAGCGCTCACTGGTCCCGATGATTCTGGATCTCATATGTTTCACCGCCGGCTGCTCTTGAAACATATCTATAACCCACTGGGGCGGCTACTCTTCACGAAAGCGACAAGAGGTGACCCTTCAAAGCTGGCAATATCCGAGCGCCAAACCCATTAACATCGGAATACATCGGACTCCGAGATATATTCATTGTGAGTTGCACGCACTACTACTTAGCTAGTTTCGGTGGCTGAGTCAGTAGTTAGAATCAGCTTCCACCACACGCTAGATCGCCGGGATCGCATCGGTGATGCACAGTGGAGCGCTTATACTGTAGTCTGTAGGCGTCCGTAGATGCCAAACCGCCGCTCTACGACTCAGCAGACACCCACAAAGTCCAGTATCGCCAAGGGCGTCGATGACCATCACCCCTTCCGTGCATGAAGTCCTCCGCTCGTCGTCTCCATGAGTAGGACTGTAAGGCACGCACTACTCGAGACGACTACTACCGACTATTGCGACTCTGAAACCCCCGCGGCCATGACGCCGCATACTTGGCCCTATATAAGTTGTGAAATGGACTAGGAGGTGAATCGCAGACTTCCATTCCACCACACGATGTCTGAAGCGACACTAACCCCGCATTCCAGCAACGACGCCAAGGCCGAACGCGTCACGCCCAACTCCGGCGGGAAGGGGCCTGCTTTCTGGCTGGCCTTCGGTGCTATGCTTGTCGCGCTCTTCCTGCACGCACTCGACATGTGTGCGATCCCCACCGCTCTCCCCACCATAATCGACGACCTGCACGGGGGCGACAGGTTCATCTGGGTCGGGTCCGCCTATGGCCTCGCGAGCACTGCAATCCTATTCCCTTGCAGTCGCTTCGCCGACGTATTTGGGCGGAAGGTTGTCCTGCTTATCAGCATCACGTCGTTCGCATTGGGCAGCGCCTTGGCTGGATCGGCGCAGAACATGAACATGCTTATCGCTGCACGAGGTCCGTATAGTCCCACTTCTCTACAGGATACATACTGAATTATCATTCAAGCTCTTCAAGGAGCCGGGGGCGGTGCCATATTCTTCATGTCCAACATCATCACGTCAGATCTGGTGTCATTGGCAGAGCGAGGTACCTATCAAGGCTACCTTGTCTTAACGTACTGTCTGGCGTCCGGTGTCGGGCCCGCAGTGGTAAGTACGTTGACGAAGTTGACCCTGGATGCATGCTGATCGATGGTACACAGGGCGGAGGGTTGTCCGCTAGTGCGTCCTGGCGATGGATATCTTGTAGGTGCCGGTTTCTCAACATACACCTGTTATGTGCTGACGATGTTGGTTTCGGGACGAAGACATGAACCTTCCGTTGACGGGACTTGCGGTCATCCTGGTATCTATCTTCTTGCGTGTCCGTTCTCCTGAGGGGTCTACCCAGGAGAAGTTGGCTCGGATGGACTGGCTGTTTGTGTTCCTCGTGTCTCTCCCCATTTTGGTCAATCTCACGGTATCCACAGCGGAAACGCGCTTATGGTCGCAGGGTCGACGTTGACTCTCATTGGCCTTACCTGGGGCGGGATTCATTATCCTTGCCCGCGTGCTCGTTTCGTTGGTACTAGGGATAGTCCTTATGGTGGGATTCTTTGTTTACGAGTGCGCCATCGTGGCGGAACCCACATTGCCGTTGGACATCCTCAGCAACCGTACGACGCTCTCCGCGTGAGTCGAGTCCGTATATAATTTCTATTGATGAAACTGAGCCCTTGTTCAGGAACTTCGCCACGTTCGTCCATGGGATCGTAAGCATGGCCGCTATATGTGAGAATATTCCCGTCCTTCAACGCTAACACGGTGCTGATACTGTGGCAGACTACATGCCGGTGTTCTTCCAGGCTTGCAAGGGGGCTTCGCCTGTTCTATCCAGCATCGACACCTTTCCCATTGCTTTTGTCCTGTCCCCGTTCGCTCTCATCAGCGGCATCCTCATCAAGGTCGTTCAAAAGTATCGTCTAATGAACCTCGTGGGCTGGGTCATCTCCATCATCGGGTTCGGCGTTCTCTCGCTCTTGCGGCCTGACACTGGCCTGGGAGAGTTGGTCGGTTTCCAATTTCTGATGGCAGCTGGCGTTGGCATAGTGGTAAGTTTCACGAGGCGTGGTGAACGACAAGATGTCTCACGATTCTGTATAGTGGACGGCCACCGTATATCCCATCCTGGCTCCTCTACCGGTGTCTAGGAATGCAGCTGCGCTTGGCTTCTTCGCCTTCTGTCGTGCATTCGCACAGGTAAATCGTAACTACCGGTGCTCGCGCGACACTATACTTACCGAATGCATGCATTTGACGTCTCAGACATGGGGCATCACCATCGCCGGAGTAATCTTGCAGAATCAGCTCAAGAGCAAGCTACCAGAGACATTCTTCGCACAGCTCCCCGGAGACGTCCAGATCGACATGCTATACGCTGCCATCCCGACGATAGCCTCCCTCCAGGAGCCCCTTCGAACGGAGATACAGGACGCCTTCGCCGCGAGCTTCTCCGTCGTTTGGAAGGTCATGGTGGGGTTCTGCGGCGCAGGTCTTCTATCGGTCTTCCTGCTGAAGGAGATCCCGATGCTCCAAGACACCGACGAAACTTATGGGCTCAAGCTCAACGAGCGGTCGCCCAGCACAGATGCAGAGAAGGGCAAGGATGACCTATGAGATAGAACGCATATGCGGCATATTTTACCATCAGCACTAATTGCCTTCTAGATGATACACCGTACATATAGATGACGTGATGTGTGGCACTGTACTATGCTACATTATGCCTAAAGGTTTTCGCAGTATCGGACGGTATGGAGGTATCGCAAGTATAGCAAGTATCGGTGTTAGTACAATAGAATCCCCTACAATTCAGTAATGAACGTGAAAGTTACAGCTATGTCAGATGATGGTAACAACAAGGGCAGATACAGATAAGATACTGTACACGATGGGCAGCGCAGCGAGAACCTCCACGGTTCAGTCAGCGGGCACCCAAATCTCGGGCTCTCCGGTCTTGCGCTCCTTCACCGAGTACTTGCAGCCGAGGCAGGTGTAGCTACGGTGGGTCTTGTTTCCCCAGACCTTCCAGCGGTGGGCTGGCCCAGACCTGCACTGTGGCGTAAAGGGCGTTGCAATGGGACCCAGCGGCTTCGGATTTTCCGAGACCAAAGGCCATGCAGGGACGAGAGCGGGAGAGGGGGCAGGGGAGGGACTGAGCTCGTCTTGTAGAATGGACGCGGGCGTGCGGAACTCAGCTGTTGAGCCGGACGTCCTGCGCGAGCTTGAGGAGACCTGCCGCGGCCGGCCGATAGGGCTTGAGACGTCGGAGCCGGCGCGGGCAGGGAGGCGCCGCAGAGGAGGGAGTCCGTACAGCGAGCTAGGTGCGTCGGATGCGGTAGTTCCTCCAGATGTCCGATCGGCAGAGGGTCGCCTCGGAGGCCTCGGAGGCGGGAGCTCTTCTACGAGCATTTGAGGCGTGCGGTCGTCAGCAGATGCATACATGGACAAATCCGGATCCGAATCTGAATCCGAATCGCTCAAGTCATCGTCTTGCGCAGA
This sequence comes from Polyporus tsugae, assembly GCA_024305745.1. NCBI lineage: Eukaryota > Fungi > Basidiomycota > Agaricomycetes > Polyporales > Polyporaceae > Polyporus > Polyporus tsugae. The sequence continues at coordinate 361,605 of JAHRBS010000010.1, read as the reverse complement.
CTCCTCTTGCACAGTGCTCAACGACAGGGCTCTCCTCTTCGGTGCAGGCAAATCATCTTGCTCAGGCTCGGGAGTGGCATGTCGGGGTTGTCGCGGCGTATGATTAGCCTCGCGAGGTTCGACAATGTTGTACTGGACTGAGATCCAAAAGCCATTCTCTTTCTTTTCCCGAATTTCGATACCACATAGGCAGAAGTACCGCCGAGAGTAACCGTTGGCAGATATGATCCTCCATTCGTGGGTGGCAGTTGCACATTTGCTAGGCGGGACGCATACTTTGGTGGCGACCGGCGCTCGAGGTCTCGGATTGGTGGCGACAGGGACACCCGGTAGACGCTCCACAGGTTCAGTGCACCTGCGGGAACGGTTTCCTCGAGTTTCAGCAGTATTGGTTGGTGCGCGACGGCGGCGAGCGGGGCAATCCACCGGCACGCGATCCTTGATGGCCGGTGGGACCTCATCAGGAATCGACTCGCCGTCGACATCCATAGGTACTTCGTCCCCAATCTTTGTGACGGAGATTTGCCGAGACACCGACGGCTGCTCGAGAAGTGTGGCTTGCGAGTCGGATCGAGACAGAGGTGCAGAGGAGGTGTCGATGGAACGAGGAATCGCAGCTCCGACAAAGAGCGGCGGTCTGTTGCCGTTTGACCACCCTACATAGGACACTCAGTATCACTCGCCCGATTCTGTGTAGCATCACACGTACAGGCTTTGATCTCATTCAGATATCTTTCCCCGAGCCAGGCGAAAGCAGGCTTGTCCTTCGAGTAGCCATAGTAGTACCTGAATGGATCAATTGAGCAAATGTTGATACAACGCACACGTATAATACAGACCAAGCCGATGCTCGCATTCGCTGTTCGCACTGTTTATCCTTGTTTCCTCCTAATCGCGCTCCACGGCGCACAAGTCAATCGTCTGTCTCGACCCTGAACGAGCAGAACGCGGACCTCCAAAGTACTGGGACTGGTAGAGCTGCTTCACTCTTTCGGCGCGCCGGGGCGAGTCTCGATCTTGGCTGTGCTGAGAGGCCGAACCAAAGTTCTTCGCTGGATAGGCCCCTGTGAGCACGAACGTGTTGCTTGAGAACAATACTGCACTCACCGTACTCGTCATCAAGACGAATGGCATCGGAGAGCTCCTTGTTGAACCTGGGAAGCGCCTGCGCGGCTTCGGAGACGTGATACTGCCATCGCGACGGGTCTTCGTCTCGGATAATCAATGTCGGGTCCTGCAGGGTATCCAAATTTCTTAAAGGATCGGCGTCTCCCTGCGGTATCATGTCGCGCAGGCTCTGGATTGGGCCCTTGAAGCCGTCGAGGTTCAGATTAGCGTGGCGAGACCGGAGGGCCTTGAATCGCCTTTCAAGCCTCGCCAAGTCCTCGCAAGATTTCATGATGTCCTGTTAGAGTGAAGTTGTAAGTAGGCGGCGTGTTCTTAGATTCATGGGGGTTACGAACTAGCGCAGATTCGATGAGCGGGACTAGCTCTCGACAATACGGTGCATCCGCGAGCTGTGGCGTCAGCTCCACGTGGTGCGTCCACTCGGTCGCCATCATTCCAAGTAGCCTGGAGAACTTGAGCTGCAAGAAGGTGTCGATAGCTGCCTGGGGCATGTCTGAGAGCTGGCGTACAGCGTCTGCCTGCGCTACGGTTGCGGTAGATGGCGCGCGGCTGAACGGAAGCGCTTCCCGAGGGGGAATAAGGGAAGGGTCCCAGCAGACAAAGTACATGTCGCCGTCGAGATCGCCGGAGGCAATCGTGTCCGGGACCGAATGCGCGGCCGTTGCCGAGAACACTGCAACAGTTTAAGTGGGACTCGGACGGCGATCAGGAACGGTGTACTTTACCGATGCAGTTGCGGTGGTGCCGTAGAGAGGGCTGGTCCACCGCACGGAGCTTCCGGAAATCTGCGGATCCGTAAGAAAGAGGCGCCGCAACGCGTATGGAAGACGGACTGACCGCCAGGGTGGTAAGAAGGATTCCTAGGACAAGATTCGAATTCAGATCGGCACTGACAGGCATGGATCCGCGGTCTTACCGTGCGACAATCACATCTCTAACCAGCACGCCACTCCGGCTCGGCAAGTTCACATAGACCTCGCCCGGTCCTAGCACACCTTCCTCGTCGACTACTCCGAAAAGATAGGCAGAGTCTTGTATCCTCAGACTCATCTTGCTGCGCAGGGTCGTGAACTGTATCTTCTGGAACGCCTGGAGACGGTGCCGCACATGTGGCTCAGAGAGGTCCTGCCGCGCCAGTAGCATGGCGTAAACTGCAATCGAGTCGTGAATAACGAGAAACAGGATGGAGGGAGATAGAATAACTCACGACTTTGGACGAAGTCGTCCTCTGCTGCTGCGTCCAGGTCGCCTTTGATGTACTGCAACGCCTTCTCACGGTCAGTTAATATGCTCGCGATGAGGTCCAGCTGATCCTGCACGAGCCTCTCGAAGACCGCAAATGGGACACCGAGCGTCAGCAGTAGCGCCGTGAACTGAATATTGAGACGCGCGGCGGGGGGCGGGGAGTTGTGGTTGTTCAGCTCGAGGACAGTTGGCCCACCCTCGTATTTGAACATGGAGGGACGATACGCGATCATGTAATGACCACTTCGCGCCTGGGGGTGTTTCCTGCAGTGTCGATCAAACACATTGTCGGGGTGGCGAACGAGCAACCCTTTGATGCCTCCACGTCGGACCTGGAACACTACATAGGGTGTCAGACGGAACGAAAAGCACTTTGGCTGGACCCGTTCACAGACTGCCACAACCATGCTGGCTTCTGCTGGTGCTCGCAAATGGGGTGGACAATTATGGCAGGGGCAGCCTGTAAACGCGCTGTGCGTGAATGCGTACCTGATGTATCCGGCGGCAAGTCGTGTCGCGCACAGACCTGGGCGGCAAAGGTATCGCGGATCATGCCGCACCCATCGCTGTGGAGAGACCCATCGGGGGCCAAAATGTCGGGGATCTCAATTGCGCACTCGTGGGGTATCTGTGGATATCCAACTTTAGGACACGTCGAGGGGGGTGGAAGACAAGAAGGACTCGTACATCAAGTGACTGCACGGTGGAGGAGAAGGACAGTCCCAGACGTGCGGCGTACTTGCCGTATCCCGACTTGAGGTACACAGCAGGAAGGTCTCCGAAGGTTTCGAGGAGACGCCTGACGGTCCAGCCGTCGCCCTCGCGGAAGAACATGAGCTTTCCGGCCTTCACCTGGGACTCTGTGTACCCAAGAAATCGGTAACTGTGGGGTAGGTTGAAGTTTGAGCGACATGACGACCGAGCAAGATAGGTGAACTGACGCAGCACCGTTGTGATCGATCCCCTCGTGCACCCATCTGGCTAGAGTCTGACGAAGAATATTGTTGTCTGTCTTCTTGTTGACGGAAACGACCAGGAATCGTGTTGGATGGTCGACTGCGCGCATCGCGCGAGACGCTGGATGGACGCGTTCCTCCCAGTTGGTGATATTGATTCCATCGTGACAATTTGCTGCATAAATAGAAACACTGGGTTTTTGTAGCATGTCTACGAGCGTAACGTGGGCGTAACTGATCGTAAGGAGGAAAGAGAAGAAGGGTATGAGGGTATGGGAGAGAGCTGCAGAGAGTCACACGGAAGTTCAACTTGATGATGTTCGTCTTTTCCTTTTTCGATAGCCGAAAAGCGCCTCTGATTTGACCACACAAATCCTCCAGTTTTGGCCTGGGAGTACTATACTGGAACACTCAAATAACATTGTGTCCAGGGGAGCAGAGAGAAATGTATCAAGGACACACGCTTGCGCCGTAGGAAGAGCCAGATATAGACGCTTGAAACTTCAAGTGGTGCAGACGAATTTTCGCGTTTGAAACCGACTCGGAGCTTCGTCACGAGTCCATTCGGCTGCCCGGAGTTCCGGGTTTGCAGCTCTCACCCATCGGCTGTATCACTATATATATGTGGAGGTTCTTCGCATTACTTGGCCCTCGTGCTGCGCAGTGAAGAAGCTCAGGCGGTGCTAACCTGGGGTCGGCGCTGGTCAGCTGAACTGGGGCAAGAACCGCTCGAAGCCGGCGCTTGCAGCTAGATCTGCCCTCAAGTACCACCACCTCTTCACACGAGGATGGTTTGCGAAACGCCCCACGGACGCAGAAAGTCCGACACCCACGCAAAGCAAGGGATCCCATGCACAGTATTACGAACACGATTGAGTCTGCGGCCCTCGCTCCTCGGCACTACCAGTGGACACCGTTGGTCAGCTGCACCTCACGACCCAGTGGTATGTCACTTGGTCCTGCATCTGGGGACTGGGCGGGCTGATTGTATGCAAAAGAGGACCCTGAAGCCGCCACTGAACCTTCCGGAGGTTGTTACATCTCCACTGGGCGGCGGCGATCGGCCGACTGCGCCGAGCACCGAGAGACAGTGCCAGTGCAGGAGTTCTTCATAGGACCAGGGACAGTCGCATCCGATCCATACCCACACGGAATGGCCGAATGACAGCGGCCGTGTCCTTCTGCTCTCTCGAACAGTCCGTATGACTACGGGTTATGGATACAAATGGTCGTATTTTCGCACATTCATGCGCCTCTTCGGGACAGCTCATTCTTGTCTTCTAGATGCTTGATTGCGTTCGTTGAATGAGGAAGCATCCCAAGCCCCTCTTCCTGTCATACGCCTCGCCCCATGATCCGTTGACAACTCCATTGGTTATTGCACCCCATCGCTACTTCCCTTAGACCGTAGGAGGACTTCCTGGGCATCGCCAGTCGGTCGTCACTCCACCTCGTGTGGAGGTCGGTTGGGGCCGTTTTACATATGCGCTCCTCGGGTTAGCACATTGAAGCCAGCTATCTTATCAAAGCTCGTCTGCGGTGGTATAGGCACATCCTTGCCTGGTCACCCAGTGAGTTGTGCTACTTGGGTCTAAATTGCCTATTGGCCATGCTAATGTTGGACAATCGTAGTCGTGGGTAGGCGAGGATGCTAGTACGCTGATAGAACTCCGTCACCTTCGCCTCCCATCTTGTGGCGTCAATACAGCGACCCCATGCCCGCTGCGACTTGCGGACTATCTGTTTTCCACTCCACCAACGGTGCGCCGAGGCTCTCAGGCTCCCCAATCCGGTTTCAAGTTTGCGCCCCACGGGGGTTCTCTGCTAAACCGTCTTCAGTACATACGTCCAGCTGACGTCCCTGCTTATGCGAAGCGACCGAGTTGTGGGAGGGCCCATGACTTCTCGAATGACCCCTTGGGAACCTCAACGGCCGGCGAGAGATAACATTCCTTCCGAGGGCAGCATAAAAGCCCCTCGAAAGAATAGGGATACCCCAACCTCAGTCGAGGCTCCCATCTCTATTCTTACCACTGCTCACCTGGTCACTCTCGCACACTGAAACAGCATGGGTCACCCAGAGGAAGTCGATGTCATCGTTTGCGGGTACGTCGAGACCACGTCTCTCCTTTCCCGCCTGACCATCAGGGTCTAACCATGTCTGCTTCATTTCTCCAGCGGTGGTCCCGCTGGATCAGTCGTCGCAGGGCGCCTGGCCTATGCCGACCCCACCCTCAAGGTGATGCTCATCGAGGGTGCGTACCCAACACCTCGCGCGGAGGTCTGCGTCTTATGATTGTGCGACAGGTGGCGCGAACAACCGCGATGACCCTTGGGTATACCGCCCCGGTATCTACGTGCGCAACATGCAGCGGGATGGAATGTGCGTGACTTTTACTTTGTTTTGCAACGAATGGTGGCTGACTGCATTGTAGTAACGACAAGGCCACCTTCTACGTCGACACCAAGAAGTCGTCGCACCTCCGTGGCCGTCGGTCCATCGTGCCCTGCGCGAACATCCTAGGTGGTGGCTCCAGCATCAACTTCCAGATGTACACTCGTGCCTCTGCGTCCGACTGGGGTGAGTTCAGCCTGCGATCTCTCGCACTAAAATCCCCACTGACGCGGTCCCTACTTGTCAGACGATTTCAAGATGGAGGGATGGACCGCGGACGACCTTCTCCCCCTCATGAAACGTCTCGAGAACTATCAAAAGCCGGCGAACAACGATACCCATGGCTACGACGGACCCATCGCTATCAGCAACGGCGGACAGATCCAACCCGTGGCCCAGGACTTCCTCCGTGCCTCACACGCAATCGGTGTGCCCTTCAGCGGTAGGTTTGACATACCAATTCCCATCTTGCTCGAGCTTATTAGTCTCTGTGTAGACGATATTCAGGACCTCAAGACCGCACATGGTGCTGAGATCTGGGCCAAGTACATTAACCGTCATACCGGCCGTCGATCCGATGCTGCAACTGGTGCGTGCTACTTTGAGACATGGACGTATATGGGGTGCTGATCAGTTTCCGCAGCTTATGTGCACAGTGTCATGGACTCACAGAGTAATCTGCACCTCCGCTGCAACGCGCGCGTCAGCCGCGTCCTCTTTGACGCCAACAACAAGGCGGTTGGTGTCGCCTACGTCCCCTCGCGCAACCGCGCGAACAACGCGGAGGTCGTCGAGACTATCGTCAAGGCCCGCAAGATGGTCGTCCTCAGCTCCGGCACTCTTGGCACTCCCCAGGTGAGCGAATGAGCGGTCTCTGTGTGTCACGGGACGTGGGTTGACCATGGCTTCCTCGGCAGATTCTCGAGCGCTCCGGTGTGGGCAACGCTGAGCTTCTCAGCAAGCTCAACATCCCCGTCGTTAGCGACTTGCCCGGTGTGGGCGAGGAGTACCAAGACCACTACACTACCCTCTCCAGTCAGTCCTTTCCTTGACATTTCTCTTCAGTAAGCGTTGATTGTGTCTTCGTAGTCTACCGCGTCTCGAACGAGACTGCCACGCTTGACGACTTCCTCCGCGGTGACAAGGACACGCAGAAGGAGCTGTTTGCTGAGTGGGAGACAAGCCCCGAGAAGGCGCGCCTCTCCTCGAACGCGATCGACGCCGGTTTCAAGATCCGGCCCACCGAGGAGGAGCTGAAGGAGATGGGCCCCGAGTTCAAAGAGCTCTGGGACCGCTACTTCAAGGACAAGCCCGACAAGCCCGTCGTTTTCGGCTCCATCGTCGGCGGCGCGTACGCGGACCACTCCCTCCTCCCGCCCGGCAAGTACATCACGATGTTCCAGTACCTCGAGTATCCCGCGTCGCGCGGCAAGATCCACATCCAGTCGTCGAGCCCGTACGTCGAGCCGTTCTTCGACTCCGGCTTCATGAACAACAAGGCCGACTTCGCGCCCATCCGCTGGAGCTACAAGAAGACGCGCGAGGTCGCGCGCCGCATGGACGGTATGCGTTCCCTTGATGCTTCCACACCCAATAGATCGCTCATCGATTTTGACAGCATTCCGCGGTGAGCTGGCCTCCCACCACCCGCGCTTCCACCCCAACTCCCCCGCGGCGGCGCGCGACATCGACATCAAGACCGCGAAGGAGATGCTCCCGAACGCGCTGACCGTCGGCATCCACATGGGCACGTGGCACAGCCCGTCGGAGCCGTACGACGCGTCGAAGGTGCACGACGACATCAAGTACACCGAGGAGGACGACCAGGCGATCGACGACTGGATCTCGGACCACGTCGAGACGACCTGGCACTCGCTCGGCACGTGCGCGATGAAGCCGCGCGAGCAGGGCGGCGTCCTCGACAGGCGCCTCAACGTGTACGGCACGGAGAACCTCAAGTGCGTCGACCTCTCGATCTGCCCGGACAACCTCGGCACGAACACGTACTCGTCCGCGCTCCTGGTGGGCGAGAAGGGCGCGGATCTCATCGCTGAGGACCTCGGTGAGCATTGTTTTTCTGGTTTGATGCGCCGGGGCGCGATCGCTGACTGCGACGGACTGCGCAGGCCTCAAGCTCCGGCTCCCTCATGCGCCTGTGCCGCATGCGCCGATCCCGACTGGCAAGCCGGGGACCCAGCTCGCCCGGTGAAGTGCTTACGTGTGTGCTTTCGTCGTGTCCGTCGCTCGCGAGCACAAAGGGCGGCTTGTAGTTCTATTTCATGACATTTTTGCTTCTGATCTCCCTTACAACATTGTGTGTATGATTATCGCATGTATCTTTGAATATCCGTTTGTATGTATGAATAGAAATGTCAACATATTCAACACGGGCTATCGTTCTTAGCTTCACCAGCCAAGCTAAGTAGACGTCGTCCGATGAACTGATTGTTTTCTATTTTCATGCGGTTTAGAACTAGGACTCGACGGTGAATCCAATAGACACAGTTTTATAGAATGCATCTTTACACTGCGACCGCACTGGCGCCGCTAGTGCAAGTGCTTGATATCGACATATGTCAACTATGTTCCTAGTCCACGCCGTTTAAGCGAAAGCAGATGGTTTTCGCTTCAGTTCACGGACTATATCGTCCGCGTCCGCTAGTAGGACGCGTCGCGTGAGCCCAGGCTACGCACCGGGGACACTCAGCACCAGTAGTAGAAGCCATGGGACTCGGGAGACTCCGTCGTGAAGTGTAATGGCGTTCAGAAGTGACAATCGGAGAACGCCATCGTACATAACCACAACGGAACGAACCGGAAGCACAATATCCTGTCGATCAAAGGGGGGACTCGGATGCGTCAAACTTCAAGTGGCGGTTCTCCTCAAGCTTCGCGACAGTCGAGACGCGTCTCCGAGAGTCTCCGAGTCGCGATGATGGGCACAGCCACCTACGCGTAGCACCCGCACTTCCAAATCGGGCACTCGTGGGTACTTGGACTCTCACCAGCTCGGAACGGCTTCCTCTGTTCGTTTTCTCCAAATGTCCCTTGTCCCATGCTCTGACCTACCACCACCACCACCACCGTCGCCACCACCACCACCACCACCATCGTCATCATCGCGACGGGTCGCACATAAACGTCGTATCCCACTTCGACAACCAACGCCTCGCTGACGACTGTTGACCATTGTAACGCCAATTCCTCCGTGCAAGCCATGTCAGCGCCCACGGATTTGCCCCAGGCCGCCCGCGCTTCCACTCCGCCTACCCCGACACGCTCAAATTCCATACCATTTCCATCAGACAATGGAGAGCAGAGGCTGAAAGGTGAGTAGCCTGCACCATCGCTTCAGCGTTCAGCGTTCAACGTCGGGTACAGAGTCGCACTCCTCTTCCTCCAACCTCACCAGCTCCGACAAGCTCACCGCCCTCCCATCGCAATCCACCCCGGTCCTCGACCGTCTCAAGACTACCGGCCGCGGCGGGCGACGAAGTACCGATGCTTCCCTCACCTCCATCGACTCTGCATCCGGCAGTCTGCGCGCGCTGCATTCGCTTCCTGGGGCTATCCGGCAGAGCGAGTCGGACTCTTCAGTCGCAAAGGATACCCCGAGGCCAAGGAACGAAAGCGATCGCTCTCTTCCTGCGTCGTTTCAGAATACCCGACCCAGTGAGTTCCCTGTGTTCCCTCTTTTCGTGTCTCCCTCTTTTCGTGTCTCCCTCCCCATCCGCCCGGTGCAAGTAGCCTTGTCTTCACACACTGGAAGGCCGTAGTTTCCCGTTACCATGACGGCGCAATGTCAGACTAGCGTCTCCCTTTCACCGAACATCCGTCCAGTGATGATATCATAGGACATGGATCTTTTTCGCCAATTGCGCACGTTGGGACAATCAAATGCACGTCATTTGGTGTGCTCACGTACGGGTGGGAATTTCTGTGCCGACGGAAATCTCGGGCGTGAACACACCCTACAGTCCCTGTAGAGGTGGTTTGGGATTGTCACCTTGCGTCAAGAACGATCCGAGAGAATTCCTCAATATCATGGAAATGCTCATATTTGAGATGGAACCGTTTTCGGTGCATCGGCGGGTCAACACTGGTTTACTTTCCTATAGCCTCGTAAAGTTTCCCTTCGTCCCCGAGCTTCAAGGCATCCATGATTCTGTGGCCAGTTTTCGCGCGTACCCCCGCACGGGTACGTAACCGACCTTCACGGGTACGGGTATAATAACGGGTACCCGGAGGATCATGTATACCATTATACTGATGCATACACACTCTCAAAGCCATCGTTAAATAGGAGCTGTCAAAGTTGGCCATTCAGTGGGCAATTCTGAGATGATTCGGTGTTGGTGAACATGCGCATACTTAGAGCACCCCAGAACCAGCGGGTCGATTTGTTCTCGATTTCGACTCACGACTCGCTGTAGCGCCTGTTGATGGATGTAGGCGAAGTAAGTGCAGCTGAATCGGCTTCCGGGGTTTGGTGCTACTCCAGAGTAACACCGGTGATTCTACTCGGTTCTGACAGAATCGAGCAGGATTGTCGCTTTGCTGATCCCGAAGCGCCTCGCGAAGCGTGTTCTCGGATTGACCGCCGAATTGCCATCTTTAACTTCTCCCTATGAATTCTCGGTTGACATTGACACAAGCGGGCTTTGCCTCCTTTTCCGGGGGTATAACCTCCTGGACCCCCAGCTATGCCTCAGCGCTGGCATAACTCTTGGACGACTGTCCCACCGTGATGTCTGGTCACTCGTAGTTTCTCAATCACGCGCTCCTGAGTTTTAGACGGGTCAAGATTGGGTTGAGCTAGCTTCCACCCGTACCCCTTTGAACCTTCGGGTATACGCCACCTGTGTCCTTCCCTCATCACTTTGCAAACAACCACTGTCTTGGACCACAGTGATAAGCTTCATCGATCTTCATTTGTAAGGAAAGGTGTGGCCACGGGCCTTTGCCCGAATACTATTCGTGCATGGAAGAGATCTAATAGAATCTGGTGAACGCATGCGATCGATCGGGGGGATGCAGCGAGACCATTCTGTAGTATGAGACACAAAAATCATTTCGTGCACTCGAAGGGCTCAAGTGGACTAGTTAACCATGCTGTCAGACACGCCTCCTTTTTGCATCATCTGTTGCTCTGCCAGGTACTGACCAACATCGTCACCACAGCCGGCATAGGTCGCTTAGGCCACAACGACTCGGGGGCTGCATCTCCGTCTCTCTACTCGCGCGACAGTCCCGCCCGTGGACAAGTATATAATCAATCGCCTCCTCCTTCGCGCGGCCGTGGCCAAGGCGCTAGGTCGCCCGGCAACAACTTGTCTCCCAAGATGCAGGGTCGAGATACCCTTCAGACGCCTCCTTCCCGCTCTCCCGCTCAGTCACGAGCGGCATCGCCTCTACGAATCCTGCATGGCTGGAACCTGCATCGCAATCATACCCGTGAGGAACGTTTTATACCCCCGGATCCGTTCAGCTCGCACATCCGCTGGTTTGGATTCCGCCGCGAGCGTTCCCCAACTCGCCCTGCCTCTCCTCCCTATGTCCCCGCTTCCCCTCCGTTCTCCCCGAAGATATCACATGCCTCGCCGAAACCTCCGTTTTTGTCACGCGCAGCTGCAGCCCTGTGTGCTGTCCGTCCCCGTAAAGCCCTTGGCGAAGACGAGGATGAGAAGCCGCGGAGGAAGCGCAACGCATGGCGCATGCTCATCAAGGACACTAGCTTCTTCTTCACGTACACCCTCCCCCGGATCCTGTATCTCAGCTTCCTCCTCCACCTGCCAGCGCTGTACTGGCAGCGCGTCGCGCGGGTCTTCGAGGACGCGGAGCTGAGCAAGCCCGAGATAGAGCGGCTGATCGACGCATGCGGCGACTTTGCGCACGACCCCTCGGTCGACGCGGTGATCGCGACGGGGTTCGCGACGCCTCCGAACAACATGAGTGCGAAGCCGCTCCCGAACGGTCTGCCGTACCCCGAGGAGTGGACGCCGCCGATGGTGTCACCCGCGCTGGCGCGGTTCAAGCTCTCTTGGGAGAACTTCGTCGACACCCTCATGCGCGAGTGGAAGACGTTCAACCTCGTCTCTGCCCTGCTCACCACGTAAGCGCAGCCCAACTCACCGCCCCCGCGCACTATGCTAACAGGTGCACAGCGCCATCCTGACGATCTTCCAGATCCAGGACGCTGCAGACGACCCGGTAACGCGCTGGTCAGCGCTGTTCTCGCTCGTCTTCGCGCTGATGTCGCTCTCGTACGGGTGCGCGTACATCGTGCACTTCGGGACGATGCGCTCCATGGACCGTGCGTCGCGCTGGGCGGAGGAGGCGCGGAAGACGCGGGCGGCGGTGCTCTGGAACATCTGGGTGCTCCTCGCGACGCCTGCGGTCTGGCTCGCGTGGTCGATGATCGCGTTCTGCATCGCGATCATGTCGTTCGTGTGGCGCACGGGCTCGGTGGACGACGCGGACGGGTACGCGCCGCTGACGGGGATGCAGGCGCTGGGGGTGCGGGTCGCGATCTCGGTGGTCTTTGGGTTCGGGCTGTTCAACTTTGCGATGATCATCAGGACGTTCTCGGCGTACTCGCACCTCTCGGTCAGGCGGGATCGGCGGAGCCGCTTCAGGGCGGAACGCGAGGAAGAGCGGGGGCGGCACGCACGGTGGAGCAAGCGCAAGCAGTCCGACGATGAGAAAGACAGGGAGAGAGCAAGGGAAGGGCGGAAAGAGAAAGGAAAGCGGACGTCGGAGTCAATGGTTGGGCTCGGGCTGACTGGACTTGGGGAGAAGGACGGGAGTATGGCGGGGGTCATCCTCGAGAACGTCGATCTCGAGAAGGGGGATGGGGTCTATCTGGTCGGGGAACGCCTCCGAGCGCTGGGCACGGCGTCTCCCAGATTATCGCCAAAGCTGTAGCTGGATAAAGGGGGTCGTTGGATTGCGGATGGGGAATGGATGGGGGGAGGGAGTGGGCTGAATTGCACACTGACCTTTTGGTGAGTACCGTTCTCTCAGGAGAGGAGGGGGAGGTGAAACTGTGAGGATGGGGCGTTTCAGCGGCAGTTGCTGACGGGGGCGTCACTTACAGGCTTTCGACGTTATTGACCGCACACGCATGAAGTTCTTGGACAATGCATCCGCACGTGTATACCAATACCCACACAAGTTTCAGTCAATATGTTATCGATATCTGGGCATGTCGCAATACCATTGCATGGACGTGAAATGGATGGCACAAGCAGGCACAAGGTCCCTTCATTCCAACATACATGGGCCCGACTTTCCTTTCAACGGAACCAACGAGGTGGAGCCCGGTAACAGTCCTATTGTTGACAGGCTTGGCGAAGTAAAAAAAAACCCCAATGGGTCAGTTTGCCAGCTTCAGTGCAACCGTGAAGCGCAGCCGGCTCTCCGCATCCGCGACACTGTTGAGTCAAGTGCGCTCATATGTTTTGTGAGTAATGCTCTTCTGCCCTCCGGGGTCCTACAAATACCTTAGCAAGCCGACACAGACTTCGAAGTCCCTCATGCTTTCAAAGCATGTTGCAACACCATCGCGATAGGACGCTACAGTTGGTACGAGACCCGCTCGCCGCCATCGTTATCAAGCAAAGACCAAGAGGAAGGTATCCGCAGTACCCGATGACTAATACTGTGGTCAGTCTTCCCTCCGGGGAGCCATTTTCATGAGCCTGCCGCTTTGCTACCTGCGCGCACGACACACCGAGAGCTTTAGTCTTACACCAAGCGCTCCGCTGCATGCAGGCGCGCCAAGGCACACAAGGGTGTATCCTTACATCTCCGTTTGTATGGCCAAGTCTCTTGGGATGCTGTCCGACGCGTGTTTGGATTGACTCCGCCGGCTCATGGTCAGCACCATTGCAATGAGCCTCGGTGCCTGAGCCCGTAACCATGGCTTTGGGAGTCGGGGCGAAGAGGGCGTGTACAAGCCGGAGGTTATACTCTTGCCAAGTAAAGAAATATCGGTGCCAGACTCAAGGTCGAACCACGAAGTCGTGTGCCGAAGTTGTGGGTCCGAGTCTTAGAGCCGCTCTCAACTCAGGGGAGACTATCCGCACCGCGGCGTCGCGATCCAGAATGCCTACCTAGTAGTACCACTGGACGGCTTCATCCATCAGCATAGTCACTGACCGAGCAAAATGAGGCACCAGGGCTTACCAAACTTCCTACTTCACTGCGTATGGTGAGCATTGAAGCGGAGATGAGCATGGGAATCCGCAGTAAGTTTCCCTCGAGTTGCATATGCCAGTGGGAGCCCGCTAACCTGTTCCGAGCCCGCATTTTAGATTCACGTCACGGAAGGTGGTTGGCTAGTTATGTTGTGCCGTTCCTCACTGACCGTTCATGCTATTAGGCATAACAAGATCATTGCGGTATCGACTAGGAGTACGATATAGAGGGCGACGGACCGATTGCGTCTAACTGGGACGGCCTCGACCCCAAAATTGTCGTTTACAATTTAGACGTGCCAAATACGCCTGTAGGTTCTTCAATCATGTCGTCCATGGACCATGCTAATTAGGGGGAAATGCAGTAACGTCCTCTAGAGTACGTCCTGCGGAGTCTGTCTCAGCGAACATATCTGGCCGTCAACTTTGCCACCCGAGACCTCATGAGAAGCCTCGTCCCGGGCCTTGGAACAGCTCGCACCAGCTCCTTGGTTCCTCGTGTATTTGACTCTCCGCCCCGCAGTGGGAAACGTGAGCTAACTACCGGCAGCCAAGCTTGATCTGTGGGAACATGTTCTGTAGGAGACAGTCTACCGGACCTGATGTCGAACTGGGCCCGAACGAACCGCAGAGGATCCAAGTTACTGAAGTCATCCAAGAGTGGAGCGGGTAATGTATACGAGATGGGCATTACACGTCCCGCGACTTGGCGCTGACCTTTTCCCAGAGCCGCAGGTATGGATCTCATTCTTACAACATCGTTGGGAGAGGTCACTTGTCCCAACATTGAGTCGACCAGCTTATTTGACCGGCCAAAATCAATGGTTCTTCAAGCCAACGCAGTATGTTGAAATATTTGTAGGACACCAACTTTTCAGGGCAAGGCAGCATTTGTTTTCGGGGTACGTTCACCACAGATTGAGCACGAATTGAATGTTTATTTTTAACCCTTCACAGGTGCTCCCACAGCGATGCCAAGAACCTATGTTGAGTGGAGAGCTGCTCCTGCGTTGTCTCTAGTGGCGCGCAGCAAACGAACTTTTCTCAATGCCAAGGTGGTGTTGCACCATCTCCAAGCACTTTTAGCATACACTCACCCCTGTTCGAAATTTAGGCCACCTTTTGTCCGGAATATTCTGGGCGACTTCAGGACGGTATAAAAGAGGAGCGACGAAGCCGACCACCTCCAGCCTTGCAGCTCCATTTACTCCCCAGTTCATCTGAATAAGCCTTCTCGCCTTGGTCGCCATGCAGTTCAAGAAGAACTTCGTCTTCCTTGTCATCGCGGCGGTCATTTCGGCTGCCGCTGCTGTTCCCGTAAGTGTCTCCACCACCCATACATCTACATCTAACCCCCGTCCTCTGATGACACCTGCATCGATAGCTTCCGGGCAGCCTCGACATCGTATCTACCACCGATAGTCTGGTCGACAAGCCCTCTCTCAATGATTTCCCCGTCCGGGGGAGGAGCCCTGCCAAAGTTGAAGCTCGCGACCCCCGCCACGGCGATTCCGGAAGCCGTGGCCGCGGAGACAGTAGGAACCGCCGTGGGGTATGCTGATTTTGCAGCCTATGGCGAACAACGCTCACCCGCTTTTCTCCACAGCTGGAGGCTCGTCGCCACGGTGGTGACAGCGGTAGCCGCGGCCGAGGCGATAGCAGAGACCGCCGTGCGGTAGGTACCCAGTACGAACACCTCGTGAGGTGTGCTAACCACCTATATACAATAGCTCGAGGCTCGTCGCCACGGAGGTGATTCGGGAAGCCGTGGTCGCGGCGACAGCAGGAACCGTCGCGCTGTACGTCCAGATCCGATTATTGAACCCCATAAGGCTCCTTGCTGATCAATATCATCCAAACAGCTTGAGGCCCGCCGCCACGGTGACTCTGGGAGTCGTGGCCGAGGAGACAGTCGGGACCGTCGTGCTGTGCGTATATTCACTGAGTGTCGAACGCTTATTATAACATAATCCAATATACACAGCTCGAGGCTCGCCGCCACGGCTCTGGCTCTCGTGGCCGCGGTGACAGTCGGAACCGTCGCGCCGTACGTCGGTCCTTCTCTCTGCTGACTTGCTTAGAAAATTGACCTGTGATACTTCTAGCTCGAGGCTCGCCGCCATGGTGGCGACTCTGGCAGCCGCGACCGTCGCAGCGTATGCTTTTCTTATACCTGTTACGGCTGGTGATCGCTAACGTTGATGAACTCGATAGCTTGAGGCCCGCCGTCACGGCTCAGGCTCTCGTGGCCGGGGTGATAGCCGGAACCGTCGTGCCGTAAGTGCCAAAGCCTGTTAATGCGACATCTTGCTGAGATCAACGTAATAGCTCGAAGCTCGCCGTCACGGCGATTCTGGAAGCCGTGGGCGTGGCGATAGTCGCAGCCGCAGGGCTGTAAGTCATCCATATATGGTCGTTTGAGACGGGAGGCTAAAAATCGACACAGCTGGAGGCCCGCCGTCATGGCTCCGGGAGTCGGGGCCGCGGCGACAGCAGGGACCGTCGCGCGGTACATACCTACTTTTGCACTATGCATTGATGTTGATGAGTTTCTGCTCTAGCTTGAGGCTCGTCGCCACGGCTCCGGCAGTCGCAGTCGTGGAGATAGCAGGGACCGCCGTGGGGTATGTCCACAGTTGTCTCCAATGATCAGCTTCCTTTGCTAACAAGATGAAAAAGCTCGAGGCTCGTCGCCACGGCGGGGACAGTGGTAGCCGTGGCCGCGGAGATAGCAGGAACCGTCGTGCTGTAAGTCTTCCGATGGTCTCGAACAAATATTTCTGACTCACTGTGAACTTAGCTGGAGGCTCGTCGCCATGGAGGCGACTCTGGCAGTCGTGGCCGCGGAGACAGTCGGGACCGTCGTGCGGTATGCTCTTTCCCAACATTAGGTTCCTTCGTCGTGTTGATCATATATCCATGTAGCTCGAGGCTCGTCGTCACGGCTCTGTCAGTGGCTCCCGCAGCCGTGTTTAGCATGCTCAGGCTACGGCCCGTCAGTCCTACGACTCAGACACGACACGTCTCGGAACGATTTACAAAACGAACGATTGGATTTCCAGGACTGAATAGGTTTGATCAATATGTGCACCTCTGGCCTCCCACTCACGATTCACGAGAACTGGGATTGGGATGGCATGTCTCTTACTACGCTGTACGATAGCTACCGTTGCGGTCGTGCGGGTCAACCTCCGATCGTGGTGAGCCTGAAATGTGTCTTGTGACTGTTCATTGTGTTGGAATGGAATGGATTGCGAAATGAGTGCGTTGAACTTCACAGTGTGATAAAGAAACAAAATGATAGCTAGGCTAGCGAAATCAACACGGTCTAACATAGCGCTAGAAACTAGGGTACTGGCTCCGCATTCTGCAAAAGGACCGAGATAGGACATCCAATAAAAGACCGCCAGAATCAACTCTTCTTCGAGGCTTTTGGTCTGGCAGAGGCTTTTGTCTTGCCTTTGGTTGCTTTGCCCTTCTTCGGTGCCTTAATGAGGCTGTCGTGTTCTGCGTCATCATCGACCGGCTTCTCGTCCTCCTCAGCCTCTGGGACCTCGTCGTCAACCTGAAAGAGACCTTGGTTCAGCTACGCTACCACAAGCCTGGTAGCAAAGGGGCTTACATCAAAGGCCTCTTCGAGATCTGGAGCAGGTCCTGCCGCCGCGATCTTCTTGGGCGCCTTACCGAGCGCCTCTGCCTTGTGGAACGCAACAGGATGGTCGCGCGAGTTGTATCTGATTGAGGAAACGTCAGCGTTAACAAATGAGCCAAGGTCCTGAACTAAACCATACTTCTTCGTGAACGACGTCTTGGTAGCTGTCGAGATCTTCTTGAGCACATTCGCATCGACGCGGTCTCCGACTCCCAGCTCCACGATCGTGTCCCAATCCTCGCGTGTGAGGAAGTACTCATCCATGAATTCGATGGTATCGTCCACCGCGCTCTGCATATCATCGTCAATATCGATTATGTATCCCAAGAACCCTGCATTTGCTTACCGCTCCTTGGTCCATCAGGGGCTGCACGAGATGCGGGAACAGCGCAGGGATGTACGATCGCCTGATCTCGGACTTGTCGCCAGAGACCTTCAGCCTCATCCGCGCCTGGACATCCGTCAGCTGGCGGTTGAGTTTCGACTGTTTAGAGTTCTGCCCCAGCCATCTACAATTTCGGTTGAGCGAATCGCTGCACCAACCGGTACGGAGACAACGTACTGAGGGAATGACATCGCGTTCGGCCCGCCATATCCGGCACCCATCCCATACAGGAATGATGCAGGGCGGACAGTCGAGCAAACGGCATGGAGCGGCATGAGCGACCAGTACTGGTTCGGCCCGTGAATCAGACTGTCGACCAAGTCGCCGTCCGATAGTGACTGCGCCGCCTTGTCCATGAGCTCGAGGTGCTTCAGCGTCTTCTCCGGCCCGTCGGCGTTCCGAACACGAGAGGGCTGCGTCTTCAAGTAGTTCTCCTGCATGAAGAGTGGTACGAACGATGGGTCGTGGAAATACAACTCCATCTTGTCGCCAAGCGTCTCGCGCGCGGTTGGCAGGAACATCCCAGGCCCAAGGATCTTATTGATGACGCCGAACGGCGTCATGATAGCGTATTTCTCGTTGGCCTTGACACTGAAGGGCGTGTGAGCTAGTACACCTTCCAGGGGCATGAGGATTATGCGGCACTTACAGATTCTTGCCCTCGTCAAAATCGATGGTGTTGCTAGACAACCTCCATGTTGAGAGCATGTTCAGCACCTGACGAATGTCTGACTGTGCGCCTTGAACGAGCTGGTCAACGACGTTCGCTGGGATTTTCATCTTCTCCCTAACAAAGCGTCAGTGGACCAATCAAAAACACAAGACCTAAAGACAGACGCACTTGAAGGCTATGCTCAGTATCCTCGACCGTATGGCATTCGCCTCCGGACGCTTGAACGTGAGGTTGTACGTCGCGCTGAGCAGCGGCTTGAGCTTCTGTGCGCCGCGGTCGTTCGCGATGCAAATGATGGGGATCTTCGACTTCTTGATCAGAGCGGTGAGCGCGCCGACACCTCCACGGTCACCGGCGGACATGCCATCCACCTCGTCCATAATCAGGCAGGACTGGTCTGTGATCGTGACACCGGCAGCATTGGTTTTCTAGAAGCCAGCCTATCATGAGCGAGAAAGGTTAAAGCTGAGACAATCAACAACATACCTTACCACCTCCCATCCAGCCATCGAGGGAGGTATTCATGATATTCGTGCTATTCTGTTAGTAGATATATCAGCACCTCTCGCACGCCGGTCCGCTCCAAGCCTACCTCAACCAGCTTCTTGCTCCGCGCATCACTGGCATTCAACTCGATCGGCGTGAATCCCGCCAGCTTCGCACACAAATGCGCGCTCGTCGTCTTCCCGATGCCCGGCGGGCCCGTGATCATGACCGCCCTAAACACGTTCATCCCCTCCTTGCCCGGCTTCTTGAAGTCGCTCTTCAGGCTCGCCGCCCAGCTGCTCAGCCACCCCTCAAGCTTCTCGATCTGGCCCTTGTTCCCGCATATCTCTTTCAGCGTCTGCGGCGCGTACCTGTCCGTCCACAGCTGGTCCGTGAGCGCCGTCTTCGCCACAGGGCCGCCCGCCTTCGACGCAGCCGCCTTCGCCGCCTGCTTCTCGCGCTGCTCCATCTCCTTCGCGCTCTGCCGGATCGCCTCCTGCTCCTTCTCGATCTTCTTCCGCGTCTTCTCGTCCATCGTCTTCTCGTCTGTCACCCGCGTCGCGATCAGGTTCAGGAACCCGTCCTCGTCCAGCGTCTTCAGGCGGTTCTTCTCGATCGCCTTGAGCTTGCTCGGCCCCGCGTCTGCGCCCAAGACGACGTACGACGTCTTCGAGGACGGCTGGCCCACCACACGGCTGTGTGCGGGTCAGCACTGGAGCACGAGAGGGAGAAGGGTGCGCACCCGCCATAGCGCTTCGCGAGCTCGACCGCCTCTTCGCGCGCGAGACTGCTCAGCTCGCCCGTGAAGACGAACGAGAGGCCTGCAAGACAGTTCGGGTCCTCGGGAATGGGGATCTCTTTCGAGCCAGGGGCGGACGGTCCCCCGCGCCCCGCCTTCATCGCGTACCAACTGCGTGTACTTGTTCGTGAGCGAATCCTAACTGATTGGCTACAGAAACGTACTTGGGCTTCTTCGCAGCGGGCTTGTCATCCTCCTTCGCGGGCTTCTGGTCCTCAGCTTTCGCAGGCTTCTGATCCTTAGCCCCAGCCTTCGCCTTGGAGGTCTTTGCAGGGGTCGACTTTGCAGGGACCTTCTTCGGAGGAGCGGCCTTCTTGCCCTTCTTTCCACCATCAAAGTCCCCACCCTCGTCGTCCACCTCGAAGTCATCGTCTTCATCCTCGTCGGAAGACACGATAAAGTCGTCGTCCTTGCTCTTCTTGCGCGAGGACGACGCCGTAGCCTTGCGTGCGGTCGGCTTCTTCTGCGCAGGCTTCGTCTCCTTGGGTTTCGACGCTGAGGTGCTCGCGCGGGCTTTCGACGGGGCGGCGACGGCTGCGGCGTGCTTCTTCTTGGGCGGAGCGGGCTCATCTTCATCTTCCTCATCGCTCGAGATGACAACTTTTGCTTTGCGCTTCAGAGGGGCAGACACGGGGGGTCCGTCATCGTCATCCATCTCCATCGCCTCCTCGCTCTTGAGTTTCTGTGGGGGCCAGGTAAGTTCAGAAAAGCCACGACAGTGGACAATAAAAGTCGCGAAGTGCATCCTATATGCGCTGTCACAAGCCATCACCCACGTTGGACGCATCCGGAACCTCGTGTCGCGACACAGCGATAGCAGTGGAAGCGGAACTCAACCGACCACGAAGTAAAGGAATTCCGGCAGTCCAGACGAGTTCTCCTTCCACAGTTTTGCATATACTCGGTCTATCAAAACGAGTTGACTCACAGGCGTTGCTTTGGGCGTCGGAGTGGACTTGGGTGGGGGCTTGGACTGACGCGTTGCCTTTGTCGTTGCAGGCTTTCTGTGGCGCCGTATGGGGGGAAGGTAAACCGCACAAACTGTGGTTCAAGTGAAGGTGATGACGTACGATGCTGGAGGCTTCCTTAGCTTCCTGACGGACTTTTCAGGCTATGTAACGATTCCGCATAGCTGCGTACTCACATTTCACCCTCATCGTCACCTTCCGTGCATGCCCGTAAGCGACGACAACGCGACGATGCTTAGACAGAAGACTCACTGATCTCTATTGTGTTGCCTTGTACCGTTCCGTTCGCTCGCCGCTGATGCATGTTCTGCGACTCCGATACCCAGATAGAATCAAGGTGCCACTCACCACACTGTTAGGCTTTTGAACTTGTGTCTGTGGGCTTCCTGCCGTCGTCTGGCTGCTCCCCTTGGCGAAGAAACCACGAATATCGCCTCCGTGTGACTTTGCGGGTACCTTGGCCTTGGTGGACGCCATCGGTGTGGTGCGAGTATCCAAAGAGAATCCCAGCCAGAAAGGGAGCACAACGGGATCGCGAGATGGAGGACAGGGGCAGGATGCGGCGTCGGTGAAGAGCGCGAGTCGGCGCGATTGTGGCGCGCTCGGACGCGGACAGTCACATCAGTCACGGTCACGCGGCGCGTGGAGGCATTGCGGCGTCACGGTTACCCGCCCCGCTCGGCTGCTTTGGTTGTAAGCTCCCAAGTCTGCATCCGCCTCTTCTGCATCTTTCTCTTTTACCACCACCACTCTGCTTTCATCTGCCACCATTTCACTTCCTGAGCATCAGGATGTCGCTACCGAGCGCAAGGTATGTCACATATCCGCATCCTCAAGTAACTGCGCTGACCGTGAAACAGGTTCGCCGCCATCTACGACTCCTTGCCCCTCGACGTGCAAAATGTCATCGTCGAGAAGCAGCTCATTCCCCTCCTCGATAAGGCCTCCAAGGCAAAGCGGAGGAAGATCCTCGCGAGCGCCTCCAAGATGCGCCGCCGACACACAGCCATCCCCGTCCTCGACCTCCGGGCAAAGAAACGCGAAGTGAACGGCCTCCTCGACGAACTCCACCGCGACGCGAAGAGGTCATTCATCCGAGAGCGATCACACCGGAACGAGCTCCTCGAGCAGACGGTCGAGAGCGTCACCTGCTGGCTCAACGATATCTGGAGGGTGGTTTACGAGCACAACGTCGACTTTTTGCTGGCGCACAAGTGCCTCATCTTCACCGTCAACACCATCGACCAAATAGGACATGGTCGCCCGAGGTGAGTATCTTGTCCTCTCCTCTATAACTTCCTTCCCCCTATCTTTCTCTCCATGGCCCTTGGGCACACAACTCCCGTGCGTCTCCTATTGGATTGACATTCGTATCCATGCTGCTGGGCGTCAGCCTTGAGAAGTATCAGATGAGTAGCATATATGTCGTATTGGCACAGTATCGCAGTGTCAGCCGAGACGGGGTGCAGGGCAATGCGCCCTACATTGTGGTAAATATGACGGTACAAATACTATGAATAGCTTTACCATCCTTTGCCATAGCAATCGTAAAGCCCTTTGTAGACCTGTCGTTAAGAGCGGCGCTTACGGGGAATGGGGTGTATGCGATCACAAAGAGGCATTACGGTTGTTGCAGCGGAGGACGGTAAAGATATTCAGACTTATTTTACCGTAATCTCTACAGTAGTACGGGCGAACCATCCTGATTTGCACGTAGTGTTCTGGTAAAAATCATTCACTCTATGTCTACCCGAGCACCGGGTGCATATCAGGGTAATATACCCTGCGTTACGGTAAAGATTGTTGTGAAACTAATCTGAATATCTTTACCATCCTTTGTTGTGGATATCGTAAAGCCCTTTGTAGACCGACGGTAAAAAGCAGCGCATGTGCTGACAGGACTGTATTGCACTACAAAGAAGTGGTCGCGGAGGATGGTAAAGTTATTCAGACTATTTTTACCCTAATCTTTACAGTATTTCAGGCCGAGTATCCTGATTTGCACCTCGTGGAATGTTGCAACAGTCACACATGGATGGTTCTGATATCAATGCCTGGGACTCGACCATCGCCCCTCGGGCCCGGACATATGGTTTAAATACACTTAAGATGCAATCACTACGAGACGCTGCGCAAAACCATTATCAAATGTGGTCTTTGGTCACGATACGACAGTGACACGGTGTCCCGCAAGCCACCAGATGCCCCAACGAGGGACAGGTGGAAGTCGGTTTAGCTCGGTGGGCGCCATCGCTCTAGCCGACACTTGAGCTGGACGTCGAAGTCCGTAGGGCCCATCATTGTCGTACTTGCACTGAGCCCGGTATCATCCCGAGCCATCTTAGTGCCATTTGAAGTATCATTTCCGGTTCCTCGCCCGCCATGTCCGACTTGCCGAGCCCCGTAGAGGCTATCTATTTGTAGACGGGCGGTCCGAGCGGAGGTTCTTGGGAACAGGTCGCAGAACTCCCGGCCTGGAGACTTGGCACGGCTCAGCCTCCGCGGGTTGATATTTGCCGTCAACTGGTGCACGTAACTGCAGAGTGGACTGTGAACGATCGCTTCGCCCCAAACCACCGTGGTGTGGATATCTCTGCATCGCAGGAGCTTGATTGCATTGACATTTTCTTTCCTGCGTCTCTCATCTCACCTTTCTATGCACGCTCAGACCATCGTTACTAACGCTTGCGAAGTAGTTGTCGATGTGCATTCACAAATATGTACGTCCCGATTACCATCAAGCGGAAGTCGGGGAAAGTCGTGAAGTCGTGGCAGGTGAACGGTGCGCACAACATTGAGGAGGCGCTCCAGTTCATTTGGCGGGATCTCTTCCTGAGCATGCTCGCCACGGGCACGCAACGACAGATCAAGCAGATCCCGGAGATGCTGGACGACATTGAAGACATCATGGGCTGGACAGCACTCGAGCGGTTGTTGTATGGCGGCCGTAAATGCAAGTCTTTCGTACTTCCGCTGTCGAGACATTTGATGACCATTCCCACAGGCCCACATGATGAGTACGGGCCTGAAGAAGAATGGACGGACGTGGACTCAGACGAAGGCGAGGACGAGGACGCATACACCGACGATGACTCTGACCTCGACGCCCCTGTCGACGACTCCGACTGGGTTCCGAAGGTAAACCGGAAGACGACGCCATCGCACGCGAAGCACTGGTCGCACCACATCAACTCGCAGATGTGGCAGTTCCGCAAGCGCGTCCACGCTGCGATGCTCGCCGTCTTCAAGCTGAACCCTTCGCTACGGCTCTACTCCGCGCTTCTCTCATCCTCGACGGACCCCGATGCGACAGGGGCGGAGCTCATGTCCTTCCTGAACGATACGGCGACGTCGTGCCCGGAGATTTTCGCCGCTGCGCTCGATATCCACGCGCTCGAGAACAACACGGTGACGATCGCGTCGCTGCTCTCCACGCACACGCACCTCCTCCGCTCGCGCGACGCGCCGGTCTTCCAGCGCGCAGTCACGGCGCTTGCCGAGGACCCGTTCCAGCAGTTGCGCGCACTGGAGTTGATCGAGAAGGAGCTCCTCGACACCGTCGCGTGCGTGCGCGCCACGCTCGTCGGGCCGTTCTCGCGCATGGACACGGCCACAAACGAGGCCGAGCTCGAGCAGATCCTCAAGCTACGCCCGACAGACCGGCAGGACCGCGTCGAGCGCTGGGTGGACGCGATCGCGACGCCTGGGACTGGGAACCCGAACCCGATGGCGCTCGCGGCGATGGTCATGGGCCTGCCGCTCCCGATCGTCCCGCCCCTGGATGGCATGGAGGACACGGACCCGCTGGGCTATCTCGACCTCGACCCGTCGGACCCGGACACGGAGGACCTGCGGGAGGAGTTCCGGCCACGGCTGAAGCAGCGTTTTGAGGGCTGGACGGACACGGCGCAGCGGGTGAAGGGCGGGCCGCCGGTGCTGCTGAAAGTGTACAAGGAGCTCACGAAATCGATGCCGTACCTGCGTGCGGCGGACGTCGTCGAGGACATGCTCGCGCGGGTGTCGGAGAAGCCGGGCAGGCAGCACGTCATCGACGTTGTCGACGCGCTCGCCGCGTTCGCCAAGGTCCAGCGGCGCAAGCTCCACAAGACTGACCAGAAGCGCCGCGCCAACACCGGCACTCAGACCGCTGCTGCTGGCCCCTCTGCACACGCGCCCGCAGCCGCTGCGCCAACGATGTTCATGTTCGGGATGGGGCCCCCGCCACCACCGCCGCCTGTGCAGACGACACCTGAGGAAAGCGAGGACATGGACCAGGAGGAGGACATACCACCCCCGCTGGAGCCTGCGACGCCTCCGACCCCCGCTGTCACACCCGCTCCTGCCCCTCCGCCGCTGTTCACGTTCTACACCGGGCACCCTGTTCCTGCTCTACCCCCTCCCATGGGTGGGCACGCGGGGTGGAACGGCATGGATGACGTCGACTAGAGTATACGGCATCGAGAGGAGAGAGAAGAAAAAGAAACCAATCTTGCCATGTATTTCGTACGTTGTTCACGTTCGTTCATACTCTTCGTTCCCGTTGTTCGCGAGTCCGACTCGTTCAAGTTCCGCTGTCAAGCTTTCGTTCACACGCTTTGGAATTAAATTACCTTACCTACAAGTACTATGCATCGTTTTTGCAAGTCTTACTAGTACCACTGTGTCTGCCATTGTCGTTGGAGTCAGGTAGGCGTTTGTACCTATTTGTGCACGTAATATCATGTACGACTTGAACTTTAAATATGATGGTTAACGTTCTTCTTGTCACGTTCATCTCCTGCACTGCCGTGGCAAACAACCTTCTCGAGATTCGTGTACGTATACTAGGAGCAGACGACGAGCGCAGGAGACCTAGATAACTTCCCAGTGCGTCAGTAGATAAAAGACAAATGTGTAATACAACTCAGCACTGTAAAGTACATCAGGCAGTCAGCGACGAGACCGCAGGAGGGATCCGGCGGACACTCGGTGCGAATCACGATCGACGTCCACCGACTTTACCGTCGTCTTCTACTCACCAGACTAGTACTGCTGTTGCTATATCTTTGCCGTTAATAGACCCATACCATTCCTCGGAGTATAAAGGTGAAGGGCCCGAATGGAGGGTGACCAGCAGTGGGTAGAGTAAACACTCAAGCTTCAAGTTTCGCAGCTCAAGTTCCGGAGGCGCGCCTTGGCGGACCGGTACAAATCTCAGTGGACGTGTAATATGACAGACACGGCGATGTGCGAGAAGACGGAGTGCCCTGGCAGATCGAGGGGGGATCCAACTCGGAAGGCATCGCACACGCGCGCAGGGACAGTAGAGCGGGAAGAAAGCTGAAGAAAGCGTAATATCATTAAATGCTAACTTGAATGCCGTGGTGAGATGGACGTGATACAAGACAAGATCTATGGGTACGGCATGCTCGGGACAACGGTATGTACAAACCGTATGTGCTCTAACCCAAAGCGATGTCTTGCGCGGAGAGCGGGTGGGGGAAGGAACGGGGAGGTAACGAAGGGAGGGGAGTAGGGAGACGATGGAGGCGGGCCGAGTGACGGCCTACTCGTCGATGTCCGCGAGCGAGCGCAGACCGATGTCGCCGAGCAACCCGCCGACTACGCTGCCGCCCTTGCCCTCGTCGCCCTTGCCCCCGTGGCCCTTGTGGCCCTTGTGACCCTTGCCCTTGGGCTTGGTGGACTTGTGGTGCGCCTTGTGGTGCTTCTTGGCGCGGGCCTCGAGGCTGACGTCCTCGTCGTCGTCGAACTCGCGGGCCTCCAGGTCCTCCAGGTCCTCGTCGTCGAACTCGCGGGGACCGACGTTGAGGTGTCCGTGGCCGTCCAAACCGACGCCGAGGCCGCCGAGTGAACCGCCCTT
The DNA here is from genome assembly GCA_024305745.1 of Polyporus tsugae. Classification (NCBI taxonomy): domain Eukaryota; kingdom Fungi; phylum Basidiomycota; class Agaricomycetes; order Polyporales; family Polyporaceae; genus Polyporus; species Polyporus tsugae. Next base: position 334,860 of record JAHRBS010000010.1, on the reverse strand, counting down.
GCCCTTGTGGCCCTTGTGGCCCTTGGGCTTGGTCGACTTGTGGTGCGCGTGGTGGTGCTTCTTGGCACGGGCCTCGAGGGTGTTCTCCTCGTCGTCGTCGAACTCGCGGGCCTCGAGGTCCTCATCGTCCTCGTCATCGAACTCGCGGGCCTCGAGGTCCTCATCGTCCTCGTCATCGAACTCGCGGGCCTCGAGGTCCTCATCGTCCTCGTCATCGAACTCGCGGGGGAGCTCGACGTGGTGCCCGTGGTGGTGCAAACCCAGGTCGCCGAACAATCCGCCGCCCTTGCCCTTGTGGCCCTTGAGGCCCTTGCCCTTGTGGCCCTTGAGGCCCTTGTGGTGCTTCTTGGCGTGGGCCTCGAGGGTGCTCTCCTCGTCCTCGTCGAACTCGCGGGCCTCGAGCTCCTCGTCGTCCTCGTCATCGAACTCGCGGGGGAGCTCGACGTGGTGCCCGTGGTGGCGCAAACCCATGTCGCCGAGCAAACCGCCGACTACGCTGCCACCCTTGCCCTTGTGGCCCTTGAGGCCCTTGCCCTTGGGCTTGGTCGACTTGTGGTGCGCTTGGTGGTGCTTCTTGGCGCGAGCCTCGAGGCTGGTGTCCTCGTCCTCGTCGAACTCGCGGACCTCGACGTTGAGACCCGCGTCGCCGTGAACACCGAGGTCGCCGAGGATACCGCCGACAATCCCGCCGCCCTTGCCCTTGTGGCTCTTGTGGCCCTTGTGGCCCTTGCCCTTGGGCTTGGTCGACTTGTGGTGCACCTTGTGGTGCTTCTTGGCGCGGGCCTCGAGGCTGGTGTCCTCGTCCTCGTCGAACTCGCGGGCCTCGACGTCGTCGAAGGACACGATATCGGGCTCGGCGAAGCGGCTCGCCTAGAATTTACAAACGATCAGTAAGGACGCGAAAGCACAGGGGAAAGGTGGTGCGGCGTACATGACCGACGTCACGGGTTACAACAGTCTTGACGGGGGCGGACTGGACGGAAAGGGAAAGAGCGAGAACGGAGAGAACGAGAAGGTTTTGGAAAGACGGCATGATTGATCGAGTTCAAGTTGGCGATTGAATAAAGTTTCGTAATGGAAAGCCGCACAGCTGGAGGAGGTAGGTTAGCATGACGGTGGCAAGTTGACGATGGGGCATATCGTTGGAACTTACCAGCTGAAGGAAGTTTGGAGAGAAGGAAGGTAGATGGCTCGAGGGGAAAGCGAAGACGAGCTGGAGATCTCAAGTGGATCATGCAGGCCTTTTATACCCAAGACGTGCGGAAATCTTCGATTCGACACCTGGAGGCTGGCAAGGCATGGTGTCACTGTACACAGCATCCAAAGACACATGGTTGAAAGGGCTCACCTTAGAGTGTGCTAGATCAAAACGGGGTGTGAAGTCGCCATGGTGTCTGCTGTTCAGTTACCAACCCTCAAACGCATGCATCCCAGCCATCAATTGACACTCGCAAAGGAGAAGCTAGAAGCATCCGCGATGGCCGAGACTCGAAAGCTAAATAAGATACAGAGCTGGAGCCTTGGTTTGAGCTCTGGGAGGTGATGCAACTGGGGCTTATTCTCTGTGGACGACTGCCTAAACTCTCAGTCGATGTACAAGTTTCCAATATCGAGTATGGCGAGATTGCGCCAGAAATGTGAACACAAATATTACCGACGAGGAGTTTCTTAGTTCGAACGGTTGTGTTGCGGTTGTGCTTTGAAACCCGACATTAGTAAGGGTTGCATCTTGTGGCACACCCGGTGACCCATCACTGACGCCTCGTGATTGCATGTCCTAATGCTGGCTGCATCCCCAGATGGCGCAGGCCGTGACATGCTTTTGGAATCGCCTTGCTGTCCTGCGTCATGGCATGGTGCTTAGAGATTGACTCTTGGCAACCGTTTAGAAAGATTCCACGAGCACGTCGCGGCCTGCGCGGTCTGCGAACGCATGCCGTGCTGGGCAGACGTCAGTCCGCCGCCCCGATTAGATTTTCCGAAGGAGCTTGTCGTTCTCTCAAGGATGAGAGTTCACATTTGCTGCTTGTAAGAGGGATGTTTGGGGAATAGCCTTACAGAAGCGAGGAATGGGCTATATTCTCACCTTAAACTTACAGTAAAGACACCATGGCACAGAAGAGGGCGATCCGTGGATGTCGATCTGCCGCAACGAAGCTGTGTGCGTAGCATGCACGGATGGAGGACACTGGACAGAAGAAATCAGATTCACTGGAAGCATCCCCAGATGGCGCGCGCAGGTCGTGACATGCTGTTGGAATCGCCTTGCTGTCCTGCATTGCCGGGCGCTTGACGGCGCTTATAGATTGGCGCCGGTCAGAAAGGGATTCCACGAGCATGTCGCGCGGATGTCGCGTCTGCGGATGCACGCCGTCATGATTTCGCTACTGACATTCCCCACGCAGGATGACTTACAACGCGACCTTAGCCGAGCTAACTACTTAGTCTTGATGATCAAGACTAGTTATAATTAGCTCAGTCAAGGTTGCGTTGCTGCCGTTGCCCGTTGCACGGCGTGTGGCACCCCAACATTCCGCGGGTCGACTCGTGGAGTCCACTCCGTTGACCGTTGTGGCATGCACAAAGAGCGAATCGGAAGCGCGCTCGAGCACCCTGCCATGCATTGATGCAAGTAATTCCATGAACATGTCGCGACCAGCGGCATCTCAGTATGTACGCCGTGTGAGGAGGTGTCAATCCATGCCGCAGGGGAGCATCCCTGATGAAGTCGTATCGAAGCAATGGATGGTTTACAGTGCGCAGACTATGGGACTCCAGTCTCCGACTCCAATCCTGGCTTCTCACAGTTACTCACACTCGAATCTAGGTTCCGACCAGCCGTTACCTAGGGCTCAACGAAGAGGCGCAGTAATCGTCTTGGGTATGCTCGCCCTTGCGAAGCGGCATTGGTGAAGGTCGGACTTGGAGATCGTGGCAAGGTGAGCTCAAGTTTCACCCCCTCTATTAGCCTCTAGCATTTGAGCTCAGCCAGCTGCTCTTCGTTATCGGCCATCGCGGTCAAGCAGATTGTCTTCTTGGAACTTGTTGAGCGTTAATGGAAGCGGCAGAAGCACGACAAAGAGATGAGTACGTGGTTCACAGAGCCTCGGTGGGCCCTATTTCGTGCATTAACTGACCTCCTTCGCACAGCCGAGAATATCGGTGGCGGCCCGGAGCAGCGACTAAGTCGATCATGAAGAGCTCGACCAGGTCGCCGGCAATGCTGAGGACGAGATTGGTGAGCGGATCTTGAGCATGCGGGAGCAAGAGTTGCTCCACGGTCCACGGTCTCTTCTCGCGATTTTCGGCCCAATGCTTGTGCACGTCGTCGGCACCCCGCCCAAGTTCAAGGTTAGTCCGCTGCGTGGTTGATACCACCACCTCCGTTGGCTGACTTGTCTCGCATAGAACAAGCTTCTTCGTGCAACCGCCACGCTCGCATTCAGCAAGTTCTTGTGCGTCAGCTCAGAGTTTTGCGACAAAAACCATCGGCTCCTGTTCAAGGTCCTCGAGACATCGTCGGACCCGGGCATCCGTAGCAACATCGTCGTCGCGCTCGGGGACGTTGCTGTCTCGTACAGCAGCAGCATCATCGACGAGAGCAACGACGAGCTGTACAAGGGTCTCGGCGACTCGGACATGGTGGTCAAGAAGAACACCCTCATGGTTCTAACGCACCTAACCTTGAACAGTATGGCAAGGGGCTGTCCCTAATTGTCGCCACGCAGGCGCGACAAAACAACCGCGAACAAGTCCTGATGCAGAGCTCAACGACTTTGAGGCGGTACGTTCCTGTTCTACGCTGTCTGTTGCGCCCTCGCTCATCCGTCCTTGTAGGTCCTCGACGATCGCCAAGGTGCTGATGACCAAGAGTTCGAGAAACGCATCGAGAAAGGGAAGGCCGCTGCCAAGAAGCGGGCCGCGAGACGAAGTACGGTTTTTCTTTTCCCCCTCGTCCAACCCTCGTTCACGGATCGCTGACGCGCGCTCTTGATCATCAGCACAACGCAAGAAGGCCGCACCGGCACGACACGAGGACCTCGGATTGATTTCGAACACGAAGTACTGCTTACTAGGATATGTATACGTACACCTGCTAGATGAATTCGACTTGTACGATTGTATTACCGGGCCTGTACATCAGCATACTTATTCTGATATAGTAGTTTACGGACTTTAATGAAACGGGGTGCAGAGGGCTATCGACAGGATGCCTCGGCCATGGGACCCGAGGTGATAAAAGTGGTTTGGGAAAGCCTCGGAGAGATACGCGTGGGGGACACAGGGCCGGGAGAGACGATTCGGACTTGGAAGCGAAGCCTGGACGCCTCGGCCGGGGCCGGTCCGTCACCCGGCGATGCTGGGCGCCGAGTGGATGCTCGACTTTACGGACGCTTTCATGATCGTCGCGGTGTCGCTCATCGTCCTCGCATACCTCGTTGGCATGGCCGTCCTCCCTCCCCGCACATAGGTCATATCAATTGTCTGCCTTGGGAGACAACCTCGCTAGCGTCCTGGCCTTTCGCGACTTACGGCCTGAATATATCACGCTCTAGTACGCTCCCATCTTCTGCCTGAAGTATGTTTCTTCACTGGCATGGGACAGTGACGACGTGCGTATGTCCCGTCATGCCGAGCCGATGGTATACAACTTCCCATACGCTACCTAGAGTCCCGGACTAAACGGAGACCCGACCGACGAAGAGTGGGCCACACTGCAGAAATATGCAGCACTCGTGCGAGAAATCCGCTTGCTGTATCTCGAGCCCTCCGAGCAGAAAGTCTGGACAGTCGTCTTGGATCGTTATGGCAGCGTCACTGGCTTCCTTCCCCACCTCACAGCACTAGCGGATTCGCATATGACCCCGCAGAACCCTTATCGTATCCTTTCCTCCTTTCTCCTACTTTGAGATACCTTTCCATCGGATTGGATACCCAGGACACGTCTAATGCCGGGATACTGTTGACCACCGCCCTAGGTCACATCGTCGCCGTAATTCCCTCTTTATCTAGCTTGAAGATCCGGCGAGGCCCTGAACCCCAACATATATCTTGGACAATGCCTTCTTTCAAATCCATGCGCAGCCTCGACATCACCCCCCGGCTCACGGCGGACGCTTCCGTCCTGGCTGGTATCGGGCAATTCGAGCACCTCCGAGCCCTCTCCATTCACATCGGCCATGACTGCACACACCTGCAGGGCTGCTTGCAGGCCCTCGCCCAGCTCAGCATCGGGGGTCGTGCAGTCCACATCCAGTCCTTCCTCGCCGCGACGTCCCCGCCCTTTCTGCAGAACCTGGGCTTGTTCTTCATACACGACTCCTCCCCCAGCACCGAGCTCATCGCACAATGCGTGTCCGCGGTGTCCACCACCGTTCCGCCCACGCTTTCCGCGCCTTTCCTCGAATCTAGGCTCACCTTTAACCACATTATCGCCTCAGCGATGGACGTCATTCAGCCCGCGCTCGCCCTCCGCACACCCACCCGCTTCACCTTCAGGTTCAAGCCCCTCCCGTCCATCAGCGCTCAGCGAAGCCGACATCTCCACCATGCTCTCCGCGTGGCCCGCACTGACCGCCCTCCGCATCGAGAACTACCACCCCGCATCCCCCCCCCCGCGAGGCGCCGCCCCCGGGCTCCCGTCCTACCGCGCACATTCTCCCCATGATCGCCACACGCCACCCGCACCTGCACACCCTCCAGCTGCCCGAGGTCGACCTCGCCCTCTGTTCTTTCACGAGGGCACGAGGGCCTCGGTTTCAAGTATAACTTTGTAAGTCTCCGCCCTCGCTCCTGTGTCTCCCTATTAGAGCGCTGAGCTCGCCACCGTTTATGACGAACAGTTTCAGCCCGTCAGCCTCAACCGCTCCACCAACGACTCACGGCTCGCCCATCAACCGCCTCAGCCGCCGCACGTACAGCCCGCGTACTACGGGGGAATCCTCATCAATACCCACTGGCCAGCCCCAGGTCATCGAGCTGGCCGTGGATGATCCGAACGTGTCGGGCTACGCGGCGTTCGAGGGCGGGCGGCTCGCGCGCGCCGTGTTCATCAACCTCCACACGTGGCTGACAACGAGCTCCCCGGGCGAGCCGCCGCTCGTGCACATCGACTTTGAGGGGCTCAAGGGAACCGCCTCGGCGCGGAGGCTCCGGATACCGCGGCAAGTAGACGATACCTCCGGCTTGTTGTTTGCGGGGCAGAGCTTCGACTCTCGAGACGCCGGGCTATCTACGCCGTATGGGACCGCTGAGGTTGGAACCAGTGGTGCTGAGTCAGGGCTTGGACTTGAGGGCGACTGAGGCATTTTTGGTCAATTCCCTCGAGTTCTGAGGTTGACTACGTATGTCACTGTGGAAACCATGAATGACCTCGATCGGACCCCGATTCATAATTGTACCTTCGGAGATCAAGCTCAAGCTGTGCCACGGGCTGTAACCAAGTCAGGTTCAACACTGCCACCGCTGCAACCTCGTTCAACCAACGGAGTTCGTCATCCTCTTTTCTAGTCTTCTTCATGTGTCCACCACAACTTTCTTGAGGTTGACGATGCTTTCGAGAAAGCAATCTCAGCGTCTCCGACGGTATCGTGCTCCACCGGGAAACTGCGGGTTCACGAGAGCAACGGTGATGTGTTCAGCTTGATGGATGCCGTTTGCAAGCTCCAATCACTGACCTAGACTTAGAACACAGGAATCAGCCTTCAAACCTATGTAGGGACACCATACAGTACTAGCGTCTGTGTCATGCACAGTTTCAAGCACAACAGCGTGACAGCGCCGACCCTATCCATCGGCACTAAAACCACTCTGGCCTCCAGCATGGCGGCATCACGACCACCAGTTTTCGCTACACCCTGTCCGGATGGCCACCAACAGGTGAGTATTTACTTCATCTTACGCCGCATCACCCCCCCTCCCCCTTTCGCTTACCACTACCTAGTTCGCAGTAGTCGGCCGTCGTCCAACAAGAGGATGGTTGGTAGTATTCAAACGAAGTCCACAGTCCGCACCGCACCCATGCGGTGATTGAGACTGTTTGGGTTCGGTTATCCCACAGAGTTCCGAGTGTTACTCGTGTTGGCTAGGTCGTACCGATACGTGGGGATCATTCCGCGCAGTTAAGCCTGACTGGCGGAGGATAGCCCAACGATTGCTCCGAATCGTCCCAACAGGTATCAGGTATAGCCCGGACCATCCAGGCTCGTCCAGGTCACGAGCTGTGGTGCTGAGCGCGATGCGCTCTACATCATGCATGCACCATCTCCGAAGACGCATGTAACCGCGTGCTGCGAGACGCTATTCCGCAATGTATCCGCTAGTGAGTCCGCGTCATCTTCGTCGTGTTGGCGCGCGCATACCTATGTGCAACAAGTATAAAGCTCGGGGAGGAGGGGTCGATGAACCTCAGCCCCCGCTCCCTTACTATCTTTCGTCTTCACATTTCTCAAGTCCGCTAGTCGGCTTTTGACATTCTTCTTCCACACCCTTTGTTGTTGTCACTATCTTTTTATAACGTCCTAGAAATGTTCTCCCCCGCTCGCACGATCACCACCATCACTATCGCTCTGGCGCTAGCGTCCACGGGCAACGTCCTCGTCGCTGCTGCCCCTGCCCCCGCTGACGGTGACGTCTCCTCGTTGTCCGCACGCGCTGTTGCCCCAACCTCGCGATTTGTCATCTACTCGGACAACTTCGTTACGGACGTCCTTCCCCCGGCCACCCAGCTCAAGGTGAGCGTCGTGCTGGCAATCGCTCAGCCTGGCCACCTTTGCTGACTGACATCTACTTTTTCATAGGGCTACAACGTCGTTGCGTTGTCGTTCCTCACCCTCCAGGGTGCGCTCGACCAGGCGGGCCGGTGGGCCGCACTCCCAGCTGCAACCAAGAGCGCAAAGAAGTCCGAGTACTCGAAGGCCGGTATCAAGATCATCGCCTCCGCGTTCGGTTCGACCGACACCCCCACGACCTCGAACGCGGACCCCGTCGGCACCGGGAACACGATGGCCAAGTTCGTCAAGGACAACAAGCTTGACGGCATCGACGTCGACTACGAGGACCTCCAGGCGATGAACAAGGGCGACGGAGCGGCCGAGAAGTGGGTCACCACTTTCACGCAGACGCTGCGCAAGACGCTCCCCAAGGGCCAGTTCATCTTGACGCACGCGCCGCTCGCACCCTGGCTCGCCCCCAGCCACCAGTTCGCTGCCGGTGCATACGTGACGATCAACAAGAACGTCGGCTCGCTCATCGACTGGGTACGTCTTCGGCTCGATCCTTCGTGATTGCATTGTGCGGTGTCTAACTCTCGTTTCCTCGTCGACAGTACAACGTCCAGTTCTACAACCAGGGCCTGTACGCCAACTGCGAGGGTCTGCTCACCACCTCGGGCGGTGCGTTCCCCGGCACGTCGCTGTTCGAGATCCCCAAGCACGGCATCCCCCTCAACAAGCTCGTCATCGGCAAGCCCGCGACCGCTGCTGATGCGTCCAACGGCTTCATCGACCCCGCCACGCTCGGCACGTGCGTGAAGCAGGCCAAGGCCAAGGGCTGGAACGCTGGTGTCATGGTCTGGCAGGTGCGTCCTCAGAGTCTTCTCCTCTCCGACCCCCCCCCCTCCCCATGTTTCCGTTGTCTAATCCCCCCTATGTTCGCAGTTCCCCCACGCGGACTCCGCTTGGATCCAGTCCGCGAAGGGTAGTGCTTTCTGAGCGCCCTCGCGCACAAAAAAATCCTATCCCCGTTGACCGGGGGTGGGGACGACTCGCGAGTCACGACCACCATCATGATCATGCGCGCCGAGGAGGAACACCTCCGTTATCTTTATTCGCTTTCGTTTTTGACGACAACCGACAACGTCCAACTTCACTTCATAATGTCTTATAATGTGTTGCGATCGTAGTAATGGATTATTTCTTCGGGGTCAAACTGGCATCAAGTTCCTGTGTGCGATTCAGACGCGATCCCTCGCGCTAGGAGGTGCGGACGCGAACGCGATTGATATTAAGATAACTTCTCTTTTTCGACAGTACATATGTCGTTTTCTCGACACGGTCCTTCATAAGGTTGGTGCTGAATGGAAAGTAAGAGGGGCATTTGACTACCGCAGTGCCTGAGTGCCTTCAACGACTTGTGTCAAACCGATATATTCCGACTTTAGCCGGTTTTGGACGATATCCACAAAAGGTAACGTAGACGCTCGCGAGGCCTTTCAGAACTTTAAATCTTCTGCGACTGGCATTGACAACTCCATCGCGTTATAGTTTGCCTCGACCAGACGGCGGAAGTGAGCACGCAAGAACGGGATTCCTTTCCCAATATGCCTGGTTTTTAGTCGATATACCTACTTGGCCGAAAAAAAACCGTTAATATTTACGTCGGCCCAATTGGAATCGCAAGGTATCAAGTCTGAGGTCAAACCAACGGAAGCGGCGAAACTCATAATCTAGAGGGGTCCTTCGTTTAGTCAATCGTCATTCTTGAAATCTCCTCCATATTTTCCGTCATTTCCATCTTTCCCGGCCTTGTCAAGTTGTCATCCTTGTCGACGTTCTTGCACCACCACCACCACCCCCATCAGTCGTTCCGCTTCTTGATCTTGAACCTATCGCTCCTGCTCTGCAGTCTCCCGAGGTACACTGCAATGTCACGTACATGTAAGCCCTCGAAATCCTTCCAACATATGCGGACAGACTTACGGACGACAGCGTAGTCGTCATCGGGCCTGACATTGGGTACGGCGACCTCGACAGAGCCCGGGCCGTCATCGAGTTCGAAGTTCGTAGTGAGGACGACTGCGCACCGGTGGTCAGCATCCCTCTTCTCCGGACAACGGAAAGAACGGGATGGCTCACTCGGACGGAAATTGTCGCCGTGGCGCTTGAGGAGGACAAGCCAGGGTTTGCAGCGGGAGCCGCCCTCGTCGTCCTTGTCGTCTTTCGAATCGTCGTCGTGACCCAAGCCGTCCCGCCATTTCTCCCTGCGCACATCACAAAAATAATGCTCGTTGGCACTGGCACACGTACACGTACATTCGGACGGCAGATGCAGCGGAGGGAGCTCACCAGCGGACCACCCGCCACTCGCCGACACGCCACACCGTGTCTCTGTCTGGCTTGACAATCTTTGGCAGGTGGCTCCTGCCCGGGCGGCAGTCATCAGGAGGCGGCGGCCAGAAGTCGTCCGAAGAGGTGTCGTTGTCCTGGCGGTGCTGGAGAGCAGTGGACGATGCAGACGCGACCTGGGCGAGGAGCGTCATAGCCGCGAGGGGAACGAGGGCGAACTTGACGAGGGCGGTCTTCGTGAACATGGTGGGCGGTCCTTGAGCGCGTTGGACTGATGTGGGTGCGAGCTGTTAGGCTGGGGAATGTGATTAGCGCGGTTGACGAAGCTCTTTTGAACCCAGGGCTAGCTCCCTCAGGCTGCCTGTTTACTGGCCCATGTCGCTGACATCCGCAGGTCCGAGGGGTCTCTGCTCGTTCGCCAAGTCCGCACGTCCGTTCTCGGTCAACCAGAAACGGTATGTTCATTCCTGGCCTTGGTTCCGCTGCCCCGTGTGGGAGTACCGGACGGTGGCAGGGGTCACTTGCACAGCCACACCTTGCAGGATTCCCCTCGTCCGTAGCGGTGTCATATTCCTGTAATACACCGACAGGGGAGTCCCCATCCTTTCATGTAGTCCCATACGAGGCAGGGGTCGTTGGCCCTGTGGAATTCATTGCATAGACAGACACAATATACCATCATACGCTCTTCTGCCTCCTGAGAATCGGAAGCTATCCATCTCCGAAGAACTCACTGGAAGGTCATTCGCCTGCAGAGAGTTGTCTCCAAAACACGCGACCGGGGTGTTGCGTGCAACAAATTCGGAGTAGCAGACGCGTGTCCGCCGCCCGTTCTGCATTGCTCAGTTCCCCCTGACGAGCCGGACCATCTCTTTCTGGAACTCCTCGTTGTATCCGACGCACTTCATCGACCATGCCTGGATGCTCTGCGGGAAAGCGCTTAGAACGTATAATTCATCATAAGACGACCACAATGGGATGTTAGACAGACACACCTCCTCTCCAGAATCGAGCGACGCTCGGATGTCTGCCACCGTGATATTCTTGAACTTCCCCTGTGCATCCTTTACCTCGGGTCGGGTCGGTTCGCGACCGAGCGTCCGGCGGAGGTGAACGCGGGCACGGACGGGACCCCCCCATTTCCTCTCCGCGATCTCCTTGGGCCATATCGCACGATTCTACGAAAGGTTCAGTGCTCAGCGGCAAGGTCCAGTCGAGATCGAACGCGTCTCCGAGTCACGCACCGTTTCGTGCATCCCGTTCCACTGCTCCACGCTCAGCGGCGTAGCCCTGCTCAACTCGTACTCGCCATGGTACAGCCACTTGCCCTGCGCGAGCCGCGTAAACAGCACCTGCACGGCGGAATGCTTCGAGTTCGCCGTCCACGGATCGCCCGGCCACACCGTGGTCTCGAAAAACAATCCGCCGTGTCCCGGGATCTGCGGCCCGTGTGGGTTCCAGAGAAGATTGATGCACATGAAGTTGTCGTAGCCGTGTTCTGCGATGCGCGCAGCGCTGGGCCGGGGGAACGTCTCCATCGTGTTCCCCCCGAATCGTTCCTTGAGTTGCTCGCGGGTCACGGTGACGGAGCGTTGGCGCTCTGGGAGAGAGATGGGGTAGGGTCGCAGAGCGGAGGGAGCGACGAGCTGGAGAAGGTCTTCTTCCTTGAGGAGGAACTCTTTCTTCACCTCTGCTTGGGGCTAAAACGACAAAGTTAGTAATGAACTTGAAGCCATAAACGTTCGAAAGGTGGGAAGGTGGATACACGTACATTAGCGAGCTGTCTGACCGCGGTGCCATCTCGCGTGCCCGTTGCCAATGGCGGATGAGAATCGTCTCCAGCGGGGGTTGCATCATGTGAATGAAGAAGCTGTTGAAGCTCTTCTTCCTTTTTCGATGGCTTGGGAAGGTGATGTCAGAGAGGAGAAGTGGAAAGTGAGGAATCGAACGTATCATGCCAACATACCTCGCCCTTCCATTTCCCGGGTCGCATCACAGCCGGTACCCGCAGCTTCCAGTCAAGTTCCCTCGGAATCTCCGTGTCTCTAGGCTTCGTTTCAGGAATCTCGTCTTGTGTAATCTCAGCTGATCAGGTCCGACGCTTGATCACAATAACCCCCAAACTATCAGACGCAGAAACTCACCAGCATGGCTGAGCTTCCGCTGTTTTCGCCGTGAGCTCTCCGACAAGACATGGTTTTCAGATTTTACCACAACTTCCTCTTTCGTCTCTCCAGGACCCTTCCTACGGCGTTTAGCCGTGGTCGCAGCGACGATCTCCACATCGGGCTCGGAATCAGTGAGCTCGATGACGTCCGATAGATCCACTGGCTTCTTCTTGGGAGGCGGAGATGAATGTACCCGCGCAAGGTCTGGACGCACGGGCTCAGCGGCGTCTTCCTCGTCGGAGCCGCCGATCTTCATCGGCTTGACTCGACTGCCCTCCGGCCGGCCACCACTCTGGACCACTCGTCCTCGTGCCCGCGAGCTTCTTGGTATCCTCTGCCAGAAGGGGAAGCATGGTTGGGTGGCGCGGTACGCAAGCTATGAGGGCGAGTGCTCACCAACACTGTGGTCACCTTGCTCGGGCTAGGGGCCTTGGAAGATCCTTCCATGGACGCTTGTTGTTCATAGCTCGCTAGCTTCTGCTTCAAAGCTGCTATCTCCGCATCTTTTTCCGCGAGGAGCCTGTGCAGAGCGCTGCTGTCCTGAGCTTCTGGCTTTGCTACCTCCGCGGTCCGATTTTCATCCCTATGCCGCGCTTCCTTGAGGCATGGAAGAAAGCACTGGACTCTGAAGACACACCTGCTGCCCACACCGTTCTGTTCCGGGATCCCCTCATCTCCGTGTTCTTCCTTCAAGGGCCGCTTCATCAGGGTCTTTGCATGAACACGATTCAGATCGCTGGACCGAGTGGGCGTGACGCGGGGCTACGTGGACGGATCGTCTGGGAGACCCTGTGTCCAAATTTTGTCTGAAGGCCTAGTCAAGTGACAGATTAGAACAAGGTGGACCAGATAATGGTAACAAGGGAGAAACGAGACCCAGAGAATTGATTCAGATGAAGGAACTGGAAGAGCGTGGACTCACCTCGGCGCCTTCAAACCTCATTCGTCCTCGGATTTCGACAGCATGCAGCCATGCAGCCGAGTTTGCCGACCTTCTCAGACAGAACGCGTAAAGCGTGTGCGCCGCGAGGATTTCGAGTCAGCGAATGCCGATGCACCTTCTAAAGCTGGTAGCGGCGCGACAGAGAACACTTCCTTGGACGTTCCTGGCGTTGACCATGATGGCGACGCCGAGGATCTCGTTCTCCGAGCGATGATCGGATTCGTGGCGGAGTTGTTGTATCGTCATTGAGAGAGGAGGTTAGGATGCAGGTCAGAATAGGCAGGTGTAGTGCTCAGGTGGAACAGAGTGCGAATCGTCAAGGTTTAAGCAGGTCCCGGTTGGGCGCTTGGAAGGTATGTCAAGAACTCACCTGGACCTGCTGCCACCCAGTGCACAGACGACCTGAACGGTCATCGGTCGGACTCGAAGCGGACACATGGTGTCCTCGTGCATATTGTGGCATGTATGGAAGCTACATGGAGGAACACCGACATAATGGAACAACACTGGTACGATACACCCGATCGCGAGACCTACGTAATTGTACAGAGAGACCGTGACCGGCTCAGATCTGCTGAATAACATACACACACACACACGTCGTGGCACTGATACAATCCGAAGCAAAACATCAGGCTCCATTAATATTGGCACCGGCCTGCCCGTTTATTGGCATCACCGGACCCAACGCCTGGTGCAACAAAAGCTCGACGTGCTCGCGGTCGTCGTTCAGCCTCCGCATCTCGTCGCGCCAACGCGCCTCCCGCTGCTCGTAGATCGTCGAGAGCGCACCAAGGCTGCCGAGAGCAGCTTCCAGAGCGCGACGGAGGTCCATCTCTTTGGGGGTGCCAGAACCCGGCGAGCCGTCTGCGGACGAGTCGGAGCGGTTCGACAGACGTTCTGCCAGGGACATGCGCTGCGCCTTGCGCGCCGCGCGACGCTGCGATGCGAGGTGCGAGAAGGAGCGGCGCACGCTCGCGAGCGCGGTCGAGTTGGTGAGCGCTGGGTCTCGGCGGAGCGACCTGGACGTTAGAGAGTGGAGCTTCGTGGTGTGGGACGGGGCGGCGAGGACGACCAGCGTGGCGTCGGTCTCGCGATCGAGGGCTTGGAACTATCCGGGCACAATGAGAATCAGATGAAATGAGCTGTTGAGCCGTTCGACGGGGGAACTCACCGCTTGGGCCAGCGCATCCCAGCGCGTGTCGAACCGCCTCCGCCGCTTCTGCGGGTTGCTCACGTACGAAGGGTGGAACTCGAGGTCCAACAGATCCTCCTCCTCCTCGTCCTCCTCCTCGTCCACCCACTCCCCGTCCTCCTCTTCTGGAGGAGACGCCTCGATCTCCGTCCCGTTCCACTCTCGCCCCTTCCCGTTCACGATCCCGTCCAGCTCCTGCTCGTACTGGTCGACGAAGCGCTCCTCGCCCGCGGTCTCCTCGCCGGACGACGGCTCCGGGCTCGTCTCCCTCGGCTGTGTGCTGTCGACGCGCGGAGGCGGCTTCACGCGTCGCACACCAGTCCGCGCCGTCTGCATCTGCGCACGCGAGTGCCCGTTCTGGTCGCGCCGCCGCAGCCCGCGCCCGCGCATGGCGGGTGGGGGCGGCAGGTTCACGGGCTCGTGGCTCGGGCTCGACCGGATGCTCGCCGCGACTGTCTGCGCGTTCAGCCCGAGGCCTCCGCCCGCGGGCACGAACGCCCACGGGTTGTACCCTGGGCCCGGGAAAGGCGTCGAGGACGGGGAGAACGCGGACTCGGACGACGGCGGGGCGAGACCGTTGTTGAGCGCGTAGATCTGCATCTGGAGCGCGAGCTGCTCGCGGATGATGGCCGGGTTGTTCATGTCATAGCTCGTGGACGGCGCCTGGAGCGAGCTGGACATCGTCGAGCGGCGGATGTGCGTGAACGGGTAAGGGTATGGCGAGCCGATCTGGCGGGGCTCGATGTCCGAGGGCATGGCGGAGATGAGCGGGGATGGGGACGGGGCGGCGGTGTGGCTCTGGGGCGTGGGCGGAACGGGGGCACCGGGGCGGGCGCTCGCCGAGCGAAGGAACGTTTGGAGATACGAGGACGTCGGGTCGTCGAAGAGACTTTGCATGTCGTCCGACTGGGCGCTGGAATGGTTCCACCCGTAGCCCAATCGTTGATCTAGGACGTTGTTCAAGTTTATCGGATACTGACGAGGATCGTATAGTGGGATCTGCTGTCTGGGAAGCTCTGCCTGGGCTGTTGAAGGCGGCTGCTGAGGCGACTGTGATGCACGCTCACGCGTCGCGTTGGGAGGAGCGTCCTGTGTACCGCTGCTCCTCAAGCTATTGACCGTGTCGCGCTCGAACATCGTCAGATCGAAGTTGCGCATACCGAGCTGGTCCGTGGGCCCAGAGCGGTGCTTGGCAGCGCGAATCGTCTTCTGGTTCTCCGCATACTGACTCGTTTGCGGGCCGTACGCTACGGGAGTCCGCTCAGGCAGGCTCGTCGAGGGAGAGCGCGGTGTGAACCCAGACTCCGAGTCCTCGCTGCTCTTGTTTTGCTGCAGCTGTTCTTCGCCTTCTTCGTTAAGGGTTTCATCGTCATCGTCATCTCTGCGTTCGTGGCGGGTGTCGTAACGTGTCGTGTGGCCGTTAGGGTACACGTCAGATGAAGGAGTAGGCGATCCATGATGCCGATCACTGTACTCTGGCTCGTCGTCGTCGTGCCCGTTGTCCTCCTCGGGCTCCTGTAACGGAAGCGAGCGATCGGGAGGCCGCGAGCCCATGACCTGGAGCGGGGGCGTGTGCGTGTTGTTCGTCACCAGCTTGGAGGAAGCAGGGGGCGTGAGACGACTCGCGCTCGCATCCGAAGCAACAGCTGCCGGAATAGGCTTCCTCGCCACGTTCTGCTGCGCACCCTGCTGCTGGCTCTGGTAGTTCTCGGGCACGTACTGCGTGTAGCCCGCCGTGCGCTCGCCAGGCGACGACATCGGGGTCTGGTACTGCGGCGAGCCCCGGTACTCGGGCGTCCGCACCTCCCCCTGGGCCGCCGCGAGCTGCTGCGACGTGACCGTGCCCGAACGCTCGCGCGTGTGGCCCTTGCCACCACCGGTGGGGCTCTCGCGCGACACCGCGCCGCCCGCGCCCGCGCCCTGCTCCTTCATCGGCATCTGACGCTTCGCGACCCCCCCGCTCCCGTCCGAGTCCTTCGGAGACCCACGGTCCGTCGCCCTGATGCGTTCGACCGCGGGGTCCTTCGCGGGCGGGCGCACGCCGAGCGAGTCGTTCCGCTTCAAGTTCAAGTTGCCAACGCTGCTCGACGCCGCCCCGCCCGCGTACGCGACGCCCGACGTGCCTTCCGGATCGAACTTCTGCATGTGCTCGCGCTCGAACTTGGCCATCAGCTCGTCCGTCACCGCCCATCTCTCCTCCTCGGTCTGGAACTGGTTCAGGAACGCCGGCGGCGCGCCGCGCGGGACGGGCCGGGGGTGGTGCGGGTTCGGGAGCGCCTGGCTGACGAGTTGCGGGAGCGACGCGGTGTGGAGGTGGTGCGCTGTGGGCGACGTCGGCCGCTCTGTGGCGCCGGAGGCGAGCTTGGAGGACGTCGGCGAGATGCGCGAGGTCGGGGGTGGCGATCGGCGGGACTGGTGGGACGAGTTGGACGTGGTCGGGCTCGGCTGCTGCTGCTGCTGCTGTCCTTGGGGGTACATCATCTGCACGTCGCGGTTCTGGCTTGCGAGGATCTGGCCCAGGGAGGGTACGCTCGGCATTGAGTTCGCTTTGATCGTCCGCGGTTTCTCGCGGAACGACGGCGACGGGGTCATCTCACGGGGCGTTATGTTCTGCATTGGACCTGCGGTGGGGGGCTGATAAGCTTGGTGGGAACGTTAGGGGAGAAAGAAGCGTGTTGGGACAAGAAGTCGATTCCGAGCTCAAATATCACAAACGGTTGATAGCCTAACAGGTTAGACGTAAAAGCACACACAACAGACAGACAATGGGCGGGTTTTCAGAGCCGACGATCCCACTGGATGGGGTCTATCGCTAATCCGCGACAAGATCGCTAAGTATTACCGCGCCCACTACAATGAATGAAGCACGGTGAAGTGAGAGGCCGGTGAAGCGACGCCACGCGAAGAACAAGGGGCGATGAGAGAAGCTGAACGAGGACTAACCTTGCTGGCCGAGGGGAGACTGGGCTACTTTCCGGCTGCGCTGGGGCGAAAGGCTGGGCATAATCTACGGAGGTCTCTGGGAGGCCAAAGTCACTGGATGGGGGGATGAGAGAGGTGATACGTCGGAAAGGACAAACGTGCGGGGCGAGGAGATCGCACCTTCATAGGTGCTGGCGACCCATTGTACTCGCGTTTCCAACGTGGCGGTCGAGTGTGCGGGTCCAAGGACGTCGTCCTCTACACAACGCGGTGGGCGGCCGTGTATGGCAGGTCATGGTTGCCTCGAGGCTGATTACCGCCGTTCGCAGCCCCTCGGACCGGTGGCCCACATTCAGCCCATGCGAGCGCTGTGCCCTGGCGGAGTCCTGTCGGGTTCTTGCGTTCATGTCCGTCCCTCTGCCCGAACGTTCGTTTCGACGCAGAAGTCAAAAAGCCACTTCTGGGAGGGCGCAGCTGAGCCTAAGCGACCGCCACGCCCGCGCGCTCTGCCACGCCTTAGCGCCTCCGCCCTCTCCTCGCTCCCAGGCTCCAGCAGTGCTCCAGCCCATGCCCAACACACATTGTTTCGTTCCTTATCCCAGCTTAATTGCCAGAAGCACGCCAGGCAATGATAGAACATGACGAACGAAACGCCACCGAGAGGATCCCGCGCGTGCGCTGCCCACCGCACGGCAGATTGGTGCGTCCTGAGTCATATCCACCCGCCTTGCATTGTGTCAACACGATATCGATGGCATTGGGCAGTGGGCGAGGACCGGCAGATTTGATCGCTGACAGCACATTTACGGCTAGATACACGTGGGTGCGTAAAAGAACGCGGAAGCTCCCCTCTCCAACGAGCGACGTGGTGATGGCGGAATTCGTCCACTGGCGGAACGGGTCTGCATCAGAAAGGGTGATGGCAACTCGCACCGAACGTACAGTAAGTAGTGTTCAGAAGGCAATCTCAGGTCGCTCAACAGTGTGGCACTGGTACGCGCGTACAGGATGTACTTACTCCGACACGCTGAACGCGAGCGGGAGGTATCAACTCGGACGACGGTTGTCGGTGCAATGGAATAACTCATGCATTCGACCCGGAAGATGTCCCAACGGATCCACGACTGCCAGTCCGCGTGGTGTACGTGGGGCCATTGACGTTAGTGCGTCGTCGCATTCTCTGTTCAATGACGACCACGAGGCACAGTCCTCGCAATCCAGAAGGGATTGCATGAGACGAGGGTCCCGTGTATTAACAACCCTTTGAGTCGAGGCAATCCGCTGCCGCTGTCAGCGAGAGCGGCGTTCTTTCACAGAAGCGGCATCTTGCTTTCTGGCATGTTATTATCCTTTCGTTATTCCCGGACCCGCGTGTGCTTCCGACTAGGATAACGATCACTAAGCGTGGATGCATCCGTTCACTTTATGAACTGGTGGATCCGTGCTTGTGATCCCAAACCCATAACCCCCGATTCGCCTCGTCCATGAGAAATCGCACTATGCTCGTGCCTTCTTGATCGTCATGGGCGAGGGGCACCATTTCCGCTCAGCTGCTTTTCGTGTCCAGATAGGAGCGGGTAAGATGACCCAATTCTTCGCTTCTGACATGGATGATGTTTTCAAGCCGTCGAATCCCGGACTGGAACCAGGGCGGGAGGCAGTTGTCGGTTCATTAACTGGAACAGGCGCACCGGTGAAATGGTATCAACTGAGGGTTGCTGCGCTTTATTCGGAGAAGGACGGCTTGCCCGGTTGCTTGAAAACACCGGTGTTGCTGGAAGAAGTCAACCGCTGGTGTCTTGGCTTCTAGTGCCGGTGCATAACGGAAGTTTGATTGGTGCGCAGACAACTTCCCTCGATTTGGCCTAAATTTTTGGTCAAGGAAACACATTCCTCCCGCATATATGCACTCACCTCGCGACACCAAGCATGCACGAACTTCAATGAGTGGCAAAAAAACGGCCCGCGGCCTCGGGTTGCTTGTATCATTAGGAAAGCCTCTTGTCAGAAAACATACGCATCCTGCTCACCCGACTCCGTAACATATATTTCGGGGAGTTTGATCTCAAAATCATGTCTGGTAAAGGTAGCACAGTGGGATTGGCGTTTATCGGTCGGCGAGCTCAGGCTGTAACCAGGCCTGCTTTCCTTCCCCGGCCCGCTCTTCCATGTCGAAACCGCGTGGCCAACGCGTGTCCGTCGTGTGATTCCGCGTGGTCTCTGCACGCCACATCCGAGTTCTCTCGGCAACTGCCGCCATCCACCGCCTGCCACTGCGGTACCGCAGGTTGAACGTTGAAGCTTTTGGACAGGGCCGTCTACTACAGTATATATAACTATACGTAAGTACCTCTGCGCAGGGGAACTCGTTGTACTTATCTTGGCGAATATGAGTTGAGTGGTACTACGCCGCTTAGCGTGGAGCAGTGGGACGGGATGCGCGAAGCCGGGTGGGTGAGACACGTCCATGTCATGATAATAGGACTTGTTGTTGACGTTGAGCACTGATCGGTTACTGACCCTTTGTTACTAGGACCGTGCCATGTGGCCCAAGGGGGACTCCCATGCGTCCACGAATCCACCTCCACCAGACGCTTGGTCGCGAACCGCCCCGCGACGAGGTAGAGGATGCCCAGGGAAAGTTCAAGAACATCCGAACCATGGTGACAGACATCCGAGCGGCACTAGACTCTGGAGAGAGGTGTGTCTTATATCCCATCGTGGTCGTCTCATGATGTGGTGCATATTCTGAACAGCTCCTACTGTCTATTCAGCCGGCATGGTCGATGAAGTGCATCGGATACAACGAGGACTTCCAGAAGGAGGTGGTCCGGCCCGTAGGGAAGCGCTGATTCAAAACACAGTACGCACGAGGGACGTAAGAATGGCCTGCACGGGATTCGTTATATTATTGACAACTCTCTCGCGCGCGCGTTCGATTCGGATACCTCTAGTTGGCGCATTCCCTCCATACAACCTTTCAGTCTGCGATGCACGAGCTTCCATTCGGAGTCGACCGCTCAGGTGAGTACTACTTATTCGCATATGATTCAAAATCGCTCGGAGGAGTTGACTGGATGCGCCGCTATGTCCGCCATCGCCGGTTCTTAGGAGGCGGAATGTACGCTGGCAGGTGGTACGCCGCCATGTGTCTCCGCCCGCATTAAGTTCGCCTTGGACGACAGCACCGACCACCCCGGCTGGCGCGACACCACTGCCAGAGGATGGAGGCTCCCCTATGTGAGTGCTACAGGAGTCGAACACCGCCACAATGCGGGCAACCCAAGTCTTGGAAACGACGGTCCTGCAGAGGGTGGCGGTGCGCGACCCCTGCTGATACTCCACTCTGTGGGGCCGCGGCAACCAAACGTAGGAATGCATTTACTGGATATGGCTTACCAAGAACAAATGTGCAGACTTGGCCAGCGAGCAAAGACTCTTCGTACGGGTGGATGTCACCGACGTGGTCAGTGCGTGTGGACGAAACATGGGCATGGGGCAAAGCCAAGGAGCCGGTACGTCCTCTGGCACAGGTCTTCAGGTGGTATAAAACACCCCCCGGAGTCGAACGGACTGAGCCTCCCCCAGCGTACCCGCTCGCACCGACATCCGTCCGTCCACGCTCTCGCTATCCACTGCCCGCCATGTTCACGAAGAGCGCCCTCGCCAAATTCGTCCTCGCCCCCCTCGCGGCCGTGACGCTCCTCGCCCACGTCGCGTCCGCCTCGCCCACTGCGCTCCAGCGCCGCCAGGACGACGGCTTCGCCCCGGACAGCTACCACTGGCCCCCTGGCGACGACCGTGACTGCCGCCCCGACCGCGACCGCGTGCCGAACATCATCAAGCCCAACAGGAACACGGTGTGGCGCGTCGGCGACAGGCAGCAGGTGGTCTGGTACGTTCCCTCCTCCGATCCGCATATTGCATCGCGAGTTGTGCTGACAGCGTTCGGCGATCGTGACGTGCGCAGGGAGAAGAAACGGCCCTGGGACGACTGGAAGCCGAAGAACGACGACGACAAGGACCGGAAGGACGACAAGGACGGCAAGAATAAGAAGGACGGCAAGGACGGCAAGGACAACCGCAGGCCTCGCTGCAAGACCAAGCTCACCCTTCGCAAGGGCCGCGGTTTCCGTCCCGGTGAGCCTTCTCGTCTTGCGATCGTCGATGGACGCGCTGACTGACTACCGTTCTGCAGTCACCCTCGCCGAGAACTTCGATCTCGACGCCGGCTCTGTCGGGGTCGCCGTCCCGGACGTTCCCCCGGATGATGACTACACCGTCACCTGTAAGTTGTTGCCGCAAACGTTCGAATGTAGGATCGATGACTTACTGGACGCACGGTTGTTGCAGTGTCGCTCGGGAAGCTGGAGAGCACGAGCGACAGGTTCAAGATCGTCAAGAAGCGGAAGGACTGCAACGGCTGGTGGTGCAAGGACGACGACAAAGATCACAAGGACCGCCATGTCGGTAGGGATGGCAAGGATGGCAAGGATGGCCACGAGAAGGATGGCCACGACGACAGAGACCGCGACCACAACAAGGACTGCAAGGGCTGGTGGTGCAAGGACCACGGCAAAGACGACAAGGACCACCATGACGACAAGGACCGCCACGACGACAAGGACCGCGACCGTGACCACGACCATGACAAGGACCGCGACCACGATAAGGACTGCAAGGGCTGGTGGTGCAAGAACGACAAAGACGGCAAGCACGGCCATGACTCCGACAAGGATGGGAAGGATAGAAAGGACGGTAGGAAGCACGACAAGGACGACGACCGCCGTCACTAAACGCGCACCACTTGCCAAGACTTTCGCCGCACCGTTGACAACTTGACCTCGGACTTGATTTCCTGTACCAAGTTACGTTCCATTCCGCGCGATCCCGGACGCTTTCTAGCTGTACTTTGTACTCGATGATGATGTATCTACTCCGGTGACAATTGGACACAGCCGTGGTTTATGAGTTTCGTCCCCAGTGGCCCTGGATGCCGGTGATCGACGCACATATATGTACTTAGCTTTGCCATGGTATGCTGTCTTCGTCGCGTGCTAAATATCGCGCTGATTAGCACATACTCCCCGGACTGCTATTGCTAATGCCACCCCATACCATTCCTCGGAGTATATGTGCCAGATGCGAGCTGCTGAGTCTGGGGAGCATAAAGAATGAAGGGGAACGGAGGGTGACCGCTAGCAGTGGGTAGAGCCTTAAGCACTCAAGCTTCAAGTTTCGCAGCTCAAGTTCCGGAGCCACGCCTTCGCGGACCGGTACAAATTTCAGTGGATGTGCGATATTGCAGATACGGCGACGCACGAGAAGACAGAGTGGCCGGGCAGAATGGGAGGGGATCCAGTCGAAGTCCCGCGGTCGACTAGGAAGGCATCGCACACGCGGGCGGGGACAGTAGAGCGGGACAAAAGTGTAATATCATTAAACGCCAACTTGAACGCCGCGGTGAGATGGACGTGATACAAGACAAGATCGACTACGGGTACGGCATGCTCGGGACAACGGTATGTACAAACCGTATGTGCTCTAACCTAAAGCGGTGTCTTGCGCGGAGAGCCGGTGGGAGAAGGAACGGGGAGGTAACGAAGGGAGGGGAACGGGGAGAAGGGTAGGGAGACGATGGAGGCGGGGCGATTGACGGCCTACTCATCGATGTCGGCGAGCGAGCGCAAACCGATGTCGCCGAGCAACCCGCCGACTACGCTGCCGCCCTTGCCCTTGTGGCCCTTGTGACCCTTGCCCTTGGGCTTGGTCGACTTGTGGTGCGCCTTGTGATGCTTCTTGGCGCGGGCCTCGAGGCTGACGTCGTCGTCGTCGTCGAACTCGCGGGCCTCGAGGTCCTCGAGGTCCTCGTCGTCGAACTCACGGACCTCGACGTTGAGACCCCCGGAGCCGTGGACACCGAGGTCGCCGAGGATACCGCCGACAATGCCGCCGCCCTTGCCCTTGTGGCTCTTGTGTCCCTTGTGTCCCTTGCCCTTGGGCTTGGTCGACTTGTGGTGCGCCTTGTGGTGCTTCTTGGCGCGGGCCTCGAGGGTGTCGTCCTCGTCGTCGTCGAACTCGCGGGCCTCGATGTGGTGGTGCCCGCCGCCGTCTACGCGGTCGCCGCCCTTGCCCTCGTCACCCTTGCCCCCGTGGCCCTTGTGACCCTTGCCCTCGGGCCTGGTGAGCTTGTGGTGCGCGTGGTGGTGCTTGGAGCTGCGGGCCTCGAGCGTGTCGTCCTCGTCCTCGTCGAACTCGCGGGCCTCGATGTGGTGGTGCCCGCCGCCGTCTACGCGGTCGCCGCCCTTGCCCTCGTCGCCCTTGCCCCCGTGGCCCTTGTGACCCTTGCCCTCGGGCTTGGTGAGCTTGCGGTGCCCGTGGTGGTGGCCGGAGCTGCGGGACTCGACGTGGTGATGCCCGCCGCCGTCTACGCGGTCGCCGCCCTTGCCCTCGTCACCCTTGCCCCCGTGGCCCTTGTGACCCTTGCCCTCGGGCCTGGTGAGCTTGTGGTGCGCGTGGTGGTGCTTGGAGCTGCGGGCCTCGAGCGTGTCGTCCTCGTCCTCGTCGAACTCGCGGGCCTCGATGTGGTGGTGCCCGCCGCCGTCTACGCGGTCGCCGCCCTTGCCCTCGTCACCCTTGCCCCCGTGGCCCTTGTGACCCTTGCCCTCGGGCCTGGTGAGCTTGTGGTGCGCGTGGTGGTGCTTGGAGCTGCGGGCCTCGAGCGTGTCGTCCTCGTCCTCGTCGAACTCGCGGGCCTCGACGTGGTGGTGCCCGCCGCCGTCTACGCGGTCGCCGCCCTTGCCCTCGTCACCCTTGCCCCCGTGGCCTTTGTGACCCTTGCCCTCGGGCCTGGTGAGCTTGTGGTGCCCGTGGTGGTGGCCGGAGCTGCGGCTCGCCTAGAATTTACAAACGATCAGTAAGGATGGGCAAGCGCAAGGGAAAGGTAGTGAGGCGTACAAGACCGAGGTCACGGCTTTCGACAGTGCCGACCGGGGCGGACTGGACGGAGAGGGAAAGAGCGAGAACCGAGAGAACGAGAAGGCGTTGGAAAGACGGCATGATTGATCTCGGAGTTGGTGATTGAAAAAAGGTTCGTAATGGAAAGCCGCACAGCTAGAGGCGGTAGGTTAACATGGCGGTGGCAAGTTGAAAATGGAGTATATCGTTGGAACTTACCAGCTGAAGAGGGTCTGAAGAGAAGGAAGGTAGATGGCCCGAGGGGAAAGCGAAGACGAGCTGGAGATCTCAAGCGGATCATGCAGGCCTTTTATACCCAAGACGTGCGGAAATCTTCGATGTGACTTGGATGGGGCACCAGGGGGCTCCTGGAGGCTCCTGGAGGCTGGCATAGTGTGACCGTACACACATCCGAAGACACACATGGAAAGGGCTAACCTTAGAGCGTGCTAGATCAAAACGGGGTATGGAGTCGCCATGATGCCTGCTGTTTAGTGACCAACTCTCAAACAGTCTCCAACGCATGCATCCCAGCCATCAATCGGCACTCACAAAATAGAAGCTAGAAGCATCCGCGATGGCCGAGGCCCGAAAGCTAAGTAAGACACAGAGCCGTAGCCTTGGTTTGAGCTCTGGGAGGTGATACAACTGAGGCATGTTCTCTGTGGACGACTGCCTACACTCTCAGTAGATGTACAAGTTTTCAGTATTCAGTATGGCCAGATTGCGCGGTAAATGTGAACACAAATGTTACCGACGAGGAGTTTCTTAGTTCGAATAGTTGTGCTTTGAAACCCTGGATTGGTAAGGGTTGCATCTTGTGGCACACCCGGTGACCCATCACGGACGCCTCGCGATTGTCTGTCCTCATCCGGTCCTCATGCTGGCTGCATCCGAGATCCCCAGATGGCGCAGGCCGTGACATGCTTTTCGAATCGCCTTGCTGTCCTGCATGGCAGGGCGCTTAGAGGTGCACCCGTTAGGCCACGAGCACGTCGCGACCTGCGCCGTCTGCGAACGCACGCCGTGCTGGGCAGACGTCAGTCCACCGCCCCGATTAGATTTTCCGAAGATGCTTGTCGTTCTCTCAAGGATGAAAGTCCACATTTGCTGCCTGTAGTAAGAGGGATGTTTGGGAATTGATATTAATAGCCTTACAAAAGCGAGGAATGGACTACATTCTCACCTTACAGTCAAGACACCATGGCACAGAAGAGGCCGATCCGTGGATGTCGATCTGCCCCAACGAAGCTGTGTGCGCGGCATGCACAGACGAAGGACACTGGACAGAAGCAATCAAATCGCGAAGAACATGATCGAGTGCGTCATGATTTCGCTACTGTAATCCAAGTGGTCATTTGACATCCCCCACGCAGGACGACTTACAACGCGACCTTAGCCGAGCTCACTAGTCTTGATCGATCAAGCCCAGTGAGACCCACCCGATTAACCTAATAATCGGGTGGGTTACCTTGGGTACAAGGTGACTGCTGCTCGATAATTCGAGCGCCCTGGCTCCCGATCGTGTCATCCGGCTCGCCCCGACGTTCGCCCGGTTTTCCCGCTCGCCCCGACCGTGACGTTCTCGGACGTTTTTCCTCGCATTTGAGGTGAGATTGCACTACATAATCACTCTGAATATACATGAATACGTTTTGGATCCGCGTTAGTTATGTCTATTCAGAGCGATTATGTCTGAGTGCAGTACACGCTCCCGTAGCAATATGCACTTCGTCAGGACGGCGTCCCCGTACCCAAGGTTAGTGCCGCGTCCGCGCGGCAACTCTCTAGTTCTCACTGGGCGTCACAATTGGTACATAATCACATAGGCAAGTTGTTCTCAGCTTGAAAGATTAGAAGAGCTAGAACAACGTAAGTTCTACGAGCCAAACAACTCGTCACGCACTAATGATTATGATAGTAAATCAGGCCAAATACCGGTGGTCAATTTTGCTGCACGTTGACTAGGTGAACCGCGGTATGATCATGAAACTCAAAAGTACCACAAGCACCGTGTCAAGGCGGAGTTGGATATTTTACGGAATGCTGTCATCACAGGAAACGGGGAGCATAATCTCACTGAGGAAAGTGGTCCATTTGATGAGCCGTCAACTTGAATGATCGGTCTTCTGACGTTTGGTCTTCGTCGACCATGTTTGCTCGCGTTGCGCCTTCTTAAGATTGGCCCAGTGCACTTTCGGGGGCATCACGTGATCCCAGACCGTCACGCTCGGTCACTTTTGGCTGGGGAAAAAGACGCAAAAACTATAGGCTCAACGGATAGACTCTTACATTAAAATGTACGACCGTAACTTTGTAAAGCACTCGCGAATATACAAAGTTACGGTTCTCGATTTTCAAAATTGTTCTGCATGAAGGAGGAGATGCAAATGTTCTGTCGGCCATAGCGAATGGGCGTCTGATTATGTCCAAATCGGGTGACACAAAAATGGAAGCCGATCGCACCAGCTGGCAGTCGCTCCACTGCCGTAACCTTCCCCGCAAGAAGCATGCCGAAGCGGTCGCTGCGGGCTCGGTCCTTCTCTTCAATCAGCCGGACTTCCGAGATGTCGAGTCCCTGCTCGAGATGCATTGCAAGGCACGCGACTTCTCCGTCCTCTTCCTGCCGAAATTCCACTGCGAGCTCAACTGCATTGAGCAATGCTGGGGTTATGCGAAGCGCTTGTATCGCCAGGCACCGCCAACTTCTGCAGTGGCTGATCTCGAGCGCAATGTTATCGAAGCACTCGATGCTGTCCCGCTCCTTTCGATCCGCCGGTTCTACACACGTTCACACCGCTTCATGGATGGATATCGTCGCGGTTTGTCCGGGAGGCAGGCTGCATGGGCTGCGAAGAAATACCACAGCCACAGGGTGCTTCCTAATGACATCTTGGCAGAGCTCGATCGCGAGGGTATCACACCAACTTAAGTACTCCTTTACTCCCATTCATTCACATGCTACAGTATATTTATTCCTGGCTCGTAGTCGTACTAGTTGTACTAGCGGATTTGTCGGCCCTCCAAAAATGGCGCATCTTCTTATCCTGTACTTAACACGTCATATTAACCTTTACTTTCGTTCAGCCGCCCAATTCACGTGCTCAGTCACAGATGTCACAAGCCCCCGAAAGTGCACTGGGCCAATCTTATGCATGCCGCCCTTCCCATCACTGTCCTCCGCGTAGGATGCGGCTACATCGGCCGAATCGGACTCCAACTTGACGTCCGTCGCCTTTCGCTTCGACGATTTTGGTCTACTAAGACCGTCTTTCCGATTGCTGCCCTGTTCGGCTGCCAGTGGTTTCTTGCTAGCTGAAGGTGTCCACCTGCGGGCATTGCGGACGAGGGTGTTGATAAATTCGGCATCGTAGCCGACGCACGTCATGGTGTAAGTCCCCATTTCCTAACCTCCACGTCAGCAAGGGTCCACCGACGACGGGACTCGGAGATATCAGTTGCGTACCTCCTCTCCGCAATCAAATGCATCACTGATGTCCTCCTCAGTCACGCTGGCGCGTATGTGCTTCATCGATACCTTCGCGTCCTCGAGGTCCTCTTCCGTGATCTTGTAGTCAACGCCCTTCTCCTTGCGTATCCAGATCCTCGCAAGATTCTTGAACCCCCACTGTTGGCGGAGTATGCCCCTTGCCCAAGTACGACGGACCTAGGTACGTCGTCCATGAACCATGATTTAGCGGCATTGAATGGGACGCACCTCATCTTTCTGCTTCTTCCACACATCGGTTGTGAGCGACAATCCCGGCGCCATCTTGTACTGCCCCATGTACACCCACTGCGAGTGCGCGAGCCGGACGAAAAGCCGCCGTGGCTTGTTTATGTCCGGCGGCCACGTAACCCTCGCTCGGTTGCAAGAAAAGAACAGGCCCGAATGCCCTGGCTTCGTAGGTGCATGGGGAGCGAACTCCATGGTGAGGTACACCCAGTCGTCGAGGCCGTGCCACTCGAGCCAGTTGGCGTGGGGCTTGATGAACGTCCCGCGGCGGCATCCGCTGTAGAGACTGCATATGTACTTGCGGTCGAGCCCGACTTCCGCGACCTCCTTCGCCAGCGGGATTGGGTATCGGTGGTTGATCCCCTCCCAAGTGAGCGCGTCGAGGAGGAACTCGTCGCTGAGCAGCATTTCCTCTTTGACCTTGAAGTCCGGCTGACCACGTCGATATTATCATCAGGACAGGTGGCGGCCAGTAGGAAGCGCAAGCACTTACGTTGCGCAGATCCTCCAGTGCTGCATGTAGCACCTGGCCGACCATTGTCAGCTCAATTTCGTCCAAAGCTAACGGCAGGGGCGTGTTGTCATCTTCGCCCTTCGCCGTCGCATTCGCCGAGCCATCGCGATCGGCGACATCGACATCGACATCCGTCGGTTCTCGTGCATGTGCAGAATTGGGCGGCGGCTGTGGTTGAGAAGGACGGCCTCTGTTCTTCTGGATGTCCTTCCATGTCGGCAATACAACTTCTACTTTTGGGAGCACCCGGCCGTTGCGAATAATAGCGTTGATGAGAGGACGTTGTTCTACCTCCGATTCCTGTTCAACCTCTTGGGCTAAACTCTGATACAATCGTGAACGTCAGCCTCCGTCGGACTAGTACTAGAAACACGTACCATCGGAGTAGGGTTTGCTTTGTGTTTCGCCCCCCGGTCTGCGTCTCGAATGACAGGACGCAGAGTGAAGTCAACGTTCAAGGGAACAACCGAGGACAGATCCTCAGGCTCGCGTTTGGCCTCCTGTTTCACTGCAGTGTCCCCGAGTAAGCACGTCAGTTACATGCTCAAACTTCATCTCACGAAACGTTCACAGCACCGCCCCACCTGGTAGCTCATGGTGCTCATCGTCATCTTTCACTTTCTTGTCTAGAATGGATGCTTCGCTGTCCCATTTGAGGGCGAAGATAGTAGTACCGCTTGCCACGCTGAAGTTCTCCTGAATTAGTCCCGTCAGTTCCGCCTCAATAGCTAAGACAATCTTTACTGGCCACCTTACCTTTGCCAGCACGCCCGACTTGGACTTGGTGTGCATGTTGACTGACAGTGCCAGTGCGATCTTGGTGTCTACACGCTCCTCAACTTTACATTGTCCGAAGAGGAGTTTCCGATTTCAACATAGGGAGGCATTAAGCTGGCGTCTTCAGAGACTGCTGTCCGAGTGTCGCTCTGAGCTATGTCAAAGTGACCGTCAACTTCAATGAGTTCGATGGTCTCCTGCCGCCTTGTCACCGCCTAAACGCTCGCCGCGTGTTGAGCACCCGAGTCTCGTGACCGTGGATCAACGTCCCGTTTGTCAAATGGCCCGACGCTCCGCCTTATAAGTGCGAAGAAATCCTATGCGATGTCGCACAAAGTGGAGGTGGCAGCCTAGTAGTCCAGGCATATGAAAGGAATAGGGAAGGAATGACAGAGCGCAATAGCACTCTGGTCGCCCAATTATGGCGGCACCAACCGGCGCGGTCAAGAAGTACGAGTTTGATTCATAACAGACGACATTGACAAATGTTAGCGGAGAAACAAACACGACGCGAAACCTTTCAACTCGTCCTCTGGCGCTTGACAATCGCTGCCGTTCGCCTCGGTCGACCGGTCGAAGGGCCAGCCAGGCCCGCCGACACCGCCTGATAACTATCATCGCTGCCAGCCTTGACCTCCATTTTCACATCCACATCCTCTTCCGACTCCAAATCGGACTCAATCTCGATAGGTTTCCGCTTCGAGCCCGTCCCCTTGCCTTTCTGCTTCCCTTTCTGCTTCCCCTTCCCTGTCCTCTTCTGAGTCGACTTGCCTGACTCGGCGTTCTTCTGGATTTCCTCCCATGTATGTTGGTTACGGACGAGCACTTCGATAAACTCCGCATCATACCCTACGCATGTCATCCTGTACGTGCCCATCACCTGCGCTCACGTGCGGCTCATCAAATTCACCGAATACTGAAGGCAGTTCGGATGCTCACCTCTTCGCCACGATCAAACGCGCCAGTGACGTCCTCCTCCGTGAGCTGACGGCGAATGCTCTGGATCTGAGCTTTCCCTTCATTCCAGTCTTCTTTGGTCAACTCATAATCGGCGCCACGCTGTTTCCTGAACCAGATCCTGATACAGTTGGTCACGCCCCATCCCGCTCGCAGAATGCCTTCGGTCCATGCCTAGCGCACCTGTTGTTAGTCTGTTGACGCCATCCGTCTACGAGAACAGAAGTCAGGGGCGTACCGCATGTTTCTGGCGTTTCCAGAGATCGGTGGAGAGGGTGATCCCCGGCTCCCGCTTGTACTGGCCCATGTATACCCACTTTCCGGACTCGACAAGCACGAACGTGCGCTCGATCTTGCCCCGTGCCTCCGTCGCGCGGCCCTCTTCCGAGAAGAACAGACCCGAGTGCCCGGGCCTGGTCGGCGCGTGCGGGTTGAAGTCAAGGCTCAGGAGCATCCAGTCGTTCAGTCCGTGCAACTCCAACATCTCAGCTCGCGGCTCGGGGAACGTCGCCGGTGATTGCCCCTGTAGAGATGGCTGATGTACTTGCGGTTAAGCTTGAATTCGGCGACTTCCTTGGGGAGCGGGATAGGGTACTTGTAGTTGATGCCTTCCCACGTCAGCGCGTCGAGGAGGAACTCGTCACTCAGGAGCAGCTCCTTCTTCACCTTCGCGTCGGGCTGTGCACAAACACGTTCAACCCCCGTCGGACAGGAAATACAAACGCGATGTGGGCATACGCACGTTTCGCAGGTTCTGGACGGCGGCCCGCAAGACCTCCCTGGCTTCGATGGGATCGTGCTCTTCCAGCGCGAGGAGCGGTTTCACGTCGTCCTCCGGCTCGGGCTTAATGACGACAGAGTCCTGGCGGGGTGTATGGAGTGCGTTCGCTGCTCCTGGCCGACTACGCGGTGCCTGCTGTGCCTGGGCCGCCCGGGCGGCCTTTTGTCAACGGACGTCCTCCCACCTTGGCAACACAACCTCCACTTCGGGGAGTACTCGACCGTCACGGTAATGACGTTGAGGCTGGGGCGAAGGTTGAGATTGAAGGGGAGGCGGAGGCGGAGGCAGGAGTTCTTGGTCTTGGTCCAAGTTCTCTTGCCCAAAGTTAATGTCCTAGGTTCCTCGTAACGTCACTGAAGTCGGGCTATGTGCGCGGAACGAACGTACTAGATCATTGACGATACCTTCGAACTTCTTCCTCACTGGACTCGGCCGCGGGATGTAGCGCTGTCCGTCGGGGTGGTGTTCCCAGAGGCGAGTTGGGGAGAGCTTTGAGTTCACCTCGCGCTTGGTGTGCGGCTGTTTGGTATCTTCCGATTTGATGTTCGTCGGCTTATCATCGTCGCACTGGACTGATAAACAGTTATTCAGACGAATACCAGCCCTTGGGAGCCTGAGGGCGATTGGGTCCGGATCAAATCCCGGCAGGATCGCGATGCCGCCGACCTTTGAGTGTTCCTGTCTGTGCTGTGCATCATTCGTACTGTCAGTGGAAATGTGACCGACGGACCCGTGGTGAGCACACCTTTGGCTCCTCGCTATCGATCTTCAACTTGTCCTCTTCACGATCTACTTTCATTCTGCCTCTTGTGGAAGATTTTCTCGACTTTACATTGCGCGCGGACATCTTAGGAGCCGTTTGAGGTCGTCTTGATTGCGGGAGACGAGGATTATCGATGGTCGTCGGGGTTGCATGCTGGCAGGCTCGAGGCTTGGGACTCGGGACTTCATGCCGGCCGATGGTTCTGAAGGGCCGCTCAGACTGCTAGTCCGTACCGGCGTACGCATCGCAAGCGAGTAGGGGCCACGTGACCGTGTGTTGCCACTCTTGTTGGGAGGCGACTCCAACTCGCTCAAGTCTTCTCTGGTCTGGGCCCTCGACTTCCGCTTTCACTCGTCGCGATTTTGGTTCACCCAGCGCCCGGAAGTGGAGGAGGGTTGACGATCACGACACCGCTCGTCCCCAGATATCTCGGCACATACAGGAGAAAGCGACCTGCTCGCTGGCAGCTTGAGCTTCTTTCGTTATGCACCACGACAATCCGAAAGGAGTGAGGCCGACGCCCAGGCCCCAGCATGCGGTAGATCAACACTCGATAGCGAAGTGGGACGATCATATTGGCAATGCATATTGGGAGCCGTTAACATGCCACCTCGAAAACAAACACGACGCGAAACCTTTCAACTCGTCCTCTGGCGCTTGACCATTGCCGCCGCTCGCCTCGGCCGACCGGTCGAAGAGCCAGCCAAGCCCGCCGACGTCCCCTGATAACTATCATCGCTGCCAGCCTTGACCTCCATTTTCACATCCACATCCTCTTCCGACTCCAAATCGGACTCAATCTCGATAGGTTTCCGCTTCGACCCCGTCCCTTTCCTTTTCCTCTTGGGTTGCCCTCCGCGCGGGGCCCCTTCCTGTTCTGCCTCAAGTTCCTTCTGCCTCTGTTTTTCTTTTTCGAGTTTCTTCTGTTTCTCAAGCTCGGCCCACTTGGGCGCGTTGCGCGCGAGCACCTTGATGAACTCAGCGTCGTACCCGACGCACGTCATCCGATACGTCCCCATTTCCTGGTCGCGCGTCGCCTAGAGCTCAGTTATGCCGACCGGTGTATTTCGACCAGTACACTCACCCCCTCGCCACGATCGAATGCGCCGATGATGTCTTGCTCGGTGAGGTTGGCCCGAATATGGTCGAACCTCGTGGCCATCTTTTCTTCGATCTCTTGTTCTGTGATCTTGTAGTCCGCGCCTCGCTGTTTGCGGAGCCAGACCGTCACGCAGTTGTATTCGCCAAAGTCTTTTCCAAGGATGCCTTTCGCCCAGGCACGTCGCACCTGTGTGTCGCCCCCATGTTAAGTCATATGACAGGGCGTCACGGTGAGGGATGGATAATAAGGGAAGAGAGCGCACCGCGGGCTTCTGCTGTTTCCAGGCCCCGGTTGTGAGAGACACGCCGGCCTCAAACCTGTATTGGCCCATATAGACCCACCGGCCAGAAGCGATGCGGATGAAGATCCGGCGAATCTCGTCCTCATCTCCCCCCGAGGCTCTGTAGCTCTTAAAGAACAGCCCTGAGTGTCCGGGCCTGGTGGGCGCGTGGGGGTTGTAGTCGAGCCTTAGGAATGTCCAGTCGTTCAACCCATGCCACTCTAGCTTGTCGTCCTTCAACTTGGGGGTGACCGCCTGGGAGCTGCCCCCGTAGAGGTGCGAGATGTACTTCCGATCGAGCTGGAACTCGGCGATCTCCTTCGGAAGCGGGATAGGGTACTTGTAGTTGATCCCCTCCCACGTCAGCGCGTCGAGGAGGAACTCGTCGCTCAGGAGCATGTCCTTCTTCACCTTGACGTCGGGCTGTATACAAACATGATGGCACACCGACATATTCGTTAACATGGCGTTCAGCCGATTCCAGAGGCGGAACGCAAACGCAACATCAGCGCACGCACGTTTCGCAGGTTCTGGACGGCAGTGCGTAAGACCTCCCTGGCTTCGGCGGGGTCATGCTCTTCCAGTGCCAGGAGTGGTTTCACGTCCTCAGGCTCGGGCTTGATGAATACTGAGTTCTGGCGGGCTGCTTGGTCTGCGCCCGGAGCTCCCCTTGGCTGACGCCGCTCCCGTCGCGCCTGGACAGCACGGGCGGCCTTTTGCCGACGAACGTCCTCCCATCTCGGCAACAGTACTTCCACTTCGGGGAGTACTCGACCGTCACGGTAACGACGCTGAGCCTGTCGCTGAGGCTGGGGCTGGAGCTGAGGCTGGGGCTGGAGCTGAGGCTGGGGCTGAGGCTGAAGCGAAGGTTGAGGTTGAGGTTGAGATTGAGGTTGGGGTGGAGGCGGAGGCGGAGGCGGGAGTTCTTGGTCTTGGACCAAGTTCTCTTGCCCAAAGTTAACGTCCTAGGCTCCTCGTAACGTCACTGACGTCGGGCTATGTGCACGGAGCGAACGTACTGGATCATTCACAATATCTTCGAACTTCTTCCTCACTGGACTCGGCCGCGGGATGTAGGGCTGTCCGTCGGGGTGGTGTTCCCAAAGGCGAGATGGGGAGAGCTTTGAGTTCACCTCGCGCTTGGTGTGCTGCAGCTTGGTATCTTCCGATTTGATGCTGGTCGGTTTCTCATCGTCGCGTTTGGCTAACGAACAGTTAGCTCAACTATCACCTTGAAGCTCGATACATGCTCACTTCCGCCAGAGACGTCAGGAGGTTCGTCTTTCTTGACTGATGCTCGGAGAGCAATTGGGTCCTGATCCAATCCCAACGGGATCTCAGTGATCCCCCAAACATGGGAGTGTTCCTGTGTTTGCGTCGTTAGTGTCGCCAGGAGGAATACAGGAGCTGTTGTCAGCGCACCTTGGTCTCCTCGCGACTGATCAAGTTCGACTTGTCCTCGTTCTCTTCTTTATCTACTTTCACTCTTCCTCTCTTGCCAGAAGACTTTCTCGACTTTGCCGGGCGTGCGGACATGTTTGAGACTGTCGTAGGACCTCTTGACTGTAGCAGGGGATGGATATCGATGGCCGTCGAGGTCGCATGCTGGCAGGCTCGCTTAGGATTCGCCTTCGATGCTTCTGTAGCGTGGCAAGTCCGTACGCCGAGCAAGCGAGCAAGGGCCACCGACACGTGACCGAAAATGCCACAACGTATCTGGCTCCAAAGAACCTGAACGTTGAACTGGCTCTTGAATCTGATAAAATTCGCGACACTTATTGCCGTAAAGAACGTAACTGCCAATGGCCAGGGAACGTGATCGCCACGTTTGACACAAAAAGACCTCCAAACTCACAGGTAAGTATCCGCTGGGTATCCGTCTGCACACGGTTCGCCGTTTTCGGAACAGACTGCCTCAGAAATCGATCAAAACCGCCTCCGTCGCCCTCAGATCCAAACCCGTACTCAACACCACCGTCTCCCTCACTGCAATCCCCGCAGGCCTCGGATCGCCCGGCGTCTCGAAGCTCTGCCCCGCAAACGTGACGTTCGCGAGGTCGTCCGCGTGCTGGATCACGAGCCTCCGCGCCCACGCCGTTCCCTCGAGCCCCCCAAAGTCGATGTGCGCGGACGGCCGCGTGCCGGTGCTCGTTGTGAGCCACGAGTGGAGGTTGACGAAGACGGCGCGCGCGAGCTGCCCACCCTCGAACGCGGCGTACCCGGACACGTTCGAGTCGTTCACGGCGAGCTCGACGAGCTGCGAGTCGCCGCCCGTGGCGCCGATAAAGTTGTTGATCAGGATGCCGGCATAGTACGCGGGCTGGACGTGCGGCGGCTGGGGCGGGTCGAGCGGCGAGCCGTCGACGATGGAGCGGTTCAGGCTGATGGGCTGGAACTGTGGACAGTGGGGGTTCACATTCAAGGTGCGGGCTCAGCGGGGAGTTCGGTCTTCATGCGAGAGTGGGGGACTTACGAAATTGTACTTGAACCCGATGCCTTCGTGGAAGAATGCCTGTTTGATGCCCAGAGTGGCCGCCTGGAGTGTGTAGTCCACAACCCAGAGCGCGATGCCGGCCGTGTTGCTCACACCCGGTGCGCCGTGACACGCAATGCTGTTGGTCTCGCTGCGAGGAGGCCCATCAGCACCCGATGTTACGTATGAGCGCGCGAAGCATGGAGGCATACCCGAGAATGTATGTTAGCCCTTGTTCATGTGTTGCCGCGATGTCGTCATTGAAGACAGAGAGGTTGCCGCGAACAGCAGACTTGCTGAGGAAGGACACGAGCGGGAAGTTGCCTCCCTGGCAGAAGAACCCAGAGTAGTGGTGTTGCGAAATCCTGGAGGTCACACGACGCTTAAAACCTGTTTTTTTTTTCCGACGCGCGCATAAGAAGCACTCACACGGAGATGCCCTTGCCCGGGGCGCTGTCGAGGATGCCGAGGTCGAATATCTCGCGCGGCGTGAACCCCTGGTTCGCGAACGACGCACCCTGCAGCGTCACCGGCCCCGTATTGCTCGCGATCCCCGCCGCCTCCGCCACCGGCCCCGCGACCGATATCCAGTCCGGAACATAGTTGTCCACCGTGTAGCTTTGGGGGCGCAGGCCGTTGTTCGAGTACAGATCCGCCTCGTTGCCCACCTCGATCCGATCTAGGACGACCCCGGAGAGCACAACAGCGGCAGACTGGAACGCCTTGATGATTGACTTCGCCATGTTCACCGCGTTCGTCACGTTGTCCGCGCCGAAGTTCACCCCCCATGTCATGTGCGTCCCTGCGGGGAGGAAGCGCGAGAGCTGGTAGTACGCATCGCCGACCGTGATGTGCGTCGCCTCGGGGAATGGAGTGATGGTGTTCGGCGGAGGGAACTGGTCTTCGTTGATCGTGGTGGTTGGGGACCAAAACGTCTTGTCCTCCAAGTTGGCGCCAACGCGGATGTCCGGCGTTGTAC
Source organism: Polyporus tsugae (assembly GCA_024305745.1). NCBI lineage: Eukaryota > Fungi > Basidiomycota > Agaricomycetes > Polyporales > Polyporaceae > Polyporus > Polyporus tsugae. Next base: position 298,249 of record JAHRBS010000010.1, on the reverse strand, counting down.
CCGTAAGCTCGGCGTAGTTGAGCAGGGCGTTGGTCGTGAAATCATTGGGCGCGTCCGTCCCGACCCAGTCCGGCCATCTGTCCTGCTCGATGGAGAAGGAAACGAGTGTGGGGGAGAGGGTCTGCGCTACGGATGGCGCGGAGCGGGGGACGGATACGTTTATCGCCGCCACAGAGTCCAAAACGGGAAGGAAGAGGGCGGCAACAGCCAAAAATTTGGTGCTGCGGCGCGTCATGGTGCAAAGGCGAGGGCGAATGCCTGGGCAGTACATCAGTGAACAGGGCGCACTTTATATCCATCCCAGCGAAGCCAGAGGTGAAACTCCGTCCGTCATGCTAAACATTCCGTCCAAGTCGATGGGAAGCAAGCTGTCCTGCAGCCGACCACACCGTGACCACCGGCAACACTCGTTCCTCGTGTGATGGGCACGGCTCTGGTTGGAAGGGGGGAAGGTCGTGACACTGCCGGATGCCACCCATGAACGAGGTCCAGACTTTGCCAAATATAGCATGTACCATGCGTCCTCGCAGATTATCACTAATAAAATGGAGTAAGAATTTTTGAAACACAGAGATGTACAAAATGCATACATGGCGTATATGGCAGCGCTCCCAACCACAGAATCGTCTGTAACACAAGTACGATGCCCCAGGTGCCCCTGATGACGCAATTTTCCACAGGGAGCACGGTCTTTCTGCAGCTGTCTGGGGATGAGGGAAGTTCTGGGGTAATGCGCCGGATGCGACATCATTGTGAGAGCACTCACCTCGAATATAGCTATCGTAGATCACAACGGAAGGTCTGTGGGATAGAAAGTTCTATCCGTCAGGCAACGTTTTTGCTTTACGGAAGCAGGAACGATCCGTGCAGGTCAGTGTTTCGAGTCCGACGCCCCATTCGTCTCGCCGAGCATCAGCATACATTCTCGGTGACCGAGAAAGTACCATTGGCAGGAGAGCTCCGTGCAGTGTGCCTCTTCGCATGTGCGGACCAGGGTGGGTCTATTTTCATACCAACAGTCCTTCTGGTTCTCGGGTTTTGGTTATCACACAACATCGGAGCTTGCATGGTTGTGCACAAACAAGATCACGACCTGTGGTCATGGCATGCTCACTTCAAGCGAAGCCATAGACTCCGGAAACATGCCATTCATTCGACCCATCCACCAGGCACGCAAAGAATTACTCATATTCTATTACTTTACTTACCTGGAAGTCATAGTAATCTTCCAACGCTGATTGCGTGGTATATGCTAGTATGGCCATCTTGAACGGAAGAGCCTGAGTCCGCGACCACCACGGAAGTGGCCCTATGGGGTCGCTCGACCAATCTTGAACTTCTTCAACGAGTCTCTGGAGACATTGGGATCCACAGAGGTAGAATATGAGAGGAGGATTTGCAAGTCGACTATATGTATGTGTCGACCGACGGTGTTGCACTGCCATGGTGGGTGGGAGGCAAGTCGCAGCAGACCACCACGTGCAAGCCACGTGACAAACCTCGTAAGTAATTGGCCAGGCTAAGGCGCTTACACACTCACAACCGGACGCAATGGCGGCGAAGTCAAAAGCAAGGTAAATGTTGTATGCGAAGTGCTTTCTACATGCGCTGACCGCATATATGCACAGGACCATGATAGTGCGGATGATCTCCACCGCCCAGACGGGCTACTTCTACACCACGCAGAGGCTGCGGCTGGGTCCTAGGTTAGCAGCGGTAAAGTACGATCCCCGAGGTGCGTAAACTGGTTCTGTCTCTCGAAAGCGTTTTTCAATATTCCTTGCGCATCCAGTGAAGAGCCGTGTCTTGTTTGTGGAGAGCAAAAAGACGGCAAAGAAGTAGACGGCGTTGCCAGCAAGACTTCGTACACCACCGATCCGCTGTTGCTCGTCTGTCAAACACCTCCCAACTCCTCTTTACACACCCGTCTCTCTTCCACCTCCTGGCTTTGGCCTGTCAAGAACCCTTCTGCCTTTACGGCTCTCCAAGATGGGCGCGGTTTCTCAACACTTATGTACGGCGTGGAGCGGCGGTATACCATAGTGCAGCAATAGAGATGTCTTCACGGAGGATCTCGGTCATTCAGGTGCGATGTTGACCTTGTCATATCCCTGCTGTCCTCTGCGAACATGCACGACAGCCGTAAGAGAGCCACAACACGCCGGCGTAGGCCCTCGGTGCGTCCAACTTTGAAGAAAGCTCCCCTATACTTTTCCATCCACTGCTGGACTCTATAAAGAGCTCTGGCTTCAAACAACTACCTCCGTCATATCCCTGACTTGGTCCTCCTTTCACTAGCCCCGTTTCCTACGAGGACGTCGGTGGACTCGAACTCGGTTCCTCGCACATAGTGAAGATCAGGTGTCGGAGGTCGAGCGAGCTGAGCCCGATGATGATGAACTTACTGTTCGTTCACGAGTACATCGGCGAGTCCGTCTCCACATGCCTGGAACGACGTGCCAACATCAGCACGGTATGTTCACGTCTCGCGGAGATCAAGTCGGTGCGCGGTCAAAACCGTGTTGTGCAGACTTACGCATACACCCCACGACGTATGCTCGCCCCCCCTATTCGTACAAGGTCCGCTCAGCCTGTTCACACCTGCGGAGCACTTCCGGCGGGTCGTAACACTCACCTGACGCCAGTGACGGACACAGACGCGAAATGTCCGTCTGCCTTCCAGACGAGCGGCATGACACTGACCGGGAAGAACGGCCTCGAGTCGCTGACAACTCCGTCGTTGCATTCGACAGGGTCCCGCTGCGACGGGAACCGTCAATGTTTTATGACCCGGCAGGGCGAAACTTGTATCCACCGGACTCACCCGCTCATGGCGTAACGGCCCCGTGGTGCGGATGCTGGAGGAAGAGTTCAACTCCCCTGCGAAGAGCGCCTTAAACGGGGTGGGTGGAGGAAGAGGGCTCTTTGCGGACGCCATTGCCGTCGACGCAGTAACGATGACAGCAAGCCGCGAAAGGAACAAGGAGTAGCGCATCTTGGAGCTGCCGGTGTCCACGACGTGTTCTTGGATGTGAGTGTTCAGCCTGTCCTTCAACCTGATGCTGTGGCTGATAGTGAGAAAGCAATCACCGCCTCCTCCTTCCTCTTCTGCGAAGCGGCATCACGCCGTGCATCTGCTTATGTGTGGCACACGAGCAATGTCGGCGGCGTGCGTTCGTCATTTGGCGTCGCGTAGACCGGAGTCGAAGAATGGTAACATTAGCCTTGTTCTCGCTCTATGTGTAAAGTCTCACATCAACCTCTGTCAATGGCAGGCATGTTTGGTGTTTATACTGGGCGAGAAGGTGGAAGTACTGACACGTCGATGATAGTACATCAAATGTTCGGCGGCGCATACATGACTCTCATACTATTTATTGAAGCGGGCGAGGTCGGGTGCTGGAACGACAGTGGTGACAACTTATAATGTACGTGTACTCGTTTGTTTGTGCATTACTCGCATCTTTACGAAGCGAACTGAAGTTGACGATTGTCCCGCCGGTCGTCGAATATCAAAACCAGGACCAAATATCCCTACCTCCTATGTCCAGTTCAGAATTGCAGCATCACAAATGACAAACAAAGACAAATGCAGCATTGGACGCACTTCCCCTCCCCAATCACCTAGTGTCAGTACTTCGGCCTACCTATAGATGGATGCGGCAACGACAAGTCCGCACCACCACCCTCATATACGTCCTTTTCGCGGCCAGTGTGCATTCCTAACTTGACACTGGGTTGCTCCTGCTGTGGATGCTGCTCGTGAAATGATTATGTCTTGATGAAGAACGTCCGCGCGCCTTGAGTGCGAAGATGGGAGAACGGAACGTTAACATGACTGTTAAGACCATTAGCTGCAATACATAGCCTGCCAAAGGAGCTCGAGGTGTTGTGCCGGATATAATATTATATATGTAACTTGGGGTTGAGAGACGTTGAAATGTGATGGTCGTAGGTAACACAGATGTACAGCGACGTACAATATAGATAACACGCATTATGTGCACATACAGAGTCTGCTACAATGAAACACCGCTACGTATTTACAATCGGGAGATGGCCCTGTCGTGGATCATGTATCATGATGGAGCGGACATCCTGCGAGAAAGCGGGTTTGAATCTTGATACCGCCGCCGCGCCCGCGCAGGCAGGTTACATATGTGCAAGCGCGACGCAGCGACAAGAGGCCATCACAACGTCCACCATTCGCCTCCTCCTCTCGTTAGTCCGCTTCAACGAGCTCAAGGTAGCTCTCAGGGACGAGAGCGTGCCCTCCCTCCCCGCGTTCCACGACCGCCCATCCGACGCCACCCCCTCGCCCGACGACGTGCACGATCTGCTCCTCTTCCAGCGCCATCTCTGCCGTACCTTCTGGCTCGAACACGTACAGGGCACGATACATTCCCGGGATGAGCTCTTCATCCTGTGCGTCTTCGTAGCTGTACTCCTCATCATCGTACTCCTCCGTGGGCGAGGACACGTTGAAGTTCTTCTCGAGATCCGACTGCGACGGTCGGCTGCCGTCCTGCTGCGCACCGTCACCAGCGCTGCCCCACGAGAAGCGACTGCTGAGCGTATTCCACTGGTACCGGCCCCAGTCCCCGGGTCCCTCGTCCTCGTCCTCGTCCGCGCGCGAGGAACCGGCCGACGACGCGGACGCGGTGGAGTATGTCGACCAGCGTCGTCGGGGCCGGTTCGCGCGGGGAGCGTCAGAACCGCCACCTGCGTGCCGCTCGTCCGAGGGTGGGAAGGCGAAATCGCGGATCTTGAATAACAGCGTGCGGGGTTTGGGCTGCAGCGGAGACGGTATGGGGATGAAGGAGGTCGTGGAGGAGGTGGGCGGATCGGGCTCGTGCAACGGCTGCGGGAGCAAGGAGGACCCTTTCGACTGGCGCCGCAAGCGGGCCATCGAGGAGTGGCGAGAGAGCGCCGCCGACGTTCGTCTTGAGACGGCGGGGCTCGGGGGTGCAGGGCGGGAAGAGGTGAGCGAGTCACGATTTGAATTCGAGGGGCTCGCGAGCACACCGGCCACTGCTGCGCACAGCGAGACCGGTGGTTCCGAGGTGAGTGGGGGGTCGGGCATGGTGATCTGGGTCGTCGGCGTTTTGATTTGGAAGACGGACGCTGGGGTGGGGGTGGTGGGCGATGCGACGGACATGCTTACGGATAACGGTGGTGGGCTCAGCGTGCCCGTCGGGGTAACAGCACCGTCTCCGTGGGGCATATTGTCCTTGTTGTCGGAGGGCTCGCGGGCGCCGTTGAGGCTCTTGCAAGACAACGGGCGCAATGCGAACTCGTGTGCGCCAAGACGCGGCGGGGGGTAGAATGGCGATCCTGGGGAGGGGAAGGGTGAACTAGACGCTCTCTCGACTGGAAGCGTTAGACGCAGTTCTGGAATCGCAGATGCACACAATAGAATAAGCTCGACGTTTCGTCCACTCTTCTGGCGCACATACCGGGGGTCTCCTGTGCGACGACGGAGGCCATGGATTCCTGAGGCTTTTCACCGCGGGCGGTGTTCCTTGAAGTTGTAGTGTTCCTGGTAGTGGTAGGGGAAAGTGGCTGGGGCTGCTCGTCGAGGTTCGCGATGAGGAGAGATTTCAAGAAATTCCAGACAGGCCAGAAAAGCGGATAAATCCAATTCAGACTCCGAAGGGGCGTTTGCTATGGCAATGTCAACTCAGAATCCTCATTTCGTCACATAAGGGGGGATAAGTACCTTGACCGTCAAAATAGACCAGATATTCCCCATCGCCAAATGTGCGTCTTGCTACCGACGGTCAACGTCGTTCTTGGGATCTTCTGGCTGCTGGTGCTCGCTTGCCTATGGGAAGGAACCTGCTCTCGTTTTCCACCCAGCATTTTCAAGGCATGGGGAACTGCAGGCGCGTCGTCAGCGCAGCAAAACCATGAGGATGTAGGGAGGAGGCCACAGGCAGGATCAGCATGGACGGTGAATCAATGGAAAGGCTACTCTGTCTCGTACATCTGACGTAAGTCCTGTTGTGTACTGTCACCACGCTGGCTGTATGCGCTTCTGTCCAGGAACGTGTGGCTTCAGTCACCCAACCTCTTACTTGTACAGTGTAAATGAAGATACTACGCACTGGAGCATCGTTCAAGCAGCCTTCCTGTTGCTAGCCTACATGGTGTTGCCAGCGATACACCTATGTATGCGATCGAGAAGACGGTGAATGAGCGAGACGTGGTGCGTCTTATGTGCGGTGAGTCCCTGGCCATCTCCAAATACCTATCTCCGTGCCTTGGACTACAAGACTTCTATCACACTCATGTGCTACGGATCAAACCCCTTAAACCGTTGCCGCATGGCTCGCCCTAGGTGGTGAATGTCGGCATACCTAGTGCCCTCATGGTGACTATGGCCACCCAGCATCTTTTGAAAGATGCTGTATGGTCGAAATTAGAGCTTTCTCTGTCAATGCGTTCCATTGTGCTGAGGAGCGGTCTTTGCAAATGATTTTGTTCGTGTATGCGGTCGCATTGCTCTTCGGGGCCACCAGTTGGCAGTTACTTATGACGCCCCTCAGCACCTACGGATTGACGACAGCGAAGATTTCGACTTCGCGTCGCTTAGGGGCCATGCGTGGGCCATGCGCTGCACAGTGCAGGGCCCATGTGGCATGGGCGATACAGCCGGAACAAACATCGTTCATCCCTTTTCAGTCGTAGCTTTGCAGCTTCCCGTCGAACCTACTGTAGGATTCTCCACCATCCGTTTACGCGAAATAAACGCCCAAGTCGAGAACCATTGCGTTCAACACCCACATCAATGAACCACCTTCCTCGTCGCCATTGATCGTTTTTGTGACGCGGGATGTCCTCGCATTCGAATGCGTCGTCTGGATTTGATTTGCGGCCTTTCAGCCAGAGGCCTATGCCCTGCGCCCGACACCCTTACGGAGTAGATCCGAACGGTGGGCCGGACAACGCATGTTTTTGGCGTGCAGGCGTGCCATTGAAGCTTCCCCACCATTGACACATTTGGCGACGGCGTGTTCGTGAACGGCTCCGCGGATATCTTTCTGAACGCTGACCCCAGGGGTCCCGGGTATTGCCTTGTCGGGCAAGTAAGAAACCGAAGTGGGTCCTACGGGTCCGGGACAATGGGCGATCGAGGTTACGGCAAGTCGTGGTTAGCATGCTTGTCCAAGACAACCATCACAACGCTGGCCGATCGCGAGGCTTAAGCGCATTTTAGCCGTGAAGCATAGACGGTGCGTGTTATGAACGTCTAACCGCCTGTTTGGGTACTGACGCACCCCTGCAGCTAGGAACTGTCAAGTAACGACGAAATGTATTCGTCGATAGGATGGGAGGGTCGTCCTAACTCTCGAGAAGTGCCGACGACGCCTCGGATCATGCCTTCGGTCTCTTCCTGGGGTTGACCAGTCACCTCAGTTTGCAGGCCCCCATTGGATCAGTGCAACGTACGTCCCTACCCCTGCCTTCACACCAATCAGTCTGAATAACAGGGAAAATGCAGAGCTTTGGGAAACTAGAACTCTTGGTGCAGGTGGTCTCCGCTATTGCTTCGTGGACTTTTCCATATTGAGATGCGAAAATGCCGAACGCAAGCGATTAGAAGGCTTGGATTGAGGCATCACAACCATCAATACGATCATGACATACTCTTTATATACTTGGTATCTTCGTTTTGTTTAACCGCTCCCGATCTCCTCTTCTACGTATCTAACAAAAAATCTACTCCATCTATAATTCTTTGACGCTCAGCTGAAATACTTTGGGAGGATGTACGCGAGCTTCTGTCGATCCTCGGGCTTCTGTTGCTCCGAACGCGGCATGATCGAGTATTGCATCGAGCCAACTTCCTCGATGAGGAGATCACCCTGTGCCGCAGCTCCGTTGAGTTCGTCGAGGACTGTCGCGGCAACGTCCCGGGAGAGCTTCGCGTTCGCGTGCAGGGTCTTGAACACCTCCGCCGCAGTCACCGTGGACTCGTTCTCGCGCCACGAGTCGTAGTCGGTGACGGTCGCGATGAGAGCGTACCCCAGCTCGGCTTCCCGCGCGAGCTTCGACTCCGGGAGAACGCTCATGTTGATGATGTCTCCGCCCCACTGGCGGTACATCCTGCTCTCCGCCCGCGTGGAGAACTGGGGACCCTCCATGCATACGATCGTCCTGCCCGTGTGCAACTTCGGCTTCGTCACGCGCGTCGCATCCTCCTCGCCCGCCTCCTCGAGCACCTTCCGCACGCGGCCCTCGAGCCAGGCGATGAGCCTGCCGGCGAACGGGTCCCCGAACGCGGCGTGCGCGACGACGGAGGTGCCCTCGAAGAAGCTTGCGGGACGGACACCCTTGGTGCGGTCGATGATCTGGTCGGGGAGGACGAAATCGCCGGGGGCGAGGTCCTCGCGGAGCGAGCCGACGGCGGAGAAGGCGAGCACGGCGCGGACGCCGAGCGACTTGAGGGCCGCGATGTTCGCGCGCGAGGGCACGGCGGAGGGCGGGATCGAGTGCCCGACCCCGTGGCGCGCGAGGAAGGCGACTTTGGTGCCCGACGGCAGGGCGCAGATGGCGATGGGGGAGCTGGGGAAGCCCCACGGCTGCACGGGGGCACGTACGCCTTTGGTCAGCATTGGCGACACAGACGCAGAGGGCTTGGCCGTGACATACTGTCTCTGGGTTTACATGTTTCCTGTGGGCGGTTTTGAGTGCGGTGGTATGCGTACGGGTTGCGCAGGGGTACTTACAAAAGCGTCAGGTTGTCGAGGTTGTACAGGCCACTTCCACCGATCACGCCGACAAGCACTACAGACGGTCAGGTCATCAGTAGTGCTCCAAGCATTATAGAAGAATATCCAACCATTCGCGTCATCTGCACTCATTTCTATGGCTTGGCCTCTATGAGAATATCTTGTATGGCGAAGGTGAACGGCTGAGAAAAACCTGTGGCGGGACCATGCCATGATGCGCGGATGTAGCAGAATCGATGGTGCGATAAAATCATGGTACTAGCGCCCGAAGGATTGCGATTTTGGAGTGATTGGGCGGACTCTGCGATCGTCACTGTTTCTCATACCTATGGTCCGCGAGTTTCATTTCCTGTTTAATGTCTGAGCGACGTAAGTACGTTCTGTTGCGTTCGTAGTAGATAACCAAGCAAGATTAAGGGAGTAAGTCCGCAACGTTGTCATTTGTACTACTACTACTAGGCTTCAAATTGTCTCCTCTTTCCCACCGTCCCGGTAACTGCCATCGAGTCTTCCAGTGCCTCGTGTAGGCCTCATTGCTGAGGACGTTATCATTCAGAATTTCAGCACACTGGTCGACTGCAGACCTTGACCGTCCTGACACTAACATGCCTCCAAGTCGGACCCGCCCACTGGCGCAATCAGCCGTCAAGACGTTGGCTGTTCCAAAGGAGGAGGCTGAAATCACCTGCAACCTGGCCAGGCTAAAGCTTTCGGTAAGTCTTCGTATCACTACCCGATCCTCAGCTCGACATCTGTGAATATGCAGAAGCAAGATGGAGAAAACCAGCCGACCGGTACAAGACGGACACCATTGAAACAGATTCTGAAACTTGACGCCGATGTCAAGCCGATGGTGAGCACGTCACGATTGTGATCTCACAGATGCCATGTTGAACGCGCCATGGTTTCCAGCGCCCCACGATTCCAGACCTTTACCCACACGCCGCCACTGAAGACGTCAAGTCTAAAGTAGAGGCTCGAGACCCAGTGAGTAACGATATATAGAAACCTAGATTTGGCAGCATCATGACTCACGAAGAGACCAAACACTTAACAATCCAGGGGTTGGTAACGGAGGAGAATGCAATCGTATCCCCTGGCGAGCGCCGCGCATACCAAAGAATCGAGGTCGTGCTTCCTTCCTGGAGGGACGTTCGGAAGGCGAAAGCTGATCGGGCCCGCGATATCCGGGCAAACATCCGTCAGCGGAATGCGCGGAGTGCGGCAGTCGCATGCGTAGAAGAGGAAATCGACCTGGGCCACAGAGACGTGGCGGACCTTGATCGACCCCAATCAACCCTCCGTGGTGCCGTTGAAGAGACGAAGAACGTAAGACTTCCCGCTGTATTTTCGCGCAGAAGCGCCGCACTAATCACGTCGCCCCCACAGCCCGACGCCAAAGTAAAAAAAGAGCTCCTTCTCAGCGATGAGTTCCTCCTCAACGCCCTCAGCTGGGAAGGAATCAACCACCGCCACCCCATCCCGCTCCCGAAACACATCGCCGAGTTCGGCTTCTCACGCGCGTACATCTCCCACCTCTACGGCGGGAACCCGCAGGATGTTTTCCCGCCACCCAGCAAGGAAAAGGTCGAGTGGCACGGCCTCAACGACTGGGCGTTCCTGTCGTTGGAGTGGAACCCCCACGCACCGACGCGGCCCGGTTACTCCGGACTGTACTTCACGATGGACAGGGCGGCGACGTGCGACGAGCGCCAGACGCTCGAGCAAGTGAAGCGGACATTCATCAGGCTAGGGCCGAACCGGTGGATCTACCTGGGACAGTACAAGTTCACCCCTGGAGTATCGCTCACGACAGCGCTTTGGACGGAGCAAGGCATCCAGGTCCGTGCCGTTTCAGTTCGTTCCAGGTGCAGTGGCCTGATTCTGGTGGGACTTGTCTCGTGGCAGGTCCGCCGTGCCTGGGCGAGAGGCATCTTCGTCAAGGGCTGGGGGGTGAGCGTCCTCCTGCGGATCTGGTTCCGCCGCGAGAGAGGCGTCGACTTCGAGCCGAAAAAGGACGACATGAAGGACGCCAAGGAGCGGATCGAGGAAATACGCATGACCATGACCGAAGAGGACGTCATCGGCGCATATGACCGAGGAGAGGAGGTGCGTTGAACGCTTCACGGATGCCATTAGGTTGTTGCAATTCTGATTTGTACACAGGAGATCGGGACGTTCAGGATGATGTGTACTGGGTACGACACGGAGTTCCTGCGCGTTTTGCAGAGGAACGCGCACAGCTTCGTCCCTCCTCCTCCCAAGCCGAAGAAGCCGAAGAAGAGCCGTAAGCCGAAACAGGAGCGCGACACATCTACGAGAGGGACGAAGCGCAAGGCTAGGAGTAATGTCGGCTACAAGGGCATGACGGAGGCGAAGTCCGAGTCAGACGAGGATCGCGCTCATCTCCCCGAAAAGGGTTCAATGACTATGGCACGGGCAAATGGCAAGCGTCGCAGGTTGGCCTGATGCAGACGCTGTATGTAGTATCAAATCCGCGTCCTAAAGCAGTCTTCCTGTGAGTTCTGTCCGTGCTACAGCCGCATGCTATTGCCATTATTCATCAAGCAGGGAGAAGTCATCGCGCTGGCTGGCTTCGTAATGCATGTGTAATGCAAAACAAGCACGGATCCAAGTTATGACCATTGCTCCAGTAGCCGACCCTGCCATCTTACACAGCTGGGCCGTGTATTCGCCATTGGACATGCTTCACCCCTCGGAGAGACACCTCAGGCTGTCCACCACTACGCCGCACCGGAGACGCCCTTCACGTCTTCGAGGGACTAGGACGCCAGAAGGACAGCTGCACCGTATTGGTAGATCTCGAGTTGTTATGAGCATTGCCCTGTTGGTCCTGCTATGACGAAGACGGGCCGCCCGGCATATTCGATGACTTGTTTGCCGCCATGAATCTAGATTCGTCCTGCTTATGTCCGGCGTCAGGTACATCCCTCTCTCCTACAAATCTTGTCCTGTCCATACGCCGTCTAATGTCCTGAAGTCTCTCGGGTTTCACAATTCTTACAGCAGTCTAGATCTTCCCTAGCAACAGCATCAGTAGTCCTATGGCTTAAGCCCTCAATAGGGTATTACCGACGAAGCCAGTGGTTTGAAACTATCCACCTATATCATTTCAGAGCCAAAAATACGCTAACAATTTCACTCCCTCCCCAGCTGTGACGAGATGCCGTGAATGAAAAGCACAGGCCGCTGACAATATCCGGATGCCACAACACGCATAAGCCTCCCCAATAACTGTGCGAGATTCCATGGCGGAGATGCGGGTCCGTACCTATATCGTTATTTCGTTCAGTCGCTGACTGAGCCGATGTACGATGGATTACCCCAACAGGCTACAGTATTCACAGGTCAAAACACAGGTATGCTGCTTGACATGCGGTACGAACAGCCTGATTCGATGGCGGCTAGAACGCGGTAAAGGTAGCGCATGTATCCGACAAGCCGTCGGCTTCCGAAAAGAGCAAGGGGGTTGGGACGGCCTGAACATCCTGCGAAGGTAACACGCCAGGGGTGAGCGACTGCTGTCCGTCCCAATGGGCAAGCAACGGCGGCGCAGTATCATAACGTCATCGATTCTCATATGGCGCGGATGGAAGCGCGCCGACTGGTCTGGTATGTATAAGACCAGTCAGTGAACATCGTCCAAGGACACGCCGCACACTAACCTCTACTGACACATCGTGCACCAACGCCAACTTGAAAATAATCACGATGCGCTGCTCCTCGTTCCTCTCGTCGCTCGCCGCCATCCTTGCCGCGTCCACAGCCGCGGTGTCTGCACAGACCCCCCTCCCTACGCCCAAGTTTGAGCCGCTCTTCGCAGGGATATTTACCATCGCCTCTAGCCCCAACACCACTGGCCCCTTCGGCACTCGCGTCCACTTCGTCATCAGCGGGTGAGTCCTGCGCGCACACAAGTCTTGTCCGAGTACCGCGTAATGTCGGTAACACTGACGTTCCATGTTCAGTGGGAACCTGACGGATGCCAAGACCGGGGACTTCGTCGGGACAATCCTCCCGTTTGCGGACGACGGAATCGTCAGCGACTCGGGGCTATTCTTCCCGGATGGTGTCGTACCGGTCACCTGGGTCGATGGGCACCTCGCGTCCATCAGGGTCACTGGCATCGGGTGAGTGCGGCTACGACCAGGAAGCACTCCGCAATCGGAACGCTGAATAAACGTTGTATGCGAACAGGAGCCTTAGCACTGGTTCGACGAACTACGCGTAAGTCCGCACAACCATAATTTCGAGCGCGTACGGGGATTTCGCGATAGACGTACCATGCTGATGTCATGCATCATTTACAGGCACGTGGAGACGGACTCGCCGACGTACTCGTGGATGAACAGCAACTTCTTCATCACCAGGCTCGACGCCAGCGACCCAACGACGCCGACCTTCACTATATATGGCGTGTCGAACTCGAGCTCGTCGTCCTAATATGGAACAGGGGCGATAGAAATCTAGGGACAGGTCAGGAACATTGCGATGTCGTGATCTCAGGACGCTTTGGCACGTACAGAGTCGTTTTTGCTGGATGGCTATATTGTAAACTGGAATGAATATGCTGCTATGTATGGACACATCATCATTTGAGGTCATCGTCACGGTTGGAGGCAACTTGCAAACGAATGACGTCTGCGAGCAGTTCGGTGACACACGCGGTCCCGATAGCCCTCTTCGTATATCCTGTTGCTAGATCACAGTGAGCATAATGCGGCAACCATTATTCAAGTAGCGCACCTAGGCTTCGCAGTCATGGCAACCGGATACCGGACGTTGTCCAAGTGAAAGCAATGGACATATGACGGTTGACCGTCACTTACACGTCGGGGAAGTACGACTCGTCCAGTGAAAGAAGAGATCTGCGACATGGTCAGGAGCAGCACACAGCGGACAGTGCATTTAGAACGACGACAGGCGTGCCTGACATGTAGCTGGCATCCTAGCACCAAGCCGTCGAATCCCCAACGTCCCACTGAATTGGCGCATATACTTAAGAAGTCAGTGCGTATACCCAGAACTCGATCGCGAGCCCAATGCCGCCGGTCCTCTTACAAAGCTCGACAAGGCACGAAGATGCGATACGCCGGTTCAACTCTCGTCATCCATCATTGCGTTATGACCACCGTATCCGCACACAAGCTGCTTCCTCCACCCCAGCTCGAGGCGCTCTTAGTCGTCGCGGTGCCAATCGGTGCAACTGAGAGCCTCACCTCACTAGGTAGGCGCAAGTTAATCCTCCTCCCACTCCCTTTCCTTACCTTGGCCAGGGGGAACGTGACGGACGGCAGGATAGGTGAGGTGGTCGCGACGACGCTCCCGAGCGCAGATAATGGAACAACCAGCAAGACGGGGCCTGTCTTCCCTGACGTCGTAATCAAACCGCTCATCTGGACGGTCGACAGGAAGCTGGCATCGGTGTTCGTGAAAGGAGTTGGGTGGGTACTTGTCGTACAAGTTGCGTCGTGCCCGAGCTCGACCTGACTTTTGACGAACTAATAATGCGTCGTGCCTCAATCAGGACGCTGGGCGTGAAGACATTGAACTACGACTCGTAAGTTGTCGCAGTCGCTCGAAGACATGAGACTGAGGCTTACACGATATGACTCTGATACTTGAGACCGATTCGGAGACGTGGGCCCACCCCAACAGTCGATTCATGGTACATACCTTATCAGAGTAGGCCACTGAGGTCGTGATCTTCACAGTCTATGGTCTGGTTTGCAACTTCATTAATCTGACCCATGAGCGTTCGTTACTCCAGAACTTGACCTGGGCACAGTGCTTGCCGTTCACTACTGTCCGAGGCATGTTAGGTTCGGCATTGACGAATGTGACATTGATAGGCCCACACTCTTACCGTGCTAGTAACGACACGGTCCAGCATTCCCCTGGAGTCATAACCACGCCTTTAACCGGCCCTGGATTTCTTCATAAGTAAGTAAAACCGCAAGTGAAGGGACCAAACCTTGTCGTGCCTGGCGGCACAGACATTCGCTGGTCGTGATGTTCTTCAGTTCTCGTAGTAATCCCGGCTGCAATATCCGGCAACCTTGGCATGACAGCGCGCGGGAAGACGCGACGGCGCCGTATTTCCATAGAGGGGAACCACGGCGAGTCCACCGTAGCCCCTTTGAAACACACATAGGCCATTATCTATTATTAGAGGGCTTAGAAGTCGTCGTGATACGTTTGACGAGGAACGGACCTTCAGCGTATTGGCGGTGCCGGGGTGGCCGTTGTGCAAGGCCTTCGCTGGTAAACCTAAGAAGGCATAGATCGGAGCGATCGATTGTTCTCAATACCGATGCAGATACAGGGGAGAGGTTGGTGTTCGGAGTTCACTTGCGGCGTTGAGGTGGATGGACAGCGGCATCGAACATCGCAAGTGCCGCACGGTCAGACCATGATGACGCAGCTTCGCCAGTATTTAGAGGCCAACAACGACTGTAGGGAAAGACCGAAAAACGTCACTAAACTCTTGCAGCAAAGGAGTTCGAGTGGAAGAGACTGGACACTCGCTGCTCACGTTCATCAGCGCGTTGGCCGCGACTCAACTGACCGCCATATCAACACGAAGACCCCTTCACGCTCCCCAATTCAGTACACTCTTCGTCGCCCTCCCGACTGGTACCGTCGAAACCCTCGCAGGTCGATTTGGGATGCGGATTCATGGCATGCTTCCAGGGTGAGTGCATGCTATTTGATGGTCCAGCGATGCTGCCTGCTGCCACCCCCCCCACGACCACAGGTTGAACGTCACGGATCTAAGGACAGGGGAGGTTGTCGCCACGACACCGGTCGACGGTTTGATCAGCAGATGAGTGGGGGCGCTGACACATTCTTTACTGACTTGGTAATCCCGCTCGTTTGGGCGGTCGACCTAAAACTGGCGTCTGTGTTCGTAAAGGGTATTGGGTGAGTGCTAACCCTAGACGCTGGGGCGTACTCTATCATGAACCTAAACTGTGCACGGGTACCCATCGCATGCTGGGAGTTGACTCGAATCAGTCACTCGATGACCTACATGCGAGTATTGAGATCTGAGAGCGAACTCATGGGGGGCAGATTAGATGGCTCACCAGATGATGTTATCAGGCACCTGGAGACCGATTCGGAAACGGGGTGGCTAATCTCACCTTCAAGTGAGCGAGTCCAGCATCCCGCCCGCCGCCTTCACTCCTTTTGGTGTTGTGTCAAAGTTGAGCCTCTGCACACGCAAAAGCAATGCGCCGGTCATGAATTCCTACCCTTGGCATCGTTCAGGCTGCCATCGACTTGTCAACATCCGACAATGCGTGCGCAGGGACAGCGCTCCAGGAGGTATAGCGTCGCCGTCACCTGCTTATGAATTCCAGGTAAAAGCGATACACCTCCAGACGGCGCGCGCCGTCGCCACTGACCGCGCCTCAAGCTAGCCCACCGTCCATTCCTGCGCATGCACTGGGCCAGGGCAAGGATGTCAAGACATCGAGCATACGTCAATGGACCAGGAACGCACCCCTAGCTTACGAGCAATGCAGATCTGTCGCTAGAGGACTACTAGTAGTACCGGTCCATGCATGCCATAGCACTTGCACGCAAGGGATGAATTTGCCGCCCCTTGGCGACCCGAAGACAATAATCGCAGCATAAAACACGCGCGGGGGTGAAAATAGAGGGCATCTCGTCCCGTCGATCGTCGTCGCCTCTGTTTGGTTTCCTGTTTGACTCATTGTCATCAGCGTTCGGTGCTATTTGCCAAGATATATATTTCGCCTACCTGCACACATTGTACTAGGGCTACTACTTTACCGCACTGACGCAGGTACGCTCCTACATCTCGTACGACGCTCCTATATTCCCGGCTTACCTTACCGCAACGCATAGCTCTTTCCTGGCTGCAGCGTCCGAATATTCCGTATCCGAATTCGGATCAATCGTCCTCCTGAAACCTATAAAGAAGCAGTACAGCAACTCACCGGTTCGCCCATTGGCAGCTCCCGCCATGCAGTTTCTTTGTCTCCTTGCGTCATTCGCCAGCGCCTTCCTCATCCCCACCACGGTGTCTGCCCGTAACAATGTGCTTCCGCCCCCACAATTCGAGCCCCTCTTCATCGCCACACTCGGTATCCAGTCCATCCAAAACCTCACTGGGCCGCTCGGTACACGAGTCCACAGCGTGACAGGCGTGTTAGTAATCGCAGTTTTCCTCCTCATGATGTGTTTGCTCACTCACGTGTAGAGGCAACCTCACCAACGCAACGACAGGCGAGCTGGTGGGAACAATCTTGGAGAACCACGACAATGGCATCATCGGCGAGGGCATCTTCTTCTCAAGCGTCGTGCTGCCCGTCATCTGGGCCGTCGACCAGAAGTTTGCCTCTATCTCCGCCACGGGTGTGGGGTGAGTGCGATGACACGGAGCCCTGCGAACCTGACCTACTTGTGGGGAATCTAGCATTTCCGGGGAGACATCTATGAGCTACTTGTGAGTCGGAAAGTCAGATATGCGAGCTGTATAATGCGCCACCACTCACCGAACCACATTACGACAGGCACCTCGAGACCGACTCGCCGACATGGTCATCGTTGAACGGCCGCTTCCTGATCTCCACGCTCTCCTTCACGGGCTCGAACCAAACATCTTCCACCATATACGGCGAGGTTTCAGACCACTATTAGATACACACACCTTTCGACACATGCTTGTATCTTCATCGAGTCGGCTAGCGTCCCTCTTTCAAACGTGTATTCATGCGCAAATGATGATCGCCCGATGCAATATGAACCCTGAAAACCAAGTACCGACACACCCAATCCCTCTAAACATAGGAGCTCTGCCACACGCAACGCCTGAAGCCAAGTCATCAGCCAACCACGGAAATCCCACACTCAACTAGAATTTGACGTTCGAGTCGGTCCAAAAGATGCGCCACCGCGTGTTCACGGCTTCCACGCCGGCCTCCCAGCACTCCCCGCCGCCTCGTTCATTGGCGTCATCCAGTACGACCAGAACCTAAGCTGGTTCCCCAACGCATTCTCCGCAGCCGTGGAGTCCGCAGAACTCGGTGGCGCAAGCAAGTTCGGCGAGAGCCCCCGAAGCTTGCTCGGACCCCCGCGCATCCCTTGCGCTCGCCCCACCGCGGTGTGCCACTCCGGCGACGCGCGGTCGCGCTGGAACGCGAAGACGTCTCGCTCCAGCTTCTTCTCCCTGCCTGCAGCCGCGCGGAACACCATGCGCTGGTCGACCCCCAGCGGCAGCCGCCCGACGAGACGCTTCGCGGGGGCCGCGGGCGGGACGCGTTCGGTCACGGTCACTGGGGTGGTAACCTTGGCGGACATGACAAAGGGCCTGCCGAGGGAGGTCTGCGCCCGAGACTGGACTTGCGTCGACGACTGCGGAGTGGCTCTGGGGTCGTCGCTCCGGATCTGGATCGCGCTGAAGACGCGCCGGTCCCGACGCTCGCGCGCGCGTGCGCGGGCTTCGTCGCTTGGCGAAGGGATGTTGTCGTACAGCCTCCCGTTGAGCGCGCCTAGCCCGTCGAAGGGCGAGCCGTCGTCCTTGACGAGAGCAGTGAAGCCGAGACCGACAAGGCGAGAGGGACGGGAAGAGCCGAAGCCGATAGTACTGTTGCTGGTGTCGAATGAGCTGTCCTGAGGGAAAAGAGCCTTCGCGGGGGTACAGTCTGCGGAAGAACTGGAGCTGTCGGCATCGGAGGGGTGCGAGTGTTCGAGCGGCGGCGGGGTGCTGTTCTTGCCACAAGCGAGGGGTGCCGAGGGCAGGATGGCGAAGGGACGTCGCTTGTCTTCGTAGGCTTCACCGAAGAACATGGCGCGCTTAGCTTGCGTGAGGGGACCAGAGGGGATAGGAAGATCGTTCGTATCCGAGGAGTCTTCAGAGGCGGCAGAGATGCGAATAGCCTTGGATGCGAGTGGAGGACGGACAGAGGACCGAGACTTGCTGTTGTTCCGGGAGAGCGTCTGAAGCTGCGAGAACGTACTCGAGAGAGACGAAGCCCGGCTGTTGTGAGACACCTGCGATGCGTTCTCCTTCCTCACGACGACGTTGAAGAAGTACAGGATATCGTCCATGTCGAGCGGGGGTGGGGATCGGGCCTTGACTAGGTACGGATGGCGCATCGCACGAGACGAGTAGGTTTCGGTGGTAGGAGAGAGTTTGACAAGCCTGTAGTCCTCGAGAGCTCCAGTGGTCGGGTCGGAAAGCTTGATGACGGACTGGCCGGGGGGTATACAAGCAAAGACGATGCGAGACAAGGCCCGGATGAAATCCTCGGATTGTTGTATCGGTGCCATGCTGGAGGGTCTGGAACAGAGACGGTGAGAGCAATACCCGATGAGACGTAGAGCGACAAGAAATGTGGGCTCAAGAAGGCTGCAGCGACTCACTAGGGCTTGATATCGTCATTTGTGGCCGACATGGCTGACATCTTGGAGGCTTCCTCCGTGACGAGTGACGTCAGCTTCTCTTGTTATGGACGGGACCCAATTTTTCTTGGTGTCGCTACATGAGCCTGGAGAATCGCAGAGCATCGATAGAGGTTAGATTGAGGATATTAGAGTAAACGAGGTATCGTGGACATGAGAGTTGGGCATCAAAAAGATGGATGGGCCTGAAGCGCCAATGGCATCGGCGAGTCGTGACTCGTCGGCGTCCTCGACTCAGAGTCGAGCTCCTGGTCGTCAATGACAATCTTCAAGCTTGATCGGGACCCCCGAGTCTCTACATACCGCAACGAGCCTGAAGAGCCAAAGTATTAAATTTTCGTATAAACCAAATCCACGGAATTGCAATAGCATGACACTCACGCAATCGCATAGCATCCCCATTCCAACAGGCTCGGAATCCTTAGGTTATACACACTTCCAGTAGTCTTCGTGCCTGTTCTTGTCCTCCATCTTGACCAGTTGTCTTTCTGCCCCATCCACCGTACCAGGGACCGTCGAAGTGTACGGGCCCCCACCAACCTCATACACGACCCGCTCGACGCAATCCCCCCACTCTCGCAGGACTTGGAGTGCGCCATCGTCGAAAGATTGGTCCCATCTAGCCTCCGCTTCTTCATGACGACGATAGACATTCTCCCCGTACGTCCACGCAAGCGTTATCCGCGGTCGCTCGTTCAAGTGGTGGTGAAACCAGGCTGGTCGCTCTTGGTACTAGTCGACCACAGCCTTGTGTCGTGATCGTCTGTTCATTTCGAACGCTCATCCGTCAATACAGACGGCCACTGAGTTCGAGATGGACAGACGTACATAAGTACTAGTTATGTCGACGTGCAGGAAGCAGAGACGAGGAAACTTCAACACGATGTCGAGGAGAGACCAAGGTTGGAAGTGCTCGAGAGGGAAGATGTTTCCAAGCCTCAAGCTAACCAGCTGTAGCCCAGCGTGACTGACAAAGAGGGGAAGCTGCCACAGCATGAGGGATGGTCTGTACAGGTGAGTAAGGTTTGGGGGATTGGCGGCCGGCTGTTGAGGAAGGGAGTGCGGCATGTCAGTGTCCGAATGGAGAACAACACTGTTCCCTCGAGTAGTTTCGACGGCTCGTCGTGGATATATGTATAGCATAAGTCTATCTCCTGGAGTTTTTCATGAGCTGTGAGGAAGTGTGGTAGTAAGGCATTGGGCCGCATGCTGCCAGCTGCGAAAGTGCGAAGCTGGGGAAGGCGTACGCACGCTCGAACTTATGGCGGTACTACAGCACGCTCTGCTCGGACCGGGGATCTCCTCGATACGAAAATGCTGCAGATACTGAAGACCGTTCAGGAGGGAAGGAAGGACGTCGTACAGACGTTTATCCCTCTTGTCGATGTGGACTAGGACGATACTGAAGACGTAAGTATCCCCGCACGGCACGGGCAGGAGCGTAAGGAATCACGGAACTTGATGATCTCGACATCCCATTGGAGGGCGACTGCGTTGTATAGGATGGGTTCGGTGACTTCGCTTAGAGTGAGGTTGACTCTTGTGTGAGGCGGATCAAGGTATGCTTGTCAGGGATGTGGCCGAGTATATCGAGCTCGAGCCAGAGCTCAATGGGTAGATCTGTAAACGGGACGTCAATACCCCACCTCATTGGAACAAAGTCTCGTTACACAACAACTTTGTTTCTCGGACGGTTTTCTTCCGAGGCGACATTGAGAGTGCGAGAAGACGCACTTACAGAACTTAGATGGACCAATTGAGTTGAACGTTGGTACCCTTCCGCAACGGGGGTCTTCCTCCTCTCATCGCTTTGAAGGTCTTGGTAAGGGATTTTGCCATGGTTGCAGTATACGCTGTGGACGAGGACGTGCCAGCGGACCGTGGTCCAAGGTTAGCTGAAATTTTTTTTTGCAATCGTACGACGATTGAACTTTATCCGGCGCAGTAAAGCCCATTGAACCTAACGTATCGGTACTAGGGAGTAATACTACCCCATTCGCACAGAAGTTACTCTAGGCGCACGCCAGCCCTACGCTGGCTCACTGCCAGTCTCATCGCATTTTAAATCACATGAGGTAATTTTTGAAGTGGTAAACTGGATATTCACATTTCCACTGTACAACAGACCGACGGATCCGACCTCCACTGCACCCGGCGAGCCTGAAAAGAGAGAGCGGACCACACCAGAAAGCTCAAGCCAAAACCTGCATAATGGCGGTGTACGCCGGCTTGGGGTTGAAGTTGGCATCAAAGAGGAGAGGGTTTGACGACGCCCTCCACGAGTCCTACGCGCAAAATGGACTAGTCAGCGGGGGCGGGGCGACTGCGACGGGAGAAAGTAAAAGCTCAGGCTTACGGGATCGCGGACACCCCAGCTCGTAATGGATACGCACTTGGGCACCTGCAAGCAGGCGTTGGTGACAGCAACATAGTCGGATGCGTCCTGTAGTAGGAGAAATAACCGTCAGCCGGCCTGAACTTGGAGGACGGGTGTGAGACGGCAGACTACGTACAGCGTTGACGATGTCGAGTTCCGTGATGGCGACCTCGTTCACGTTCGCGCTTGCCAGCTTTTGCAGAGCGGCGAGCGCACCACCCGCGCCACCTGCCTGAGAGAAAAAGGGAAAATAAGCAGCTGCGGTACAGAGCAAGCGACTCGGGAGACATACAGAAAGGTGCATTTGAGTGCCAATAGCGTCGATAAGCTTAGAGCCGCTGTTGACCGAGTTGACGAGGTTGACGAGGCCGTTGACCTTTGCGTTCACGCTGTCCAAGCTAAATCGCACGGGCGTTATTTTATCCTGTAAGTTATGAGTGCTGGGAAGAGGAGAGCTCACTTGTAGTCGTTGATATACAGGACCGCGTTCGGGTCAGCGGCACGCGCCGCCTCGAAGGCGATGTTGACGAAGCTCTGGCCGAGGACGTTCGAGAACACGGAGGACCGGAGCGTACCGTCTTCGTTAAATATCTCGTTCACGACGTCCCATGAGCGGACCTTGCCCTTGTAGCGTCCTGCGAGGGTCGAAATGTGGGTCTGAATCACGGAGGTGAGCGTCGCCTTGTCAGTAATCGAGGACACCCAGGACGGGAGCTGTGAGTGCCAAACTGCATGGGTACTGCATGAGCCACATGCCTAGGTTTGAGACGCGAGACCAGAACAAACGTACCGAAAGTATGTGCGCGGATGAGCATCCCATTCTGCGTCGCGTAGTTGACGAGCGCGTCCGCTCCCGAGAAGCTGAACGAGCCGCGCGAAGGCTCGGTCTAGTACAACAGCCCCAGTCTGTGAGTGAGTGCGTGTCTCTTCCGATCTCAGAATATTTGAACGGGACTCACAGCATCCCACTTCATGGAGTTCTCCGGCGTGACGCCGCCAAACTCGCGGATTGTGACCGCAGAGTCCTGCGCGTTGCTAAAGCGGTCCGAGTCCGAAGTGGTCCCCCAGAACACCTTGCCCTTAGCCTTAAACGCCTTGCTGAGTCCAGTTGTCGCTGCAGGCGCGGACACGCCGGTCGTGGTCGTCGAGGGCGTGGTTGTTGCGGTGCCAGGCTGGCACTGAGAGTAATAACTATTTTCGAAAACACACGTCGAGCCGGCATCGCAAGCAGTGGAACCAGTGTACCCGATACCCTGTACATGTACATAGAGCTTGTAAGCGTCCAAGCAAGCAAAGAAGAGCTAGCAATACTCACACCGCACTGGCCCCAGACGGCGACAGCGTTGGCGGGTACGGCGACTACCGTAGCGAGAGCGACGAGTGCAGCAAGGTTCTTCATGTTGAGAAGAGGCGGGCGTAGGTGATGATCCCAACAACGCTAGTAGACCTCTTTCTTCTCGTACTTATACCCCCTTCTCGCTGCCTCGGAGCTGCATACTTCACCGGCTACCTCATTGCGACCGCTTCGCAGAATAGCTTGGCAACCTGCTGAATCCGTTGTTACCCCACGGGAACCGGGAACCACAGCGGAAACGAGCACCATCAGCAACTGTGCATTCAACGCGGAATGTGCGGAAAATTCACCGGCGAAGATACAACTTTCAAGCTGTTGGGCGGGGTGCTCAAAATGGTGACCTCCCGTTGGGCCCGGCGGCCGTCGGGATCAATAGTACCCTCCAGTACCGGCAGACCACCTAGCGTCGCCCTGGACTGCCATGCACGGAGAATTCGCAGCATACAAACACCACCTTCCGAGAGGAACCTGCCCGAAGACGATGTCTGTTGAAGTCAAGGGGCGAGCGTGTTAGACCCACTCGCACACGTGGGCGCGGCGAGGCGAAGCTATCAATCAACATGGAAACCCCGGGAAAATCGGTCTCGGGACTCGTTCTCGAATCTGAGTCATTACAATGCCCTTCAAACCAATGTCATATGCGGTGTAGATGTGAAATGATACAAGAACTGACGGATACAATGAGCAACACTATGTCATACAATCGAGACCACCACCATGCGATCACGAAAACAGCCGCTTTGTGTACCTGCGAACGGAGAAAATGGGCGTCAAGACCGGACAGCAAGAACGCTTGGCACCGAGCAACTCACGAGTTCAGCCCATGCACACCCCCCTCGATCTGCGCGCTCGTTGTACGCAGCTCAAAGCGCACGTTGCCGCAGCGTACGCCGTCTTGGAGCTCGGACACGTTGCGTACGCCGATGTCCTGGAATGAGTGCTGGAGGCCGGCGTACAAGTAGGGGATGAATGCGTGCACAGTGCCCTTGTCTTGGACGTCGCCCGACACGCCCTGCGCGACCTTCACAGCCGACGCCTCGGAGAAATATCGCGTCGTCGCCGCGTTTTCATGGGTTGAGGACTTCGGAGGCGGCTTCGATGACCCAGGCCCCGATCCCCCGCGCTGCTGAGAGGCAGGCGCCGGCTTGCCCTGCTCCATCGCCTCCTGTACTCGAGCGTTCAGTACGACTAGGCAAACAGACGGATAGGCGGACGATGACGCACAATGCTGCCCATACCGCGGTAGGATTTGACGCGCTTGCCATCGTGCCAGAAGAACTCTCCCGGCGCCTCCGTTGTACCAGCGAGCAAACCACCCATCATGACAGCCCCAGCTCCCAGCGAGAGAGCCTTGACGATGTGACCCACGTTCCCGACACCACCGTCGGCGATCACGGGAACACCGAACTTCTTCGCGAATTCTGCGACAGCGTATACAGCAGTAGCCTGAGGACGGCCGACCGCCATGACCTCCTGGGTGATGCAAATCGAGCCGGAACCCATGCCGATACGAAGACCATCCGCACCAGCGGCAATAAGGTTCGCCGCCTGCTCGCGGGTGACCACGTTCCCAGCGATGACCTCGAGCTTCGGGAAAGTCTGCTTGATCCACTGAATCATCTCGATCTGGAATATCGAGTTGCCCTGTGAAGAGTCCAGTACGACGATGTCGAGTCCTGCCTCCGCGAGGAGCTTGAGGCGCTCTCGGTCAGCCGGGCGCGTGCCGATGGCAGCGGCGGCGTAGAGCTGCTTGCTCTCGGGGTTCTTGGATGCGAGAGGGAACGTGTGGTTTTTGAGAAGGTCTGAGCGTGCCACGAGGGAGGTAAGACGACCGTGAGAGTCGACGATGGGCAGCTTGCCCTTCTTCGAGTCTCGGAGAAGGGTGTTGGCCTCCTGAAGAGTGAGACCTTGCGAACCAGTAACGAGGTTCGTCGTCATTACGTCTTTCAGCGGCGTAGACGAGGGCTGGAATTGGACGTCGCGGTTCGTGACAATGCCGACCAACTTGCCGCCGAGCTTGCCGGTGTCTATTGGGAAGTAAGCTCACTGACAAACGGAACGAGGCTAAAAGTATAAGTTTCAGAAGGAATGAAAGGATGTCCTCAAATCACGCGGATGGGCGTTAGTTCGGAAGAACGAAGGTTATAATGTTACATTTCTCATCACAATGCACGCCGGATTTCCGGGCAAAACAATAAACATTGTGACTCACCGGTGATAGGGATTCCAGCGAATCCAAGCCGCTCCTTCACGTCCAATACATCCTCGACGAGGTTATTCGGGCTGAGGACGACAGGCTCGTTGATAAAGCCGTTCTCGTGCCGCTTCACCGCACGAACCATGCCCGCCTGAGACTCCGCCGACTGGTTATGATGGATGACACCGATGCCGCCCAGGAGCTGCAAAGAAGAGGGATAGGAGACATCGGACACGCTGTCGGGCGAGGGTCGCTAGCGATGGCAGCTTACCGCAAGCGCGATAGCCATCTCGCTCTCCGTGACGGTGTCCATGGGCGAGCTCATGAACGGCGTCTTGAGGACGACGTTGCGCGTGATGCGGCTCTCGGTGCTGACGTCCTGCGCGGCGAAGTCGATCTTGCCGGGGAGGAGGAGGAAGTCGTTGTACGTGAGCCCGCCGTGGACGCGCGAGTCCATCAGGTCGGCGACGGAGAGCCCGTCCGAGCGTTCGTAGCTCTTCAGGATCTCCACGGCGTTGGCGGGGTCGAGCAGGGCGTTGGCGTCGGAGGGCATGGTGGTGGGGTGGGCAAAAGATTGCCAGACTCCGCATTTTTTCAGCGTGCGCACTTGAGGCAAATTTCAGGCGGAGCTCCTCATCGGGCGCTGGAATAATGGCTCCGATTGTTCCGATTGAGTCTCCGAAACCCTATGCCGGGGTTAGGGGTTACGCACTCTTCCTGCGTTTTTACTGCGTGTTCACCTCCTGGCAAGTACCCGAGCAGACAAAGACACGCGGAAGGATCTGGATCCTGTCGTAGCGTAATATTGATACATGGAACACACGAGGACCACAGAATACCGGGATAATCCGACCTCATGCTAGCGCTAGCCATAGGCATGCATTAAACGTCAGACGTGCGTGCACCAGCCATGGCTCGCACGCGTCGTGGAACGACTTGCGCAATTGCAATTGCCTTAGGTTAACCATGCGAGAGACTTGCAAGGGGGTCGAGTGTAGTCTCCGTGGCAGACCATTACCGGATCAGGATGACAATCGATCCTTCCCTATCATGGTCTGCTCGCGTACGCGTCGAAATTGGGACCCTTGAGACGAGCCTTCAGCTTTGCGCGCTTATCTGCCAAGTGACCAATGAGAGGGTAGACCTCGTCATCCTGATGACCCGATGACCAATGGGAATTATGCTATACAGACCCATGCTGGCTCGAGCCGCTGCGTCCCAGTCTTCCAGTACTAAGGTACACCCATGCTCCCTGAAATTAACCCCTTTACTCAATCCACATTCAACGTGAACTTGTGTTATCCTTTAGAGGAGCTCTCAAGCTCATTCAGGTGCGTTAGGCAGTGTACCAAACTGTACTACTTCGTAGCGCGGCTCCAGTACTCCGCGCAGATAAGCGCCAGCAATGCGGACGTCCTCTCGAGACCCAGGCATAAATTACTAAGGAAATATGAGTATACTATTAGCTTTATGACATCAAATACCACCCATTAGGATAAATTTTATGTTTTGCAGAGTAAGATTGAGATCTAGATCCTTCCAACACCTTTGACGTTCCTATAAGCACCCATTCGATGCCGGTTACTAGCCCACCCTGTGTGATGGAGCATAGGGGTTGCTACAACTTGCACATAACTACCATACACTCTAAGTCTCGCCTTGCTTAACTCGGAGTTTTGCTATGTCTGGGTCTCAAGAGAACACACACAATACATCAAACACATCCCAGCATATGGTAGCACCTTCGCCATTCGCAACCCCTCAGCGTCGAGTCCCTATTCAGCAGGAGAGCATGTTCACAACACCTGGGATGCCTCAGGTGGAAGAGGAAGAGTTGCTTCCAGGGTATGGTACCTGTGAGTTGTTTGGATGTAAGGAATACATGACCTGTGAGTCTTTACCAAAGCATTGTATTACCAGTCGCATCGGTCGACGACGCAGCCGCTATCCCCTCAGAGGGGCATACCTCAGAACACAACATTCATCCCTTGCATGCTCCTGGCTATGCAGACCCTCCTGTACCGGAGACTCCAGAAGACAAAGTCGCATTTATTTTCGACCAGTTGAGAGCTATTGGTTGGACGATTGGCGACTTTATGTATCATGTCTTCTGTACCCGTGAGGAGTCAATCAAGCGCACTGGCCGGCACGGCACCATCGTCAGAATGTTCCTCAGTGGCAGGACAAGGCACACCGCTGCAGATCTAGTTGGATTCTGGATGGAGGATTCAGCTGGACGAGCAACATCGGAGGATAAGGAGTTTCCCTCGAGGTACTCACCGAGTGTTCCCTGGAGGACGATCAGGCATGCAGATGTTGCAATGACGGCTATGGCGGTGCAGGTCACGGAGGAGCGCCTTGTGCGGGAACAGAAGTATGCCGTACAGGGGGTTCATGGTCTTCATGGGTCTGCAGTCACACAGCGTGGACATCATGAGCTTTCCTGGGAAGATATCAGCTCCCGTACAGTTGCCGAGGTGCGCACCTTGCTTCAGCGGCATCAGCCATTGGCCCTGCACTTGGTGGAGAAGCTGGCAACCCCTGCTCCTCGGCGAGATCTCCAGGGAAATTTGGTGTTCCGGAAAAGTCGTCCTCCGGCAATTGTAAGTTGATTACACCACCACGTATTATGGAATGTGAGGCTCACCGGAATTCAACAAGGTCGCAACGGAGATTGTCAGCTCAATCGACTTTGCCCACACAGCATTTGCACGTCGGCTCCCAGCCGCTCGAGGAGTCCTTCACTTTGCGCATGGTGCAGAGAGAGGAATCTTCGACTATAACAGTCGTGTGGGGCAGACTCCAAGCTACAGCGCGACATACAGCACGCTAGCACGCATGTCGAAGGTGGATGCTGATGAACTGTATCGGCTGGGCCAGGACGAATCCTGCGGAGGCTTTGGACGGGCTGACAACGTGCAGACCACTGCAAAGGTTCGTGAGCAACGGATGGGACGAGAGAGTACGATGAAGATTGGTTTCTCGGCAACATGGTCCGAGGCGTTCGACTTTGACCCTGCGGCACTTGATGTGGACGACCGCCTGAATCGCATCTCACAAAACCTTCGCACTCAACTCACTGTCGAGGCGCTCAGTGACATGGTTGACTACGACAACCTCGACATCGCATTTGAGCTGCAGTGGCTACAAGTGCTCACCAACTATGTCCCATGCTTGGCACAGTACAAGCCGAACGTCGCCACCATGTTCAAAACTGAAGGTGCAAAGCTGGTAGTCCCGACTCGTCGAACACGAGTCCACTGTCTGGCTCCGGCCGCAAAGAATGAGACAATCACCACAGAATTACGGGATGCAATGGTCGACTTCCTTGGTCAGCTTGGTCAACACGAGAACAAGTACAAACGGCGACTCGACCCTTTCGGGGGAGACGGTCTCACGTATGAGAAGCTCATTCATATGAAGAACTTGCTCCAGTTCCAGGACTCCAAATTTCGCCGATTTGACCTGATATATCCCTTCCTCGAGACATGGCACACGCAGTGGACCTATCTCAGTATGGTCTACGAGACTCACTACGGTGACTTCCTTAGCCCAGATCCCTCGACACCGGGTCATAGCGCAGCAAAGATCGACCAAAAGCGACCCACGAACCTCAAGAAGGTCGATTTCTATCCAGCATTGTACGTCGCATACATCGTACTCGATGCACGCATGCTGGATTGCTGGAGGTTGGTCCATACTGATGACTAATGATGAGTATTCTGAAGGTTGTTGATTGGATGTAGAACGCACTTGAAGAGTGACGACTCCGATGATGAAATCAGCGATGTCTTCGCGTACTTCGAGGGTCTTGCTGCCCAGAACAAGCTTCCATCCCTTGAGGACCTCCGAGAATATGCTCGCAAACTCCATCAGGCATACTCGAGTCAGCAAGCATGGCTCGCAGCGCAAGAAGGAGGAGAAGCCTCTGTGGGTATGGGATGGAGAGTTGGACGAGAATGGGAATTGCCAAGTACGGTGCTGGAGCCTGGGCCCCGGGTAATGGGTCGGAGGGACGACATTGCGACGGAAGCTGTCCGAGTCGTGGAAGAGAACTCAGAGGAGGCATCACTAATTACTCCTGCAGGAGACGCACCTCCGGCCGAGACTAGCCCCGCATCGTTGAGTGGATCAAACTCTACCACTGGCAGCTCATCTTCGAACAGCGATACACCATCCAAAACCAAGGCACCAGCATCTCCAAAGTTTGTGGGCGACCGGACTCTTGCACAGTCCATCATGTTCATGTTCGACACAATGCTGTCACGAGACGCATCTCATGCTGTCTCAACGGGAGATGTAGGACGACTGTGGAATGATATGAAGGTTAGTCTATCATCCTTCACCTCTGAGTCGCTCCAATGTAGTCAGCACCGCTGTTCCACCCCGCATGCACAATCCCGGTTTTCACACTGGCACTTACCCAGGTCATGATGTTCAAGTTTGCGGGCTCAAGCCATTCGAAATACGTAACATATCTGCTGGAAATGATCTGCCAGGTCGAACTTGAATCCAGTGAGGCACTTCGGAACTACTTTCTGCGGAACTGGTTGGTCAACCCCTCCGGAGAGCCAGGCCGGATGATCGAGGGCGACTTACACGAGGAGCACATCAATCGCGAACTGGAGGCTGCCGTGGCCAGGAAGGGTATGGAATGGGATAGCAAGTTCCTCCGAGAGGTGGTCGCCCCGACCGTTCAGCACTTTATCGAGTTGAAGAATGAGTGGGGCCAGGGTGTCGGTCTTGCAAAGCGCCGAGGCAAACACCCAGAGCCCCATAGCCGCCCGGAGATACGCACGCTGCTGACATTGTATCGAGAGAAGCAACTTCACAAGTTTCGCCGTGGGCGAGCATACAATACTGCTGCAACAACAAACACCTTCCGTGATGGCTATGCCAGTCTAGTGAAGGACAAACTAGCGAAGTGGACCCACAAATCCACTCGTGCACGCCTCTCATCCGGGGATACACACATGTCACTGGAAGGTGAGCCGCAATAAATTTCCCATATCAGTTATACACTACTGCTTAGCCCACAAATCACATAGAAGTCGATGCAATACTACATGAGGATGACGATGAAGACGACGAGGATGAAGGTCCTAATGAGCCAGGTTTCACTGGTGGGCGAGTGGAAATCGTGGATGGCGAACTTGTCGTCGACTATGGTGACAGCGAGGGACTGACTGCCAGCGAGTTGGTGCATGTGGGTAAGCGTGATACGATGGAGGAAGAAGCAATGTACGATGAGCACGAGGGAGAGGGAATAAGCCTGCAAGAGGAGTAATACTAGGTCATGGTATCTACGGGTTTTCGTTCTCTTTGTCCTGTAAACATCACTCAATATCAATGCCATGCCATAGGCAATGCATCCACTTACCGCAGCGACACGTGCCCGAGTCTTTGGACGTGAATCAATTGGGGTCTCTGTGCTCGCCCGTTTCCGAGTACGCGGTGGCAGATTGGTGTTAGTAGTAGTCGACTCTACAAGCACTGTGTCGTTGAGATTCCATGCATGTTCGAACGATGAGGTCCTGTGCAGGGATGCAAGATAATAAGTAGAAGGTGAGTGTACAGGCCGTAATGCAACTTACGCAGCTGCATCAGCCACCAGCCCAGAGACGCTGTCAATCTTGATCTGGAACGACGAGCTAACAGCTCCCATAGTCCCCTCCCAGATGACCACGCCGCCGTCCGAGCGATCTGTCTTTCGCTGGCTCGCTTTGGACCGTACAATTGGGTCTCGCGGAGGGGCCCCGTCGACTACTGTCACCTGCGCGTCCGAGAGGTCAGCCACCTTACCAGCCTCTTCCCGCTTTTGCTTCTGTCCCTCCCGCTTCTTCTTATCCCTAGCACGTTTCTCGGCCGCCTTCTCCTCGTGCATCTTATCAAACACCCTACCCATCTCCTCGAAGGTCTCCCAGAGCTTCTCAACGTGTGCGCTAAGCACGCAAAGCGACTTGATGTCTTCGCGCAGCATATCGACACTCTTGATGAGCGGGAAGCGATCAAGCAGGGCTTTGATCATAGGATCGGGGAGAAAGGCGTCTGGGGGTAGGAAACGGGATGCGGAAGTGCGGAGCGATAGGTGGAGTGTGGCCCGGAATGCGATGAGTTGCTTCGTACCTTCAGCGCGCATTGCCTTGCTAAGGCGCTTCCGTGCAGGGATGGGGTTCGTCTTCTTTGCCTTCATCGTCATCCTGGGAGGGGGAACAGGCTCGGGACTGCAGCGAGGCCCGCTACAGCGGCAGACAGTTGACTCGCGCGATAGGAAAAGGGGCGCACAACCAGTGCATGAACAATGAGGATCAGACGACGGATTGTTGTACAAGCGATCCTGCTCTTGAGTAGCACAGTCAGCACAGAGCAGGTGAGCCATACTCAGCTCCATTGTGACGGCAGCGGCACCCTTCGTCCCACCCTGAGCGCGCTTCACGGACCGAGGCTCCTCGCCAGCGCACAACTTCCGCGCCACATCCAGCGATTTTGAGGTTACGTAGGTGATGCAGCGAGCGTCCATCACGACACTTGGATCCCGGCCAGCACGTCCCTCCCACTGTACATGCTCGTCCGATGTCTGGAGTGCACCAAGAATGACGATGTCCTCGATATTTGGCAGATCGATCCCCACCATGAACGTCGAGGTGGCGATGATGATCTGCATGTCAGGATCCTCGCGCATGAGACGACGTGTCTCAACGTTGTAGTCCGGCCAGTTAAGCGCGTTGTAGAGCCGGATGCGCCGTGTATGGATGTTCGTCGAGGGTAGAAGGCGTAGGAGGTAGATGGCAACTCGGAAGCCTAGGACAATGGTGCGGCAGTGGATCACGGTCTTGCGCTTGCCTTCAAGGATCCACTTCAGATCGGGGAACGCCCACCCGCCGATACCATGTGTGAGCGTCCGGAAGATGGTGCGCACGTTCCCTCGGATGTTCGAACGTCGTATGAGGTGGAACTGCCCGTAATGGAGACCGAGGAACGTGAAGATGGTATCCTGTGGGTGCCCAGCAAGAAGCGTTGCGGTGGTACCGAGCAACCGGGTGCGTCCCGGGAGCCGTGCGCGAGAATGACCAAGCTGACGAAAGGATTTCCGAAAGAGTAGACCCCACGAGTAGAGCAAATGGATTTCATCAATGCCGAGAGCGCAGATGCGTGAGTTGAATGCACGGTTCTGGAGAAGCGACTCGAATCCGGGTGACGCAAGTTGTTCAGGTGACATGAGGAGCATCGCGACGCCTGTCCTAGCTTCTACCCAAAGATCACGGCCTGCGCGGCGCGCAATCGACGTGGACTCCGAGTTGATTACCAAGGCTTTGATCCCGAGGGCTATGAAAGAGGCCGCCTGGCTATATTGTTAGAGGAATGAAGGAAGAGATGCTGGGGTACCGCACCTGTTCTTCCTCTAGCCCATTGGTGGGGTAGATAAGCAGCATGCATGGGTCCGATGGGATGGAACCGCGCTGATGCTGAAGTGTCGGCTCTCGAGAAAGCTCTTGGAGCATGAGCATGTACATTGAAAAATAACCAGATTTTCCGGCACCGGTAGGCAGGACGGCGACCAAGTCGATACCATCCAGAAGCTTACAGACACCCTCCAGCTGGTAGTCATGAGGAGAATAGCGGAAATGTTTTGAAAGAACCCCCCTAACCAACTGTAAGCCGTCAGGCGAGCTGAAGAGAAAGCCGCCTGCGCCCGTGGACGACTCCATGGCGAGCAGAGGAGGACGGTGGCGCTAAGCAGGAACGCAGTGCACGACCGTGTGACGCTTGGTTCGGATGCGACGCGTTGTTTGCATCTATTGACGCGTAGACATATGCACGTGCAGTCTCTATTTCAAATCTCCAAGGGTACCTTAGACGCCCCCAGTAGATAAAGACTAGGTCGAGTGCGGTGAATTTGGTCGTACCGCGTACCAGCTTGTTCTTGGGATTTCCATCGTCAGACGTGGCACGGGCTCGCGAGTGGTAGCGAATGGCAATCAATCATGACTATGTCGGGAGTCTTGGCAATGGACAGTACAGAGGTGACCCGAAAGCTAAGCAGGGCCCAGTATATATGCGACAAGTCCAGGCCGCCGCATTCCAGTCCAGAGAACTCGTGTGGAGGACACGCTTCACAACACGAGCCATTGATGTGACAGGAGGCATCTGCCCTCAAAGCTTCATGTTCGGTTATTTCATTATTGGATTAACGGCTAGCAACGGGCACCCAATCCCACTTGATTTTGAGTGGCTCTCGACGTATGCGGGACGCACACCCGCCGTTCTCTATCGTTCGTCAATCATCCAAGATAAACACAAGAATGCCATTCCTAGTTCAGTGCGGTGCCTCGAGCGACATGACAAAAGCAGGGACGAGCTCCAAGGATGAATATTGAATTCCGAACCTGTTTTAACGAGCGGCCGCTGCCAGTTCGTGCCACTGGCGCAGGACATCGCGGGTGTAGCCACACCTTTCGCTTCTCCGCAGGTCCACCGGGAATGAACCTGAGAAACGAAAACGTAGCCCTCATGTCAGTGATGCTGCCACAGCCATGTTTGCGCATGTTTCGCTTCTCGATATACAACAGGGACGGCGGGACCACCAGGGTTTGTACCCTCGGTCCTCCGAGTCATGGGATAGCCGTGTCAACGTCAAGAAGCACTCTTGAGCTCGAGTGACTCACCTCGCGGTCAAGTATAGTTCATTCACCGCGCTGGTTCTGCTTCCCTGAGACCCGTCATTTTTGTAACAGAGGCATTCCGGACATGACCGCTGCTTCGTTTCGGGATCTCCCTGAGCTTGAGAGTCTGCAACGGCAATGACCGTTGTCAGAGAACACCATGTCAGCTGCGAAATCGTAAACATACAAGGAACATTTGAACAGCCGGCAACCCCAACCAATCCAACGCGGAACACTGAGCCGCTGTGTAACCGTGCATGGAAGCTTCCTCTTTGCCCGAACAAAGGCGTCCTATACTGAACGCAACGGCGACGTAGTGCACTTACGTAGCAGCGCGCGCACTTTTGCGTTTGTTCGGTCTTATGGCTTGCGACCCCGGATCGTGTTGCCCTCAGTTCCAGAGCACACACGAGGCAGGCATCGATCCGATGCCTCCGACACGACCGTGGCGGCCGCATCTTGGAAAGGGAAACTGCGGGACCGTGGTCAAGCTGAATTTATCAGATGGACTTCTAGATACACATCGCCGCAAACCCTGAACGGTAGGACATGAGCGAAGGATTTGTGACCGTGAGATGCACTTACGGCAGTGCTGTCCAACGTCGAACACGAGACTTGGGCGCGGGCAGCTGGCGGGCGAATTATGTACAAACTTCGACTTCCTCTCTATTCTCAGCGAACTCCGAGGTCCCGAAGAATCCAGAACATTGGGGACATACCTCAAAATGCTGGTGGAGTGCGGTGGACGAGCCCGAGGATTGCCGAAGATTACAGCTAACTGCAAAAACATAGATCGACCTGGCCCGCGTGAGCGGGCGTGGCATGTTTGGCCACCTACCTGAAATGGTAGGCCGAGGCGCTCAATATTCCGGCACATACGTATGATACTGACGTCCAGATCAAGACGGGGGTCGTTATTTTGGTACAGGCGTGTGTGGTGGACATGGATCTACAATTTTATCAACTCAAACCCCTCCCGGACGTGGTCGAGGGAGTTGAACGTGCGGTTGAAACGAAGCGCCGAGAGACCTAGCGCTTAGTGCGAACAAGGCACTGGTCCCGCATCCCGACGCATCGGCGTTCGCGACAAACGGCGACGAGGCCCTCGCCTCGGCCTACCATTTCAGGCAGGTGGCCAAACATGCCACGCCCGCTCGCGCCGGCCAGGTCGATCTATGTTTTTGCAGTTAGCTGTAAAGAGAAGAAGTTAAATCAGCGTAGAAGGCGGCAGGGGTTTTTATGTAAACGCGAGGATTGCCGAGATATAATTGGTCATCAATGCAGTTGATACTTCCTTATTCGTTTGTTGTAGCGGATCTCCCTTTGGCGCCAAGCTTCTTTTCCCGCACGTACATATCATACACTCGTAATCCTAATGCCCCCCTCGTTCTAGTCGACGTCTACCCCCTCCTCGTTCCCCATCCGCTCATCTATCGGCATCCGGTATGCAGAGGGAGCACCCACCACCCTTCACGCACATTGCGCCTCGCCCCGGACACATCGCCGGCGTCCCACAAGCGTCCCAGACCCACCACCCACACACACCAGGAGCAGGAGGGACTGCTTTGTCCGTCTCCCAGCCCGTGTCCGTGCAGGACCTCCGCATGGCGGGCCAGAGCGCGGCCGGTTTCCAGGTGAGTGCCCGACATCAATCACACAGGAGCGTTCGTTCCGCTCTAACAAAGGAACCTTTGCGGCGGCGAGCAGCCGCCCCAGATGCAGTCGTATGCTGGGATGCCTCAAAACGCGCGTCCGAGCGGTTCCTCTGGGCACCCAGATCCTGGTCAGAACGTTCAGGTATGTGCTCTTCAGTTTTTGTATGCCTTGGAAGCCCTCTTGTCCCACGTGTCCCCCTTCTCGGAATTCGGCTTTCTGCGCGATGTCGAGGATTAGCGATGTCATGCCTATTTCTTTGTGATCCATAGTCCCGTCATCGACTCCTCCGTAGCAGAGCTCACACGGCGTGCATCCTGAGATGGTGCTGGTCGCGACATGTTCGTGCAATCACCTTGGTGTCTTGCATGGCAGGGCGCTTGAGCGCGCTTCGCTCTTTGTGCATGCCACAAAGGACTCCACGAGCATTCTACGGACATGTTACGGCTTGCGGAATGTCGGGGTGCACGCCATGTCAGTGTTGTGACTTTGACGCGACCTGATGTTTCCTTTCCTGCGCAAAGCGACCCTCGAAAGCCCGGAATCAGCGGTTTCTCCTTGTGCTGTGCGTGGTTTTTAATGTTTTCGCACGCATTTCTCCAACCTCGTTCGCTCCTCGATGGGCGCAGTCAAGGCATGACGCGGGTCTACATACGTCGAAATGGGGGTTAAGTGGCACCGGTGTTCTTCTCCTTCTCACCCCCGTACGCCATGTTGCAGACGCTTTAGGTTTTCGCTGCCCCCTTCCCTCGAACAGTAAAGCGCTGGGAGACGGGCCTCCTCATTCTCTCCCTATTTGCCCTTCCAGTCGCATGCTAAACACATGTGGCCGAGACATACACAAGGTTGTCGTCTCAGATCCAGCTTGTTTTGGGCACCATCTGAAAAGGAAAATAGGAGGAGATGCCGCTAAATCTCATAGAAGCGGGAGGGGAAGCCACTCTAGATTCTTTCCCTGCACGACGACGAAGTATCTCCCACGCAGGCAGCGTCCGGGGGGGGGGGGGGGGGGCTCCGTGCGCATAAGGGCTGCGGCCCGGTGGCTACTCAGGCATCGCGGATGCCTCTGTCCAGAGACGGCGCGGCCGCTGAAAGCTCAGTGCTAATGCGGCACGTCGGTGCATCTGGTGAGTCACTACGCCAGGCGACTTTCGAACACTCCCACTTTTATGGAGTGCGTTTTAGCCGTGAAGATTCATGGTGTAGCTCAAGCCACTGGGAGCTGGCCGCCGTGTTGGGGGGTGACGTCCCTGGGAGGTTGCCCCCGAGATGATGGCGGAGAGTCAGATGAAAACTCCCATTTTGCCTTGACAAAGGACGTGTTCAACGCACGGGATAAAATTCATGCACATCGGCCTCAGGAGTCCTCTCATGCACGATTCCGGTATGGGTTCTCAGAACGCTTGGCTCGGGCAGCACTGTATGCTGTAGAGCTCGTTTTGTCTGCGTACTTCCGACAATTTGCTCTGGTGTTCTCGATGGTTTGCTATTCGCCGATTACCACCGCCTTCCAGTTGAACATGTTTCGGAGTCTTGTTGGAACTATTCCTCCGTAAATTCGTGCAATGCTGACAAATGCTATTCCATTAGAACGTACCTCAAGGATACTACCGCAACTCTCAAGCTGGACCCGGGCCCATGCGTTCCAACTCTACGTCGCAGGCACAATACTCTCCGTACCCTCAGCCACAGTTCAACAACGGCTACGCGCAAGTGATCGCCGGCCACGGTCATTATCCCGCATCTCCTGCGAACCACGCACAGAGCGTTTCTCACGACGGCCGTCGAGCGTCCATGCCGTCGCTGAACGCGGGTCCATCACAGACCTCTCAGGTCTCGCAGACCCACAACGCGCCTGGCAGGCAAAATGGTATGCCACAAGCCCCTGAGCAGCCGCGGCCTCACCCGCAGCCGCGCGGTCCAGAGCGAAATTCTCCGGCTATGGCTTCTCTCCAATCCGCGCCTGCATCCGCTCCTCACCCTCAATTCCCTCAAATGCATGCATCGGCTCCCTCACAGCCCCGTAACACTCTTCCCACTCCTCCCGGGACGTCTGCTGGTCCATCCAACCCCTCGCCTTCACCTGCCCGCGACGTGATGGCGATGATGTCGCAGTCAGCCAATCAGCAAGCGCGTTTGATCCTCGAGCCGATGCGCGACTCCATGGCAGACTCGTTGAGCGCGGTGCACATTGCGTTCACCAAAGAGCTGTCGAAGGCGCATGCGATGTTCGTCAAGTCCGAGACGAAAGCAGTCGAGGCGCAGGTCCATCTGGCCTCGTTACGCGACGAGTTCGCGCATGTTTGCACAGAGCGTGACCGGGCGCTGGGGCGCTGCGAGCAGCTGAAGAAGGAGCGTGAGGCGGCGCTGGAGGATATCCGCAAGATGAACGAAAACTTGCCAAAGCTCGTAGTCGAACACTACCAGCTCAAGGCTGACCACGACGCCCTCCAACAGGAGATGGTCGCGTTGAAGGAGACGAACGCGCAGCTGAGGGAGAAGGCGACGATTGCGCTTCACGCTGTGCTGCAGTATCGCACGCAAACCGTGCCTCAATCGCTCCTGCAGCATTCTACAGGCGCGCAGGGTGTGAAGTCGGAGTTTCCGGCGGCAACGCAAGGTGTAGCAGACCCGGTTGCGGGTGTCCAGGTGAAGGAAGAGCATGTCGTGGTGAAAGAGCCTCACTCCCCTACCGACGTTGATGACGACGTTGCGTTCGGTATGTACAGGCTATCCTGATCGAATGAATGAATAGCGTAGTAGTCGTTTACTGAATGCCGTATATTCAACTTCATAGCTCTCGTGCGGGACCTCAAGGTCCGCAAGCAGAAGAAGCGAGACCAAACTGATCGCGAACGTCAACGTCAACGTCCCCAATCAATCTCCGTTCAAGTGAGTCCTCTTCGCCCTTGTCCGTCGTGTTGAGCCTCATTTGGACACATCAGCAACCGGCGCCGCCATCAGAGGCGGCTGCAGCACCATCATCCATGCGCGTCGACAATTCTCCATTCAATCAGATTCCGCCTACCCCTCCTCCATACCTCTCATCCCAGAGCCGAAACACTTCCTTCGACAACGGACAGATCGCTCAAAAACCGCCAACTCATGTCACGAACGGTGTACAATCTTTGGATGTCGATGCGAGCACGCGTGGCCCGAAGCTAGAGGAGGTAGATGGATTGCAGTCGGCCGTACTTTCCTCAATTCCGGAACTAGGCCATACGGATGTCACGGGAGAGCTCGACATCATTGACCTCACGTACGATTGCGACATGACCGAGTCCCCAGCCAAAGTCGCGCCGGACCTCCCCCCGCTATCACACCAGCCTCCGGACGGCGATCCTCTTGAAGAGAGGAAGCGCACTGTCGAGCCGGAGTGGAACGATCGGCAGGAAACGCCGAACAAGAGGCAGCGGACGGAGGACGAAGTCGAGGGACTTACAGCACGGGACGTCGTGATGGACGACGGCGACTCGAAGGAGGAGTTGAACGAGGCGTTCCTGCGTTCGTTGATCGACGCCGCCGAAGCAATGACGTCGCAGGAGACATTGGCGTTCGAGGCAGACCAGAGAATGGCGACGCCGACACCTGTGTCCTCAGGCATTGAACCTGGTCGCGAGGATGGCGAAGTTACCGAGCCATCTCGGGCTCTCGGCACCGAACCTACGTCAAACGCCGTCAGCGACCAGGGCGAGCGCTTGCCGGAGCTGGGACAAGTGGTGCCTTCTAGCCTGCGACTTGTTACGAACGACGAACCTACTCTAGCCACGGGATTGCTTACTCCTGTATCTCCGTCGCCCTTCAGCATTCGTCCCCCCATTCCATATCCCGCTCATCGCCCCGAAATCGGACACCAACAAGCGCCTATTATCGTTGCTCCCGCTCCTGCCTCTGTCACCGTTGCCCCTGCTCTGTCTTCGACCTCAAAGGCCACACAACCTCAATCTGCGGAAGAAGCACAACCTCCCTCTGTAGTGTGTTCGCCACTGCCTCCATCAGTACCACCGCCTCCGTCCACACCAGCGCCTTCATCTCCGCCTCCGTCAGCAAACCCTTCACCATCATCGTCTGTACCGCCTCCCCTGCCTCATCCAATGCGGTCTACCTCGACGGCCACCCGCCCACCTCTTTCAGTATCCACACCTCCGTCTTCGCTTTCCTCGGTATCTCCTTTTGTACTTCCTCCGCAAGTACCGCCGCCTGTCACGCCAGTTGTCAATGCTCTTGCCGGCATCAACTTATCTCTGCCCTCGCCGACCAATGCAGTGCAGCTACCGACCGAAGTCCCGGCGGCGAGCCCTTCCAAGCCTGAACTGCCTAGGAACAAGCTCGGCCTCAACCACATCGATTTGGTCTATCGTCGGGTTGGGTCCGGCTACTACCAGTGCCGATTCTGCGAGTGCGTCTCTCTGTCCATAATCTGCGTAATAGTTTGGGTGTTGATTTCCGCATCCTGAAATCCCAGACGGCGCCACAAGGAGGTCCCTGGGTGTCCTTCGACCAAGTTCGCCTCCAATGCTCCCGGTCATATTCTCACAGAGCATGTTGAGAAGGCGCACCCGCTGTCGGTACAGCCGATGTTGGAGATGACCCCCGAAGAGATCCGCGAGACCAAGCAGGGGCTTGAGTCCATGGACATGGACAACACCGCCGTTTCCCCGAGAAAACGCAAGAGCACTGGCTAGATCATCGTCTTGGTGTCGTCCAACATTATGGGTTCATAACTGTATCTTTATTGCTATCGCAGAACGTCTGCTATTGTGAGTACTTTCAGGTCATGGCAGAGCGTGTACGCGGATGCTAACGTGGGGTGTACAGTTGCAATCGGGTCGAGATCTAGATATCATACGTCCGCCTATCCTCCTCAACCTAATCACCGCCCGTAGCGGTTGTAAGATGTGTTGTTCTATCCCGCCTGCGCGTCCCGTTCAGTCTGCTTTGCTGCTCGTCGTATATCATCTCGCTTCGTCTCTGCTTTCCTTTACCACACTTATGGCCCGTATCGTGTATGCACCCATATGTCACCAATATGTTTCAGGTTCTTGCGCTGCTGACAGTGACAGATTGGTGACGGCAAGAAGCTTCACTGTGTCAATGATGTTGATGATATGTGTGGCTTCAGCAATGCCTTTTCGCATACTGGGGCTTATAAGGTTCGAGGCAATACTGATGTTCCTTAGTTGTCTTCGCAGACAGGTGTGGTGGAGCCGTCCGCACAAGCTTAACCCACAACCCCCACCATTCTCTCCGAGTTCCTGACTGACCGCGAGTCCCAGAAGAAGGCCCTCCTTTTCGCTTGCAGTATCCATGACCATTAGCTTGTCGCTCATATGGCTAGTAGCATTCAAAAGAAAGGATATCGGAAAACGGTCCGGCTTACGGAACGACGGTGAGACGTCGCAAACACTATCCTGCGATCTCTTACTTACGAATGGTCTTGTTCTGGACTCATATCTTTTAGAATGTCCTCGCACTATCTCTGCCATATTGGAGCTACCTGTCGAGCTCTGGATTGAGATTCTGACCTTCATCCCGGATCAGCGCACATTGGCCCGGTTCATGCAGGTCAACCACGTGTTCTACGACATCGCTGGACGTGCGCTTTATCACACCATCACCCTCAAGGGGGATCGCGCCATGGCCGTGTTCAACAGGTCGCTAGAGATGTGTCCCGGGCGCGAACAATTCGTAACCCAAGTGATCGTGACAGAGCTGGACTTTGGACATAGACACACCTTCCTATCCATTTTGTCCAACCTGCGGTACCTCACGCTCATGTCTAACCCGGGATGCGCCTGGCAGCGCAACTGTGACTACATCCTCGCAATGCGCTTCCCGTCCCTGCGTGGATTTGCGACAAATCTACCCATTACTACCATGGACCTTCTCGACATCTTCCTCGCAGCTCATGGCGACCTCGACGAGCTCGATCTCGCCGGATCTCACTTTGTTTACGACGGTGCCTTTCGAGGCCTTCCCTCGGGACATTTAAAGCCCCCCGTCGCCTCTCTCCGCATTCTTGGGTACCACTCCCCCTTCCTAGACCAACGAATGTCGACACCTAACCGTCTCACGCATCTGTATAGGCCAACTTGCAGTCCGTTGGAGCTCGACCTTATCACTCGTCTCCCGCGGCTCGTCAGCCTCCGGCTGGGGCCCGATTTCGGCGGATGGTGTACACAATGGACCCCGCACAGCGTCGTGAAGACTTTTCCTCGTCTTCGTTTTCTCCAGGTGGATATGATCCAGGTAAGCCTACACTCGCTCAGGCATCTCATACCTGCCTTGACTCATCACGGCGCTTTCAACTGGCAGGGTGATGTCCCCAATCTCAACACGAACGTGGTCGATTGGACCAAGAGCCGGGGCGGTGTCCCCCGTAAATCGTCTTCCGGACCGCGCATCACTGTTGCGTGGATGTACACCGGTTATCTGAAGAGTTCGCTCTACTCCGTGTCGTGGGCAGATGCTTGGGAGGAGTATTTGGAGAGAGCGGCACTCGAAGTGCTGCGTACCTGGGGAGATGTAGTCAAGAGGGTCATTTACAGGCATACGGAGATACCTACGACGACACTGACTCTGCGAAGCTCTGGTAGGATTCATCAGACACAGGTGATCGATAGGCGGGATGACCATTGGAAGCGGGTGTAACTTGGGTCGAAATACCGTCCCAGCTACGCGTTTCTTTCGTGTTTACCTTTCTAGACGTCATCCTTAGAAGCCAATCAGACCTCCATGCAGACGTCCCCATCTCATACCCGTGTCCAATGTCTCTCCATATCGCCCACTTCCCCCTTGACCACGGGTTCTCTCTCCCTGAACCTCAGTACTGGTATTTAACCTCACGGAAATCCATCTCGAGTGGTGCTTGTGAAGCACACGCTCAACGTAAGTAGTCGAGCGAGGCGTCGAGTACTCGGGTCGCCTCAAACCGGTCCCGTTCAGACTCTTCCTTGTGTCGCGGGTGCAGTAAGAACATCCACCCAATGGCGACTCTCGACCGAGACTGAGGCGGGATGCCGAGATGAGTCTGGGTCCTGGTATGGTATCGGTACGCACCATTGGGCGTGTCCGAGAACCAGTCGACGACGTCACTAGGAATACGAGGCGCCAGTTTCTTCAACGTCAATTTATGTCTAACGCCAAATCCATTCCCGGAGATAGCTGCCTTGCAACCAAACTCAATTGCAAAGCCCATGTCGACCTGCAAGTAGTACCGCAGCCGGGGAAAAACTTGGACTTCACATCCTGCAAAGACCACGGCCAAGCTGCGCGCTGCCACTCCCTCTGCACTCTATTTCCCCATGGTGGCGTGGTTAACCATACGGGCTGCTGGGGGATAGCAAGTGAGCGGGCGAAACAAAGAGCTCACTGGACGTTTCCTATGCTTACCAAGTGCCTGGACCCCGGAGGATCTTGACTGCGGAAGAGCGTATCGATCAGTATACTACTTCGCCCGAGAACGCGCACCGCTTACTGGCCATTGCCCAGCTCGAAGTTGAAAGAGCAGACTTTGCCGGACGCACAATTCAGCAACGGCGAGATGAAGAGAGCATCCAGACAAAAGCTATATTGCACAGAATACGGTCTCCCCTGATGCCGCTACTCAAATATTCAGAGGGAACCTTTAACTGAACAGTCCGTCGTCCATGATGCAAGTGACCGATAACATATTACAGCAGGGAGCTGGGAGCTGGGAGCGGTGCGATATATAAGATGGGATATCGACGAGTATACGTGGGTGCGTGGTCGGAGAGAGGGAATGCGAGTGTCGGACTAGGAACGAGGGTGCATCTACGGCGAAGACAAGCGTGCGGAATCACGTGGCCCGAGAAGGATAGCCAGCGGGCGGCGTGGGAGGTAGCGCAGTGGAGCAAGGAAAAAACGACAAAGCGAGGACAGGAAACATATAGCGGTTACTTAGGGCTAGTGGTGGCCAGGTGGGCTGTAGTGGAACTGGAACCCGCCGCCGCCCGGGAAGCCCTGCTGGAAGAACTGCGCGAACTGGCCGGGGAAGCCTCCGCCCTGGAACGGACTTCCGCCCTGGTTTGACGTAGGATCGTTCGGGTCGTCGCCATTGTCGAACCGTTGCCGGAGTTCTAACGAATCATGTCAGTCTGAAAGCTAGAACAAACGAGACGATAGAAGGCATTTACCTGGCTTGCTGAGCACCTCGTACGCCTCGTTGACCGTAGCCATCTTCGCCTCGCTTCCGCCTTTGTCTGGGTGGGCCGTCAAGACAGCTTTGCGGCTGATAGGAATCACAATGGGCGTGAGAGACGAACACACGCCGGAAACGCGTGGTGCACTCACTATGCCTTCTTGATTGTCCTCGCGTCCGCATCCCGCGCGACGCCAAGCACCTTGTAGTAATCCTTCTGCTTCGACTGCTTCAAGAGCTTCTGCGCCTTCACCAGCCGT
This sequence comes from Polyporus tsugae, assembly GCA_024305745.1. Taxonomy (NCBI): domain Eukaryota; kingdom Fungi; phylum Basidiomycota; class Agaricomycetes; order Polyporales; family Polyporaceae; genus Polyporus; species Polyporus tsugae. Next base: position 254,394 of record JAHRBS010000010.1, on the reverse strand, counting down.
TGATGGATCTATCACAACGTGCACGCACCCGCGTCAAACTCATATACTGACAAAGAGGATGGGAATACGCACCTCGCGGTCCTGCCGCCCACTCGCCTCGAACGCGCGCTCGAGCACCCTGACAGCCTCCTCCCACTCCTCCCGCTTGAACAACGCCTCCGCCATCCCAATCGCCCCGTCCGCGTCGTCTTCGTGTCCTTCCATCTCCAGCAGCTCCCCGCACCACTGCTCCCCCTTCTTCACCTGGTTGGTCTTGATGTGCGCACGACACAGCGCCTTCAGTATAACGGCCCGCCGTGGCGACGCGCGCATCGGGTTCGGCATCTGGATCTGCGGGTGAAGCTCCATATTCTCGCGCGTGATGTGTTCTTCGAGCGCCGCGTCGTACTTCGCCGCGAACCCGTCCGAGCCATCTGCGCTGGTGCCGAGGAGCAGCTTGAGAATCCCGCGCCAGTCATCCGACTGCAGGGCCTTGTCGAGGGCCTTGAAGTTCTTGTCGAACGCCTTGACGAGTCGGTGCATCTTCAGACACTTCGGTGAGTCGGGGTCGTAGTGCAGACACTGCTTCAGGGAGGCCATCGCGGGCGAGGTGGGGTCGGTGGGGGAGTTGTAGGGGAAGAGGAAGTAGCCGAGCCGTGCAGACTTCATCCATATCTGGGTCGTCGCGGTCGTCAGTTGTGCGAGTCGTCTGCAAACATGGTCAGCGAACAACTTTGGTGACGACGTTGAGGGCACTCACGAAAGGTCCGCGACAGCACCCTCAATATCGCCAGCCGCGACGGAGCAGTCCGCCCTCTGCTGCCTGATCTTCGCAGAGTGGGACGCTGTCGCGAGCGCGGTCGTCGCTGCCTCCACGCATGCCTGCCACAGCTTCGCGCGCATCGCCTGCGTGATCTTCTTGCTGGCGAGCTCGCCCTCGGTGATCGCCATCATCACCTCCTGCGAGCCCGAGTCGCCCTTAACCTTCGTCGTGTACTTCCGCAGCGCGTCGCGCGCGTCGGCGAAGCGGCCCTCCTTGGTGAAGATGCGCGCTTTCATCAGGTTCGCCTTGTCGAAGGTGTCCTTCGTGAGCGTGAGGACGTGATCGAAGTCAGTGAGCGCGGAGGAGTAGCGGCCAGCGGAGTAGTAGGCTGTCGCACGCTTGTAGAACAGCAGATATTCGGGCGCACCCTCTGTTTCATTCTGGTCAGCAAGGTGCAATCATATGAAAGAGCCCACATTGGCGAAACCGAAGGTCGCCTCGTCTCTTAACTAAATATTTTGCGACACCATCCAATTATCTGGAAGGGGAGACGAAACAAGGAAATTCATGGAGGGAATCCACTAGCACGTCTGGCTAATGTGGTAGAGGTGGAGAGGTGAAGGTACCCTTTGAAAACATTGGAACAATATTTCGAGATGGGTCAAACATTTCCTTGCACTCATCGCTCTGAGTTCGCGGATTTTTTGGAGGCGCTCAGTCTTTGTCCCCCTGGATTTTTCGCCACGGTCAGGTCACCGCGCATGAGACACCTGGCGTTGGTCACAGCCCCCAGTCACATCTATCAACATCCAGTCTTGTCGCGAACACTGAGCTTCGGAAAGCGGGGATGGTCTATGGCCCGGGGAAGGAAATCCGAAAACAAGCGCGAGGCTGCATCCCGCCGCGCTCAGTGCACGCGATCGCCCTAACGTGCGCGCCGCCAGATTATGTCCCGAAATCGGGCTCATGCTCATGTCAGTGACCGCCACCGCATGCGAGCTGCTGAGGTGTGCGCCGCTGCAGTAGCCCCGCACGACCATAGCTTCCGATCGCACTTCAGCCGTGAGCGGTACTCCTTCGGAGGGCAACTCTGCACAGGCCACCATCTAAGCGCAAACCCCATCCTTCAACTGGTACGCTCGCCCTGCCACGGGATTTTTATTGTACATACAGCCGCATGCGGAGCAGTCAGACGTGGCGGGTTATTGACTGGTAACGACAGATACTGAAACCCGATCCCCTTTGACAGCACATGAAAGGCCCTCGCCGCAAGACTTCGTTGCAATCGCCTGCGGCATGTGCATATGCGGATAAAATGAGACGTGGGCCGTTCGAAATTCCGCAGCAGGTTCAAAGTTACTTAGCTAGAAACCCCTAAGCGCCCGCGGCATGGATATCCCATAGCAACAACGCACTGGGCACCCCATGATAGTCAAGTCCACTCTGATATGCCACTCTGCACCACTCCAAGTCGTGATTGCCTACCGCCGCGCAATTCCTAACGCCAAGAAGCCGAGAAGTATGAATGGGTACTGGTACTCACCTATTGCTTCCGAATAAGCTCTTGCGGCATCGTTAAATTGACCAGCAGTGAGAAGCGCATCTGCGCGGGTGATGAGAGGGATGAGTTCTTCGGGGTACAAGGACGAGCCAGATATCTGTTGCTGTTGGGCGTTCGCATGATACACAAGTCCAACCAGGAGAAGCGGTAGGAGCTGGAGAAGTCGTAGCCGTGGTAGCATTGCAGTTTCCTGCTAGTGTCCAAAGGGTGTACAGAGGGTGTACAGAGGTAAACAGCGCCAGCAAAGGCCTGCAGCAGAGTGGAGGGAAGTGGAGGAGGTTCAAGCTGGTTCAAGTTCAAGTTACGGACTCCCAAATACGGGCGGGACACGTTTGCAACTTCCACGTGGAGCGTGACCTCGTCACAGGCTACGTCACCTTATGTTGCGCCGAGTCACAAAGGAAACTCCGGCCCGATGGTTAGGTTGCCAACGGCCCGGGACTGGGACCAAGTTCACCTCAAGTTCTTCAAGATTCCTAGCTTGAAATACATATTTGAACGTCCGAGATTATAGTTTGCGATAAAAAATCTCTAGTGGGACGTCCTATAGCTACACACACTTCCAGTAATCGTCTCCAATTTCCGTATCCTGTACCTTCACCAGCCTCTCTTCCCCATCCCAGTCGGCCAGGCTTGTCTCGAGTGTCAGAGACTCCCTGTATGGTTTTATCGAATGCTCGTAAACTACGCGCTCGACATAGCCTCCCCACTCCTTCAAACACTTGAGCGCCGCATCGTCCAGGAACTCGTCATACGTCCCCGCCCACGTAGCGGCGCTCCAAAAGCCCCCTTCGTACCACCAGAGAACCGTGAGCCTCGGGGCGGATGGAACGTCAAGTGGAGCGCGAGCCGCCTTGCGCGGCCGGAGCCAGTCCACCACGCTCGTGTCAAGGTACGGCCGCTCTCTCTGCCAAGGAGCCCCAGTTGCACGATGAGCCAGGAACGCGCGAGCGAGCGAGACTGCCGTAAAGCAGGTCGACTCACATGAGCGCTGTCCACCTGGAGGAGCCGCAGGCGGGGAAACTTGGTCGCGACGTCGTCCAGAGACCACCGCGGCTCAGCTCTATCCGCGCCCACCGCGAATCGCCCGCCGAGCCTGAGGCTGACCAGCTGCGGCCCGAGGAGCGCGGCGATGTGCGCGACTTCTGAGGCGAGGTACGACGTCCGGTAGAGGTGCGTGAGACTGGATAGGACGGGACGGCGGCTGTTGAGGAAGCGCGACGAGCACGCGAGGATGCGGAGCGAGGAGAAGGGTTTGGTGTCGAGGCGGTCCTGGATGGCGGGCAGGTCGGGTGGGTAGCTGAACCTGAGGTCGAGCTCCTTGAGCTCCTCATGCGCTGCGAGGAAATCGAAAAAGGCGTCGTCGGAGCCGATTTTCATGTTGGCGGTGAAGCTGCGCAGATGGGGGAGACGGACGCTGAATACGCTATCGCAGCGCACGGTATTGGCCACGAAGGACTTGAGCTTGACAGAGCGAAGGTTTGGGAGGGCAAATGAGGAGCTTGGGCAGCACCAAAGGGACACGCTCGTGCATCCCGTCGATCCGCAATATGCTGATGTGAGTTACTAGACTGCCACGACGAGCGCAGGTCGCGATTGAGTCGCAGAATTTGACTACCTCGAACGTGTTCCATTTCAGGATGACGGAGTGGTACAAGATACCTTCGGCCACCTCGCAAAGGGAACGTCTCACGAGCATTACTTGTGCTAAGGTGCCCCTTGGAACATTTTCGAGGATTTGGATCCACAGTTCGGTAGGGAGCCTTCGAGTCGGTGCACCTGGCGCAGGAGCGTCGACGTCCCGGAAAGTTGTTTCGAAGGTGTCAGAGACGGTAACTGAGAAATGGGGCCGTAAGCTGGCACAACGAGAATGCAACGGACATATAGTATTCACTTACCGCGGTGTCCTTGGACTTTCGATTCACCCTTCGGTGTACCCCAAAGGTACGCAAGTAAGGTCGATGTCATATGGAACAGATACAAACAAGAGAACCACTGGCAGTGCCGCAGTCCGAGTAGGTTCAGCGCTCCCCGTCGGACTTACAACACCCGATCAGCATCGCCTCCGAGTCAAAATTATTAAGTATGTAACTTCTTCATTCCGATACAATGTGCTCCGAGCCGGGTACCAAACTCTTCGGATTTGGTTTCGAAGTACTTAGTACTACTTGGTAATATACGACTACTTCGAAGTTCTGTCTCTCGCCATAATCCCAGTCCTACACCTGCACAGGGCCAGAAAACGAGAAGCTTCGTCAATCGACTCAACCGTTCATTGGCTCCGAGAGCCCCGGCCTCAGGCTGCTTGTTGAAGCCTGAAGCTTTGAAGTGTCGTCTTCAAAAAGGCTAGCAATCCCAAGCAGTTTTCGATCGCAAAGCAGTGATGCCAGCCTGAGCCTCGTTCGCACTTTTAAGCGCGAGGAATCGCGTCCTCGGAGTCGCACACAGGGGGACGCTTTGACCCCGAAAAAATTATCCATTACTAACGATCGCAACACATTAAAAGACATTGTAAAATAGGGCGTCGTCGTTTGTCGTCAAACGGGGAAGCGAAGGAAGATAACGGAGCCTGAGGTGTTCCTCCTCGCGTCGCATGATCATGATGGTCGTCGTCGTGAGTCGGAGTCGCCCCCATCCCCGGTCAACGGGGGATCCGGGACTTGTGACTCGATGATGGATGTGAGTGTGAGGGCCTCATGATCAGTAGCCCTTGGCACCGCCCTTCGCGGACTTGATCCAGGCGGCGTCGGCGTGGGGGTACTGCGAGCAGAGGCGGTTAGACACCGGGGAAGCGGCCCGCGGCCCGGGACGAGAGAAGAAAGAAAGAACTGGGCGACGCACCTGCCAGACCATGACACCGCCGTTCCAGCCCTTGGCCTTGGCCTCCTTCACGCACGAGCCGAGCGTGGCAGGGTCCATGAAGCCGTTGGACGCATCGGCGGCGGTCGCGGGCTTGCCGATGACGAGCTTGTTGAGGGGGATGCCGTGCTTGGGGATCTCGAACAGCGACGAGCCGGGGAACGCACCGCCGGACGAGTGGAGCAGACCCTGGCAGTCGCCGTACAGGCCCTGGTTGTAGAACTGGACGTTGTACTGTCGACGAGGACACGAGCGTTAGACACCGCAGCACACGATCGCGAAGGGTCGCGAAGACATACCCAGTCGATGAGCGAGCCGACGTTCTTGTTGATATTCACGTAGGCACCAGCAGCGAACTGGTGGCTGGGGGCGAGCCAGGGCGCGAGCGGCGCGTGCGTCAGGATGTACTGGCCCTTCGGCAGCGTCTTGCGCAGGGTCTGCGTGAAGCTGCTGACCCACTTCTCGGCCGCGCCGTCGCCCTTGTTCATCGCCTGGAGGTCCTCGTAGTCGACGTCGATCCCGTCGAGTCCGTTGCTCTTCACGAACTTGGCCATGGTGTGCGCCGTGTCGACTGCGTTTGCGCCGGCGGTCGTGGGGGTGTCGGTCGAGCCGAACGCGGACGCCATGATCTTGATGCCGGCCTTGTGGTACTCGGCCTTCTTCGCCTTCTTCGCGGCAGCAGAGAGGCCGGCGTAACTGGCCGCCTGGTCGACCGCGCCCCTGCAGGTCAGGAACGACAGCGCAACGACGTTGTAGCCCTAGGAAAGAGCACATGTCAGCAAACGTGGCTAGCCTGAGTGGACGCGAGCACAACGCTCACCTTGAGCGTGGAGGCCGGGGGAAGGACGCCCGAAACGAAGTTGTCGGAGTAGATGACGAATCGCGAGCTGGGGGCGACAGAACGCGCCGACAACGAAGAGACGTCGCCGTCAGCGGGGGCGGGGGCAGCAGCGACGAGGACGTTGCCCATGGACGCCAGCGCCAGAGCGGTAGTGATGGTGGTGATCATGCGAGCGGGGGAGAACATCTCTAGGACGTTATAATAAAGATAGTGACAACAACAAAGAGTGTGGAAGAAGAATGTCAAAATCCGACCAGCGGACTTGAGAAATGCGAAGACGAAAGATAGTAAAGGAGCGGGGGGCTGAGGTTTATCGCACCATCCGCCTCCACCTTTTATACTGGCTGCACACAGGGACGTGCCCAACGTGTCCCAGAAGATGCGGACTCACTGAAACATCGACTGTTGGCATGATACGGCACCACGAGTCTTTGGAGACTGCTTGATCATGAAAAGCACATTGTACACATAAGTACGCAGCACCACAAGTGATGTCTAGAGTGTTGGTTGAGTGTTAGGACCATTTTGGGCACCTGGTGGCTCAAATCCGCAGTCAGGCTTAACTGATGTCTACGCACCAGCTTGACCCGGAGCCGATAAATCGAAACATTGTGGGACAGCCTACTCCAAGAAACGGAGTGGCCGTGTTGGTGAGTATGATGGGAATTGTGGATGTTGTTTATCAGGCAGCAGCCTCATATTCGACTACGACTGATCAAGTCCTGCAAACCGGCTGTAAACCGGGTAGTGCTGAGCGAAAGTGAGAGAGCGTGATGCTGTGCTGCTCACCGAATCGAAACGCAGCCAAAGAGTCATGCATGACCGTGATGCCATGGAGGCGAATGGTTGTTGAGTTGATTGATAGAGCCGGAGCTGTCCTGCTGTTGTGTTCGACACCCTGCAACAACCCCGCACGACAGAATAGTGTTCAGGCCTCAAGCCTCAGTCTCACAGCGGAAGAGCCTGCATAGCTCGATTACTCTTTCAAAAATGTTTCCGAGCTCGAGAAAGTTTTGGGACTCACAAAGGAGACCGTTGGAGACAGAGGCTGGGGTCCCGAAAGAGGGTGGTGGCTGGTCCCGGTCAGTGGTGGCGGACTGATGTTGCAACGGTGGCGGCAGTGTCCGATTGAACCTGACCGATGACCACCAACGGGTTAAGTACCAGAACAGTACTTATACTTATCTTGATCTCTGTGGGTACGAATCTACAATACTAACCGATACCAATCCGCTATTGCGTTCGAGGCCATCCGTCATTTCCATAGTGAGCGGCCCGTTGTGGAGGCTCGGAGCAAGAACGGGCCGCTTCCTAATCGCGTGAGCTGCCTTCGTCGCAGGAACTCCCCGCCGCGGGCGGGCATTCGATATTCAGCGGGGACTCGGTGGCGAGCCCGCAGGATGGGAGGATGGGAGCGTGACAGCCGAAGGTCTGCGCGACTAGGCACGATGCGGACTTCCGCACGCGGCGAGCAGCTCCGGGTCGAGCGCGAGGAAGAGTTGGGCGTGGCCCAACTCTCAGTGCCAGAGCGCTGGGGAGTGGTGGGCTGCGTGCGTTTTCGTGAGGCCGGATGTGGGAGAGGAAGATTCAAGAAACGCAATGAAAGGCGGCGCGCTTCGTGTGCCCTTCCATCACGCTTAGTAAGCATCCGTTTGGCCCAGCGCCCGGCAGGATGAAGCGCTTCTTGTAACGCTTGTTCGGAGAGACGTCGACGAGGATCCAGATATACTGTACCATTTCGACCCTATGTTCGCGTCACGCGTCACAGGGGTCCCCGAACATTCGCGTCACGCGTCCCAGGGGGTCTGAGCTTCCTAAGTATTGGTGGAAGGTCACGGGCGCTAAACAGGCGCTTAAGCCCGTTTGGCTGGTGAGAAAGGCCTGTGAACAAAAAAATTGTTCGCGTCACAGGGTCACGGGGGGGTCCGAACTTTCCATGCAGCTGTTTGGGGGTGTCACGCGTCCCCCCCCGTGAACATTTGGTCGAAATAGTACAGTAGATCCAACAATTGGAAGCCTTGTGTTCGTACAGTTGGGCGCCATCCATAGAGAAGATGAGCGCAACGTCGTCCGACCCAAGGAGGCCGCGCTTGACTGCGTCACAGAAGTCGTAGCCCTCATAGATATCCGTGATCTCGTCGAGCTTGCCAGAAGCCTCAAGCTCTGCGACAATGTTCGCCATGCGGCCATCACGAAACCGCATCTCTTGCGCGGATGCAGGCGAGCAATAGCGGGCTTGGATTTGCGGACCAATCGGAAATGTGGTGAAGTGCCGCTGAGGTTTGGGGCGACCGGCGGGGGACGTATAGCGTGGTTCGCGACAAGTGGGACATTGATCGAGGGTAGCGTATGGTCCGGTGTAGCCGATACAATTATTGGGACACATGTCATTCACGATCTCCGTGATGCCTGTAATTTCCGCGATCTTCTTTTTGACCTAGGCCCCCAGAAAATGAACTAGTTTCTCTCTGCATTCGTCTCTTGACGTACCTGGTAAAGCGACAGTATCTCGTCTTCCGGGTGGCGCTCTAGGATGGCACTCCGCGTGTCGTTGTAGATCTTGTCCGATCCATCGGTATCAGCAAGGAAAAGCCTGATTGAAAGCTTTTCGTCTGGGGTAAGAGCCGGAGGAGCTTTCGGAGGATCTGAGAGACGGTGCAGAGTGTCCGGATCCAGGTTATCGTCAGCGAGACGGGGATCGGACTCAAGCGCGTGTATGAACTTGAGCGTGGTTTGGACATTCTCAATGCGAGACGTCTCTTCTGAACCATCTGAGTTAGACCCAGTGCTCGCGGGTCTCTCTTGCAATGCCGGCGGGGGTGGCGGTAGCGGAAGTTCTGGAGGATCTTCCCGGCGGGGCGAAGGTGGTGGACTAAATTATCCCGGTTGGGGCCGCTGCGGGGGGAAATCTTGCACGGTGCTGAAGGGCTCTGCATCTGCGGCCATGGCATTGTTTGGCGTGTTGTCCAAGGATGGTGGTCCGCTCGCGGCCGGCGCACCGCTCGTGCGCGGTGCATCGCCGTCTCGTTCGGTTTGACGCTAGCAACCACAAATCATAAGTCTACATGAATGGTCCGGTTTGAAGCACTCACGGATTCTGCAGGGGTGTTTACCCGCTGCCGCACCTCACGCTCATCTGGCTCCAGGGTGGCGCCGACCATAGCGCGCTTCCTTTTCGAAGGAATTCGAAGTGACGGATCGCGGGGCTGGATCGTCCCTGCCGCGAGCTCCTTCCGGTAGTTCTTCTGGTGCCGATACCATGTGGAATACGGCACTCCGGGGTCTCCATTATCGATGCATTTCCGACAGCCGCAAGGATACACGTCCGTTCGACCGGGTGTTGCCACCACAGAGCCAGTCCCTGCAGAGCCCTGTGAGATCCAAGGGATATTTAAAGTCCATTTCCGCTTACCCTCTTCCGCCATGTCTCCGTCCAGGGAATTGCTTGCGTATCTAGGAATAGCAAAGACAGAGGAAATGGACTCCGAGAAGGCGGAGAAGGCAGAGAAGGTGGCAGGGAAGTTGGACATCCGACTAGTAAGGCGACCACGCGCATCTCATACAGAGCGAATCCAGAAAGGACGCAAAGCAATGCATTCGGGTACTACCTACAGGGAACTAACTCCCTAGAGGGCCAATGAGGATGGGACGCCGTGTGCAACATAGGCCGCGTCGGAGCAAGAGTCAACTAACGAACGACGATAAGCGCCGGTCAGGGCGTTTCAAATGGCCCCAATTGCTCCGAATTGGTAGCGCGCCCGTCTCAGTTGATCTCGAATTACCTCAAAGGACGGGGTTTTCACTGGGGCTCAGCGCTCGTTCCTCGCGTTGTCACTGTCACCCTTGCTCCCGGGTGCTTGCGCCTTTATCGGCGGTAAGTCTGCAAATCAGCGCGTGCAATGAAGGTGAGTCGTTTGAAATTGTACGGCGGCTGCACTGTACATGTAAGTTAAGTAAGTAGTTCAAACTTCAAGGAGGGCCGCTGCTAGATCGAGATCCATCAGTCGGAAACCTCTACGGAGCAGGTGACCGCGGTGACAGCGAACCTCAAGGTGGGTCAGTGACTTGAATGGGCCTTATAGTATTAGGTAGCTTTTGCTCAGAGCCAGACCACGTCGTTGGAGTCTCTTCAAGTTGAAGTTTCTGTGGATACAACACATCCGAGGTGGAGAAAGAGTTCAGTAGGTTGAGATCACGATATCTAGATAAATACATCCCACCAGGTCCACCTAGCAACAAGCGTCGCGCCCCTGAGCCTGCCAGCCTCCTTCGAGCTCCTCGGAAGGGCACGGATACAACATCTCGGCATCAAATGCCCACTGTGACACCTTGCACCGTCGATTTGCCGCCGATCTGTGTCGGCATTCATCACTTCACACAAACTTCCATTCATCATCCCGCATCTCCTTGTCCTGCTTACGCACCAGGCGCGTCCCGTCCCCGCTCAGCGCGACAGAGACGTACGGGATGATCGTGTGCCGGTACACGATGCGCTCTACACAGTCGTCCCAGTCGCGGAGCACCCGGAACGCCGTCCTGTTGAGGAATTCGTGCCAGGCTGCGGCCACGTTCATGTCGACCGCATGGGCCTGCGGGCGCGAGTACACCAAGGCAAGCGTGAAACGGGCGCGGCGCGCACGCCCGATGGCGGTGTTCTCGGATTTCGAGCGTGCGGCGGTGAAGCCGACGGGTTGTTTGCTGACGTACGGCTTGACCCTCTACGGAGAGAGGGAAGGGAGTTGTTAGGAATGAGGACGCGAAGATTATTGAGGACGACTGAAGACGTACATGTTCCATATCGAGCTGAAGGAGGCGAAGGCGGGGGAATTTGCTCACGATCTCATTCAGGGCCGTAGGCTCGGAGTGTTGAAAGACAAAGGGGACGCAGTGCGAGATCCGCAGGCTCACTAGGCCCTTGCCCAGCAACCCAGCTATGTGGGCAAGTCCGCCGGGATTCAACGACGTCGCGTGGAAGTGTGTGAGCGTCGTCAGAACGGGGCGGTCGTCGTGGAAGAACCAAGGGCGGCAGGCGAGGACTCGAAGAGAGGCAAAATGCGCGCTTGAGATGCCTTGCACCCAGGCTTCAGAGTACGACCCGTCGAACTGCAGCTCCTCGAGTAACGGGTGCTCTTGGATGAAGCGCAGCGATTGTGGATGGGCGGCCAGGGCGCCGTGAGTAGCGAAGCCACGGAGGAAGGGGAAGCGCAGGCTGAGGATCGCCTTGAGCTTCCGTTGTTCCTCATACGCGTCGAGCCCCGAGCCCAGGGAGATGTTGAGGGTCAGATATTCCAGGTTACGAAGGGATTGGAGGACGGGAAAGAGGACGGCCAAGGTGCTTCCGTACGCGTTTTCGATCGCCATGAGATGGAAACCGGCTACAAGTGTTGCGCGGCGAGGGGTCGCGGTTATCGATTCGCAGAATCGGTAAATGGCGGGATCGAGGTCGAAGGTGACGGTATGGTATAGGCGGACTTCCGCTTCATGGCAGAATGTGCGAGACACCTGCGTGAGCACCGCAAGAGTCGCTTTATCTGTGATGTGACCCAAGATCGCGAGCCATAGTTCGACGGGAAGATCCACCTTGAACGACTCGGAGGCCTCGTCCGGGGCCGCCGCAGCGGGAGTGGGGCCTAGGAGTGATGCTCAATAGATGCACCGCCTGCTCTCTCATACTGCGATATACTACATACCTTCAGGCGGGGGGTTATTCATGGAACGATCTGGGTGATCGTGGCCAACTGAGGGCCTCCGGCATCCCGATGCTGCTGCCGCGTGGCGGGTTGTAATGTGTTTGAGGCGTCCGATCAAGGCAGAGGCCATCGTAAGTTGAAGCTTAGTTGCCATAGACAACATGGAGTATGCAAGTTAGCGTCTGTCGGTGGGGATTGTAGATATATACCAGACCCACCTAAAGCAAGTCAGCGTCGGGACCGATGTTAATGCAATGAGGCTGCCTAGTTACGAAAGCGCAGCGGTCACCATACATATATACAGCCAAGGCGCAGCCTGCGCATGGTGCACCGACTGACGTCAGCAATCGTATGAAATCCGAGGTCCACCTCCAACAAGCAGCTTCAATCTGTAAATATTACTTGAGTGCGTGTCTAAAGATGTGGTAAGATCATTGTTACAAAAAAGAGTCTGAGATCAAGTCGTCGATTACAACCGTGCTGAACTGATGAGCGGGAAACACCTTTTTCAACTCAGCACCCGAAAAGGCTCTGTATCATCGCGAAGTCGACAACTCACCATAACCCTAATATATATATATGTATACAAGCAGCTTTCCGCGATTCGGTTCATATCAGCTTCCACTGCTCGTCCTTCATTTGTGTGTTCTCCTTGCAGATCGGCCACGGCCCTTCCTCGCTCAGCGACACTGACATCCACGGGGCGACCGTGTGCCTATACACGATGCGTTCGACGTAGTAGTCCCAGCTGCGGAGGACATCGAGTGCAGTCAACTTCAGGAACTCGTTCCACTCGACCGGAGCCAGCTCCGTGTTCACACGCGAAGTCCACGGAAGTCTGTCACAGGCCCACGCGAGGGTAAGACGCGTCTCGCGGCGCGGCCGCCGTGGCCGCCGGACAGTGCTGGCCCCAGACGATGAGCATTCAGCCGTAAAATTGACGATATGCTTGCTGATGTAGGGCTCGGCCGCCTGTAGGAGGCACGAACAGAGATCGTGATGAGGGTGAGAGGGAACGACCGACTGTTTTCACAAAGGAAACTCACAAAATGCATGTCGAGCTGGAGGAAGCGCAGCCGAGGGAAAAGGCTGACCAGTTCGTCCAGCATGACGGCATGGCGGCCGGCACGATGCTCCCGGTGGTACGCAAAGCGCTCTGAGAGGCGCAGGCTGACGAGCTGCTGACCGAGCAACCTCCCTATGCGGGGGAGCTCTCCAGGTTCCAGGTCCATATCTCGTGCGTGATAATGCGTGAGCGTCGGAGGGACGACGAAGCGGTCGTGCAGGAAACAAGCACCGCACGCGATGGAGCGTAACGAACCCAACTGGAAGTGCGCAAGCCCGTCAGTCCGCGCATGCGATACTGGACTAAAGCTGATATCGAGGTCCTCGAGTAAAGGGTGTTCTCGGAAGAACGTCAATCCAATTGGGAGGATATAGACCGAGAGGTTTGTGGAGAAGCCGTGGAGGAGAGGGAAGCGCATGCTGACCATATCCTGAAACACCTTCGCACCGACGATTCCGCTTCTCTCCAGACCGTCGAAAAGACGGAGCGTAAGGTATTCCAGATTATGCAGCGAGCTGAGGGTGGAAAGGAAGAGGCGTGAACTGTGGCCGTGCAGCACCTGGCCTCCGATGGCGGGAAGGTGAAGGCGTGTTACGAGTGTCGCATGGTGAAGAGACACAGAGACTGACGTGCAGAAGCGGAGAATGACGGAATCGCGTTCAAGCGTGATGGTGTGGTAAAGATCTCTTTCGGCTATGTCGTGCAATGCGCAATTGACTCGCGCGAGCATGGAAAGAGTTGCAATGTCCTTGACGTGACCAATAATCTCCAGCCATAATTCTGGAGGCAGTGCGACCGAAAGCGATGGCCTTATTGGAGGCCCAGGAAGAACTGTGGATTCGGACGCAGGCTGTCACTTCAGTCCGCTGACAACATATATCGTCAGTGGAGGGGACTCACATCCATGCTTGTCGGAAGGAGTCGCGATCTTTCGGTCTGCTATTCCGGGCTTGCCAGTGGTGGACATTCAAATTTGTTTTAGTGATAAGGAGCCGTCGAGCTTCAAGCGATCGCGACTAGTCCTATAATACGTATGCTGTATCAGCCGTGAAAGTAAGACCTATCCAGTCCAAACGACACAACAGATGTGTGTTATAGTACTCATGATAGATCGATGAACCCACTTATCGCCACTGCAGTTGCGGCCCAACAGCGCAGCTTTCGGAGGTGACTCTGTACTAGGTAGTACGATGCGGTGGCAGATGGCAAGATGGAAGTAATACAAATTGAAAGACACGTCAGCCTCCTTAGATTCTAAATTATATCCGATAAGGGAAACATTCTAGCACGTTGTAGTGGGACGTAAGTTTCTCAGTTCTAACAAGTTCTAAGGTCATTAATACAGACAAGCGCTTGTCACAGCCACCGTAAAGGAGGCTTGTCAGCATCCCGGACGGCAACAAGTTGAACTTGAACTTCTGCCATGATTGGAATGCCGGTGATATGTCGCATGCACTTTTAATTGTTATGGGTGCATGATTCGTATACGCGACCCAATACATATTCGGCATTCCTTTCGAATCCATCCTGCCAAAGCACAAGCACGGGTCGAAATTTTAAGCAGAAGGCGAGTCGCGCTTCCCCAAGACATAGGCGATCGTCTGGAAAGCAGCCCAGGGTACGAACTCTGCACAACATCGTCAGTCTGACCATACTTGCCCACAATCTCGTTGACGCGACTTACGAGGAGTCATATGTCCGCTATAGTAGAACTCGACAACTACAGAGGAGGTGGGACGCGCTCGGCTGGTCAGATGTGCGGCTGGCGGGCGCAGGAGGTTTGGAGATGCTTACACGTCAAGCCACGCTCGGTGTGCATGTTCCCGAAGACGCCCATGTTGTCGACGAGGAAGCTCTCGTCCTCGATTGGGGTCTGGAAACCTTGAAGTCCGTTCCACGTCATGTTCCTGAAGACCGAGCATCAATATCTCCCGTCAGAGTGCGAAAGACGACGCAACCCAGACGCACTGGATAGCGATCCTAGTCCCTTCGGCGACAAGGATGAAGTCCTACGAACAGCGTGATCAATGAATGAGACCCCCTCGAATGAGAGGTAGGGTATGTACCGCAAGACCGTGCACGATGGCGACCCTCTCGCTCTTCTCGATGACGTTGGGAAGCACACTCAGAGTTGAAGCAACGCTCTGGTCGTTCCCCGGGCCGCCGGTCGTGGGGTTTATGTAGACAGGACCGCCGCAGGCCACCCAGTTGATGTGAGGCGCGTGGATCGCATCTTGGACCTAGTGAGCCGATCAGATGAGCGACGGAAAGAACACACAATGGGCGGCCGTGGCCACGCACGTCAGTCCTACCAGTCAAAGAGTCCATGAACGACAACTTCGTCATCGTTGAGGTCCAATACTCACCGATTGAAATAGACGAACTTCTGAGTCGACCTGGGAAAACCGAGGACGCTCCCTGAGATTGGGTTCAGTGACGTGCTGGGCTGGGAGGGGGATTTAACTCACAAAGGTTGGGGAACGTGTCTGTCACCCGGTAAACGTCAAAGACGGGATTGATGCTGCAACAGAGCTTCAGTGCACAACAATGTAATGATACGTTAAACAACTTACACGCCCACCGCGCTCTGAATCGGACTGTGCATCCTACACTCGGGCAAGACACTCACAGCCCGCGTAACATTGTTGATCGTCGCACCGGCAGGCAAAGGCAGCTGTCCAGCAGGAGGGTACGTCACGAACTGGTCTAGGTAGTCTGTGTAGCCGCATGAGTCTGATATGTTCTGGAGCTGGGCCATGAACGTCGAGTTGAGCGGAAAGACATTCTTGTTTGCCTAAACCGCATTGTCAACGAGGCGCACGAATTACACGGATGGGGATGGAAAGGAGGGTGAGGACGGACCTGTGCGAAGCGGAGCGCAGGGATCTCTTGCTGAACGAGTCCCCAGCTGAGCGACGGGTCGGCGATCCAGATCCCTTTCAGGTGAAGGTCCGGGTTAGGGTGCTCGTACAGGAAATTTGCGATGTACGGCACGTCTGCGGTGGCTGGTCAGAAGAACGGTGAGACAAGCTCGCGCATGGCGACCTACAGAATCCGGCATACTGACACCGCGCAGTCAGATCTCTGGACACATGCGAGAAATGCAAGTCCACTCACGCTCTCTCCGCTGACCCAAAAGTTGCTGCCCTTCAGCTCGCCGAAGACCTCCAGGAACTGCTCGAGGAACCCGGCGACTTGCGCTGCAAGCTCGTCGTCGTTGCTGATGCTTGGTTCGCCTTGCGAAAAGCCAGTCTGATCACGGATAAGTATAGTGCCGCACCTATTGATGAGGGCTTGAAGTAACGTACGCCGACTGGTTGCTCAACCCACAGGACGTTGGAGAGGTTCGTCCAACTCCAGGGGTTTCTAAGACGTAAGTAATTAATATCCCTCCTGCTTGCCAGTACAGAGTCGTCTGTGAACTCACGGCGTTGGTTCCGCCTGACCCCAGGACCAAGCTGTGTATGAGGCGTGAGTTTCACTTCACTTCACTTCCGTCAATCATACTCACAGATAGGACCGTTTTCTTGCAGGAAACCTTCAAGAGAAGAGCATCCGGGACCACCTGCCGACACGACCTGTTCAGCCTACAATTAAGTCGAGTTCGTGACCTAGGGCAACGCACCATTCGTCCAGAAAAGAAGATCGTTCACGTTCGAGATATTGTTGGTAGGCCAAAACCTTGGATAACGTCGTGACGAAGGCCAGAAATCCTTCAAAGGGCAGGAGCTTACCAGAAGAACAGCTTGCGCGTCTCATTCCTGGCACCGGAAATGGGCATCAAACCCGCCCAAGACGGGCCCGCGTCGAAGTTTACTGCGTCGAGAATCAGCGAGGGAAGACGGGGCCAACCGACAGCGTGCAACTCACCGTCAGGTATCTTGGTTCCGTCAACGAAAAATTCCTTCGCCCTGGGGTTGGCAAAGCTGATCGGAGCCTCGCGCTTGGCAACGGTTCCGGGAGCAGGGTCGGACTGCACCGGACCTAGGAAGTCGCGTAGGCGGTCGATTTGTTCGCGCTGAATGTTCTCTGCGGTTTCCATGCCCTCCATGGCGCTCCCCGCAAACCTGGCGAAAACGCCAGTCGCGGAGAGCAGGAGGACACCGAGGAGTAGTCTCAGAGCAGAGGTCATGTCGGCTAACCGTTCAGTGAAGTGTTACACTTCCTTCGCCTGAATGCTGTTGCATTTATATTTGCAAGAGACCAGACACGGCTCTCCGTGAAAAAAAGAGGAGGTAGTGTTGGACGGACCTTACGGTAACGGCGATCACGAGGACGATGTAGATAGCGGGGAAACTGGACCTTCGGATTCCGCAACGATGTCACTGAGAAGCAAATGTGTCGTAATATTGTGGCCAGAATTCTTATGTGGAACGGAAGCGTCTTGTTTTGAGGACCGCTCATCGAAAGCACCTCGAACGCGGGCCGGCTCAAGCCGGCATCGCATCCCTGCCATTGCTCACCTGGCGTGTAACCATGAGGTGGCGAAGCCATGGGGCTGCTTCTCGGTGCCGTCGAGGCCATCGTGTCACACGGCCACATGGAGTACTTGGGGAGTCTGCTAAGAATGCGGTCAGCAGATGTGAGGGAAAAGGTGCATGGAAGATGGTACCAGGAACCCTTATCGTAACGGCCCCGGATTGACGGCAAGCTGGAGATGTTTGCTAGAACTTGAAGCTGCAGACGCCGCTCTGCCGACGGAGATGAGAAGAGTCGATCGGGAACTAGACCACAGCCTGAGAGTTAACCTTTTGTGAAGTTACCACAGGCGTGAGGAATGCAATGCAGCCACAAATAATCTTTGGGTACACCTACCGCTGGTATTCTTGGGGATGACGGTGGCGAGGTTGATAGCAACACATAGGATACGGATATCGACATGACCGGCCATCGTACTTACTTCTAGCGTATAAAAGGGTTTGGATAAACTTTTCATGCGTGCTTCATGCATAATCCGAGAGACTGAGGACAGGTTTTTGTTGGGGGACGGTGCTGTGGACCAGAGTCTGGACGACCTGATTCAAAATGTTCCCCGCGGGTCGACTGGCAACTTGCGTCTGGGGTCAAGACTAGGGTTTGAGTTCTTGAATACAAACGCACCAGAGATAAATATGATGTACTTAGAAGTAGAGAGGATTCGCTGCCAGTCGGGGGCGAACCTGAATGAGGCTAGCGCCTCTGTTGGCATCTTACTATTTTTGGAGCGCTCGTCTACATGTGACTGCCTCCGGTTTTTCCCGGAAACCGGGAGCGTTGTTTGCTCTGCCAGTGGAGACTGGTGGTTGCATCATGTTGGTTGAATTGCCATATGTACGTCGTGGCACTTCCATCATGTCACCTCTTTTGCTAACCCAACCTCGAACAGAGCAATGATTTTAGGAGATGCCAAATTATTGCATCATTCTTTCATCACATTGCCCAACTTTGCAACAGACTCAAGTAAGTGGACGACACTCAGGCTTACTGATGCACTCTGCTCCCTCGCGGATGCCCTCTCACGCCCATACGCGCCGCAAGCTGCAAGTTGTGAGTTCATTTTCTACCTCTTGATCGTGGTCCACGGTTGTCGCCGTCTCTACGCAACGGTCTCAAGCCTACCCTCCCGTGGTCGACGACTTGTCTGTCTCAGCTGCTTAAGTGGCGGCGATCAAGACGGCACTTATAGAGCAAGCATGACCCAGAATATACTCATAAGCAAACATTCTCACTGATACCATCCATCTCGCAGCTTGCGAACTTGGTCAACCACCGACCACGCTCGCAATTGGGTGGCCGATTCTTCAAGCAAATACGTAAGTGCAGTTCCATATTAATATCAACGAGGCGAGATCGGGTCACACTTAATACTTACACTTGAAGTTGGCTTGAAGCTTGAAATCCGGACCTGAGTCCTGCTGCGCATAGTGGTGTATGGAGAAAAACGGACCCGTTTGACGGGCTCTGTCCGCCGCGAAAACCACATTGCCTCTTTGGCTGACATAATAGGTTAGCCGTTTGGTCGCCACCCTCCCTCGAGAACAAAGGCTGACGTTCGCGGCCCCACTTAAATTAGAGGAACTGAAAGCTCCGTGCGTAACCAGAGGCGTTTTCGATACCGAACTCCACACGGCGAGATCCGCAACCGAAATGTTAGTGGCGCTGAGAACCACGGGGAGACATCACTATTATTCTTGTCGATGCACTCCCAATTTTTTCAGTCATATGAGACATGCTGATTATTCGCATGTCCGCTAATCTACTGCGCAGATGAAGGCGGGATGATGCCCTCCGCCTCCACCTGCCTCCACCCACGGCAGACCTCGAAAAGGCGCTATGCGGACGTATAAAAACCCCCAGTCATCGTTCATTCTCTCCATTACTATCCTCTACTACATTCCTTCCAGAAGTTCAACGACATCCACTTGCACTCTACACCCAACACCACCCAACACATCGTAAACATGATGCACCTTCTCAAGTTCGTCTTCGCCGCCCTCGCCGTTAGCGGAGGTGAGTGTCTCCTTCCGGCACAGCAAAGAGACCTCTTGACACCATCTCCTATGTAGCTCTCGCTGCCCCCGTGGACTCCTCCGCGTCCGATGTGACCAGCGTCGCCGTTGACCCCTTCCCCTCTGGCGCGCCGACCGGTGTGCCGACCGGGTTCCCCTCCGGCCGCCCTCACCCCTCTGGGACCCACTCTCATCACTCTCATCACCCTCACCCCTCCGGCACCCACTCTCATCACCCTCACCCCTCCGGCACCCACTCTCATCACCCTCACCCCTCCGGCACCCACCCTCACCCTTCGGGGGAGTCCCACCGCCCTCACCCCTCCGGCCGCCCCCACCCCTCTGGGACCCACTCTCATCACTCTCATCACCCTCACCCCTCCGGGACCCACTCTGCCCATCCTCACCCCTCCGGGGAGTCCCACCACCCTCACCCCTCGGGCATTCCGTCCGGTCGCCCCCACGCTGAGGCCCGCGGTTTCCCGTCTGGCTTCCCGTCCGATCGCCCTCACCCCTCTGGAGCCCACTCTCGTCGCCCTCACCCATCCGGGTCCCACTCTGCCCACCCTCACCCCTCCGGCTTTCCGTCCGGCTTCCCCTCCGGGCACCCCCACCCCTCCGGTTTCCCGTCTGGCTTCCCCACCAGCTTCCCGTCTGGATTCCCCACCGGTTTTCCATCTGGCCTCCCCTCCGGTTTCCCGTCTGGCTTCCCCTCCGGTCGCCCTCACCCCTCGGGGTCCCACCACCCTCACCCCTCGGGCACCCCCGTCGCGTCCGCTTGAACGACCGGCCGTGGAGTATGGTGTAACAGTTTGCTTGTAGTTGTTCGTGGTCACTGGTGATGATGATGGTCGCACTTGGATGTCGGGAGCTTAGCCTTGAGGATTCACGACTCATAAGCTTCTTCGATCGTGTGTTATCATTTGTCATTTATATCGTATTTATTAGCCATCGCGTGGCACGCCCCTCCTTTCCCGCTCTAGTCCATCTTGCGGACCCTCGTAGCGCACAGACTTATAGTACCGCTGTATCTCTGCTGGCTGGAATCGCTGTTGAATTATAGGTGGATAATATATAAGTATATGACTCGATACATATGCATGGCGAGGACACGGACACCAGGACAACCAAAAGCCTGAAGCGTTGAATCCTTGGATAGGCTCACCTAGGGATGTCGGTGGTTAGTTGCCGGTCGGTCGGGTAGACGCGTCTTGCTGAACCACGGTAAGATAAAATCACAGCTACTGTATCACCTATGTTGTACCTGCGGAGTTCCCAAACAAATATATGTCGAGTGTCCAATATCCACGCCCTAGAGATAACAACGGCGGCACACACAACCAAACGAGTCCAACCACAGGCTCGCCCTCGATCTCAAACACGCGACTTGCTCGCAGACGGACCCATGCTCGCGCCAACATCCAAGTGTCGTGCAGCGCTCGCCTGCGTCGCCGCCCACGCGCGCGTGCGCCCCTGCTCGCGCGACTTCACCGCGGCCACGATGCGCGCGGCCGCCTCGCCCGCAGGGAGGCTGACGAGTTCGGATCGGGACAGGGGCGACGTCGCCGGCACCTCGCGCCTGGCACTCCGTCCCCGCGGCGAGCGGGCCCGCGGGCTGTTGCGGTGCATGATCATGACCGCCAGCGCGCGGCGCATCGCGTCCCTGACCGGGGTGGACGTGGTGGGGGAGTACGCCGCGCGGAATTCGTCCGGGCGGACGAACGGGCTCGCCCCGGTGAGCGTCGCCTTGGCGCTGGGAGGTCGGGGGGACGGGCTGAAGTTGGAGAAGTCGGCCGTTACGCGGCTGGCAGAGAGGCCGCTCAGGCCGTCGCCGGTGCGGAAGAACGGGGTGCCCTGCGAGGACGGGGAGAGTCCGGTGGGGAGGCTAGAGAGACCGAAGAGTTTCAGGGGGGAAGAAGACGAGCGTTCGCCGAGTATAGCAGAGCCCTCGCTGTTGAACGAAGGCTGGATCGAGGCGCAGGTAACGTAGGGCTCTTCTCCTCCGTCGTCGGGCTGCGAGTAAACGCTGCCAACGGTGCCCTCGGCTGAGGAGTTGGATGCATCGCCGTCGGAAGGGTGGGAGTCGCCGTGGAGCCGGAGGGTAGAGCCACTGCGATGCGGGGTGGGAGACACGGGAGGGAGGGGAGAGAACGCGCCTTGAGCCTCGCTCTCGACTCCAAAGAAGAGCGCACCACCGCGGAGATCAGAGAGAGCCCCGGAAGTATCGAGGGTACCAGGATCGGCGAAAGACATGTCGCTCAAGTCGGTAAGGGTGGAGATGCCGACCGTGAGCGGCGACGGTGAGGCTGGTCTGTCTGGAATAGCCGTACTGTGCCCGTGGTCGTTCTGCATTGCGAATTTGAGGCTGTCGACGAGTTCGGTGAGCAGGGCCTGTGGCGGTGACCTCAGCCCGAGTTCCGAGAGCATGTTGTCCGGTGAGCCTGGGGTGCAGTGGGGCTCGCTGTCGTCCAACCCCTTGACAAGATAGAGATCCCCGTGATCCGGGTCGAAGAGCTGGACAACTGCTTGTCCGGGAGGAATGCAAGCGAAGAGGAAGCGGCCTAGGCTTCGGGTGACGTTCTCGGGGAGTGGGGTCGAAGGCATGCTGGATATCTGAGGGTCGAAAGCAGAGTAAGGAGTACAACTCGTCCTCGTTCCTGGAGAAAGATTGATATGATTTGAATAGAATCTTCGAACGCGGCGGCTGACGGTGGCTGGCATGAAAGTTGCTGCGCGCCGCGCCTGGTAGGACAGGGAAGGAGATGATGGCTAAGCCGTCCGCCAAGACCTAGGCCGCTAGCTGGCTGAAGACATTTCCTAACGATAGCGAATACAGATATGCAGCGGTAAGTAAATTCTGCTGACATACGCAGGAAATACCTGGGTGTGGAGGAGGCGCAAATGAGGTGACGAAACGTTGGATTGGATGGGCGGGTGGCAGGTGCCAGTGGTCGGCGCCGTACGGAAAACCGAGTGGCTGTGCGTGCGAACCCTTTAAGCGCCAGTCTGGCAGTGGTGATGCATGCGATGCAGCACTCAGCAAAGTTCTGACAGTGACTACCTTCCGACTAGCTAGCCGCCTCTCCTCATACCTCCCTCAGCTTTCTGGTCCGATATCGACGTTAACCATGGGCCACAGGATGAAATAAGGTTTCTATTTCTTGGGATTATAGTTCTTGATGCGCTGTCTCGGGTGCCATCGAAGGGGCTGTTGGCTCCGACCCAACCGGACCAATTTCGCCAGGTCCAACCTGGTTGCGTGGATACCGCCTTTGACGCTGCTCAAGACCTTGCCATCCTCATAACCTCTAGAAAGACTCTTGGAACGAACGATGCCGACATGCTCTCTATTTGCCTTCTTGAAGCGAAGAACAAGGAGATTGCCACCAAGGGAGACTGCTGAAGTGTTGGGCAGCGTGGACACAAAAGGATACGGTGTTCGTAAGTTCTAAGTCTACATATCTACTGGTTTATGCAACGTACCGACCATGGTGCGGGACCGCCATCACTCACAGGACCGCCATCGTTCCATGCGGCTTCGCTTTTCTCGTCCTCACCTTTACCTTCATCTCCGCATTCTGGTGCTTCGTCGTCTTCTGCCGCTTCATCTTCCCAGTCGTCGTCCTCGGAGTCCCCTCTCTCGTCTCCTGCTCTTCTATCGCCATCTCCAGACTCTGAGAAATCCTCGTCTTATGAGGCACACGCACAACTACCTCTTGAACTCTGGGCGGAAGTGTTTGGACACGTGGACGAACGCGCTTTGCAGGTTCTCATGTTGGTCAATCAAACGCTCAGCTACGAAGCCGAACGCCTTTTGTATCGTAACGTCATCCTTGGGTCAGGTTTGTCCCTCGCAATCTTCATCCAGTCCATTTCCGCCTCCCCGCATCGGGCAGCATTCGTCACGAGCATCCATATCCCGTCCATCGAAGACAACGACCCCCATGCCAGCCTTGCTGCTATCCCATCTCTCTTGCGTTCACTCGACAAGCTAAAGCACCTCACGCTCAAGCTCTTCGAGACCCGGCTTCCTCGAGACTGCTTATTCGTACTCCAGATGATCCTGAGCATACGATTCCCGTCTCTCCGCAGCCTTTCCCTCCGGATGCCCCTGTTCCTCGACGACCCGTTCTTGGCCTTTCTCCAGTCGCATTGCCAGCTCAAGTACCTCGATCTCGGAGAAATCCCTCCGTCCGTGCAAACCGACTACTCGAGCTTCCGGTTCACAGCGATCTCTTCTCTTGCCTGCACCTTCCGTCTCCTGATGTCTCTCCGCGCCGTGCTACCCAGCCTCACACACCTGCACATCATCTCCTGTTCAACCGGACACCTTCTCCGCGTCGCTGAGCTCCTCGGTTCGCAAATCGTCAGCCTGCGCCTGGGCAGCGTTTACGTGCCTATACAGCACATCCACCACGAGCGCACCGCCATGTCCCTGTACGGTGTCGCAACGCGCTTTCCCCGCCTACGCTTTCTGCAGCTCGACATGGGTCAGGTATGTCGTCCACTTCTACGACCAGGCCTACTCTCTCTGACCCCGCTCTCTGGTCTGCGCACAGGGAGATAACAGGTACGGCCGAGTCCAAGCCGTGGACTACCGCCTCAAGCGTCCCGCAGGCGATGATACTCCAGGGCTGCGGCACGACGCGGCACGCATCACCCTTGCGTGGGTGTTCTCCCGCCCGAAGCACGAGGGCCACGGGGTGTGGGTTGCTACTGGCTACAAACGGTTCGTGAACAAGGCCGCGCTGGAGGTGCTGAAGGAGTGGGGGCACTACGTGGAGCGCGTCGTGTTCACGCACGGAACGGGGACGTACGAGAGCTTGAGACTGGACGAGGGGGGTTCGAGGCTGGTGCGGGCGGAGGATCGGGCTATGTGGGAGGGCTGTTGGAGATTCGTGTAGAGTAGGGACGGGGATGGGTCGTGTGCTGGGTAACTGATCGGTGAGTGATTTCGTGCATAATTTGCTTCTGCGGTGTCTTACCGACTGAACCCAGTGGGGTGTGACTTATAGCTTTCTGGCATATCAATCATCTGGTTCTTCAGGTCATGATTGCGAGCATTGCTTTTACGATATTGCCACAGCATGGATGCACTGACCAAGCACTGACCGCTGGATGTAAGTATCCTCATTGGGCGTCTAGTCGGGACTCGCCGGGGGTTCGATTCCTGATGAACGCATTCGGGGTGGCTTTCTCCGTTATTCAGCCTTTAAGTTTTATCTTTTTCTCATGGAGTCCGACTGAGGTACGTTGCACTCAGTTACTCCCTTTGTCTATCTCTTACTTCCACGTATCTAATGACTTAGATCGGGTCTACCGTTTCCAACGTGGTATGATTGGGTGGACCGAGCGAGTAGCACATTTACCATGTCGTTTACGTCAAAGTCCTGTCGTTATCGTCGCCCTCGATGCTACTTCCCCATCCTCCAACTAGCAGGCGAGTTCACGAGTTTGCATGCTCAATTGTACCCCCTCTGACTTCCGTCACGAAAGCTACGGGAGTGTATTCTCCGGAGCAAAGCATCGTGTCCCATCCTCGATTGTCGACTCTATCTCCTGGTTCGCGCGGATCTGCACTCGTTGCGATAAGCGTTCCCGGTACGCTGTTCGGTGCACCCTCTCTTCACTTCCGTTGACCGCCTTCTTTGACGGATCCTCAGGAACCCCGTGTGCTAACATGGCCAGGTGAGCATCAGCTGGAGAGGGAATACGTTTTCGAACGGTTCGCCTAAGGAACAATGAGTTCTGGACACGGACAGGCCTCCAAAGTTGGCCGGTACTTTCTTGCAGCGGAGGAAGTCGAAGCGCGACTCTTCGTCTGAATTTACGTGGAACCTCTGGGCAATCCGAAGCGGGAGGTCGAATCGCTATCTGCGTCGTCCTCGTAGCTTCCCTGAACGTAAGGTCCGCCTAACCCTGTCTTGGCCAAGTTCTCACCGAGAGTCGTCCTCCCGCTCCCGTAGCTATAAAATTGCGCCGTTCCGATCAAGAGGACGTTGTCCCCACCCAATATCGATATGCCCGCTCCTTTGAGATTGGTACTCGGCGTCCTGTCGCTCTCCGCTACTCGCTTTGCCGCCACGTTTGCGGGGAGCACCATAGGGGTCACAGAGACCGCAGAAACCATTCAACACGAAGAGCTCGACCCCGTGCGGGACTTCGTGGAATCTGTCCAACCCGACGCAGCGACCGACACGGCTACCAAGCGCGGATCGCTCATCACCTTTGCGGACCCCAGGGCGCAGGCGTACTTGGTTGACGGAACGAAGATCCCCGAAGGTGAGTGCGATACCGTCGTTGGACTCTGAGTCTTCCTTACTGATGCTCAGCGTAGTGACCTGGGATGCAGGCCCGTCTTGGGCGGGTCTGATGCCGATTTCCGGGGATGCGAATGAGACGCGCAAGCTGTTCTTCTGGTATGTAGCCCTTTCTTCGCGGGTTGTCGTACATGACCGTAACATGGCGTTGTTCAAGGTTCTGGCCGACCACCGACGCCTCGAACGTCAACGATCTTGTGTTCTGGACAAATGGTACGTGGGGTCGTCGGGAACGCCGTGTAGTATCTGCATTGAACTGGTGTGTTGGTAGGCGGCCCCGGTTGCTCCGCTCTCGAAGGTTTCCTGCAGGAGAATGGTCCCATCTGTTCGTACTAACGTCAACATACTTGTCGTCTTCTTCCTCGCTGACAATCCTCGCTTGCACAGCGTGGTCCTGGGGCCAGGCTGGGCCAACGCCGTGAGTCGTCGATGAATTGCACAATAGGTTAGACGTTTACCCATGGTCTAGGAATCACTGGAGCTGGACGAATCTATCCAACGTCCTTTGGGTGGAGCAGCCAATCGGGGTACGTCGTCCAAGTCTCATCCACATGTCAAAAAACGGCCACCTTGACACATAAATAGACTGGCTTCTCGCAAGGCGAACCAACGATCACCGATGACGACGCGCTCGCTGCGCAGGTCACCGGGTTTCTCGAGCAGTTCCTGGAGATCTTCAGCGAGTTGAAGGGGAGCAACTTTTGGGTCACCGGAGAAAGCGTGAGTACTGACTCGTATTTCCTGGCTTCGTCAGAAGCTGACATATGTGTGTAGTATGCTGGATTCTGTAGGTCATCGGGAGCGAGGTGGTTCCGGGCGTTTCTGACTTACGACCACCGCAGTCGTTCCATACATCGCAAACTACCTTTACGAGAACCCGAACCCAGACCTGAATCTAAAAGGAATCTGGATGGCCGATCCGTCGCTCAGCTGGCAACTCGTGCAGGAATCCATCCCTGCACTCCGTTTCGTCCAGGTCGGTCCCCACCCTCCCTTTCCTCTATCCGTTTTGCGTCCCTCACTGATATGACTGAGTGCAGGCGAACAGGAACGTCTTCCCGTTCAACTCGACGTTCATGGCCCAGCTTCAAAACATCTCGGACTCGTGCGGCTTCACCGACTACTTCGACCAGTATGTGACGTACCCTCCGACCGGGCCGCTGCCTTTCCCTCCCGGAGCCTTGATCGACAATGTCACGCTGGCTGTCGATGTCCTGCCTCAGTGTAAGATACGCGACTTGATCCAGAGCGCAGCACAGATGTAAGTGACGTTTCGTGTTCATTCGACGCCGGTCACTGAAACCTATGGGCAGCATCAATCCCGCCTTCGACGCCTATCGTTGTACGGACTCTTGGCCTAACGTCTGTAAGGGAGTCTTACTTCCTCTCATCCTAAAGCGGCCACTCATAAATTGCCAGGGAGTGTCCTTGGCTCGCCGAGGTCGACTCAAAAGTTCATCTACTTCAACCGGTGAGTATCGGACAGACCCATGTTATTACCTTACCACTAATGGACGTTCCAGGACGGACGTGCGTGGACCCGGTCAGTTGCCGCCTTGCTGTGCGCTAACCTAGCTGTATATGTCGGTTAGGTCCAAACTGCCATCAACGCGCCCCAGATGCACTGGAAGACCTGCAACCATGCCGTATACGCCGACCCTGAGACCGGTGCACTCAGTGAAAACGACCCGAGCGTGCCTTCGGCGCTGAGCGTCCTCCCGAACGTCATCGAGAAGAGCGAGAGGGTCGTCATCGTGCACGGTCTGGCGGTACGTCACGGTTTCGGTTCAAGCGAGCGTCGTTCCCTGATTATGGTCTTCGTAGGACTTCATCCTTCTGCCTGAAGGGACCAGGATCCTCATCCAGTGCGTCCCGGCTCTCTACGCCTTCTTCGGTTTGATCGTTCATGCACCTTTTTTTAGGAACATGACGTGGAACGGCCTTCAAGGTTTCCAGACGCCGATCGAGGACGAAAGCTTTCTCGTTGACAACATGGGCGTCTTTGGACACATGCACACCGAGCGTAGCTTGACCTGTAAGCATGTCCAAGTAGGCCTCGCGCGTCCGCTTAACCTCTGATTTGCGGATGTCCCGTGTCCTCTAGACGTCGAGATGTTCTACAGCGGACACATGGCTCCTCGTAGGTGGAATGTCCGCGGTTCTCGGAGGATATGACCTTCCTGACGGTGTTGTGCAGAGTTTGTACCCTGGGCGACTTACCAGACACTGGCGTTCGTCATGGGCAAGCGCGACTCTCCTTCGACTTGAAACCTGATCAATCCAAGTGCATGCGATGATTAGAGCGACGATGATAGGCAGTGGTCGATGGTGTATACCCTCAAAGAAAAGAATACGACCTTTAGCTCATGACCGCACGCGGAAATGCATTGTATTCATATCCGTCCTTGTCCTTCCCGAACTTTAATGACTCTAGATTATGCCTCGTTGCTTATGAGGATGGGGGGCGACCGCTTCAGTGAGCCCACATGATTCAATTGCCTTTGAGTGAAAGACAGGTCCGGTGGCCCAGCTGGGTAGAGCGGCAGTCGAGTACTGGCGTCTTTACCGTGAAGCACCGGTAGACGTGAGAAAAGCTCTGACGCTCTACCGGGGGTAAGGGTGCGCATCCCGCCGGGCCCTCTCTCTCGCTTTTTCGCCATCCTTCCAAACTTTTTGATGGTTAATCACCCCAGCATAGTAACGTTCAAAAGAGCTGTCATTACATACAGATGCAGATGAAACACTACTCGCCTTCTGAGGTTTGGTACGTTCTAAGTACTAGGAAGGACATAACGACAGGGTCCTAACTTCGAGAAGGGGGTGGTCGCAAGTCAACGCAATATCACAAATCCGATAGGCTGTTAGTAAAGTAAAGTAAGGCTGAGAGTAAGGACAGATCCATAGAAGATGCTATGGCACATATGCATGTCCGCCGAGTACTTATATACCAAATGTCCCTTATAACGAGTGAAAGCAAGATAGAGAGCGAGCGAGCATTCCTGTCCGAATCGATTTTGAGGCTTGCGGGCCCCAGGCAGCGGCCGCCACTAGTCAGTGTTCACCTTAGAGATCATCGCTGCTGAGCGAGTTGTACGTCGGGCAGAGGTCCTTCCACGCGTCGGTCGTGGTGAACTTCGACGTCGTGTTCGTGTCCACCGCGAGGACGACCCCGAGGCCGGCCTCCGCGTGGGGGTCGATGTGGCAGTGGAGGAACCACGGGCCCGGGTTGTCCGTCTGCCAAGCGTGTCCCGTCAGCTCTCAGCCAGGCTCGTCGGAACAGGAACGAAGGAACGTACCCTGAAGCGGATCGTGACGTTGTCGCCCGCGGTGCCGGTGTTGACGACGTCGCGGCGGGGCGGGTTGGCGTAGTTGTACGACTCGCTGCCGGCGCTGCGGATGACAGAGAAGGTGTGCTGCGGCAGCGAAAGCAGTCAGCGGTCAGCGTACGAAGGGTTGACTGGCAGCCCGGTACATACGCCGTGCAGATGGAAGGGGTGGGGAGCGCCCACGCTGTTCGCGCTCGTGACCGGGAAGGAGAGCTCGATGGTCGCGTTCGAAGGGAGGGTGTAGACGCTGCCGCTCGGGAGGAGGTCCGTCGCGCTCGACGCGCCGCTGAGGATCTGGAGGAGGACCGGGGCGGTGGGCGGGGTGAACGTCGCGCCGTTCATGAAGAACTTCGTGCCGTTGAACGACATGACGAGGTTGAGCGCGTAGTCAACGCCCCCCGAGATCGGGTCGCCAGGTGCGGCGGCATGGTCGAGCGGCACGAGGTCCGTCTCCGTCAATGGGGCTGTGCTGTTCGTCTGGGTCGTGGTGGGCTCAGTCTCTGCCGCACCCACGTAGCGGAGGATGGCGGAGTTGACGCCACCGGCGAAGTTAGTGGTGCCACTGTTAGGGAGGGCACGGACCCAGTAGTTGTCGATGGCCTGGTTGGCGGTGAGGACGAAGGAGTAGCGCTGGCCTGCGAAGATCTGGATGGAGTCGACTGCCAGGGGCTCGTGATTGATCGCGTCGACCTCGATGATGGTCATGTTGTGGCCGTCGATGGAAAATGTGAAGTTCGGGTCGCACGACATGGAGATGAGGCGGAAGCGATAGCGTTGGCCTTGGGTGACAGAGACGACAGCGAGTTCGGTCGAGTCGCCACCCGCGTACCGGCCGAGTCCATTAATAAGGACAGAGTCGGGCCCAAACCTGAAGCACCGTCGGGATATGGTGGCAGGGAAACCTGGGATCGGACTCACCGGAGCTTGGTATTAACTCTTGTCGCCGTGTGGTACCAGTCGGCCAGAGTAATGATGGTAGACTCTGCCTCACCGTCAGCGCGGGGTAGGCAATGAATGTGAAAGTGGTTCTCACCATCGTCGACGTCATACAAATCCGCATGAGGATCGTTCGGGTCGTAGACAACCATAGGCCCACGAAGACCATCGCAGTACTGAGTGGATAGATGGCTGTGGTACCAGAACGTGCCCGCCTGATCGAGACAGGAAAATTCGTAGGTGAACGAGTGACCCGTGGCGATCGGACACTGGTTCACAAAGGCGGCACCATCTTCCCAGTTGGTGCCTGTTTGATCCACGCCATGGAAATGCTAAGTAAGGATGCAGTTTAGTTGCAACACTAGCATACGACACATACACCTGAGTAGCTATAGACGTACGACTGAGGTGGACTTCAGCATCGTTCCGTTGGTAAGTTGATCGATGACATTGACTTGGAATTTGTCGCCCTGAGAGCATTGGATGCTCGTCAATCTGAATAGCAAAGCAAATCCATGCCGTGGACGCACCTTGTTGCCCGTAAGCAGGGGGCCAGGATGTTGACCGTTCACGACAATGGCAGCACGAGTGTACCCATCGGGGGCAATGTCCACATTGCTGATCGTCAATTCGGCCGTGGTGCCAACTTGAGCACCAAGAGCCACGTCGACAGGGATACCAGATGTGGTTAGATCCAAGTCGGCGGTGGTGGTAATAGCAGCAAGAGCAGAAGTGAACGAAAGACTCAACGCAGATAGTAGCGCGATTGGCGAGCCTCGAGACATATCGACAAAGGAGTGGAAGGGATGGCGACCACGAAGAGGCCACGAATCAGAACTTGGAAGCAATAGAGGCAGATGGTTCGGCCATGGACGTCGGAGCGCATTTCTTTATAGCTCATCGTTGCCGAAGGATGATCGTTCGATCCCGGCGCGCTACAGAGATGAAAACCAGGAAGCGAGAAGTTAGCCGAGCGGTAGCAAACCCTTCTCGACAGTACGAGACAGACCGGGATTCGCAAACAGCGCGCTCGAGAGGTCGGGCCCGCCGCGTCGGGAGTACTAGCCCGTAAACGTGGCGCGGTTGTGCCAACTCATGCGCCGAGACCTGCAGAGCCGAAGTCAAAGTCAAATTCTTGCAGGACAACAGCGCTAACGAATATCATACCTGAGGCTGCCATAGACGTTTCGCAGACTGCTTGAAGTGGAGAACAGTCGGCATGCCCGTTATCAACGCAATCATCCGCCGTGTGCAGTGGACGGCTAGCGAAAAAGAAGGTTGTCGGGGTGCCGTTTGGTGTCCTTCGTCCGACACCGGTTCGTTTCATTTGCATCTGCGTCATAGTTCATCAACTTGAAAGGGCACGCGCTGCAGCGAACTTGACGTCGGCTATCCAAGGGTCCATGGCCAAGTTCACTGAGACTTAAGCTTGTATCAAGGAAGGCATTGGCGCGATTGTCAGGTGTAGTTTTGTTCAGCACCGCGAAAGTTGGAAGCGCACGAAACTCGTATTTCGTTCGGAGGAGGGTAAGATACGAGGGATGGATCATGGCCGTCGTCGTGGTCCGTGACTACCAGGTGGCAACGGGCGTCAATATTTCCTGAGGCAGTTTGCACAATGTCCGAAAACGTAGTAGTAAGTAGCAGTAAGTACGGTATTGACTCTATATGGGGTTATGTAGTACAAGTTTTCAAGTTACCCACTGTCCCCTCCTGTCATCCAACGATATTGAGCCCTCACCCTTCCAAAATCATCATCCTCTCCACCTCCTACTGGCTGCTCTCCTTTTCACCGACTTGGTGACCCTCGACGTACCCTTCTTCACCTTCCTCACCGCCATCCCCGTCCTCGCCAGCCGCCTCGTCCTCGCTATACTCGTCCTCGCTGTCGTACTCCCACATGACGGACGTATCCTTTCTGTACTTATGGCCTCTCATGGAGATACGGACTAATCGCGCGGTCTCGATGAAGCTCATGAACTCCTGCGCGAGTTCTCTCAGATCGAGGTCGACGAAATACCCTCCCGCGCCGCGACACTCTTCGCCAGCATCGACGTCAGGGTTGTGAGCATAGACATCGCTGCAGTCGATCTCTAGCTCAAAGGTCGTGATTGGTACGACTTATATCAGCTCGTTCAGGATCCACGTCTGCATCCTGACGTTAGTGAATTGCACGGCCAAAGAAGACATGCTTTGTACCTACCAATGCTTCGTGGACGACGGAACCAGTATCGTGGACTGCGACCTCGAAGGTAATAACCAGCGTCTCGAGTTTCCGCGTCCTTTTGACACTTAGCATGGACTCGGACAGCACGCTGGGGTCGAGGAGAATACGAGAGGACCCCATCGTCAGCCGGAGCACCGTCGGATGGACGTCGTCCAGCACCGCGTGGAGCATGCGCGCACACCATTCCTGGTCCTGTCCAGTGCTGCTCAAGGCAAGTCCAAGTGTAGAGACGGGACACTGGAACGCGAACGCGAGGAGGTACGCATCGAGGACGGAGCAGTCACTGGCTGACGACGTCCAGAGCATCCCAGGTCCCATACTCGTCCTGATCTCGCTTGTTGGCGTTGCGATAGCGCGGCGTGGCCGGGGCCATCCCTTTGTCCCCGGAGAAGCGCATGCTCGAGATCGTCCGACAGTCTTGATACGTTCGGGAATGCCCGAACGTAGTCGTACGTCAGCGGGACGTCGAGGAAGTCCAGGTCGAGCTCGCGCACGAGCCGATAACACATGTGGAAAGACTCGCTGTCGTCCGTCGGGGCCCAGGACGCTTTGAGCTTCTCGAGGGTGTTCTGAGATCCCTGCAGGAGGAAGAAAGGGTTCGACATGTACCGCTCCTCCAACCTTGTAGGCTGATTGTCTCTGAGCACCAAACAAAACTCTGCAGAAAGAGGCGTGGACTTCATGTTCACGAGCATGTCCGCGCCAAGCTTGCCGACGGAGTCGATCCCCACAATTGTCAATTTTAAGGGTGGTGAGGTCTGCGAACGCTCCAGACAGCCCCGGACCCGATGAGAGGAAGTCCTTCGCGTCGCCGTCGAGTTCTAGGCTGGTGAAGCGCGCGGACGGCGAGTCCATCCTGGTCCCTGGACATGTACAACAAAGCCACTGCAAGCGCCGCGGCGGCGGCGGCGGACCCGACCTTCCCCACAGATATCCGGAGCCGGTGGAGGGATGAGCAGCTTCCGCTGTGAGATGCCATGAGGTTGGCAAATGACAAGACGTCATCCTCAGTCCGAAGGTGGACGTCGTCCGCGAGGTAGCATTGGATGGCGCTCGCCTGTTCTTCGTCGTCATAGTCATTGGGAGGCGAAGGGGTTGGGCGCATGCAAGTTGGCATGATGCCAAGGTCTGCCATCTGTCTCCGGAAGTTAGAGAGCGAGGAAAGAGTGGCGGAGTGCCACTCACCTGGTGTACGATGCTTAGGTACGTGAACGGGAACGAATTGAGAGGCGAGACGAGGTGCACAAGTCCACTGACATGTGACATTGGTATAACAGTGGCGTGGTACAGTAGTCGCCGATGCGAACATGTGTATGCAAGTATCTTTGTCTACTACTGCATCTATGGATGCGAAGCGTCTGCACGTACTACGCGCGCGCTCCGACTATAAATTAATGGTGTATCTAAGGTATCACATCGACCGCGAGGTATACAATCATGTGCAAGAAAGAAATGCCGAGTGCAGGAAACCTGAATTTCAAAAGAGCGTCGTAGCATGCGAGCATAAATTACTTAGTACTAAATGGCCTGGAAATACCGCGCGGCCTTCCGCCTCCCAGCATACCTGCGACGCGCGTAGATGCCAGCCCCCACGCAGATCACAGCCACAGCGACCCCAGATACGACCCCAGCCACGATGTACTTGCCATCCGAGCCGCGCAGCGCCCCGTGGCCACCGCTAGTACTGCTGCCGCCGGTCACCGCGCCAAAGTCGATGAGCATCGCCTCCGTCGCCCGGAGCTCCACGCCCTCCGACAACGACACGTCCTCCGACACAACCTGCCCGCTTGGAGACGCGTCCGCCGTCTCCCAGCTCCGCCCGCCCCACGTCAGGTTCGAGCGGTCGTCCGCGTGTTGTATGACAAGCCTCTGTGCGGTGATGGTGCGGTTCTGCGTGCTTGCAGAGCCAGGCAAGGCGAGGTTGAGCGTGATGGAAGGACGGTCGCCCTCGCTGCTCGTCAGCCACGGCTGCAGGTTCACCAGTACCACGCGAGCGAGCTTGCCCCCCTCGAACGCCGCGTAGCCCGACGTGTACGCGTCGCTGATGTTGAGCTCGACGAGCTTAGACGACCCCGTCTTGCCGATGAACGAGTTGATGAGGAGCCCGCCGTAGTAGATAGGGAGCACCCGAGGGGGAGTGGGCGGGTCGACCGGCGAGGCGTCGTCTATAGACCGGTTCAAGGGGATCGGTTGGAACTGACGTTCGAAAAAAAATACGGCATCAGCGCCAGTCGAAGCAGATAGGGATCACATGCGACACGCACGAAGTTGTACTTGAACCCGATGCCGCCGTGGAAATACGCGTCCTTGATCCCCAGCGTCGCCGCTTGGAGCGTGTAGTCGACGACCCACAGCGCCGCGCCCGCAGAATCGCTCACGCCGGGCGCACCGTGGCACGCGATGCTGTTCGTCTCTCTAGAGAACGGCATGCGCCATGTCAGCATCCCGCCAGCCGCAAAATGGAGTGGGTTGCGCTCGCGCGGGTGTACGTACCCCAGTATATAGTCCAGTCCCTTCGCGCGCGTCGCGCTGACATCGGACGCGAACATCGAGAGATTCCCACGGATGACGGCCTTGTTCAAGAACGACGCGAGCCGGACACCGCCGCCCTTGCAGAAATGCCCGGAGTAGTGATGCTGAGCGATTCTGGCCTCCACCCCGTCAGCTTCGCGTTCATCTGGCTTCGCGGTGACGGACAGTAGGGACGACAGACGTACGTGGAGATGGCCTTCCCGGGGACGCTGTTCAGGATCCCGAGATTGAATACCTCGCGCGGCGTGAAGCCTTGGTTCGCGAACGCCCCTCCTTGGATCGTCACCCGCCCGGTCTTCTTCCCCATCCCCATCGCCGCGACGACCGCCGCCGCACTCGTCTCCCACTCCGCGACGTACTGCTTGACGGTGTAGTTGTGCGGGCGCAGGCCGTTGTGCTTGTACAGGTCGGGCTCGTTCCCGACCTCGACGCGCTCGAGCACGACCCCCGCCGCCTGCACAGCCGGGTCGGAGAACGCGCCCGCGATCGCCTTCGCCATGTTCACCGCGTTCGTCGCGTTGTTCGCGCCGAGGTTCACGCCCCAGACCATGTGCGTACCTTGCGGGAGATACCGCGAGAGCTTGTAGTAGTCGTTGCCGACGACGATATGGGTTGCCTCGGGGTACGGCGTGATCACGTCCGGGGTGGGGAAGACGTCCTCGTTCATGGTCTGCGTCGGGGACCAGAAGGTGTGATCGACCGAGTTTGCGCCGACGCGGATGCCGGGGGGCTTGCCTGTGAGCTCGGCATAGTTGGAGAGCGCGGTGTAGGTGAAGTTGTTGCGGGCGTCGACTCCAGTCCAGTCCGGCCAGCGATCCTGCTCGATAGAGAAAGAAACGAGAGTCTGAGAGAGAGGCTGGGCGTGAGCAGGGAGGGTGGTGGGGACGGCGACGTTCAGTGCGGAGACATAGCTGGCGACCAAGGCGAGGACGAGGGCAGCCATCAGGCAGCGTGGGGGCGAGCAGGCCACGACACAGGGTGATAAGCACAAGGGGACCTCGTTGAACGCTGCCTTATACACTGCCCTTCGGAGAGCGGATCTGGAGGAACGGACGCTGGGGCAGATATCCACGCGACGAACACGATCGGACGCCACAATGTGTCCGGCAATCTGTCAAGATCAATTTAGCTCAGATTTTCAAGCATGTGCGAAGTACCTACCGGGTGTTTGAAAATAATCCATCAATTTTCAGAGCAAGCGTCGAAGAATGGACGGGTGAAGGTCAATTTAGTAGAACGACGGGGCTAAAGTGAAGTTGACTGAACAACATGGTAGCTTTACATCGTTTTTCTTGATACGGCGCCGACTCAGATTGCTAATATCATTGATCACTGACTAGTGAACCCCAACTAGGTATACGGACACCGAAAATAACTCTGTTGCGCGCCATGTGTGGAGCACGGCAAAGTGATCAACGTTTCCTCATACAGCCTAACGCCTGCGAAGCGTTTGTGAAACGCGCGGAGACACGCTGCTTGCTCTGCATGTCTGAGTCTTTCATGACATACATAGAATTAAGACGCAGGTATGTAGCCACGTCTAGGAAGTACATGTCAACACGTACGACTTGCCGAACATGCCGTGGGGGGGTGGAGGTTCCGCACGTACCTAACATGAGCTGCCGAACTAGCTATGAATATTTTCTTCTTGAAAGCCCGATAGACATAAATATCTGTAACACCTGCATTAGAAGTGATGCGAACGCATTGTCGACGAAATGGGGTAACCTTCGGGTAACCCACGAGAACGCGACGATTTGGACATCGCGTAAATTGTACCGATTCAGAAGCAGCCTGTGTATACATTTGTTACATGAAGCCGAAACATGCGACAACAGTACTCACTGATAGCTCCGAACCTAGCCCCAAACCGTGTACTGAACGGGATTCCCTCATGCCTGCCCCGTCCCATGTGTTAGGCAGTGGTAAATGACCGACCGGGCATTTAGGCACCCCGTGAAGTTCCGTTCCTGCATGCAGTATGTCAGTGTTGGATATGTATGTAGGTGCTTCGCCATATCAGATGGATCCTCACCTAGTTTCCGAGGTGCCCCACCAGGCCATCGCATCCAGCGTTCCGGTTATTGAACAGGGAAAGTCATATGTAACTTAGTCGTCGCTCGAAACCATCTCCGATAAGGTCAACACTGATGCATGATGCTGCGACGATCCTCCTGAAAATGGGATAGAGCCATATGCTTTGGCTGGGCGGCCCTGGTCCAAGTGTACACGTACGATCGCCAAGAGAGATCGTCGTGCAGCCGCTTACGAGCGTGGCAACAACTTGATAGCATGAGGGGGGAGTTGGGTGGATGGCCAGAAAGGAAAAGAGAGGGGGAAGAGCCTGAAGAGATCCTTTTAGACTCTCGGGAGCGTAATTGGGGACACCGTCCTTGACGACTCATGACCGTAATGATCTGCGCAAGATCTCGGTGTCTGGATAGAAGCTTACTTACGCGCGGAAGTGTAATCAATAATCTAGGAGTAGCACTCTGCTAGATTATGCACGCCGCGTACTCTACACAAAATACTTTGCTTAGGCGAAAAATGAGAACAGAACAGAAGTCTCTAAAGATGAACGAAACGCCCAGCGGAAATCAACGTGTCTTCAACCGTCTCCTCGTGCGCCACACATTCTCACCCCCGCCACAAGCTATCTTTCGAGCAGCAGCAGTGTTGGTTGTGAGAACGACCAAAGGGACGACGACGACTCAAGTGCAACGGGGAGAGGGTCTTCATTCCGAGAACGCTGCTCTCCCCGGACGAGTCGTACCCACAGGTCACTGGCGAGAGCAGCGCCTGCGCATGTGTTGGGAGAGATGAAAAAGGCGCAACAACACCACGAGCACACGGTTCGGGCCTATGCAAGTAGCCCCAAGAGATAATCGTGAAGACGGGGGATATGGACACGTAATGGGCGCACGTACAAGAGCACACCCTACACAACCGTTAGACAGGCTCAGCACCGATGTCTGTCTCGTCCGTCCAGTTCGTTCCTCAATCTAGCCCTCCAAAATCAACAAAATCTCGAACAGCGTTCTTGGGCGCAGTTTGATGCCAGACCGAGATCGGGGCCAAGACTTGGAAGGGCGTTCATTGTCGGATCCGAGGTCATGGCCCATGGGGGAGCTTCAGACGTGCGAGGAGAGGTGACAGAGGCAGTAAATTGATGAATAGCAGTGAAACGCGTGGTGTCGTCGTCGGGGGGGGAACGGGCCAAGGTCAAGAGCAAGTTTGCCAGCGGAGAAAGCCCAAGTGGGCGTTACATTAGTCAGCATCCTGTGTAAAGTTATAGCCACATTTTCAAGTTCCTCAGCTGACAGCCGGCGGCGGCGGCGGTCATGCAGTAACACAACTTGAAGGCCACGAACGACCCTATCTACGTCTACTCTCTGGGACGCGCCGGAGACTCAGATCTGGAGACCAAGGACTTCGTCACCTATAGCTAAGTACCCTAGCGCGACTCGGACAAGTCAGACTAAACGACAACATATGCGTCGCCGGCATTGTCCGAGACACCTGGGTGAAGTACTTAAGTACTACGTCAGAACCACCACTGCCAGCACCGAGTCGTTTTGTGCGCGACTCATGTGGCACCAGGCTGTCCACGAGCTTTACGGTGAATCTTTTCCATCGGTCCGGATCCCAGTCGAGCGCGTTCGTCATCTCAAACAGACAGAAGTGTTAACTTAGATGTGACCATTTTGACAACCACCGCAAGAAAATACAACAAAAGAAGTACAACAACAAATAACGACGAAATATTGCCCGTGTCCAATCGACAGCCAGTTCCACATGGGGCAGACTCGTGTAGCGACAGAAGGTGCACAATGACGTTTGCAGCGCCCAGCTCGTTTCACTCGTCGTGATGGCTCTCGGGACGACGGTAGGCTTAGAGGCCAGTGGGGTACGCCGAGGCGTAGATGGGGCACAGGTTCTCCCAAGCAGCTAGACAAGAGCGCGTCAACATCGACCCAAGCATGCATCAAGGCACACACAAAAAAAAAGCAAACTCACTCGTGGGGGTCTCCGTCGCCGCGACGTCGGGCGTGTCCTCTGCGAAAACGACCGCGAAGCCGGCCTCCAGGTGGAAGTCGATGTGGCAGTGGAGGAACCACGGGCCGGGGTTGTTCGTCGTGAAGCGGATCGTGACGTTGTCGCCCGCCTGGCCGGTGCTCACGACGTCGCGCTGGGGCGGGTCGACGTAGTTGTAGTCGGTCTGGCCCGCGCTCCGGACGACGTGGAACGTGTGGCCGTGCAGAT
Organism: Polyporus tsugae; assembly: GCA_024305745.1. Classification (NCBI taxonomy): domain Eukaryota; kingdom Fungi; phylum Basidiomycota; class Agaricomycetes; order Polyporales; family Polyporaceae; genus Polyporus; species Polyporus tsugae. The sequence continues at coordinate 215,543 of JAHRBS010000010.1, read as the reverse complement.
GGAAGGGGTGCGGCGTGCCCGGGGCGTTATTCCCGACGATGGGGAACGAGATCTCGATCGACGCGTTCGCGGGTAGCGCGTAGATGCTGCCCTTGGGCAGGAGGTCCGCCGGGTTCGTGGTGCCGGAGAGGATCTGCAGGAGGACGGGGACGCTTGGGGAGACGAAAGGCGTGCCGTTGATGAAGAACTCGGTGCCGTTGAACGAGAAGCCCATGTTAAGTGCGTAGTCGACGCCGCCCCGCGTCGCCGTGCCGGGCGCAGCGAGGTCTGTGAGGGGGACAAGGTGCGACTCGACGAGCGGGTTGCTGCCGCCGGTCTGGGTAGTCGTGGGTTCAATGTCGTCGGCACCGGAGTAGCGAAGGATGGCCGAGTTAATACCACCAGCGAACGAAATGGTACCTTTGTTCGGCAGGGCACGAATCCAGTAGTTGTCGACAGCCTGGTCGGCGGTGAGGACGAACGAGTAACGCTGGCCGGCGAAGATCTGGATCTCGTCGACGGTGAGCGCCTGGTGGTTGACAGCATCAGCCTCGATGACGGTCATGTTGTGGTTGTCGATCGAGAACATGAAGTTGGGGTCGCACGACAAGGAGAGAAGGCGGAAACGGTAGCGCTTTCCCTGCGTAACGTTGATCACCGCGAGATCGGTGGAGTTACCGTCAGTGAAGCGGCCAAGTCCATTGATCAGGACAGAGTCGGCACCCGCACTACCCGAAAACATGAGTACCAGAGCTGAGAGAAGACAAGGCCGTACTCACGGGAAGCGAGGGCCGAGGCGGGCGGCGATATGGTACCAGTCTGCGAGGGTGATGATCGTAGATTCATCGTCGATGTCATAGAGGCTCGCATGAGGGTCATCCGGGTCATACACCACGAGAGGACCGCGAAGGCCATCGCAGTACTGCGTGGACAAGTGGCTGTGGTACCAGAACGTGCCGGCCTGGTCGGTCGCGGTGAAGTCGTACAAGAACGAGTTGCCCTGTGAGATGGGGCACTGGTTGACCATGGCAGGGCCATCAGCCCAGTTGGTGCCCTTCTGGAACAGACCGTGCCAGTGCTACAGAGCCAGGATGTCAGTAAATAGATACGCGAAAATAATAGGCCACATGCAGACTCACAACGGTGGTCGCGGTCAGCATAGTGGCATTAGTCAAGTCGTCAATGACATTGATTTGGAAATTCGCGCCCTGAGTGCATATGGTAAGTCAACGAGGATGCGCTACGACAACGGAAAGTACAAACCTTGTTGCCTGTAATGAGGGGCCCAGGGAACACACCGTTCATCACAATGGCTGCACGAGGGAAGCCGTCGGGAGAGATCACAGCGTCGGAAATCGTCAGGTCGGCCGTCGGGCCAATAGCACCGGCAACAAGACGAGTGTAAGAAAGGGAAAAGGAAAGGGCGATGAGCCCTGCAAAAGACGAGAACTTGCTCATTCTGCAACAATGAGCAAATGAGAGGACACTGTCTGGAGAACTGGAGAGGACGCAAAACACCGAAGTGAGCTGTGAGTAAGAAGGAGACGTATCTCAAGGGCTTTATATCTTCGTGTCTCGATGAGCGGCATAGGGTTCGGCACCGAGTCGTTCTTCGGCACGGAATCAGTTCAGTGGGGATGTCTTCTCCGTAGCTCTAGAGTAGGCTCTCGTAATAGTATCAGAAACGGTCTCGAGGACTGCCAAAGTCACGCGCACATTGGGCTCGCCGCTGAGCGGGTTAACCACCGGCAGAGCAAGGCACACCCGAGGCCGCAGCTGCGGTGTCTGAGACTTGAGAGCCTCCATCAACACCCGATTAAGCCAGAAAACTGACCAGATGCGACGGACGCGGGGCAAAGCATGGATCACGCCAACTCGGAGACCCACATGGTGATTCCCCTGTCCTGGTGTAGCGGCTGAAACAAACAGATGGACCTGCAGAATAACGGCAACGGCTCAAGTACGCATCACTACAAGGCGGGTCATCCGACTGCTTACCTGGATGGCCCGCCTCCGATGCATACGCGTCTTCAGTCGCAAATATTGCTCAAGAGGCCGACGATACGCATCAGCGAGCGGACTGCGGACGAATTCGTCGCAAGTGGCATGAGTTGAGGTGACAGATCAAAGAGACGAAGTGCCTAGATAATTACGTGCAGCTGCAGGATATTCGAGATGGATAACTATGGCGGAGACCCTGCGCACACCGCTATGACCTGAATTCGCCGCCACCGCGCGCCAGGATCGGAGTCGTTGTTCGTGCACCAAGAACTCAGAGGTTCGTTCGCACATGGGACGTTTGAAACGAAGCGAAACAATTACATGGCGAAGGAGGGTACAAGTTAGACATGGAGACGTGAGGCATTTTTGCGGAGGAAGCCAGCAATCGCAGAAGGAGGAGGAGGAGCGGTTGACCACAACTGCCACGCGGCTCCGTCTAGGCGTCTACCTCCTCTCGGCATTGGCGCTCCGAAGCCAGCTTATCCGTCCTCACCCATCGCCCCCTCCTCTTCTGCTGGCGCGATATATCTCATTTCGCCAGTAACATGTAATGCTCATATGTCCAGATTGAGCGCACCTCTTGTACAACTTGTCTGAGTCGAGTTGCCGTCTGGTTCAGTGCACACGATGAGCTGCCCGCTGACTTTCCGGTCTCGAATCGAGACTCATCGAGTCCTATCCAACGATTACGGTTTCATACTTGCTGACTCGAGGGATTTCAGCGGTGATGACGGCCTTACCGGGTTAGCCTGTGAGCGGGGAACTGGTTACTGGTTCGTCGTCCACCTGCTGACTCCATCGTTCTGATTTCCTCGGGTCCACAGGCCTTGATCTCTGATGTCTTCTACGGTCTGGCTTTCCAAGGTTGCCAAATTGGCTGACTTCATCTCTTCTCCTTTGAAGGGCAGTCGTGATCCTGTTCGAACCAAGTGACCATGTGGACTTCTATGTCGCAGCAAGTCAGGCCACCATTGCTGCCGCGATGCGAGCGGGCAACCTCGATACACCGTCGGCGTCAGCAACACTCAACGTGTCCGAGCCAGACGTACTTGGAGTTCACAGTGCGTCGGAACGTTGGATTGAATCCGGAAGTCATCTTGGTCAGGTTTTACTTTCCATGCGCCTCGGTGTCTAACCTTTGGAGTAGGTTGCTCACATGTAACGCTTTGAGGTGTTGCAATGTGCAATCTGTATGTGTCATACCATACTCCGAAAACGTCACCCTTTCGGGTTTTCCTCAAAGATCGTGAATCCACCTTTGTCGATATTAGAACCCCAGGTACGTGCGGCCCCATGCCGGTGACTGCGCAACTTTAGATAGCTGATGTTTGGCTCGGGCGGACCTTTCAGCGTACACGAGCGTACAGGCCTCCACAACTTTGCATACGTCAGAGACAATTGTGGGAAGCACCCAGGTCTGTCCATTGCAGTGTCAAACGATGGTGGCTGCCGTGGTCGATTGTACGTAGAGGGGCGTTAAGCTGCGGGCTGAACTGTTCCCCCGAAGAGCGCTGTTTAGGATTGGAGCCGGCTCTCGCCTGCTCTGCGTCATGCGGCGAACGCACTTACCCGAATCAATATTGTCCTTCTTGCGTCCTTTCGACCACCTTCGAACTTGGCCGACGATGACACCGCCCTCTCGGTCAACGGCCAACAGCCACAGAGCTTCTTGCGATCGCTCGCTCCCAGTATGGTTCCTCCTCGCATTTGAACCTCGACGTCGTGGAGCTCTTTGGCGGCAAGAACCTGGTGCGTCGAACCGTCTGTAAGCGATTTCCATCGTAAATTGGCACAATTAGTGCAGTGCAGAACTGCGAGGCCGTGCTCCGGCATAGGAACCCGTGCCGGCGCTACGGAGAGTGTGGTTCCGTAATACGTACGTTATTAGTAAAATTTCTAAGGCGGGCCTCAATGTTTGGGCATGTTCTCCAGGATGATGAATCGCGACAGGTATTCATATGCAGCGCACCGGAGAAAAGTGATTGGTTTGGCCTGGGGGGAGAGGGGCGCATCGGCCGTCTTTCTGGGTACTAACAGTCGTTGAAGCCCTCCCTTCTCGGCAAGTGTTCGCCATTGTGTTCGGGTTTCCGTCGACTGTGGCCCCGACCCCCGATTAACGTCCGAATGCTTGATATACATAGGTTACATTGGAGGCTAGAGCCTAGAAGTCGCCTCTTCGGCAGCCTCCTAGCTCCTAGCGCTGATAACACCTTGGGCCATCCGGTCACCATGCACCATACTGTAATAAGTTCACTTGCTTACCACCGCAGACTTCACGTTTGGTGTGGTTCTGCTGCCTTGTGAAACGACAAATACGACCAATGTTCCGAGTCAGAAACGTACGACGTTTGTCGAAGTGGTACTCGGCACTACCATACTCTGTATGTCAACTCTGTCTCTGCTCGGAGAAATCGTTTCGAAGGAGGGTTGTGTCGCTATGTAGGGATCAGTGCCTTAAGCTTGTCGAAGATTCCTGGAGGTAAGCGTTGTGGAGCCGGCGAAGCACACTAGTACTGCGGTGCGGTTATCGGACCAACCTCACGTGAGTCATCTGGATTTTGTAGTGCAGACTGTGCAGAGTACGTAAATGAACAGATTGCATACACGGGCTTAGCAAGCTCTGCGAAGGTCGCCCCGCGCGGTTGTTGAACTGCACAGGCGGTGCGTCCGCAGCTTGGAGGGCGACGAACGCGCACTGCTCGTCCGTCCGCGCGCCGCCAACGTGACTGCGATTGGATGATTTTTCCCTCACAAACGCGCGGTGCGACACTCGTTTGGAGGCAGCAGAGACACTGCGCCAAGGAAGTGCCAGGCACCTGAGTTCATTCGCTCGCTCATCAGGCTCAGGCAAAATGTCTCGGTGCGAACCATGGAGCATGATCGACTGCGCCTCGCGCGACTATCGGACCGTCTACTTCTTGCAGCCAAGTCCCGCACCGCCATATGGTAGGCGTTACCTTTCGTCAGAACACGACTTGATTTATCCGTTGGGTACTTATAAGCTTCGGCTTCAGCATCTTCCGACACTCAGCTTCCCATTCGTCTCAAGTTCTCTTCCTCCGCCTCACACCTTCTCACCAACCTCAGCGACATGCAGTTCAAGACTCTCCTCACCCTCGTCAGCTTCGTCGCTGTTGCGTTCGCCGCGGTTCGTCGCCGTCGTGCACCCACTCGCCGCCCGCTTTGCAACTGACTTGCCGTTGCCGTTGCCGTTTCCAGCCCGCGGACCCTGCGGACGCTTCCGCCGACGCTGATCAGCTCAGCCTTACGACCCACTTCACCACCGACACCTTCACCGCGACGCGCGTGCTCCAGAGCATGATGACGAGTACGTTCAACGATGTCACCCACCCCCCTTTTCGACCGCTCTGCTCACTGGCACAATTCCCGTCTCGCAGAGGCTCCTTTCGTCACCACCCTCACGCAAACCACGGTGTGGACCGTCTCGCACACCGTCACCCGCGCGGTCCCCACCCCTTCCGCCTAAGCTACTCGGAGCTCAAGGGCAGCACGCCCGCAATAATCTCGCGTTTACAAGAAGGTACGTACCCTTGTCATTTCGCTCCTTCGCGTCCATTTCGCTGACTGTTCTCCACTCGCGTGCTCCAGTCTCACATTCGTTTCCGCTTTCATTTTGGCTAAAGGGGGGGGGTTTTGTTACAGCAGTGGATGATGATGTTTTTGGCCTCGGTAATAGCAAAGTTTAGTTTTGGGGCGGTACCGAACAGGAACTCTGCGGCAGTGTAATAAGGTACTCACTCGATCGGAATACTGTAGTCTCCCAAGCATGACTGCGCGTGGTTGAACCTTGAAGTTGGGCTTGGGGTGTCGTCCCGGCGCACATAAGCATGAGGCTTATTAGCTGCGGCATATTTGCGAGCATCGTGTGAGCGCAGCTGGACGGAATCGGCACGCAACTGGTTTAAATTAGTACTTACATACGCTGGTTGCAGTCTCACGCTGGGAGCCGGCCTGGTGCGGAAAGATCTCGTTGTCATCGAGAGAGCGTAAGCAATGACTGCTACATCCAGCACCACCCGCGGGACATTGAGCGGTTTACATTACCTGTTAGTCAGCTTGCGCGGGTTGTCAGATCCCTGTTGTCCATGCCATGATACGAATGAAACGAATGTACGCACCTGGCTCGGGTTGTACGTACTTGCTTTGTGAGAAAGACCTGTGGCCCAAAGGCGCAGCAGATTTTAGGTTCGGATAGTCTAGACTCTAAGCGGAGGCCAAGGGATCCGAAATTCGAATACAGTATCGAACGGACGAGCGCCTAAACCAGCGGTTAAACGCGTCGCTCGAACTGGAACGGTGGCAGTGGAACCCTCCTCTTGTTGGGCAAACATGGAGTTGTGTAACTTGTATTGGAAGAGGCTTTGAAAGACTCTGATGTGCCGTTTGAACAGAAAACCCAGAAGATTTCGTTCCGAGCCCTAGACGAAGTTTACCCTTGCTGAGAGACCTGCAGCTAGTAGGGAGCGCGGCGCCCGGGAGTAAAGCGTGCAGTAAGCTGATATGTTCTAGCACTTCTAAGCCAACGAGATGCTCCCTCAGCGGGGTGAATGCTCCGACGATCTATTTCTGACGCTTGATCTTGAGAGAACGGAAATGAAGGACGGACCAAGTGGACATGGGATAGAAGCAGACCCCAGCGTCCCGGGCGTGGCACATCGCACGCAGGAGGATGACCTTCGCCGCATTGTAGTGGAGCATGTGTCGCGCCGGACTCGCGCATCAAAGCCAAAACCAAGGCTCGAATTTGGTTTGGGGTCTTCGTGTACGTGGGATGATTGCGAGCCTTCGAGGCCTGGACTCGTCACCACTGGCAGTCTCCACGATGCACCGTGCGTGCGTTGTGCTTAATCTGAGAGGCGGCGGACAAGCTTTTGTGGGGGGAGGGACGGTGTTGTGTGCGCGAGTACAGTGCCGTGGTATACAAGTCCCCCGGTCTTACCATGGCGCGTGGCGTCGAGACTATTCAGGGCGTTATACCATTCTCTATACATCGGGTCACTATATGGCATTTGCGAGACACCATAGGCAACTGCACTCACGTGGGGGGAGAGACCGAAAGACCTTGCGACATGTTTTGGGATCCTGCTGACGTGAGTGAGCAAGCACCTGTTGACGTTGAAGACGTCCAACGTTGTGCATAGAGTTTGTGCTTGACACCAAGGGCACAAACCTTATGTAGAACGATGAGGTAAATGCCGCCCTTAGAAGGCGGGCAATGAGACAGGACGGCAAAGAGATTCCGAGCTAGGCCTGAGTCCAGCCCCAGATGACTGCCTGGTGTAAAGTTGTCTCGTATGATGGTGTGCATGCATATGTTGAGGTTGAGAAATCAGGAGATCTGAGATCTATGTCAGCGCGAAGTACGTTCTTCAGGAGGTCTATCAGACATGCTATTAACAGAGTAAAAAATACAACCGACAGCGAGATCACACAATATAAAAGCGGGCAGAGTCCAACAGTACAAGCGGATGGAAATTATGGGTGAGCACGGGGTTCCATAGCGCCTGGGGGTTGGAGGAGCGACTGGAGCTATGGATGCGAGACACTTAAGGACACGGGGGACGCGCTGAGGGTCGACGAGAACATACCTGCTCCAGATCCACAGTATGGACGCCTTCTGCATTTCCTTCACCGCTCTCTAGCCCTCCGCCTTGGGCATCTTCCAGAATTTGCGTCGCCTGCCCCACGGCATATATAAGAACGTGGTGCACATGGACTGGGTTGGTACGAGAACTGACCGCGGATAGTGTGCCGTTCGGTCCACCCTTCTTTTGTGCGCGACCCGCTGCGCCAACACCTTGTGCCAGGCCGCCTGGAGGCTCCTCGCGAGGGACGATGTCGATGAGGAAGTCGAATTGGTCTGACTTGCTCAGAGCTTTTGCGATGTCGGCGCGCGAGAGCGTTCGCCGTTTATTGGAGTCGGCAATGATGAAGGCGCGGGCGGTGATCTCCGCAATGAAGACTATGGGTGTAAGACCACTGTATTTGAGACAGGTACAAGGCAAGATGGACATAAATGCACGTACTCTCGCAAGCTTTGCAGAAGAGGATTGGGGCTGGGAGCGGGAGCCTTGTGGGTTTCACGCGAACAAAGTAGAGGGCTCTGTCAAGACGCACCATCCGCTGCAATCATCTACCATGTCATGCCCAATGAGATGCAACCACTACTGCGTTCAGATGGCAATGAAGCATACTTTGACATCCGGGTCGCTCTTCATGACCTTCTTGATTCGTGCGAGAGGAAGCGGCGGATGGCGGTAGTCAGGAGTCTCTTGTTCCGCAGCATCAATTTGCCTCTGCCAGAACGAGCGTAGAAAGTCATTCAGAGGCTCTCCGGGTTGGACAAACGGTTTTGGTGAGGACATTCTTCAGGACGTGGTTACAGTGCAAGCCCGACCTTGTCGGAACCGTTCCTCGAGGGGATACAAGCGGAGCTTCAAATATCGAGTCGACCCATAGGGCGGAGAAATGGCGGAGCCTCAAAATCGCTACGCGCGTTTCGCGATCCAAGGACGCGTTCGACGAGCCCCCTGCAAGCTCCTCACCGTCTTCGTCGTTCTCGCTCTGCCTATCCACAATGTCTAGTGTCATGAAGGCTTCTACTGCGGGGGCTTCCTCTTCGGCCCCTGTCGCCCACAATGCTGTCCCCCCGCCTCCCACCGCTGCCGCGACGCGCTCGTCCCGCATCGCTCCCCACTCACACATAAAAGGCCTTGGTCTCAACCCAGAGGGACTCGCCATCCCGGATAGCGCAGGGTTCGTCGGCCAGTCTGCGGCACGCGAGGTACGTCTTCCTTGATACCGAGAAAAGGCCGGGACATGAACCAAGCGTTCAGCAACAACCTAACGTACTGGTTCGCGTATAGGCATGCGGGGTTGTCGTCGATCTCGTCAAGTCGCGCAAATTTTCAGGACGCGCTCTGCTCCTCGTTGGCCCCCCGGGGACCGGGAAGACCGCCCTTGCGCTTGCGATCGCGCAGGAACTCGGCGCGAAGGTCCCCTTCTGCCCCATGGTCGGCTCGGAGGTGTACAGCACAGAGGTGAAGAAGACGGAGGTGCTCGCGGAGGCGTTTCGTCGCGCTATTGGTACGTCATATGTGCATATATGCTCCGTCGCGAATCCTCATCTTGTCCAGGTCTGCGGATAAAGGAGACGAAGGAGGTGTACGAGGGGGAGGTGACGGAACTGACGCCAACTGAGTCCGAGAACCCTCTGAGCGGGTACGGCAAAACTGTCTCACACGTAATTGTTGGGCTCAAGACCGTCCGGGGGACAAAACAGTTGAGGTTGGACCCAAGCATATACGAGGCGATCCTCAAGGAGAAGATCCAGGTGGGAGACGTGATATATGTCGAGGCGAACACTGGTGCGGTGAAGGTGCGTGCTCTTTGTTGTCTTCAAGTTGGAGCCCTCCTCAACACCATATAAATAGCGTGTGGGCCGGTCAGACGCGTATGCATCTTCGTACGATCTCGAGTCGGAGACATATGTTCCTCTACCAAAAGGAGACGTCCATAAGCGCAAAGAGCTTGTTCAAGACGTAACGTTAGGTGACCTCGATGCGGCGAACGCGCGACCACAAGGCGGTCAAGACATCATGAGCGTGATGGGCAGTTTGGTAAAGACTGGGCGAACGGAGATCACGGAGAAGCTGAGGAGAGAAGTCAATCGCGTTGTGAAAGGCTACGTTGATCAGGGCGTTGCGGAGGTTGTACCTGGCGTCGTCTTCATCGACGAGGTACGCCCGCTGGCTTCGCTTCGTTTCTGAATCCGTCACAGGCTTACTCCATGTCATAGGTGCACATGTTGGACATCGAGTGCTTCACCTACCTCAACTCGCTGTTGGAGTCTCCCATGGCACCGACGGTCATCCTTGCAACCAACCGCGGAAAGGCGCTGGTCAGGGGCACGACCGACATCTACTCTCCACACGGCATCCCTTTAGACTTGCTTGACCGGTATGTGCATCATCGGCGACATGGTCTGACTGCACACGCGCGCTCACATGTTCAACGCGCTCAGGTGTTTGATCGTGAGAACGGAACCTTACAACAAGGATGCGATTTCAAAAGTCCTCCATTTACGTGCGAACATCGAAGGTCTGAAGCTCGGCGATGGGGTGCTGGATCGGCTCGCAACGAGGGGTGCCGACAGTTCGCTACGGTAAGTGGCACATGACGACTTCACCCGGTCCTGCTTCCGTTGCTCATTAATTGCTACAGGTACGCCCTTCAGTTGCTCACCCCTGCATCTATTCTTGCGTCGATCGCCGGGCGGAAGGACATTCAGCTCGAGGACATCGATGAGATGGGTGAACTCTTCTTGGACTCGAAGACCAGCTCGAACATTGTCCGACAACTCCAGCGCGACGAGGCATAGGTCGTTGGGGCTCAGCCTTTCGGAGATTCGGTGCGGTGGTTGTGGATGGCGGTAATCATATCTCCGCTTGTACCGCCTTTGTATTGATCATTGACATGCTGTAAGTCAGGTGCAACCATTCGGTTGCGGTGTACCAAAATATTAGCGGGCCATGCCATGGTTCGATACTGCGCGTTTCTTGTATTAGATCCCGATGCGAAGAATGGGAGTCGTGGAAGCTCTACTTTGCTGTCGTGGATCGGCCACCGTGATTATTGCCAAGCTCGGATTGGTGACTTCGGGACGATGTGCGGCGCAGCCTTGAAGAAGGCGAACGTGATACGAAGGCTCAAATAACGCTTCCTCGACGGCTCTGCCCCAGCCCCCACCTGTTCGCCAATTTCCTGCCTTGGATTCCGCAACCATCCCGCATCGCTTATCGCGCACGCAAACTTTGTTGTGTTCAGTATCTGGGGATTGCATGCGACAGATTTAGCCGCGGCGGGAGCTATGCCAAAGTCAGGTGCGTCGATGTGGGAACGCTGATCCCACGCGTAGATTCTCGTTCTCGTTGACGTCTTTCAATCAGGTTACGTCCCTCGCTGGGTCAGCTGCCTCCCGAGATTAACGCTTCGGATTAGCTTGTTCCCTTTCCCCCAAGAACAGAAGGCTTCTCCGTTAGCTTGTGACGGTCGCCTGAGAGACTTCGACGTTCACGACTTGTGGCGTCATGGGATGAATGAAGGGCGGTGAGTACATGCTTCACCTGCTTCTCCACATTTCGTTGGGGTTCTGACTGCACATCACGGTGACCGGAACAGGAGCCGGTATGAGCAGACGTGCGTCATTTCCCCCGTTCGAAGCATGGGACGAGAACGGACGAGCTCACGACCCATGTCATATTCTGTCATGGGATGTCGAGCCTGCAGGCCGAAGTACGTATTATGCTGTCCGTAATGTGGCCAGGTGGACGATGGCCATCCCTGAATGTTGCAGAGGCGTTCAAGATGACGCCGACTGCGACCCGGTCCCCCCGGTTGGAGTTAACACGATCCATATATGGGGGAATGTGTCCGCACGTCGCGCGGTGAGTGCCTTTCTACGTTCCTTGATAGGTCCTTCTGTGAAGTGGGGTCGTGGACGTTCGACGATTGATGTTGTCATTGGGGATGATACATTGGGCGTCGATGCATCCGAGAAGCGACTTCCGTTCATTGAGTTTCGCCGTTTGGGTTAGCGCGACTCGCGAACTTTGCTATTCTCTGCTAAGGTAGTGGCGCGTCCACGGTGCCTGTATCTATGTTCTTTGTGTCGCAAATCCCTGGCCAAGACCGCGCTGGCATTCGGTCGTAAGCCACAAGCGGTATTTGCAGGGGCGCGTTACCCCCGACGCGTCCGGGAGTTTCGGTTGCCAGGAAGGCCGGAGGGTCCACATCGAGCATGGGACACGGGCGTGGACGCTGTTCCTGTTCCGCACTAGTCCAGATGTGCAGAGAAGCGCCGCATTGCGCTTCCTTTCTCGTTTATTCAGTGCATCTCGCCGCAGGTGGTGCGAAATTGCGAATGCTCATCGGTGCCCTGGGCAAGGCGTTGGAGCAGTGCCTGCACGGAAGCCAACCCCAGCGGGGCCTAGAAGCCGCGGCGGCGTGATGTGTGAATCGTGAGAGGTGAGAAGGGCGGGGACGGGATGGCGCCTCCACGATCCACACACCCGCACAGTCACCCACTCGAAGGGTCCTCTCCTCGTCCCGCATCCGGATAAGGCGTCTGACGTACGTTCTCTTCACGCGAGCCACATACCCTTCTCGCCGCTGCCGCAGCTGTATATAACCGCCTACACGTCCTTATCCCCAACCAGTTCTCCCCCTTCTTGCTTCCACTCCACTATCGGCCCTTTCCCGTCTTTCCTCCAGACCAACACGCGTGTGCCTCGTCGCCGCCATGATCAACCGGGTACTCCCCTACTACCTCGAGGACCGCACCGGACACTACACGGGCACGGACTTCGACGAGATCTACGACCGCCTCTTCCTACGCATCGCACGCCCTAGCCCAGCGCAGTCCGCGCACTACTCCGAGACGACGCTCATGATCTACGACACGGGCCGTCGGTCGGCGAGCCCCCGGCTGTCGCGGCCCCCACCACGCGAGCCGTCTATTATATTGGAGTTTGCGGCGAACGGAGCGCTCGGGACGATCTCGTTCCTCGAGTCGCGCATGTCGATGCCCATGGGGCAGTACCTGCGGAAAACGTCGATGTTCGCTGGGTGAGTGTCTGGCCATCTCGTCCCGCGTTGGGGGCGCTGGATGGGCTGGGCTAACGCGTGCCCGCGTTCTCCCCAGCTCGCTGTCGCGCAAGTTCACAGCGGCGAACGGGGAGGAGTACAGGTGGATCTACCATGCGGTGAAGGACCACGAGTGGTCGGTGAGTGTGCGGTGCTCGAGTGTGCGGTGTGCGGATAGAGCTGATGCGATGCTTGCGTGCTAGTGCGTCGATTCGCGCGATTATGTCGTCGCGCACTACAACTTGAAGCCGTCTGAAAAGCTCGCGTATAACACTTCAGGCAACGTCTTGACCATCTACGAGCCCTTCACGCATCTTTCGATCGGTGAGTCCGAGGGGTACGGGGCCAGATGCGTGCGGTTGTACTCATGTTGCGTTTTGTGTGCGACGTCCGTAGAGATCCTTGCCACCCTGACCATCATGCGCCACCTCGCCGCCGAGAAGTACATACCCCGCCCCAACTAAGTTACCTAATCGCGCATTCCGGTTATCCACCCGCCTCCCCGCTCCTTCCAGTTGTAACTGTAACACCATCGCACGCAGCACGTCACCCCCGAAAACGACGTGGACGTATCATACGCATTTGCTTGTAGCGCTATCTTTATTGTCTTGTGCTCCGTTGATTCCGGACTCGTCGTACTTGGTACTGTACCGCATAGTACGATCTGTACTCACCCATTGTCCCTTTGTTGCATTTGTCATTTGCATTTGTACCGCTGCACCATTCTGGGACTATGCTATTCGTTTTCGTTTTTTTCCTCGAACTTATATGTTGTCCATGGTGCATCATGCCTGTATATCGTGTAGACGCCGCATTTAGCCGGCGCCGGCGGGGACGCCACAAGGGTCTTGGCGCTGATCAGAAGCGGAGAGTCGTCCCGATCACCGGAGGAGCGCCATCTCCGGCGGCTCAGCCTGGCATCCTTGACACCGTTGGCACTTGTCGTGACTCGTCAGACCACCATCACCTCCACCCCTCTGACCAGGCGGGCGACCACGCTGCCATGGAAGGTTCAATGAACAGTGCTTGGCTTTTCGTTTTTCGGAACGCTTCGTATATGCGCAACTTGATCAAGACTTCAAAGCTTCACCGCCGATTTGGGACCTTTCGGGCTGGCGGGCGACACGGACGCTTCTGAGCATGGTGGGCGGGACGCTAGGTGACGTACAAGCTTTCGCTGTCTTTGAGTGTCCTTCGACGTCGGTCTCTCTGGCGGGTGTCGGCGGCGATGCGTCTGAGATGTCCAAGCTTGAAGTAGGAGATCTGGCGGCTGTCGCGATCGGTTGAACGACCTCGGAGTTTATCAGGCGGATGGTCAGCTCTTCGGCCTTCATTGACCTCCCGTACATGCGGAAACGATTCGGAACGCTTAATAAGGAGAGGTAAGTGAGTTCAATATGACTTCTTGCTGGGTTGAAGATTCACGCAGCGCTATGCCTCTAAGCACAGGACACGTTTAACCCGAGGAGGCTAGCTCGGAGTCCATCTGTGTTCAAAGTTCGACCATGTGTTCTCGAGTAGTGCGTCTGTTGTTCAATATTAATTTTGAAGACGTCGCTGAGGAGACTCCACTGCGAAGTGAGCACTACTCCACTGCGAAGTGAGCACTACTCCACTGCGAAGTGAGCACTACTCCACTGCGAAGTGAGCACTACTCCACTGCGAAGTGAGCACTACTCCGCTGCACGAGCATCTCTAGGCTCCGCTGACTCGGATTAACTGCGACTTACTAGCCTTGGACATCTCGCAAGCCAAAGCTCCTCGCTCTCAATGTTCCACAACGGTCTAAAACCCAATTTTGCGTTCAGTGCATGTGTACTTATGTCTTGGTGCTGCGCAGCGATCGATCGACAGCTTTACTACCCTTACATAGGGCCTGAGGCCTGACCTGTCAGGTCCAGGAGCAATCCGTCGTAAGCGCGTCATTCTATCGCATCATGGCACACTCCAGGCTACCACGGGATCGTCCCTGTCTGTTGCTATCTTTTTGGATCTCTTGTACGGTGCACCAGAGTGCATCGTGAATCTGGAGCATGATCGAAATGGCGCGTTATTGGTCCTTGTGGGACTCCGTTGGCTGTCCCCGGCCCCCTGTGTAATTTTTGTTCGCATGGCTCGGGACCTTGAGATACGGCGAGGCACGAAGGCGTCGGGATTTCCTGAAGGTAGGCGCATCTTCCCAGGCGCGCGTTCGAGTCGTCACTGAGGCATTTGCACCCTAGCCATCACTGAGGGAAGTTGTGATGTCAAGCATACCCCGTCCCACCAGACTCGGACGAAGACATTCTGCTGGTGACGTAGGGCTCGGATTCGCGGCGAACAGTCCTGTGCCTGTGATTAAATGAAGACGGCGCCGAGTTGAGCTCGGTATGCGGTGCGGGGGTTGGTGAGTTGTGGCCGGTTCTGTCGTAGCGTGCTGACATATCATTCCGTGCTAGGCTGAGAATATCGGCAGTGGTGCTTCATCACGAGCACGGACTCCGTCCGAGATTGTTGCTGCAGTCGGTCCGACTCTAATCCAGTCGGTGAGCGGGTCATACATTGATTCCAATCGTGCTGCTTACTGCTAGTTACCTCGAACTAGGACCAAACCCACAACCATTACACACTTCACGCTACGGCACCGTACAGTTTGCAAGGTCATATCTGAGTTGAGGTCCTTGGCAGATCGATTCTACGAGGAGACGCGAATGAGGCTATACTTCGGAACTTCGGTAAGTCTATTGCACCGATAGATCATATACGGACTCCTACAAGCTTGTCCTCATGCTCACCATCATCCAGACCGGATTTTCCGAATGTCATTCTCCACATGATGTCTTTCTCGTTACTCACCCGGCTGGCAAGACATTCAATAGGTGCAGTTCGCGGCTGAATCAAGGGAAAACTCTCCCGCCACCTTCTATGTATATACTCAGTCTGGTGCCTGTGCATACAACCAGCTACGGGACTATCGGCCAGACTACAGGGCGAGGATGCCGCACCCACGCCTGGATGCAGTTCGGCAAGAAGACAGAAACGTATAAAGGCTGGCGGTCAGCGAAACATGTCGATCTGTGTCTTCCACTCTCTTTCGACGCGATGACGAAGCTCTCTGCCCTCGCTACCGCCGCGATCCTCGCTGGGTCTGCCTCGGCCCACACCATCTTCCAGAAGATGTACGTAAACGGCGTTGACCAGGGTGAGCTTGTCGGTATCCGCGTGCCTGACTACGACGGCGTACGTATCCACTCCATCTCTGCATTCTGTATCTAAGGCTGACCGAGTGCCATTTGCAACTAGCCCATCACCGACGTCACTTCGAACGACATCATCTGCAATGGCGGCATCAACCCCTACCACCAGCCCATCTCTCAGGCCGTGGTCGATGTTCCCGCCGGGGCCACGGTCACTGCTGAGGTGCACACGAATCTCGGTCTCTATCTTATTCAATGCTGTTTGCTGATGTCCACCATGCGTCGCAGTGGCACCACGTCCTCAACCAAACCCCTGGGGACCCGGCCGACCCCATCGACCCGTCGCACAAGGGCCCCATCATCTCCTACCTGTGCGCTCCACCTTCCCCTTGCGAGCTGACTCGAAGACTGATACATGTGACTCGACTCCGTAGCGCGAAGGTTCCCGACGCGACGCAGACGGACGTGACGGGCCTGAAGTGGTTCAAGATCTACGAGGACGGCCTGACGGTGTCGACGGTGCAGTGGGCCGTCGACCGGATGATCGCGAACGCGGGCAAGGTCTCGTTCACGATCCCGTCGTGCATCGAGAGCGGGCAGTACCTCCTCCGGCACGAGATCATCGGTGCGTGCCCCCGTATCGTCGCGCTCCCGCATCCCGATCGGGGTGGGGACGCGCAGTATATCTATATATTTGGCTGGGGGGCTGACGGACGGTGTGTGATTGTGATGTGTGAATGCACGATGCACTACATCATATAGCCCTGCACGGCGCGTCAAGCTATCCCGGGGCGCAGTTCTACATGGAGTGCGCGCAGCTGAACATCGTCGGCGGTTCGGGCGCGAAGACGCCGTCGACGGTGTCGTTCCCGGGAGCGTACAAGGGAAGTGACCCCGGTGAGTAGTGATTTAGCGGGAGAAGAGGAGGAGGGAAAGAGACTGACGTCGTGTGTGCGCGCAGGTATCACCGTCAACATTTACTACCCGCCGTTGGCCAACTACACGATCCCTGGTGAGCTTTCTTGTCTGATGGAGGTAGACGTGACATTGACCAGCTGTGCGACGATGATCAATAGGTCCCGCCGTCTTCAGCTGCTGAACGATTGTTATGTTTAACCGGGAGAGAGGGCAACTTGTCGGCAGAAGATCGGGTCCAAGTTAATAAGTACCTTTAACGAGTGTTTCAATATGTCATGTCATTACGCGTGTTTTGTGCATATTTCAGAAGTCCTTGCCGCCATTATGCTACTGGCCTCTTCAGGAGGGTGGCTGGTTGGGAAAACCTTCACTTGAATTGAATTAGCAGTCGGGAGTTGGCGCAACTCGGCGGCCCATGCGGCCCGTTGGGCCGATTACTATAGCCGACGAGCTGCGAAGCTCGCGATCGTTCGATCGTTGCTCTTGCTCGTCTTGCTCTTCTTCGGAACGTTCATGTTCGCTGCAGTTGGCTGCAGTCCCGCTGTTTCGCGTAATCTGAGCTCACCGCATACGACCACCCCCGCTGCGCGCTATCCTTCTACAGACCACTTGATAATATGCAGTACCGGAGCCACTAGATTGTGGTACGACTGGTGGACCATCACTGTGTGGGCCAGAACGGGCTCACTTTCACGATCGAGGCGGCGTCGGAGAGGCAAGATTGGAGAACACTGAGGGCAGGGACAGTGGTCATGAAGGTACGTCGCGTCGCAGATGCCCCCAAGATCGAAACCCGTGCTCGGATCAAGACCTCATCGGTCATCCTCTGGCTACACTTGTGCAAGTTGCAGCAGTCTGGTCTCGGGATCCACCGTGCCAGTGGCGTCGATCAGGACATTTGGGCGACGCATCTTGTTCCCCACACTCTGCTCTGGGACTCGGAGTTCGTGAAGAGATGTGTGCTTTGGACGAGAATTGGCTGGGAGCTCGTCAGAACGCCGTCGGAGGCCTTTGCCTGGGGGGAGATCAGATGGAAGCTTGCCGATCCTTGAATTGTGAGCTTTCACCTGTAATGTTTCTCTCGATCCTCTCCCGTGAAGGAAAGGCTGTTCGCCACCGCAAAGCTACTCCCCGTCCGTATGAAGCTAGGCGTCGACCGGCCACGGTTGCCGTTGCCTCCTGGTCGCCGTGCAACTAAAGTACTAGTCCGGGCGTCGCTACATATGTCATCGGGGGGGGTGCGTCTCGTAACGCTGTACTACTAGATGACCTCGGTGTACCGCTCACACCGCTGCCTTTCGTTCGAATTTCGTTGTCTGACAGCACGCACGGTATCAACGGCGATCGACCCACCATCGCCAGTCATCGGTCTTTGGTGAAGTGGCCTCTCTTCCATGGGACAGGATTCTGTCGATTCCAATCCGTCGAACATCCCGCTTCACGTCCGTCGGTGACGACGTCGTTGGTCGGCGCGGGTATAAAGGTCGTGCCCACCTGCCTCGGCCAACCCCACAAACCTTCATCCACTTGTCTCCAAGTTAACCGCTTCTCTCCAGTTCATGATACTCCCTGACGGCAAGATGATCACAGTCGTGTGGTTCGTACGCTGCGGCCTCGGATTCTCAACGATTGCGCTCGTCGCACTGACTACCTCCTACGCAGTGGCGAGAACATCGGCAGTCCTCTCATGATCGCATGTATGGCGGAGGGGTCGGACATGCCCCTCAGTTGTATGTGCGTGGTCGTTCTCCGTCCGCATATATGCGCCTTTTCTCTGACGTTTCTTGCATAGGATGTTGGACATGGGCATGAACAACCGTACGTGGTCTTTAGCCTTGCTGATGACGTCGAGCTCACTTGCCGCGGCGATCTACTTTAGCTTGCATGGAGCTCTCCGTCCTGTACGATCCCCAGTACGTTCCCGTATTATAATTTATATCTCTTTCGCGTCTCCTCATGAGTGCTCTACAGCATGGGCGCGATGATGATGTCTATGACGGATTGAATGTCCATGTCTGGCTCTACCATGCCCATGCCTTCGATGATGCCCAGGGGTTCCATGATGATGCCCTCGTCGTCTTCAGGCTCGATGATGGAATCGTGCATGTCCCCCATGGCGATGGGAGCGCGTGGCAACACAAACGGTCACGCAATGGGTATGGATAACACCTCGACCGGGATGCACGTAAGTGCCAGTTGTAGCTTTCGTAACGTTACACGCTTATGGTCGTCTATCCCAGTCTATGCGTAACGCGAACATGCACTGGACGATGTCCCCCACGATGCATATGATTGTACGGCTAGTACTTTGTCTACTTGTACACATAGTGACCACGTTGTTCATAGATGCCGATGATGATGGACCCAGGTAATATACATGGCGCCAAATGGTCTTAATCGTCATGGTTAACTTAACCTTGTCCAGGCTGTCCCACTGTGATGCAGGACAGTATGGGGGTTAAGATGTGCATGATGATGGGAGGGCAAGACATGATGTAAGTCGTACATGCGTGTTTCGGCGCTATAGATGCTCATTGTGTACTAGGAAGATGGGCAAGCTTGTCGTTCTCAAGCTCGAACCCACGTTCGCTTGCATGGACATGAGCAACATGGAGGCCCTGAAAACCGCTATGAAGACAGCTCAACCCCTCTGGCAGCGTCGCTCTGAACACTTGCAAGCGTGTACGACGGTCACGGTTCTCCGTAACCCGATGACCAACGAGATGCTTGCCATGGCAGACGGCACTGTCCGCGGTATGATGGTGCGTCCACCCGGAGAATATCACATTGGAATATGCTCATATATGTATCGTAGGACCGCGGCGAGCAGCGCACGTGCATGCTTACGATGATGATGCCGATGCCGATGCGTTCTAAGCTCTAGTTTCTCAGAGATTCGGCCAGGACTCGAGGTTCTCGCATGGACGGTATTCGATCGGTATACTAGCACTGTGACACCCTAGTTTTTTCACTACACGACGAGGAACCGGGTTTGGCGCTTCAAGTTAGTGTCCCGTTTGGCCTTGTCGTTTGCGACAACTTCCACCGCGGTCGACCGTAGTGAATACGCTGACGTCATCCTACTTTAGCAACACAAGCGCTCAATGGCTCATGCAATCAGGCTTCGAGTCGTACGTCCGGGTAGGGTCAAAGGTCTTAAGTGTTGTAGTACTTTTCTAGTGCCACCATGCTCCTCCGGCAGTTCTCCGGCAGTCTTCGCGACCTGCTTCTAGTGGCGGGCGGCGACACGGTAGACCCTCCGAGTCAAGGCGACTGGGATGCCCCGCAGTGCCATATCCGCTCCTCTCCGCCCTGACTCTGCAGGTGTCCGCTTCTCCCACCACCTGGCACTACGTCCAGGTGTTCTCCAACCTCACGGAGCTCACGATAACCGGGCCTGATACGGAAGAGATAGAGGACTCGGACAACGGCCTCCCCGAGTTCCGCATGCGGAACAGGACGCAGCTGCGCGAGCACGGGTGTTGGGAGTCGCTTGACGCGTTCGAAGGGGCGATCGTGATGCTCTGGCGGCTCGTCATCTCGAGGTCTACGACGACGGCGAGGTCGAGGACATCCCCCCCCGGACATGCTCTCCGACGCATTGCTGCCCGCCCGCACGACGCGGCTCGATGTCACCTTTCACCATTACACGCTCCTCGACGACGAGCTCGAGGTCGCTGTTGCGCTCGTGAAGGGGGGGCGGGGCGACGATTAGGGAGCTCGGATTGATGCTCGAGATCAGCCCGCACGCGTATAAGTTACGGGACATGGGGACCTGTGCGACGTCTTGGTGAACGCTCGGCCACAAACTCGCAGTACTACCAGCGGGCTGATTTGGTGCGCGCGTTTTGCTTTCGTTTTCCAGGATGCCGTCGTGAACATGCCGTCGTGTGCCTTTCCCGGTCCCTCGAGTCCGTCGCTTTGTACGTTGACTTCGGAGTCGCCGAAGCCGGTGCAGTGGCCACTGCAGATCGGAAGCGTGGGGGGGAAGCCGTTGCCCCTAGAGGTGGATGGCGATGATATAGACGTGAACGCGGTTTGCGCTGCCTTACGCGAGGCTGTCCCTTGCGCGAAGCGTGTACAGGTCGCCCTGAAGGACCACTGGAAACGGGGGACGGTTGCGGTCGAAATAGGGTCAGGGCACAGGGATAGGAAATGTGATGGATGTGGACAACTCACGATGTATTCAAGATAGACACATGGGGACGCTCTTCGCGCGACATACTTGTACACTTCCGTTTCCTTTCGTTTCCTACTGTCCATGCCGTGTCCAAGTTGTATGACTGTGATCGTCCTAGGCCGCAGTACTAAGTAGGGCGATGCTTGGTGCCACGGCTGGCCCTCTATGTCTCCGGACCCTACCACACAACGTCGATAAGCCTGCGTCACCTACTTAGTGAGGCACTGCGACAACATACTGTGCTGTTCTTGATCCAGCGCATGAAGCCTACCACTCTATAACTACGAAGAGGAACGCCGTCTGCAGTGTGAGTATGTGTTAGTAGTATTCACCGCCGAGTGCAGGTTACTACAATTGCAATTGTCTCACTTGGCCTTAATTTTATGCGCAACTTCATGTGAAAAACCTCATCGCAGCCCGGGTCCTTGGCCCTGAATTCAATGGAAGAGGTTCCAACGTTGCAGAACGTAGCATACGCACCTTTAATGCATTAATTTCGAGGGCTCATAGTCAACGTGGACAAGCGGCGGCTAGTAAAGCTTAAAGTCCGGAAATTCACACGCTCATTGGCTTATTGTGTCAGGTCAATCCTCCTTTACTCGTGTTTCATCCTCACCTTCTCTGCGACAGCGTCTTGGTAAAGCTCGTCTATCTCAATTTTCAACGAGTGATTGAACAAAGCACTCTATGCCATTGTGACTTCGCAGTTCCCATATAAGCACTCCACGGCGGGTCCTTCAAGTTGCAAATCTCTAGCGTCCCATCATCACCACCACAACTTCCGAGACAAGGGGTGAGTACTGAGTTATCTCTCAATCTGAATCCAAGTTATACGAATTCATCGGACATTCTGGACCGATCGCAGATGAACGGGACAGTGCTCAACATTGACGTCCTGTTACTGATTTTCTCCCTGGCACCCAAGGAGACGAAACTGGCGTTGATGTCAACGTGTCAAGTGCTCTACAGGGAAGGCGGAAGGCAGTTTCTCAAATCTATGGCCTTCACGCTCAATACGGAAAACCGTGTGGAATCCTTTGTTCGGTTCATGAAAGCGGACGGAGGCTCGCGAATGCGTTCCTTGCGCACTCTCGATCTCGATCTCAAAAAACCCTCTAAATCGGTCGCCGAACAGCTCACGCAGATAATCAACCCTCTCACCTCTATCTCTCAGCTTACGAAACTCAGTATCTATTACTTGGAGCCGCTTCTCTCCGCCCATCCTCCCTTGTCCCGGGCGATTGCCAGACTGACCAGCATCGAGGACGTTAACCTCGGGAGCGTCGGAAAACTGTCACGCAAGATGCTGAAATCGATGCAATCGAGGCTCAAGACAGCGGAAATCACAATGTGGGACGACAGTGTCGATCGATTGACGAGCGGGGCCGACGGGGACGCCATCATGTTCCTCCGGCAGTTCTCCTCCAGTCTTCGTGACCTGGACGTCGTGGTGGGTGGTGCGACGGCGGACCCTCAAGACGGTGCTCCGCAGTATCCACTCTTGTCGGCCTTGCGCCTGGAGGAGCCCGTCTCTCCCATCATCACCTGGCACTACGTCCGCGCGTTCCCCAACCTCAAAAAGCTTATCATCGCCGAGGACGGAACGTACGAGGCGGACGTGGCGGGCGGGGTTGCCGAGGTCCGCGCGGGGAACATAGCGCAGCTGCGCGAGCGCGGGTGCTGGGGGGCGCTGGACACGTTCGAGGGGACGCTCCTCATGCTGTGGCTGCTCGGGCTGCCGTGCCCCGTGCGGGTCCTGCGGCTCTGCGACGACTGCGACGTCAGCACGCCGGACATGCTCCGCGACGTGCTTTGTACTGCGCGCGCGACGCAGCTCGACATCTCCTTCTACGAGTTCTCGCTCTTCCTTGACGAGGACTTCACTCGGGCGTTCGCGGAGGGGTGTGGGGCCACGCTCGAGGTGTTGAGCCTGACACTCGAGATCAACCGCGACGAATACGCGGTACACGGGTATGACTTAGACCTGGGTGACGTCTTGGTGAGAAGCGTTCGACTTGTCGATGCTATGTAGCCCGGGACTACTTGGGGCTGATCGCGCACTTGGTTTGTTTTCGTTCCTAGGACGCCGTCACGGATATGCTGCGGGCGTTTTCGGCGCTCGAGTCCGTCGCTTTGTACGTCGACTTCGACCGAGTCCCGTTGGAACTGAGGGGTGACGAAGGGCCGTTGCCCGCAGAGGTGTACGCCGAGGATATGGACGTGGACGCCATGTGCGCTGCCTTGCGCGAGGCTGTCCCTTCTGCGGACCGCGTGCAGTTTACTCTGCAGGTCCACTGGAAGCGGGGGACGGTTACGGTCCAGGTCGGGTCAGGGTCAGATGCGCAGAAATAGGGACAGTGACGGATGCGGATAACTCGCGATGTATTCAAGATAAACGAGGGGGCGCTCTTCGCGCGACATACTTGTACACTTCCGCTTCCTTTCGTTTCCTACTGTCCGTGCCGTGTTGTTGTATGACTGTGATCGTCCTAGGCCGCCGTAGGACGATGCTCGGTGCCACGGCTGGCCTTCCAGGTCTCCGGGCCCTATGAAACGATGAGCGGCTGTCTAGTACTCATGAGAAAGTGCGACAACATACCGTTCTGTTCTTGATCCGCTGGTTCTTGATACGGCGCGTGAACCAGTCGAGAGAGGTCGAGCCGGTGTTGTACTTGTCTTCGGGCAGCTTCGCGACCGCCTCGGCGATGATGGAGCTCTCGTCGGATAGGGCACGGAGGAGAATGGAGTTGCCGGGCCGCGTGAAGAAGACGAGGGACCAGCGCTCGAACTTGCCTTGTTCTTTCGGGGGAGGGCTATGTCCATGCTCGAGTTAGCGGGAGGTGGGGCGGCCCAGAAACCAAGTAATAAATAAATCTCACACGACGCGGTGGAGGTTTGAGCGGAGGATGCCGCCGCTGAAGATCGCCAGGGCGTCTCCGATGTTGCAGATCGCATGTCCGGGGATAGGCTGTACGGTGCCGTATTCAGCGTCGTTGCACCAATTCGAATCGAAAAGATGTTGCGGATCGCACCCTGATGTACTGCCACTGGTTCGTGCCCGGCACCATCACCTGGAGACCGCCGAGGCGGTTATGCAAGAACGACTGCAAACCATTACCATTAAGTCAGGCAATGTCCCTCGCTCGGAAGTTCGAGCGCCGCGACCTACCAGAGAGCCGAAGTCGGTGTGCGCCCCAAGCGCGGCCTGGTCCTCAGACATGCCGTTCGGGCGCGGCGGGTTCTTGATGCAGCGCGACTCGCTCCCGCTTGGCTCCTCGCGCGGGTGGCGGCGGGCAAGCGCGCCTTCCGGGAGCCCGAGCCTGTCGTTCAGAACAGCCAGGAGCGTGTTGTTCACGGCGAGCGACTTCTCGACGAACGGCTTGATGGTGGACTCCATCCGCGCGTTGACAGTCGACGGGTAGTCGCGGTGGACCTTGCCCGGCCAGGCGAGCGCGTCGTCCTTGGAGACGTTGATGAACTCGACCGTGTCGAGCGCGCCGGTCTCGTCTGTCGCGTTCGCGCCAGCGGCTTTGTATCTGCGCGCAATGCTCAGCGAGACTGCAGACTGCGAGTGCGGAAATAGGAAGGAGTAAACGTGCCCGAACGAGATCCCGGCGTCGCCTTGCTCGTACTTCATTTTCTCGTCGAGCGGGAGGCGCATCGTCTCCGCGCCCATGTCGAACATCTCGTTGGCGGCCTCATCCGCACCATGGTTCTTCAAGCTGGGGGGAAATGGAACGAGCGTTGTCAGCTTCCGCTCGTGGGAGGATGAGAGATAACGTGCACTTACTACCAGAAGCCAAGCTCGGTCGCGGCCTTCCAGAGCTTGTCTATCTCCGCCTCATCGCGCTTCTCGATCAGCTGGTAGTCGACGACGAGCAGCGGGTGCGTCGGGACGTCCTCGGGGAATGGTGGGAGGGTGAGCAGTCCTGGCATGGTGGTATGTGTTCGATGGAGTAAGAGTTGGAGCTGGAGTGATGGGATTGTCCACCGATGAGCCCCTGTTTTATACCGCCGGGACTTACGAAAATCGCCCATTCCATAACACGAGAACCCCACATGCTTCGCGCGACCATTGCTTCTTTCCCATGGTACAGTTCCGACTGCCACCACCATGACATCACGAGGTTGGGTGTCGGCAATTGGGACTGAGTTACTCACGCGAGTGAGCGCCCAGAGCATTGTTACGCCGATTTCTGCTCCGAGTTGGACTTCGTACGCTGGGCAGAAGATGGACTCGGGAGCCGGCTACGGTAATCCATTCTACAGCGTCGTGGCGGGTTAAATGCCATTCATGGTAGAAAGACACCGTCGATGTGTCATCTAATCGTACGTCATCTGGCCTATCTGGCTCTCATTTCTCATGTCAAACGCAGCATCAAAGCGCACCTTTGTCCATCCGAACATTCCTCAGAGTCATACGACATGTGATCAGATTCGACGGAGAGCGTTCTCGACCGCACTGAGCGACAACCGAGCTTGGAAGTCCTGCTTTGCAGGCAAGGAGAAGTAAGCAACGGTTGAGTCAAAGTCGGTTATTCGTGGTCTAACAAGGAAGCCAACGTCGGCCTTGCAAGAACATGGTATTCTAGCCGAAGAAAAGGCGAAGCAGTCAACATCGGACATGATGTGAAAGAATGAACGTACGGACCTGATACGGACTGACACGGACCCGGTGGCGTTTTCGTACTACTTGCAATGTCATACACTGGGGGTCTGGGTGATTTCATAAATCTGCGCAATGATTTATAAGAAAGCCAGTCAGTTGTTGGAGGCTGTAGTGCGTCGCCAGCCACAGGATACAGGAGTGCAAGTGATGCAGGTTGTTGAAGGTGTGCTCTGGGTGTGGTTGTCGGTCCACGTGGAAACCATGCGACCTGCCCGGGCCGGGTGCCTTGCCACCACTGCTGGTCAGTGGTCTGCGATTCACCATGACTTCCTTGAAGTTCCAGCGATTTTCCTTCCCCGAAGCCATGATAATGCACACATGTAAGTGGGAGCGACCCAATTGCTCTGTCAGAGTTCTTTCTTATGATAAGAGCGCAAATCCGGTTATTAGCGCGACCCCCTTAAAGCCCAAGCGTTACAAGACGAGAGTTCACGGTGAGCCGCGTTCCGCGAGGAGTCCCAGGGTCTGTGGCAGGTCTGTGGGCCCTATCGGCTATGCCTACGAAGTAGTACGGAAGTACTTACCCCTTTCTCGAGCTCACAACATGCCCGGACCAACGAACTTCCCCAAATTTCCAGAAGACGTCCCTACCCATCCTCTCGTGGTGATAGACTACCAGCTACTCAGAGCGGGCGACGAAGTTGAGGGCAACAAGCTCTGGAAAGCTGCGAAGGAGCTGGGGTTCTGGTAGTACGCACGCTTCCCTACGTGCCCCCATCCGACTTCAGTCAAGTTCATGACCCACTCACTGCCGGTTGGCATGCAGCTTGAAGAACCATGGCGTCGATGACGAGGCCGGCGAGATGTTCGACATGGGCCGAGAGATGATCGCCCTCCCTCTCGAGGAGAAGCTCAAGTTCGAGCAAGGAGAGCAGGGTATCTCCTTCGGGTGAGTCCTACTATCCCCCCCCCCCCTCAAGTACCCCCTAGCGAGCCTCACCCCGCGATGACAGCTACAAAGCGGCCGGGGTCCAGTTCATGGACGAGCGCGGCACGCGCGACGTGACCGAGTTCGTCAACGTATCCAAGGACGACGCCCTCGCGTGGCCCGTCATTGCGCGGCGCACGTACCCCTCGACCGTGAACGCGCGGATGGAGTCTACGATCAAGCCGTTCGTCGAGAAGTCGCTCGCGATCAACCACTTCCTCATCGACGTCCTCAACGACAAGCTCGGGCTCCTTCAGGGCACGTTGGCTGGCTTCCATCAGCCGGAGGCGCACAGTGGGTGCACGGCGCGGGTCATTCGCGCGCCGCCGCACGTGGGGTCCGAGGAGAAGCTGTTCCTGACTGCGCACACGGACTACGGGTCGCTGGTGAGTTACGTGCTTGCACACCGGGATGAAGGGCGTTCTGTGCTTACTGCCGTTGTTTCGCAAGTCGTTCCTCCATAACCGTCTCGGAGGCTTGCAGGTTCTGCAACCAGGCTCGGACCGGTGGTTCTATGTCAAGGTGCGCAGCATATATCCATGGTTACATGTCTCCAAAATCGTTTATGCATCCCGGACTCGCAAACTGCAGCCTCTCCCAGGACACGCGATCTGCAACATCGGCGACGCGCTCAACATCTTCAGCGGCGGTATCCTCCGGTCCAACATCCACCGCGTCGTGTCCGTCTTTCCTTCCCATTCACATTCTACGCCGCCAATTGACAACATAACGGTCGCCGCATTGACAGACCCCCGCCGAAAGACCAAGCGCAACACGAGCGCTGGTCGCTCGTCTTCTTCACCCGCCCGAACGACACCGTCACGCTCCGCCACCTGGCTCACGAGAGCGCGCAAATCGCCGCCGCCGTCGCGAGTGCACCCCCGGGCAAGTACGAGCCGGGGGTGACGGCGGAGGAGTGGCTGATGCGCAGGGTGCGAGCACAGCGGGTCACGCAGTACAAGGTCCGTCTCCGTCCTTCTATTAGACTTCCTGCGTGCGTTCTGCGGCTCATCATGTACGTTACGTCGTGGCCGACGGGTTGATTGTGGGGTGACTGCCGGCAGGGAGCCGAGAGCTGGAGGGACCGGAAGGGGACGGAGGATACGCCGATCCCGGGGCAGGGCTTAGGCTACATTTGACTCGCGGCGCACGCCATGAGGGTGATCGCAATTGGTTCGGGAAGCCGAAGTGCTATGCATTGGGCTCTAGGTATGTCTCGTGCGCACGTACCAAGAGCCTCCGCACTGCTTCATGTGTTCAAGTTGCACCTTATACGCTGAGGTCTACTACGGTCTACTGTAATAGCGCTTGCCGCTGTGACCTTCTTCCGCTCCCTGCCGAGGTTCGGGTTCCTACTTCAAGTTCGCGCCGTCGATGCAAGAAGCGCTGGGGTACGGGAAGGGAGACAGGCCTCGCATCCTCTGGCTCAGGCTGGCGGGTGTCGCGATCGCGATCGGTATACCGGCGTAAAGCTGTCCTTCCCCGGTGTCGTCCTTCGTAACCTCAGGCTCATGCGCATCCGGTTTAACAGGCCCTTTCTGGTTCTACGGTGAATGCATCCGGAATTGAGGCAAATACTAATACCATGCCGAACAAACGTAGTAATAACGCTGCCGCGCATGTACAGCAGCGAGGTGGACTGCCGGGCCCGGAGTCGTCATATCTACGGTACATCAAGACGAAACCGAGTCAAAATCCGTACTGTCCAA
Source organism: Polyporus tsugae (assembly GCA_024305745.1). Classification (NCBI taxonomy): domain Eukaryota; kingdom Fungi; phylum Basidiomycota; class Agaricomycetes; order Polyporales; family Polyporaceae; genus Polyporus; species Polyporus tsugae. Next base: position 187,318 of record JAHRBS010000010.1, on the reverse strand, counting down.
ACGGCTGCATAGGGTACGAACGCGCGACTGGCTCTCCGGAAGTGTTTCCACCGGGGAAAGGGAAGTTGTGAGGGACGCAGCAGCGCATGGAGTGCGTATTGAACTCTTTCGGGTCAAGTTTCCGAATCCCAGTCGACTGTTCTGATGTCTGTCTCCTCATCATGCATATATGTACCGAGTCACATACTTATATTGTCTGTCTAATTCAACAGCGGTTCGAGCCGACAGAGATACAGCGGTACCGTAAATGAGTGACTGTACGCTACGAGAGTCCGCACGATCAACTTGAACTAGAGCAGAAAACTTGGAGGGGCCCGGGCGGGCGCGATGGCTGATAAATACGGTACTATAAACGATAACGCGGTCCGAGTCGAAGAAGCTCATCGTGAACTTGAACGCTTGAGCTTCCTACATGATCTAAGTGCGACCATCATCTGATATCACGAACATCTACAAGCGAACCGCTACACCATAGCCCGGGCCCACCGCCGGTCATTTAAGCCGCGACGGGGGTGCCCGAGGGGTGAGGGCGGCGGGACCCAGAGGGGTGAGGGTGGGCAGAAGGGGACCCGGAGGGGTGAGGGTGACCAGAGTGGGACCCAGAGGGGTGAGGGCGATCGGACGGGAAGCCAGACGGCAAACCGCGGGCCTCAGGGCGACCGGACGGAATGCCGGAGGGGTGAGGGTGCCCAGAGTGGGTCCCAGAGGGGTGAGGGCGGGCGGAGGGGAACCCGGTGGGCACACCGGTCGGCGCGCCAGAGGGGAAGGGGTCAGCGGCGACGCTCGTCACGTCGGACGCGGGGGCGGCGACGGCTATGTTGGAGATGGTGTTAGAAGGCTGCTTTGTTGCGCGGGAAGCAGACACTCACCTCCGCTAACGGCGAGGGCGGCGAGGACGAACTTGAGAAGGTGCATCATAGTTGCGGTGTGGTGGGTATGGAGTACGACTCGGTGTAGTTCAACGACGTGTGCTGGAAGGAAAGTAGAAGAGGACGGTACTGGAGAGAAAGATAGATGACTGAGGTTTTTATACGACCGCGTAGCGCCCCTTCGAAGGCTGCCGTGGGTGGAGGCGAACAGCCTGAGGGCACCGTCCCACCTCCATCTGCGCAGTAGACTCGGGACACGCGGATGGTCAGCATGTCTCGTATGGCTGAAAGCTTGGGAAGGCATCGGTAAGTAGGATGATATCTCTCCCCGTTGTTTTCGGCTGCACTTACATTTTCGATCGTGGTCCTCCAAAGTCTCGCCGTCTGGAGCTTGGTGTCGAGAACACCTTTGGTTACTATGCACGAAGCTTTCGGTTCCTCTCATGTAAGTGGGGTTGCGAATGTCTGAGTTTGTTCTAGAGGGAGGTGGCGACCAAATGGCTAACACGGTATGTTAGCCAAAGAGGCAATGTGGTTTTTTGGCTGCGGACTCGGACAGAGCCGGTCAAACGGGTCCGTTGATCGCCATACACGACTATGCGCAGCACGGACTCAGGTCCGGATTTCAAGCTTCAGGCGTAGTGTGACCAGTCCGATCTCGCCTCGTTGATATTAATATGGAACTGCACTTACATATTTGAAGAAAGCGGAGCTCAAATGCTAGGAAAGCGACTACCCAATTGCGAGCATTGAGGGCAGTGGGTCGACCAAGTTCGCAAGCTGCAAGATGGATGGTATCAGTGAGAATGTTTGCTTACATGGTCTGGGCCACGCTTGCTTCGCAAGTGCCGTCTTGATCGCCGCTAAGCAGCTGAGACAGACAAGTCGTCGACCATGGGAAGGTAGGCTTGAGACCGTGCATAGAGGTGGCGACAACCGTGGACCACGATCAAGAGGCAGCAAATGGACTCACAATTCGCAGCTTGCGGCGCGTATGGGCGTGAGAGGTCATCGACATCCGCGGGGGAGCAGCGGGAGTGCATCAGTGCGTGCCGGCGCTGTCCAGGGCCACTTGAGCCTGTTGCAAAGTTGGAACTTCGAGTTCTGAGGGTAAGTTGGCGCAATCTGATGAGAGCATGATGCAATAATTTGGCATTTCCTAAAACCATTGCCCTGAGGTTAGGTTATCAAAAAAAAGGTAACATGATGGAAGTGCCACGACGTACATACCATTCCAAAGGAGAGAGGAGCAAAACTTGAACAACGCTCTGGGTTTCCGGGAAAAGCCGGAGGCAGTGTATAGACGAGCGCTCCTAAAATAGTAAGGTGACAGAGGCGCCGGCCTCAGCCGCCTTCACGGCAGAATCGCCCCCGTGGCCAGCGAATCCTCTCTGCTCAGTACTTCTACATCATATTTATCTCTGGTGCATCATCGACGAGCTATACGTTGCGTCATGACGGAAAATCGAACGTATTCAAGAACACAAACGCCAGTCTTGACGGACGCAAGTTGGTGGACCCGCGGCCCGGGGGAACATTAAGATATCAGTACCGTTCGTCCAGACTCCACACAGCACCGTCCTCCCACACAATCTGTCCGCACTCTTTTGGTTAAAGCCTGAAGAACCAATGGTGTATCGTGGAGACTGGTGAAAAGTCTACTCAAAGGGCCCGTTTGACGTACGCTAGAAGTACGTGATCTGCCAACCGGTCATATCATCGGCGTCCCCAACCCATGTGTTGCTACGCCTCTGTCATCCCGAAGAATACCAGCGGTAGGTGTACCCAGAGATTTTTGTGGCTGCACTACATTCCTCACCCCTTCGGTAACTTCACAGAAGGCTAACTCTCAGGCTGTGGTCTAGTTCCCGATCGACTCGTAGCCTTCTCATCTCCGTCGGGAGAGCTTTGTCTAGTACGGCTTCTAGCAAACATCTCCAGCTCGCCGTCGATCCGGGGCCATTACGGTAAAGGTTCCTGGTACCGTCTTCCATGCACCTTTTCCCTCACGTCTGCTGACCACATTGTTAGCAGACTCCCAAGTACTGCATATGCCCGTGTGACAGGCTGGCCTCGGCGGTGTTGAGAAGCGGCCCCATGGCTTCGCCACCTCGTGGTTACATGCCAGGTGAGCAATGTCCGAGGGGGATGCGATGTCGTTTCGAGCCGGCTCGCATTCGAGGTCCTTTCGATGAGCGGTCCTTAAAACAAGACACTTCCGCTCCACAGAATTCTGGCCACAATCGTACGACACACATTTTCTTCTCAGTGAGATCGTTGTGGACTCCGAAGGTCCAATTCTCCCCAGTATCTACCTCATCCTCGTAACCTCCGTTATCGTAAGGTCCGTCCAACACTACCTTCTCTCTTTTTTTTTTTCCCACTGGGAGGCCTGTTGTGTTTCTTACGAATATAAATACCGCCGCATTCAGGTCGAGGAAGTCTCGCGCTTCAGAAGGCCTAGCCGACATGATTTCTCCCCCGAGACTGTTACTCGGCGTCCTCCTGCTCTCCACGACTAGAGTTTTCGCCCGGTTTGCGGAGAGCGCCATGGAGGGCATGGAAACCGCTGAGAACATTCTGCGCGAACAACTGGACCGCCCCCGCGACACCCTAGGTCCGGTGCAGCCTGACCTGCCCCCGACGATTAATATAGCCCTCGGTGAGAGCCAGCCCGGTGAGCCGTTCCGTGAGGAGTCCCAGGACCAAGCGGACCCTATATGCCCACCAATTGAACGGTTTGAACCTACTGTAATGTCCTTCCTCGTGTTGCTAACATGCCTGGACTGACGAATTTCGCTCCATTTCCAGACGACGTGCCCACCCATCCTCTCGTGGTGGTAGACTACCAGCTACTCAGAGCGGGCGACGAAGTTGAGGGCAACAAGCTCTGGAAAGCTGCGAAGGAGCTGGGGTTCTGGTAGTACGCACACTTCCCTCAACGCCCTTTTATTTTGCAGTCCATGACCTACCTGGCACGCTGGCAGCTTGAAGAATCATGGTGTCGGCGACGAGGTCAGCGAGATGTTCGACATGGGCCGAGAGACGATCGCCCTCCCTCTCGAGGAGAAGCTCAAGTTCGAGCAAGGAGAGCAGGGTATCTCCTTCGGGTGAGTCCTACTATCCCCCCCCCCCTCAAGTACCCCCTAGCGAGCCTCACCCCGCGATGACAGCTACAAAGCGGCCGGGGTCCAGTTCATGGACGAGCGCGGCACGCGCGACGTGACCGAGTTCGTCAACGTATCCAAGGACGACGCCCTCGCGTGGCCCGTCATTGCGCGGCGCACGTACCCCTCGACTGTGAACGCGCGGATGGAGTCTACGATCAAGCCGTTCGTCGAGAAGTCGCTCGCGATCAACCACTTCCTCATCGACGTCCTCAACGACAAGCTCGGGCTCCCTCAGGGCACGTTGGCTGGCTTCCATCAGCCGGAGGCGCACAGTGGGTGCACGGCGCGGGTCATTCGCGCGCCGTCGCATGTGGGGTCCGAGGAGAAGTTGTTCTTGACTGCGCATACGGACTATGGGTCGTTGGTGAGCTGCGTGCTTGCACACTGGGATGAAGGGAATTCGGTGCTTACTGCCGTCGTTTCGTAAGTCGTTCCTCCACAATCGTCTCGGAGGCTTGCAGGTCCTTTCACCAGGCTCAGATCGGTGGTCCTATGTCAAGGTAAGCTGCAGCATGCTACCTCCAGTCGGACAGGTTCGAATTTGTTACCCTAATACGATTTCAATTCGCAACCCGCGCACAGCCTCTCCCAGGGCACGCGATCTGCAACATCGGCGACGCGCTCAACATCTTCAGCGGCGGCATCCTGCGCTCCAACATCCACCGCGTCGTGTTCGTCCCTCCCTGTTATATATATGTTCTCACACCTTGATGACACACAACATCGCCGCAGACCCCCGCCGAAAGACCAAGCGCAACACGAGCGCTGGTCGCTCGTCTTCTTCACCCGCCCGAACGACACCGTCACGCTCTGCCACCTGGCTCGCGAGAGCGCGCAAATCGCCGCCGCTGTCGCGGGCGCGCCCCCGGGCAGGTATGAACCGGGGGTGACGGCGGAGGAGTGGCTGATGCGCAGGGTGCGGGCGCAGCGGGTCACGCAGTACAAGGTCCGTTTCCGTCCTTCCCTTCCTGCGGTCTATGTATACGATCGTGCTGGGGCTGACGGGTCGGTTGTCGATTTTATGCCACTGGCGCGGCATGCAGGGCGCGCAGAGCTGGAGGGACCCGAACTTGAAGGGCACGGAGGACACACCGATCATCCCAGGGTAGGGCTACATTTAACTCGGGTTGCCAGACTGAGGGTGGATGCTGTACGCTACGAGAGTCCACACGATCGACTAGTACTAGAGCAGAAAAGGAGGGGCCCGGGCGTGCGCAATGGCTGAAAAATACGGTATCAATGATAACACGGTCGAAGAAGTTCATCACGGTGAACGCTTGAGCTTCCTACATCTAAGTGCGACTGGGCTACCCACGGAAGGTGGACTTTACGCGAATAAGGATTTGCGCTGTGCGAGTCGTAAACCTCTGAAACATGATATGCATGAGCGCGCAGCCTCTGAAGGAACTGTCCGGTCGGGATGTAGACTACAAGTACAAAGCCTGTCGACGCAGCAGGTCGAGAGACATGATGACAAAGGAGTGTGTCATAAGATATGTAACCATCAAGGCTAGATAGGGATGCAAAGCATTCCGCGAACGCTTGTGCGGAACTTCCGAAGGAGCTTCGCTGGCCGGAAACCTGAGTGTACGCGTCAGAGATGTTCAAGAGCGTAGACAGAATAATGTTACTCACGCCTCGGCTTGCAAACGTAACGGTCATCCGAGTGCTCCAACCCATGGGCCTCTGACGCGTACTCGCTGGCCCCCGTCCCGCTCATATAACTCTCGGAATCCGAGTCCCCAACGTACGGGTCTTGGTGGAGAGCGATGTACTCTCGCAGAGTGGGAAGGTCCGGATTCCGCGTGTGAGCTCTCCTAATGATGCTGGGAGGATCATCTCAGCATCGACGAAGAGGTAGAATCATGACGGCGCCGGACTCACCTCATGATCGCGAACCGTTCCTTGTATAGGTCAACCGGGTCACCAATATCCTCCTGTTTGAGGCTGGCCGGGAGATCGAGCCAGAGGTGAACGAGTGGGATGTACTCGGGATCTCGGAAGTCCTCTGGCGACTCGAAGATGTCGACTTCACCGGGGGTGGCAGCGGCGTCCGAGTCGTTGGCCGGTTCGCTGGGGCTGGGTGGCGAAGACTCTGGTGTACTAGAAACATGGTCGGGAGGCCCAGCGGACACAACATGCTCCGCGCGAGCCAACCGTGTGCGTTTTGCGCGACCCAGATCCGGACCGAGAAGCTCCTCCATGTCCATTTGCTCTCCCACTGACAGTCGAATGGCACGTGTGTTGTCGAAGCCTTCCTCCCTCGCATGTACGCGCACGTCCAGGGCCATCGCAGCCCAGTGGTAGCAATTGTCATACGGGAAGGGCCCATTCGGACGAACAGAAGCGCGACCGGCGGGGTGGGTTTCGTTCGGGAAGATAGGAACGCACATACTGGACTCGAAGCCCCGCTTTTCGTCGACCGCCCGGAGCGAGGGGCCGACGGGGTACACGGTGTAGGCGTACCAATCCCGGCCGGGGAATGGCAACGACAAACCCTGTTGGGGTGGATGAGCAAAGTGTTTCTGACCGTGCACGAAGGAAACATACAAATGCGGTCAGAACCAAGTAGGTCTTCGGACGAATTTCCTGGGCCTCTTCCACCGCACGTGCGTCGAGATGAGCGACCATTGCTGTGGGATTCATCCGGACTGCAGCATACACACTGAGAGACGGAGAGAAGGATGAAGCCATCGCGAAGGGAACAGAAGAAGCTGGGCCACGGAGAAATGAGAGAGGGACGAAGAAGTTCGCGAGATACAACCACGAATACGGTTGCGCGTCTTAAGTACGCCTTGTTTAACTTGAACACTTTGGCTCCACTTCTTTTATCTCGCGTACCGACCTTTGTTCCTGGTCTCATCAGCGCTTTTCTGTCATCGCTTTTGCACTTGTGTACATGTCTTACGTGACGCGTATGTTCCGAAAATGCAAAGACCGAGAGCACAATGCACGGTGCCACTCGGTTCATCGAAGCCGGAACAGGCGTGTAAAAGCACCAGAAATGGTCACTTATTACAAGCCATATCCAAACTTAAGCGTTGATGGCAATAACCAACAGGAGACCATTACTGGTCCTTTTACAAGCCTGTTCCAGCCGACGCTTTCCGCCACAGCTTGCCACACAAAACATGACTCTGGTCTCTGCTGCACTTTTGAAGACTCTGCTCAAAATCGGATCCACTTCCCCACACCCTCCTTCGCACTTCCGGCTGGATCCTTTCTGCGACCAACATACCACCTTCGCTCCCTACCCCAATGGCTACCTGTGTCGGCTGCTCACGCAAGACGTCCGACTTACCTATATCACGCGACTCGAACGCGAAATATATTCAAGGCGACGTCTACAGCCTGAAGGAGTCCGTCTACACACCAATCTACGACATTCTCCAACAGACGTTCCCCAACCTCGGCGCCGGGAGCGACGCCTTCGAAAGGTCTCAGCAGTCGTTCAACGATATCACAACGACCCCCGATGTAATAGCCAACCCTCGTCCCGCCATTATCATGCTGGACCAAGACGACGACCGGCGGGGTCTGATGGTATGCCTCGCCACCACCTACAGCGGGAAAGACCTCTCGGAGCTCCCGCGCATCTTCCGCCACTTCTCCATCCCCATCGCGCCCCACGACCACAGCTGTCCCGGCCACCTCGATCATCTCCACTCTCTACCTGAGTGGGGAAGGGAGAATGCCTGGATTATTGCGTGGTCGTTCCCATCCACAGCCACCCGGGACCGTGTATGGAGCAAAGCGGTCGACGGAGGGCGGGTTCCTTGGGTGTTCGGGAGGGACGCAATGCGGTTCCTCAGGACAGAATGCGATAGGAAATTGGAAGAATGGAAGCGTATGTGCGAGAACCCTGAATTGGCTGCCGCGCTTGAGGCTGAGCTCAGGGTGAGTGCAGCCACGCACATCCAAATGGATTTGACTGATTCGAATTGTCTAGCTCCACATCGATGAACGCAAGAAACGCTTCTATGTGAGTCCCCCCCACCACGCTGCTTGACCATCATCGCCGAGCTCACAAATTGGGTACCTCAGGGCGGTGCTGGAAGCAGGGCTTCATCGCGCGAGTCGGTGGCCACCGTCAACAGAGGATCGAAGCCGAGCAGAGTGCGCAACCCGACTACAATCCCCGAAGAGCCCGAAAACAACATCGACCGCGGAGTACCGGGGAAGTCGCGTGAACCTGGGCCTCGGAAGGTGACGTCCTTCGCACTGACTCCATTGCAACTCCCCACTTACTGTGCCCGGGCTAGTTCGCGGGAATGCCTCACACAGGTTCCAGATATTCGCTCACGATGGTGAGTACCATCGCGCGTGGCACGGCACTTCGGGCGCTGACCTTGCATGTCTCCGAGAAGGCTGATGCGGACAGGAATTCAATCAAGTCGAATCGGAGCCGAACCAGCCTCGCTCAGAAGCCCAAGGACGGGGTCCGGTTCTTTAACAAATTCGAGGTCTTGCGCACAGTGAAGGTGAATGCAGGTTGACTGCACGTCAGCGGCGCTTTGCCATGTCGTGCATGTGCGCTGGTTAGGAAGTAGCCTGTATGCTTTGGATATTTCGTCATGATTGTATATATAGCCCCGGTACTTTAATGTGTTGAATCGTACGCCCGTTCTCCCAATCCCCCTTAGATGATAGGGGACAACAACGGCAGTCCCAAAGGGCACGAGGACGCGGGTGAAGACGCACTGTCTAGGACACATATCTCCACCCTGTCCTCGCCTCAACATCGAGGACTGCCAGCAAACGGCGGGACGGATCCATCACAATGGATAACATGATACCGGCACACGATGCACGACTCACCGGGGGGGAGGGGGGTATTCACCGGGTGCAATGCGGCGATCCGACCGCCACAGACGAGACGAGATGGAGGATCGGTGACCAAGACCGTTGACCGAGAGCAGGAAACTTGAACTTGCGATTGGAATCAAAACCGATGGGCATCGAATCCGACGCCACCTGGTGAAATAATGTGAGGCATCCGTCGTGCGTGAAAATAGTGGGCGAATACTGACATACAAGTAAGTCTTTTCACCCCGGTTTAGAGGTCATGGATATTCGAATGTCGATGGCGTCGTGGCGGGAGGTAAGTAGGAGGATTCAGCGGCGCCAAGGTGAGATCGCCGCTCACGGGCAGTCGGCAAACCCCGGGACTTTGCGCTTGAGTAAGTACTGACCTTCCTCGTCCTCCTCGTCCTCATCTCCCTCTTTCTCCCTCGACACCACTGATCCCCAGACCGTACATGGATCATAACTTTCCACTTACAATCCAGCCCGTCGCCCAGCTAGAAGGTTCGCATATGTTCTGCAAAATCAAACTTAAACGAATGAATCTCTTCGCCCAGGCCACGAAGACCGCGCATGGCACGTCGCATGGAATCCGACCGAGCCCATCCTCACCTCCTGCTCAGCCGACAAGAACGTCAGGCTCTACACCTATTCCGCCTCCTCCGACCCCGATGCACCCGAGCGGTAGTCTCTGAAGTTCGCACATATCACCACCATTCTGACGGGGCACGCGAAGACCGTTCGCGCGATTGCATGGTCGCTTTCAGGCACAACGTTTGCGACGGCCTCGTTCGACTCCAATATTGGCGTGTTGGCGCAGGAGGGAGACGGCGATAACGATGAGGGCGCGTTCAATCCGGCAGGCGAGTGGGAGTGCATGAGCTTGCTCGAAGGCCACGAGACGGAGTGCAAGGGCGTGGCATATTCGAGCTCGGGGAACCTCCTGGCGAGCTGTAGCCGCGACAAAACGGTGTGGATATGGGAAGGTGCGTGGTCCCCGCATCCTTTCCGCGCGATGGTTGGGGGTGTCCATACCCGCGAGTTTCCAGTCCATCCCGATCATGACTTCGAGTGCATGGGCGTGCTCATGGAGCACACGCAAGACGTCAAGGCTGTCGCATGGCATCCGACTGAGGAGGTCAGTCGTCCGCCTCTGTCATGTACTCAGTCCACCTCTGCGCAATCTCTCAACCGGTCACCCAGCGCAGATCCTCGTATCCGCCTCCTACGATGACACGATAAAGCTATACATCGACGACCCGCAAGAGGACTGGTACTGCTTCCAAACGCTCTCCGGACATGCGTCCACCGTTTGGGCGCTCGCGTTCTCCCCCAATGGCCGTTTCCTCGCCTCCTCGTCTGACGACGCGACTATTCGCATATGGGAGCGCGTCCAGGAACATAAATGGGAGCACGTAGATACGCTCGAAGGACACGAGCGGAGCGTGTACTCGATCAGTTGGGGCGCTGGGAAGCCCGTTGACTGTGGTGATGCTGGAAGTCTTGGGTGGCTCGCGAGTACTGGTGGGGACGGGATCATCAACGTATGGGAGCTCGGGGTGAGTGGCATGAGCTTCTGTGCTTGTTGTACGCGCTGAGGACCTCGCGTCTCCAGGTTGCTCCTAGCGTGAAGGATCCAAGTCGGAAAACACTTGTGGGTAGGATGGTCGCGAAGGTCTCGAACGCGCACGACATACACGACATCAATAGCGTCGTCTGGTGTGCAAGAAAGAGCTTCGAGGACCTATTTGCCACCACAGGCGATGACGGAGTGGTGAGGGTGTGGAGGGTGGTGCCATCGTAGGCCTTCTGGCACCAATGGTTGTAGTACAGGTAAGGTAAGAAGTCTCGCAGCTGGCCGTTATCCTGGCGAACCTACAGTGATTTGTTGTGCCTTTGCTGAAGAAAGCTTGCCACTGCCGCATCCTGCCACTGGACTTGACACTCGAGCCACATGCAGCCAATGTTCTGTTCTTGCTCAATCGTCTTTGCGTGCCGCTCCCTTTCTGTATAAATACGGCCATATGATGGTCCTACGCCCTACACCAATCACCCATTCAACCCTTACCCTCCTTCGCACACACATCCCACGATGGACATGAACACGCACGCCCACCTCCGCAAAGAAGCCCTCCATGTGCCGTGACATGCTGGCCTCGACGGTGTTGAGAAGCGGCCCCATGGCTTCGCCACCTCGTGGTTACATGCCAGGTGAGCAATGTCCGAGGGGGATGCGATGTCGTTTCGAGCCGGCTCGCATTCGAGGTCCTTTCGATGAGCGGTCCTTAAAACAAGACACTTCCGCTCCACAGAATTCTGGCCACAATCGTACGACACACATTTTCTTCTCAGTGAGATCGTTGTGGACTCCGAAGGTCCAATTCTCCCCAGTATCTACCTCATCCTCGTAACCTCCGTTATCGTAAGGTCCGTCCAACACTACCTTCTCTCTTTTTTTTCTCCCACTTGGAGGCCTGTTGTGTTTCTTACGAATATAAATACCGCCGCATTCAGGTCGAGGAAGTCTCGCGCTTCAGAAGGCCTAACCGACATGATTTCTCCCCCGAGACTGTTACTCGGCGTCCTCCTGCTCTCCACGACTGGCGTTTTTGCCTGGTTCGCGGAGAGCGCCATGGAGGGCATGGAAACCGCTGAGAACATTCTGCGCGAACAACTGGACCGCCCTCGCGACACCCTAGGTCCGGTGCAGCCTGACCTGCCCCCGACGATTAATATAGCCCTCGGTGAGAGCCAGCCCGGTGAGCCGTTCCGTGAGGAGTCCCAGGACCAAGCGGACCCTATATGCTTACCAATTGAACGGTTTGAACCCACTGTAATGTCCTTCCTCGTGTTGCCAACATGCCTGGACTGACGAATTTCCCTCCATTTCCAGACGACGTGCCCACCCATCCTCTCGTGGTGGTAGACTACCAGCTACTCAGAGCGTGCGACGAAGTTGAGGGCAACAAGCTCTGGAAAGCTGCGAAGGAGCTGGGGTTCTGGTAGTACGCACGCTTCCCTACGTGCCCCCATCCGACTTCAGTCAAGTTCATGACCCACTCACTGCCGGTTGGCATGCAGCTTGAAGAACCATGGCGTCGATGACGAGGCCGGCGAGATGTTCGACATGGGCCGAGAGACGATCGCCCTCCCTCTCGAGGAGAAGCTCAAGTTCGAGCAAGGAGAGCAGGGTATCTCCTTCGGGTGAGTCCTACTATCCCCCCCCCCTCAAGTACCCCCTAGCGAGCCTCACCCCGCGATGACAGCTACAAAGCGGCCGGGGTCCAGTTCATGGACGAGCGCGGCACGCGCGACGTGACCGAGTTCGTCAACGTATCCAAGGACGACGCCCTCGCGTGGCCCGTCATTGCGCGGCGCACGTACCCCTCGACCGTGAACGCGCGGATGGAGTCTACGATCAAGCCGTTCGTCGAGAAGTCGCTCGCGATCAACCACTTCCTCATCGACGTCCTCAACGACAAGCTCGGGCTCCCGACGGGCACACTGGCCGGCTTGCATAAGCTGGAGGCGCACAGTGGGTGCACGGCGCGGGTCATTCGGGCGCCGCCGTATTTGGGGACCGAGGAGAAGCTGTTCTTGACTGCGCATACGGACTATGGGTCGTTGGTGAGCTGCGTGCTTGCACACTGGGATGAAGGGAATTCGGTGCTTACTGCCGTCGTTTCGTAAGTCGTTCCTCCATAACCGTCTCGGAGGCTTGCAGGTTCTTCAACCAGGCTCAGACCGGTGGTTCTATGTCATGGTGCGCAGCATCCACATCCATGGCCAGTCGCGGGTTGCATATCTTCAAAATCGTTCATGAGTACATCTCGCGATCGGGTTCGCAAACTGCAGCCGCTCCCAGGACACGCGATCTGCAACATTGGCGACGCGCTCAACATCTTCAGCGGTGGCATCCTACGCTCCAACATCCACCGCGTCGTGTTCGTCACCCGCCCTCCCCTTTCATGCCGCCCGCAGCCCACTGATAAGACAATATATGTACACCCCCCACGTTGACAGACCCCCGCCGAAAGACCAAGCGCAACACGAGCGCTGGTCGCTCGTCTTCTTCACCCGCCCGAACGACACCGTCACGCTCTGCCACCTGGCTCGCGAGAGCGCGCAGATCGCCGCCGCCGTCGCGGGCGCGCCCCCGGGTAGGTATGAACCGGGGGTGACGGCGGAGGAGTGGCTCATGCGCAGGGTGCGGGCGCGGCGGGTCACGCAGTACAAGGTCCGTTTCCGTCTTTCCCTGCCTGCGGTCATGCTGTGGCTGAAGCGCTGACGGGTCGATGTCGATTGTGTGTGGCGCGGCATGCGTTACTGACAGGGCGAGGAGAGCTGGAGGGACCCGAACTTGAAGGGCACGGAGGACACGCCGATCCCGGAGCAGGGCTACATTTGACTCGGTTGAGGTGGATCGTGATGCCTGAGGCTTGAGGCCTAAGGTTTGCGCTGGCTTGAGGGGGGTCACGCGCACGCTCCGACAGTGGTGGGTCGGGAAGTTGAAGTACATATATATGCATGCATTTAGCTCCCCTGTCTCGTGGACACGTACAAAGAACCAATCGAGACTCCGAGAGATCTCGCGGAAACGAATCCGAGTCATCTAGCAATAAGCAGGCACAGTCAATGCGGGGATGCGACGGGAGAACGGTGTGGAAGGAGTCAGTTGTGGGGTGCCGTCGAAGAAACCTGTGAGAGGTCGAAGGATCAAGCCGGTGTGGAATCGTGTGTGTTGGGTAGACCGAGAGAGAGACGTTCGATCGAAGTCGAGAGCCATAAGACCGTTTAGAAGAAGCACACGCCGCGCTAAAAGGAGCTGTCGGGCAATGCGGAAGGCGTGAGATCGCCGCCCTCGAACTTGGTGTCGCCAGGATGCTTCGTGAAGCTATTAAGATCGTCCGAACTGGAGTCGATGGCATCGTCGCATTTGCCACTAGTACTGGAGAGGTCGAAGCTGGGATCGGACGTGAGGGAGAGCGTGTCGCCGAATTTGAACGCCTTGCGGCTGGTCGTTGCCTTGCCCAGGTGGAGTTCGCAGACTGTGTCGGCATCCGACGCGAACGAGCTATCGCGCAAGGTGACCACGGTGGAGACGGAGGTAGAGCAGGGAGTCCCAGGTGTCTGCTTCTCTGCATGGGTAGGGTGCCCCCTCTTTCGGGGGGTGTCGCAATCGAGACCGCCGGATGAGGAGTATTCGCCAGCCTCAATCTTCGTCCGCGCATCTGCGAGGGGTTGACAGGAAGTACGCGAGGAGACGGCACTCGGGCTGTTGGAGAGCGACGGTAGGGATCCAAGGAGGGACGCCGTTTCAGCATCCGGGAAGGCCGCCGCGTCCGCCTCGTATGAGCGATCTCCCATCGACACAATCGTCGTTGAGGGATGAATAGCAGATTGACAGCTGCTGCCGCGCGAAATAGACATAGAATACGCCGGAAGTCCTGAGCGCGAGGTCGTGTTCGTGGAGCTGGAGGCATCGATCCCGCTCGTCGCGAAGGGTGCTGACCTCATGGAGGAGCACCCCGTCTCCGAGTTGACGATCTCGTCGTCGAATGTTGCTAGAGACATTGAAGAGTCGAAGGTGACATACTTCAGTTCGAGTTTCGCTTGCCTTGCTTGGCGGGAACGGCGGAGAGGGAGCGTGGTGTACTTGTCGCCTGTGGAGAGCGCGGCTGACGTCTTGGGGATGAGCTTCTTGACGGGGTTCTCCGTCATCGCTGTCGAGCCAGAGCGTAGAGTGGCCGTAGATGGGAGGAGGGTTACCGCAGCGCGAGATTCGGAAGAACTCGAGGAGGAAGAGGAGACGTCTTGGAGTTTTTCTTCTGGGCAGGCGGCTTGCGCGACTTGGACCTGGGCTTCAACCTGCGTGGCGGACTGGGTGCGGTAGCGGAGGCGACGACGATGGATCAGGATGATTCCAGAACTGAGACAGGCGAGAAATATGAGCACCGAGACGGAGATGAGGGCAACGACGGAAGGCGACATTGAGCCGATGGCGGCCGGTTTGGTCTCGAGGGACCTGGGTTTGCTCTGAGTCTGAATGGAGAAGGGAGCCATTGCGAACGCAGCTGGACGAGTGGAATAGAAGTTCGATTGAAGAGGCAGAAGGGCGGATGTGGAAGAGTGGGACACACCTAACGACAACTCGTCGGCAGTCTTAACGCAACCTCCCAGCGGAGGGTGACCGTCAGCCGCAGCGTGGATAGCACAAGGTGAGCGATGAGGGGCTGACACGCAATTGTTTATGGGACATCGGAGGATCGTGTCTAACCATTATCTCGAGACACTAGATGGTTGCTGCAACCGGAACATGTCAGACTGCAGGTAGCCTCTATGGGCAATCATGTCACGAAAATTCAAGTTGGACGATACTCACTACTATCGCTTGTTAGACAATATATGGATCCGTAGACAGCGTGTTGGCTTATGGGGCTCCGTCGCAACCTGTACATAAAAGTGTAGTGAAAGGGTGAAAGCTCGCAGTACGGAGTCGCCTGGAGGCGGCCGCTCCAATATAAATCGGCCATTGCCGAGGTGCTACTTATGCCACGCTTTGATATTGTCCACAACAAGTTAATCGTAATTCAACTTCCCAACTGCTCCTCCATCGTTTACCGGTCGATATCTTCATCACCTCGGCAACCCTTACCTGCTCTGCCAATTACCTGCATTTCTGAAAAAATCTTATATCGGGCGTATGACTCAGGAAGCTGCAGATATCTACGTCTGTGCCAATCTTAGAACTCCGATGGAGAGGCGAAACACCTTAAAATACGAGGTTGGGAACCTCGATGAGGTCCGAGGGTTCTGGATGCCGAGATAAGTTCACCGTGCGGAGAGCCGCAAGGGCAAAACATGACGAGGCATGCATATATATTCAATGGTGCGTCGTGCTCCAATCCCTCACAGTCACACCGATAACATGCCTGGACTGACAACCTACCCTCCCTTTCCGAAGGACATCCCTACTTGTCCGCTGCGAATCGTCGACTACAAGCTAGTCAAGGCGGGCGACGAGGATGAGATCGACAAGCTTTGGAAGGCTGCGACGGAATTAGGGTTCTGGTAGTGCGTATCGCATGGCCACTGTTCTTATAACCCGCGTTCAAGCTGCTGCTTAGCCTCAAAAACCATGGAGTAGACGAGATTGACGACATGTTTGAGATGGGGCGGGAGACGATGGCTCTGCCTTTGGAGGAGAAGAACAAGTTTGCGCAGGGGGTGCAAGGAGCCTCGTTTGGGTAAGTCACCTCTACTCATTCGCCGCACATCTCTATCTCAACTGTCCCGTTATCTCTAGTTATAAGGGAACCGGCATCCAAATACTGGACAACAAGGGGAATCGAGACGTCACCGAATTCATCAACGTCGCCAAAGACGATGCCCTCGCCTGGCCGGCAATCGTGCACCGGACGTATCCCTCCACTGTGACCGCGTGCATGGAGTCGACCATCAAGCCGTTCGTAGAGAAGTCGCTCGCCATCAACAACTTCCTCATTGACGTGTTGAGCGACAAACTCGGTCTCCCGAAGGGCACTTTGGCAGAGTTCCACACGGCCCACGAGCACAGCGGGTGCATCGCGCGCGTCATCCGCGCTCCGCCGCACCCAGTACCTGAGGAGAAGCAGTTCCTGTCGGCGCATACCGACTATGGGTCATTGGTGAGGATAGACACAGCACTCCTGGGGCGAACTATTCTGATGCATTTTCCAGTCATTCCTTCACAACCGTTTGGGTGGGCTACAAGTCCTCCCGCCAGGATCTGACAGGTGGTTCTATGTCAAGGTTCGGAATGCTTGTTATCGGAGCTGTGCGCACGTACTCAAATCAGGTCCACAGCCCCTCCCCGGACACGCAATCTGCAACGTCGGCGACGCGCTCAACATCTTCAGTGGCGGCATCCTCCGCTCCAACATCCATCGCGTTGTGTCAGTTGCATTCTCTCCCTTCGGTTTTCATGATTGCTCAACTTCGTACACACATAGCCCGCCTCCCAAGGAGCAAGCGCAGTACGAACGGTGGTCCCTCGTCTACTTCACCCGGCCGAACGACACCGTCGAGCTCCGGCACCAGGCCGAGAAGAGCGCGACGATCGCCGAGGCGGTTGCGAAGGCCCCTGTCGGGAAGTATGAGCCTGGGACGACGTCTGCGGAGTGGCTGGTGAGGCGGATTAGAGCCAAGAGGGTGGCTCATTATAACGTATGTTTTAATACAGCCTCTAATAATGGGAGTCGCGAGGGAGAAGGACTGACGGCCGCCCCCAGGACCCGGAGAGCGAGAAGGATAGGCGGGGAACGGGGGACACCGTCATTCCGGATGGTGTCGCATATGCTTGAACGCTGATCTTCTTGTTCTCGAAGGTCGGAGTAGGCATCACGAATGGCGAGGCTTCTAAGGTCGATGGCGCGGGCGAACCGGTGTACACCGTTGTACGTTCTGCGTTGAAGTAGTAGTGTGCTGATCGTACAATATCTCGTTAAAGAGCGCCAGACGTCCGCCGTTTGTGCAAGTGGGACATCCAGGTTTGTACCTCTTGGTCAAGGCAATGCATATTGGTGAGTCGTCCGTCATCTGGGAAGACTAGTAAGTAAGATGGTATAGGATCAGTGCCCTGAACGGCCATTGCCGAGGCGCTACTCACCGCCACCTGTTGCCACTAGCATTGCCACGCTTGAATATCGTCCACGACAAGTGATGCAACTTCCCAACTGCTCCTCCATCGTTTACCGGTCGATATCTTCATCACCTCGGCAACCCTTACCTGCTCTGCCAATTACCTGCATTTCTGACCAAATCCTATATCGGCCATAGCACTCAGGAAGCTGCATACACGTATGTGCCAATCTTAGAGAGCTCCGATGGAGAGGCGAAGCACCTTAAAATACGAGGTTGGGAACCTCGATGAGGTCAGGCCGAGATTAGTTCACCGTGCGGAGAGCCGCAAGGGCAAAATATGACGAGGCATGCATATATATTCAATCGTGCGTCGTGGTGCCTCAATTCCTCAGCGATAACATGCCTGGACTGACAGCCTACCCTCCCTTTCCGAAGGACATCCCTACTGCTCCGCTGCGAGTCATCGACTACCAGCTAGTCAAGGCCGGCGACGAGGACGAGATCGACAAGCTTTGGAAGGCTGCGACGGAATTAGGGTTCTGGTAGTGCGTATCGCATGGCCACTGTTCTTATAACCCGCGTTCAAGCTGCTGCTTAGCCTCAAAAACCATGGAGTAGACGAGATTGACGACATGTTTGAGATGGGGCGGGAGACGATGGCTCTGCCTTTGGAGGAGAAGAACAAGTTTGCGCAGGGGGTAGATGGAGCCTCGTTTGGGTAAGTCCTGTCCCCTAGTTCGCCGCACATCTCTCTATCAATTACCGTTCTCTCTAGTTATAAGGGGACTGGAATCCAAGTACTGGACGAAAAGGGGAGCCAAGACGTCACCGAATTCATCAATGTCGCCAAAGACGATGCCCTCGCCTGGCCGGCGGTCGTGCACCAGACGTATCCCTCCACTGTGACCGCGCGCATGGAGTCGACCATCAAGCCGTTTGTGGAGAAGTCGCTCGCCATCAACAACTTCCTCATTGACGTGCTGAACGACAAACTCGGTCTCCCGAAGGACACTTTGGCAGAGTTCCACAAGGCGCACGAGCACAGCGGGTGCATCGCGCGTGTCATTGGGGCACCGCCGCACCCAGTGCCTGAGGAGAACCAGTTCATACCGGCTCATACGGACTTCGGGTCGCTGGTGAGTCCATAAATGCAGTACTCCTGGCGTGGATCATCCCATCCCTGTCCCTAGTCCTTCCTGCACAATCGCTTGGGTGGGCTGCAAGTTCTCCCGACTGCTTCCGACAGGTGGTTCTATGTCAAGGTTCGGAACGCTCATGGATCGGAGAATGCGCATGCACTCACATCGCGTCCACAGCCCCTTCCCGGACACGCGGTCTGTAACATCGGCGACGCGCTCAACATCTTCAGCGGCGGCATCCTCCGCTCCAACATCCATCGTGTCGTGTAAGTTCTCTCACCTTTTCTACCTCCTACCTTCATTCCTGCTCAATCTGGCGCGCATACAGACCGCCTCCCAAGGAGCAAGCGCATTTCGAGCGATGGTCCGTCGGGTACTTCACCCGGCCGACCGACACCGTCGAGCTCCGGCACCAGGCCGAGAAGAGTGCCAAGATCGCTGAGGCGGTTGCGAAGGCACCTCCCGGGAAGTACGAGTCCGGGATGACGTCTGCGGAATGGCTGACAAGGCGGCTCAGGGCCAAGAGGGTGGGCCATTACAATGTATGTCCCAAAATCACATCTTTGGGGAATTGCTAGCGAGGGGTGGCTGACGATTGTTTTCAGGACCCGGGGAGCGAGAAGGATAGGCGGGGAACGGGAGACACCGTCATTCCGGGTGCTGCCACATATGCTTGAACGCCCACCTTATTGTTCTCGAACGGAGTAGTCATGACTCCTAACGACTGGCGAGGCTTCTAAGGTTGATTGCGCGGGCGAACCAGTGTACGTTATGCGTCGAAGTAGTCGTGTACTGATCGTACAATATCTCGTTAAAGAGCGCCAGACGTCCGCCGTTTGTGCAAGCGGGACATCCAGGTTTGTACCTCTTGGTCAAGGCAATGAATATTGGTGAGTCGTCTGTCATCTGGGAAGACCCTGTCTAACGTCACTAAGCAACATGGCGATAGAGTTCTATGGATAAGGCACGGTGCTCCTTATCCCCCCTGCGAAGATGTAATAAGATGCTATAGGATCAGTCTCCCGATTCGACTTAAGGGGCCTCCGAACTCCCGACATATCTATCACCTTCAATGCCTCGAGGACCCTGTGTGTGCCCTTCCCCGCCTCCTGTTCCACGATCTCACTTCTATCTGCGACATCCGCGATACTCGGGCTCTCCGTATCCATCCTCTTATCCAGCATCTGCTTCCCCGGTCCTACGAGTACCGGCACTCCGCTGTCTCCGGCCCCTCCTCATCTCTCCGACCAACTTAGACTCCTGTGCTCACTCGGGCACCAACGCACTCGTGGACCGCCTCCTAGAGGACAGGCGGTGCTCGAACGGACAACGTTCGTGTCCTTGACGCGCCAGAGCGACGTCGATCATCCTCCGCATGGTATCCGAGTCATCGGAGCAGAGCGCCATAGTCATCTAGGCGGTCCTAGCCAGGCGCACGTCCCACGCTTCGTACGCTTCCAGGAGCCGAGGACGCTTGACATCCTAGGATGTGGTACTGTGGCACTAGCTGGTGCGTGAATCGACTCAATAAGATGTGCAGGGCTGGAAGAGGATGTGGCACGATAACCCTGGCGGTTCAGATATGAGCAGGTAGAGGCTGGGACTTGTCGGGTCAACAGGTGTATCGCTGGGTCTACTAGGTCTCTGTTGCCAAGAGGACTAACTCTAAATACCTGGAGCAAGTAGGTCATATCGATGCGTCCGACGTACGATGCGCTCGATTGAGCCGTGAATGGAAACGCAATTCTGCCAGTGACCTGCGAAGACGATTGACTGCGTCATCGTCGGTGAGTATTGAACTCCTTCCGGCACTTGTGTTGTCGACTATGGAATACGACTACGGTACGCTCTATCTGGATAGAACAACACGGCCACTGGACGGCCTCCGACCACCACGTGGAATACAATTACCCCCCGACCACATAGGCATGCGTTCAAGCGCTACGATCATTGTCGGAGAGACGCCGTCGGTGTCTTTAGCCTTCATTCAAAACAGGCGAGTCTTTTCCGCTTCTTCTCGGACATTTGGTGATCGACAATGTAAAATTATAGGTTGGGCGTCTCGATAACGCTGCCATAATCTCATACAAGGACCATCTGTGTGCTAGTGGGTGGCTCAGTTCCAATCCAAACGCCACAGCCGAAATATACGATACTCCAACGGACGCATGTAAAGCGGCGCTGGTGGTACGTATAGAGTCAATGTCCTAGCTCCGAACGGAATCTTATTAGGGGCACAGCATCTGGTTCCATCCCCATCGGTGCACCGGCGCAAGGAGTCCCGGCTGACACGTTTGCCGCACATAACACTCACGCACTAGGCTGCTTAAAAGCGTATGTCTTGGGCTTGCGATGCCCACATACCATCCCTACACCCGTACTCGCCTACACTGAGATGCCTGGCCTTGTCAAGTTCCCGACGTTTCCGGAGGACGTCCCATCGCACCCGCTTCTCATCATCGACTATGCACTGCTCAAGGCTGGAGACGAGGCGGAGATCGACCAGCTGTGGAAGGCGGCCACCGAGCTTGGCTTTTGGTAGTATGTGGTAACCTTGTACGCGTCCAATATTCACGGCTACTAATCAGAGCACGTCCAGTCTTAAGAACCATGGACTCGACGATGAAGTCGATGCCATGTTCGACCTTGGTACGGAAACCTTCGCGCTTCCTCCCGAGGAGAAGTTGCCGTATCATTACCAGGAGGATTCGAGCTCGTTCGGGTAACCGCATTCTACTTGTGTCTATATTGGGGCACATGCTAAGTTTTGTTCGCAACCAGATACAAGTCCATGGGAGCGACCGTGATCGACGCGAAGGGCACAAAGGACACGACCGAGACAATGGACGTCTCCCAGGACGACGTCCTCGCGTACCCCGTCAAGGTCCACCAAGCCTACCCTGCTACCGTCGGCGCGGGCATGGACTCGACCGTGCGGCCGTTCGTCAGGAAGTCCATGGATGTCAGCTTCCACATACTCAACATCATGGACGACAGGCTCGGCCTGCCGAAGGGGACACTAGCTGGTTTGAGCAGACCTGAGGAGCGCAGTGGTAGCACGTTGCGGCTGATCAGGGCCCCTCCTGCCATCTCTCCCTCTGGACAGACATTCGTTTCTCCACATACGGACTTCGGCTCCTTGGTGGGTCTGTTCTGTCCTCTAACGTCACCTGTCTCTAACGACCGACGATCTAGACTATCTTGCACAACCGACTGGGCGGCCTTCAGGTCCTCGTACCTAGAGAACAGGACTGGCAGTATGTCAAGGTACGCTTCGCGCGATCAGTCGTGATGGATGTAAGGCGGACTCATGGACGGCCTGGCAGCCCCTCGAAGGTCATGCGATATGCAACATCGGAGACGCCCTCAACGTCTTCAGCGGCGGGATCATGCGCTCCAATATCCACCGCGTAGTGTGAGTTCCACCGTCTTCTCGCATCGGAGGCGACAGTCTCATAGCGTCGTATCCAGTCCGCCTCCGAAAGAGCAGGCGAAGCTCGAGCGCTGGTCCTTGGTCTTCTTCACAAGACCGAGCTTCGACGCCCCCATGCGCGCACTGACCGAACACAGCTCTATGATCGCCGAGGCAGTAGCCAACGCGCCCGCTGGCAAGTTCGACACGGGGGTGACTGCTGGAGAGTGGCTCGCGCGTCGGATTTTGGTCACAAGAGCGAGCCGGTTCAAAGTGAGTGCTTGCACTGAACGATTGCTTGATACCAGTGGGTACTTAGCGATTTGCGTTACAGGATGGGGACACCTACAAAGCTGAATTCAAGGGCACGGAGGATATAAAGGTCTGATTCGCGACTGGAACGACAATAGCCTTGTCTCTACGCTACATGTCCAAGTCTGCTTCGTAGATATGCCAAGGCTCGAACTCAACCAACACGACCACCAATAGTATGGGCGGTTGACTTACCAAAAGTACGACATGGCTAAGACAAAAGAGTGGGGCACCCTAAGAGTGCGCAGGCGTTGGGTATTCCCCCAAACAACGGGAAGCAAAATGGATGCATTTCATGACGGAACAACAGTCGAGACCCCAGAACATGGGCGGAAACGCATCGCACGGCATCTTATATGCCAGATGACTCGCACAACATCGGGACCGTGTTCCACTCCGCTCCATGCGTAGCGGTCGTGAGGGGGCGAGTAGGGTGCCCTGACAACGTGATTGCGACAGTCTGCAAGGAATGGACAGACTTTCGGACGCACATCGCGAGCGCGTCCAAGTCCAGGGCCTCGAGGTATCGTTCTTGAGCGCACATTGGGACGAGCTCCAGTGGAGGGCGAGGCCTGCCGTGAATGGAAACCGCGAGGGAGAGACTGAAAGAGCGGATCCGGAGAGGCTGCAGTGCGCTCGTCATGTTTGTCTGCGACGGGTGCTCGTCAACAAAACTTGAGACATTTCAACCTGTCGTGACAAGTAGCTCACCAGCGTTTTCGCGACGTCGACCTCGTCGGGACGCAAGGTCGATCCGAGATCGAGCGCGATGTCGAGACTCTCTAGCTTGGTCACGGCGTCGTCGAGCTGTGCGAGAGCGTCCGCGAGGCCGGATCTGAAGACGTCCGCGTCCAAGCCGTCCAAGCCGAGGTGGGCTGGCTGCGTGCGCCGGATGACCTGGACGAACATGTCGGGATCCATGTGGTCGCCAAGGATGTGGAGCTCCTTGACGTGACAAGTCAGTCCTAGAAGATAGTGCTCGAAGAGCGGGGCATAGCACGCCTCGAGCGACTTCCACGTCCCGAACACCCGCTGCTTGTCCTGGTTGATCCTGCGCCGCTCGCGGAAGCTCTTCGACGTATCGCCGACCTCCATAATCGCGTCGAGGGAGAAGGAGATGTGCAGGGTGCGCAGGTTGGGAAAAGCGTTGACGAGGCGGAACGCGAAGGGGACTTTGTTGCATTGACGCAGCTCGAGGTTCGTGACGTGAGGGTAGACTTGCTTGTACGACAGATCCTTGATCGTCTTTGCTTTGGCGCAAAGCGTCTTACATCCCGACCCTGTGAGGCTCTCGAGTGTCCCGCGTGAGTTGCGGAGGAGGATGATCGGGTTGTGGCGCGCGTGGTAGTCCGGATCTCTTTGGCCGTTTGAGCTGTCAGAGTCGTCGTCATCAGAATTATCTTCTTCCGAATCGAGTTCCTCGTCGAGATCGCCAGGCATCGTCAGGTTTGCGGAGATGAGGCTGAACCGAGACCTGACTAGTAGTTCGCTCCCGAGATCGCCGAACTCACCAAGGGTGAGGTACGCGATCGTGATGCAAGCGGCAAAAGCATAGACTAGGCGTTGCGCTGAACCGAGGAACTCCTCCGCATGGTGGATCTCGAGGTGGTTGATCTTGAGTACCCCGCGATGCTTCACGATGAAAGTGGCGAAGGCATCCCCGATGGACTGCGGGATGTTGCCGGCACAGATACGGAAACCTAGGATGGAAGGTATGTCGACTTCATTGGCGGAGACCGCGTTGACAAAGGATTCAATGTCAGAGCCACTGAGAAGGTCGACAGTTGCAGTGTACTGAGCACGTTGTGGCGGCGAATCTGGGATGAGCATTGCCAGGAATCGTTGGATGCAACGTGGCGACTCTGGTGACTTATTTGTGTGTGGCAGGACAAGGACAGTGAGATGGATGTGTGGCGTACTGAGGGAATGGGAGAGGTACTTGAGGGTGGAAGATAGTCGCTAGTGGCCCAGATGTGGACATCACTCGATCTTGCCACAATGACTTTAGGAGAACAAGGCTATTGTGTAAACAAAGCTGAATAGTACCGACTGAAAGATACGTACCCAGGATTCCAAGACACCCATCAGATATACCATCTCGTGCGACTGGCAGAAAACTAAGAAGCTTCAGAGTGGCTCCAAAGGCGAGTCGGTCTGAACTTTTCTAAACAGTGGGAAACACTGGTACTCGTCAGCGTGGGCCGTAATAGAAACGCATAAATCGTACATTTGCTAGCCTCAGTCGTCGAATGCATCCTCTATGTGATCCTATGCAATCCCATAGGCTGAAGGAGCCCATGTCGAGGTCAGAGGCTCGGAGCAAGAAAGTCGTCCGCGAGGAGCCCCACTCGGGCTGGGCCGCCCACCAGTTCCGGTTGTCGCCGATCCGTGATTGCGTGATGACTGACGAGACACAAGTGTGACCTCCTGTCACATCGTCGTCCGACGTTCGCGATGTCCATGTCAGCCTCGAAATCGCTCCCTTGTTTGAAATCTCTCGCTGTGGTGTGTCACTGTGTACCTGCTTGTAACAGCCCAGAATACATACTGATAAACATACAGGATTTTCTACCAGCAGCTTGAACCACCGCACGTTACCGGATGCCCCTCGAACACCGGCAACTTGACAACCGCCATCTCCGAGTCGGAGTCGCGGCGCACTAGCAGTATCCGTTTGACATTAAAAACATTTTGACATACTGCATATGGGACGATAACCCGGTGTTGGCAGGCCTGGTGCGTCTTCCATCCTATGTCCGAGTGCGCAGCTTACATTAGGCTTCCACTACGAGCTTTCGCTCTCAAACCCCGCCGGTGATTTGATCAAAACGGGCCTCCATACAGTCTTTGGGGTAACGGTGCCAATTTTCTTCCGATCCACCCGCTGGTATTGGTTCACAAAAATTCAAAAGTCCCCGGAAGACCAGTTGTCCCCGTCTTTGAGGAGACCTTCACTGCAGGTTCACAGCGGTGAGTAGTAATCCTTTCCATGCTACCATACGGCGGTCGGTCTCTGTGGGCGACGGGAAAATCCATGCGGTGTCCTTCGCGAGCGTTGTAGGCCCGAAGTTGCCTCCTTGTTTTCATCGCCATCAGCTGCGATCTTCCTCGAATCCAGTTCTCGTCGAGCGGGTAGCAGTCTGGACTGCATATGCTTGACATGATAACAGAGGACTTCGCAAGATTACAAGATATCCATGGAACACGGAGGTAGAAATGCCCGTGAGCCTCACGCCTCACGCCTCAGGTGGCGCTATGCATGCCGCTGAACTTCACAAGCAACAACGCCGGCGCTACGAACCACGTAGATCGCCTTCCATGCGCGTTTGAGCATTCGCTTGCACTGTCCTGCTGTACGTTAACGCTTGTTCATCGGTTTTAGGGATTTCTGTGCGACATCGTCTCTTCTACCCACCATCCGTGACCCGGAACCCACGGCGCGACGGTGCAACTCGGCCTCCGCTGAAACCTGCATTCCGAATGGTGCCGTCGGACTGCTCCTCCCCCAGTCGCCAAACGCAGCATCAAACGCCTAGTACACGAGGCTAGTGTTAATCTCGGGACTATTGGTGCTCGAGATACTCCACACCCGAGTTCGGTACTTCCACCGAGTGCCTGTCGGGCATTCCTTCAGGCGCCGTTATGTATGCGTATGCGTGCTTCTGCCGCGTGCCGCGAGTCCAGCCCATGTCCTTCCCTTCGGTTCGTTCCGCGGGCATGACCTTTGCGCTCTCACGTACTGGTCTTCGAGCCCCACGCTCCTCCGGTGCTCAGGGTACCCGAGGCGGGTTCTCGGACAGCCCGACTTCTGCAACGGGGTCATGGTTGCCAGTGAGCACTCCAAGAGGCACTCAGGCGCAGGAGATGTTCGAGAGACACCATACTTAGCTCCTTTGAGAAACCCACACCAGAGCATGTTGGCGGTTAGCTGAAGGCATATTGACGTTACTGGCCGCACCGCTGCCGTTGCGCATCTACTCATTGCCAGCAGCATAAGCCGCAATGCGAGTCGGACGTGGCTGACTGCCTCGAGGAGGATCGAATCAGCGCCCATTCACACGGGTGGGAAAGCCGGCGAGTTGTTTAGAGACCGGAATTGGAAATTCTTGTACTGGAGCTGACGCGCAACGTTTTGCAGAGTCACTCCAGCCAGAGTCCGACTCCCCAGGAGTTCAGTGTACACCACAACGTCGCCATTCAAGGCGTTAGTCGTCCACTGGTGCGCCTATGGTTGTTGCATCATTTTTATTTGGGTGTTCATGTTTACTTTTGATAGCTAGTATATTTTCGCGGCGCCCCCTTCCGAGCATCTACCCTTCAGGCTCAAGGACCTCCCGTCTCCACAACTTGGACATCTCAACTAGGAACTACGTCAGTCGAACCGCATATCCGACAGAAGGAACGGTGAATAAACTACGAGCCGATAGAAGCTGGCGAGTGTTTCTTTGGACCTAAGTAATTTGACCGATTTTCGTCCCTGACTTCAACACAGATCTACGAAGCAAAAGATCGGAACGCTCCGCGAGGTAAGTTTCCGTATTCCCAACTGTCCTCGATATTGAATCCGAGATTGTTATGCGTAGCTATCGGCAAGTTCTCCCAAGATAGCAATGCCGCGCCAAGTGTCAAAATGTGATGTTCACCGCTCGCACTGCACATCGGCGAGCACGCCGCACTGCGCATCGGAGAAGGGTTCCACGGCTTCCCGATTCTATCCAACATGATGTGGCACCTCTTTGGGTATGTGTCTGTATCGCGGAACCGCCGCTGAGTTCGTCAGGCCTGTAGTGCCTTGGCCGAGCATAACATCCCTAGGATCACACGCTGAAACACGTCTTGCAGGAGAAGCCTTGTTCTGAACTCGCTCAAGAGGCATACCTATGAATGAATCTAGAAGGCAGCGAGTCATCCGAACGATGAGAGGGGGTGCTGCCGAGATTCGCCGCAATTGCCATCGACATCCCCGCTCGTTCTCCCAACTTTCTCTGTTTTGCGGCGCAGGCTCCTGCAGCGCACCATTGCTGTGCACAGGGTATGTGGTCTCTTTTTGACGGCCGCCAGGTGCCCGGAGTAAATGACTCGGATACGTCCCGACCGCCACCAGACTCCCCCAGAAGCGCACTATCGCAATTAAGGTTCCATCATTGAATCCGTGGACGTGGATAGTACGCGGGATGGAGGGGGCTGCCTACTTAATGCAGACCTCCGGTCGGAGGAATCATCGCTGTTCCAGCGCTGAGGAAATGGGGTGGAGCTGAGCTCAGAGGTGCGGTCACTGGTGCGACTCGCCGTACACCGGTGTCTTAACAGGTGCCCGGACCTGTCACCTGAGCATCCCATTCCGACCTCGCGGCCTCCAGAGCCGGCCGCTGTCTTCCATTCCTTGCGCTCATGTCCGGTCTGCATCATCAGGACCTTCCTCCGGCTAAGGACTCTCCGGACCAGTGCTAGAGCCTAGCGAGCAGTACTAGTGAGTGATCGCGGGATAGAATTCTATCGCCCGATCAAATCATAGCTGAGGAACCAACGCTCCCAGGAAACTCAAGGTCTCGAGAAGACGTTCTTCTGTACTTAAAGTTCTGTTACAAGCCAGCCTCAGCCCCGCCGCAATGCGACGATGGTTCGATGCTGTACGCGGTTGGCGATAGCAGGAGTCTGGCCCATCGGGTGCGATATGTTATCCAATATCCCGGTCCATTCGCGCCCCATGTGCTCCTTTTACGCATCCAGAGAGCGAAGAACCCCCGGACCTCTCGCTTCGGGACGTCGTGGTCGAATTCTCAGGATGCGTAATGCTGCCGCACGGCGAAGTGGGGGACATTCCCAACAGCTATCTCCCATCACAGGCGAATATGGTTCCGAGTTAGCGCACGGTCAGTGGTAGGATCGTCCTCGAATGTGGTCGTTCAACCAAATACTTAATATTTTCGTTGTATAGGCTGTCACGCATGGTGTCGATGCCCGATCCAGTTCATAATCAGCAACTGTCCCTCCGATTGATTCGACATTTGGGTGAGATGCAGGTGCAGAAGTGCCATTACACACATCGACCCAAATGCCGTACAGGGGTGGCACCACGCGGCCTGTGCGTATCACGCTCACACTCGGCCAGTGCTGCGAATCCTAGCTCTGCGGGTATCGCAAATCCTTTAGATTCGTGGGCGGCTGGTGCCCCGATCACAACGCACAGCCGGAGGTGGTGACGCTGGGGCTTGTGATGTGCAGAACGTTCTCTCTCACCGAGAACAGGGCCGTCAGCGCGTTATCCGCCCATCTGGACCACCGGACGTTCACCCCCCTCTGGAGGTTCTCTCACGCCTTTTCGCCCGTCTTCTCGGGCGCTGGTGCTTGATATGGAAATGGTGCGCACCAGGACCCCAACGCTGAGGGGATCCACAATTGATTGTTCTTCGGGAAGTGGCACTGCGTGCCGCACCCGTATATAACCCTTCCTCCCGAGGCGCAGTGAGCTCAGTCCCATCGACGATCTCTCCCCCTGCACTCCCTGGGTCATCTGGCTCTCTATCCGCTTCCAACTATGGCTAGCTCAACCTCTCAAAACGATCGCCCTGTACTTCCCAGCATTCAAGACTTGCTTTCTGGTTCGTGTTGGCGTCTCGCACTACTCGTCCCTTCCAGCGCCTGACTTGTAATTGCTTCAAAAGATCGCGACTTCGACAAACTTCGGCTACAATCCCCAGAGATTTTGCAGAACGTCGCTACTGCAAGTGTCTCAGCATCGCAGCGCATGGTGTGTATCGGGTCTAAGGTTCAGACGCGTTGCGCCACAGTTGCTGATTTGTTTAATGTGGCAGGCTCGCGATTCAAAAGTCCCCTCTCTCCACGAGCCCATCCTTCGTTCATCATGCTCTCCGTCCATCCCATCTCCTCGCTCTCCGAAGATGTGCTCCCGTGGTGCTACTCGCAGTGCTCCATACCCGGATATCCATGCTTCAGGGCCGTCTCGGCTCCCAGAAATGGCTGGAAAGGCATTCGAAGATCACCTTCCCGGTCTTCGCATCGGGTCGCGCCTTTTTAATACCCGTGTCGAGCCTACCCATGAGCACGGTCGGCTGAGCACCGCCCATGAAAACCTCGCCATGATGGACCTTCCAACCTACGTCCTCTCCACCGACCAGTGCCCTCCGGACGACGACCGCAGGCACGGCTGCGGTATCTGTCATCGACGGTTCAACCGTCCGAGCAGCTTGATGATTCACATGAACTCACACACCGGTGCCCAACGTACGTGTACACGCATACTCGAACGCTTGCCGCCGTCTGACCATCCTCTTCAGCATTCAAATGCCCCTTCCCAGGATGCACGCGTCGCTTCAGTGTCAACTCCAACATGCGGCGACACTACAGAAATCATCGCGAGGGCGCAGCCATGACCGCGCAGGCCCCGCCCTACCCCACCTCTCCCTATCACACCCCGGAGGCTCCGGCGCGTCTCTACTACAGCCCGAGCAGCCCGTCCTCGTCCTCGTCCCTGCCGTCCTCGCCTTCGCACACAGACGACGGTCTGTTCGACACCGCGGAGTCTCAGTCTTCATCGTCATCATGCGCTCCATCCGCCGCCCGCGCGCGCCGATCGCGCTCGATCGTCGTGCTTCCCCGCGCCCAGGATCGCCCGTCGGCGCGGCCGCGCGCGTGCACGGTGCCGGGGTGCTACTGTGACGGGGCGCCGGCACCCGCGCTTCGCCCAGCCGCCTTCCAACAGGAACAGGCCCCATCCCCTGGCACCCGAGTCTCGCCCAAACACCGGTGAGCGAGCCGAGCCTGAGCCTGGATCTCCGGCGCTGGGGTACGGTTGGAGCCAACGTGCGCCCGCACGGCAATTAACAATAAGGGGGCGACGCTTGTTCGTGGAACTCGAACGCCCGCCCGAGGTGCGAAGAAGAAGTCACTACTAGAACGGTAAACCACTGGCAGAAGTTTCGTCCGTACTCGATCGTGTCACATATCGCTCTCCGAATTCATTGCCCCCGCTGCACTCTGCCCTCTCCACAGACGATCCTCGGATAACCGAATGTCTGACTGTATCACTTATGTGTCGTTAACTTATGTCGTCGGCTCCCACTTGGTTGGTTGCTATCGTCCAGCTGTTATGTATATGTACCCCGGGACCCGGGTCCTCATGCTTTCGATCGTTAGACACAAGTCTGTTGCTCGGTTATGACTTTTGTATCTTACACTGATTAAAAAAAATCGCACTTGACCAATGTGACACCCTCTCGCCCAGTGCTCGGATATCGTGTGAGCAAAAGCGTTGAGGAGAGGCAATTGACCTTCTGCCTCGGGAAAGGATGTTAAAAATACACTGCCGTCGTTTGTGGAGAATGCCCGGGGAAGGTCTACACCCGCCGTCCTCCTCTACGGTTTACGCGTATGATATACGGTGAGACTCGGACAGGCGTGAATGCAGCTGCATTAGTACTACCCGAAACTTCATTAAGTGCGAAAGACGGTCGCCTGGATCCCGGGTGTCCAAGACGACTTCGTTCTCGGAAGAAAAGCTTGTATCGGCATCATGAAGCGCAAATGCCGTCGATAGTAGATACCCAGCCGATGTTGTCCACAACAGTGACAAGTTTGTGGAGGGGACGCCCTTCCTTGGCCGTTGCCTTTCCCGCTTGCTGCATGCAAGCGAATGGTGGCGGACATGCTCCGAGTCCGGGGAGCGCGATACCTAGTAGGCCTGGGGCATTCTTCGGCAGAGTCAGCTGGTATATCGCTAGGCGAACTCGAACGATAATGGGTCGATACTGTCGGACACGAAGGAGCGCGTCAGTAGTAAATGTCGAACCACCAGTCACTTCGAGCCCCTCGACGTTGGCAGTGCTTATGTATTGTGCTGGGGGTACCTGACGCAAAGGCAGCAAAGATGCCAGGACAGGGCTGAACAAAACTTGAACCTCTCCCGCCGTCACTACCTGTGGATGTGCCCTATCGTGGGAGGGTTCAGAGGACAGCCCTGCACGGTACGACGGCGCGTGCACGAACACTCAGAAGAGAAGAGCTATGGATCTGTGGCAGCCATGATGCAAGGATGACTCGCCTGTCCTTGACTAGGCTATTGCGGATACAGCGATGCTTTGGATAGCAGTGCCAAGCCAGACTCGATAATTGATAGAAGACCTTGCGGCGTGCACGGCAGCGGCGGCGGCGTGGCCATAGGATAGATGCGTAGTCTAACGTTGGGTGGGAGTGTCCCGTCGCGCTGGAATCGAGGAATGGAAGATGGAGATGGTTTGTCGACTCAGCGTTGTGGAAGCTGTCCTTCCAAATCCGCACCCTCCCGAGCATATTTTAACAGTTATAGGGGCTGTCGCCCAACCACAACGGGGACTCCGACTTGCTTGGGCTACAACGCCAGGAAGCGATGTCGGGGAATAGTTGAGGCAAGTGCACTGCGCAAGTCTTCAGGGTCTGAAGTCGGTCATCCGAGCACTGTGCCTGCGAGGAAACGAGTCAGAATTGGAAGAAGATTAGTCGCATCCCCAAGTACAGCAGAATCGGTGCCGCGGAACGGCTGATACAGATGCCAATTGGGGGCTGTTCGCGATGGAGTGCGAATCTTGTCACCCAGATCTCCGCGTGTTGATCGCGGGCGGAGAGCTGAGGCCGACGAGAGATTTCAACTTAAGGTTCGTCAGAATTCGAACGCCCCCACGGTTGGTTGATAGAAGGGGGAAACTTACATCGAGGGGATGACCGATGATGGGTCACTACATCTCTGTCGACTGTGCTGACAGTTCATCTGAGAAAGTCTGGTATTGATAGAATAGAACGACAGAGATTGAAAGATAACCTTTTGTGGCTAATCGTGCACCCCATGCAGACTCCGGTGGCGAAGAGATAGTAAGAGGCCCTCCACTTTACGACGAATATCTGTCCGGAGCCAGACGCGAGCGCATGCCACGCCTGTCATCATTCCCATGTTGTGGTTTGAGATCCGAGACGATCGGGCTTGTTGAGACAACTGCGGGAGAAAGTGTAGAATCGAATGACGGTCGGCCATATCTGTGTGCCACTCCGTACGCGTGAACATCATTCCCGATAGGTGACAGACCCATCAAGACCTGGTTAGCAACGCGCCCTTCCCGAGTGACAGTTAGAATGAAAAGTCGATACACACACCATGGAAGCCTTGCAGCTCTACATATGCATTGAATGAAGGGAAGGTGCCCATTTGACGAATGCGCGTTGGGATGTTGTGATAATCGTGGAATTTCCACGGTAGTCGTCGGACTGCCAGAGTGCCACGAATTTGAAAAGCGGCAAGCGATCTATTAGTCGAGTAACGTATATCGCAGAAGTTAATCGACTTTATAGAATGAAACAGTAGAGTGAAAATGGTTTTCGAGGATGTCGAAGGGAACATGGCACGAGGAAATTTGCCGATGCGCGCCCAACCGAATTGGATGTGGCGGTGCTTTGGATATCGAACGCCGGCTGCGCATGCTCGGAAGAAGTCTGAAAAGAACAGAAAAATGATAATCCCTGCCACCTAACCACTTGCGGAAAGGTGGAGCCCATGGGCCTGCTTTTCCGACGATGTGTGACTATTTGAAGAGTCTACTACTAGTTCAACTTCAAGGTTCTCCGGACGGCCCCTCGCCGTCGGAACTTGCTACTACTCAGAGTCAATGCCATGACAATCGTAACAACGTTTGTGAGGCATCAACGGGCATTGAGGAATCCAATCAAAAGCAAGTGAACACAATATATCTGTCGGGAACCTGTGCGACTGAAGTACAACCCACAGTTTCGAGGCTTCCGCCGGGACTTCGCGACCTCTTGAGACTTCAGTGGGCATCGACGAAACGAGTCATATATGAATGCCCTCGGACTCGACTGGCTGTGAAGATGCTACCTCTGTTTGTACAGTTTCTCGTGTCCGGAATGCACAAAGTCAGGAGGTACTAATGTGCCTGTCTAGCCATAGCCCCAGTACATGTACACTTGCCCTGGCGCCATACTGCCGCCGACTGCACGGCGGAACCTATCCGCAAATCGGCCCGCGGAAGAATATATTCCCATGAACCTTGTCGGACGATGTAGGCAGCAATCGGATTCCCCGTGCTACTACACACCGTATCGCCTCGTGCGCCAGCGCCAGATTTCGAGCCTCTCTGCTAAGATGGAGCCCGGCGGTTATTGACAGAGAATGGCTATTCGAGGACTGCAGTTGGAATGGCGAACATGGACATTTCACGCCGTGTGTGACGGGTCCTTCCTGAGAGTGGATCACGAGTCCGACAGCGGTCAAGGTTGGCGGGGGCGTGCCAGTATCGCTGAGCCAATATTCCAGAGAAAACGGATCGGCGTCCATTCTGAAAACCTCGTTGGCAGCTGCAGCGAAGCTGAAGTCAATGGAGGAGAGTTACTACGGAGGCATAACGTTAATCAACCCGTTCCTTCCCCCGATGCGGCCTCGGAACTGTCTACTTATGAGGTAAAGCCCGCCGAACCTGCCCTCGCTGGGTAATTAAGAGCTATGAGGGGTGGCGAAGTCCGCCCATCGTAGAGTCATTTGACCCCAGTCGCTGAACTGACGTCGCGACGCCGAGGTGAGGTGACCGGGGAAGAACCGCAGTCACCGATCGCACGCTCTTGGAGCATTCCTCTAACTTGATCGTCATCACAGAGCGGTGACGGATGCTGCACACGCTTCGACCTGACAGGATATCGCACAACTTCGCATATGAATCCCACCCAGAAACTCGCTGAGCATACTTCGATTGACACTATACGAACCACTGTCATTCATCGGTATAGAGAACATACTCTCCAGCTCACCCAAAGAGCGTTTGTGGACGCTACCCCGATCTGGAGGCACGATACGACCAAAACGCACTTTGCGAGGAGATCGTTCGACCAGTGCCAGTTGAGTCAGGGAGGTTTGGGAACGGAGAGTAGAGCGAAGACTTGCCAACCTATCCATCTCACAGCCCCTGGGAACCTCGGAGAGAGACTGTCCGGACAAGGACGATCACGCCAACCCAGAGCGAAGCTTGAGCGGGGACGAATAGATGCAACGCCTGTGCACAGCCATGAGAAGGGGAACAGTGCGCGGGTGAAGAGAGGGACGGGCGAGTGGGCAGTACAACGCATCGCACCTTCTGTCCGTCAAAAGCCAAGGGGAGTGCCGAGGAGGCTTCTGAAAAAATTGCGGCGCCCGGGGATACCCTCACGATCGATCGGGCGTCCGCGAGAAAACTTGGAGGGAATGATGCGGTGCACAACCGGCGGATATGGAGCACGACACTCGAGGGTTCTGTGACCGGAAACCCATCCTGCAAAGATTTCGTTGTTACATCCCTGGATGTATCCGGGTCGTGCGTGTGGCGCACAACCATAGTAACGAAGAGGAACGGTCAGTTTCCCTGTCGAGCTGACATACGTTTCGACCATTTACTCCACTATATCCATCCCGTTCCTTGCCGTTTCAAGGCCTATCTCAGCGTGGTGAACGGCAAATATCAGATAAATGGCTTACCTGGAGTCGTTTGGAGAGGCCATCGCCCGATAGCGCGGCTTCGACGCGAAGCGAAAAATCACGGAGGGAGAAGGTGGATCAGCCGGCAACGCTTCAAGTCGTGGTCGAATTTCCGGTTCGTCTCGTCAGGCTCCTGCCCGCGTTTCTTCTGCGGATTGTTTCACCGGTCCCATGCCGGCCTGCGGAGGCGCAAACGAATCCATAAGCTGGTTATCCCAGAAAATACCAAATAACGTTACTCACTGCGCCCCTGCAACCACCGCTCCAACGGACCATCTCGACGTCCGACGTCTCACACTGTATCAGAAGCTTGTAAGCGGCAACGTATGAGATACCTAAAACGGCCGCTCCACCTTGCTTGCTTCACATGATCCGAACTGCATGCGGAACGCTTCGGTGGGCTACCGACTCGGAGGCGTTAGACACGTAGAGCATGACGCACTCATGTCGTAGCTCGCGCTTCCAGACCGCCCCCCCCCCACGCCAGCCTGAAAGACGGTCATGGGAACAAGCACGGCAGTCCGTAAGCAGAGATGCCAGCTCGAGCTCCACATCACCGCCCCGGCCATATGGACCAGATTTTCGAAGACGAGACAACACCGTGGCGTGCGATACCATCTACCCGCAAGCTGTCGGCAGCGACAGGGTCCGGAGAGGATTGGGTCCCACGTCCGGACTCGAATACGTGCTTCTTGCGAACTTCCATACGCCATGAGATGGTTCTCAAGCCATACAGTTGCGACAAAAGGGGGCACGGCGACATTGTAAGGGTGGACGAGCCGAAAACAGACCATACCCTGATGTCGTAACCTCCCAAAGCCACTGTTGCATGAGGAGTAGAAGCGGCGTGAAGAAGGGTGGTCAGAAAGGCCCCGGAGTGAATCCTGCCATGCCGAGGCAGTGCGGATTGTCGAGACCATCGTCGAGCACAGTCGGTCATGTGGTGAGATCTAGACTGTAGATGATACACACGCACGTCAGCTATAGTTTGCACCAAAACCATTGAAGCGCATGCTTAGTCCGTATTCTTCGCGAGCACTCCTTCGCCTCCGACGAAGTTCCAGGGCGTGATAGTCAGGCACGGTAACAACATGGGAGGCGAAAGATATGACGTGCACAACTTCCAGGGTTGGGGCGAGTGCCTGAGGATATGTTATGTCAGAGATCTTGTACGGTTAGACACAACAACGGGACTCCGGGGACCCACTCCAAAAACACGCTGGGGACTCACCAATAGCTGGCCCGCGGTACATCATTTTATCCTGCAAGGGATATCACGTAAGGAAACATGTCATTGGGAAGAAGAACATGAGAATAACAAGAAGAAACGAGCATGCGGTTAACAAGGGTTCGCGAGCGCTAGGAGGTGTGCTTACCGATTCGGAGGGCCGCCGAGCATCCCATTACAGGAACATATAAACCTCCGGATGGACTCTATCTCCACACTTGGGATGGAGGACAGGATGTAGACATTAATTGGAACCGTCGTGTTACGATACGACTTCTATGATTAGTAATACCACCTGTAACGACCTGTACAACCTGCCCTGAAGCACCTGGTCCGTGCGCAGGCTCCAATACAATATATAAACCCCTCAAAGCTGCGGTAGTTCCCCAGCTTCGAGTTGGTCTTTAGTCCCCCAGTCTTTCGCTTATTGCTAGCGTGAGGTCTGACCTTATCATAACTCGAAGCTACCCTTCCTCGACCTACGGCGCACCGTCTTCGTTGCTAACCGTGGCGTCCTCATCATCCTCCACTTCTCTCCCCATCCCGAACCCTCCGCTTGTCGTGCGTCTCGCCGACGGCACCACCCACCACCTCGTCCCTATATACACCCTCACCAACTCGTCGCCGCCGTCTCCGTCGTCGACACCACCTATCCCAATTCCGCCCCCGCACCTTCGTCACCGATCCCCAAGTCCCCTTATCAACTCAGACTCCGATTCCGACTCCGCCACCGCCGTAGATTCTGACTCTGACTCCGACTCAGACGCCGGCGTCCCCGTTCACATCGCCGTATCCCGACACGTCAATCCCGCGCACGCCACCTTCATCCAAACAAGGGTCAACACCCCGCTGTTCCAAGGAACAGAAGTCACGGCGTACGTCCCACGCTCCCTTTACTCCGTCCTTCCCGGACACGTCATCTTCCGCTTCCCCGCCACCCCAACAACTCCCGCCTACTCTCTTTACGGCATCATCGCATCCACACAACCCACCTATTGGGTATTTCACATTTCCCTTATACCTTACGTTATCGACCAGACCGCTATTCTACACGTGTCCATTCCAACCGAGTAGTCAGTGACCACGTGTCACAACTCGGCGCAGGAGACCCCGGTTAGCCATACCGCGGTAAAACTGCTAGTGTAACCTACATCTCGTCACGTACGCTTACCTATACCTTCTTTGCATTTAGTAAATGGACCCTTGGGATCTGCTGCTTGAATCGTATCCAACTCCGTCTCCATCCCCTCCACCGGTCGTCCGCACTATAAACGCGCGGGAAGCTAGGGCAACACGGCTTGCGCAGGACAGCGGCACTGTCAATTCCAGAAATCAGACGGCGTCCGAGTTGACGCACACCTCTCCGACGGTGATCTCCACCAGTGCCACCAACAACCGTGTCCTAACCGGTACCACAGCCAGAACCCCATCGCCTTCCAACTCCCAGAATACATCCCAATCCCGCGCGAACCGCCACCGGAACCAACAGCTCCGGTACCTGGAACAACTCACACAAGAACTCGTGCGCGTCAGCCGACCCCTGAACCCGTTGCACGCCCCGGAAGTCCGTACCCACGCACCCGTCCAGAACGCCAGCGAGAACCTACCCCACCCGTCGTCCACATCCCCATCCCCGTCCAAGCCGCAGGATCCACGGAAGCGTCCCCGGTCGCCGGAAGTAGCCGATTCGAATACCGAGAAATCCCGGAAGAACCCTCGCCTCCAACAGACTCAGACGACGATCAGGAGCCTTCCAGACGTCATAGATCTGACTCAGACGGATTCATCCGTGCCCTCGAGAACCTCGGTCTCCGCGCTTCCCCCACGACCACAGGATCCTTACCCGCTTCCCAAAACCCCATCCAACCTCCCGTCCAAACCACCGGCATCAGCCAACCACCCCGCGCTCATCAAGCAATGGCGCAAACATTTTCATTCGACGCGGCAACGCAAGCGTGGATCTCGGGGGAGATCGCAAACTTCATCGCGGCAACCCAACCCCAACGCGGAGGTAGGAACCACGCCCCGCCTAGACTCGCCCAGCCCGAGTACTTCGACGGCCTCAGCCCAGACTTCGAACAATGGAAGTCTGACGTCCAGGTCTACGTGGCCGGCCTGGACAAAGATCCAGCAATATCTGCCGTCTTAGGGTTGATTCGCGGCACAACTGTGAACAGATGGAAGCGTAATCTCGTAGAGGACAAGTTTGTGGCAAATGGGAATAGATGGAACTACCCGGACGTAGCAGCGTTCTGGGCCGAGTTGACAGCGAAGTTTAGACCAATAAACTACGTTAACGACGCAATCATCGCACTCGATCAGATTCATATGGGCAATCGCCGGGCCGAAGACTTCTTTGACGAATGGGAAGATCTGACAGCCCGTGCTACGGAAAACAAAGACACGGCTAACAATATCTACCGGCTCAAAAACGCGCTACCATCCAGCTACCTAGTTGCGATCAGCACGATGCCGGTAAAGCCTGTCACCTACGCCCAGTGGAAATCTACGATCATCGCCATGGACAATGATCGCATCATCTTCAACCGCCAGATCCGTGATTTCACACGTCGACCACCCCCGCAACAGCCACCCCCACGTGCTCCACCTCGTTACCCACCACCAAACGCTCCCCCGCGATATGGGAACCCGTTCCCACGTTACCCGGAACCCGGCCCACGATACCAATCACGATACCCGGAACATGTCCCAGCGTTCCCGCCCTCAAGGTATCCGCCATATGCCCCAGCCTCGCAATACCCTCCGCCCCGGCCGTACTACCCACCGCGCCCCCAAGTACCCACGATGCCGGGAGACAGACGCACCGGCACAGGGGTCACGTACGGAGGAGCCGGACAGCCGATGGACATCGATCGGCTCAGGGCCCGACCATGCCGAAAGTGCGGCGCAAAGCAGACCGAGAAGGGCTCATGCGGAGACATGTGGCATATTCCCAACCGGACCGGCGCAGCTGCGGTACAGAAGCGCAGATGGGAAGAACGCGACAGTCGCGAAGAATTCCTAGAAGAGGTCAGACGTTTCCATCAAGAAGACCCCGAGGACTTCCTTGCACAGATTGCCGGGGTAACGGTCCCTACCTATCACGAGGACCCAGAGCCACAGCATGCACTGGAGGAATACACCGATGGATACAACGAGATACAACAACAGATGGACGAGTACGA
Source organism: Polyporus tsugae (assembly GCA_024305745.1). Taxonomy (NCBI): domain Eukaryota; kingdom Fungi; phylum Basidiomycota; class Agaricomycetes; order Polyporales; family Polyporaceae; genus Polyporus; species Polyporus tsugae. The sequence goes on along the minus strand of JAHRBS010000010.1, from coordinate 148,073 downwards.
GCAGCATTTTCCCTACGGTCCCACGTAAGCGCACATACGCGGCGACCGTCACTATACAATAGTTTTCAGAACCGGTTCTCCGTCTTAGACTCTGATGTACCCGTTCCGGGTTGTACTATACCTATGCCTACTTATTCACCGGACAACTCCACCATTCCCCACCCTACCCAGTTACGTACTATACTTATTAAAAATAACGAGACGACTGATCGTCGGAGCCAACCTACAGGCAACGATCAGCGCGGCGGGTTAGAACCCGTGCTTAATTTCTCGTCCAAAAATAACAAAAAAATCGAAAAAACCCCTAGTGCGCCCATTAACGCCATCCGAGTAATGTCTTACGGTCCGACGTACTTCAAAGTCACACGCGGTACCGGAAGCAAACAACTAGACATACCGGTCATGATCAAAAACCTAGAAACTCTTCAGGTTTACGACACCAAGGCTCTCTGCGATACCGGTTGTACCGGTTCGTGTGTCAACAGAAACTTCGTTCAGTGTGCAGGCCTATCACCTAAGCCATTCCCACATCCCATTGACGTATTTAACGCCGATGGATCTCCCAACATAGGTGGTAGAATCACGCATTACGTTGACGTACAACTACAGATCGGAGACCACGCGGAACAAATCCCGCTTCTAGTCACTGATCTTGGCAAAATGGACATATATCTCGGACACGACTGGATTGAGCATCACAATCCGTCGATACATTGGAAGAACAAAACCATTGAGTTCGACCGATGCCCGAGTACTTGCCATCACATTGTCAGCGCTGGTGATCGAATCTTCTCCCTACATACCCGATCGTGGCTTGACGCCCGATCAGTCCACATACGTGCGAAATCGTCGGTAGCAATGGAAATCGCAATCAAACAGAATGAGGCCAAGGCAGAACAAACGTTCGAGGAAATGATTCCAGAGTACTACCGAGATTTCCGCGACGTCTTCGACGAAGCGACGTTCTCCACTCTTCCCGAACGACGGCCTTATGACCACGCGATTGAATTAACCGTGAACGCTAAACCGTATTGTGGAAAAATATACCCCATGACCCTAGACAAACAACAAGCGTTAGACGTATTCTTAGAGGAAAATCTATCCACGGGTCGAATTCGCCCATCGAAATCCTCGTGGGGGGCTCCATTCTTCTTTGTCAAGAAAAAAGACGGCAAACTGCGTCCCGTTCAGGACTACAGACAGTTAAACGCCTTGACCAAGAAAAATGTGTACCCCCTTCCTCTAATGCTACAGATCCTAGATCGGCTGAAAGGCACCCAGTACTACACCAAGTTAGACATACGTTGGGGATACAATAATATTCGTATAGTCGAAGGCGATGAGGAAAAAGCAGCGTTTATCACAAATCGCGGCTTATACGAACCTCTCGTCATGTTCTTCGGCTTAACGAATTCCCCGGCGACTTTCCAAATGATGATGAACTCGATCTTCCAAGATCTGATTCTTCGTGGAAAAGTCATTGTGTACTTGGATGACATCATTATCTGTACAGCCGATCTAGAGGAACACAGACGCATAGTACGACAAGTCCTACAGATCCTTCGAGACAATCACCTTACGTGTAAACCCCAGAAGTGCGAGTTCGAAACTCAGGAAACCGAGTACCTAGGCCATATCATCACCCCCGGCGAGATCCGCATGGACCCGGGCAAGGTCAAAGGTGTCACTGATTGGCCGGTACCCACGTGCAAACGTGATATACAGAGTTTCCTCGGATTCGCAAACTTCTACAGACGGTTTATCAAGGACTTCTCAAAGATCGCGGGACCAATGAATCGTCTCACGGGTCTTAACGTATGGACATGGACTCCAGAGCATCAACTCGCTTTTGAAGGGATCAAGGACGCGATCACACACGCCCCCGTGTTAGCTATACCCAATGACACGGATCCCTTGAAAGTCGAATGCGATGCCTCGAACTTTGCGATCGGAGCCGAGCTCTCGCAATGTCAGAACGGACTATGGAAACCTATTGCCTTCCTATCACATTCCTTAACACCCGCACAAAAAGGATACGAGATCTGGGATCGAGAAATGTTGTCGGTTATCACCGCGTTACAAGAATGGCGTCACTTCCTCCAAAACGCGCGAGAATTCGAGGTCCATAATGACCACAAAAACCTCGAATACTTCCGAAAACCACAACGGCTAAACGCGCGACAAGCGCGTTGGGCGACAACTCTCGCGAACTACCATTTCAAGTTACACCATAAACCAGGTCGTACCATGGGCAAAGTGGACGCTCTGTCTAGACGCGTGGACCACGAAACCGGTCCCGTGATCGAAAACTTCACGTTGCTCAAGGAACACTGGTTTGCGGCTTCTCATACGATAGACGGAGCAGACAATCTAAAGAAAATGTGTCTGGAACACGTTGATCTTTATGACCGTCTTGTCGTCGAGAAACTGGGAAAGGACAATGATTGGGAATTAGCCGAGGACGGCTTAATCTACAGGAGGGGGAAAATGGTTGTTCCAAACCACTCGGAACTTCGCGGACGCGTCATCGCCTCACACCACGATTCAATCGCGGCTGGACACCCGGGCGCAGCCAAAACACAAGATCTGGTCATGAGATCTTATTGGTGGCCGTCCATTCGGAAAGACGTTGCCAAGTACGTCGCCGGATGCATCACGTGTCAGCGCGTCAAGATTGATCGACAACCACGTGCCGCACCACTCCATCCCAACCCTATTCCCGATCAGAACTGGCAATTCGTCACCATGGACTATATGACCGGACTACCCGAATGCAACGGACATGATGCCATACTAGTCTTTGTCGATATGAAATCCAAAGACTACATCGCTATTCCCTGTTCAAAAACGCTAGACTCGGAAGGACAAGCAAGACTCTTCATCAAACACGTAGTCGTACCCCACAGCCTGCCCAAGCGCATATGGTCGGACCGAGGCCCTACCCTCGTGTCCTCCTTCACCAAAGAAGTCTACCGACAGATGGGGATCGAAGGCAATCCTAGTACAGCCTATCATCCCCAGACCGACGGCCAGACCGAGCGCATGAATCAAGAGATCCAGACCTATCTACGGATCTTCATCAATCACAAACAGGACGACTGGGTCGAATGGCTACCGCTAGCAGAGTTTGCTTACCGATGTCGGGTACATGCGTCCACAGGAATGTCCCCTTTCTTCATGACTCACGGTCACGAACCCAACGCCGGAGTCGAGACGTTGAAAGACGGCATCAATGAATCAGCCAAGCAATTCGCCGAGCAAATGCAACGCATCGGGAAGCAAGCAGCGCAGGCGCTGGAGATAGCGCGAGAAGCGATGAAGCGACATTACGACAAACACCGACAACCGTCACGAGATTACAAGATAGGCGATTACGTATACATAGACGCACAGAACTTCCCCACCGACCGACCAAACAAGAAACTCGAAGACAAGCGCTACGGCCCTTTCCGAGTTGAAGAAAAAGTCGGCGCTAGTGCATATCGCCTAAAACTCCCACCCAAGTGGAAGTTACGTCATCCCGTATTCAACGAAGTACTCTTAACCCCTGCACACGATCCCGAATTCCCAAATCAAGGAAAAACCAGTCGAGAAGTACCCACTCTTCTGGAACCCGATCGAGAAGTCGAATCGATCTTAGATTCAAAGATCGTGGAAGGATCGGGTCGATCTCGCAAAGTTCACTACCTCGTTCAATGGTGTGGACTCACACGAGCTGACCGCGAATGGGTATCTTCGGATACAGACGAACTCCAGACGGACGAGGCCAAGAAACTCATCACCGCTTTCTACGCCGCGAACAAGTTCGCGCCGCGCATCCACGTTCGCTACCTACTCACCGCTACGGACAAACATGGACAAATAATCACATACGACACAGATTCCTATGACTTTTGGACACGTAGATATAATGACTGGAAACGACGAAATCCTAATGAAAGTGATACACAACCGGACTATGTACGACGCTTCGCTTATGACTAGTTAACCCATGGCATTAACGACTACCCACTAGTAACGCCTTACAGCTTCCTGAGACATGAAGCTAAAGAGGGGGGTAATGTTACGATACGACTTCTATGATTAGTAATACCACCTGTAACGACCTGTACAACCTGCCCTGAAGCACCTGGTCCGTGCGCAGGCTCCAATACAATATATAAACCCCTCGAAGCTGCGGTAGTTCCCCAGCTTCGAGTTGGTCTTTAGTCCCCCAGTCTTTCGCTTATTGCTAGCGTGAGGTCTGACCTTATCACGTCGGGAGCTGAGGTTATCCTGAATGACGAAGAGAAGGAGGCGTTGAGTCAGCCAGCGCACTGCGGTCACCTGGCCACACTTACCTACGACCCTCGCGAGCAGGTGATTGTGGAGGCAGGCCGGTCAAACCCCACATAGCCTAACCGCGAAGGGGCGAATTTATATTTGACCAAGTCCGAGCAGGTTGCCGAGAAATATCCCTTGTTGTAGTGTGTATCAACATACACCCCACAGGCAATATTTTGAGTACGAAAGGGATGACTTCTCAGGAATGCATGCAGACGCAGTGAAGCACTAGCTAGAACAAGTTCGATTTTGGTTAGCCTTGTTGAGCGACGCCGCTACAAGGACGCAAGTCTAAGGGCTCCACTCACCGCAACCCCCGAGCCCAAACAACACCATCGTATCGTCGACCTGTTCGACATGCACGTACAACGGCCACCACCAGCCTACAGCATACCTGCCGACCCGCCCCATCATCCCAAACCCATCCCCTCCAGGCTGTGTACCGTCGACCTCAGCCCGACCCCATGCCTGGCCACATTCCCAACCACATAGTTCCAACAGCGCACGCACTCGGTTTCTACATGTCCCCCCCCGTCCCCACCCCCAACCCAGAAGCTCGAGCTCACAGGGATGTGGAACACCCGGAGCGCGGCCGGTGACAACACCGGTAGGGGAATCGAATTAACGTGAGCACAGGCGGTATACACCATGCTGGACCACGGACTCGGATGCGCGCGACGAGCCCCACGGGAAGCCCGCCGTCAATGCACTCACGTCCTGTATGCTAGCACGCCACGACTTCGGCGGAGCGACGACAGGCGGTGATGGGGTCGGGAAGAGGAAGGGAGCGGGGCCGGGGACGAAGGAAGGTGCCACTTGCATAGACTTGCATGCATGGCCACAACGCTCGGCCGCTCGACTCGCGGAGGCGCAGCGGCCGGGTCCGCAACTCGCAACTCGCAACGAGTGGGACGTTGACGAACCAGCACCTGCTGCCTAACGAGCCAACGAACCCGCGGCCGAGGGTCGAGCTCAAGGCCCGGTCCATCACGGCACGGCACGCACAAGCGACAAGGCAAGGATAGAAGCTCGCCCGAGCCCGAGCCCACGTACCTCCACACACACCTGCACACGCACGCACGCACGCCCCCACGCACCCGCAGAACTTGAACGCGCCTCGCCCGACGCGTCTCTCCTCCGCCCTCGCCGCCATCCGGCCTCCCACAACGTGCGCGTCGACGCCAGGAACCAAAGAGAGAAGAGACAGAGACGGCGAGACTCAGATCGCGCTCGCGCTGTGCATCGGATCGCGGCTGGGACGGCGGGGCGAGTGGCGAGGGGCGAGGGGTGATCTCGCTGCGTGGCCGTCGACGACGTAACGTAACCCTCCAACTCTACCACCACCACCACCACCACCACCACCACCACCACCACCTCCCTCCCTCCCTCCCCGACGGGTTCGGAGCGCGGCGACTCGGAGGGCAGGCGAGCGTCCCACACACGGGCGGGAGGGGACACGAGCGCATCGCGCACCGCCAAGAGGTCCGATCTCTCCCACCCATCTCTCCCACCCATCTTGAACTGAGCTTCCTGGGCGTGGGGCGTGAATTTCAGGGTCGCGGAGAACCAGGGGCCGCCGCTGCTACACGACGCTGGAGGGGAATGCGAGGATCCCGGGGGGGGGAGGGGGGGGGGGGGCTGAGAACGCTGGTCGGGGCGCGTATCGGATCTGAAACAGGCTAGGTAGACGCGGATGTGGATGTGGATGTGGATGTGGGATGTGGGATGATGGTGCGTGCGCTGCGCAGCCAATTCGGTGCAGATGCAGATGCAGATAGCGATGGGGGGAGATGGAGATAGATGGCGATGCTGCCGATATGCTGTCCGACGTGGGTGCTACACATCGTCGCGCCATTCGCGGTCTTTGGATGGAGTCGGATGGCGGTGCAGGAGGAGAAGGATGGGGAACAAAGGCCGCAGAGGGGGGAGAGTCTGAGGGAGGTTAGCGGACCTGGGGTGCTCATCGTGGGTGTCCCCCGCCAGCGGGACGATGCACCGCCTCACGTCCAGGATGTTCGGGTCCGGAGCAGAAGACGCTCGCACGCGGTCATGGATATGGGGAAGGGGGAAGATTCGGCCGTGAGCAACTCCGTGATAGCGTGGAGGCAAGCCTCGGGGAGGCGACGGCGCCGCTGGGCTGCCGCACACACCCCTCAACGCACACACCTGCGACTTCCAGAACCTCCAGAACGCCGACGGTCTCCACGGGACCACGCTGTGCCAGCACTACTACTGGGGCAATGAACAGAAGGGACAAAGTGCTGCCGATGCGCCGGGGGCAATGTCAGAACTAGTTCATCAGTACAAGGTGGGTGAGACGTACGTCCGCCCTTCACAGACTGCACAGCGCGCTCTCCTATGCCACCCATCCATTTGAAACTGATGCCTTTGACTAGGAGCGAGGAGCAGCGTAGTCCATGTCGACGGGGCGCTGTGGCGAGTTCGAGGGGGAGCGCGTGGGTTACGGGAGACACGGGTACAGGGGGTCATAGCGGCGGGCCGCCTACCTGTCAGGTCAGCGGACGTCAGTCAGGAATAGCGGCCAAATGCCCTGCCCGCTCACTTGAAGGGTCCCCGGCGATCCAGCAAGGTCTGATAATGGCCATGTCGTGACGATCAGCATCGGTAAATGGCGACCGACGCTGGTTTGACCCGTCCGGAGGGGGTTTTACTTGATGGAGTGGACGTATTTCCAGAGCTCAGCGATAGGCTGGTCGTAGCGGGCACAAAGTTCTCAGCCTTGCATCGGCTCCTTGCCGATGGAAATCACACACGCATTCAGGTACCAGCATGATGCCGGACGCGTCCAGGAGTCTAGTAATTGGGGGTCTCGTAGTTCATCCGAACGCCGAAGCGGATCCCGTCGACAGCGACGTCCGCTGACAGTCGGAGACATATGTCAAGTCTTCATCTGCCTGTCGCCCAGTCCAACGATGTTTGACCCGCCAGGTAGCTAGAGGCAGCGCTACGCACAGCACCACCGATGATTTGTAGGTTTTGAAGAAAATTCGGGAACACCGACGGAAGGTATCGTGAGGAGTAGCGCCAAGGACGAAGACTGTCCACTCACGGTTTAGACATTCTTTGCTTCCACTGATCGATTCGACATATCCAGCCGTAGTCTTCAACCAAGAGTAGGAAGTGTAAATCGAAAACATCAGGAATATCCTATTCAGGTCGAAAGTGCTGACGATGTACGGACACAATTGGCCAAATTTCCTAGTCCATAAAACGCATATATTTGGGTAACGCTATGTGCAGCGGTAGCACCACTGGCCAGTCGGCGATTCGACTGCTCCGGCAAGGCGCAATCGACACCGCTGCACGACACCGATGGCTAGCGCAAAACCAGTTAGCAGGAGGCTGAGCGTCATCGATGCCCCGATGGATCCTCACCGAGACAACGCTAGAACATATGATATATTTGCAGTGCGTCTGAACCGACGATCCCATCGGTCCACACTGTGGCACAGAGCGCGGAAACCCTGGCGCGATGCCCCCGCGGTCGGCGGCAGAAGCCACGGCCTTGGGTGCACACGAGGACGGAGAAGTGAGCCACGTTCGTTTCACGCTCAGCCGGCTGACCTGCTGCTCACCAAGCATCTCCGCCGGTCGGACCACGATAACGTACGCTGGCGAGGGCGAGACGATTTGTCGCCGCCTTGAGGATGCAGGCTGCCGGATTGTGCGATGGACACGAGACGTGCGGAGTTATCGAGTCGCCATTGGATCCCCTACCGCCCACAAAGAAGACGGTCTGAATACGCCGAGCGCGTCGAGTAGCAAGCGAAATACTCACGAGAAGCTTCTACGGCGCGTCGCTCCTCCGCCCCGGGGGATGGCGGTCAGACATCGATCAAGGCCGGTGAATGGCAGCGTGGGCTGCCAGCTGGACGAAGATGCCACAGCGTCGCAAAATGCAAGATACTTTCCGGCCTCACGGTGGAATGGCGCCTACGGTGGACGTAGACCGAGGTCTGGAGCGTTATGATCTGCGATTCACGAGGGCACCGGTGAGAGTGTGGGTTGCGTGGATGCGGTGAGGCGAACGAGAAGACGAGAATAGCGCCGACGCGGAACGTAAATCTTCGCAGATCCTGGCTGGGCGACGGAAAACGTGGAGACGGCGGGGAGAGGGGCCAACGGAGGCCTTTAATAGCAGGAGGTTGTGTGTGGGATGCGAGTGGGGAGATGAGCTTGAGTCTGAGTCTGAGTCTGAGTCTGAGCAATCGGGGGAGGGTTCGCTGAGGGATGAATATTAATCATCGTCGTCGATGACAGGCTGAGGCTGAGGCAAGCCCCGCGCGGTCCTTTGGCACGTGTAGCGCCCGGGCGCCATTTATTTACGTATGAATCGAGATTGTGAAGAGCGCCCGGCTACTTATTATAATGCCGTGCCGAGCGCGGATCCCGCTAGATCCCGCCACCAGCGCCCTGCTCGTCCCCTCAATCGCCTTGCCACCATTCACTTGCATGCGCCCGGCGTCCACTGACAAGAGCCCTCCATTCCCACCTCGCCTCACATCTGCCAGCGGGTCTGTTCGTCTCCGTGACCCCTAGTGACGCCATGTGCTCACTTCTCTGCCAGACACCATCGCCACTATCAACACCAATGCGATTGCATGCGAACAAGGTTCTCCCCCCATCACCCTGCACTTCGGTCCTCCTATGCCGTTGTCTCATCCCCGTTTGCGCACCGGTGTGATGACCAAGTCGCCGTCGCCGTCACCGTCTTGGGGTGGTTCGGCTGCGTGTCTAGACATGTGGCGGCGGCCTTCATCCATCAGCTGCCAGTGCATACCATCGACCAACCCAGGCGACGGAATTGCTTCTCCACGAGTGCCGCCCAGTAAAGCGCGTCGATGCTCGCCTCGCCGACCCAGAAGATTCTGTGGATCGCCTGGACGTCCTTCCCGCCGGTCTTTGTCGCCCACCCGACCGGTAACTTGCAGGCAACCCTTCCAACGCTCTTTCCATGACGCTACTCGCACGACGTCCGGCTGGATCGTATGCAATGTGCACATGGATCCGAGTAGCTATGTATCTGCTCGACAGCGATCGCAACCACGACAGTGCGCTTCCCTTGCACCTATCACGCTGCTGACATCGAAACTTGCGCGTGCAGTCCAGGAGACACTTGCCACAATCCGCCCAGTCACCAGTCACCATCCGTGCTTGGGGGAGGCTGCCCGCTCGGCATCGCCGGTCTACCTCCACCCCCCCGGTTATCTCAGGGTTATCCTGGCCCCTCACGTCGTGACCAGGTACGCCGCATGCCACTGCGATGACTCGGTGGGATGCGATGATCACCAGTCACCGTTCAAAAAGGCTCATAGACAGATACGGCCAGCGACGTCAGCACGTCCAAGTTCGAGCCTACCCACTGGACGCTATTTTGCGTTGTCCGGGACGAGGCCTAGGGTATGAGACTACGATTGGCGTGACAGACGTGGGTGGCCATGGCTTCATTAATTCGCAGTGCTTGTCTAGCTTTGACTTGCCCGATATTCCATGCCATCCCTCAGTTTCCAGTTCCCATCACTGGATTCGTGAGTGCAGGAGGCGGGTCAAGGTGGCCCCGAACACGGGTACGAACCCCATCACAATCAGTACCGTCAACGCCAGTGACGGCACCGAGATCTTTTCCTTGACGGGTCCGTGTCGTCACGGAAGATTCTATATCACGTTCGCCATCGTCTCCTGCGTCCTTGTTTTCATCATCAATTTTCATTACTCTATCGTCTATTCACCCCTCCATTCCACACAGCCCTGGCTCCATATTGATGCCGTGTCGCTATGAGGCATTTATCTTTTCAATCCCATGGCAGGATCTTCTAGGGATTAATCGCCACAGCTGCTATTCGGCTCCCTGGCTTCCAGGCGTCTCTGCCTGTGATTCAACACGGTCCGGCCGCCGGAGGCGAAGCAAGAATCGACACTCTTCGCTCTAGAAACGCACCCCTCACATTCACTATCGACGTGCCGAAATCACGCCCAGTGCATGCGTCGTGGGCCAGCGAGGAGTCCGTCCGCGAACTGCGCGCGCCAGGTGATCGGATCCTTGGGGGCGGCGCGTGGGAGGACGCGTCCACGATATCGTCCATCGGCCGCGGGAGTCCCATGCAAACCCTAAGTAACTCAGCCAGCCTCCCAATGACACATCGCCCGCTCCATCCCAACTCAGCTCCGCTGAGCAGCCCCGCGGCGACTTGCCGGCCAATTGCAGCTCGCGTTTGGCCCGCCGCGCCGCCCCAGTCTCTCCCACCTGTCCGCGAGCAAGACCGCTCGGTCATCGATCGTCCCGTGCGTGCGTGCGTGCGTGCGAGGATCGTCGCCATGCTTTGCGATCCCCTGACAATCGTTCGGTCGTTTACTCGCTCGTTCGTCAGCCACACGACGCCGGACGCGGATGATCCACTCCCGGCGATCGATGCATTTCACCGACGTCGTCGACGGAGGAAACCCCTCACATGCCCAGCCTGTGCCCACCGCCACCGTCACTCCCGCTTGGCACTCTCCGGCTTCGCATTCCGGCAAACGAACTGCTACGACGTCTATGCGCGCGCTCGTCTGCGCCTGCAGCGTGCCTACTAGTGCTCAGTGACAACGTGCCGATACCCGGCCCCTACACCTCCGACCATTGTGCCAACTTCAGCCTTCCTTCCCCGGTGCCGCCCCAGGATCGCACCGCAACGAGGTCCAGAACGGAACGGAATAGAACGGAATAGGACAGAACACCAACCTTCCTTTCCTCTCCGGACTCCACACTGAGACCTCCGACCCCAGCTCAATCTCCACACACTCCACACACCCACACCCAGTGCCCACACTCACGCCCCACGCGCCTGCCAATAGTAATGGGCTCGCGTTTCTCCTCGCCTCCTCGCGCCGCCGGTCAGTCACAGCACATATCCGTCCGTCTCCAGGAAGAAGAAGAAGAAGAAGAAGAAGAAGAAGAAGAACTTGCTGCGCGCAGCATCCTCGGCTCCTCTCTCTCTCCATCTGGATTCTGCACCCGACACGGGCAACGCGAACATCCGGACGGTTCCCCTCGGGCTTCCGCTTCCTGGACAAGTTGTCAGTGCTGTGAGGGCCGACCCCGCGGCGATCGAAGCTCGCGCACAGAACCCCTCAAATCAGTCAGAACCAGCTGGAGCCAGCAGTCGTCCTCGTCCTCGCGTCCGTCTCGCGCATCGTATCCATATACACGTTCAAAGCCGCGATCAGCACTGGTCACCCCCACGGTGGCCCCAGCGCGGGCGCCTGCATGTGGATGTGGATGTGGATGTGGACCGCGACTCGCGACGGTGTGGCCGGCTTCTGCGATATTCGGGATACGGGGACGGGCACGCGTAGGGATACATGGATCGCCAAGGGACACTGGCACGGCGAGAGAATTGACGCTGTGAACCCAATCATTGTGTGCCACTGTCGCCAGCCGCCGAACCGGTTGCTCGGCCGTCCCCGAGTCCACACTCACACTCATGCCCCGAGAGACGAAGACGGACACGGATATGGGTATGGGTGCGGACGCGGACGCGGACGTGGAGACGAACAGGCTTCTGAAAGGTGATGATGTGCACCGAGTCCTCCCCGCTGCTTCCCGGGCTCTCACACACTGACACGGTCCATCGGAGAGGAGGATAGAAGGCGGAAGGTGGACTCGGACGCGGCCCCACCACCCTCAGGGCTACTGCGCCGGGATGCGGGGCCGGCCGAGACCGTCCCCCATCCATCCATCCATCCATCCATCCATCCAGAAGACGGAAACTTGGGCTCGGCGAGGAAAGGCAAAAGGCGCCAGTGTCAGACGTCGGAATATCTATCGAAGACGTAGTACAACTTCGGAAATCAGTGACAGAGCACAGAAACTCCTAGGGCCTCCTGCCACGCGTTCAAGTTTCCCATCACGTAAGTTATGTGTCGTGTGCGGATGACGATCTGCGCGTGGAAGCACTATTGCTCGCATCGCACTGACTTCACTTCGGACTTAGTCTCGACGCCAGACGCCTTGGTGGGGGAATAACATACCAAGGCGTCTGGAAGAACTGTGAGGGAGACGAGTACAGAACAGTTTCAAACTCCGATCAGACCATATCAGGACATGGTCGAGGCACGTGTATCGCGCCCTATCGCGACTCTACGTCGACGACGGCTTTTGCCCAGTTTTCCCCTTGCTCTCTCGTGTACCATACCACATATGCATATGTATACATTCCACTTTCAAAGCTCCCATCATCTGGCATGCCTGCGCTCTCGAAGGCCACCCGCTATGATGAAGAGGAGATCGATCTCGAGGCCCTTAGCTTGCACGCTGCGTCTGTGCGCTCAGAGTCCATCCGTTGGACTGGCAACTCAAGGCTGTGGCAACCATTCTCGCGGGAGAGCATCTCATACTTGACGTCGGAACTGGGAGTGGGAAGACACTCTGTTTCGCGTTGCCCGATACACGCGACATCGCGCTTGTGGTATCTCTCGGCCCTCAGGCCTCAGGCCTCATGGTCAGTCAGGTAAGTGAAAACTCCTGGAGTATAAATCCTCCATTCAATGTATTCACAACATTGCAATGCTTAATCTGGTAGCCATAGAGTATGATGCTAAAGGGAGAAATTGCGAGTCGTGTCGCGACGCGACGCGTCTCGGACTCCGAGGCGCGCGCTCGTGACCATCCCGATATGGTATAATCGGGGTTTGAATTGGTTCTCTGTTCGTCCCTCACACAGTTCTTCCAGTCTCCACTGCACCGTACTCGCACACACAACACCGTCCCCCCACAAATCTGTCTGCCGCCTCTCGGATTAAACACGACGCGAATACGGTGCATAGTGGAGACTGGTTACGAGTCTACTTCGGACTTGCCCATCGGCCTTAGTTGCGGGTTCGTCGTCGACGTCCGAAATCGTCCCCGGCCGCCTCCCCCCAATCTCGGCCCCAGTAATTAATTACTATCATCAGCCCAAACGCAGCATACATCCGGGCCAGCCCGACGACCCCATGTCTCCTACTTATGTTCAATATCGATGTCGTCCGAAACCTCCAGTGCCAGTGCTCGATATCAGGATCTTCGGACTTCCTCTCGGCCCTGACAGCCCTCAGGCCCTTAGGCCCTGTTCCTTATTAAACTCAGGCTTTCCATACCATCCGCGATCGTACATTGGCTTCTCGCGCCCCCGCCGCAGACTGCGCACGCGCGCGTCCGTACGTACTGTACTGTACAATAACTTGAATACGATGCGTGCGTTCTTCTCAAGCTTCACCTCAGCCCGAACGAGCAGGCCGATTTCCTCCTTCAGGCTCGCGCCACACGGCAGGATCGATCCACGCCATGGCCATAGGTCGCCGACAACGTGCCTCTTGCGACCCTCTATCGCGTGCTGAGACCTGAGGCCTGAGGCCTGGGGCCTGAGGCCTGAGGGATGATTGCCTATATCGACCTGCTGAGCCTGGTGACTGACCGGGCCGACGCTGTCGATGCACAGCGGCTCAACTCGCCAGGAGCCTCAAGCAACCATCCATCGAGAAACGCGCGCCAGCCGCAGGGCGCCAGCGGTTTTGATCCATTCGGGTGCCAAAATGTTCTATTCTACTAGTATATACGTGCACATGATCTGCAACTGTGCATTCCAAATTCTGCCTTCGGGCTGCGGTGCGCTGCCAAGTCGTAAACTCAAAGCCCAAGTATGAGTGGCATTCCTCCCCTCTTCCGACGCCGGCGGTCGGGTGACGAGCCACGGCGGGCAAGTCGGTGTGTGAGGCGCAAGCACCGTCCTGGGAGCGGTTGGTTACATATAGGCGGCGACGCGGTGGGGATAGGCACTCCAGTCAGATGTCGTTGGTCACGATCATAGTTCCTCGACGTCAGCTTGTATTGGCGGTGGTGGCGGACGGGATTAGAACAACATTTGACTAAACGCTATCGCTCGACGTACTTACCTACGACATGGCCATGGGCTCCGTGCACGGGGGCTTCTGCGCCTCCGCGCGCGGGCTGAGGCCTGTGGAACTTGAAGTCCGAGTCCGGATGCGCGTTTCCGGCGGCGCCGTCGCGCGATTGGGTGCTGAACATTAAAATGTAAATGTTGGATGGGGCGGCCGATCATGAGAAGAGAGAGATCGACGAGTTACGACGAATGAATGAATGAAACAAAGTGCATCACAGGAAGCTATAAACAGCCTGAGCGTATGCAATAGCGATGGCCCCAAGCTGCCCGGAAGATCAGATCCAAGGAGTGCAACTGCATTCGGGCTACGGAAAGTCTGGGAAACGGACTCGGGGGCAAGTACCGGACAGGGAGAGTGTCGCGGACACTGACCGTGAGTGGATGACGCAGCTCCAGGCCAGGTCCTGGGCCGTTTACCTACCGGGAGAAGCAGACGAGGATCCCCAGCGCGTAGCCCGGTCGCTATGTAGCGAGGCCGAGTGTTCATGTGCGTACGCGCGCATGCAGATGACGATAGTGATCAGCGACAATCCTCGCCCAAACCAGTTCTCACTCACTTCCGCAGCCCGCTTGCAATTGGCACGCGCACAGACACGCGGCGTGCCCCCAGCTCTATCCGAGTATCCCAGCATGCCTCGCTGGCCACATCCGTGCCCGGCGTTCCCACCAGCGCACGCACTCCAGTGCACCTGAATCCTCCAGGTTGAGAGGGTGACGAGCTGAGCCGTCGCCGAGGAGCGATCTGCCCGTGCCCCAGTGGTCGTCTCGCTCCGGACTCCTCTTGTCTGTGTGGGGGTATACAACAATAACCCAGGACACGCGAGAACATTAGCGTGTCCCCTCCCCTCGAGCCTTTCATCCGATTCCCAGGCTCGCATCCACGCTGGAATCCCTCGATGACGTCGTCCATCCTGATAGGCGGAATCTTCCCAGCATCCTCCCGGGCGCGAGCATCCCACCCCGCCAACCAGTCCATCTCGCGGCTGTGGCCGACGGGCTCGAGCGTGCCTATCTATGCCTCTGCGTACATCTGGGACGGGAACGTGCCCGTTGACCCCTCTCATCGCACGCCGGCAGGGAAGTAGACGTCCAGATTCCAGAGTGTGCACGCCGCGGCCCGCCGCGGGCGACCGGGAGAGCCAACACGTTCACGTTCACGTCGCGAGGCCGCATGACCAGTGCGAGACAGCGCGGGCGCGATCCGCCCCCACCGTGCTAGCAGGGCTCCCAGTCTAGGACGAGGTGGCGCGCGTGTCCATGGTGCTGCGGTAGGTGCCGATCTTGCTTAGAGCAGCAGCCGCCCCGCGATCGTGTAGCCGGAGCCCGGACCCAGTCCTCTTCTAGGCACGATCGCGAGGAACGTCGCCCCCCCCCCCGGGATAGCGCGGACGGTCATGGCACAATGGTGCGGTGATGGGCATGGGGCGCGCATATCCAACTGGAGCCTGGAGGCGTCCTTGTACTTTCGTGGGCGCGCGCCACCCACCAACGCCCGACGTGGGAGGTTGACGAGACGGGGCGGATCGCCTAGCGTCGAGGCGACCAGTCTGTCGAAGATGGTCTCCCACCCATCTGTGTATGCGGATAAAGCCCCAGGCCGCCGCTCTCCCACTCGCAGGGTCCCGAGACCACATTCGGATTGGCTGGCACGAGTGTGGGCCGGCCGCCGTCGCGATATGCGGGACGAGCGCAGGCACAGATGAGCGCGAATCCAGGCCAGCGCCGCTCGGACGGCAAATTACAATAGAGAGGTAAGGCGTGTCGTGTGGGCCAACCAGGGATCGGACATGGATGATAGGCGGGATGGACGCAAACTCTAAAAACGAATGAATCGAATTCGAAATTGATCGCTGGGAAGTGGACAGGTCGGGCGCGATGCTGAGAATGGAGAGGCCGACGTGTGGTCGATGGCCGCAGAGGGGCGTCAGTCGCGTCCGCGATTGCACTAGGGTGAATGGGACGGGAGGGAGGAGCTGTGCCTGAGCAGAACTTAATCACGGCGAGCCGGGTGGTACTATCTGACTAGTAGCTCGTCCGAACACGAGGTCAGCGTGTTCATCGTGTTATATTCGTCCATGACAACTTACCCACGTCTCCAGGATATCGACTTCAGGGAAGCGCACCGTGTACAGGCCGAGATCGAGCGAGATGTCGTGAGATGTAGAGAACGGCTTGAAAGTCTCAGTCCCCTGTTTGAGTATGTCGATGCTACCGCGGAAAGCAAGTTCAGCACCTCACCGCTCTGCTGATGACCTGAGGGTTTACTCACGTGCGCTGATCTTTTCACTTGACGTAAATCTCCAGCATGGCACTCTCCCAGATTGTTCTCCAAGTTCACGATTTGTGGTCAAGGATGGTGTCTCGGTTGCGCTCGTAGTCATGCAAGGCCCTATCACCACCCCGGTCGGCGTGAATATTCACCCCCCAGATTCGTTCGGTCTTCATCGAGATCATGTACTGGCAATACGTTCGTCAAGGCGCAATGTAACTGGGGTATATGTACAGACCTAAATCTCGTGTCCATAGTTACCGACCTGGTCGAGACAGAGGTGCGTGATCGTAGCGTACGCAGCAAAGACGTCGATGAGAGGTGCGGAGGCCGAGCAACGCCTCTGCACAGTGGACTCGAGGTGTTGACGTTGAATACGATCAAGGCGATGAAGGTGTCCCCGGTACAGCGCCGGCATAGGTACAAAAACCCTTGAAGGAAGTCTTGAAGTCCGTGGGTATCGTAGGAGAATGAGATGTACATTGGATGCACTGGAACTCACCATAATCGACACTTTCGGTAGGATTTCATTGGGGAGCATCATGCGCGTTTGTCGTTAACATTGGCTCTCCTCTGCGATAAGCCCGTCATATGCAGAACGCTCGGATGCAGCCTCAAGTAACACGTACCAGAGCACCGTCTAACTAACCCCAAACACAACCACTTTTGTGGCGGTCAATCAGTAGCTACTATCCGATGCAGGACTCCAAAATGTGATAGCTTTGGCTAATCGATGTCCCTGGCATGACGTTTGAGACGATGGTCCTGTTTGATGGTTCGGCTGACTCTGAGGACATACGAAAGCTGGGTTGACGAGCGGTGCCAGTCGGACTGTGGATCATGTACAAGCAGCTGTAGACTCCGAGGGTGTGTAGATTCCACTGCTATGAAGTGGGAAGTCGAAAGCCGAAGTTGAACTTGCCAGCCTCGGCCAGGCGCCTATTCCCCTGAACCTTCCGGCAATTACCGCGTCGCTTCCCACGTGTTACCGAACGCCGAGCATGGTGGCCGTTACGATCAGGTCCAACATGTCTTTCCACTGCCCATTAGTTGGCTGCTTAGACTCTCCAAATCTCGACACAAGGATCGACAGTCGGCACAGATGGTTGGCTCAACCACAGATGGTTCAGATTTTCCCACGTGGCATGCCCCAGGCTCGCTTGTTGCAAAAATGGAACGTCCTAACCGCCATGCTCTGATCTCCCAGCAAGTCTGAACATGGCCTAGGGAGATCTCAGCTTCTGGTAAGTTTGTCAATTACACGACAATACCACGTTCATCTGCGCTGAACACACGCACTGTGAGGTGTCTGTCCCCACTGCCAGAAATTAGAATCTCCGATGGTTGTTCCCGCATCGCCAAACACGCCGCCATCTCCCCGTCTTGTTCCCCAAGCTTCCTGCGATCTGTCTCGGCGCACCATTCGCTGACATTGCCATGAACGAACGAGAACAAAAGACGAACGTGGCACAAGCGGCGAATCTTCCCCCGGGCCGCAGTCGAACAAAGGAGGCGATGGCCTCGATCACATCTCGATCATTCCCGCGGCGATCGTGCACCGCGACCGTGTTGTCGTTAGTAGTGACACCTTTGTGGCACCACAAACTCACACAGACCTTCCTCCCCCCCCTGTCGTGGAGTCGGTGGTTACAACCACTGTTCCCCCGCCGAGTACGATTGTGCTCTCGTCTGAGCCGGACGTCAACGGTGGCGTCCAGCTATCTGAGGTATGTAGCGCCCGGGCCTCACACCTTCGATGTGCGCGATACAGTATTTATATTAATGCTGACGCCGAGAGTCCGGGATGTTTCAGACGGCTTTATCAGCCCGAATAATACCGTACCGTGTCCCCGTCGGAACACGATTCTGGCCCCCACCACTTTCGAATGCCCTCACGGTGATACTCGACGGCCGCCGCCTCGCGCGGCGCGTCGATCGCAAATATGTAGTACTAGGATGTGATCCCGGTCGGTACTCTGGCTATTCCGGCATTCTGGACTGTGCTCCGAGTGGGAGATACTGACCTTCAAGCCTCAGGTCCGCGCTCAACGAGGTGGGCGTACTACGGATCCAAGTACGAGTACAACGCACACCCAAATGGGACGGGCCAAATAACGAATTCCGGCGCTATTACCGTTGGACGGTGGACGCCTTCCTGTGCTATGATGCGCGTGGGGGCCTGGGAGCGGCCTCCAAGTAGGAACCCACGCCGCCGATCCTTTCCGTGTCTACGTTTCACGTCGGTCGTCTGTTGTAACCTGTCTATTAGGTGGGTGCGACATCCTGTTGAAGAAGTTCCGGGATCCGCCGGGGGGTAAGTACACCGCCAGGTTGGGCCATTCGCGCTTTACCTCGCTGACTCTGACTCCACCGTCCCCGGGTGCAGGTGCATGTGAAAATAAGGCATTCAACACGCATCGTCATGCCCGAGACTTCCGGGGCGCGCGGGGTCCGTGTGAGACCGACCGCCGACTCTCCCAGTAGACCGCGAGCCAGTGCTAGAATCCATGACCTGGGGAGGGTCTTAGGATGGCCGAACGAAGTGAAGCATCCGCACTCACCGCAAGTGAGTCGGTCCATTCTTCACGGCGCCCTCATGTATGCGAAACTCGTCGAGGGGATCCAAGCAACAGTCAGCACGATCTGCGGTCTGATATGAATTTTTTCTTTTGCGTTGAAAAGTGGGGTGGAAACGACAGCGGAGAGCGTGCATGGTACGGACGTAGGATGCGCGTGTTGATATGTAGGGAACACCAGACTGACAACAACATAAAACAGAAAACAGAAAACAGACCCCACTGGCAGTGGGGGCGGATAACAGAGCGTAGGACAGCGAGAGCGACGACGACGTGCGACGAGCAGGAACGACAAACAAGCATGGACTAAAAACATAACGTCGGACGACTGACAACAGGAGCATAGCATGGACTCGGAGAGGCGAGGGGAGACGGGGAGAGACGGACACAATAAGACACATCCACGGCTAAAACGTACTAGTCCGGTGGTTACTGGCTACTGGTATGTATGTACTCTATAATTGCGGCCCTCGGGCCAGCATTAAGGCAAAGCATTAACCGACTCGGATCTGCACACCAATGGCAAACTAACAACCGTCCAGTGCAGAAGCCAGAAAACAGAAAACAGAAAACAGAAAACAGCGTCAAACCGACACCCAGTCCGAGTGACTCGTAATCCAGGCCCCACCGTACGACACCACCCCAAGCGCACGGACGGCGGCCGCAAATTGAAACCGTCTCACCCGTCCTCCGAGTCGTCCTCCAAGACCGTCCACCCCGGGTGCCCGTGCCCGTGCCCGTGCCCGTTCCCGTTCCCGTTCCCGTTCCCGTTCCCGTGCTCGCGCTCGCGCGGGTCCTGGAACGCAGGCCTCAGCCGCCCACCAGCGCCCCGCCCCGCCCCGCACCCGCACCCGGGCACCTCGCACTTTCCCTCCCTGCTCTCCCCTCCGCCGTCAGACGCCGCGGAGGAGGACGAGAGCCGGTGCGGCCGCGCGCGCGGCGAGGGGTACGGCCGCGGCCTGCGCGACTCGGGGGACGACTCCGCGCGGGGCCGTCGCCGCCTCTCCGACCCCGACCCCGACCCCGACCCCGACCCAGAACCAGACGCAGAAGACGCGCGCTCGCCGCGGACGTACGATTCCGGTGCGGTTGCGGTTGCGGTTGCGGTTGCGGTCGCCGTCAAGGGCGCCTGCTCGGCCTCGAGCTCGTCCTCGTCGTCGTACTCGTAGTCGTCCGCGGACCACGCGGGCGACGCGCGCTCCTCCCGGAGCTGGAGCTGGAGCTGCTGCTTCTCGGCGCCGGGGTGCGCCTGCGGGTGGTAGTACCCGTGCATGGGGTGCAGGCGCGCGGGCGAGGCCGGGCGGAAGGACGTCGCGGGGAGAGAGCGCGGCGTCGGCGGGAAGGGGGACGTGACCGCCGAGATGGGCGAGGGCAGGGGCGAGGGTGATGGGGACGGCACCGGGGACGGGGAATACGACGCAGAGCGCGAGGGGGAGCGCGAGCCGGATCCGTAGCTCGAGATGGGCGTCGATCCCGAGCGGCTGCCCGTTGCGTGCGATTGGGGCTGGGGGTGGCGCATTGGCATTGGGGCGAGGGCGGCGTTCGAGCTCTGCGGGGGTCCGTGCATGGGCACGGCGTACATCGGGATGGGTGCCTGCGCCATGGACATGCCCGGGGAAAGCTGGGACGGGGCGCGTGACATGCCTGCCGCACTCGTCGGAGGCTGGACCATGCGCGCGACGGCGTCGCGGCGGCGGGCGGTGAGGTGGTTCCTGTAGTGCCTGCGCATGTTCGAGTTCACATTGAACTTGCGGTTGCAGCCCGGGAACGCACACGTGAACGCTGCCGGACACCCAAACAAGCGTAATTGTACGTCAGTGTCCGCCGTGGAAGGAACGCCGGAGTTAGAGAAGGGATCTGCACGTACGTTTTGCGCCGGTATGGGTGTTCACATGGATCGCCAGGCTGCTCGGGCGGTTAAAGCGCTTGTTACAGTGCGGGCAGCAGTGCCTGCGCTCGCTGTCGTCCGCATTGGTCGTGTTCGCGTTCGTGGCTGGCTTGCCGCGCCCCGTTGCCGCGGACGGGGTTACGTCAGGTGCCTCAGGATACCGCGTCTTCCCGCGGACCGCAGATGCGCTAGAAGGGATTTGCGCGTGATACGCGAGGGGATATCTCACCGAGTGCGGATCGTGGAACGCCCCTCGGTTACGCGAATCTGGAGGTGCAGCAAGTCCGCTCTGCGGATGGGGATACGGCGACTGGTGGGGATTGGAGGCGTACGGCCACGGCCATGCGCTGGTGACTGCAGAGACAACCTCGTCCGCGGGGCTGCGGAGGTGACTTGAGTTTGAGTTCCTGCTTATGGAGCTGGCGGGGAGAGGAGGATGGGAAGGCCCGGCGGTCGCGGGTGCGGCCCAGCCCCGTGGCTGGTTGTGTTGGAGTGACGCAGGGGGGTGTGGCGGTGAGATTTGCGAGGAAGAAGAAGCCTGATTACAGCACCCCGACGTGCACGGGATCGGGGGTGGGTTGGAAGCCACGGGCGGTGGCGTGTGTGCCCGCACCGGGAGTAGGTGAGATCTGCCGGGCAGGACGGGGGATTGTCGCGGGAATGGGTGGGCTTCGAGCGGAGGGTTTGGACGAGACTGAGCGGGGACGGGCGGTGAGCGCGCGATCGACGGTGAAAGGTGGTGACAGGATGGGCTCACATATGCCGACAGAGGTTGGAATGAGGATGAAGGTTGGGTGTGTTGCGGTAATGAACCGCGGAAAAGATCCTCTGTGAAAGGAGTCAACACGTGCGCTGGAGAAGTCGAGTAGCGCACTCACCTGGGAACAGCTCGTTTAGGCTCGGCAGACCCTTCTCGTCAGACGCCGTCGAGGACTTGCGGGACATTGGCGGTGGGGAGCGCTTGGGCGCCATGGGAGGGTAGTATACGGAGGGAGGGGGACGATGTACGTGGATAAGCGAGGGCAGGCGGAGGAAGGGGAAGAGTATATATGCTTAGCCGGGGAGCGGCGGAGGGTCGCTCTGCGGAAACGGAAACGGACGCGAGGGGAGGGCGAAGGAGGGTATTATAGGGAGTCATACCCGGGGAGACGCCGCGAGCCTGAGCGCGAGGGACGCCGAGCTGGATATGGGCGATGGAAATGGAAAACGATTGTCTTGTTCGAGATCTTCCCTTCCCTGAATTGCCGTATTCCCTCGCGTCTGCCCGTGATCAGGCTCTGCGGAGGCACAGCTCCTCCATCCCGTCCCCATTCTCCCCCGGAGCAATCGCGGACGCGACTGACGCCCCGGCTTCTCCTCCTGCGCCCCCCTCCGGCCTTCGCCCACTCCTCGGCCTCCCCATTCCAACATCGCGCCCGGCCTGTCCAGCTCCCAGCGATCAATTCCGAATTCACTTCATTCGTTTTTAGAGTTTACGTGCATCCCACCTATCATCCACGTCCGATCCCTGGTTGCCCCACACGACACGCCTTACCTCTTTATTGTAATTTGCCTTCCGAGTGGCGCCGACCTGGATTCGCGCTCATCTGCCCCTGCCCTCGTCCCGCATATCGCGACGGCCAGCCCACACTCGTGCCAGCCGATCCGAATGTGGCCCCGGACCCTGCGATGGAAGAGCCCCGGCCTGGGGGTTTATCCACATCCATGGCCACAGATGAATGCATGGGGTGTCTTCGGTGGATTGGCTCGTCTCGAGTCGCGAAGCGATGCGCGCCCTCTTGCCGATATGTCGATGTGCGCTCCACCGTCGACCTCCCACGTCGGGCGTTGGTGGGTGGCAATCGGCACAAGGTCGAGGTCGGTGACAGTAATACGTACGAGTAGGTACCGTCCACCCTCGGCGACCTGACCCCATCATCGCTCGCCCTCTCCAGAATTGATCTGCGCTTCCCCCTTGTGCCGGGCTGCTCCTCCCGCATATGGCACATGGCCCATCGTCCGCCCGACGATCTGGCTCATGCCGATATCGACCATCGGGCGCCAGCCGCCCCTCAATCATATATATTGTGTATTTTACTTCCACTTCCATCCTATTACAGCCTATTAGCCATCCAGCTCAGGGCGACGGGCGACCTGCGTCTCAAATCTCGCGAGGGTGGCAAGGTGATGTGTTGGGAGTCCACATCCGGTGCTCCCCAGCGCGTCGCCGCCCAGCGCGATCACGCTACGAACCCCTCTGTCCCCGGCCGGTTCTTCGCGCGCGAATTTGACGATTCGCGTTCGCTCTGTGGTCGCGAGTGTGGGCCACGAAGATGGAATTCGAAGCCGCCAGCCTCGGAACGGCAACGCGAAGCACGCGTGAAGGCTGCGTCCTGGCGCTAACCACGACGATTCTCCCGATCGGAGGAGAGGAGGAGCAGAACGAGGCTCGCTGCAGCTTGCATTTGCGCGCGAACACCTGCCAATTGTGCCAACGTTCTACGGCCCCCGATGGGAAGCGTGGGACGCGAACGTTGACGACGACACGACACCGCAGGGATGCGAAACGTCAACAACATCAATACCTTGACCATACCAGCACTAGCATTTCTGCAAGAACCGCACGTCCGAGCACCCGCTCAGAATCTGCGCCGCCGTTGTCTTATTGGGTTCCTGCCGTCAGCGAGCTGCCGCGCGGCCGATCGTTTCCTGGATCCGCAAGCGGCGCGCGTTCCCAGCGGCGTCGTTTCACCACTTCGTGCATTTGTCGCCGCGATCGCTACGAGGGGAGGGGCGGAGGGCGGAGAGGGGAACACGGTGGGAGCGCATCAGCAGCACACGACCTGGGAGCTCCGCGTCGCTCGCGCACGCGCAGGTGCATACCTGCCACCGCCAAGGCCACGGCACTGGCAGTTGTCAACCATCGTCCCTCTCGTGCACCGCATCGCGTCACACCTGCCAGGAAAATACAAGAACCGGTCGTTGTGCAATGTGCGCGCACCACATCACATCGCGCCGCGGTCCGCGCTGTCCCGGAGGGTTACGTTCCTCGCCATCATAACTTACTGATCTAGCAGAGAACTGGGTTAACGTTCGCGTTCCGGCCACGCTCCCAGCGCGGCTGCTCTAAGCAAGATCTGCACCTACCGCAGCCGCCGCCCCATCCCAAACTGGCAGCTTTGCCAGCATGGAGGGGGGGGGGGGGGGGGATCGCGCCCGCGCTGCGTCCGCCTGATCATGCGGCCTTTCGACTCGCGTTCGCGCGCGGCGGTCCGCGGCGTGCACACAGACGCAGGTGGGCTACGTACTTCCCCACCGGCGTGCGATGGAAAGCGTCGACGGGACACGATGCACGTTCCAGGCGCAGACGGAAGCGCAGCGCGGACTGGTACTGGATGCACAGTGAGCACGCTAGAGCCGCGCGCGCGCGCCCCGCGTCGACCACGGTCGCGAGGAGAAGCGCTGTCCATGTCCAGGCTGCAGACGGGAGGTGGGTACGCGATACGGGATACGGGAGGGTGCGTATTCGCGGGAGGAAGCTGGGAAGGTTCGAGATGTGCACGGGAGCTGGACGAGGTCACCGAGGGAACGCGGGGCGGGCGCGAGCCGGGGACGAAAGGTTCGAGGGGACGCGCGGGAGCTCCCGCGCGGCCTGCACAATTCATTCCCGCACGCCCATGCAGGGAGGAGGGGCCCGGCGCGAGAGGGCTGCTGGGGCGAGGGCAGATCATGCCGAGGCCCAGCTCCTCCCCTTCTTTTCAGGTCCACTGGAGGGAATGCCGCGTACGAACGTGGCCGCCGGGGCGTACTCAGATACCCTGATAGAGCTGGGGGCACGCCGCGTGTCTGTGCGCGTGCCAACTGCAAGCGGAAGTGGGTGAGAAGTGGGTTGGGCGTGGACGAGGATTGTCGCTGATCGTCATCGTCATCGGCGTGCGGGAGTACTATACGTACTTATGTAACTTACACGCAAGCTCAGCCCCGCGCGCGATCGGGCCACGCGCTGGGGATCCTCGTCTGCTTCTCCCGCTCTGTCCACGGAGGACCAGCTGACCTCCAGCTCTGCAGTCTCGTCATCCGTCCGGTGAGTGTCCATCACCCTCGCACGGCCTGCCTGCGTCCGAATCTCATCCTCCGACGCCTTGTGCCCTGCCTGCAGGAGGAGCATTCAAATTCCCGGGCCTGATCCTCCCAGCGCTATCGCTATCGTATACACACGCCGTTTATAGCTCCCCAATCGTGCGCAGTGCACACCCCGATTTCATCCCCCTCGGGCCGCCCCATTCACTCATTCAATATCCTACATCCTACATCCTATCGCGATATCGATACACGATACACGCCGCCCAAACGAACGCGGGCTCGGGCTTCCCCAACCTGCCACCCGCGCGCGCAGGCGCAGAAGCCCCCCCCCTCTATAACAAGTAGCCGCGCCCCGTCCGCCACCGCCAAAAGCGAACGGGAAACCCACCACGGCCGGCAATAGTTCGCAATCGCAACCTGAATGCAACTGTCGCCGACCATCACCGTGCAGCCGCCGTCATGACCGCTCTCAGGACGGTCACGGTGCTACTTACTCGCGCCTGAGTCCCACACCGACTTGCCCGCCGGCCCGCGTCGGACGAGTGGAGGACTAGGGTGGTTTGGAATGCACGATGATCGCGCACGAGCATTTTTTTATTTTACAGTCTATGTAAGCTTAAGTATTAAGTAAGGCCAAGGACCGGGAGCAGAATGACGACGGCACGCATGGAAAAGTGACCGCTGGCATCATGCATGTCGACGGATGGCACGGCCAGCCAGGCTCCAGAGTCCAGGGCAGCCGTTCCTGGCGCGTTCAAACGTTCACGGTTAATATGTAGCTGTAGCTGTAGCTTGAGCTGCGAGTCTCGACCAAGGCTCTCTCATACACCACACACCGGGGTATGCCACATATGTATGATACCGGTCCGGCCAGTCGCCCTCAGGTCGACTGGCAGACTGACAGGCGATCGACACGCGCGATAAAGAGAGCAGGGGTTCTGAGACTGATCAGAGCCCCGCGCGCGAGGCACGCTGCACGCTGCACGCTGCCGGCAACCTATGGGGGCACGGTACGGCACGGAGATCCTGTCCTGTGGCGCGCGCAAGGAGGGAAATCCGACTCCCTTGTTCGGGAGGACGTACGTAAGTACATACCATACAGTACTTGCGCGCGCGCAGGCGGCGGTGGCGCGCCTCCGAAGCAACAATCTGCCGCCGACTCGGAGAAGGGCCAGCCATGCTGGGGACCTTGGACTCTCGGCGTATCATGTAGATCGGGGGCGTGGGGCGTGGGGCATGCGTGCGGACGATACAGTATTAGTGGGGGGAGGAAGGGGGAGGGGGAGGGGGGGGCCAGAAGCCGATACTTATCCGATCGCGGACGGGACGAAGTTGAAGAAATTAATGAAGAGCGAAGAACGGGGCCAGGGGCCAGAGGCCAGCTGAGGCCTGAAGAACAGGCGATCCCCTCGCACGATGAGGATGCACCGCAGCGAGTCGGCGATACTAGGGTGCCTTGTCGAGAATCACGAATTCCCCGGATCTGCGCCCGGCGTTTGGCCATGTCATACCCTGTACGGTGCTTAGGTCCTGTACAGTACGTAGGCACGCATACGTACGCGGGTTGCGCAAGGATCTCCGGCGGCGGATGCGCGCGACCGTGGAGGATCCGGAGGGGAAGAAAGGAGAAACGAAGAAGAAGAAGAAGAACGCACAAAAAAGGAAAAGAAGGATTCGCAGCAGCACTCGCCAGGAACGGCAACGGCAACCTATCTGCGTGCGCGCGTGTGCGCCCTAACGGCCTCACGCGGGCGAACGCGCGAGATAGGCAGCGAGCGAGCGGGCGAGCGAGAGGGCGGATGCGCGCGCGCGCTGCGAGCCGAGGGATTAATAGCGGGCGGAGTGGCGCCACATCCATGGCGTCGAGGCCTCGGACCGAGAGAGAGAGAGAGAGAGAGAGAGAGAGAGAGAGAGAGGGGCAGTGATAATGCCGATCACGACCCGCGCATCCCAGCCGGCGCGCGGATGGGGGCTGGGAACGGCCGGCTGAAGGAACGGATACGCGCGAGGCGAGAGGCGAGAGGCGAGGAGCCAGTGGCAGGGAACGTCGGGCATGTCGATGAAGGGAAGGATTTACAGGGGCCTGCGCCCTGGCGCGCAGGATCGCTTGCTCGATGTGCCCGTCGTGGGCCTGGCCTCTGGGTGGGGTGTAAGTTAGCGCCGTGAGGGCGTGGGGCTGGGGGAGTTGGTACATAAGTTACGTAGCCGGACCCGGGCGGCCGCGGCCGGTGGGGAGGTTTCCTACTTATGATAATTGGAGAAGACCTTCGTGGGCTCGCCGCGGCCCGGATGCGGGTGCGGGTGCGGATCCTGGTATCGACTCTCGAGTGGACTCGCGGGGCGGACGATGTCGATGAGCGTGAGTCATGGATGCCGTGTATCTGGACTTTGGATCGTGGTGGGCCTGGATCCAATGCTTCGTAGGCTGATAATAATTGCAGGGGCCCAGATTGGCGGGCACGGTGGAGTCGTGGACGTCGATGAACCTGCGACTGAGGCCGATGAGCAAGTGCGAGCTTAGAACTCCATAGTGCTTCCGCGCGCAGATCGTCATCTGCGCGCCACGTACGTAGATATGTGCCGCAGCAGTATCAACGCCGCTCCCAGCCTCCGCATTCCGAGGTTCATTTCTCCGTTGTCTGTTTCCGTCTCCTCAAGGCTTGTGTTCTCTGTATCTTCTGCGGCCGTGTGCGTATCCCGGAGCCTGAGAAGCGACGCCGGCGAACTGCACGTCATAGTCCAGAAGCCCGTTCGTATCCGCGTCCGCGTCCATATCCGTATCCGTGTCCGTGTCCGTGTTCATCTCGGGGCAGGGGCGTGGAGCTCGGGGAAGGCCAGGCCCGTAAGAAGAGCGGTAACCCGCGAATCGCATGCGCACGATGGCAGAATCCTGTACTCGCGTCCGTACCCGTATACGGAATATCGCAGAACCCGTCGCGGTCCCCACTCCCACCCACATGTACAGAGGCGCCAGGCCCGGGGCGAGAAGGTGACCGGTCGCCGCCAAAATATATACTACGCACGATCATCTCGCATGAGACGAGGAGGCGGACGCTACGGGGGCGGGGACGTGCATAGTCTCTGTTCCTAGTTCTGCTCTGGGGGCTTCTGCGCGCGAGCCACGATCGCCGCAGCTAGAGCGGCGCGCGCTCGCGATCCCAGTCCTAATAGAACACGCTAGTACTCGCACCGTCAGCTTGAAGGCTGAGCCCAGGAAGCCCGAGGGGGTAGTAGGGGACCTGACCTGGTCTTGAAGTTGTTCAACGGGTTCCCACCGGGTGCGGAAGGAGGAGAAGATGCTGTGCGCGGCTTCTTCGTCTTCCTGAAGACGGTCGGATGGATGGATGGATGGATGGATGGGCGGGCGGATAGATGGATGGATGGACGGGCGGATGGGCGGGTGGGTGAGCGGCGGCGCGAGGAGGCGAGGAGAAGCGCGGGGGTCGCCGCGCGCGCGTGCGGATGGAGCTGGCCGAATTCGTGTGGAGAGAGGGAACTTGGCCCCGTTCTGTTCTGGATGTGTTCATGGTGCGATCCCGGGGTGGCAGGTTGCAGCTGAAGTTGAAGTCGTCGTGGTCGGATGGTGGGTTTAGTGGGCTAATCGTCCCACGGGGCAGCAGCAGGCGCAGACGATCGTGGACACCGTCACAGTTCGCCGCGAGTGCGGAATGGGAAGTCACGCTAGCTTGCGCGAGGGCGAGCGGGGACGGTGGCGGTGGCGGCGCGCACAGGCGGGGGATGTGCGGGGTTCTCTCCGTCGACGTCGGTGGAATGCCTCGATCGGGAGTGAATCCGCGTCGGGCGTCGTGTGGCTGGCGAACGAGCGAGTAAGCGAGCGAGCGACTGTCAGGGGATCGCAGAGTATGGCGACGATCGTCACGATGGACACGACGTTCGGTCGATCCTCGCGCGTAGGCACGGGAACAAGGTATGGATGACCAAGCGGGCTTGTTCGTGGACAGGCGGGACGGCGCGGCGATTCAGGCGCGAGATGCAATTGGTGGGCAAGTCGCCGCGGGGATGTTCAGCGGAGCTGAGTTGGGATGAAGCGGGCGATGCGTCATTGGGAGCTGCCTGAGTTACTTAGTAGGGTTTGCATGCAGCCGACTGACGATATCGTGGACGCGTCCTCCCACGAGCTGCCTCCACTGAAGGATCACCTGACGGGCGCAGTCTGTGGACTGCTCCCTCGCTGGCTCGCGACGCATGCGGTGGGTGTAATTGTAACACGTTGATAGTGAATGGGGCGGGTGAGTTTCTAGAGCGAAGACTGTCGGTTCTTGCTTCGCCTCCGGTGGTCGGACCGTCCTGGATCACAGGCAGCGAGCCCTTGGAAGCAAGGGAGCCGAATGGTAGCTGTGGCAATGAATCCTTAGAAGATCCTGTCATGGAAGTGGAGAGATAAATGCCTCATAGCGATACAGCATCAATACCACCACCGTTGACGACGTGGAGCCAGGGCTGTCTGGAATGCAGGGGTGAATAGAATATAGAATCATGAAACCTTTGATACGAAAACCTGGACGCCAGACATGAGTGTGCACATGTGCAGGACATTCCGCAGCGACACTGACCCGTCAAGGAACAGACATCGGTGCCGTCACTGGTATTGGGGGTACTGATTGCGATGGGGGTCGTATTCGTATTCAACGGGGGCAACTTGAACCCGCTCTTCACGTTCACGGATTCAATGATGGGAAATGGGAGGCGGCATGGATTCGGCAAGTCGAAGCCAGACAAGTATCACGAATTAATGAAGGCCTCGCCACCCACGTCTGTCACGCCAATCCTTCCCGCGGTCCATGGGCCTTGCGGAGGGCTGTCAAAGGAAGTTGAATGAACACAGCGATTGCGGGCCGCCCCTGTCCCGGATGACCCAAGATAGTGTCAGTTGGCGGGCGCGATCCTGGACGTGCTGACGTCGCTAGCCGTATCTGTCCCTGAGCCTCTTTGAACGGTGACTGGTGATCATTCACACCATGGAGTCGTAGGGTCAGGACAGGGTCAGGACAACAAAGGACGTGGCGGGAGGCCGGCGATGCCGAGCGAGTAGCGCCGAATTACCGCCCCAAGCGCGGATGGCAACAGGTGACTGGGTGGATTGTGGCCGAGACTGTACGCGCACAATTGGATGCCAGCGGCGTGCTATGACATAGGTGCAGGGGAAGCGAACTGTCGCGGTTGCGATCGCTGTCGAGCATGCATATGATCCAGCCCGACGTCGTGCGAGTAGCGTCATGAAAAAAGTAGAAGGTTTGGGTGCCAGTTACCGGTCAGGTGGGCGACGAAAGCCGGCCTGGAGGATGTCCAGGCGATCCACAGACTCCGTTGGGTCGGCGAGGCGAGCATCGACGCGCTTGATTGGCAGCACTCGTGGAGAGGCAATTCCATGGCTGGGGTTGGTCGATGGTATGGAGGTGGATGACCGCCGCCGCCACCTATCGAAATCCGCAGCCGAGCCACCCCAAGGCGACGACGGTCATCACACAGGTGTGCGAACGGAGATGAGACAGGGAAGAGGAGGACCGAAGTGCAGGGTGATGGCGGGAGAACCTTCCGGTTTACCTGGACGGGCATTCGCATGCGATCGCACTGGTGATGATAGTGGCGATGGGGAGAGAAGTGCGCATATGGCGTCACTAGGGCGTCACGGAGACGAAGAGACGAGGGGCAGGTGTGAGGCGAGGTGGGATTAATGGGGCTCTTGTCAGTGGGGCGCCAGCTGGTGGATGGTGGCGGGGGACGAGTGGGAACGGGGGCGCTGATGGCGGGATCCAGCGGGATCCGCGCTCGGCACGGCATTCCAATGAGTAGCCGGGCGTTCCTGGTAATCTTGATTCATACGTAAACGGCGCCCAGCGCTACTTACAGGACTGCGCGGGCCCTCAGGCAACAGGCCTCAGGCTCGTCTCTGACCCAGCGAACCTTCCCCCGGCACTGTCTCTTGCTCAGGCTTAGACTGAAGCTCATTCCCCCGCCAGCATTCCCCACCGAGCCTCCTTCTGTTGCGTTGGGCCCCTCATACCGCCGTCTTCGTACTCCCCATTGCCCAGTCAGGATCTGCGACGATTTACCTTGCCCGTCGGCGCTATTACTACCGGCTTCTCGTCCACCTCAACGCATCCATGCGGCCTACACTCCCACCGGTGCGCTTGGGGAATCGCCGATCACAACGCGCACGCCCACCGTAGGCGCCATTCCACCGTGAGGCCGGAAAGCAACCTGCATTTCGCGAAGCTGCGGCATCTTCGTCCAGCCCACAGTAGTATTCACCGGCCTCGATCGACGTCTGACCGCCTTCCCCCGGGGCGGAGGAGCGACGCGCCGTAGAAGCCTTCCCGTGAGTATCTCGCTTACTACTCGACGCGCCCGTCGTATTCAGACCGTCTTCTTTGTGGGCGGTAGGGGATCCAATGTATGCGCACTGCGGCGACTCGATAACTCCGATGGTCTCGTGTTCGTTGCGCAATCAGGCTGCCTGCTTCCTCAAGGCGGCGACAAATCGTCTCGCCCTCGCCAGCGTACGTTATCGTGGTCCGACCGGCGGAGATGCTTGGTGAGCAGCAGGTCAGCCGGCTGAGCGTGAAACGAACATGCCTGACTTCTCCGTCCTCGTGTGCACCCAGGGCCGTGGATTCTGCCGCCGACTGTGGCGGCATCGTTCTAGAGTTTCCGCGCTCTGCGCCACGGTGTGATCGTCGGTTTGGGGCGCATTGGAAATGTCGTATGTTCTGGTGTTGTCTCGGTGAGAATCCATCGAATCGATGACGCTCAGCCTCCTGCTAACTGGTTTTGCGCTAGCCATCGTTTTCGTGCAGCGGTGTCGATTGCGCCTTGCCGGGGTAGCCGAGTCGCCGACTGGCCAGTGGTGCTACCGCTGCGTGTGGCGTTACTCATATATGCATTTTATGGACTAGGGAATTTTAGCCAGTTGTGTCCGTACGTCGTCTCCATTTTCAACCCAACAGATTGTGCACTTCCCACGTTCGGTACGACTGGACATGTGGAGTCGATTGGTGAAAGCACAGAATGTCTTGGCTGTGAGTGGACGGTTTTCGTCTCTGGTGCTGCTACTTACGGTCTATGTTCGGTCATGGCTCATTCACGGGGGATTTTGGCATTTTACATAGATATCACACCGCGCCCCCTTGGTTTAATGGACATATTACTTGACGTAATGGATCTCTAACCTGTGAGTGGACAGGCTTCGTCCTTAGCGCTACTCCTCACGATATCTTTCATCGGCGTTCCCGATTTTTTTTCACAACCCAAAAACCATCGGTGGTACCGTGCGTAACATTCATTGGACTGGGCGACAGGCAGATGAAGACTTGCCGTGTGTTTCGGACTCTCAGCGGACGTCGTCGACAGGATCCGCTTCGGCGTTCGGATGAACTTCGAGACCCCCTAATCACTGGACTCGTAGACGCGTATAGAATCATCCTGGTACCTGAATGTATGCAGTCGGTGCGTGATCTTCATGTGCAAAGGGCCGACGCAAGGCTGAGAATTTTGTACCCACTGCTACCAGTCTCTCGCCGAGCTCTGGAAATGCGTCCGTTCCATCAAGTAACACCCGCCTCTGAACCGGTCAAAACCACCGTCGGTCGTCACCACGGGCCTATGCTGATCGACACTGTCATTGCCGCACCCTGTACGGATCGCGGGGGATTTTTCCAGTGAGCGGCTGACCGCTATTCCCGACTGACGCCCGCTGACCTGACAAGTAGGCGGACTGCCACTATGCCCCCCCGTACCCATGCCTCCCGTATTCTATGCGTTCCCCCCCCCTCGAGTCCGCCACCGCGCCACGTCGACGCGGGCTGCGCCGCTCCTCGCTCCTCTACTGCAGCCAACCGGTCAACGGCATCAGTTTCAAATGGATTGGTGGCCGCCTTGGAGACGAGGTCGCTGTAGTATGTGAAGGGCGGATGTACGTCTCACCCATCGTGTACTGGTGGATCGTCCTTGTTTCTCTTCCCATCCACCGCCATCCCACTCCATCCAAGGACCGCGGAAGACGCGACGGCGTGCAGCGCCCTCGCCGGACAGCCCGCCATCAGCATCAACAGCATCGTCTTCTCTATCTCCCCCATCGACATCGACGTCTGCAGCTGTGTCTACGTAGATCTGCATCGACCCGGATACGAAAATCCACATCCGCGTCTCGTCAAGAGCCTGTTCTCAGATCCGATAAGCACCCAGGCCAACATGCAGCGTTCTCGTTCTCGTCCGGGATCCTCGCCTTCTCCTGCAGCGTCGTGCAGCCGCCTCCCCCCTGGTTCTCCGCGACCCTGAAAGCCATGCCGCCCCCTGCAGGGAGATGGGAGAGATGGGAGTCCTTGGTCGTGCGGGATGCGCTCGTGTCCCTCCCTCCCGCCCGTCTGCCAGTGTGGACGCTCGCCTGCGCGCGGGGGTCGCGCTCCGACCGTCTCGGGGAGGGAGGGAGGGGGCGGGGTTGGAGGGTTGCGTTGTCGACGTCGACGGCCGCACAGCGAAATCACCCCACATCCCGCCGTCCCAGCCACGATCCGACACACGCGCGATCGCGCTGTCTCTTCGGTGCTGGCGGGTACGGTAGGCCGGGGGCGCTGGCGGGGGCGGAGAGACGTCGGGCGAGGCGCGTTCTGCGGGCGCGTGCGTGCGTGCCTACGTGTGCATGTGTAGGTGCGTAGGCTCGCTTCTAGTATCCTCGTTTCGCGCCGTGATAGACCGAAGCCTGACCTTGACCGCGACTGCGGGTTCGTTGGGCAGGTGGTTGCTGGAGCCCGGCCGCAAGCCTCCGCGAGTCCCGCGGGTGGTCGTTGTGCGTGCGAGTGCCACCTTCCTTCGCCCCCGACCCCGACCCCATCACCACCTGTCGCGCCGCGGTAGTCGTGGCGTGCTGGCATACGAGACGTGCATTTGACGGCGGGCTTCCCATGGAGCTCTTCGTCGCCGCGTCTCAACCCCGATTAGTCGGTTCCATGCAATCCGTTCTCCGTTCCCCGATTCTCCCCTACCGACGTTACTCGATGGACGGCGTGGGCCCCTCCTTGCCGTCCTGCCAGTGACCTGTTGCAGTGCTGGTCGTCTGGTGCGGCTGCTCGGTCCCGCAGAGGGGCCCCGGCCCGTTCTGCCCACCAGTCGCGGTTGGGAGATCGGGCAGAAGGTGGATGAAGCTCCGAGCGAGGCGCCGCGCATTCCGAGTCCGTGGTCCAGCATGGCGTATACGTATACCGTGTGTGCTCAGGTTCGGATTCGACTCCCCTACCGGTGTTGTCACCGTCCGCGCTCAGGGTGTTCCTCAGCCATACGAGCTCGAGCTTCTGGGTCGGGGGTGGGGGGGGGGACATGTAGAAACCGAGTGCGTGCGCTGCTGGAACTATGTGGTTGGGAAGTTGGCTAACTGCTTTGAAATTTGCCAGGCGTGGCGTCGGCTGAGGTCGACGGTACACAGCTTGGAGGCGATGGGTTTGGGATGGTGGGGCAGGTATGCAGGTATGCCATAGGCTAGTTCAACCTGCGTGATTGCCGTTGGATGTGCATGTCGAACACGTCGACGATGGTGTTGTTTGGACTCGGGGGTTGCGGTGAGTGGAGCGCTTAGACTTGCGTCCTTGTAGCGGCGTCGCTCAACAACGCTAACCAAAATCGAACTTGTTCTAGTTTGTGCTGCACTGCGTCTGCATGCATTCCTGAGAAGTTATCCCTTTCGTACTCAAAATATTTCCTGTGGGGTACACGACGACATATAGCAACAAGGGATATTTCTCGGAAACCTGCTCGGACTTGGTCAAAAATTCGGCCTTTCGAGGGTAGGCTATGTAAGCCTGCCTGCACAATCATCGGCTCGCGGGGATCGCAGGCAAGTGTGGCCGGCCGACCACAGTGCGCTAGCTGACTCACCGCTTCCTTATCTTCGTCATTCAGGAT
Source organism: Polyporus tsugae (assembly GCA_024305745.1). Classification (NCBI taxonomy): domain Eukaryota; kingdom Fungi; phylum Basidiomycota; class Agaricomycetes; order Polyporales; family Polyporaceae; genus Polyporus; species Polyporus tsugae. The sequence continues at coordinate 113,099 of JAHRBS010000010.1, read as the reverse complement.
AACCTCAGTTCCCGGCGGTTCTAATTACTGTCTACACGTATATCTCCACTCCGCCATGGTAAATGTGGAAATGGAGTCCCAGAGGTTTATACATCCCTGGAATGGGATGCTCGACGGCCCTCCGAATCGGTAAGCACACCTCTTAGCCCCCGCGAACCCTTGTTAACCGCATGCTCGTTTCTTCTTGTTATTCACATGTTCCTCTTCCCAATGACATGTTTCATTATGTGATATCCTTCGCAGGATCGAATGACGTATCGCGGGCCAGCTATTGGTGAGTCCTCAGTGTGTTTTTGGAGTGGGTCCCCGGAGTCCCGTTGTTCCGTCTACGTGTGCAAGGTCTCTGACATAACATATCCTCAGGCACTCCCGGACGTTCCCCGAACCCTGGAAGTTGTGCATGTTATGTCTTTCGCTTCCCATGGTGTTACTGTGCCTGGGCATCACGCTCTGGAACTTCATCGGAGGCAAAAGTGCCCGCGAAGAATACAGACTATGCATGTGCTTCACGCCCTATGGTTTCGGTGCAGACTATGGCTGACATACGTGTGTGTCATCTACAGTCTAGATCTCGCCCCATGACAGCCTGTGCTCGAAGATGGTCTCGAGTCTCGACAACCCGCACTGCCCCGGCACGGCAGAGGTCGCTTTGGGGCCCTTTCTGACCACCCGTCTTCACACCGCTTCTACGCCTCATGCAACAGTGCATGCCTTCGGGAGGTTTACGACATCAGGGTATGGTCTATTTTCGGATCGTCCGTCCCTACGTTGTCGCCGTTCGCTCCTTTGTCGCAATCGTATGGCTTGAGAACCATCTCATGGCGGACAGAATTGCGCAAGAAGCACGCATTCGAGCCCGTACGCAGGACGCACCCTAGTCCTGTCTGGAGTCTGTCGTTGCCGACAGCCCGCGGGCGGTTGGTATTGTACGCGGCGGTGTTGAGTCTTCTTCGAAAACCTGGTCTATATGGCTGGGGCGGTGGTGTGGAGCTCGAGCTGGCGTCTATGCGCAAGCACTGCCGTGCTTGTTCCCATGACCATCCGTCAGGCTGGCATGGGGAACGGTGCGAAAGCGCAAGCTACTTATGACATACACGTGTCATGCTTTCCGTGTTCAACGCCTCCAAGGGGTGGGGCGCCCAACCGTTCCGTATGCAGCTCGCATCATGTGAAACAAGGTGGAGCGGCCATTTTGGGTGTCTCCAACATTGCCGCTTACAGTTGTCTGATACAGTGCGAGATGTGGGACGTCGGGATGGTCCGTTGGAGCGGTGGTTGCAGGAGCGCAGTGAGTAACGTTATTGGGTATTTTCTGGGATAGCCAGCTTATGGATTCGTTTGCGGCTCCGCAGGCCGACATGGGACCGGCGAAACAATCCGCAGAAACGCGAGCAGAAGTCTGACGAGATGAAATGGAAATCCGGCCACGACGTTAGGCACGCCAGCCGATACACCTCATTCCGGGATATGTCTCGCTTCGCTTCCAAGTCGCACTGTTGGGCGCCGATTCCCCATCCAACTTCGGAACGACCGGGTAAGATAAGTCTAATAATTCCCGTTCAGCGCACTGAGATGTGTCTTGAAACGTCAAGGAACGAGGAGTACTGTAGTGGAGGAAACGGTCTAACATATACCACCTCTGGACTAATGTTGGAGGGGACTGAGCGCCTGACTGAGGGCTGGCTGTATCGGCGCCTTACCCCAGCACATCGGAGGCGCCTTCGGCCCTTCGCTGCCTTCATCGCAAAATGTCGCGGTACCCAAAAGATCACCATGTAGAGGAGATACTCGGCCTCCGCACCTCCCACCTATCCCTTTGTTGCGTGCGCCACGATCGCGCACATCTGCCTACCCGAGGTCAGTGACCAAAGGCACGAGCGTTTGGGTATGTCCGTCACGATTACATCGCGCCTTGGCTGAATATTGGTACATGATCTCAGGCTCGACGATGACCGTACGAATCTAGGGGAGGGGCATTCACCACGACTTGGGCTCGGACGAGGCGGCCTTGCATGAATACGAGCGCCACCACATGGCCGTGCTTGGCCACAAATCGCGAACTTGAAGCGTACTGGAGGGCCGAGAGGTTCACGGTGCTCAAGCTCTGCGGAGGCACAGCTCCTCCATTGCGTCCCCATCTCCCCGGACCCATCGTGGACGCGACCGGCCCCCCGGCTTCTCCTCCTGCGCGCCCTCCGGCCATCGTCCACTCCTCGGCCTCCCCATTCCAACATCGCGACCTGTCCAGTTCCAAGCGATCAACCAAATTCAATTCATTCGTTTTTAGAGTTCACGTGCATCCCACCTATCATCCACGTCCGATCCCTGGTTGCCCCACACGAAACTCGCCGCCCGAGCGACGCTGACCTGGATTCGCGCTGATCTGCGCTTGTCCCGCATATCATGACGGCCAGTAAATACTCGTGCCGAGTCATCCGAATGTGGTATGGGACCCTGGAAATGGGAGAACGGCGGCCTGGGGCTTTATCCGCAAACACGGATGGGCGGGAGACATCTTCGACAGACTGGTCGCCTCGGCGCGAGGCGATGCGCGCCCTCTCGTCAACCTCCCATGTCGGGCGTTGTCGGGTGGCTTGCGCCCACGGAAATACAAGGACGCCTCGAGTCGGATATGCGCGCACCATGCCCATGCCCATCACCGCACCATACCACGACGGTCCGCGCTGTCCTGGAGGGCTACATTCCTCGCGATCGTGCCTAGAAGTGGACTGGGTTCCCGAATCCGGCCACGATCGCAGGGCGGCTGCTCCAAGCAAAACCGGCACCTACCGCAGCACCCTCCATACACATTGGACTGGGAGCCCTGCTAGCAGGGTGGGGGCGGATCGCGCCCGCGCTGCCTCCCTCTGGTCATGCGGCCTCACGACCAGTTTTCCCGTTGGCCCGCGGCGGGCCGTGGCATGCACACTTTCCCACTGGCGTGCGATGGGATGGGTCATTGGGCACGTCCAGACCCCAGGCGTAAGCACGGACACGCTTGAGCCCGTCGAGCACATTCGCGAAGAGAACCGGTCGAGGTGCGGCCGCCGGGAGGATGCTCCCAAGAGGATGCTAGGAAGATTCAGGATAGCAACATCACGGAGGGATCCCAGCGTGGCCGTGAGCCGGGGATGAAAGGTTCGAGGAGACACGCCGACGTTCCCGTACGTCCTGGGCTGTTGTCGTGTACACCCACGCAAGCAAGAGGAGCCTGGCGCGAGATGGTCACTGGGGCCAGGGCAGATCACTCCTCGGCTCAGCTCATCGCCTTCTCCATCCCGAGGATTCAAGTTCACTGGACGGCGTACGCTGGCGGGAACGCCGGGCACGGATATGGCCAGCGAGGCGTACTCGGATATCCAGATGGCGTGCCGCGTGTGCGTGCGCGTGCCAATTGCAAGCGGACGTGAGTGAGAACTGGGTTGGGCGAGGATTGTCGCTGATCTCTCGTCGTCAGCACGCGCGCGTACGTACACGCACTCCCAGTCCCGCCCGCGATCGGGCCACGCGCTGAGGATCTTCGTCTGCTTCTTCCGTTCGGTCCACGGAGGACCAGATATGAAGCTCTTGAGATGTCGCGTCGTCCACTTCTAGTTCAGTCAGTACCCACCGACTCCACGTTCGCCAGCTTGCCTGCCTCCGAATCCCTTTCCCCGACCTCTTGTGCCCTGAATACAGTCGCAATCCTGGACCTGATCTTCTGTGTAGCTTGGGGCTACTATCGCTATTGAATACGCCGTTTATAGCTTCCTGTGATGCACTTTGTTCATTCATTCATTTGTCGTAACTCGTCGATCTCTCTTCTCATGATCGGCCGCCCCCATTCAACATTTGATGTTTGTTCAGCACGGGCCAATCGCGACGGCGCTGAAACGCGGATTCGGACTCGGACTTCCCCCGGCCGCCCGCGCGCGGAGGTACAGAAACCCTGCGCATGAGCCTATGCTGCCCTGCGCGCGATAGCGTCAGTCAGATGCTCTGTCCGCCATCGCTAACGAACGGGAACAGAAGATGGCCATGGCCCACTGGCACGACATTCCAATAACTTACTATCGCCACTGGTATCGCGCAGCTACCGACCGCTCTCAGGACGGTGCTCGCGTCTCGCACACCCACTTGCCCGCCGTGGTCCGGCCGAGTCGGCGTCGGACGAGGGGAATTTTATACTTTGAGTTTGGGTATACCGCAGTCCGGAGACGGGATTTGGAATATCCGCATTGGAATGCACAGCGATCATGCACATTGCGTACTGCACAATACATATATCACCACAAGTGGAACGGCAGCCGAATGAAAGCCGCTGGCGTCCCGAGTACGGATGCACCAACTGGCGGCGATTCCTTCCTCCGGACGCGTTGGTTAAATATCTATATCTTGCGCCGCTGTCGACCAGCATCATCTACATGTGTACAATCATACCGGCGGCTCGGTCAGCCTCAGCCTCAGCCTCAGCCTCAGGTCGCCAGGGAATCACCCCTCAAGTACTGCACGCGATCGAGGGCAGTTTCTGAGCGGCCGCGCGGGGCACGTTGCGGCCAACTTATGGGGATGGATGGTAGGGAGATCCTGCCGTACGGGTCGAGCAAGGAGGTAATCAGCACGCTTGTTCGGGAGCCTGAGGTACGCGAGGACGCACGTACTATTGTATCATTGTACGCAGGTGCGCGTACAGGCGGAGGACGCCCATAGCTGAGAAGGGCCAAGTGCCGGAGTGGCATGTACAGTATACTGTATCAAGGGCGCGGCGCGGGGGTTGCGTGCGGACTACATTCAAACGGGGCGCGAGATGCAATGTCTGATCGCGGATGGTATGGAAATATAATGAAGCCGGGAGACGGGTCTGAGCCTGACGGAGAGAGTAATCCCCTCGCGCGGTCGCCGGTGAGCATGCACGGGTAAGTCGCGAGCGCAGCGAGCGAGGAACGACGATAATGCTGACCGCGACCAGCGCATCCCTGCCAACGCGCTGATGGGGAACGGAAACGGCTTGAAGCTAGAGGCACGAGTATGCATGAGAAATAGGCGTGAGGCGACCCGAAGCTGGTAGGGAACGTCGGGCATGGCGACGAAGGGAAGGATTTTCCTGATATGCTCGACGGCGGCCGGGCGGGAAGTTACTACTAGTCACTGGTTGCTCGTTTTCTGCGAGTGGGCGGGCCCGAGTGTTGTGAGTGACGATCCTGAGAGTCTCGAGCCCGCTGGCCGTTCGGACGCTGTCCATCATGCACGTCACCGATATCGGGTCGTCGGCCTGGCCCAGGTGTATGGTTCGTGGCACTGGGCTGATGATAGTGATTATTGGGGCCGAGATTTGGCGGGAGGCGGGGGTCGGACGATTGACGTCGACGAACCCGCAACTGAGGCCGATGAGCAAGTCCGAGTCAGTGCGAGCAATACCGTATAGTGCTTCCACGCGCAGATCGGCATCCGCACACGACACATACGCCGCGATGGGCAAACCTGAAGGCGTGGCAAGAGTAGTAGTTTCTGTTCTCTGAGTTCCGAAGTTGCACGTCTTCGATATTCCGACGTCTGACACCTTTTGCCCGTCCTCTCCGAGCCACGTTCCGTCTTCAACTGGACGGATGGGGGAGGGATCTCGGTCGCCGCGCATCCCGGCGCAGTCACTCTGAGGCCTTGAGGGTGGCGTGGCCGCGTCACGCCGCCTTCCGCCTTCTATCCTCTCCGATGGACGTGTCAGCGGGTGAGCAGCCCGAGAAGCAGCGGGCCCGGGGAGGAGGCGTACATCGCCTCTCAGAAGCCTGTTCGTCTCCACGTCCCCGTCAGCACCCATATCCGCATCCGCATCCTCACCCGCGTCCGTGTCCGTGTCCCCGTCCGTTCTCGTCTCGGGGCATGATGCATACGCACGGGTGTCGACTCGGGGATGGCCGCCGCGTAGCGGACGTTAAGGGGTGCTCGCGATGGTACATGGAACATTGCGGCCATAGCGTTAGCTTTTCTCTCGCTGTGCCAATGCCACCCCCCCCCCCCCCGGGGGATCCCTGTATGTGTACCCGTACCCGTATACCGAATATCGCAGAAGCGGGCCACACCGCGAGTCGCGGTGCACATCCACATCCGCATCTGCATCTACACGCAGGCCGCTGGCACCGAGCCCACGGAGTTGCCGATCGCCGTTGATGTGTACATGGATATACGTATGCGCTCGGACGAGGACTGGGCTTCCGGCCTGTCCTGACTGGTTTGGTTTGAGGCGCTCTGTGCGCGAGCTGCGATCGCCCGCGGGAAGCATCATGTAGAGCTCCGCGCGCTCGCTCGCTCGCTCGCACTGCTGCCGTCGACTCGGACTCGGACTCGGGCTCGGACTCGGGCTCTCGAGTCGCCTGAACTTGAAGCCCGAGGTCAGAGGTCGGGCCCCGACGTTCATGTTGCGTTGCGCGTGCCGCCGGGTGCGGGTGCGGGTGCGGATGAAGACGGAGAGGAAGATGGAGAGGAGGAGGGTGCCGCTGCGCGCAGCTTCTTCTTCCTGCGGGAGACGGGCGGATGGGTAGATGGCTGTGGCCCGGCGGCGCGAGGACGCGACGAGAAACGCGAGACGGGTGTGGATGTGGGTGTGGGTGTGTGGAGATCAAGAGCTGCCAGGTTCCGAGGGGCCTTGGGTCACGGTGGAGAGTCTGAACAAGGGACGGGTTCTGTTCTGGACCTCGTCGTGGTGCATCGATCCTGGGCCCTGGGGTGGCACCGGGGAGGTCGGGAGTCACGGTGGTCGGGGGTATGGGGGCGGTATCGGCACAGTGCCAATGAGCATGTAGCACGCGCGCAGACGAGCGCGAGCGCGGACGCGGACGTTGTCACAGTTCAGTTCGTTGTCTGGAATGCGAAGCCGCGGCGCGCGGTGGGGTGACGTCGATGGTGGCGGCGCCGGCGGACACAGGTGGGGGATGTGCGGGGTTTCCTCCGTCGACGTCGGGGTGGTGCAGTGGCTGGGGAACGAGCAACTGTCAGGAGATCGCAGAGCTGAGCATGGCGACGATCGTCGGGATGGACAGCAATTGGACACAGCGCTCGTTCGATACTCGCGCGCATGCACGGAAAACAAGGTATAGATGACCAAGCATTCTCGTTCGCGGGCACGCGGGCGGCGCGGCGGGTCAGGCGCGAACTGCAATTGGTCAACAAGTCGCCGCGGTGCTGCTCGGCGGAGCTGAGTTGGGCTGAGCGGACGTTGCGTCATAGGGTGCTACAAGAGTTAGCGTTTGCATGGCGTTCCCGCGACCGACACACGAGGCCGTCGTCTCTGTGGCTGCGGCCTCCCACGGGCCGCCCACAGAGGATCACCTGGAATAGGCAGTCCGAGGATTGGTCCCCCGCTGGCTCGCGCCAGGTCGATAGTGAATAGGACGGGTGCGTTTCTGCGAAGAGTGTCGATTCTTGCTTCATCTCCGGTGGCCGGACCGTGTTAGATTACAGGCTTGGAAGGGGGAGAGCAGAATAGCAGCTGTGGCGATTAATCCCTGGAAGATCTTGGCATGGAAATAGAGAGATAAATGCCTCGTAGCGATACAGCATCAATACCACCGCCGTCGACGAGGTGGAGTCAGGGCTGTCTGGAATAGAGGGGTGAATGGAATATAGGTTGATGAAAACCTTGATACGAAACCCATGTCACGAGAGACGAGTGGGCACATGTGCGAGACCTTCCGCAACGACACGGTCCCGTCAAGGCAAAGACATCGGTGCTGTCACTGACGGCGACGATGCTGATTGCGATGCGGTTCGTATTTGTATTCGGGGGCAACTTGAGCCGCTCGCTTCGCGCACCAGTTTATTGATGGGAACTGGAGGACGAAATGCATTTGGCAAGTCAAAGACAAGCATCTAGGATTAATGAAGGTCTAGCCACCCACGTCTGTCGCGCCAATCGTTCCCGCCATACATGGCCCTGGCATGCATGAGGACTGTTGAGGGAGATTAAATAAACACTGCGATGTCCGGCGTCCGTCCCGGAAAAGCCGAGATACAGAAACGTGAAGCAGGCAGGCGCGATCCTGACGTGGCTGGCTGTATCTGTCTATGAGCCCCTTTGAATGGCGACTGGTAATCATCGCTTCCCACCCAGTCTTCGGAGGGTCGAATATGACCGGTCGATGACCTGTGACGGGTCGAGCGGATTGTGGCAGATGTCGCCTGGACTGCACGCGGGTGAGTTCATGGCAGCGGCGTGAGAGGGGCGAGGGAAGCATGCTGTCGCGGTTGCGATCGCTGTCGAGTAAATTACTCGCAGCCACAGCAGTCAGGACATGGGGATGATCCACTAGAATGCGGTCGTCAGGATGACTCGCGAGTAGCGTCATGGAAAGAGTGGAAGGATTGTGTGCAAATTATCGGTCGGGTTGGCAACGAAAACCGGGTGGGAGGACGTCCAGGCGCTCCGCAGACTCCGCAGGGTCGGCGAGGCGAACATCGACGTGTTTGACTGGCAACACTAGTGGAAAGGCAATTCCATCGCCAGGGTCGGTGGAGGATATAGAGCATGAACGCCGCCGCCGCCACATGTCGATACTCGCAAGCGAGTTACCGCAAGGGAAATATTTCGAGTTGAACATTGCACCGGTGCGGAAACGGAGATTACACGAAGGGAGAGGAGGCCGGGGGGCAGGGTGCCAACTGAGCTTGACCTGGACAGGCATTCGCATGCGATGGTATTGATGTGGTTGATAGTAGCGATGGGCCTGGCAGAGAAGTGTAAAGATGGCGTGAGACTCAGAGAGGCGAGTGGAAGACATGAGGCGAGGTGGGAATGGAGGGCTCTTGCCAGGGTGGATGGAGGGAGGGCATTGAGAGCACGAGTGCGAGATCACCGCTCGCCACGGCGTCCTGTTAATTTACCGGGGCGCTTATGTATACGTAAACGGCGCTACACTAACCCTAACCCTAAGTGCGAGGAGGCAGGCAGCGAATCCGAGTCTCCTCCCCCTCTCGCTCAGACTCAGGCTCAAGCACCCACATTTCCTGCCCTGTCTCCTGCTGCTGAACGTCGTCGTTTCCCTCCTCCCGCTTTCTTTGTTCGTTCCTATCCTCGTCCCACGATCTGCGAAGATTTGCGTTCCGCGTCAGCGCTACTAAGCTTCCTCACCTTCTGGTCCGCTCCAGCGCATCCGCGCAGCCGACACTCCCACCGATGCGCTCGGGCAATCACCGACCGCACCATTCCAAACCTCGGTCTACGTCCACCTCAAGCGCGGTCTCACTGTGAGGCCGGAAAGCATCCTGCAATTCACCCTGCTGCGGTACCGCCGTCGTCCAGGTCACTGGGTTCAAGGTCCCTCGTCTCGATCGATGTCTGGCCACTTTTCCCCCATTCGAACGGGCGACGCGCCAACGAACTCTTCTCGTGAGTATTTCGCTTGTTGCTCGCCGATGCGCCCATCGTATTCAGAACCTTGTGGGCGGTAGGGGATCCAACGTTGGCAATGTAGCCGCACCACGGCGTTTTGATAACTCCGGATGCCTAGTGCGTTCTGCGCAACGCAAGCGCGATGGACCCTTCTGCCTCCGTCCTCGAGGCGGCGACGAACATCGGTGGCGTACGTTATAACGCTCCGACCGGCGGAGATTGCTTGGTGAGCAGCACTTCAGACGGTTGAGTCTGAAACGAACCTTGCTGACTTCTCCCTCCTCGTGTGGACCTAAGGCGATAGGCTCTAACGCTTGCCCAAGCCCAGGCGCGAAGTCGCTCTAGCGTTTTCTGGCACTGCGCAATATTATGATCGATCGAAGGGGTCGTCGGTTTGGACGTATTCCAGATATTGGGTGCTCGGGCAATATGTCGGTGAGAATCCATCGAGGCATCGCTCAGGCTTCCTCTAACTGGGTGTTGTGCACGAGGTATATTGCACCGCGCTCAAGTGACGCAGATACACGACCAGTCGGGCTGCCGCGCATCGCGTTACTGGAAGCCCTTTTTTTGGCCAACTCTGTCCGTACATCATTGGCACTTCCAACCCGAACCCGAACAGGATATTTCTGATATTTTCGACCGGATTTTGCTTTCCGCACTTTCGGTGGACATAGTATGGAGTTGATCAGTGGACGCAAGGGATGTCTAACCTGTGAGTAGATAGTCTTCGCGTTTGGCGCTGCTACTCACGGTATACCGTTTGGTCAGCGTTCCCTTTTGCCTTCGACATCTGGAAAATATCGCGAACGGTGTCGACGACGCCGCTTCTAGTTACCTCACAGACCGAACGTTTCTTGGACCCGGCCACAGGCAGCGGAAAACTGGATGCACGGCTCAGATTGCCAACGGACATCACCGTAGCGAGGATCTTCTTTGGCGTTCAAAACCTTCTAAGAAACCACCCCAATGGCTCCAATTCTGGGGTCCTAGACTCGTCCAGAACCTAGGACCATGCAAGTAGCTTCAAAGGAGTTGAGACGAGCGCGACCATCTTGAATCTGTTGCGACTCATATCCTCTCACCGAGCTCCGGACGTCAGCGTCCGTCACCTAGTACTGTCGCGGCACCGTCGTCGCATCTTCAGGGATCGCCTTGGACACGTGAAGTGAGAATCCAAGGCATCCTACCGTTATTCCGAACTGACGCCCGCTGACTTCTTAACTAGGCGGACTACTATGCCGCCGACGTTCGGCCCGTCGGGAACACGGACAGGGCAATGTCGACCGCGTCCTCTGCTCGTGTACCCCAACCGACTATTCAACGGCATCAGGTTCATACGGATGGATAAGCCAGGAGATGTGAAGCGCGTACGTACGTCCCAACTACAGTGTGCTGATGGAAGAGCCCTGACATGGCCTCCGGCGCACCGGCAGTGCCTTATGCCTCCTATCCGCGGCCCTTGTGCTGGTGCTGGGAGGTCCCGTGGGGATAGTTTGCGTTCTGGGCCTTCTGGAAGTCGTGGGTACGTGCGCTGAGGGGGCTCTGTGGCAGCCTAACGCCTCGTCCCCCCCGAGCCTTGCCTCGCTCACGTTTGAGCTAGTCTCCCCCCCCCCCCACTCGGTCAACAGTGTTGTGCCCACGTTGTGCTATTCTGCTCTGAACACGGATATCGTCGTCGCTAGCTAGGCGGTGCGATTCGCCGGGGGGGGGGGGGGGCCCTCACGACGAGCCCACTAGGCCAGCTCAGGCTCCCGCTGCGTGCGCCGCTCCTCATCCTTCTACTTTCTCCCCCCCCCCACCGCCATCCTGCGCCATCCGACCACCGCAGAAGGTGCGACGACGTACCACACGCATCCCTGATAGCATCCCATCGGTATCAACTGCATCGACATCGCTATCGCCTGCATCGACATCGGCATCTGCTTCTCTCCGTCGACGTGCGTTGCAACACACCACACACCCATCACCGTCGCCGGCAGCTCTCCGCGCTGCGTCCTGTCAGATCGATACACGCCTGCTCTGCGTCTCTGTGCAGCGTTCCCAAGCTGGGATCCTCGCACTGCAGCGTCCAGCGTCCAGAGCCCCCCCCCCCCGCTCCCCGGCCTTCTCGCCGACCCTGAACGTCATGCCGCCGAGAGGGATGCGGGGCCACGGCTGTGCGGTACAGGATGGGCTCGGGGGATAGGCAGTGGGGACGCTGGCCCCAGGGTGGCCCCCTGTCGTGCTCCGACCGCGGCGGCGAGGGGAGGGCTGGCAGCACGAGGGTTACGTCGTCCATGCATCGAAATTCTCAACCCGCTTGTCCACGAGCGCGATCGGTCCCCCGCCTTGGGGCTCGCCAGACCCGCGGATACAACGGGCCGCTGCGAGAGAGCGATAGATGGTGGAGGGCAGGGAGACGTCGGGCGTGCGTGCGTGCGTGTGTGTGGGTGCGTGTGCGTGGGCTGCTTCTATCCCTGGTCCGCGCCGGACTCGGAGCGTGGTGGAGGCTGGAGGCCGCTTCCTTCTGCATGCGCTGCGCAGGTGCTGCGACGTCGACGTCGACGTCGAGCTGCCGCGTCTTGCAGCGGTCGTCGTGACAGTGCAACCTTCCTGCGCCAGCCCCCTCTACCCTCTTCCCCTTTCCTCCAACCTCTCCCCTCGTTCCGTGGTAGTTGCGGACACGTGAGGTTTGGGCTCGTCGTGTGCTGGTAGACGTTCTTGCTTGGTACGACCACCCCCCCCACCCCCCCACCGCCGATGGCGTGCGCTGCGTTGCGTCGGCCTTTCCGTGGGGCTCGTCGCCGCGGTGTATCGATCGATCGATTCCGGCTTTTCCCCCCTCCACTGCACGTCACTACGGATATATAATGTAGACGACGTCGCCCATCCCATGTGTCCCTTCGACTCGGAGGCCGTCCGTGGGGTTTTCACGACGTTTTGCGTCTGGGGGCGAAGGGATGAACGATCTTCAATCATCATGATCGCTCGGCGCTCGGCGCAAAGCGTAAAGCGTAAAGCGTTCCCTCCGTGAGGAAACCATGGAAATGTTCGCTGGCTGGCAGTGGACCCGGGTGAGTCAACGGTCCTTCCCCCGTCGTCACCGTCACGGCTGAGGGATTATACGACTCCAGCGACTGAGTCGAGGTCCGAGGGAGGTGCCGTGCGCCATCCGAACTTGTCGGCACCTTCAAGTTGTACGCGTCTGGCTAGCCATATCGATATGATCGTGCGCGAGTTAGTCGGGACCCCCCACTGGCATCTCATCGATAGTCTCGCCGCCCATGGTCTGGGTATCCGGGATCCCACCGCCCTTCAAGTTGGAGTTTCCGCGTTTTGGGGGGGGGGGGGGGGGGGGATGGACACGCCACGGCGCGGGGTAGAGAGGACGTGCAAGTAGACTGTGGACCGACTGGGGCGTCCGTGGTTGTCCGCCTGCCTGAACGCCCATGGCGACGGTGAGGGTGGTGCTGTTTGCGCTCGGAAGTTATATATATGGTGAGCGGCGCGCTTTGATCTCTGTCCGATATGGTGGCGTCGTTCGACAATGCTGACTGAACCGAACGGTCTCGTTCTCCTCGTCATGGCTACCTAGGCAGGCGGTCCGGAAGATTTCCTCGCGGACTGTGTGTCGATAAACCCAAGATGAAGGAATGGATACGGCGCGGAGGTCTACTCAGAAAAACATTCCTTCGCCGTGCGTCTGTGGAGGGTTTGTCAGGTCTTCCTGCATATCCGAACCTGCTTACGGGGATCGTAGGTGAGTATGGCCAGGGAACCACAGTGCGCGGTCTAATTTGACGCCCCGTTATCTTCGTTCGTCAGGATAATCTCTCCCCTCTATGGTTTGGGGCGGTTTCAGATCATTTATGCGCGCATATCCCCTCCGCCTCCCCGGCATTATACGTGGAAAACTAGTGAATGCAGAGGCCTATTCACTGTGATGCCCACCGACTCGAAACCGGTAGGTATGACATTTAGCGCTTGCGAACCTTTGTTAACCGCACGTTCGTCCTTCTTGTTATTTAGATGTTCCTCTCCTCGGAGACGTGTTTCATAACATGATACCTATCATGTTATCAAAAGATGCACCGAAGGCTAGATGTAGGTGAGTGATCGATGCGTTTCTGGAGTGTGGGTTCTCGGCGTCCCGTTGCCTGTGTACCTACGACAGTTCGTGTCATGTCGCACTACGGGGCATGTCCTCCACCGTTGAAGTTGTGCATGCTGTGTTTTGCACCTTTGGTGTTGTCACTGTGCCTGGCGGTAAGACTCTGTAACTGAACTCGAGGCGAAGGAGTCTTTGTGAGGAATATAGACATGGACATGCTCTTCACACCCTCGCGAACTTGTTCAGGGTATAGCTGATATGTGCGCGCGTCATTGACAGCCTCGGCCTCACCTCGTGACCGCTCGTGCTTAAAGATGATCCCCGTCTCCGCAGCACGGCGAGGCTTGCTTCGGAGCCTTTCCGCCTCCTTCTTTGTGTCGCTTCCATACCTCACGCCGCCGTGACGTCCGGAGTTTACAACGTTAGATGGTGGTCTGTTCTTTGATACTCCACTATTACATTGTCGCCGTGCGCTATTATCCTGCGATGATATGACTCGAGAGACATCTCGCGGTGTTTGGAATTCCGGAGGAAGGCGCATCCGAGTCGCGACATGGACTGAACCCCCAATCCTGTCCGGATTCTGTCGTCGTTGACGGCCTGCCGATGGATAGATATTGTTCGCGTCGATGATGTCTCCTTCTCGAAAGCCCCGTCCGTGCGGTCGGGGGGCGGTAGGGCGGAGCTCGAGGCGGCTTCTTTGTGTATATACTGCCGGGCTTTTTCGCATGGCCGTGCTTCTCCGGCGTCGGATTGCGGTGGTCAGACGGGTCAGAAAGTGCCGGCTGCGGTGCACATTAATTGCCGTGCGAGATGGGGAGATGCTTCTCCGCGGCCCACTTTGTCCACAATGTCCGACTCACTCAGTCGCACCGCCATGTCGTCTGCGTGCAGTTGGAATCATGGCGAAGCGAGGTGGTGCAGTCATTTTGAATATCGCCACTCGCAAACTGTCAGATACAGTGCAGACGTGAGACGATGCAAAGATCGGGTGCGGACTGGAGCGAGCGATGTTGTTGCGTACAGTCCGGCCGGGAAGACAGGCTTATTGACATCCTGCCTCCGCAGACCTCCATGGGACCGAGGAGGTGAGCAGGCTTGACGAGATGGAACGAAAACCCGAGGACGGCTTTGACGCCACGTCCGTAATGTTTGTTCTATTATGCCTTTGATCAAAGACCTATTAATCTTCTCATTTGTGGGTTCCCGGCTTCGCTTCGTCGGGCTATCGGAAGGACGCTTGCCTCCAACCACTGGGTGAGTCATGTATCAAACAGCTCCTGTTCACTAGACTGAGATGTGCCTTGAAACGTTCAGGAATAAGGAGGAATGGAGAAAACGTCCAACATATGTCATGTTTACGGCGGCAATAACCGTCGCTGTTCGTTACTATGGTAGCGCGCGGTACTCGTCGTTCAGATACGTCCAGGAATGCAGCAGCGAGGTACTTCCGTAATCACCTCCGGCGACAGAATACATGAGAGACTTGCGGCGCATCCCCCCGGTCGCGCATTGCATCATTCCCCGCGAGCTCTCGCGCGTGGGCGCTCGAGGGTATCTTCGGACACCGCAAACCTTTCAGAAGTCCCTCGGCACTCCCCTTAGCCTTGTGACGGAGAGAAGGGGCGATGCATTCTACAGGCCACACATCCCTCTCGCTCTTCACCCGGCATCGCTATATCGCCTCTACAGAACCTTCAGATGGCGGTGATCGCCCTTGTCCAGATGGGCTCTCGCCGACATTCCCAGGGGTTGTGAGACGAATCCTCGAGTGAGGCAAGTCCTTGCTCCACTCTACTATCAGCCTCTAAGCTCCGTTAAATGATCTTTGGCCCGCCGCAGTCCAAAATTCCTGTCATAGTGCGTTCTGATTCTGCCGTGCCTCGCGAGCCGAGTGATGGGCAGGGTCGTTCTCTACGTGAGCTAGAACGTACGGTTTTATTCTGATGAGTTGGAAACGACACGGGATGCACAGCCGCGAGAGCGATGTAATACTGAAAATGTGCCAGTGCGCGTGCATGCCAATAGAAGTATCTTGAGGTGAGCTTCTGTGGTGGTACTCGTGTCTGAAGTTCCCCATCATCCTGTGCCCCCCGTCCGAGTGGAAGCTTTTGTGGCATCTGCCAGTGCTCTATGTATGCGCCCGATCGGGGGGGAACAACCGAAGAGGTTGCTATCGGTGACCGTGATTCTTCTCTATTGATCTTGATTTCTTATTCTCCTCGGCGTCGTGATGCCAGCACCGCGAACTGGATCGAATCGTCAGAAAGGGCAGGAGGCCGTGATCTCCTGGAACTTTCATTAATGCCCTTTCATCGGGGGGTGACGGCGTTCGGGAATTACCTCACAAGTAGACAGTTCCGAGCCATCGGGGGAGCGAGGCGGCGTCAATGTCATGCCTGCGCAGCGATACAAATCCTTTCACTTCCGCTTCGCTGCACCTGCCTACGAGGCCTCCAGAATTGATGCCGATCTGTTCTTCCCGGAATATTGGCTCAGCGCGCCCCAGCGGTCTCCAATTGTTGTTCGATTCTTGACCCTCTCACATGATACACACCTAGCACTGGGCCGCAAGGTTCCCAGGTATGGCCGCTTGAGTTCACCGTTCCGACTGCAGTATAGGAGTAACGGTGTTCTGTCAACAACCGCCGAGGCTCGTCATCGCCCCGCATGAGGGATGCCTGCTCGAGGAGAAGATGACCCTCTGCGGTCCGAGCTTTAGGTAGGTTCTGTCATGCCGTCTGCGGCAGTGCTTACGGCGGATGTGCGAATTTAACCTTGCCGGGGATACTGATAGAGACGGAGGTTGCATCTTAGCCTACTAGAGCTTCGTGTATTTGGATTTGGAGCATGAAGAACTATGCCAAGCCGGAGTTTCAAAATACAGGGAGTTCAGGAAGAGTTGCCGTACGTTCCAGTGGTTCAAACGTTCACGACTGGGACGAGCAATGCCGCTGCAGTTCGATATACGCACCGCCACATGGGAACTCCGCTAGGCGCGCATTCCTGAGTCACGGTTTTGCAAATTTCCTCGTCTCCAATTTGTCCTCGCGATCCTCGAGGCTCGAAGGCTTTCTGGACTCTGGACTCTGGTACTTGGTTTTACAACGCTTGTGAAACTATGTCCTACGCGCTTGCCAATCGAATCCATGACTCAAATATTGTATTGCTTGTCTTCGTGGCACCAGGCCCGGCCATCGATTCTGACATCCGATCAAACGACATCCGTGAAATGGGACCCGCTCTTCTCAGTTAGCCTGTGTGTCAAGCTATTTTTTTATCTGCAGAGTGCGTACTATATTGCCTTTCAATGTCATGCTGAATGTCACTCGGTAAGAACCCGTTGCTAACCAAGTCTTGATAGGTCTCAGGTCTGTCACCTCTTACGAATGATAAGGTCAGACCTCACGCTAGCAATAAGCGAAAGACTGGGGAACTAAAGACCAACTCGAAGCTGGGGAATTACCGCAGCTTCGAGGGGTTTATATATTGTATTGGAGCCTGCGCACGGACCAGGTGCTTCAGGGCAGGTTGTACAGGGCGTTACAGGTGGTATTACTAATCATAGAAGTCGTATCGTAACATTACCCCCCTCTTTAGCTTCATGTCTCAGGAAGCTGTAAGGAGTTAGTAGTGGGTAGTCGTTAATGCCATGGGTTAACTAGTCATAAGCGAAGCGTCGTACATAGTCCGGTTGTGTATCACTTTCCTTAGGATTTCGTCGTTTCCAGTCATTATATCTACGTGTCCAAAAGTCATAGGAATCTGTGTCGTATGTGATTATTTGTCCATGTTTGTCCGTAGCGGTGAGTAGGTAGCGAACGTGGATGCGCGGCGCGAACTTGTTCGCGGCGTAGAAAGCGGTGATGAGTTTCTTGGCCTCGTCCGTCTGGAGTTCGTCTGTATCCGAAGATACCCATTCGCGGTCAGCTCGTGTGAGTCCACACCATTGGACGAGGTAGTGAACTTTGCGAGATCGACCCGATCCTTCCACGATCTTTGAATCTAAGATCGATTCGACTTCTCGATCGGGTTCCAGAAGAGTGGGTACTTCTCGACTGGTTTTTCCTTGATTTGGGAATTCGGGATCGTGTGCAGGGGTTAAGAGTACTTCGTTGAATACGGGATGACGTAACTTCCACTTGGGTGGAAGTTTTAGGCGATATGCACTAGCGCCGACTTTTTCTTCAACTCGGAAAGGGCCGTAGCGCTTGTCTTCGAGTTTCTTGTTTGGTCGGTCGGTGGGGAAGTTCTGTGCGTCTATGTATACGTAATCGCCTATCTTGTAATCTCGTGACGGTTGTCGGTGTTTGTCGTAATGTCGCTTCATCGCTTCTCGCGCTATCTCCAGCGCCTGCGCTGCTTGCTTCCCGATGCGTTGCATTCGCTCGGCGAATTGCTTGGCTGATTCATTGATGCCGTCTTTCAACGTCTCGACTCCGGTGTTGGGTTCGTGACCGTGAGTCATGAAGAAAGGGGACATTCCTGTGGACGCATGTACACGACATCGGTAAGCAAACTCTGCTAGCGGTAGCCATTCGACCCAGTCGTCCTGTTTGTGATTGATGAAGATCCGTAGATAGGTCTGGATCTCTTGATTCATGCGCTCGGTCTGGCCGTCGGTCTGGGGATGATAGGCTGTACTAGGATTGCCTTCGATCCCCATCTGTCGGTAGACTTCTTTGGTGAAGGAGGACACGAGGGTAGGGCCTCGGTCCGACCATATGCGCTTGGGCAGGCTGTGGGGTACGACTACGTGTTTGATGAAGAGTCTTGCTTGTCCTTCCGAGTCTAGCGTTTTTGAACAGGGAATAGCGATGTAGTCTTTGGATTTCATATCGACAAAGACTAGTATGGCATCATGTCCGTTGCATTCGGGTAGTCCGGTCATATAGTCCATGGTGACGAATTGCCAGTTCTGATCGGGAATAGGGTTGGGATGGAGTGGTGCGGCGCGTGGTTGTCGATCAATCTTGACGCGCTGACACGTGATGCATCCGGCGACGTACTTGGCAACGTCTTTCCGAATGGACGGCCACCAATAAGATCTCATGACCAGATCTTGTGTTTTGGCTGCGCCCGGGTGTCCAGCCGCGATTGAATCGTGGTGTGAGGCGATGACGCGTCCGCGAAGTTCCGAGTGGTTTGGAACAACCATTTTCCCCCTCCTGTAGATTAAGCCGTCCTCGGCTAATTCCCAATCATTGTCCTTTCCTAGTTTCTCGACGACAAGACGGTCATAAAGATCAACGTGTTCCAGACACATTTTCTTTAGATTGTCTGCTCCGTCTATCGTATGAGAAGCCGCAAACCAGTGTTCCTTGAGCAACGTGAAGTTTTCGATCACGGGACCGGTTTCGTGGTCCACGCGTCTAGACAGAGCGTCTACTTTGCCCATGGTACGACCTGGTTTATGGTGTAACTTGAAATGGTAGTTCGCGAGAGTTGTCGCCCAACGCGCTTGTCGCGCGTTTAGCCGTTGTGGTTTTCGGAAGTATTCGAGGTTTTTGTGGTCATTATGGACCTCGAATTCTCGCGCGTTTTGGAGGAAGTGACGCCATTCTTGTAACGCGGTGATAACCGACAACATTTCTCGATCCCAGATCTTGTATCCTTTTTGTGCGGGTGTTAAGGAATGTGATAGGAAGGCAATAGGTTTCCATAGTCCGTTCTGACATTGCGAGAGCTCGGCTCCGATCGCAAAGTTCGAGGCATCGCATTCGACTTTCAAGGGATCCGTGTCATTGGGTATAGCTAACACGGGGGCGTGTGTGATCGCGTCCTTGATCCCTTCAAAAGCGAGTTGATGCTCTGGAGTCCATGTCCATACGTTAAGACCCGTGAGACGATTCATTGGTCCCGCGATCTTTGAGAAGTCCTTGATAAACCGTCTGTAGAAGTTTGCGAATCCGAGGAAACTCTGTACATCACGTTTGCACGTGGGTACCGGCCAATCAGTGACACCTTTGACCTTGCCCGGGTCCATGCGGATCTCGCCGGGGGTGATGATATGACCTAGGTACTCGGTTTCCTGAGTTTCGAACTCGCACTTCTGGGGTTTACACGTAAGGTGATTGTCTCGAAGGATCTGTAGGACTTGTCGTACTATGCGTCTGTGTTCCTCTAGATCGGCTGTACAGATAATGATGTCGTCCAAGTACACAATGACTTTCCCACGAAGAATCAGATCTTGGAAGATCGAGTTCATCATCATTTGGAAAGTCGCCGGGGAATTCGTTAAGCCGAAGAACATGACGAGAGGTTCGTATAAGCCGCGATTTGTGATAAACGCTGCTTTTTCCTCATCGCCTTCGACTATACGAATATTATTGTATCCCCAACGTATGTCTAACTTGGTGTAGTACTGGGCGCCTTTCAGCCGATCTAGGATCTGTAGCATTAGAGGAAGGGGGTACACATTTTTCTTGGTCAAGGCGTTTAACTGTCTGTAGTCCTGAACGGGATGCAGTTTGCCGTCTTTTTTCTTGACAAAGAAGAACGGAGCCCCCCACGAGGATTTCGATGGGCGAATTCGACCCGTGGATAGATTTTCCTCTAAGAATACGTCTAACGCTTGTTGTTCGTCTAGGGTCATGGGGTATATTTTTCCACAATACGGTTTAGCGTTCACGGTTAATTCAATCGCGTGGTCATAAGGCCGTCGTTCGGGAAGAGTGGAGAACGTCGCTTCGTCGAAGACGTCGCGGAAATCTCGGTAGTACTCTGGAATCATTTCCTCGAACGTTTGTTCTGCCTTGGCCTCATTCTGTTTGATTGCGATTTCCATTGCTACCGACGATTTTGCACGTATGTGGACTGATCGGGCGTCAAGCCACGATCGGGTATGTAGGGAGAAGATTCGATCACCAGCGCTGACGATGTGATGGCAAGTACTCGGGCATCGGTCGAACTCAATGGTTTTGTTCTTCCAATGTATCGACGGATTGTGATGCTCAATCCAGTCGTGTCCGAGATATATGTCCATTTTGCCAAGATCAGTGACTAGAAGCGGGATTTGTTCCGCGTGGTCTCCGATCTGTAGTTGTACGTCAACGTAATGCGTGATTCTACCACCTATGTTGGGAGATCCATCGGCGTTAAATACGTCAATGGGATGTGGGAATGGCTTAGGTGATAGGCCTGCACGCTGAACGAAGTTTCTGTTGACACACGAACCGGTACAACCGGTATCGCAGAGAGCCTTGGTGTCGTAAACCTGAAGAGTTTCTAGGTTTTTGATCATGACCGGTATGTCTAGTTGTTTGCTTCCGGTACCGCGTGTGACTTTGAAGTACGTCGGACCGTAAGACATTACTCGGATGGCGTTAATGGGCGCACTAGGGGTTTTTTTCGATTTTTTTGTTATTTTTGGACGAGAAATTAAGCACGGGTTCTAACCCGCCGCGCTGATCGTTGCCTGTAGGTTGGCTCCGACGATCAGTCGTCTCGTTATTTTTAATAAGTATAGTACGTAACTGGGTAGGGTGGGGAATGTTGGAGTTGTCCGGTGAATAAGTAGGCATAGGTATAGTACAACCCGGAACGGGTACATCAGAGTCTAAGACGGAGAACCGGTTCTGAAAACTATTGTATAGTGACGGTCGCCGCGTATGTGCGCTTACGTGGGACCGTAGGGAAAATGCTGCTCGTACTCATCCATCTGTTGTTGTATCTCGTTGTATCCATCGGTGTATTCCTCCAGTGCATGCTGTGGCTCTGGGTCCTCGTGATAGGTAGGGACCGTTACCCCGGCAATCTGTGCAAGGAAGTCCTCGGGGTCTTCTTGATGGAAACGTCTGACCTCTTCGAGGAATTCTTCGCGACTGTCGCGTTCTTCCCATCTGCGCTTCTGTACCGCAGCTGCGCCGGTCCGGTTGGGAATATGCCACATGTCTCCGCATGAGCCCTTCTCGGTCTGCTTTGCGCCGCACTTTCGGCATGGTCGGGCCCTGAGCCGATCGATGTCCATCGGCTGTCCGGCTCCTCCGTACGTGACCCCTGTGCCGGTGTGTCTGTCTCCCGGCATCGTGGGTACTTGGGGGCGCGGTGGGTAGTACGGCCGGGGCGGAGGGTATTGCGAGGCTGGGGCATATGGCGGATACCTTGAGGGTGGGAACGCTGGGTCATGTTCCGGGTATCGTGATTGGTATCGTGGGCCGGGTTCCGGGTAACGTGGGAACGGGTTCCCATATCGCGGGGGAGCGTTTGGTGGTGGGTAACGAGGTGGAGCACGTGGGGGTGGCTGTTGCGGGGGTGGTCGACGTGTGAAATCACGGATCTGGCGGTTGAAGATGATGCGATCATTGTCCATGGCGATGATCGTAGATTTCCACTGGGCGTAGGTGACAGGCTTTACCGGCATCGTGCTGATCGCAACTAGGTAGCTGGATGGTAGTGCATTTTTGAGCCGGTAGATATTGTTAGCCGTGTCTTTGTTTTCCGTAGCACGGGCTGTCAGATCTTCCCATTCGTCAAAGAAGTCTTCGGCCCGGCGATTGCCCATATGAATCTGATCGAGTGCGATGATTGCGTCGTTAACGTAGTTTATTGGTCTAAACTTCGCTGTCAACTCGGCCCAGAACGCTGCTACGTCCGGGTAGTTCCATCTATTCCCATTTGCCACAAACTTGTCCTCTACGAGATTACGCTTCCATCTGTTCACAGTTGTGCCGCGAATCAACCCTAAGACGGCAGATATTGCTGGATCTTTGTCCAGGCCGGCCACGTAGACCTGGACGTCAGACTTCCATTGTTCGAAGTCTGGGCTGAGGCCGTCGAAGTACTCGGGCTGGGCGAGTCTAGGCGGGGCGTGGTTCCTACCTCCGCGTTGGGGTTGGGTTGCCGCGATGAAGTTTGCGATCTCCCCCGAGATCCACGCTTGCGTTGCCGCGTCGAATGAAAATGTTTGCGCCATTGCTTGATGAGCGCGGGGTGGTTGGCTGATGCCGGTGGTTTGGACGGGAGGTTGGATGGGGTTTTGGGAAGCGGGTAAGGATCCTGTGGTCGTGGGGGAAGCGTGGAGACCGAGGTTCTCGAGGGCACGGATGAATCCGTCTGAGTCAGATCTATGACGTCTGGAAGGCTCCTGATCGTCGTCTGAGTCTGTTGGAGGCGAGGGTTCTTCCGGGAGTTCTCGGTATTTGAATCGGCTACTTCCGGCGACCGGGGACGCTTCCGTGGATCCCGCGGCTTGGACGGGGATGGGGATGTGGACGACGGGTGGGGTAGGTTCTCGCTGGCGTTCTGGACGGGTGCGTGGGTACGGACTTCCGGGGCGTGCAACGGGCTCAGGGGTCGGCTGACGCGCACGAGTTCTTGTGTGAGTTGTTCCAGGTACCGGAGCTGTTGGTTCCGGTGGCGGTTCGCGCGGGATTGGGATGTATTCTGGGAGTTGGAAGGCGATGGGGTTCTGGCTGTGGTACCGGTTAGGACACGGTTGTTTGTGGCACTGGTGGAGATCACCGTCGGAGAGGTGTGCGTCAACTCGGACGCCGTCTGATTTCTGGAATTGACAGTGCCGCTGTCCTGCGCAAGCCGTGTTGCCCTAGCTTCCCGCGCGTTTATAGCACGGACGACCGGTGGAGGGGATGGAGACGGAGTTGGATACGATTCAAGCAGCAGATCCCAAGGGTCCATTTACTAAATGCAAAGAAGGTATAGGTAAGCGTACGTGACGAGATGTAGGTTACACTAGCAGTTTTACCGCGGTATGGCTAACCGGGGTCTCCTGCGCCGAGTTGTGACACGTGGTCACTGACTACTCGGTTGGAATGGACACGTGTAGAATAGCGGTCTGGTCGATAACGTAAGGTATAAGGGAAATGTGAAATACCCAATAGGTGGGTTGTGTGGATGCAATGATGCCGTAAAGAGAGTAGGCGGGAGTTGTTGGGGTGGCGGGGAAGCGGAAGATGACGTGTCCGGGAAGGACGGAGTAAAGGGAGCGTGGGACGTACGCCGTGACTTCTGTTCCTTGGAACAGCGGGGTGTTGACCCTTGTTTGGATGAAGGTGGCATGCGCGGGATTGACGTGTCGGGATACGGCAATGTGAACGGGGACGCCGGCGTCTGAGTCGGAGTCAGAGTCAGAATCTACGGCGGTGGCGGAATCGGAGTCTGAGTTGATAAGGGGACTTGGGGATCGGTGACGAAGGTGCGGGGGCGGAATTGGGATAGGTGGTGTCGGCGACGGAGACGGCGGCGACGAGTTGGTGAGGGTGTATATAGGGACGAGGTGGTGGGTGGTGCCGTCGGCGAGACGCACGACAAGCGGAGGGTTCGGGACGGGGAGAGAAGTGGAGGATGATGAGGACGCCACGGTTGGCAACGAAGACGGTGCGCCGTAGGTCGAGGAAGGGTAGCTTCGAGTTATGATAAGGTCAGACCTCACGCTAGCAATAAGCGAAAGACTGGGGAACTAAAGACCAACTCGAAGCTGGGGAATTACCGCAGCTTTGAGGGGTTTATATATTGTATTGGAGCCTGCGCACGGACCAGGTGCTTCAGGGCAGGTTGTACAGGGCGTTACAGGTGGTATTACTAATCATAGAAGTCGTATCGTAACAACGAATGGCGTTGCCCAGCCGGCGAGGACCAGCGCACGGATAAGGCCAACTGTGATTCAATTCCAAATCGGTTTCAATTCGTGTGGATGTCTTCAGGTCACACTCTCGGGAACTGTGGCAGGTGCATATGCTTTTGACTGACTCTAGACAGGTACTAGTGATATCGTGGAGGCACCGGAGGTCGGCGGCGGCGGAGGACATCCAACTTCTCTTCGGTACCGGCGTGTGTATATGGGATGTATATTTTACCACAAACTGCTGTCTCGTGATTTCTGCTTTATTAATGCCGTACTTGCCCAGATGAGCTGTCCGCGCAGTCAACAGATGTACGCCACGGATCCAATGCTATCATCGATCTCGGTGGCATCAGCACCCCATCTTACCCTCCAACTGCAATGACATTCGACCAGCGGTCCAACATGATATCTCAGCTGCTTCAGCTACCCGCCGGCAAGGCATAGGGTGGCCGAACTTTATCAATATTAACACGCGGAGATGACACGATTCGCCACCAAACGGGTTCAACGTTCACATGTGCCTACCGGAGTTCGTTCCGCCGCAACACCTCGGAGTCCTTCGATGGTTCTGAGATCTTACTGATAGTTTCCCCAATTCCGATCCAGATCCTCGCAGACCCAGTATGGTGGAGTGGTAAAGCCTTGGGCGTAAGGAAGTTCTCCAACTTCTTAGTAGAGCCTATCACGTCATAAGTCAGTTGTCCTTGTGCTCGAGCCATCTCTTCGGAATTCCATTCAAGTGTCCAACTTTTCACAGCTCACGAATCAACTCTATCTAAGCGCTCTGAGGTCGTCGTCCTCCTCCTCCCCAGCCACCGCGAGTCAGACTCGCCGACATGGATAGGTGTGGGTTGGGGCCTGTTCGAAGGTCTGAAGGTTCGTGACAGGGGCAAGACATCTTCTGTTCATCAATTCCAGTGCTGTGGGACAGTCCCACCGAGAGGCCACGCATCTATCCAACTGCCCCATCGACACTGCCGCGTTCGGCGTATAGGCTTCTCACAATGATCTTGGGTCACCACCACAGGCTCGGCACTGGCCATCCAAAGGCATCATTGGATAGGGCCAACGACAGGTGAGTCATCCTTAGCTTTCACGTATGGGGCGAAGGATGCCCGTCGTCGGGACCTTCCACCACCTTCCACGACGGGTTACATGTGCTGGTCGCAACGACGGGAGGGCGCATTTTGTTCGCCTCTAGTGTTTGGGTTCGCATTTTGTCGCCTGTGCTAGTGGTCGGAGAGGTTTGACAATTACTGACGCGCACTTTCTGTACGACGATGTCGAGCCAGTGTCAACCTGATAGTACATACTATACAGGCTGATCTCTACCGAAACGTAGTGTAGGCGCATCGATCGCGTTCCCCGGCCCGGAAATATGTTCACCACCACATCGCAGGCGGCCTTGTCTCGATGATACGCTTCGAGGATTACACTCATTCAAGGAGCTTTTTCAGGAGACTGTCCTTCCGACTTTACACCTCGGATAGTGATGTGGGATCCCGAATAACCATGTCCTTTATATGCAATCAGGGTTACTCTAGACCGTACTGTCGCAGCGACAAGTCTTCCTAAATATTGTCCGCATCCGCGATGGCTGGCACAGAACCATGGTACCATTGGCGGAAACTCGAGGGACTCCTAAAACCGCTATGCCCACACAAAATACCGGCCGAGATGGCACATCGTCATCAGTCAAGTTCAATCTGTTTTCGACGTAAAATACAGAAGTTATAGTAACCGAGCCAAGGACTTGTTTACAGGGGAGGAGAGCAGACGCATATAACAGCGAAACGACAACAACGAAGCGAGCGCGAACATAATTTAGAGTTACTACATAAGATTACAGTCAGACACGAGTCGGCTGGACTCGGAGCGCAAGCACGGCGTGGGGAGGACAGAGCGGGGGGAACGAACTACACAGTACCGTTACGAGAGCGAGATGATAGCGTGGGACACGATAAAGACGGCCAAACCTTTTGCCAAGTGGTTTTTCGTTTTCTTCGCGCGGGCGGCGTCCCACAACGAGCGTCGCCTATTGTGGTGCTGCGGGACCACGATGCCCCGGGCGCCGGAGAACGAGAACGAGAACGAGGCTCGGCACGCTCACCGGTGGTTGGGCGAGAATCGTGCGGAGGGTTCCTGTTCCAGTTGGAAGGCTGGGCGAAGCGCGCCCGGCGCCTGGACGTCGCAGTGGCACCCCGGCACCGTGCACGCGCGGGGTCGCGCCGATGGGCGATCCTGGGCGCGGGGAAGCACGGTCGAGCGCGCTCGAGCGCGGCCGGACGGAGCGCATGGGGGAGTTTCCGCTGTGTCGAAGTGGCCCTCGTCTGAAAGCGAAGGCGAGGACGGAGGGGACGAAGAGGGGCTGCTCGTGCTGTGGTGGGGGTGCGGGGGTGACGAAGTGCGATAGTAGGGGGCGGAGTAAGATTGGGCTTGCGCGGTCGTGGCTGCGCCCTCGCGATGGTTTCTGTAGTGTCTCCGCATGTTGGAATTGACGCTGAAGCGACGGGTGCATCCGGGGAAGGGGCATTTAAATGCTAAAGAAGACGTTGAGACGATGACAAGCGGCGGAGTGTATGCACGTACGTTGCGCTCCGGTGTGCGAGTTCATGTGAATCATCAAGCTACTTGGACGGTTGAACCGTCGGTGACAGATACCGCAGCCGTGCCTCCGGTCATCGTCCGGAGGGCACTGGTCGGAGGATAGGACGTAAGTTGGAAGGTCCATCGTGGCGAGAGTTTGTTGAGCGGTGCTTAGCCGACCTGTCTCATTTCCGTGCTGGACATGGGGACTAACATGGCTGTACCCGACGTGACGACCGGGAAGGTGTTTTTCGAACGCCTTTCCGGCTGATTCTGGAGGAGATGGCGACCCCGAAGGATGGACGTGGGGGTACGGGGAAGTACGAGCAGCGCCGCGGGGTTCGTGACTCGGAGGGGGAGAAAGTGGGGAGCACGATGAACTTGAACGCAGGAGAGGGCGGAGCGGTTCCTGGCGAGAGAGGACTTTTGCATCGCGAACCTGCCATATTGAGCAAATAGGTAAGCAACTGTGGCGCACCACGTCTAAACTAGTACGAACACAATACCCACCATACGCTGCGATGTTGCGACATTTGTGGTGGCGGGGATGTTGGGTAGTAGGTCTTTCGGGGATTGGAGCCGAAGTTTGTCGAATTCACGATCTATTGAGAAACTCCCGGTCAGGTGCGATATGGATGGGTAGCGCGAGATCGCGTACCAGACAGCAAGTCTTGAATGCTGGGAAGGACGGGACGATCGATCTGAAGGGTCGCGCTAGCCATACTGAAAGGTGGATGGAGAACGAGAAGACCCAGGATGCGCAGGGACGGAGGCGGCGGTCGAGGGCCAGGCTGGGTTCACTGCGCCCGGGAAGGAGGAGTTATATACGAGTGCAGGATGCAGTGCCACTTCTGGTAGAACAATCAATTGGGCGTCCCGGAAGCCACGACCCTGGTATGAGCAGTTGCCGTATCAGGCAGTAGGAGATGGTCAGCGGCTGAGGGGGCAGGCGAATACTCGTGAGAGCCTCGAAGGCAGACCGAACGCCCGGTGGCAGAAAACGGCGGCTGGCCTTGCTCTTTGCAAGAAAGAACATTCCGCACATCACAACTACCTGTGTTCCTACACTCGGGCGGTGCGATGTGGTAGACGCCACACACAAATCGCAGGATTTGCGATTTGCGAATTTGGAAGACCTAGGGTTCGCAGGACAGGCCAGACTGGCCGAGTGTGAGCGTGAACTGCGCTTCTGAGCCTGTATCTTCTTTATGGTTCGAATCAACAGGGAATTCAGTCGCTGATTAACATGAAACTACGCGCGACGTCTACACAGCGAGAAACATAAGATATTCGGTTTAGTCTCGATGTGCGAGGACGTTACTGCGACTTACCGCGCGTTACCCCCACCTCCGGACGTAGGTGATCGCCTGTTACTTGGTGTCTACGACGAACACAGAAGCGACGGGAGAAGCGGAGAACAATGCGGCGTGCTTTCGCTGTGCGGCGGAACCATGGTATTGGTATGCCGAGAGTGTTACCAAGACGTCTCGAGGGGAGGGATACGGAGGTTCATTGCTTCAGGAACTGGACCAGGGGATTGGAACAAGTTGCGCCCGTACCACATACCTCCTATCGCGAACCGCGCATAGCATCGCAGCGCCACCGACCTGCGGAGGGTGCTATTGGTTTGTGATGGAAGTGAAGCAGGGGAAGGACGCTCTGTTCAGGGATCGAATTTCCTGCTTGTTGTTTGTTCATCAGCTATGGGCACTCTATACCGCGGGCACTCACCGCTCGCACTGGTCCAGAAGTCCCAAGCGGCGGGACGTGTGAAGGTTCTGGGATGGCGGCCCGGGCATGACCCAAATGGGACGGAGGGAAGAGCAGTATCCGCTGCGGGGGACGAAGAGAAGGCTCAGGTGACAGATCGGCAATACTAACAAGACACCGGGGACGGGATGAATCGCACAGAGTCTGCACTCACCTCTGCGGCAGCTCTACCATATCCCCCCCCCCAGCGCTCGATGGGCGATTCTCCCGACCGGAGCGTCGCATTACGCTGCCATCGACGTGTTTGGCCTATCCTTGGATTCAAGGAAGGAAACCTTGATTGCGATAGTGCGCTTTCTTGAAGGGCCCCTGGCGGACGGGACGATATATGCTTAGCTCGAGAGGAGTGCTGAAGGTCAAGAAGGGACCACACACCTCGTGCACACAGCTATAGTCCGTGGGAGAGGCGGACCTCCAGACCACGGGAAGAGCACAGAACAAGCGGGGTCGATGTCGATTTGTTCGCGCTGCGGTCAATCTCGCCAGCCCTCCCTATCATCGCGCGCCAGCGAGGACTCGATGAGTTGCAGATGGGCTGCTATTCAGTGGCTCTGCAGGCTGCTCAGCCATTGTTCGACCAACATCTTGCCCACGTTCAAAACAAAGGTTCTCCTGAAAGACGCGTTTCAGTGCATGATCATAGGGGCGTCAGGCTCGACCAAGGCATTCCAGGCCCGACGAACCCAGGAAGCGATTCCTGGCCACGGATACATACCCATTGAACGCCACATCAAGTTCTCCGATGCCTCCGTATGCCACGTTCACCGATACGGTCCAACTGGCAGTGCAACTTGAAGCGGCAAACAGTAAATTGACGCTTGGTGCGACATTGCTATCTTGGGAGGATGTGTTGATGTCTGCGACGGAAAGCAATGTCATTTAAGAATTTCGAGAATTATGGTGAACACGGAACTTCACCTCGCGATTTCCGAAATTTCCCTCTCGTGAATCTGCGGCCTACCCAGGGACGAAAATTTAGGCACAAATAAGCACCCACAAACGTATACCGGCTCATAGTACGTTCACCGTTGCTTGCTTTGCGTAGGCGTTGAGTGGCGGAGCTCCGGCTCCAGACGTCGCCTTGAATTCGCATTTCGAGTGCATCGTCCTTCTCGGCAAATCTATATTCCCATGAAAAATGGACGGAAAATGAGGCACTGCAAGTTGTGCGTAGCAGAGAATCGCGGTTGCCAAGCGCGGCAAGAACAGCACCCAATGTGAAGATGCGAGTGCCAACACCGGGCTTCCGTGCGAGAATATCTATTCCAAGACATGAGAACCCAGGGGAAAGGTCATAGTAAAAGCAGTGGCGCACCGCGAAAGACCAATGCTATTGATCGAAGAGTCCAGATGGAAAGGGACCGAACTGGGTCGGATCCTGCATGATGTTGCACTGGGGCTTCGCACCGGGAATGCTTTCAATTCCGGGAACTCAACAAATTACCATCTCTCCCACACATCCCTAATGGGCACGGCGTCGATCCCCAGTTATCGACATATCCAACCCCCATTCCTAGCGACACGGCATCGTATGCGGGTGCTCCCCAGCCAACCGCTGGC
Organism: Polyporus tsugae; assembly: GCA_024305745.1. Taxonomy (NCBI): domain Eukaryota; kingdom Fungi; phylum Basidiomycota; class Agaricomycetes; order Polyporales; family Polyporaceae; genus Polyporus; species Polyporus tsugae. The sequence continues at coordinate 83,147 of JAHRBS010000010.1, read as the reverse complement.
GATTTCTCCGGTGTAACCTGTTTAAAGCGGCTATTATGTCATCAGGCCGGCTCTTGTCCCAGTCCTGAACCATTCTAAGAAGTCGGGTTGCTCGGGAACGCATCCCCGGCACACCGAGCACCGGAAAGGTACGAGCCTTAAGTGTCGAAGACTATGGGGCCTCCGAGCTAAATGGCCGCAACCGCGGAACACGCCGAGGCGAAGTCATTACGGCCATGAAGCCGAAGGTACGCGGCAGAAGGGCGATAACGATGCCTGCTAGTGACGGAATGCACGGCACTCGGTGGTAGTACCGAACTCGTGTTCGCAGTACCTCGGCCACCTCTGCTCCCGAGATCGAAGCTGGCCACGCGTCAGCGTTCGATGCCGCATTAGCGACTGTGAGAGACGGAGCTCGACCGCAATGTTGCATTCTAGGTGCTAGCGAAGGCCAAGTTCACCGGGAACGCGCCCATGGCTAATAGAAGAGATGAACGCATTGACGCCTCTGATACCGGCGCAAAGTGTCCGTGGACAACGGCACCTGCGCGAAAACGCTCAGAAACGCCCATGGAAGGCGATCTACGTGATTCGAGGCGCCGGCGTTGTGGCTGACTTTCAGCGGCATACGTCGCATCATCCAGCCTTGAGGCCGTTGGGGAGTTTTGGACCGCGTAGCATGGGTGGTTTGTAATGTTGCGAAGTCCTCTGGTATCATGTCGAGGATGCACAGCCCAGACTACTGCCCGCTCGACGAGAACCAGAGGTGAGGAAGACCGTAGCTCATTGCGATGAAAACTATGAGGCCACGAGGGAAGGACCCGGTATAAATTTTCCCGATCGCTCGCCGAAACAACAGGCGACAACTTGAGGGCAAGAAAGACTCACGGATCTAAAGTCGTGGAAATATCCTCGAAGGCGGCGGTCGATGCGTCAGGGAATACGGACGAAATACTGATATAGGAGACCACTGCCAGCGGCAGGCCAGTCGGTCTACTAGGTCTAGGAGACCTAGACGACGCGGCCATTGGCTGTGGGCGTTGACTACAAATTCAAAAGGTCAGTTACGAGTCAAGATAAGAGGCAATAAATAAGGTCATACCAGGCACTGTTCGATGAAACAGTCGTTGGGACCCTAAACCGGTCCTCCCAACTTGCTTGTGACATGGCCGGCCGCAACTGCGTGCAAGCGCAGGAGATTTGCTATAAAGTGACTGTGACGTGATCAATGTGAAACTCGTAGTAGGTGGCAGCCACTGGGAGAAAAAATTCAAAAATGCAGTTGAACGCGATCGTGACGTGGCACTAATGTGACTATGTCACAGAGCGTCGATAGTCACGTATCGGCGAGAACCGGAACTGGGGGGCGGCCCAGCCCGAGTGGGTCTCCTCCCGGACAACTTGAACTTTCAGTCTTTGACCCTGCTCTGACCTCGACGTGAGCTCAGGCCCAGTTGTATGGGATCACCGAAGTACCGCAGAAGATCTATTCGACAACTGAGCAAGTGTAGCGTCACCGGCCACGCTGACGACTATGTACGTATACTGCCTCCCACTGTTTAGACAAGTTGAGACCGATTTGCCTTTGGAACCACTCTGAAGCTTCTTAGTTTTCTGCCACACACGATGGTATATCTGACGGGCGTCTTGGAATCCTGGGTACGTGTCTTTCAGTCGGTACTACCTGTTTAGCTTTTGTTGAGATCCAACACAATAGCTTGGTTCTCCCCAAAGTCATAGCGGCAAGATCGAGTGATGTACATACCTGAGCCACCAGCGTATACCGTCTTCAACTATCGTCAACTTCCTCTCCCATTCCCTCGGTGCGCCACACGTTCGTCTCACTGTCCTACCACACGCAAATGCGTCCAACGATTCCGGCCAATGCTGATCTCAAATTCGCCACCACAACGTGCTCAGTGCAGCGCAACTGTCGACCTTCTGAGTGGCTTTGACTTGGAGTCTTTTGTCGGCGCCGTCTCCGCCGATGAGGTCAACATATCTTCCATCCAAGGTTTCCATATTTGTGCCGGTGCCGTCTCGCGGCTCATCGGGTGCTTTTCCCCCGTGCACTATGATTACCCACCTGACGAGGTGGGCGATCGCGGGCACGAGCTACTGGTCAGGTCTCGGTTCAGCCTTGTCTCCACAAATCTTACGATGCTTGATCAACCCGACCAACCCGAAGAAATCGACCAACCAACCCGATTCTTCCGACTCAAACGGCCAAAGGAACTCGGACTACCCGATCGTCCTCCTCCCCAACTCATGCTAGACACTCGAGAGCCTCACAGCGTCGGGATGTAAGACGCTTACGCCAAGGCCAAGGCGATCAAGGATCTATCGTACAAGCAAATCTACCCCCACGTCACGAACTTTGAGCTACATCAATGCAACGAAGTCTCTTTCGCGTCCCGCCTTGTTAACGCATTCCCCAACCTGCGTACCCTGCACATATCGTTCTCCCTCGAAGCGATTATGTGCGTGGGCGATACGTCTCAGAGGTTCCGCGAGCGGCGCCGGATCAACCAGGACAAGCAGCGGGTGTTCGGAACGTGGAAGTCCACCTCAACTTAGACGGGTTCGACGGAGACGTGTTCAGATCCGGCTTCGCGGAAGCTCCCTCACTGCTCCACGACACCGTGACCAAGCTGAAGAGTCTCAACATCGTGCTCGATCTCGGATCGACCTTGCGTCCCAACGAGATCGACGTCGCGAAAACGCTGGTGAGCTTATTGTCGCAACGGGCTGTAATGTCTGATCCAGAGCGCGTCGCAGGCAGACACGACGAGCGTACTGCAGCCTCTCAGCCAGATCCACTCTTTCTGCCTCTCCCTCGCAGTGTTCATTCACGGGAAACCCCGTCCTCCATTGGAGCTCGTCCCAATATGCGCCCAAGAACGATACCTTGAGGCGCTGGATGTGGACGCGCTCGCGAAGCACATTCGAAAGTCTCTCCCTTCCTTACAGACTGTCGCAATCACATTGTCGGGTCACCCTACTCGCCCCCTCATGACTACCAGGCATGGAGCGGCATGGAACACTATCCCGATGTTGTACGAGTCATCTGGTGTATAAGATACCTTGCGATGCATGGTCTTGATCATTCCAGACAGAATAGGACCACAGCACCGATCAGGTGCTGATTTAGCTCCTGCGCGTCATATATGCATTCTCCGACCGTACTCCTTATACCAGGTATACCGTATCAACGGCGGATCGGTCTGGGAGTTCGGCATCCAGAACCGACTGCGTTACCAACTTGGAGTCAGAGTTGCATTGCAGACAGCATCTAAGTTCATGATCGAGAGCATGGGTGATACACAATATACGACTCGTAGTCCAGTACCAAAAACCAATCTCGCTACGGTCACTACACTGAGATTTCCCCCGGCGCACCTTCCCTATCGACATGTTCCGGCAGAGTCCAGATACGCACAGTCCCATCGTCCGAGCACGACACCACTCGGTCCCCTTCCGGCGAGAAGTCTAGCCCAGTCACCTTGTCCAGATGTCCCTCCATCACAGGCAGGCTCTTCCCGCTCTTCATATCCCACACCATCACCGCGTTATCCCCCACGCTCGACGCAATCCACTCCCCCTTCGGCGAGAACACCGCAGAGTTCACAAGCGTGCCGTGTCGCTCGAACGTGTGCACCCGCTCGCTCGTGTACGAGTTGCACACCGTGATCGTCCCGTCGTTCGACGCTGACATCACGTACTTCCCGTCCGGCGAGAACCCCACGCACCACACAGGGCCCTCGTGCTCGTGCAGGATCACCAGCTCCTCCCCCGTCTCCACACGCCAGATCCGGCTCGTCATGTCGTCCGACCCCGTCACCAGTCGCCGGCTGTCGGGCGAGAACGCCACCGACCACACCACCCCCGTGTGCACGTCCAGCGAGTGCTCCAGCGCCCCCGTGTCTGCGTCCCAGATCTGCGCCTTGTAGTCCGCCCCGCACGACGCCACCCACTTCCCGTCGGGCGAGAACACCGCTGACATCACCATCGCCCCGTGGTCTTCGAGCTTGTGGAGGAGAGTACCGCTGATCGCATCCCAGATGCGAACGCTGAAGTCCACCGACGACGTCACGATCTTCTGGCCGTCTGGGGAGTACGCGATCGTCTGCACCACCCCCGTGTGCCCGTCCAGCACGGCGACTACCGAGACCGTCGTCTGGGTCCCGACGTCCCACACGAGAGCCATCCCGTCGTTCGCGCCAGTGCACATGCGAGTGCTGTCGGGGGAGAACGCGAGTGCCCAGATGGCGTCGTTGTGCTCGGTCAGCGTATGGATGATCACGCCAGACGTGCCGTCACGGAGGAGGACGGTGGTGTCCTCAGAGCCACTGGCGAGGTAGCGACCGTCAGGGGAGAATGCGACGCAGGTGACGCCGCCCGTGTGGTCCTGCAAGACCAGCGCTTGGCCTTGTATGCCGGGTGCTGGGCGTGCATCTTTGTCTTCCCCTTCGATCTTCGAGTCTCCTCCGTCTCCCGCCTGAGGTCGATCGGGCCGGGACTGTGGGTCAGCTGGTGAGTTGTACTCGTCTTCTTGTTTTGCAGCAGCTACCGGCGCAGTGTTAACGTGGAATGTCAGATTCTGACACGGAGGGCCCACCTTTGTTCTCAGCCACATCATCTTCAGGGAGCTCCTCGGCCCATTCGGAAATGGCAAGGCAGGCGACTGAACACCAAGTCAACAATTACTCTGTAAAGGATTGAACTTTGAACCACAGTACCTTCTCTGTTATCGTCCACAAACATCACTATAGGACGCAACGTTTCCAAATGTCCTTTGACGATATCTAGTGGGACCTTCGCACCGTCCTAAAGCCTGTCTCAGTCGTTAATGATCTGCCAACATGAAAGCCACTCACGAAAAGGGCATATACATGGAGGTCGCTCGCGATAGCCACTTGCACCTGCGTACCATCCTGCGAACGATAAGAACGTTAAACCGAAGATCCAGAAAGCCTATTTCCTCACCAACAGCGGATAATTCAGGATGTAATCGAGAAGGATGTCGACCGGATCGTATGCCTAAACATCCATCTCGCTAAGCGTTCCCCCACCGACCCTTCGTATCGCCGAACGTACGTACCTTGGCAATCGGAGGGTCCCGCGCAACAATCCCTTCGTCCTCAATCTGCACCCCAGCATCCTCCCTATCTCCTGTACGATCCCGCTCCCGCTGGTCCGGTCCCGCTGCAGCCTTGACTGCGCCCTCCATCCAGCACCGCGCCTTCACCTTGTAATAATCGAAGAACAGCCTCTTCACCCCTCTCGGCGGTTGGCTACCGTACTCCTGCGACCACTGCGACGGCCCGACCGCCGTTTTGGTCACGCCCGAGACGAAAACGATCTGCTCGCGCGCGACCTGCAGGTTGTGCTCGCGCGAGGAGTGTTCGGACCAGCGATCGATGTTGTTCCGGATGAACGGGATGAGGCTTCGCGGCGCCACCATCTGTGACTTCTCCGCGGGCTCGTCCGAGCGGCGGTGCAACCCCGGTCGGACAGGTGTCGTCGCCGCACTTTCTCACATCGACACACCGACGTCGCACGATTCAGACATTGTGGTGTCGTCAGTGCACGGCACAATATCTTGGATGGGGTTCGGTGGAACTCACGTTGCGCTGGCCCCTTCCAAGGCGAAGGAGCTCTCGCTGCGACTGCAGGACGGGGACTCGACGACCCTCTGAGTCTGAGAGTCAGACAATCGCTTCATCCGGAAGGTGGTCCGGAACGGCTTGTGGCCGTCCGGGACACGCAACATCTTGTGATCTGGGTGATCGGCCGGGAGAGTGGCGTTGAAGATGCGGATGAACGTGCCCTCGTGCAAGTACCCCACGTCCCCGATCTTGACATCGAGCCCGCGGACACGCTCGATGTCCGGGTGCGACAGCGGGTATCCGTGGCCCAGGGCGAAAAGCTGTTCGACGTTGCACCTCGTCTCGTCCTTGCTGGGCATTGCGTTTGGGGTCAGAAGAGAGTAATGGGCTATTGAGGTGGTAGGTAGCAAACGTACTGTGTTTTATACCCTCCAGACGCTCATCATTCCATGACAATATTAACGGTGCGATGGCGCGAAGTCGAAACACAAGAGGTTTTAGTTAAGGATGGTGGCGGGGATGTATAACCGTGCTGCGCTCACAATCGCTGCAGCTTGTGCTCCGATCGGGGAGCGCTCAGTTTTGGAAGAATAATCACCGCCTCGCCACAGCTACCTACCCGGCTTCTTCATCGCCGAGTGCGCGTTCACACAGAGGCGTAGATTGATCTTGGATTGTCGCGCAATCGTAGGCCCTGTAAAGAATCGGACAGGATAGACGCAAAGCTCCTAGTATGGTGATGGTGGTGAAACAGATGAAGGCTGAACGGATGCCGCTCGAAGACGGATGTAACTTGAGTGAGAGTCGAGATCCTAGTTCCTATAACTTAGCCGTGTTCTGGTGGAAGTCTGTTACTAGACTCGGAGACGACACGTGGGGTGCGGATGGGCCGCAAATCCATAGACGCTACAGGGCTGGGCGTTCACGTTCAGCGCCAGCAATCGCAGATATAGAGGACGTCACATTACTGGGATACCAGGGATGTAGTCATTCAATGGTGGGCGAGTCGCCATGAATGCGTGACCCTCCGCGAGGGACCCTACAGCATGATATTCTAGATCGCCGCTGCTATTGGTTTTTGTAAGAACCATGTGCACTAGAGACATATTTTTCAGGAGCTTGGTATGGGCGAGCTATCAAAATGGGCAAGGAACTATAGGAGAGTGTCGGAGAGAATTGTGTCCCTCAGCATTTGCTGGCAAAGACGAAGACGAGCCTGTGTCACGGATGCTCATTTCGGAAATAGAAGCGCCCGCTCTCCATTATGTCAGCTTATGTCAGCCAGAAGTGATTGGACTGCGAGTCTGCAGACTGCCACAAGAGCCCGCGCGGTGGCGCTTGCTATGTCACAGCTATATGTACTTGAAAGTTGAAGTGTGCCCAGTGTGGGTGCGCACGCCAGCTTACTTCCCACCCTCTCAGCCTCCTTCTCCCACCTCCCACTTCCTTGTGTCCTACTTTCGACTTATGCATCCTTCTGGGCCGATAATCTCTCCTTTATTCCCATTCTCCAGGTTACCGTGACCGCAAGAGCACCAGACCAACCAAGTACGACGCTAAGCACAAGGTGTTCCCAGGGCACGGCGCACGAAAGACATCCTTCCCATCCCCGGCACCGGATTCTATCGTCCAAATCTGCAGTCGGGTCCGTACGCTCCCACTCGTTCACATTTCATCTTACATCGCCATCGGTACGTGTTTCTAGTTTCCTGAACGCTCCTCGTCCGTCACATGCTCCTTATAGGCCGGTCACTCGACCGCCTCCACCTATCCGAAAGCAGGATGACTTTCTCAGACACCCACCCGTCTATACGTTCTCGCCGCCCGTCCTGATCGTGCGCGGATTATCAAGATGAACTCCGCGGGTAATCGGTACACCCTGCGCTGTGTCTAGTGATATAAAGCGGCCGCCGGCTCTGTGAGATACGTCTATATACATCCACCCCTAGGCCGACTCTGCACGAAAACGTCGCCTCTGCCCCCAAACCCATCTACTCCCACTCGTGTAGGACTGGCCGCAATGTCCACCGTGCCGAAGCTCAACCCCCCGTTCCGCGCAGACCACATTGGCTCGCTGAAGCGCCCCGCGAAGCTCCTCCAGAAGCGCAAAGAGCTCGAGGGTGGGAAGACGACGCCGGAGGAGCTCAAGGTGGTCGAGGATGAGGCGATCCGCACCATCATCCAGATGCAGCGCGAGGTGGGGATCAAAAGCATCACCGATGGCGAGTTTCGCAGGTGCGCATTCCACTTTGCGGCGAGTCGGCCTTGTCCTCACTGCGCGACGCAGGCACATGTTCTACGACGGGGTGTTCGACAACCTGGACGGGATGAATTTTGTCAGTCCAGGTGAGTGTTGGGTGCATGGTGGCGTGGAGGATCGGTCTCACTCTGGGCTCCGTACGCACTAAGTGCCGATCGAGATGTTCATGGACTACGTGCCGGACATCGCGGCGTTCAAGGTGCTCAACTTCAAGGGCGCGGATTCGTACATCTGCGTGGTGCGTGCCCCTTCCGTCGTTTGCGGCCGCCGGTATCGAGAGAATCGCTGACGCCGCGGGTGTAGAGCAAACTAAAGCGGACGAAGCAGTTCTACGTGCCCCAGTTCGAAGCTCTGAAGGCGCTCACGGCCCCTGAAGTGTGTCGTCATCATCCGGTCCCGTGTCTTCGTTTTCACACATGCTTATTATTGCTGCTCTTCTGAACTAGGAACACAAGAACCTCAAGATCACCATGGCGGCGCCCGAGTGGTTCCACCTCCGGCACGGCGAGTTCGCGTACCCAAAGGATGTCTACAAGAACGATGGTGCGCTGCCTTCTCTGAAACCCACTTCGTTTCCTGCGCATTCCAAGTGGGTTCTAACTTGCGTGTGAGTGCAGAGGAGTACTTCGACGACATCGCGCTGGCGTACCAGCAGGAGATCACAGACTTGTACGCCGCGGGCTGCAGGAACATCCAGTTCGACGACCCACTCCTGGCCTACTTCTGCGCCGAGCCCATGCTCACGGGCATGGAGGCGCGCGGCGTCGACCACGTCGCGCTCCTCGACCTGTACATCCGGACGTACAACAAGCTGCTCGAGGGAAGACCCGCAGACATGACCGTGGGCCTGCACCTCTGCCGGGGCAACTTCAAGAACGGGATGCACTTCAGCGAGGGCGGGTACGACCGCATCGCGATCAAGCTCTTCACGGAGATCAACGTGGACTGCTACTACCTCGAGTACGACACGCCGCGCGCGGGCACGTTCGAGCCGCTCAGGTTCCTGCCGCCGAACAAGGCGGTCGTGCTCGGGCTCATCACGTCCAAGTTCCCGCAGCTGGAGGACGTGGACGACCTCGAGAAGCGCGTGCACAATGCGGCGAACATCATCGCGGACGGGGAACAGAAGCGCTCGTTTGAGGAGGCGTTGAACCAGTGAGCGTTCTGGACAGCGGTTATGCTAACTTGAACTGGGTGTGTGCTGACGGGCTTGCCGCGGCGCTGGACAGGATCTGCATCAGCCCGCAATGCGGCTTCGCGTCGCACTCGGAGGGGAACCTCATCGACGAGGACGCCGTGCGTGCAAAGCTCGGACTTGTGTCTAAAGCCGCAAAGAAGATCTGGGGCAACTCATGAGCCGTCGGGAATCGAGCGGGGAGAGATTCAATACCGGTAGCAGCATAAATGCATGTATTACTATTACTTTGTTGTGTGGCCTTACGATTCAACTTTGCACGTCCTTGTATTGAAGTCTACGATTTCCGCATACCACCCTGCGTTGAACACGTGGGTAGTTATGTATAGTGTTTTGTGCGCATGGTAGAGGAGCTGAGACTTTGTAGGGTACTACTATTACCGCCAGCGTCGATGGACGCGGTGGTGTTCTTTGGGACCACGTGATGGGACGCGGCAAGCGCACACCGTCGGACGCACTGTCGCGTCGACATGGCACATCACGTGCATACTCCTTCCTGTTTCCTGCCGCCACCATCTCCCCCTCCTTCGTCGTGTAGGATGCTCATCCCTATCAACATCGACATTCCAGGCCCATCCACCCCTCGCCGCCCTCACCTACCCCCGCAGCTTGTGCAGTTCGGGACAGACGAACTCGTACTCATCGAGCTCCAAGGCGCTCTCCAAGTTGAAGGGAACAAGGATGGCCAGCTCGTTGGGGAGCTTGAAGTTGACTCGGCGACGGTGAGTGTCGCCGCAAGCGCATTCACAGGAGGATGTTCATCGCGTCTGGCTATTTTCGCTGTAGAAAAAGCCCACGCTGAAGATTGGCTACCATCGGCTGGAAGGAAAGCTAGTCAACCTCAACAAACCGCTCGCAGTCCTTCATCGACACGATTCGAAGCCTGCCAATGACGAGGACGCGGATATGGAGGTGGACGAGGACGAGGACGAGGGACGCGTCGGGAAGACCACGGAGGCGAAGAGCTGGGACATGATTGCAATCGTCAAGAGGAAGATGGTGTTCTCGAAGCGGCCAATGCCTGTGGTCACCAAGCCTGACAGGGAGAAGAACTCGAGTGGGGCACCGCTTTCGCGAATAGGGAGCAAGGCGTGACAGTTGGGATAGGGGTTGTGGGTGAACGTGTATCTATAGTGAGTAAGTTTAGCTGCTCTGCCATTTCACCGCTTTTGACGGTCCTGTGTACGCCGCAGGATTACTGTATCTATACACGCATGCTACATGGCTGGATCTGGGATGCTTCTCAATGTGACAGCCTCATGCCGACGTAGCGCGACTGTGCCTCGCAACTTGGTGAGTGCGTGTTGTGGCTGAGCTATACAATTCATTCCGATGACGGTCTGAACGAAAGTGATGGGGGCTAGTGACTCTGGCGTATTTAGAAGTGGACACATCCGAATGTATGCGATGACCATGGAAGTAGAGCTCGTCCAAACTACCGAACTTCCATTATCATGTGCTCGCTCGTCACCAGTGCAATACGGAGGCTAGCCATTCAGGATCCCTTGTCGTCGCCCAGCATCGTTTGGGGAAAGCGCTATTGAAGCAGAGCAGCCTCTGAGCTCAACGACCAGTTTCAGCAATTATCACACCACAACCGACTTAGGGGTCGATCGTCATTACAGTAGAACGTTAGTCCTCCGCGAGTTCCGCTTCCAACGTCCTGGATGCCAGTGGATGGGACTAACTGCTTCAGGCATGTCGGTTCTATTTAATCTCAGCGAATGATCGGACGCTCACCTTCCACATGCACTGTTCAAAGCGACGCCTTCCTTGCAGAAGAGCGGCTTCGGTGCTTTCCCGCCATATACAGTCGTACAAGGTTCCACAGGTCCGCATCGCCTCACCTGCGAGGCGCGCCTTCAGCAAGCACACGTGGGAACGCGTATGGGCGCTGTGCATCTGCCTTTTATCTCCTCGATACTCCGACTCATGCAGCTGCAGCGCTATCCCTTCCTTGTCCCTCGGTCAGCCCGTCCGTTCGTCCACCATGTACGGCGAGGGCGACGCGCCCTACAACATCTATGCCAAACAGCTCTTCACTATGCGCCATGGATACCCGCTGTGGCACCCGGAGATCGAGCGCGACAGAGGGCTCGAGGTCAAGGTCGGAGATGTGGGGTACTTGCATGAAGGCGCGTTCATCCGCATCTTCAATGCCACCCTCGAGGCCGATCACCCGGATCACAACATGTTCGGTGTCCCCGACGGCCATGAACCGTTCCTAGTCAAACGTTTCCTAAAGCATGAGTCGCAGAGCGTCATCGAGTCCCATCTCTGCAGCCGCAGCGTGAGCTCCTTCGGGTTGGAGGGTAGCGTCGCGATGTGAGTTCCATCCAAGTTCATCCACGAACGTGCCGTGCGCTAATGCGACAATCTCTGAATCGTGCAACGTCGATGTGAGAAGCCCTACGACGCCCGTCGGAGCGGGGATGAAGTTCCAGTGCTCGGACGAGCAGGGCGCGTTCGTGTTCATGAACGTCCCCGCGGAGAAGAGCGAGATGCTGGCGTCGCACACCCTCGTCCCGTTCATCCGGAGCAAAATCGACGGCTGGCACGAGTATGTTCAGATCCAGCACGACTTGGACATCGCTCGTGAGCAGATCGTCTTCGTGTCGGGCGTGACGAAGACGGAGGACTGGGGCCTGGGCGCGTTTGTGAGCCATGCGAGGGGCGGCGAGGTGGCGTTCACGGCGCAGGTGCCGTTCTTCCAGGGCGCGTTCAGCGTGCAGAAGCAGAGGGCGCAGACGGGCAACATCCAGCACCGCGCGAAGCCGTTCAACTCGGACGACGCGAGTTCCGTCCGTAGTGCTCGCCCTTTGATCGAGGGCGGGGACACGTCGGCGCCCGGGCCTGCGTCGATGGGGGTGAAGCGGGACCAGACGCTGTTTTTCCACTATTACAAGATGAAGGCGCGTTGGTGGATGAAGAAGATCATCAAGGCTGCGGCGGGCCCGGACGAGCGCGATCCAGATCGTTCGGGAGATGGGGAAGATATGGCTGCTGGGTTGCAAATGGACGACGAAGGGGACGTTGTCCAAGAACCGCCCATCGACAAGGTACGTCCGCTGATATCAATGAAGGGTTCACTTAGCGAGACGGATCTTTAGGCGTACGATCCGGTCGACATCCTCTTGGATTATATCCTGGATTATCCTCTCGAGGTCAGGGCGTCGGCTTTCTGGATCCTTGGATTTATGGTTCTCACATCGTTCGCGTTCGCAGGATGGCACGGAAGTACAAGTGGCTATCGCTAGTGATCTCCATCTATATGCCCTCTTCGTGAGTTGCTCTTATGTTGATTGGTCATCGGCGGACTGAGTAGACTTTAGGATGAAGAGGTTCCGCTTGACATCAAAGAACATTTGGAAAAGCTGCGTCCTCCAGTGATGTTTGTTGACGATAACAGAGAAGGTACCGTGGTTCAAAGTTTAATCCTTTACAGACTGATCGTTGACTTCGTGTCTAGTCGCCTGCCTTGCTGTTGCCGAATGGGCCGAGGAGCTCCCTGAAGATGATGTGGCTGAGAACAAAGGTGGGCCCTCCATGTCGAAATCCAAGATTCCACGTTAACACTACACCGGTAGCTGCTGCAAAACAAAAAGAGGAGTACAACTCACCAGCTGACCCACACTCCCGGCCCGATCGATCTCAGGAGGGAGACGGGGGAGACTCGAAGATCGAAGGGGAAGACAAAGATGCACGCCCAGCACCCGGCATACAAGGCCAAGCGCTGGTCTTGCAGGACCACACGGGCGGCGTCACCTGCGTCGCATTCTCCCCTGACGGTCGCTACCTCGCCAGTGGCTCTGAGGACACCACCGTCCTCCTCCGTGACGGCACGTCTGGCGTGATCATCCATACGCTGACCGAGCACAACGACGCCATCTGGGCACTCGCGTTCTCCCCCGACAGCACTCGCATGTGCACTGGCGCGAACGACGGGATGGCTCTCGTGTGGGACGTCGGGACCCAGACGACGGTCTCGGTAGTCGCCGTGCTGGACGGGCACACGGGGGTGGTGCAGACGATCGCGTACTCCCCAGACGGCCAGAAGATCGTGACGTCGTCGGTGGACTTCAGCGTTCGCATCTGGGATGCGATCAGCGGTACTCTCCTCCACAAGCTCGAAGACCACGGGGCGGTGGTGATGTCTGCGGTGTTCTCGCCCGACGGGAAGTGGGTGGCGTCGTGCGGGGCGGACTACAAGGCGCAGATCTGGGACGCAGACACGGGGGCGCTGGAGCACTCGCTGGACGTGCACACGGGGGTGGTGTGGTCGGTGGCGTTTTCGCCCGACAGCCGGCGACTGGTGACGGGGTCGGACGACATGACGAGCCGGATCTGGCGTGTGGAGACGGGGGAGGAGCTGGTGATCCTGCACGAGCACGAGGGCCCTGTGTGGTGCGTGGGGTTCTCGCCGGACGGGAAGTACGTGATGTCAGCGTCGAACGACGGAACGATCACGGTGTGCGACTCGTACACGAGCGAGCGGGTGCACACGTTCGAGCGACACGACACGCTTGTGAACTCTGCGGTGTTCTCACCGAAGGGGGAGTGGATCGCGTCGAGCGTGGGGGATAACGCGGTGATGGTGTGGGATATGAAGAGCGGGAAGAGCCTGCCTGTGATGGAGGGACATCTGGACAAGGTGACTGGGCTAGACTTCTCGCCGGAAGGGGACCGAGTGGTGTCGTGCTCGGACGATGGGACTGTGCGTATCTGGACTCTGCCGGAGCATGTCGATAGGGAAGATGCGCTAGGGGAAATCACAGTGTAGTGAAAGTAACGAGGTTTTTTTTTTTCGTCTTGGACTTGTGTATTTTGTACTTACCACTCCTGCACCTCTCGATCATGGCTGTTGTAGATGCTGTCTTGAATGGCAGTCTTGCATCATTTGCATGCTCCTTCAGTGCCGGACTTGCGGTCCGGATATCTGGGCAGAGGAACCGAGGCGGCGCTCGTTGCAACCACCGCGATCCACGCGTACGTGTTCCCGGACGACCTCCATTTTGCTCAGCGTCTTCACGGACTGACCACAGATGTACCTGTTGGTATATCCCATGCACCGAAGGCAAATAGCCAAGATATCCCTAGTTGCTCCCTAATTTCACCAGCAACGTATCGTGCGGCCGCTTAGACTTGGCAACTTAGAAATCGTCAAAGAATCGCCCGCCCATCGCCTGTTGAAGTTGCGACATGTGTCTCATCATCTACCCTTAACATAAAGCTCGATCATATTATTTGCCATGGATGAGAACGAAGGTGACGCCCTAGATGCGGTTCATAACGCATTGGCACAAGAGTTCTCTCGGTCAGCTGTAACTGATTATACCGATATCGCTTCTATCCCTCCAGATATTCAGTCGTGAAACAGGTATGTCTACACCATGCTGCAGTACTCCTAAATTACTGACATGTCTGTTTCGGCTCCTCTGGTGCCAGTTTTCACAGCCAATGAGTCATCGCCACCACGAGGATACATACTGGCCAGCTAGCTCTTCCCCATAAAGCGCTACTTAGGACACAATACCTGGCAGTGTGAGTGCTCTATCGCATTCTTTGACACGCGCGATAATTTGCTACCTCGTTTTACCTAGACTCGCTGAGGGCCTCACTGCGGCGGCCCTTGGACTCGCCTTACTACGATATCTCGGCGCGCCTGAGCCCCGTTACTGGCCGTCGGTTTCTGCTCTGCCACTTCACTGCTCTCGTATTATGCGGGCTCTAACAACTGTCATACTCGCATTGTCTGGATGCTCCGACGTGGCAGGCGCCACCCCGCAACACGCTTGGACCGGACATATGTTTGTTGCCCCGTCTTGGTATTGTCAACTCAGTGTAGTGCCATTGCGTCCAGTTTAAAACCCTTGTGGCGACACCCTTTCCCTCACCTCCGGAGTCCGTCAACGCGACATCCCGAGTCCATTCCATCCTCGCCACCGTTGCCGCCCGCCTTTTACCCCGCCACGCACCCGCCGGCATCCTCTCTCCCATCCATCGCGACTTCTCAGCTTCCCATGATTTTCTACCATCCGCCACACAATCTCGAAGTCTTACGGACGTGGGAGCTTCGACTGGGCCACTACATGTTCTTCGACCGGGACGACCGTGCGGGCGAGGGTCGGGTCGGGGTCCTCATGGACGGGAGATTTATCCCGTTTCCTGAACTTGAACGGAGCTCGTCGCTGTTCCCTGCCACCGGTACCGGGCGCGAGTTTAACCAAGCCCTTGTCGACGTCCCTCCTCGTAACCCCGAAACGGTCTTCGAGCAAGATGACACCCGGGCCCCGGCCGGCACGGATTTCGGTGGCGCACTTTCAACTCGAGTCTGCGGGACGTCTCCTGTGGTTGTTGCTGAAGTGGACGTAGAAAGGGACGACGAGTACGTGATGAATCGCTGTATGGTGTGGATTCTGCGATGGTTGACTCGGTTTTGTGTCCCCAGAAAGGTGGCCTCCTCTTCCCGGGCCAAGTCGTGCGAGGACGCCACTCCCAACCGCCACCACGCCACTCGGGCCGTCACCCACGACCGGATACACGTGAATGCTTTGCTGTCCTACCTTGCATCCCACCAGCGCATTCTCGAGATCGCCGACGATTGGGGGATTGCACCCGCGAGAGGCGGAGACATCCGACGGGGCAGCATCGTCGTCATCACCCAGGTCAACACCGTCGAAGTCGAGAGAATCGAGGGGATATTGCGCCAGCCGATTTCCGACCGCGTCCGTATCGCTCACGAACTCTTCAAGGAGACCTCAAAGGACAGGTTCCATGTGGCGAGGATTCCCTCCCGGGCCCACGAGGATGCAGACCGTGCGCGGGCCAACTGTGCGTCCGAGATCACACTTCGTGGCGAGGCGCGGCCCGTGTTCCGGTCGCCGTGTGCTTGTCCAGACGACGACGTGGACGATACGAAGCCCGCGCCGGCACAGGTCAGTCGCCCTGCTTTGGGAGAGAACGTCATGGTTCCGTCGACTTCGAGGAGCGGGCCACCCGTCTCCAAGATGATGTTTATCCACTACGCTCGTGCGATGGAGCGTCCGGATCCGTCTATATGGAGGCGAGGAGTGGATGCGGCCCGCTTCGTGGGGGAAATTATGACCTACACGGTGAGTATTCCGCAGTATTGGTTCGTCCGGTTGAAGAGGATGGTGCTCCGGGCGAAGTTACGGGGTCTCTCGCCTCCGTTCACGGCTTGTACATACATCCCAACGGTTCTAGTCGCTGCTCGAGTCCCCCGCGTGCTCATGCCAGCTCTGTTTTAGTTTGAGGAGGACTACTTCCCTCTGGACGAGCTTCTGAAACACATGCTGGCGGTATCGTGTGCAGACGTCGCTGTCGCTAGCACGATACAACTGCTGGAGATCTTCGTGCGTACTCCAGCGTGTTCACCCTCGTTCCTGAGGTTGGGGTTGAACTGACTAATGGAATGACAGGAGGACGAAGACGCGATGCCCGCCGAAGCTGAGGATCTTCGACGGACGTTGCGGAAGATCAAGCCTACCGTCATTGTCGAGAAGCATTATGACTCCTCGGGTAGGAGACGGCGAAGTACGCTTCTACCTATCCAAGTATTCATATATATCGCGTCCTGAAGCTGACTATTATTGCAGTTGCGCTCTTGTCACGGAGCCCAATTGCAAGTGACACTGCGAGCACGGTATCGGATGAGGTGTTGTACCGGATGGATCTCGCATCCAAGTCCGAGAAATGGGATGACCGGCGAGGTCGACGCTGCTTCGCTTATGTATGAGAAGTCGGGTATTAGGTATTCGTACAACCTGACATAGGTTGAGTATGCGCCTGAAGCCAGGAAGTGATCGTGATCTGCGATATTATGGACTGCCATCTCAGCCTAGCTGTTTCAAGTATATGCTCTTCGTGTCGACGGGGAGGCAGCCCGGGACCCCGATCCGCGCCCTGGAGCACTTCAGTCCTTAATTCGTCGACGTCACGTCTCACCTTACGCGTGGCGGCTATAGTACAAGGACGTGCCTTCGCGTCGACCTTGTCAAGGGCTGCCGTATGCTGCCAGTAGACTTCGACAACGGCTGAGCGCATTTGGGCCGTCCGGCAGTGCGCTGTCAGCAAATTCGGGCTCCCATGGTTTGGCTGCTTGGCTTGGAGTCAGACGGAACAGAGTGGATGGTACCGTTGCCTTTCTCTGCAGAGGATTCCAAGCTCTGGGATGACGGGCAGTTCGTCTTTGGACATCATGGGGTGCAAGGAGAAACCATTAAGTTTCCGAGACCGTCTTCCGGGAATGGATGCATATGCGTATGGTTCTGAAGACAGCGAGGTATTTAATTATAAGGTTCTTCAAGTTGGTCAGATGGGCTCGCGCGTGAGGAAGGCTGCCGTACAACCAATACGAAGGCCGCTGTAAGACGCACTCAAGGTGCTGTATTGAGCGGATGAGGGATAGAAGGAAAACATGGATGGCACAGGTGAGCGGGGCGCGAAGTCATGATAGGTGATCACGCGCGCGTACCGGGATCGGATGCAACGAAGACGTCGGACGAATACGTTACGCTTCCCTCCTGGCCACATCTACCTGCCATTGCATCGGATGCTGGTATTCAACACTCTGTAGGTATTTAATATACCTATTGATATGTCGGCGGAGATACGGGTCGCGCTGAAAATGCTCGAGAGGGAATCCGACGGCAGGCACTCTGAGGACCTTGCGCGGGAAGTCCGAACACGTGGCGAAGGCACGACCACGTGGGTGGGAGGTTTGAGGCGAGCAGTCAAATGACCAGGTCCCCGAGTTCCTTCGCTGCCCTCAACGTCAACGACCCCCACATTCTCCATTCATATACCACGCGTGAGGGAGGTACACGCCTCGATAATGGGTCCCCTGCTTTCCCTCACCCTGCTTGTTGTCGTGGCGAGCGCCCGTCGCCATTCGCGCGACGCGCCTGATGCGTTCTCCGAGCCTCCAAGTAGAGCTGTCGACCATGTCAACCCGTGCGTACTTCTTTCTATATGATTGTCTTCCGAGGACCGAAGGGATTTTAATTACCCCGACATACCATGAGCATACTGCCGTGATTGAGACACTCACGGAGTCTTGAGTATCTGTCACAACCATCCATCGCGAACGACCGCATCTGCTTCTCATCTATACAACATATAAAAGATATTTCTGAACAAACGCGTTTCTACAGTTTCATCGGTAACGGTGGAGATTCGCCGAACGGGTCCGGAGGCATGATCCCCTCTACTGCCCCACCCTTCGCTATGACACGCTGGGTCGCCCAGACGCGCCAGAACTACGTCTCCGTCACGCCTTATAACTACACCGACACAACTATTCACGGCTTCCAGGGGACCCATCAACCCGCCATCTGGATGGGAGAAAGTGGCCAGGTAATCCTCGCTCCGGGCGCCGGGACGATCCGACCTACGTTCGAAAATCGGGGAATGAGCTTCAGCCACGCGAACGAGATCGCGACTGCGAGCTACTACTCCGTCGTCCTCGATGCGATCGAAGGAGGAAGGATCCATGTCGAGCAATCAGCCAGTGAGTTCCCTCCCGTCTCTCGAAACTCCCACCAGAGATCCGAGCTGACCTCTCCTCTCTCCCTCCCCACAGCCTCGCGCGTCGGCCACCTCCGCTTCACGTTCGAAGGCACCCAGACGCCCTACGTCCTCGTCGAAGCGACCCGCGCGCAAGTGATGGGCTCCGACGACCCCACGAACGTCACCTACCCACATGGCGGGATCGCCATCGACCCCGCCGCGCGAGAAATCTTCGGGTTCAACCCTGAGCGCCAGGACTTCCTCATCGATCCTCACCGGACCAGCACGGTCTGGTCTGGGTACTTCGTCGCGCGGTTCGATCGGGACTTCGCGAGCCACAGCACGGCGCGGAACGGCACGGTCTACGACGGCTTGATGGCTGGAAGGGGAGAGCTGCTGTCGGGCGTTGTGACATTCGCAAAGGGGACGAAGCAGGTCAATGTACGCGTTGGCGTGTCGTTCATATCGGTCGAGCAGGCGCGGGCGAACCTCGACAAGGAGATACCGGACGGGATGTCGTTGGAGCAGACTGCGTACCAGACGCGGTCGCAGTGGGCCGAGAAGCTCGACCGCGTTCAGATCGAGGGTGCGTCTCAGGAGCAGGCGGAGATCTTCTATACCGGCATATTTCATACCCTTCAAGTATGTGGCCCCTGCTTCGTCAAGTTTGGGATGCTGACGCTGAATGATTGTAGTACCCTTACGAGCAAGACGAAGATGGCAAGTACTATTCGGGTTATGACAACCAGGTGCACGAAGGCGTCTCGTACACAGGGTACTCAATCTGGGTAGGTGGCATGCCTAGTCGAAATCCCAGCACTTTGGTGACGTCTCTCAGGACACTTTCCGCGCTGAGTGGGCTTGGCAGATCTTGCTTGCACCCGAGCGCATCTCTGGCATGGTTCAGAGCATGCTCCAAGACTACAAAGAGGGCGGCTGGCTCCCCATGTGGAAGAACATCGTTGGTAGGTCGTCTCTATTGACCTGTCATATTGCGAACGAGATGATTGAAACTATGTCACGCAGAGACGAACATTATGGTGAGAATCTAACGGTATTCAGTACAAGCTGTCGCCCCACGAACACATCCCCTATTTAGGTCGGCACCCACGCGGATTCTCTTGTTGCTGAGGCGGTCGTGAAGGGATTCAAGGACTTCGACTTGGACGCCGCGTGGGAGGCTGTTCACAAGGACGCGACCGTTCCACCCGACAACGACTGGACCACGTTGTCAGTCCACACCGATGAATCCGACGTAAAGTATTGTGCTGAAAGCTAGCCTCTACTTAACAGGTACTACGACCGGGAACAGAATGTAGGGTACGAGGTTCGCGCGGGTCTCTCTTCCGTCTATCAGACAGAGGGCTGGGTCGCCAACGACCTCCACTCCGAGTCCGCGTCGCGCACGCTCGACTACGCCTGTACGCCCATACATACTTTTTATCATCCCGCCTTCGTCTCACAATCCATCCCCTTTCTCTTTTAGATGACGACTACGCCGTCTCCGTCCTCGCCGCGGCCCTCGGCAAGCCCGACGACGCCGCGTTCTTCCGCGCCCGCGCGTTCTCGGCGCCGTTCACGATCTTCAACAACGACACGGGCTTCATGGAGGCGCGCAACGCGGGCGGCTCGTGGGCAGGCCAGGACGAGGGCTGGACCGAGGGCGACATGTGGGCGTACACGTTCGACGTCGTGCACGACGTGCCGGCGCTGATACAGCGGCGTGGCGGGAACGAGTCGTTCGTCGAGTTCCTGGACGAGCACTTTGACGGAGGTGGGTGCCAGTGAGCCGACTATATGCGCGCCTTGGATATTGTGGCTGAGTTGTGGCGTTGTTCCAGGGCATAACGATCATACGAACGAGGTACACTACAATCTCTGTGCAGGGGGGATGCGGACTGATCATGACCGGCTTGGAAGCCCTCGCATCATATTCCCTACCTGTACTCCCTCGCGGGCGCAGCATCCAAATCGCAGGAGCGCATTCGCGAGATCGCGAAGGACAACTACAACAACTCCGTCAACGGTCTCTCTGGCGTACGATCATTTGTCTCGCTTCGCCCCGCACTGCAGTCACTGACGCATTTGTTGTTCATGTACATGCACGTGCAGAACGAGGACTGCGGGCAGATGAGCGCGTGGTACGTCTTCAGCGCGCTCGGGTTCTACCCCGTGGACCCTGTTTCCGCCGAGTATGTCGTAGGAACGTAAGTGCTCAAGTTTCTTTTTTTTTTGGCTTTGAAGCGGAGAAGAGAGAAGACAACGAGCTTCGCTTTCCCTTTCGTAGACCGTTCTTCGACAAGGTCACGATCGACCTCCCGGCCGCGCCGCGCCCCCTCGTCATCACATCCCCCGGCGCCCCTACGAAGCCATACATCAAGAGTGTGACCGTCAACGGCCGCACGCTCGCCGCCCCGATCCTCACGCACGCGGATATTGCCTATGGGGGACAGATCGAGTTCGAGATGAGCGGCACGCCGCAGAGCTGGGCGTCGGGCACCCTCACCCTCCTCGTACGTCCTGCGTTCGAGTCGTCGTGTGCGTTCAAGTTTACGGTGCAGCGAGTTGACTTGAGGACGCTAGACCCAGACCCAGACCCAGACGAAGGACGAGAAGAGGTACGCGCACGTTGAGCTGTAGACTGACTTGCCCATGATATACCCCGTCTGACGTGGTCGTGCGTGGCTGGCGCGGAAGTGCTTGATCGACGGCGAGCCTGGATGTATGGGATGGGGTTGCGTTCATGCGCACGCTGGACAGGGACAGGGGATGGAAGCAATAGCTGCATGGCAGGGAAATACGAAATACAACGGTTTCACGTCGTGTAGGAGAATAGATCATGGTACATGACGAATATATATGGCGAATTCTAGTCAAGGGCCACTGGTTGTGAGACTTCCAGCACGGCACATTTGCCAAGCCTCCGGTAGAACTACAGCCCGAGTGCGGCTTTTGTCTGTCAACGTTGTTGCGACTCGACGTCCCCGAAGCTGTAGTAGTAGCGCCTGCGAGACAAGTCCAATGCACATCCCGGTCATTTCTCCATTCTCCGTCAACTCAGCAATGGCGACTTACCTTCATGTTGTGTGTTACGCATGGAGGCGAAGATAAGTGAAGTTTCGTTGCCATGCAAATGTCCCACCTTGCCTGCGCGTCGTTCTCGTTCTCGTTCGCCGCGCCGTCCAGAGAACCCGAAGATCTCGACTCTGGAGATGAGATAGCTGCTTCCCGCAGAGATCGTCTGGTGTTCAGGCTGTCCACATCGAGTCGGAGTCAAAGTCAGCACATGGGAGTCTGGTACCAGAATGAGTTGAAAGCATACGCTGCGAGGAGTGTGTTCGTGTACGCTAGGTCACGGAAAGGTTAGTATGGATTCGACGCTGCCCTGCGGGCGGAATAGGATATGTGCGATACGCACGCTTGGCGGTCACAAAGGACAGCGCGAGGTATATCATGTCGTTGGGCCGAGTTATCGTCTGGATAGAGATGAAGTAAGCCACATCCCAATCCCACTAGTCAGAGGAGCGATGAATACGTACGAAAACAGCGAACACCAGCATGAATGTACTATCGCCGCCACTTGTGAGAATCCGTAGTATTCGATAGATAGTGTGCATAATACGCTGTTACCTCGTGAGTAACCCTGCGGTTCATGAGGTCAGCTTTCGAAACGTTGGGGGAAGATACGACACCCCACCAGTGGTTATTGCGTAGAGAATCAATTGATCCATCAGGGAGTCGGAGCTAGACTCGGATATTCAATCAATATTTACTCCTCGCGTGAATGTAGCCATGATCGGTCGGGGGCGGGGAACGCACCTTTTGAGCCCGGTCCTGCTTCGGTACAGGGAGAGCGTCAAGACCAATATCACATCGGCGGGGGCGGCAAGCACGGCCGCAGCTCCCACGATCTACTACGGGGATGGGACTTTGAGCATGGGGGGCATCGTTCTAAACCGACGTGTAGATGACTTACAGGGTGGGGCAGTGAAGCCGGCAGTTTGCGGTGTCGTGAAACTGGGATCCGCGGCAGTTTTGTCAACGCGAGCCCCAGGTTGCACCCATGCCGCACCCGTTGATTGTGGAAGCTACCGGGGGGAGGAAGGATTAGAAAAGATGATGGAGGAGAGAGCAAGCTACCTAACCTATTGATAGTCTTATATCACCGTAAGTGAACTGTGAAGGCGTAGAAGTGCCAAATTCCATGAGCAGATACACGTCACATATATCAGCCTACTACGGACCGGGCGCGAGCAGAAGTCGTATGAGGTACTACGCTGCACTTACCCAGACCGCACAGTAGAATGCGTCGGACTCGACGAGGAGCGAGAGGACGCGTTCCGTCTGGAGACCGAGTGAGCCGGCGATGACGTGCTTCCTAACGAATCTCCTGGACACCCTAGATGTAAGCATTCTGTCAGCATGACAAGCTTTGCTTGCCTTGTACCCCACGAGCACGGTCGCCCAAAGGTTCGTGCTGAATGACAGCGCGGACCCCGCGAGCCCATTCAGAATGGTCTGGAGTTCCGAGTCAAACATAAAGCGGCGATGGTATAACAGACCCCTACGTATCATCTTGAAATCCTGCATCCCCACCTCTAGCTCCGTTGGATCTTCTACCAACACACCACTCCTACCACAAGGTCTCGCAGCTTGTCCTGGAATCGATCGGCTTCCCGGCAGCCGGACGATGGCTGCGTCTCCACAATCACAGCCGCGACAATGTTAATCTCGCCCAGCACCACGGTAGAATCGCCGGCGTCCAAAACGACAGGGACACATGGCAGCCCCATCACGACACAAACAGAACATTCCGTAGCCTCTCCTTCCCACTGGACAAATCCAGAATGAGTGGGTACCGAATGGGCACTGGCAGTCCGACCGGAAGACGAAGCTGCTGAGACGCACATTGCACTGGATAGACGCGAGCGGAAGAAACCCAACCAATTGAGAGAGGTATGTTGGAAAGCACGCACTGGCACAAAGGCTCCGGGCATGATATGGGGACGACGCGAGCATGTTGAATCCGAACAGGTACCCTAACATCCCCAGCACCGAGTCCGGACGTCGTCCGAAGCGAGGCCACACATCCACGTTGTTGTGTGCGATTGTGGGCCGGATCGGAAGCTCGCTGGATTGTATCAAGGTACAGATGCAAGTGCAATTGCAGTGGAGTTGGAGCGGTCACTAGAGACAATCGACGGGGGAGATACGTAGATATGCATGCCGACGACGTAACGTTAACGTCCGCCGACGTCCTGTGTTTCAAGATGTCCCCCATCATGAATTGAGGAGCAGAGTGAACGCTCACAAACCACGCACCTTTAGAAATTCACGACCAGGAATCCATCCTACGCTGCTCGTTCCCGAGGCCTTCCCAAGGCCTCATCTGGAAAAGATCTTCGCAGCACGGTGGTCGGTTCAGGCCAAAGGACCAAGCTGTCGCACGAGACCGTGATACTGCAGCCGTCAGTGTAGTAGTTCCAAGCGGTTCAGCGGAGCCAGGCAGTGAGATCCCAAGCAATGGCGGGGCTGACCAGTGTCGCTGAGCATCAAAGGAGATGGACCACTGAGGCTAAACCCGACTCAGAACGGAGTCACGGTAGCGATTCCGTAGTCTGACGAAGGAGCGCTGCGCGTACAACCTGCCGCCGTAAATGCCAACTCGCAGGCCATGGGTAACAAGCCAGAAGTACTGGGTAAACGCATGAGATTCAAGTTCGGAGGTCCCGCCATGACCGGTTGGCCACTCGGGACTGAAGACTCTGAGACGGCCGCGGAAGGCGACTCGGCGGCGGGTGAGAGCAGCACAAGCGCCCAAATGTCAACGTTGAATGGAACACTCAACTTGGCGCCTACTGGTCAAGGGGTTCCTTTGGCTGGCAGTTCAGTCCTTCATTCACCTCATCCTTGTGCAGAAATGTCTCTTACCAATGGCCCGACGAATGGCGAGCCCGAAGTCGACGTCGATGGGTGGTCGACGGCATATAGGGCACCGTACAGACTGCCCTCAGAGGCAGAGGCGAGAGAGGTTCGTCGTCCGATTCCTCCATAACCCTTATAATACTTAGGCCGCATTGAACATCTGGCGAGAACAGCTCCAGCCTTGGTCTTCCCTGAAAGGCTACGGGGACGAAGAGCTCTTCGAGCTCTTCATGGCCTGCCCGTCGGTCCGGCCAACCTCGGTCCGACGGATCGCAGCCGACGCCGTGGTGAAGATGTCCGCATACCCACTGGACGGCGAGGTCACCGCACAGGTGCACGTCTGGGAGCATACCTCGATTTTACTGCCAGAGGTGTATCGGACAGGCGCTCAAGGCCGGGACTGTTACTGGATGGTTATGGAGCACGTCGAAGGGGAGGCGCTATCAGATTGTTGGCATAGGCTGCACTGGGTCCGCAACGGCCTGGTGCTGTTGACGCTGCGGAGATACATCCGGGAGCTGCGGCGCACACGGCCGCCGGGAGACCAGTCGTTCCCTGGGAGGCTCGGGACCACACCGGGGAAGTGCTATGGGTCGCCGTTCATATTTCAAGTGAGCACTATCCGTGGATGTGGCTAAGATTCAGGGCTGAGCTGACATAACCTAGCGTGCAGGTCCGTTTAACTCCGCGGCCGACATGGGACCATATTTCGACAGACGTCTCAGAGGGGTTGAGTGTGACCGGATGTGGTCGAAACCAATGAGCGAGTGGGTCGAAGGTGGCCCGAAGCGCCGCCGTCCTCTGGATCTCAAGCTCCCTTTGGTATTGACGCACCTTGACCTTCACGGCAAGAACATCATGCTCGACCGCGGAGGCCGGGTTTGGGTGCTGGATTGGGGGCTAGCGGGTATGTGCCCGTGGTGCTTTGAATTTATCAGCATGATGTGGATGCCTTGGATGTTCGTACGTGTGGCAGAAAAGTGGATCTACGGGTTTATCGCGGGCTGGTACTTCCTAGAGTACGAGCTGTGGTGTGTGTTGGACTTGGACAATCTCATGCTTTGACCGTGACTAGGACTTGTACTTAGCATTAATTTCTTGTATTGTGGCCTGACAACTATATTGAAGTCTTGTATCCCCATCTCTAGGCTCTAGCTCTGTTGAATCTTCTAACAGTGACGTACCAATATGGGACTCCTGCCGTGAAATGCCAATTTCCGCGCCCACAACCACCGTAGATGCTTTGGTCTTAATATCATTAGTAGTAAAGTTGTGCGTGCTCACTGCATCTGCGGTCTCACCGTAGTGCAAGCGGGTTCCAATTCCGGGAGAAGCCCAACCGAAATCGGGAGAAAATTAGAGGTATGTTGTACTCAGTAGTATGTACCACAGAGGCCCCTCCGACGGGCCCTACATACGTCGCATGGGTATGATACGGGGACAAGGCTGGCAACGAAACACCGTCCTGACGTCCCGATCCCCAGCACCGATTCCGGAAGTTGTATCCGGGAGTGAGCCTGGCGCACGTTGTTACGGTGTACGAACGCGACGAGCCCAGGAGAATGATACCGATTCAAGTAAGCTGCGACTAAGAGAGACATGCGGTTGACGTTCAGGACACCAGTCGCGGCCCATGCCACCATATCATGATGCAGTCGACGATGGCCAAACGCAAGCCTCGAGTCCATGGCCAACTTACGACCGGTGACGACCAAGGCGCCAATTGGCACAACGCGCGCTCGCTCCCCTCCATCCTCACCGACTGGCCTCCGAGTCCGTACGCATACGTAGGTGGAGACTCCGCCTTCTCGGAATTCGGCGTAGACGTTCCACGTACTTAACTGGCAACGAAAGAGGCGCCATTCCAGGCACGCGACTGCGAGCTGTCCGGTCCACTCAGCGGTACAATGGCACTCTCTTACTAATTCCCCGCCATCGGCCCCTTGCCTTCTACGTCGGTCTTTGCAAGGACGCTCTCAGAACCCGACGGCTATGCGCACTCGGAGCACCCAACGTTAAAGCCTGGTAGGCTCTTTCGGGCTGCCATGGTCTGTGGCCAGCTGCTTCACTCGGCCAGACGTCGACAGCGGTTAGTGGGGCCCCGACGGAGGCGTGCTTTGTGCCTTTACCTTTCCTGTGTGGTCGAGTTCCCGGCATCCCGGTGGGTTCCTTTGCGGTGTATCATGAATGACGTGGGTACTAACGTGACACCTAACGTATAGTTGGCAGCTCTCTGCCGACCCTACAGAACTGCAGAACTGCAGAATGTCCTGGCAAAGCGATAGTCCCGATTATGGGACGGTACTAGAGAACTTGTACACAGACTCCCAGGTGTAATCCTTTCCGGGATAGTCTGCGAGGGGTGTGGGTTATAGGGTGTGGGAGGTGAGCATTCTCATGCGCTGTAGAGTTGGAGTAGGCTCACAGATCTGGTCGACGCCCAACTCTGGGGTATTGATGGCGTCGATGTAGCCCTCCTGCTCGATCGCGACAGCGGACCACTTGGTGTAGTTGACGTCCGGGCCGCCATGGACGACTTTGCGGGGGGTATCGAGCCAGTAGCCGGTGTACACCTGGACGGCCGGGTTGTTCGTGGTGACGTCCAGCCTGGCATGCGTGAAGGTGAGCATCGTCATTGGGAATATGTGGATGATAAGACGTACCTGATGCCGGAGAGGTCGCTCCAGAGGGAGATTCCGGGCTTGGCTTCCTCGCTGTTGTCGTAGATCCAGCAGCTGTCGTAGCCTTGGCACCCTGCGGATCATCCGTGGTCAGCCATCCAGCCTTTCGATGCAGAACAGACGAGGACGGACCACCGCCGCAGAGGTCGACGGTCTCGTTCCAGCGCGCGCCGATCGCCTGCGTCTCCCGGAAGTCGAAGGGGGTGCCGTCGACGTCGATGAAGTCGCCTGTGGGGATCGCGTCGCCGTCGACGGCCATTACTCGGGACGCATCGACGTGCAGCTCGTGATTGAGGACGTTCTCAGATCCCTGGAAGGCCTCGAGGTTCCAGTAGATGTGCTGTGTCAGCATGATGGGGGTCTTCTCTGTTGCGGTTGCGTGGATAGACGTCCTGAGCGTGCCGCCGCTCTCGACTGTGTGCGTCACCTGCGCGCATGTGAGACAGGCTCAGGACGATGTGAAGAGGAGTGGGAAGAGTACAGTGGCCGCGACGTCGCCGGGGAAGCCTTCATCTGCCGCATCGAGGTGGTGGTACGTCACGCTGGTGTCTGTGCGAGTGAGGATGGTCCAGTTCCGCCGGTCCCAGCCATAGATCCCCCCGTGCAGCGTGTCCTGCCCTGTATGCCCGTTAGATACTGTCCTCTTTCTCAGCATATCGCGCTTACCGTCATGATCATTGGTAGGAATGTGGTACACGTTCGGTCCGTCGGGCTGCGGGTCCTTGGTAATCGGGATCGAGAACGTTCCTGCCCCAAGATAGTGTTGGTGGGCGTTCCACCTAGGCGTTCATGCTATGACACTCACCGTTCTTGATCCGATTGGCGTATCTTCGTTCCGGCCAGTCAAAGATCTCCATATAGCCTACACATCCAGCACAAGCTCAAGCTACAACTCACCGGCCCACAATAGGGTTAAACACCGGATGCGCCGGGTCTGTCAGCAGCCTCGTCTACCGTGACGCCCCCCCCCCTCCCCTCGATCAGCGTCCAACTCGCATTCTGCACTGGTATAACTCACGTTGTCGTCGTACCCGAGCACGACGTCCCGCGCTTTGCCCTCCCGGTCCCGCACCCACAGCTCTGTCATCGTCGCCCCGAACGACACGAACTTCGCCGTGATGGACCCGTCTGGCGCGCGGAGCGTCGTCACGTCGAATGGCTAGTTCGCTATCAGATGGGAGAGAAAGAGAGAGAAGGAGAGGGGATCGACGCACCCAGTCTGGAGCGAGGGCTGCATCTGTTGCTGTCACAGCGATGGCGAGAAGGCCGAGTAGCTGCAAGAAGACCATGTCCTGTGTTTACTATCCTGTTGCTGTTAAGGTTCGTCGTCGTGGCGTATGCGCTAAGTTCTGAGTCAGGCTGAGCTTCAGGGGTCGTCGCAGAACGTGGTGGGCGAATCCCAGAATCCCAAATCCGTCTCGGACGTGTTCGGGCGTGCCTTTATGCATGTTCCCTTCCACGTCTCCCGTTTCCCGTTTTCCAGGCCTTCTAACTTACTCAGCTCCGTCACCGTGCTGTGTGCTCAACGTGTGAGGCCATTGCGCTGCCGCACGCAGGAGCACGTACCCCTACCATGGGTTGGATAAATGGCGGGAAAATGCTCGGCCCCGCGCGTCGTCAGGTGAGGCCTTCTTCTCCTCTTCCTCCCGAGCTGTCCTTGTGGGTGCGGGCGGCGCAGGGTCTGCTGGGCAAGAACAGAGGCGGGTCAGGAAATGTGAACGGGTACGGGACCCCGCTGACTTTGTTCTGCCGCGCATAGATGCTCGTTCTCCAGGGACAGCCGCGGGTACCGAGTACGGGAGGCGCGGAGACTTCGGGGCTTCCGCGGATGAACCTGGAGAGGCGAGGCTAGGTGCTACACGCGGCTGCTCGCTGGGACGGTGGATGGCGTCATCCAAATGAGAGAACCCTGCCAGGACGTTGGGAGAGGCCACATCGGAATCACCGAGGACATGGCCACATGTGTCATGTAGACAACATTTCCTCTGAAGGTATGGACATGCATCATTTGCAATGTTCTCACCGTGTCCCATGTCGTCGTTGCGTTTCGGAAAGTTGGGGCTGGAATGTGCCTAGAAAAAAACATACGGAATATGCTTTTAGCGTGTGTCCGATGCTACCCTCGTCGGCGGGATTGGGTGGAATAGATCCCTTGGGCGTGGTTTGAATGCTTAGTTCGTACCCTTATGTGGAGTAGATGGTTCGTAACAGTTCATCCCTTCTGCATGCAGGTTAAAGTGAGCACCCCCGCAAAGACAAAGATAGTGCACGTACTTCACCTCGAAACAGGGCCATCTGTCGAACACGGTCCGCAAGGACCCTCAGACAGTGTGCACTCTCCGAAAACGATTATCGTGGTCGTTGGTTCGTCTCAAGCACTGAAGTCACTGTTACACATCATGTATTACTTGTTGTTTTCTTCTTCATCCTTCAGCTTCGTCCCCGCTCGCAAACTTCACTATGTTAATACATCCTACAATCCGTAAACCCACGCACCAAGTCCCACCGTCCCGGCAAAGATACGAGAAACAGTCCCCGGCCTGGAAGTGGCCCGTGTCTGGAAAGGCTCAAGTCCTGCGTCCCGATCAGCTAGCTGATGCACGCCGCGACACGTCGTACCAACTCCCCTCCCTTCACCCCCCTTCCTCGCCGTACACGTCTGCAAACTCACTCACGCTCGCCGCCCGCGTCGCTTCTTCGCCCCGCCCCCAGTCCCGCCCTTCTTCGCCTCCGTCTCGAGCTCGCGTTCGCGCTCCCGCATCGTCTCGTGCTCCTCGTCGAGGAACCCGACCGTGATGTCGTCGAAACGCTCCGCGTCCTCGACCGCCTGCTTGTCCTCAGGCCCCCACCCCTGCCACGGCTGCTCGCCCTCATCGTGCTCGACCGGGAGCGGCTCAATGTTCGTCGACGGCGTCGAGATGCTCGCGCTCGCGCCGGTCCCCGTGCCCGCGCCCGTGCTCGTCGATGCGGATGCGGACGCGGAACGCGAGATCGCGTCTGCCCCCGCCGCCGCCTCCGAGGGGCCAACATCGCGCACGACGAAGTCCTCGTCCTCCTCGTCGAACTCGAGCGGGACCGACGGGTGGTCCGCCGCGTCCGGGCGCGTAGCGGTGAGCCGCGGCGAGCGCGCCTTGCCGAGTTCGCGGCGAATGCGCCCAAGGCCCTCAGACATCCCGTCCTGGATCCCCGCCGCCACCTGGCGGATCGGGATAGCGTGCATGAGCGATTTGGAGCCAGACCCGGGCGTGCCGTTCGGGAGCATCGGCAGCACAGGGGGCGACGGGTTCAGCGGGTGGAGCTGTGCGGCGAGCGCGGACGCGATCGGCTCGTCAAACGAGGATGGGGCACAGCCGATGCCCATGCTCATGTCGTGGTGTTGAGAGAGGTCCTGGACGAACGCCTCGCTCTCCCCGGTTGCGAACGCGCTGACCTCGATGGGTTTGCGGACCTCGATCTTGCTCGACGGCACGTCGAAGTGGAGGCTGCGAATGAGCGCGTGGTAGTCCTCGCCGAGGGTATGGAATGAGAACTGGTGCGATAGGTAGATGAGCCGCGGGAGGACCTTAGGCGACAACGAGAAGGTCGAGAGCTCGGCACGGGACAGCCAGCTGCGCGTGATGTTAGTGCGAATCGGTCAGTGAAAGAGGTACGACACGTACTCGGCTTTGGCCGTACGACCGACCCTTCCGGAGCTCGGTTGTCCTTGCCGCAAGCTCTGCTTGACCTGAGGCCAGTCTCGGCCCCTCGCGAGGGACCAAGTCCCGACGACGCTTTCCCGGCCCACGATGTCAGTCGACCCCTCCATCATCTGAGTTAGCCCCGACGCTGCGCGGGGACTAGCACCGGAGCCCGTGGGAGGTGACGTGCCCATGTGTCGACTGAGTGTGCTCATGCCAGGAAGTGAGATGCTCGTGCCGCCCACCACCGGGATAGAGCCAGGGACGACAGCTTGATCTGCTGATGCACGGTCGACGAATATACGGTGGAGCGTCAACGTGCCGTCGTTCGGGTCAAAGACGAGCAGGTCCTTGTAGTTCGTCGGGCGCGTTGGGCGTTGCGCCGGCGATACGGGGTGCTTCGAGAGTCCACTGGAGACAGACGACGGTGATGATGACGTAGAGAAATGTACAGTCGCTGGGGGGAGGAGCGACTGGGGGAGCATCGCCTCGCTCGAACGGAGGAACGTGAACGCGCAAGGGATGCCCGCCGATTCGGGAGAAAGCGACTTGAGCCGTACGCGCACAAGCGGCGACAGCTCTGTCGACGAAGAAACCTATGTTGTGTGCATAAGCAGTGATAAGAGGTATCGCATAAAGGCAACTCACCAAGTCCCGGCCATTGACGACCTTGCCCGCAAGATGGCTGCTCCCGTCTGGCTTGCCTCCAAGCGGATTCGTGGCGAAGACATGGATCGTCCGCTTGCGGGTGCTCATGCCGAACCACAGCTTGTCGTGTGCCCACTCCAAGGACTCGACAACGGCTGACGTGCGTCCCCTTTGGAAGGTGTACATGTGTCTCGTTGACTCTGCCAGATGCTCTACAGGTTCCGACGATGACGAAGTTCGCTGGAGCTGATGCAACGGTGCTCGATCTTTGCTAGCCCTGGATCGCGAATCCTGCGGGGGACGTTCAGGTGGTGGCTGGCGCAGCGTACGAGGGGTAGGGCGGAGCTGGAGAACGCGTACAGCGTGCCCGTCCTTGGAGCACAGCGCCAAGTTCGTGCCATCCGGCGAAAACTTCAGCGCGCTGAGGGCCTGCGGACGCGAGAACGCGAACTGGGCAACGGGTTCGGGCTGCGCCGAAGACGAGGTGAGGAGCGGGTGGAGGTCGACAACCGTCACGTTGCACCCTGACGTGATCGCGACCGGGGACGTCGGCGGCGGAGGGAGGGACCCTGGTGTGACGGTCGCCTGGGGGTCGAAGCCGCCTTCGACGGGCGAGGAGACGCGGAGGCTGCGACGGCGACGATCCGCAGCGGTCTGGTACTCGTGTGGAGACGCAGTACCGGCGGGCGCACTCTTCGAGAAGAACACGCCGAGCGCGTTCGCGGCCGATCCGGATCCCGAGGCAGACGGAGTCCGCTTGTGGACGCCAGGGGCTTGCTCGCCAGAGACTGCGGCGTTGACGCCTGCGCGCGCAGCGGAGAATGCGATCCCGCCAAGGGTCTTCATCCCGCTCAGGACGCTGCCACCGATCTTGGCTGCAGCGTTCCCAAGATCCGCCTGCGACATGGCCAACCCGAACTTGAGCGGGGCTTCAGGGGCCGTGACGGGTACACTAGTATGCGCCTGACCGGGAGTGGCTAAAGGAACGGAGTCGGGACGGGATGATGGGGATACGAAAGCCAACAGGCGATTAGAGAGAGCGTATATCGGTCGTGACTGTGGTGATGCGCGAGGGAGGGCGTAGTGTGGGTCTATGTCTAATGATGATACATCGTTGAAGTTTGGCTTTGTGAGTGATAATGACGATTGTGCAGAAGGGAACGTGAATGAGACAAGCGATGTGGACGGTATGATGTACAAGGTCGCAAGTGTACAGTTCGAAATAATGTGAAGTGCTGGTGGGTTTGATGTACACTGCAAAACTACGGTGAGTGCTCACTCCACAGAGGAAATAGATAACACGCACGACAGTAATAAATTGGTTAGATGCAGCAAACGACGTGAAACCAATTAGTGATAGTCTCTTGACGACTTCATGCGTTCGTAAAGAATATACAAGAATCTCTGTGCCTTGCGCAGTGCGAGACCTTGGCCAGTCGCCGTCAGTTAATTCAAAGTCGTTCTCACAGTACCACAGTGGACAACTTACGAAAAACCAATCAAGGGCCGCTTCGGGCGGAACGAATCGTCCGATGCGAGCAGTGGGTCTGGGAGGATCCCCGCAAACTCCACGGCGCCCCACTGCGCCCCCGTCAAGTTGAGAAGCTCAGAAACCGACCCCAGGTTTGAGCAATCCCAGAGCTGCAGTCCGCTCGGGTAGCCGAGCATGAGAACGGACCTGGAAACACGCATGGACGTCAATGATGCAATCAGCCCGGCGCCACCCAACCATGGATATTCCTCGGCCCCCGCGCAACAATACAATCAGGCCTTCGCCCTCGAAGGGACGGAGAAAGTCGGGGAGATAATGCGCAGAGAACGTACCTGGTCTTCGCCTGCTCCGCATTCCCATCCGCGACGTCCGCGAGCACGTCCCACCCGGCCCACAGCACCTCCTCCGTATCACCGACTCCCGGGTAACGCGTGACCTGCTTGCCGTCCTCGGGCGGGCCATCTTCGGGAATGTCGTCGTCCAGGCTGAACACGGGCATCTCGCCGCCAGGCTCTGATCTGCGCTGGCCACCTCCTGTCCATCGGCCACGTGGGTCAGCGACGGAGGACGCATCGCTCCCGCGACGCTTCCAATCGTACTCTCGCTCGCGAGCCGTGGGCGAGACAGCAGCAGTATGTGTCGTTGTTAGGAAACTGCCGAAGGATACCGGCCGCGAAACCCGAGGTGGCGACGGTGCGGCAGACGGTATGGGGATCGAGGAGGGGACATAGTTGCGGATCGTGCGAGAGAACGCTTCAAGAGGGGTGGGCTCCCTGTCGTTGGCAGAAAGTGAGCGACTAAAGTCGATGGTATCGTCAGAAATGAACGACGGATGGTAGACAGACGGAAAAGATTGGAGATGGTCGGGAGCCATAGCCAGCGCTCCACCGAGCATTAGAGTTTTAAGCTTGACTACATCCCCACCGCTCATACGCGAAACACGTTGCAGCCTTGTGAATCTCATCTCGGTACGCTTGCGACAAGTTCGATAACCGGTCTAGGTCCAGGGACGTAATAGTAAAGAATGAAACAGCGTAGTGGAGACGTCCTCCATGCCGCGAGAGCGATGTGCCTACTCTGCCCATCTCTTATCCCAAAGTCACCATTACGGTCGCAACCCCAAAACCGGCGAACCCTCGGAGAAGCAACAAAGGGGGCGAGGACGTGGAACGCGCGAAGGACAATGACCGAGTTCACGGACATGAGCTAATACGACAGGATCGTCGTGACCAAACAAAGGCCAGCAATGAAGGACTTGAATGATGCAGATAATGTCATCGCGCTGTGTCGAGAATGGAACGTGAACTCCTGACGTCACCTGGTAGAATAGGCCCATTCCGACGCGTCTGGTTGGGCCACGCGTACGCGAGCAGGGTGCGCGAGACGATGCGCTCGGTGACCTACGCGCTTCCAAGATCCGAACGCTTACCCTTCCACGGAGCGCGCATGACACCGTGATATGTTAGATGCATCATGTACCCCATGCCGTGCGCAAAACGCGAGGTTATACTTGATGGACAGCCTCGCAACCCTCGTTTGAAGCCCCACGGGTGAGCTCAGGAGGTGCCACTCGGGGTGTCGAAACCCACGTAACGTCCACCCCGAGATGCATACAGACAACTCCAAAACGAACCATAGGGATGGCTCTCTGCAGCAGGAACAAAGAAAGAGGGAGGGTGGGGGACGGGTGGGAGATAAGACTCACCGAGCGAGCACGGGGGACCTGATATGGCCCACGCTCCTGCTCAACGAGGACTCGTCCGAGGTCGTGTCTTCTGCCGGAATGGCTAGCGTGCTGAGCGTGGAGCGTCCGGAAGCGTGTTCGTCCGCGACGGCGAGGTTGTTGCCGAAAGACGAGGGACCGGGGGGAGAGGTGGAAGGAGAGATAGGGCCGCCGTCATCAATGTCGGACTCGCTGGTGCCAGGACCATAGACATCCTTGGAGTAGTCTGCGGGGTCGCGAAGCAAGTTGGCAGGGTCATGGCTGTCCCAGATAACGGCTGAGGCACGCCCTACCTCTGGATCAGAGGGGGGTGGCTCCAAGTCGAAGACGGCAGGGGTGATGGAGCCGTACACCGTCTGGGGCGGCGCGTCGGGCTCGAATGAAAGGAGATCTGAAGGGGAATGAGACGGTTGAGGGTGAGAGGGGGGATGACGACGGGAGGTTGCATTGCGCTTGCTCCGTGGGGGCATTAAACAAGTGTGGTAGCGATAGGTAGAGTTGTGAGAGCAGCGATTAGAGGAGAGCGGGGGTGGCCGTACAAGTTAATGCAAGACCTAACGAATAGATAGAGAAGAGCTGAGATCAGTCGCGAGCGGTGGTTGTCGAGGTGGGAGGGATGCAAGTTCCACTCGCGACACAAGTCGGCGCTCTCCAGCGGGAGTCATCCATCCCTATTTGGGAACCTCTCCCCACCTTCGCAAACGTTTGTCCCTAAGTACTGCTTCCCGTTCGTCTCCCTTTGTCTTACCCTCTCCAACCTCTGTATGTAACCCCTGCTGCACTCAAGAGTCGGACATTTCAAGACATACCGAAATCAATGTCCACCGCGCCCTGAGCGCCCTTTCCTTGACGACCAGACCCAGTTCAAGTTCGGCACCGCAAGTCGAAGGTTGCATGTTTAACCAGATCAAGCTTCGCGAAGACAGAACTCGGCGCATTCTCACAACCAGAGCGGTGAGTCAAATGCCATCTTCTTCGTGCGTGATACCTGGTTTCCTGATAACGCGACACGGCCCCTTCAACGTGGTGGTCCAAGTGAAGGCGACACCTCTCCGAGTATCCACCTCGCGTCAAACACAGAATCCCATCGCACACACGGACCGTGAGGTGGGCTGTTGCTTTCAAAGTAAGTGACCCTCTACTCTATTGGGGAGGAAAGAAGACGAAGCTCAGATCAGACGTAAGGTTTCAGAGAGTTCTCAAGACCAATATCCATCTTCGCGTTCGCTTTCTGATCCTCCTTTCAGTTGCCGCTCACTCGGGATGCGAGGGCTTCGTACATGCCAGTATAAGCATGGCTTCGCCGGACTGGCCGTGCGATGAATGTCTCGCAACCGACTTGAAAACAACCTCTGGTGGAATATATTCATATTTTAGTGATGAAGACACTATCCGCCCGATACATCGCATTGCGGCATACATACGAACCGGTGCTCATCGTGGTAGGTTTGCATGGCTTTGGTTGACCTCGCATACAGAATCACAATGCGTTGACCCTTTACGATCCAGTCCCTCACAGTCTCGATGTATGGTGGTATCGTACCATGCGCGGAACCTTTCACGATACATCACGAGCACCACATTCTCGGGACACAGCGCCTCCCCGAAGACGCCGCACATACTGTGTCGAAAACAACATATAGTATGGGGGAGCGCTGTCCACGGCGCAAATTTCCAACCCTCCGCCTTTCCAGCCAGAAATCATAATCCCGAGCATCAAAAGCGACGCGATGAACGCTTCAGTGGAACGTTGGACTGGGTTACGAGTCGTACCAACACCAGAGCGCTCTTCTGAAAGTAACGCACGTCTGAGAGAAGCTTTCCGCAGCTGCTAACGAGCTGCTAAAAGCTCGGTCTCATCGGCATTTGTCCACTGGCTCATCTTCCAATGTGGACGGCGAGCAACTTCCCCGCAATCGAACCACACAGACCCCGCTGCTCGCCGAACTTCTCATGATCATCTCCCCTTACACGGGTGAACCTATCCTTCCGTTCGCCTCAGTGCGATGTCCCTCCGGCCTTCTGGCCGATATCGAACTCGGACAGCTTCCCGCACCTGCTCCGCTTCTACGCGTCGTTCTAGCCGCCACTCACCTTGAATGGCATCCCCATGGCGCATCATCGTCAAACATCGAGGATAAACTTACCCCGCGCGGAGATCGTCGAAGTTCCAGCGTCGACAGCCAAGTAACTTGCGCACCACACCGTGTCTTGTTGGCACCTGTAGGATGGAAGGATGATCACCCTCGCGCGTCCGACGAGCCCTGAGTGCACCCGCCGCGCGCTCCTCGCCCGCTAGAAGTTTGCGATAGCGTCGGCGAGGATGGAGCCAAAACCAGTCGGAGTCAAACGCACCGGTATGGAAAATACCCACATCGCCGACGTCGTGCCCCCATGCATATTCCCTGGATGTACTGCTGCTGCTGCTGCTGCTCATTCTTTCCGGGGGTGTCAAGAGTCTCTCCCGTCGAAAGAGAGTACGTACGAACTTTAATAAGGTTGATATCGTACCACAACTTCTAGCGGCAGATGCACGCCTCCAGTGACCCGCGCGCGCCGCTGCGGTCGGACGAGGGTTCGACTACCTCTCGGAGTGAATCTTTGGAAGCCGAACCTAAAACGCGGGGGAAGAGACAGTCGGGTAAGCTGGAGATCTGCAGCTGTATACCGCAGCGACAGGTGCTGCTGTGCTGCAGGTACCGGTGTCTGCGCTGGCGGAAACCCCAAGAAGAACGCAGCAAGTAGCGGACAGCAAGTCTCCAAAAATTCTGGGCAATTTACAGGCCAGCGATAGGGTTGGGAAGAACAGTACGAGAGTCCGTCGCGGTAGGGCATTGGGGGTACTGAGAGGTGCAACCGGCTACCATGGTAGATGCGGAGTCAGGCTCCCGCGCACGTCCACGCCACCTCGTCATGCCACCCCCCCCCCTCGCAGTTGCGGCTGGCACGACCATACACTCCGATTAGCAGGGCAGAAATTTTCCAAGCACGAGGTACACGCTATCCCCGTCCGCCCGAATCTGATCCTCACCTTCCCTTCCGTAGCTTCGTGAAAACGGGGGACGCCCATATTAGGCGATAAAAAGAACCCAACCCCGGCCATGGCGCTCCAGGGCGCCCTGGTGTCCCCCGGCGGCTGGTATACAATGCGCATCATTGCGGACGCCCCATTCAGATCTCACTGGGGCCTTCTGCATCCGGGGGCGAGGCGGGTCTCCGATCCCCCACCTATCGATTGATTATCTCCTTCCAAGTTCCGCGGCGCCGGTCTCCCCTCTGAAAACGTTGGCCAGATGACTGACTGACCAATCGATACAGAATCCAATGGTCGGTGAGTCGGTCGCATCGTGTTTCGCTGCAGTGCGTCTCAGCATAGGTTGCTCAACGGAACCAAAGTTCGCAATTAGCCGTCAGGAAAGACAAGGACAGCTCGCGGAGTAGTAATCGCTTCCTCGAACCATCTTTCAAGTGGCACGCCTCGAGGCAGACAGACCCTTGTGCATTCGTAATGCTTCACGGGCGCGGGGAAGCTGGTCAGGTTTGAACGCCGTTTGAACCGCCACTTCGACGCATCGAGCAATCATACGTTTCGCTGTCTCTCGTACGTACGTACTTCGTGTCCGCCGCCAGGCCTCGACCGTCATCGCAATCGTGGTCACGGTGGCAGTTGAGGTCCACACCGCGCACACTGTACGTGCACTGTGAGGCTTCGAAATCGGCATCGATGTCCATGATGACGATGGGAGTCATACATGACAAGTGTTTCGCATTATAAGCGTGGGGGGGCGCAGCGTACCCCAACAGCAATAACAACCCACGGGTGTGGATCCTCCAGGATGTGTGTACAACACTGAATCCCTAAATGGACAAAAGGGTACCGAAGCTGCAGCGCCCTCGAGAAGACCCCCACGACGTGACACGACTGGAATAGCAAGTCGGCAAACTTGAGAGGCTGAGGATTCGAGCCGCGAAAGAAGGGGGGACGCCCGACCGAAGCCAGACAAGGACACTGGATACCAGACACGCCCTACAAGGCGCCTCGGCGCACCAGCTGACGGCTATCCCGTCTAAGAGAAAAGCTGCGCGCCGCACCATATCCGCGAGTGCTGAGCTGGGCCGGCCAACGTCCGCACAGCCGCAGATTCCAGCGACGCAACGTCGGTCAGCGCCAGCCGGGATGGCGTTCAACGAAGATAGGTTCAGAGTCCGCATCCATCTACAGTATGTACATACCTACGCGGGCTGGGCAGCCGTAACTCGCGCCATCAAGCAGACCGGACGAACTTGAGCCATGCGGATTGCGCGCCCTCCTCCGTCCGTGGTGCAACTTCGTCATCTTGAACTTAGATACGATACGAGGGGCGCGCGACGCGATCGGCACTTCGAGCGAATTTGGCTGCCCTGGGTTCTCTCCTTGCGCGTAATCCCCACAACCTTCGCTGACCGGGATGTCAGAAGGGCTGAGCAGTATAACCCCTAATTCCCTCCGCAACTTCGAGCTAGACCACGCCCGACAGCTGGACCGAACCTACGTGCGGGGCCGGAGTGGCTGTCCCCCGCGTCCCACCGCGCAAGTCGAGTACAAATCGAGTACAAGGGAGTCGCGCGATGCGCTAGAGAAACCGCAAGGTGCTCCCGCCCGGCTTGCAAGTACTTCCTCACGTCCAGCACGTTGTTCCGGGCCCTGCCCTAGAGCGTTGAAGAAGGGAAGCTAGAAGCCGTCGAAGCTCCCAAGGAGTCCCTGGCGCGTCCCGCGTCCAGTATCGCGCGAGCTACGTCCATCGAGGCGGACCCATGACCAACCACAACTTCCCCCGCCCAAATATCTGGGCCGGGACAGCTCGGAGGGGGGTGCGCGAGGACGCGGGCGATATTAGATAGGATAACGACCATCGAGGCGGCGCGGCGGTCTTGGTTCCGTCGGGCGTGTTCGTACCGTCCGCCTCTGACGTCTTTTGTGCGTGACACGTCAATTGTACGTACGTGTAGGCAACACCAGGCGTCTCGCGTGAATTCGTGGTGGGGGACTGGAGAAGAATTGGGCGAGCGGGAGGTTTGTCATGTGCTACTTGACCAGTGAGCTAGCGATTCCAGCAATCCTTCCGATACATCGAACACAGTGCTGCGAATCGGGAATTGAGCAGGCAAGAAAAAGCTGCAGTGTCAAATCCAAGCACGAACCTCCAGAATTGATACAGTAATCGCGCCAGGTTGTTTAGACATTTGGTCCACAGACGAGCGTCCAGGAGATGGACGGTTTGGGTATGACGGTGTCAACTCCCGGCATTGAGCGTGTTGGCATTGGCACGGCGTTGTCCATGTACATGTTTCCAGTCTTGCCATCAAAACAGCGCCGCCGGTCGCTGAGCTCGCAACGCCGCGCTAGTGAAAGCAGTCAATGAACCGGGGAACGGGAAACAGGCTTGGCCCTCTACCCTACCGGCGACGCTGGATAATGAATGCCCGCAGCGCGAGCTAGGGGTAAAACCGCGAACACGGAGTATGCGTAGCTATGACCAATGACCGGATCAGGAAGACGACAGGGAGCGGATGGTCAGAACAAGGGGGAGAGCGGCGGAGCCGGGCTTCGGACATTCACAACCAAACCCCGGACGTGAAGAACAGCGCAGCAAGCACAGACACAGCCTGAAGAGACAATGGACGCAGGCGTTGACAGTAAAGCCGGACTGCTGCGACGGACTTGAGTTTTCCGTAGCGGGGGGCAGGGGCCGTGACATTGAGCGCGACGTTGGGTTGTTTGATCGAGGAGCACCCGGGCCACCAGTCACCAATCGCCGGAGACAGCCGCAAGCCCACGTCGCTGTAACACCCAGACCCCCCGAGTAACAGCCCCGACGTTGCAAGGTCCCAGTGCGAGCCACGGCGGGGCGGTGTGTGAGATACTCGTCGGTCGTCCAGGATATTCCACGGCGAGCTCTAGGCTCGAAAGAACGTCCAGGAATCTGTCGCTCGCCGCGCAAGGCCGTGCACGCGCACCACGGGGACGGGGAGGACGGGCTGCACCCCGTCTCTCTCGTGGAACCGGCGACGCATCCGACTCCG
Source organism: Polyporus tsugae (assembly GCA_024305745.1). Classification (NCBI taxonomy): domain Eukaryota; kingdom Fungi; phylum Basidiomycota; class Agaricomycetes; order Polyporales; family Polyporaceae; genus Polyporus; species Polyporus tsugae. The sequence goes on along the minus strand of JAHRBS010000010.1, from coordinate 42,367 downwards.
CGCGTTTTGGATTTAGGATGAGGACTCGAGCCACGCAGAAACGTGCGGGCGCTGAGAGGCCCGTCCGCAGAAGGACCAGTGAGTCGTGACGAGGCGAACGGCCAGGGCGTGCGCGTCGAGAGAGGGGGCGAACCTGTCCCTAGTGAAAGCGAACGTCAGCGGCACGACGAACTCGAGGCAGGACACGCCTCCTCCGCGTGTTGGACCGAGGGGAAGTCGATGCCGCTCGCCGAACCTTGTTCGTGGGCCTTGTGCCCCCCGCGTCCGCCAGAGCGGGCCGCCCATGCAAGCGTCCGTTGGAAGGTTCGGTGCCTTTAAGAACTTGATGCGCAAGGCGCAAGGCGGCAGGGGGGCGGCAGGGGCACGACCGTATGCAAGTCGAGATCGCAGAAGGACGGAGGACGGAATGCGATCAGATTCGCAGATTGGGATCTGCAGCGTGCGCAGCACGGACGCACGACACAGCATACGGGGAGGGTGATTTCCACGGTTGTGCAGGACGCCGTGGATATGTACACCATGAGCGGCCGGAGGGGAGTTCGGGGGGTGTACGCGCGCTGCGCCTATGCTGCTTAGTCCGCATCTATAGACGCGGACGCGGCTTTAAATGAGGCGAAATATCCGTATTCGCTGAATCTTGACGTCAGGAAGTACACATAATGAGAGGAGGGTGGTGAGACGATTTACAGTACCGGCTGAAGGCGAGATGCATATCGCGATGCTAGGCACCGGAGGAAAGAAACACGGACGGAGAGGCCGGTAGAATGGCTTCCACCACTGGGGGCCTGGGTATGTACTTACATTGGTAGCTAAGCGAGTCTACCCGCGATGCGTCGAGTCCGTGCTGTGTATAGGCCTTCTGTCGGTTAAGTAGCGCAACCTAAGTCGGGGGCGTCTATGCTGTCGCCAATGGCCATGGTCTCGGGGCAGGGGTGCCGAGGGCTCAGAATAGAGTGAGTGAATGGCGATGGCGTCGAGACGAATGTTCTGTTTGTTGAGAGGGTGAGAACGACGGGCGGTTGGGTCGGTGAGGGTCGGTGTCGGTGTTGGGCCTTTGACGCCAGGAAGCGGAGGCACACAAGGCACATGATACGCCTCTTGGACACCCCACGTCCACTCTCGCGTCCGTGCCCCTCACCTGAACCTCGAGTCCCGCATCCCCGATTACTGGTCTGGCCGGCCTGCGTCCATGTCGCCCGTCGCGATTCGACCGCCGTCGACGTGCCCGAGCGTAGAGACGTCGCAACCGAATCAGATAGATTGGTCACCGAATCCTCGAAGCGGAAGCAACGGACTCGGATTGCGTCTGCACTGTGACAGCGGGATGAGAAGTCTCCCATGTCCGGCGATGCGCACGCGAACAGCGAGCACCGCCGCGGGGCAGAAGGGTCCAGTAGTGAGCTGCTAATACGTACGTATTCGTCGTCTCCACCTGGGCAAGAGCGGGGTACTACTGGTCAGGGGGCCTGGGCACAGATAGGCATGAGGGGGGGAATATGCGCGACTGGCGAGGAGTCTGAAACCGGTGAGTTGCTCCGACCCCGACTCCGTCTCCGAGAGATCGGCGGCCCGCTGAGCGCTGAGCCCCGGACGGCCGCCATTCAATGATGCTTGATCATATCCATCCCATCTGCTCGTGGCTGGGCACCGCCTGCGTCTGCGAAGCCGTTCGTCTCTGTTCGCGCGCGCGGTACAGCCAGGGCCCAGGGGGGCTGCTTGACAGTGACACTGTTCTGCCAAACAGGGTATCAGTTTTTGAGTTGGGATTGACCAAGCGCCGTGTGAGAACGGCACGGCGTCCGCAAGATGAACAACGTACTCACGGATGGACCACTGGACTGGAGAACCACTGAGGGGAACGGAAGCGCACTCAAACCCCTACTCCGGCGACCGGACGTCATACTGCGGCACGCGCCCCCCGCGCGCCCCAGGCTTCGCGCGACTGGTGACGAAGCCGGATTGAATGGCCTGTACAGGCTCTTGATCCAATGTTGGCCACTCATACTTAGGATTCACATCCAAGTACAAAGTGAGACTCGGCGGTCCGCGGCTGCATACGACATGACGGCGGAGTTCCGGGTCCCGAACAAGTTCAAGCTGCAAGTTGCAAGTTGCCAGCTCAAGCGCTCAAGGCGAAGCTCATCGGTCGTCTTGACTCCTCGCGTGTTTGCTCGGTCGGCGTCGCTCGCGCGCCGTCGCGACTCGATGTGGCGGATGTGGTGCTCCCACCCTGAACAGCCCAAGTCCGCAATCATTGACCATCGGCCGAGGGCGGTGGCGGGCACGAGCGGCAAGGGGACGAAGCATGGTCTGGTCGGAAGGCGGGCATATGCAGTGCCTCGTTTACGCCGCGTTGTGATGGGCGGGACAGCGACCGCATGCTCCCCGTCCGCAATCAGGCCAAGCCTGGCGCCTCGTCCGCCATCGTTCCCAGACGCAGTCGGTCGCCGCTGGGGATCGCCAGATCGTCCGCCGCGGCATCGGTAAGTAGCAGCCACAGTTGGCGGGAAGGTCCGGAGCCCAAAGAGACGCGGAAGCAAATCGTGCGACCTGAGCGACCAGCTAGCCCAATCGCGCGCACTCCCCTCGCTGGGCCGCGCGCGCGAGGCAAAAGCATCATCTGCATCCGCCCCATCTGTTGCTGATATCACCTTCTCCAGGTTCTACGTTCTGTGTTCCATGCTGCTACGAGTCGGGAACGCAAAACCCGGCTCTTGCTAGAACCACACGAAGATGCATGGCGCGATGGACGATAAGTACGGAATGCCGCCGCCGCTCCGTCGCGTCGCAACCGCCAACGGCAGTAGCGCTGCGCGCGTTCGCACGATTGCACACTCTGTCGCCAGCGACGGACACCGTTGCGCGACGCCGAGAGGTCACCGGACCGCTACGTTCTCGCAGCCGGCGGTGACGGTGGGGACAGTCGAGAGGTCCATTTCAGGGCGACCACCCAATCCCGCCCCCGTACCACACACACAAATGGACGGGGCCGGCGGACCGCCTGTGGCGCAACCCTCGAGCGTTCTGTGCGAAGTCGGCGGCTCCAGCTCTGGGGAGTTGCCGACCGCCGCGCAGCGCGATCAGGGCGGCGCTCGCCACAAGCTCCTGCCTGCTGGCTCGTGCGTGGAGATAGAGGCACGACGGCGTGCGCCCCGCGTGCGTCCCGAGGCCTGCCAGTGTCCAAGGAGAATGAGGCGCTCACGAGACGCAGAGAGAGAGAGACGGGGAACCCACCGCTGATCGGCGCGTCCACGTCCATGGCGACTCTCGACTTCCGACCGCCATGTTCCGCGGAGGAGCCGTTGACGGTGACCGCAGGCCAGGGGTTGGTTGCTGTCGACCTCCGTTGGCATCTCAGTGGCCTGTCAGGAGACGGCGGAGAGCGCACCCGCGCAGGCGGGGATGCCCGCTTGGGACGGCGTGCCGGGCGGCGCGGGCGCCGTCGACATTCTAACCAGAAGACACGTGGGCGGGCGGCGTGGGACGGCGGAGGCGGGAGATCTGTTCTGGCGGGGGCGCCATCGAGCGAGCCGGACGGCATGTGTCAACGTCCGAGACGACGAGCGCACATCCGGCGCAAATAGAAAGGGGTCCCGCTCCAGGACCCCGACCAGCGCGCCTGTCCCGCTCTTGCCGTTTTCGGCTCCGAAGGTGGCTCGCATCTGCTTCCGCGACGGGCGGCCCGCGCTACTCCGTGGAGCGACTGTGGCCTCGGCACTCGCACGCGCACTCAGCTCGCACTAGCGACGTTGGCAGATCTGGTCAGTGCTTCCAAGTTTGTTCCAGCGTCGGAATAAGAACGTACAGATGAGCAAACATCGAACCTAACGCGACGACCCTCGTCTCCACGCACTCACCCAAACGAGCGGGATTCGCCAGGCTGCGGGAGGACCTAGGCTGCGATCGACTGCATTGGCAGGGAACATGGCGGCGGCCGCAGCGTTGGCCGGCTCGCAGCTGCCAAGCAGCCTGCACGCCCTCGGGCGCGAGACAGAAGTTCCGAGGGCTGGCTCCGGGCGTGTCGTGTGGGAAAGGCCGACAAACAGCCGCACTCCGCACACTCGCCATGCTCGGACGCGTGACGACGGCAGGGTGTCGACAGCCATGGCCCATGGTCCACGCCGGCTGCGGACAGTCGGGAGAGCGCAGGCCGGGCGGAGGGCTTGTTATAGGTCATCTGAGAATCCGTTGACCAAGTCGAGCCAATGAGCTGTTGCGTGAGAAGTCGGCATGGGGCGTGATCGCGCGTGATCGTCAAAGGAGGGATAGTACCTGACAGGGCGTGAATGGGCTGCCGTATGCAGCAGGCGGCGGGACTTTAGACGGGGGAACGTCTGGCGTGGCCGGCGCCTCGAGGAAGAGCGCAGGGAGCTGTTAGTAGACTGGGGGAACCAGCTGGGAGAAAAGGGCACCGAGGATGGACAAATTGAGAGGCCGGAGAATGTGGACTCGGGAGAGGGAGGAGGATGAGAGATGGGCATGCCGAGCGCATGAGAGAGCGGTGTGGGGTTTGCTGCGGGGCCGGAGAGGAGAGAAGATGAGAGTCGCAGGAGGCCATGAGGCAGGAGAGAGGACAGACGATCCATGAGGGATGGCAGGTGGGAGGAGGGAAGGGGCGCCATGCGGAGGACCGACGGCAGGATGGATGGATGGATGTGGTGAGGACGGTAGCGCCGGATGGACGAGGGACTGAATGAATACGAGGGGGAGAAGCGCGGATTAGAGCTAGAGGGTTGGAGACGGGTGCTGGGGCAGGGGAAATCGAGGAGAAGACGAGAAGACGGGGCGAGAGGCGCGAGAGAGGCGAGCGCAGATGACGTAGGAGCCGCACGGCCGGGATGGGCTTGGATCTGGGCCGGGGAGGGGGCGTTCGGTGAGTGCGGGACAAGGGCCATTGAGAGCGCGGCGGGGATCGGGAAGACCGGAATGGTCGGAGAGAGCGAGCGGGTGGAGGTGAGGCGGCAGTGTGGACATGTCTGGAGAGGAAGAAGCGGAGGGAGAGGAGTGGCCGGGTCCGCATGGATCAGACGGGCTGTCGAATTCCATGGGTGACGGTCGGAGAGGCAGCGGGTGGGGTAGAGTGAGAGAAAGCGGGAGGAGGATATGGCAGGGAGTGGCGCCGAATGGGCTCTCGGTGCGCGCGCTCGTGGACGGAGACCAAAGTCGGAGGCGATTCGACTTCTGGCTGAGAAAAGAGGATCCTTGCCGTAACCTCGTGTACCGAAGCGCTGCAGGGGGGCGGTGCGGGCCTCCCGCGCTGCGAGTATGTCGGACTGCGGGGCGAGCAGCAGGCAGAGAGCGAGTGAGTGAGCGCTGCTGGGCGGAGGCGAGGAGGAAATGTTTACCGCGAGCGTAACCGTTGAGCAGAGAGCGAGCCTGAGATGCGGGCTGAGTAGATGGCGATCGCGATCTGCCCCACCCGAGGCGAGGCGCGGCGGGCGAGGGCGGGAGGCTGGTGCTCGGGGTCCAGACGGCGCGGGCGAAGGGCCGGAAAAGGACAAGGAGGCGAGTCCGGATTGGGAAGTTGGAGGGAGGGAAAATGAAAACCGGCCAGAAAAGGAGAATGTGATGGGGAGCGTGGCGCAAATAGGCGAGGCGATATGAAGCTTGGCTGCTGCCCTCAAATATGTCCCCGCCCCGCCCCCCGCCCCCAGCTCCCCTCTGCCGACAGTCCCCCCCTCCCGCTCACCCCCCGCTCCTCCTGGCTGGCACTCTTCGTCTCCTCCGCGACTCCTTCACCTCCTCCGCCCCCGTCCCCGCCCTCGCCCCCGTCCATGTCCGCGTCCCCCCAGCCCCCCCCGCCCGCACCCAATCCAGAGCCGAACCCACAAACCAATGGCTCCCCTCCCGCGTCCTCGTCAGGTTCGCCCGCCCAGCTCGCCACTCTTCTCGCGAAAGCCCTCCAGGAGACAGACGTTCTCAAGGCAGAGCTCTCCACCGTCAAGCGACGCGCAGACAAGGCTGAACGCCTCCTCGCCACATTCCAGTCCAACGCCCAGTCCCCCACCAACGGCTCCCCACCATCCTCCTCTCAGGGCGCGTCCTCCAAAGACTCTTGGCCCTCAAGCGCACGCAAAGCCGTCCTCGAATACGAGAACCGCGCAGATCGCGCAGAGCTCGCTCGCGACGAAGCCCTCGCCCGCCTCCAGATGCTTCAGGAGTCTTGGCAAGAGCTCGACCGCTACTTCGCCGCCCTCGAACTTCGCGCTTCAGACACCCGCGCTCAGTTCTCTCGTCTCATCGCCGACGGCGGAGGCCCTCTAGTCCAGGTCAATGCCATCCCCTCTTCTTCCCAAAACGCCGTCTACGTCCCCACCGTCGTCCACGGCGCCATCCATCTCCCTCAAATCCCTCCCGCACGCTCCCATCTTCCACGCACCTCATCCCATAGGCTCTCCACATCCCAGCCCTTCCCCTCCATTCCCCTTCCACCACCCCCAAGCGCGACTTCCAGTCGCGTGCGTCCCCGCGCCGGCAGCATGGATGCAGGATACAGTGGTACCCTCTCTGGTCCGGGTGCTCCACCCCCCGCCAAGCGACCCCGCGCTGATCGCGACGATGACCGTAGCCGCGGCAGGCGATACAGCCATTCGGTGCGTCACTATTCCCTAGTCACTTCGCTGACTCTCGTTGACCTTGTTCACTGTAGCCCTCGAACTCTCCCCATCCCGCATATCTTTCAAACGGCCATGCAGTTGACCATTCTCCACAACTCGCCCCTCACTCCGTGGCCCCCTCCGCTCTCCACCCCCACTCCCACTACCACCCATACCAACATCCGTCCGCCCGACCAGACCGCGATGATCCCCGCTATGCCTACCCCGACCAGCACCGTTCGCGTCGTCGTGTTCGCTCGACATCTCGTGGCCGCTCCTCTCGCAGTCCCTCCCGTGGCTCTGCCAGCAGCCTCGAGGACATGTTGATCGAGGCAACGACTACTGGCGAGGACAATCCCGGTCACGCCCACAGTCACCGCGCACTTCACCCGGGACAGCATCTCCACCCCTCATCGCGCCACCGCTCGCCTTCTCCCGGGCGTGAATATCACCTCGGTGTTCCGTCGCAGCACGGCCGCGCGCGCGCCTCTTCCACGCTGGTTAACCGCGGGGTCGTTGGCGCTCCCGGTCAGATCGCGTCTCCACCGGGACCGCTCCTCGCTCCGGGCCAGTCGCAGACCTTCCAAACGCACATTTTCGCACCCCCTGTCACTGGCGCGCCCGTCAAGAAATCCAAGATAGGTGCTACGGGCTCGCTCAGTGGCAACGGGAGTGTGCTGACGTTAGGTAAGCACGTGGCATTTTCTTTTACGCGCGGACTCCTGACCTTGTTTCCAGGTCCTACAGGGAGCGTCATTTCAGGCCCATCGACGATCGGCGGAGGCGGCTTCCCGCCGACGAACGCGGCTGGTCAGCGCATTTGCAGGCAATGCGGCCTGCCTGGGCGGTACAAGGAAGGAAAGTGCGTGGAGAAGTGGGGTCCTGGTCCGGAGGGGCCTGGTACTGTTTGCGACAGGTGCGTCCGTCAAATTGTACCGCTAGTTTTTGTGTTCTGACCGAGTGCACAGGTGCCGTAAGAAAATGAAGCGCGTCGAGCGTCGTGGGACGCTTGATAGCCAGAACATGGCTGCCATGCACCATCAACCCGCCGCGATCCACCCCTCTGGCGCGCCTCAAGCTGCACCAGGCTCCCTCACAAACGGCCGCATCGGCGGGTCTGACCGCCACGTCCACCGTACGGACACTATCCAGGCCCACCCATCTTCCCAGAATCAGTCGCGGCTCGGTCCCAGCGGCACTCATATCATCTCGGGTTCTCAGAGCGGCTACGTGCGTCACGAGCGGGACCAAGGTGCCTCCTCTTACCACCACTCATACTCGACCTCACGCTCATCTCAGCGTGGTCCCACCCCGCCCGGGATTGCTATTCTTCCAGGTTCGAGTGCGAACGAGGACGACAGCGCATACGACGACCGTGCGCACCACCGCTCGCGCGATCGCGACCCCGCCCACGCACATGGCGTTCCAGCGCCGCACGGCGTGAACGGGCATGTCAGCAGCCGGTCTGCGAGCCACTCGCCCACGCTCAACTCGCGATCTGTCGCTGGTGCGCCAAACTCGACGTCGGCGCGGGGCTCGCCGCGCGGATCGGACGGCAAGTCCAAGTCGTCGTCGGACCTCATGGACGTCGACGCGGATGGCGAAGAGGTCGACGCGGACGCGGATGGGGACGCGGAGGCCGACGCTGATGCGGACGAAGCGGACGCGGATGCCGACGCTGACCCGGAGGCCGACGCGGACGCGGAACTGCTCGAAGCGGTCGACGCGGCCGAGGCGAACAACGCGACGGACGAGGAGTGGCTGAAGAAGGAGGACGCGTGACGTTGGCGCTTGGGTCTTTCTGGCTGGACGCTGTTTGGTGCCGTGGATGGTGGACGCTGAAGAAGTTTGTGAAGATCGTCGCTTATGCGACCGACGCACTTTTACGATCCCCTATGGCCCCTTATGAACGACCCCAACCGTATCGCCCTCACCACCACCGACTGACCCTAGCGTTGGCCGTCGGACTCTATACATATGTACGCTCGTTGATTATTTGCTCACTGCGCGCTCGCCCTCCCTCTCGTCTTCTCGTCTGGAATTGCCCCCCCTCCCCACCGCCTCGTCCTCGCTCGTCGTCCAAGTTCGGTCGTGTATTATGGTTATGTTTTTAGATCTCATCCTCATATGCATACGCATACACATACGTCGTGTCCTCGTGTAATCGTCCACTCTTGCCCCTTGTTTGTACTCGCAATGTTTTCCTCTTATGCACGTCAGGGTCCGAGTCGCGGTTCAAACACACAACTGTAATAATATTCTTGCTCCATTGTCTTGCGTCGTCCGCCCTGTGTGAGTTAACAACACTTCAAGCTGGCTCAGCGCGGTCGCGCGGATATAGGTAATGTAAGCTGCTCTCTCTTTATCGCGACGTTGGTTCCCGCGTTGACTGCTGATACAGAGGTGCACAGGGTTGGAGTTCGAAATTGGGGGGAGCGACGAGGCTGACTCGCTGGGTTTCGTTGTCTATGAAACACACCTCAATAGCCATTTTCCGGCGGAAGGGTACTGTATGTGCAGTAGGACGGTCCGACCGCACTGCAGACTCAGTAACGGGCTCCCTTCTCACAGCCTACGACGAACTACAATATTGCGAAGGCCTTGGGACTGTCTGCGACTTTGGTGCACCTCTGACTTGGAATCATCGGCTAGCCGGCGAACGAGAGTCGACGACTTTGGGGACTTTGGGGGGGTCATGTCAGTGCCAAGTTGCCGCACAGGTGTGCACATAAATCGCCATTCGTCTGACTCATGACACACTGAACCCTTCGTTTGGTCTACGTGATCCGAATGTGGTCCCACAGGCATCTGTTATTGCTGGATACTTCGCTCGCCCCCTTCCTTTTCTGCTCGATACCGGGGCCGGCGCTCCCTTTGTAACGGACGGTACCAATGGCTTCCCTGGTTGCCTCGATCTGGCGACTCCCTTTTCGTGAGCATCGTCACGCCTCGGAGTAGGCGGCCATGTTACGGCTCGGCGTTGAACGACGCGAGGGACGGTCAAACACTTCCCGATAGTCAAATACTACTACCGTGTTATCGGACGAGGTACCAGGAGAGTCAGTCTATAGGTCAATGTATTCTTACCTCTTCTCGTCCTGGGGCTGCTAACGTCCTCGCGTCAATATCACGCCTTACCGCAACGTAACCTCTGTGGGACTTGGACGTACGAGGGTGCCCCGGGCCGAAGCCCAGCTCTGGGGCCACTGCGGTGCTACTCATCTTCATCTTGAAGTCGATATGTCCACCGGAGGCAGGCGATATCTGCGTGCCAGTGCGTGAGGATCGGGGCAGCGAGCAGCAGCAGCGAGCTTGCGGCCATTGATCGACGCGCTGTTGATGTCACGGTACGGCTTCTCCTGGGCGCCAGAGGCGGTGATGACGAGGAGATGAAATTTGGCGGCCGGCCCGGGCAAAGCAAAGCAAACCTCGTCGTCTTCTCGTCGATGCGCAAAACTACACTTGAGAACTTACGTTCCGATCGGAGGCCTAGGGCTGACTCTTTACGGGATAGAAACCGAGCGTGCTGAAAATGTACGACGCGCTCATCCGAGTGTGTCCGCACTGGTCCTCATGATTCTGTATACCCAGTGCGTCAGTAGATAGCGCGGGGCGAAGCAAAGCAACTTACGATCGTAGTACACCAGAGAGACCGTTGACAGAGTTGTTGTAGCTCAAGTCCTTTGCGAACTCGCGGATCCGTTCCTGGGACTTCGACGCCGCACCCGCGAGCGAGTAGAGATAGCGAATATGATGCGAAGGCGGCCAAGCGGGCAAGTCTCCATCTTCGCACCCTGCATACTACCGGACTGCAATCACCTCATTAGTGTGATCGTTATGCCCTACAACAATGTTTAGGTCAGCCCGCGTATCTGCATGGCGCAGTGGCAGGAGACTCACCTCCGTTGAAGTGCTCGTCCAGGAAGTCGACGGACGACGACTTGTTCCCGCCGCGCCTCTGGACCAGTCTGGCACATCATGAACTTCCACGTCGATCGTATACGCCCACATATGGCCCGCAGGCTCGGTCCACTCCACATTTTGGCCGGCCCACGACCCGGCGGCTTTACGGGCCCGCCTTCATGTAACCTGTGTGGGTGTTGACGATCATGAAAGGCGACGAGAGCGCGCGGGCGCGGAAGAACGCATCGTCGTCGGACTTGTTCAAGTTAAAGGTAGTGGCGAAGACGGACTCGGACCCGAGCATTGGCCACCGCTATTGATGCAACCTACAGGGTGGGGGTGGATCAAGCTCCTGCGTCATGGCCCACCGTGGGGGCTACGGAGCCGAGTAGAAGGCCTGGAGAATCGAAGCAGGAGACGCGGAAGGGCACATGCATAAAGGGTACGCCAGGCCGCGTCGACGGGTTGGGGTCTCGAGTGCCCCACCACGCACATCCTACGACGATCGTTGAAGCGGCAGGTAGAACCTGAAACACATACGCAAGCAGCTTAACGCCAACAGAACGGAAACACGGGACATGGGCTTCTTGCAACGACTCGGCGTCCGACTCGCCATGGGCATGCTCGCCGCTGCGGCAGCAGCAGCAGCAGCAGATGCGGCCGTCACCGCAGACTGGGTGCGTCGATCCCCTCTCTCACTTCCTCTCGCTCCCTCTCCCATCTGATAGTGAACCAGCCATTCGACGTGACGACGCTCCGTGCGCCAGACGGGTCCATCACTGCGAAGTTCGTGTCGTTCGGGGTGACGATGACGGAGCTGTGGGTGCGGGACCGGGAGGGCAAAGCGCGGGACGTCGTGCTCGGGTACGACGACAACGTGAGTCCCACTGCCAGTGCTGAACGCAAGTGGGAGGCTGATCGAACGGGGGGGGGAGGGGTGTAGACGAAGCTGCTGACGGACCCGGCGCATCCGGTGTTTAATCCGATCGTGGGCCGGTGAGTTGTTATCTGTGGATGTGAATACGCTTGACTGACCGGGACGAAGGTATGCTAATCGGATCAAGAACGGTGAGTGTGATACGATAGGACGGACGCCTAGGTGGAATGCTCACCAACTGGGGAAAGGGACGTTCTCGATCCCGATCACCAAGTACCCGCAGCCCGACGGACCGAACGTGTACCACATCCCGACCAACGACCATAACGGTAAGCGCGGTATGCCGATAAGGAGGACATAATAATCTAATGGGCAAGGGTCATGGACAGGGCAGGACACACTGCACGGGGGCATCTATGGTTGGGACCGGCGGAACTGGACGATGGTCGCCCGTACGGACACGAGCGTGACGTACCACCACCTCGACACCGCAGACGAAGGCTTCCCCGGCGACGTCCTCGCCACTGTACGCTTTCCTCTCCTCTTCACAACATCCTAACCCATCTCACATGGGGGGGGGGGGCAGGTGACGCACAGAGTCGAGAGCGGCGGCACCCTCCGAACGTCTGTCCACGCGACAGCGACAGAGAAGACCCCCATCATGCTGACACAGCACATCTACTGGAACCTCAACGCCTTCCAGGGCTCCGACTCCATCCTCGATCACAAGCTCCACATCGACGCGTCCCGAGTAGTGGCCGTCGACGGCGACGCGGTCCCCACCGGCGACTTCATCCACGTCGGCGGTACCCCCTTCGACTTCCGCAAGACGCAGGCGATCGGAGCGCGTTGGACTGAGACCGTCGGCCTCTGTGGTGTTGGTCCGTCCCCGTCTTTTTGAATCGAAAGGCCGGAGAGCTGACCACGGATGATCCGCAGGGTGCCAAGGCTACGACAGCTGCTGGATCTACGACAACAGCGAGGAAGCCAAGCCAGGCATCTCCCTCTGGAGCGACCTCTCCGGCATCAGGTACGTCTTATCATCCACATATTCCCAATGACGATGCTCACCTCCAGGCACGCTAGGCTGGACGTGACGACGAACAACCCGGCCGTCCAGGTGTACACCGGCAACGGGCTCAACACTCCCCGCAAAGTCGTCCATGGCGGCCCGGACGTCAACTACACCAAGTGGTCCGCTGTCGCGATCGAGCAGGAGGGCTACATCGACGCCATCAACACCCCCGAGTGGGGCATCGACCAGATCTGTGAGCCCGCTTACAGTCTCGAAATACAATGCGTGCAATACTCACCACAAGCACGCTCTTCGTAGACTATCCCGGAAAGGACTACAACTGGGAGTCCGTGTACAAGTTCTCCACGGTTCCTTGAAACGACGTACTGTTGAGATGTAGTATAGCGCCGGCAGAGAGCTGCAGCTGTATATTAGGTTTAAATGTCATGTCACGCCGCCGAGTCGCAAAGAACCCACCAGGATGCCGAGAACTCGGCCACACAGAAAGGTAAAGGCACCGACCGTCACGCCTCCGTCAGGGCCCCACTGGCCTGTCGACATCTGGCCGAGCGAAGCAGCGGGCCACGGCAGGCTATAAAAGCCCGTATCTGCCTGCCTACATGGCCCTCGCTTTCTCGGGTGCAGCGCTCTGGGTGCGTCTAGCCGTCGTTCATGGATGTGGGATTCCGAGAGTGTCCTTGCCAAGACTGACACGCTGCCCATCGCGGGGAAGAGTGTCACACCGCTGAGTGGACCGGACAGCTCTCGGGGTCAGATCGGAGTCGTGTGCGTGCCTGTCAAATGCCTCTTTCTGTCAGTCATGGCTAGCTCATGATCAGGCTTCTACGCCGAATTCTGAGAGGTAGAGAGACCTACCCCATCGGTCTACGACCAGGATTTTCAGGGGATGACTCGAGAGAGCGTTCAGTGGTGGTCTTCGACGAGGCATATGTGGACTCTACTGCACTCAGGCACGGCCCTCCTCGCGCTCATCTGAACTGCAATAAACACTTGATGATGTACAACCGAGCAGGGCGGGGAAAACGAGGAGCTTGAACGTACAGTACGCACCGAGCAGGGCCGTTCTCCTATCCTAACCATTCCTGGGGCTTTCGAGATTCCCAACGTCGGAAGACCTCCATTCGGATGCATGTCGAGTCCTTACTCGAGTAGACCGCCGAGTGATGGTGGTATGTGTCCGCGGGAGATACTGGGCGAGATCTCCGGTGGCGTACGTGAAAGGCGGGTGAATAGAAGGTGTGGTCGTTAGGAGGTGGAAAAGAGTCCGTCTATGGCGAATATTGAATACGCATGTGCACGGGGGATCATATCTGATTGAGATATGCAAAACAAAGGACATGCAGTCAGCCTGGCAGTGGCCGCGGGCGCATATGATAAACCGAGCATGAAGGGCTCAGAAGTAGAAAGTTACGCCTAGGCGTGAGGGGGCACTTAGGGTCGACATGACATGACACCAGACAGACTCTAGACAGGTGACTCACAGCATGAGTGGCCGACAAAGACGGCGATTTCGATACCTCAACTGACCAGTGAAGTTGATGCCGATGTTTCCAAGGTGGTGAGAGGACTTGAGAGATCGTGTTGTCAACCCCTCCGGGACGTTAAGGGTTCGGGTCGACGGAGATAGAGTATAAGTAAAAGTAGCTAGACGAAGAGATGGACAGAGAATGCATAGATCCTCGGACGTCGGCGAGGCACTGCCCACGCCAGCTGAGCGGTCCGGCAAGGCTCCCCGGCGCCTGCGATCACCAGCTTGCGTTTGGCCATCGTCGACATGCATTTCTCTCTCTGTGCTTCTCATCGTCTGACTTGGTTCCCCACTGGTGTCCTCAACATCAACCACATGTATGTCTCTTAGTCGCAGCTTACTTGAATCGGTCTGATTGTCCTGAGCTGCAATACCAGTGCCTACTCTTGAACGACGGCCGCCCAGTGGACGAGCGGCGACTTTCCTATCGCTTTAGAGTCTCCCCAACGACAACTACTTACCTCCGTTGAACCACTTGGAACTACTGTACCTAGGGACTGAGTAGAAGTCTTGTGCGACAACCTTGGAACCGACCCACCGTGCAGCCAGCATTCTATCTCTATTTAAAGGGTGCAAAGTTGGGGGGGATTATGGTTAGACCTAGGTTATGGCCACACGAATCCCGAAAACCTGCGAGAAAGCAGGGCGACTGCAATCTCGCAGCGTTTACAGGAATGTGTCCAACGGAAGAGTGCGAGATTGCAGGTGAACTGCATTCTCGCAAGGAACGGACATACGGTGCGAGGTCGCAGGTGAACTGCGTTCTCGCAATGTTCACGGAGGTAGATATTGTGAATGACTGCGAGAACGCAGGGCACCTGCTATCACGGAGCATCTACGGAAATATATAATATATGATTCACTGCGGGGTAGCAGGTGGCCTGCGTTCCCGCAAGCGACGAGAAGTGTCGATACGGTGCGAGAAAGCAGGGCGACTGCAACCTCGCAGTATACACATGAGTTGAAATGGGCGACTGCGAGGATGCAGGAGAACTGCATTCTCGCACGGATGGGTGAGATCGACTGCGAGAACGCAGGGCAACTGCAACCTCGCAGTGGTTGTATGAGTGCGTGAAACAGATGAGTGCGAGAATGCAGGTGAACTGCATTCTCGCAAAGAATGGACATACGGTGCGAGGTTGCAGGCGAACTGCGTTCTCGCAACAATCGCAGAGGCAGACACTGTGAATGATTGCGAGAACGCAGGACAACTGCTATCTCGCAGCATTCACGAACGTGGATAGTGGCATTGGTGCGAGGTAGCAGGTGTCCTGCGTTCTCGCAGGAGTTGGATGGGAAAGTGAGGTATATGATATGTGCGAGAATGCAGTGAGACTGCATCCTCGCAACGTACGGGAACAGAACACAGCGGGCGACGTACGCGACAGAAAACGAGTGCGCCGAGGGTTATGGGAACATCTCAGCCCTCTATCCCTAGGGATGAAATAACCCCTAGGGTAGGGTTTAGCCCTCCTAAGCGACCGGCTAAACAGCACTAAGCGCCTGCCTAGCCAGCGCTAAGCGCTTGGCTCCTAAGCGAGGGACCATTAGCGCCAGCACCGTACAAAGAGAACAGTAGGTCGGATGTGATAAGGGAGTAAGGAGTCCGGTATTAGCAACTGAGAATCGGAGTGGTAAGTGGACTTACATCCACATTGATGGAGTGAGCAAGGAGGATATAAAGAGGATAAGGGTGGGAAGATAGAGGAGAGCGGGGGGCAGAGCAGGGGTATCCGTCCTGGACGGACAGCCGAGTATAGGACCACGCACATGTGGTGGGGCAAGGGCAGTCCCGCAGGTGTCCGTCCAGGACGGACAGGTCCGGTGTTAGACCTGGCTCATATTGCAATGATGTGCCAACCTGCATGGTCATTACATAGTACTTATCCCTTTTGCTTCGTTCAATGCCACTATTGAGAATAAAGGAGAGCAGGGGGCAGAGCAGGGGTATCCGTCCTGGACGGACAGCCGAGTATAGGACCACGCACATGTGGTGGGGCAAGGGCAGTCCCGCAGGTGTCCGTCCAGGACGGACAGGTCCGGTGTTAGACCTGGCTCATATTGCAATGATGTGCCAACCTGCATGGTCATTACATAGTACTTATCCCTTTTGCTTCGTTCAATGCCACTATTGAGAATAAAGGAGAGCAGGGGGCAGAGCAGGGGTATCCGTCCTGGACGGACAGCCGAGTATAGGACCACGCACATGTGGTGGGGCAAGGGCAGTCCCGCAGGTGTCCGTCCAGGACGGACAGGTCCGGTGTTAGACCTGGCTCATATTGCAATGATGTGCCAACCTGCATGGTCATTACATAGTACTTATCCCTTTTGCTTCGTTCAATGCCACTATTGAGAATAAAGGAGAGCAGGGGGCAGAGCAGGGGTATCCGTCCTGGACGGACAGCCGAGTATAGGACCACGCACATGTGGTGGGGCAAGGGCAGTCCCGCAGGTGTCCGTCCAGGACGGACAGGTCCGGTGTTAGACCTGGCTCATATTGCAATGATGTGCCAACCTGCATGGTCATTACATAGTACTTATCCCTTTTGCTTCGTTCAATGCCACTATTGAGAATAAAGGAGAGCAGGGGGCAGAGCAGGGGTATCCGTCCTGGACGGACAGCCGAGTATAGGACCACGCACATGTGGTGGGGCAAGGGCAGTCCCGCAGGTGTCCGTCCAGGACGGACAGGTCCGGTGTTAGACCTGGCTCATATTGCAATGATGTGCCAACTGGCCTGCATGGTCATTACAAAGCACCTATCTCTTTTGCTTCGTTCAATGCCCCTATTATGCGGTGCATTGATGCATTAACATTAACTGATCTTTAAGTCTTTATTCGGCTGAATTATTGGTAGACTAGTGCCCATATCTTGTTGTTCTGCCCATCGGTAGTGCGTGTGCGGTCAGGCGTCGGGCCATAGGTCTCCATCCTGCACGGACACACTGTGCATGGGGTGCGACCAAGTGCAGTACTTAGCTGATATACTGCTACTAATGAATACTGTCCCGTATGCTAATAACACGGCGGGGTAAAGACATTGATGCATTGATCAATTGACCACTTAATAGTGGCATTGAACGAAGCAATACTGATATAATAACCTTGCAAGCCAGTTTGCAGCGGGAGGCAGGACAAGCATCTGAGCTGTCCGTCCACTTCATTGACTAAGTCCATCTCCTAGACCAAGACAGGCCATGACATTGAGTTACAATATGCAATGCGACAACATATTAAGCAATACACGCAGTACAGACACCGTCCTACTTTCTCACCCAAGACATCGGCGCTCACGGTGCCGCTGCTGTGTCCCAGTAGACACCGTGCCTGACAACAGTGGTCACTGCAGAGAAAACAGTTAGTAACTCTATACCGCGAACAGATCGGGTTGATACTCACACTCGTTGCGACTCGTGATGTCTTCTTTGAGGTGCGCCAAAAGACGCGCCTTCGCCTCCGTGACCTCCGCATCCGCCATGTGCAGCTTGCCCTCCGTCCTCTGGTTCATCTCCTCGGCGTACTCAGCGGCGGCTTCCTCGGCCTTTCCGCGTGCTTGCAAGTACGCGTGCATCGCTGCGCAGAAGTTGTCTTGCGTCGCCTTCATCCGCCTGACCCGCGTAATGATGGAGTATTCCTCACCAAACTCCCGCAGATCCCGAAGGCCAGGCCGCTCGTGATACGGCAGGCTGGCGAGGTGGCTGTACAGCGTGCTGAACTCGCTATCCACATTCACCAACGGAGGCAGCGCGCGCACTAGCATTAGGAACGCCGACATCGTGTACGACACGTTCAAACTAGCAGGCTGCAGCGTCGCGCCTGTGATGGGGGTCGATTGTGTAAGTGTGGATGGGTGGCGGGAGACAGTCCGGGTGACGTAGTTGATGACCTCCTGGTGCACAAAGTCGTCGATGAAGCTCATAGCGGTGAGAATGACAGTGATGCGATGGCTGCTCTCCCAACTTGCGGTCCCTTTATATTCATCGCCAGGCGGGCTCATCCATGCGGCCAGCACCTCCACGGCCTTCCTTTTCACTTCACCGTCCATCCCATAAGTCCTCCCTTCTTGCCGGGGTCTCCATCAACACTCCTTAGTACATTCAAGTCCATCAGGTTCATTCTATACATAGACAGTCATGTTCCTCGGTACCGCGGAACATCCCTTCCCTTCCTTCCTTCTACAACAGAACACGTAATTCCTATATCAGGCCACTTCGTGTCCGCTTCAGAAGCCAATGTGGGCGTGAACCTACTATATTGTTAATTGACAGAATATGACGTCCTCCCACACTGTGCTATATGTTTTCTACTCTTTGTGTTTCACCTACACATATGTTCTCACTCAATTGTAAATGGGATTGAACTCCTGTGAGAAGTGTGTGACGAGACGGTTGTCGAAGTCCTCACCAGCCGAGTGAGTGTCTCTAGCAGCAGTCCTCCAAACCTATTCTCGGTTCTACCATCAGTGAAGTTTGCACTCGCAAGGGACAGTATCTATTAGTGGCAGTACGTCAGTTGGAGACGTTTGCTGTTTTGGCGGCTCAGCGAGTACCGCACTTGGTCCCAACCCGTGCAGAGTGTCCGTCCCGGACGGACACCGCTGTCATGACGCCTGACCATACTGCCCTTAGTCTTACAATCAGCTTCCTTTAATGCCGTAAAGTAGCGTCGCATTCACCTCTTTAATTGTTGGCTAAGACGGGTAGAACACAATAAATGTGCACCAGTTGCGAGTACAAACTTCACTGATGGTAGAACCGAGAATAGGTTTGGAGGACTGCTGCTAGAGACACTCACTCGGCTGGTGAGGACTTCGACAACCGTCTCGTCACACACTTCTCACAGGAGTTCAATCCCATTTACAATTGAGTGAGAACATATGTGTAGGTGAAACACAAAGAGTAGAAAACATATAGCACAGTGTGGGAGGACGTCATATTCTGTCAATTAACAATATAGTAGGTTCACGCCCACATTGGCTTCTGAAGCGGACACGAAGTGGCCTGATATAGGAATTACGTGTTCTGTTGTAGAAGGAAGGAAGGGAAGGGATGTTCCGCGGTACCGAGGAACATGACTGTCTATGTATAGAATGAACCTGATGGACTTGAATGTACTAAGGAGTGTTGATGGAGACCCCGGCAAGAAGGGAGGACTTATGGGACGGACGGTGAAGTGAAAAGGAAGGCCGTGGAGGTGCTGGCCGCATGGATGAGCCCGCCTGGCGATGAATATAAAGGGACCGCAAGTTGGGAGAGCAGCCATCGCATCACTGTCATTCTCACTGCTATGAACTCTGTCGACCAGTTTGTGTCCTATGAGCTCAAGGCCTTTGTCGGCCGCATTGTCACCAGTAACCTATCCCCACCATCGACCCCCATCCCAGGCCCGAGGCCGCAGCCTGTTAGGTTCAGCGCGTCGTATGCGATGTCAGCATTCCTAATGCTAGTGCGCGCGCTGCCTCCGTTGGTGAATGTGGATAGCGAGTTCAGCACGCTGTACAGCCACCTCGCCAGCCTGCCGTATCACGAGCGGCCTAGCAGTCGGGCGCTGAGGGAGTTTGGTGAAGAATACTCCATCATTACGCGGGTGAGGCAGATGAACACGGCGCAAGACAACTTCAGCAACGCGATGCACTCGTACTTGCAAGCACGCAGGAAGGCCGAGAAAGCCGCAGCTCAGTATGCCCAGGAGGTGACCAACGGGGCAGAGTTCGCGCTGCAAATGGCGGATGCGGAGGTCGTGGACGCGAGGGTGCAACTGTTGGTGTACCTCAAACAAGACGTTACCAGTCTCCGCGAGCGTGCGTATTACCCGATCTATTCGCGGTGTAGAGTTGCTAACTGTTTCTCTGCAGTGACCACCGTTGTCAGGCACGGTGTGTTCTGGGGCTCGACAGCCGCGCCGTGAGCGTTGATGTCGTCCTCCGGCGGCCGTCCTCGATACCCTCCAGTGGGCGAGAAAGCAGGCGAAGAGGACGGAGAAGGCGGGAGGAGGGTGCACGCGTGATGGTTGGGTCGGCGACAGCGATGTTTGGCGGGGGTGTCTGTATTTTGCGCATGGAGTTGGTTGATACGTTGTCATATCGCATATTGTTTTGTAACATAATGTCATGGCCTGTCTTGGAGATGACTAGTGCATGAAGTGGACGGACAGGTCGGATGTAAGGCCCTATGCAGACTGGCCTGCAAGGTTATCATTCGACGCTACTATTAAGTGGTGGATTAATGAATGCATCAATGCCTTTACCTGGCCGAGTTATTAGCACACCAGTGCGCATTTATTGGGTTCTACTGGTGTTAGCTAATGATTAATAAAAGGTGAATGCGACACTACTCTAAGGCATTAACGGAAGCCAGTGGTAAGTTCACGGTCAGTGGTGGGAACACGGTCGGGCGCCATGCTAGAGGTGTCCGTCCTGGACGGACACCACTAGCGTGGCGCCTGACTGTGCTCCCACCACTGATCGTGAACTAATGACTGGCGTCCGTTAATGCCATAGCATCGCACTCACCTCTTTATTAATCATTAACTAACACCAGTAGAACCCAATAAATGCGCACTGGTGTGCTAATAACTCGGCCAGGTAAAGGCATTGATGCATTCATTAATCCACCACTTAATAGTAGCGTCGAATGATAACTCTACAGGCCAGTTTGCATAGGGCCTTACATCCGACCTGTCCGTCCTGGACGGACACCTGCTGCACTGGCCCTGTCCACCACATATGCGTGCGGGGCTTAACCTCAGCAGTTGGAGTGAATATTAACAACAAACTAAGGGTGTACTTCGCTGTCAAGGCTTCAATTTCGTTATCACATTGCGTCATGAGCAACTTATAGGGCAAGAGTCTGCGGGCACTGCGCGAACGACGGTGGTGGCCGACACATTCCTCAAGTACGGATACCATGCACGAAGGTGCTGACATTGAACCGTAGTCAATGTTCTTCCTCAATGGAGAGGCCTGCCCTGTTGGACTTAGTCCCAGAACCGCAGTATAGCTTCGACGGATATCTCGAACCTCTACTCCGTCATGCGCACTCCGCGGCAGTGATATAATGACGTAAGGTCGAAGTCCGAGAACTGGCTGACATCGACCTTTCCTCGGCTGTGGTTTGGCTGGAACCTTACCGTAAACGGTAGCTTCGCATACCTTCGCTTGTGGGCTAACTATTTTCCCCCTAGGCCAGCTTCCGGACTTCGGCCTTACTTTGTCGTCCTAGCCCTTGCCGTAAGGAAGGCACGACTCTCACACTTTCGGGATATTTAATCCAGTCCCGACCTCACTGACCCCGCATTGAGTCACGATGCGCCCCCTCCCCGTAGCGTCACGCACCAGCACCAGTACCGACGAGACTGTCCGCCCCCCCGTGCGTCCGCGGGACGTGGATGCTCAGAGCCTTCACCCGCTCTCTGCGGAGGATGCTGACGAACATGGAGAGGATGGGAGTCTCACTTCTACGGAGTCTGGCACCAATGACTCCGGGCAGTGCTCCATTGTTCTCACCAACAACCTCGGGGTCGATTGCTTGGTATCTGGGCGGGAGCTTGACGACGAAATTGAACTCGCCAACTACAATGCAACACAGCATCGTGGGGTTAGAATACGCTCACTTGAAAAGGTCAGATCCACATGTTTGTCAGGATGCCAACCCCTCTGATGAATATGGTTTGCTAGCTCCCTCCGTGCCGCCCTCCTCCTCTAGGCCCATTACCACCCCCTCCTATTCAGCCTCTGCCTCCTGTGCGCTTCAGCGAGGCTCCACCTCCTGCTCAGCCTATGGGCATTGTCGACTCTTCTCCCTGGCGTCTTGCAAGGGCTTACAGTCCCGTTCGCCCCACTACTCGCCTGAGGGACGTAAGCACCCCACCGTAAGCCCAAGTTGTCTGTTTCTAGAGGCGTTTGCTTACCGGAATCTAGCTTTGACAGTGGTGGACCGTCGAGGGCTATTTCTTTCAAGCGCGAAGTGAATAAGAAACCTTGGTATGATGGATGCTGTTTCCAGTAGGCAAAAACTGCTACAGCTTATCTTGGCTTGTGAGGATTAGTAGGACGGCCTGTGGGTTACAAGTTGGGAGTTACATTGATTTGTGTTAGGCGAATATTGTGTATAATGTGATGATCTGTCTGGAGCTTAACGCCCTGAGGTGGCTGTAGCTAATGAGCTGCTTATGTGAACACCACGTAGACGTAGAACTTGATGGCGAAGTAGTGAGTTAGTCATCAACTTTTTACTAGATAAAGACGGAGCAGATACACTCTACACCAGTGTACCAATAATAACACACAGGGTGTCAAGACTTGATGTTAATGCGTCTATTGATGCAATGTTTAATAGCAGCATTGAATGAGAACAAAGCAATACATAGTAATGCCAGTCGGTATAGCATTGTGGTGTGAGCACCCGTCCTGTCCGTCCTGGACGGACACCTGCCGCACTGCATGTGCGTCCCACCATCCTCGGCCGTCCGTCCTGGACGGACACCTGCTACACTGCATGTGCAGGACGGATACCACTGGGGTGTGAGCACCCGTCCTGTCCGTCCTGGACGGACACCTGCCGCACTGCGCGTGCGTCCCCCGATCCCCAGCCGTCCGTCCTGGACGGACACCTGCCACACTGCATGTGCAGGACGGATACCACTGCTCTGTCACCTGCTGCCATTTACATCTGTACAATTGCGAGTGTGATTCGTCATAATGAAATTCGGCAAGTAATAGTTATTGGATAACGAGAAGTTGCGCTAATAACAAGTGGCACGCTGAACAACGACCCATAGAACTTGAACACGCACGAACGGCTGCTTTCACACGTGGCTGGACATGGGCCAGACAGGCATGGGTGCGTGGCCGTCCGTCCTGGACGGACAGGTGTCGTGCGAGGGGTGTGTGGGTGCCCGTGCAGCCGTGTCCGTCCAGGACGGGCTCTTCTGGGTGCACAGCGCCAGCAGCACACACCTGTGATATTCCGCGTGAGCACAGCCTTGAGGATTGATACACGCGACAGTTCGTCGGGGAGAGGAATGTAGATGAGCTGGTCGGGAGGGGATCTGGTCAGGCCTGTTCGTCAAAAGGTTTGGAATCCGTCATGGACAAGGCAGGTAAGCCCTACATCCATTTATTGTACCGCGCAATTCAACCCGTGCTGTTCTGTTGAAGGGGGGGTCACAGATTGAGATTAAGAGGTATGGATAAGGTAAACATATGGGAAGATACAGTCCTATCGACAGTCCAACAAACAATCTCAGCCGTGCGTCGTATCCAGAATGCTATAGTACAGTTGTCCGAGTCAAACGAGAGCGATATGCGAAGAATAACAAGTCTACTTGCGGCCGAGCTGACTCGCCTTACCAGGCCGGCCGCTCCCCGCGACCCGCTTCAGAAAAATGTCCTTGGCCTCCATTGGCCGATCGCTGTCGCTATCGTCGCGCCTAGATGCGCGGCCGCCAGAAGCCCCACCACCACGACCGCCGGCGGGAGAAGAGCCAGAGGCACCCGCGCCGCTCCCAGAGGCACCCGCGCCGCTCCCAGAGGCACCCGCGCCGCTCCCAGAGGCACCCGCGCCCTCTCCTGCAACCCTCTTCGCCGGTGGGCTGCGACCTTCGGGCGCCGGGTCCACGTCGAAGTCGAAATGAAAGTTCTGGGGGAGGGTGACTGCCTGGGCCAGTTGCTGTCTCTCGGCTTCCTCGCGTTTGCGCTTTAGGGCCTGCCTCTCCTTCTTCTCCTTCTTCTTCTGCCGCTTGGCCTTCTGCTCGTCGTCCACCTCTTCATCGCGATGCCCTGACACGTTGGCCGTGCGCTTCAAGGGGGGAGCGTTGGGGGTGGCGGGGGCGTCGGGACGGGTCTGACGCGAGGGCCCGGGCTCCGCGCGTGTGTCCTCGGTGCGCGCCGACGATGAGGCCGCTGGTGCCCTCGGTGTAGGCCTAACCTTGGGCTTGGACACCTTGGGCTGGGGGGCTGGCTCGGGCACGGGCTCGGGCACGGGCTCGGGCGCGGGGTGCTTCTTCTTGTCCTTCTTGCTGTTCTTCCCCGCCGGCGCAGACTGGGACTGGCGCGATTCGAGCACCACTTCTGGCACGAGCTTCCTGCGGTCGCGCTTGGAGGGCTGGCTTGGGGCGGGCTCAGGCTGCTGGTCGTTGTCATCCTCGGGAGCGACCCTTGCGGTGGCGGCGACCTTGCTCTTGCTCTTGGCTCTCGGTTGCTCGGCCTCCTCGCCCTCGTCAGCGACGACGGCGGGCGACTTGGGCTTGGGCTTGGGCTTGGGCTTGGGCTTGGGCTTGGGCGTGGATGCACGGGTGGAGGCGGGGGGGGCTGCCTTGGCCTTACCCTTAGCCTTGCCTTTCGGCTGCTCGTCCTCGCTCTCCTCGTCGTCGCTCTCCTTGCTCTCCTCGTCTTCGTCAGCGACGACGGCGGGCGACTTGGGCTTGGGCTTGGGCTTGGGCTTGGGCTTGGACGCGGGGGGGGCTGCCTTGGCCGCAGGCTTGGCCTTGCCTTTCGGCTGCTCGTCCTCGCCCTCCTCGTCCTCGCTCTCCTTGTCCTCGCTCTCCGAGCTCTCCTTGTCCTCGTCAGCGACGGCGGGCGACTTGGCCTTGGCCTTGGACGTGGACGCCCGGGTGGACGCCTGGGTGGATGCACGGGTGGATGCCCGGGTGGCTGCCTTGGCCGCAGGCTTGGCCTTGGTCTTCGTCGCGGGCTCCGGCTCGGGCTCGTCATCCTCGTCACTGTCATCCCGGAGCCCGGCCGGAAGGAGATGACGGAAGATGGATTCTACAGTACATTAGTAAACAGCTGTTAGAGTCATAAAGATAATAATTAAAAACTTACTTGTCTGCTTCGACGACTTGGTGAAGGCGGCGAGGAGCGCGTTCTTCGAGAACGAGAGAACGCTCAGGAACATGTCCGTGGCGTGCTCGAGGCAAGGCTGGTAAACCAACACCTGCTTCTTCTGGGGGTGGCGCCAAATGCGACCGATCAGTTGAAGCAAGTCCTGGTGCGACCACATTTGATCCTGTTTGGATGTTAGGTAAGAAATAACAACAGTAAGACATAGAACCTTACCAAGGCGACGAGGATGTTGGCCTGGGGGAGGTTGAGGCCCATCGTGCCAACGTTCGACAACAGGCAAACACGGGGTCCGTCGCGGTCGGAGTTGCGGAACTTGGCTATGTCCTTTGAGCGCACGGACATGCGCTTGGAGCCGTTGACCTCGATGTACTTGATGCCGTAGAAGCTCAAGACCTGCAAAATCAAAGTGTATAAGTAATGATAACGACAGAAGAAAAGTGTTAATTGCCTTCGTGATGAGGTGGTTGTTGGAAGGGAAGGCGACGTAGACGATGATGCGGTCGGGATAGTCGGTTTCGTCGTCGCGCTCCTGCATTTTCCATTCGGGATCCGCCTCCAAGTCGTTGCTGTCTTGCGAGGGGCGGCGAAGGAGCGGGGCGTTGTCGTCGGCGAGGTGATGGAGGAGGATGTCGATGAGGTTCTGGAGCTTCGTAGAGGTGGTGGCCTCCCACTCCTCCATATCTTTCGGCGCCCAGAGCGGGTCATCAAGGAGCTTGTAGTGGAGGTGGCTGCGGCGGAAACGACCGTAGAAAGCCTGGATGAACAGTGTGTGAGCAACAGTGGAGATGAACAAAGTGTGTCCGTCCCGGACGGACACCGGGGGATGGGCCCCTGCGGTTCAATAACAAATCGACGTGAAATCCACCACGCCGCATTTCACGAGGTCTCAGTGGAAATCTATCCGTCCAGGACGGACAAGGAGAGCGAGGGGCCTGCCCGATGTCTTCTCGTCTCCCCACGCGCCAATGGTATCCGTCCCGGACGGACACCCGTGAGTGCGGCCACGACGGAGTGGCAACCGTGGCGGCACTCACGGGTGTCCGTCCGGGACGGACAGGTGAGAGGGAGGGGCCCGCCTGCCAGTGGTCTCGCGGAGATCCACGACACTCTTGGCGGCATCCGGCCCATAGACAGGAGTCAGCGCAGAAGTGTCCGTCCCGGACGGACACCTGCAGCCACCGTGCTTGCATCACGATTGCCACCAGTGCGAAACCGTGAACAGGCATCGGCGCGCTATGTGTCCGTCCTGGACGGACACCTCTGACACTCCAGCCTGCCGCATGTTGGGACGCGGCACTGTGCCCCTGTGTGTCCGTCCAGGACGGACACTTCGAGACCCGGTCGTGTCTCGAAGCGTCCGCCCTGTGTGTCTTGAGTATCAACGAGAACGAGAAGACTTACGTGTCCTTCAGCCTGCGCAACCATCGCGGCAGTGCGCGCGGTGTCGTGCTCAGCGACGATCGCGGCTGCTGTCGCCTCCAACACCTCCGACTCCTCGTCCAACGGCGTGAGCATTATTTGTTGGGCGACGTAAGGGCTCAGCCCCGAGATGGGACGCCCCTCCCAGTCGACGGCGTCCAGGGTGCGGCGGATGGTGTGGCCGTTGAACATCTTGCGAAGCGCGACGGTGTACGAGGTCATTTGCTTGACCTGCTCCTTCTTGGCCGGGAGGTCGATCTCGCCGTTGAGGATCCCCTGTACGAAGTCGCCGTCCTCGCGAGCGTTGCGGAACTCGATGTTGGACTTGCGCGCGGCGGCCATGAGCTTCTTCTTCATGTCGACCAAGAGTGTTTCCTCCTCGCAGGCGGGGATCCCGATACACCGGCCGATGTACACCAAGTCCTGTTAAAGGGCAGTCAGTATGGTCCCACAACCAGCATAAGAAACGTACTTACCAAGGGCGAGTTCGTGATGGGCGTCGCCGTCGCCGCGATGGTGCAGTGGGAGAGGAGGGAGAGCTCGTTCATCGTCGTCCAGTGGTGGCTGGGGTTGCGCATCTTGGCCGCCTCGTCGATGGTGGTGATGCCGAACTGGTAATCGTACAGCATCGACCTCATGGGCAGCGCGGAGTCACGTTCGGGCCGCTGGGGAGCGATCTTCTTCGTGTTCGTGAACCGCTGCGAACAATCGGACTCGGCGGCCTACAGACGTTAGCATGCATATTCAGAAGTTAATAAACAAAGCTGGGCTGCTTACCGTGTACGCGACGAGCAGAACCTTGTGGCTCAGCGTCTGCTTGTCGTCCTTGAGGTGGAACACTTCGTCCCAGATCGCCATCCTCCCGGACTGGGCCCACTGGTGCTTGTACGGGTAGATGTCGACAGAGCCGAACTTGACGTACCGCTTGAACTCGAACATCCATTGGTCGAATAGCGGGACCGGGACGATGATGAGGTGGGGACGGTCGGGCAAGTTCCCGTCCGGCGTGTCGCACTTCAGGCCCTCTGTAATACACACTGTTAGTAAATGCAAGTAACGAGCAGAAAAGGCAAAGACTTACTGAATTGCGGGGGGAACCTTTTGTTCCTCTGGTAGTACGCGCGAAGCATCGGGTACATGACTATGGCGCCGACGATCTGGAGCGTCTTGCCGACGCCGACTTGGTCCATGAGGAGGAGGGGTTTGCCCTTGATGATGAGCTCGCACATCTTCGTGATCCCGACGAGCTGATGCCACCGGGGACCGAAAGCGAGTGCCTTGTCGGTGTTGACGAACTTAGCCCACTGCGTCGGGTCCCAGGGGTTGACCTCGCCACGCGGATCCTCGACCTCGTTGAACCCAGGGATCTGCTCGTTGTTCAGCCCAAGGCCGGCCCAAAGCTCCTGCGGGTCCTTGTCCTGGAGGTCCTCGACGCCCGTCAGCCAGTCCGAGAAGTCGAACTCGTCGGCAGCTTCGGCGACCGCGTCGAGGTAGTGTTCGGGGAGGTCGTCCATCGCTTGCTCGAGCTCGCACAGGACGATGTGCACCGTTGGCGTGTCCGCGAGGGCCTTGAGGGCCTTCAGGAGGCCGGCGGGAATGCCTGTAAATCAAACGCGTCAGTAACACAAATGTAAGAACAGTAACAAAAGGTGTTTACGGTCGTGCTTCGCCTCCTTGACTTTTGCCGCCACCTCGTACATCTGCTCGAGCCTGGTCTTCCACGCAGCGACGAGCTCCACCATGGCCGCGTCGCCGAACAATTCCGACTTGGTGACCGTCCACTTGATACGCTGGATGATCCGAGCGATCTCGGAGGGGGTGGGCACTGCGTCGGGGGACTCGAGTGCTACAAACAAAGGTCAGCCTGCAAGCTGCGAAATGGGACTTGGGGCTTACCTGCAACGTCCCGCGCCAACTTATCCTCGCTCTTGACCGCGCCCGCACGCGCCCGCTTCCACGCCCGCCCCCTCGAGTCCCACGCCGAAACGATGAGACC
Source organism: Polyporus tsugae (assembly GCA_024305745.1). NCBI lineage: Eukaryota > Fungi > Basidiomycota > Agaricomycetes > Polyporales > Polyporaceae > Polyporus > Polyporus tsugae. The sequence goes on along the minus strand of JAHRBS010000010.1, from coordinate 14,169 downwards.
CCCAACGACCGGCATGAGGGGGATGTGGACGACCTGGATCGACCCCACCCCCGTGACGCAGTCGGGGCCGAACATCGCAAGGGCGAGGTTGGGGGCGACTACGTCACGGATACCGAGGTCCGTCGCATTCGGCCACTGTGCACATAAGTCAGTAAACCGTATAATAAACAACTACACTAAATAAACTACTTGGTCGCGCTTGAGGGCCTTGGGGACGTCGAACGTCTTGAAGCTGCAGGTATCGAGAGTCGAAGCGACCAACTCCGAGATCTCCCATTCCGCCCACTTGTCAGCCGCCCACTTCTTCACGATCACGCGCCCCTCCTGGTGCGCGTCGGTCCGCCCGCGAACAAACTGCAACCGTTTGGCGGACCCCACTTCCTCCAACCAGCGCCGATAAAAAACCTTTGCTAATTTGTATTCCTTTTTGTTCATGCCGGCCGTCTTGTAAGTCGCCTCTGGGCCGAACGGCATCGCGAGGAGGCCGGTACGGTCTTGCCAAACGTTCCACATGAACGACTCCGGCGTGTCCGCGCAGATGGTGAGGAGGTGGCTGACGTTGTCGAGGGAGGGCATGCTGTCGAGTTGGTGGGTGCTGGTGAGCTTGAAGGTGGTGGGGAGAAAGGGGGTTGGAGGGAGCGGGCGCATCGAACTCTGTCTGATATATACCGCCCAACATGAGGCGGCGGCGACCACAATGAGCCCTGGCCCGACCCTGAACACGCGGTGTCCTCAACGATCCCTCGAGGAAGTTGCATGGCCTTTTCGGGAAAAGAACCTCGTGGAGGTTGCAATTGACTTCCTAAATAGAAACCTCGACGTGATGGCCGCGGACACAACGACCACATGCTCCGTGGCCTGCCTGTCACGTCCTCGGACTCCGAGTCTCGCGGAGATCCACGATACTCTGGGCGGTATGTTTCTTTGTACCCAACGCGGGTGCGGGGCTGCACTTGTTGATGGGCTTGTTATTTACTTCTAGGAGGTCAAGCAAAAGCACCTCTCTGGCAATCCATTCCCGGGCTGAGACAGCGCGTCCTGGACGGACACGCACAGTGGAAACTGGCATTCGCTGGTGCATGTCACCGTACCTCAGCTGACTGATGGCTTCACTCACCGCGCCGCACCGCGGGGCAAGATGAGTCTGTCCTGGACGGACACAGACAGAGGCGGGGATGTTCTGCCATAGTTCAACTGGCAAGACCGGCAAATGTGTCCGTCCTGGACGGACACATAGGGAGGGAGCCCTGCACTGTACTTTGCTCCAATGATCACATTTCAGGGAGCAGAACTGTCCGTCCTGGACGGACACATGGGGTGTGGGAGCTGTTCGGGCGCTCTCAGGCCTCACCGACTCTTTATCCGTCCTGGACGGACAAACTGGGCTTATGGCCTGCACTATATTTGACATATCATTTGTTAATCCTCAGTCGCTGGGCATTTGTTGATCCCCTGTCAATGGCTAAGCCACGGAGCAACCTCCTTGGCCGAGCCATTGACAGAGGATCAGCAGCCTCTGGGGCCCAGCACTTGACAGAGGATTAACAAATGCAAATGATATGTCAAATATAGTGCAGGCCATAAGCCCAGTTTGTCCGTCCAGGACGGATAAAGAGTCGGTGAGGCCTGAGAGCGCCCGAACAGCTCCCACACCCCATGTGTCCGTCCAGGACGGACAGTTCTGCTCCCTGAAATGTGATCATTGGAGCAAAGTACAGTGCAGGGCTCCCTCCCTATGTGTCCGTCCAGGACGGACACATTTGCCGGTCTTGCCAGTTGAACTATGGCAGAACGTCCCCGCCTCTGTCTGTGTCCGTCCAGGACGGACGCGTCTCGACCGAGCCACGCGTGAAACGAACACTCGCAGCTGAGAATCAAACTACGCATATATTTGTATGAAACACGTTCGGTGTACTTTCACGAAACACTAAACATCACTGTACGCGTCGAAATCTACGAAACGGTCAGAGTTCACGCGGCGGCGCTTCGGGCCCCGTTCCTCGTCAGACGCGTCAAGTCCGTCGAAAAGGGCACACTCAACGAGCTCCGGGCTAGAAGGGAACATGAGTACGGGCGAGGGCGGCGGGCTCCAGTCGTCGTGACCGCGAGTGAGTCCGATGGAAAAGACATCCACCGGGGGCTCGCTCAGAGCCCGGCCCACTTCGACCCCACTGCTAGACTCCTCTTCTTCTTCGCGACGATAAGCGTTACCGCGGCCCGCCCCTCCGGCCTGACTGGCACTACTCCCCGCAACGCTCGGGGAACGTTCACGCTCGCGGGCATGCCCACCACCTGGGAGGCTGCGAATGCTGTCGAGGAGGGGACCGACGCTGTGGGCGAGATCGAGGCGAGGCTCTCCGTGGGTCATGTTGATCGTTTGGAGGCGTTGGGCTAGCTCGACCCACGCGGCGTCTTCCTCGTCTTCCGGCTCGGCCTCCCGAGCGCGCGGGTTAGGCGCGCCGAGCAGAAAGACGGCGCGAGGATCGGGGCACTTGGCGCTGTTGACAACGATATGAACGGCTGGTTCGTCGTGCCCGGGAGGAAGGGCCCTCCAGCCTGCAGGGAGCGGATGCCAGGCCTTGCTCTTCCACATGCGATCCGAATAAGGATGCGGGAGCCAGGACAGCCCTCGGAATAGAATCCAAAGCTCATCGCGGATAACCGTGGCGTCGTGGTCTGAGAGGCGGCCTATCTCGCCAATGTAGCTCGAGAAATAGCGGGCGTTGCGGAAGTTCTGAAGGCGATCGGAGAGAACAGTCCCTTTGGGCGGGAAGAACTTGTCGAAGACGAGTTCTCTCCATTGCTGCTCATTGCAAAGGCGCAGGTACGCGGCCTCGAAAGGAAGCTCGACAGCTCGGAAGAAGTCGTGGGTCACAGCCTCGCGCGCGGCTTGGCTCAGCTTGATGTACGAAGGCTTGTGCCGATTCTTCTGGTTCGGGGAGCATTGGATGATGTCGGAAGGGAACTGGGCCCAGAGAAGAGAGAAGGCGCGATCCAAGAAAACTTCTTCGTCCTCCGGGTCGTCGAGGTTCTCGATGTCAGGGCCCGTCATTTGCATGGTGGGGATGCGCGCGACGCCGTGTTGAGTGAGGGTGAAATTGTGAAGGGTAAGCTGACCTCTGACAGCCTGGATGGGGACGGTGGGCCGCCTGGTGTTGGTCCGGTCCTTGTGTGATCGACTGTAGATGGAGAGGCCAAAAGAACGCCCGCCGAAGGCCTTCGCGATGTCGTGTAGGTTGGGCTTCTTGTAGAGGATAGCGAGTTCCTCCCGTTCTAACTGACGGACAGCGGCGAGACGGAAGACGCCATGAGTTTCGTCGCGCACGAGACCGGCGATGAAGTAGAGGCCACGGTCGAGGGTGCAAGGGACGAGGTTGACGTTCTCGAACTCGGCATCCGCATAGTCTGCCTCGTAGGGGTGGACGTGGGGATGGGTCCAAAACGCGCACTGCCTGCCAAGCTCCTCCTCGATCCTCTTCCCGGAAGGGCGGTAGATGACAGCGTTGAACATGTAGACGCAGACAGCACCCAACATGAGGCTGGGTGTCCAAGAACGAGCATCGGGAGGGGAGCTTGCCAACTCTTTGAAGAGCCGGTAGAGCGCCGATGCGCGGAAGAACTTGAAGTACCTTTATAAATGAACTATTAGAAAGCTTACAGGTAACCATAGACAGAGGACTTACCACCAGATGGCGGAGTCCACGGCGAGAATCGACTCCGTGACGAGGTCGTCGGGGATGTCTGCGAGAGCCTGCTTGGCATACAAGAGGCCGACGCGGGCCTCCATACGAGCTGCACCGTTCTGGAGGACACCGGAACCCCCTGCGCAGTCGGCGAAGGTCTCTGCGACGGTGTCGACGTCGGAAAGGAACTTCTCGAAAGGGTTGGGCAAGAGGTCCTGCGCGGTGCGACGCCGATAGGTCCCTGCGTGCTGCTGATAGGTCGCTGACTTGTCGGTGGTGTAGACGTTGATATAGGAGACATGGTCAGCGCGCCCTTTCGTCCCCGTCTCGAGGCGGAAGCCGGACAATGCTGTGAGGTGTCCGCTGAGGTCCTCCTTGAAAGCTTTGCTGCGCTTCAAAGCGATGGCCTGGTCCTCTGAGATAGAGGGAAGCATGTGTCGAATGAGCCGGGTGTGACTTTCGGTCAGCCATTGCATAACCCGGCCCTCAGCGTGAACTTCCAGGGCGACGTCGACAAACCAACGTGACTCCAACTCCTCGTCGGGAATAAGCTGCTGGTCGATGGGGTCCAAGACCGCTGCAAGGGCCTCACTGCGAGCCCACCAATCCTGGGGGTTGTGAGCGCTGGAAGCCTTCACGCCTTTGGCCTCGATCTCGAAGAAGGCATCCGCGAAGCTCTCGTCGAGCTGGGCCAGGCGATCGAGGAGCTCGCGCGCGAAGGCCTCAAGAAAGACCTGGGTGATGTCCTTGGTAAGGGCGCCGAGCTGGCCAGTGCGGCTCCGAACGAGACGAGTGACGTGACTGAAATTCACCGGCCACTGGACTGCGAGTTCGGGGGCGACAGCCCCGAGGGCGGGACGGATGGCATCATCGTAGATGGAGGCCAAGACCTCGTTACTAAGCGTGGGAGGGACGTGCGGGTCGTATCGCTTTGGGAAGAAGAGACGACCCTGGTGGCGGGTCCTGAACTTGAAGCAAAGGCAGTTCGGAATTTTGTGAAGCGGGACCTGAAGGGTGGCGTTCTGAATAACAGAGTGGGTGAGAGTGGTGACGATTGATGTAGGTTATTTACTTACATTTCTGGTGATAGGCCACTTGATGTGGACGGAAGTGGTAAGGGTCTCGGAGAAAGGGGGAAACAAGTGCCAGGTGATAGACTTGCTGAATGGAAGGAGACGAGTGAGACCGATAACAGAGTCAAAGTCGCCAAGAATGGTGTAACATTCGGGAAACTCGCATTCGTAACGGGGATTAATGAAAAGACGGCGTTGGTTGGTGTTCGCATTGGGGCGGGTTATGGGTGCGCGACCCGCGAGGACTAGGTTGACGAAACGGTCGATGTTCTCGTCGTTACAGTACTGTTCAGCGAGTTGTACGAACTCCGTAAGGCCGATGGTTCGAGGAGGGAGAGGCTCATCAGGGAACAGCGGTGGCGCCATGGTTGCAGATCGACTTGCACGGAGCGATGTGATTTTATACCGAGGCCTGCACTGGGATACAGACCTGTCCGTCCTGGACGGACACGGAGGACAGGACACCTGTCGACTTTGCGGGTGGGTGCCCGCTGGGCCGCTGGGCCCCGACACGCGGTGACGAGAGGCTCGTCGTTGCGACTGGAGTGATACAATAGGTGGAATACAGTGTCCGTTGCTAAGGCGGCCTCGAGGACTCAACATGTGTCGAATTCAGGACCAATGTGCAACATGAGGACGATGGGCCGCGAGCGGGAAACAGTTGAACCTCCCTGGGCGGTGGCGGATGTGTCCGTCCAGGACGGACAGCTGCGGTGGGACGCACGCACTTTGCCTCGTGTCTGCCGCGTTGAACATAAGCTTAGAGGTATCTATCACACGAGGACAATACTCAACGGTGGATAAATGTTCAACAGTCGGGGACAGTGCCCGACGTTACCGTCCAGGACGTACACCACGCTGTACTGGGCGGTGGCGGATGTGTCCGTCCTGGACGGACAGCTGCGGTGGGACGCACGCACTTTGCCTCGTGTCTGCCGCGTTGAACATAAGCTTAGAGGTATCTATCACACGAGGACAATACTCAACGGTGGATAAATGTTCAACAGTCGGGGACAGTGCCCGATGTTACCGTCCAGGACGTACACCACGCTGTACAGATATGCCTCATGGCCAGACCCTCAGTTACACATGAGAGTCCGAGGAGCCTAGAAACTTGACGACAGCGGGAGCTTATGACACTCCTCTTCGCCTAAAAACACGTTGAACAAGGGCATTATTATTACTCATCTAGTGGGGCAGACAAACACGGTAGCGTCCTCGCTACTGCCATCTCCCCTTGTCCTGTCCAATGCCATGATACTTGCCGAATTCCCTTGGTGCCGCCAGCACTCGAGGGTGCACTCGTGGACGAGAATGGACGGGATACCACCTAGCTTTTGGGGCAGATGTGAAAATTCGATATTTGCCAACGTGTCGAGACCAACATCAACAACGCAATTGCACCACCTCAGTCACCTTCCAGCGTTGCAGGCAAGAACCGGATCCCCAGGGACCTCGCAACTTCGAAGACGCTGAGCGTCTCATCGGTCGCAAGTTCCGAAAGCCAAGGCAATACCGGGTGATTTTACGGGTTGGGTAGTGGTGGCTACTGGGCAACACAGCGAAGAGAGACCGATCAATTCATGTGAGGCGCAGCGAACGTCCGTCCTGGACGGATGGTTCTCGTTTCGGTGAGTAGGTGTGTCCGCCCCTACCTCCTGAGTTACTACTTACTCCTTCACCTTGCCCCTATCGTCTCCTCCGGCCCTCTCAACATCCCTTCCTCTGCCCCCTCCGGCGCCTTCACTGCCTACGTTCTCGCTGAATTAGGGAGCCTGGGTTGAACGCTCATGAACGACTCGAGCTTGAACTTCGAGCGGGACTTCGCGGCGTGGTTTGACCCCGAGAACGCGAACGCATTGTAAGGGGTGTCCGCACCCTGGGAATGGGAATTCGATGCCGCTCTTTGCTTG